>CM073001.1:82207188-83457188 GCA_037038555.1 Rhynchonycteris naso | reverse complement strand
GTATCAATTCATTGTTTCACATGGTTGTTACATTTAAGCCTGTACTCATTGACTGCTTCTCATGTGTGCCCTGACTGGGGGTCAAACCAGAGCTATACTGCTGCCTCTTGAATGTACCCACAGCCCTGCCACTCCTACTTGTTTAAATCATACAGCTTTTAGGCAGTTTCATGCCTAGAAGGTCAAACCATGATGAGCAAAGGGCTGCTCAGTGAGAACCGATTCCATACAAGAGGAGTTAACGAATTGACTTGGCAGCAAATAAGATGATATTACCAGTGGCCTGACCTGTGGTGGCGCAGTGGATAAAGCCTCGACCTGAAAACGCTGAGGTCGCCAGTTCGAAACCCTGGGTTTGCCCAGTCAAGGCACATATGGGAGTTGATGCTCCCTGCTCCTCCCCCCTTCTCTCTCTCTCTCTCTCTCCCCTCTAAAATGAAAATAAAAAAAATATTTTAAAAGATGGTATTACTAGTGGCATGAGACTGTGCTAAGCTTGTCAGTCCCAATTCCATGCTTGTCTCTTTATTAGAGACAGCAGCTGCCAATCTTACCCAACTATCAAGGTGTATTAGCTAAGGGGCTTATTCCCCCAGCAAGTAATGATTGCTGTGATCTTCTCTTTTTCTAAGCTTCCAACGCTGACCCTATACCTCATCTCCATCACATTCTTTCTTCAGATGTGTTATCAAGCTGAATCAACTTCCTCCTGGTCTGAAATTCATCCTGAAAATGACAGGAATCTCTGCTCTAATACACTGTGTATTGACTTTAAATCAATAAAGAAATATACCAAAATATTAAATTTCTTACGCCAGGCGAAAAAGCAGGATAAACACTATATGGTCTTTATGATTACAAATACACAGTAAGGGTGTAGACTCTGGAGTCTCGGTGAAAGTATGGCTCTGCCACTTCCTAGATGTGTGACATTGGGTAAGTTACTTTCCTTCTTTGAGTTTCCTCAAACTGAAAAATTGGAATAATAAGCACCTTCTTCATATGGTTGTAAAGAGTTAATGTACATGTAAGTTAAAACAGGGTATGACACACAGTGAATTCCCAATAAATATCAGCTTTTATATGTGTATGTAGATAAATGTTAAGAGGTATAGGGAAGATAACTTGTAACACTCCAAAATTCTACTGGTGGTTACATGAGGTTGGTAAGACATCAGGAGTTCCCATTTCCATATTTTCAACTGTGGTTGATATAATTTCAATAATTAAAAAATGTAATAGAAACTCCATTTATCTGTTCCCTCAATAAGAATGTAAAATGCAGAGCATTATTAGGGATTGAGCAATGTAGTAAAAACACTACCCTTTCATCATAAAACTGCTAATATCATTAAAGGGTTGAAAATAAGACCCATGCAGACAAGACCATAAAAACAGAAAGAGCAATCCTGAAAATAAGACCTAAATGCTTACAGAATGAATGAGTAGGAGGAGCAGCCAGGGCAGACTTCTCAGAGAGAAGACAAGTGGACAGGAAGGACAGAACTAAGAAGGCAGGACACAGGCCCAGAGACTGGGGCCAATCATGCTGGAGCCCCAGAGGCAGATGCGGGAGGAGGCCTCAAGTAGAGGGAGGAAAGCTTACAGCTTTATAAACTAAACTACCAGTGTACCACGATGGCCGTACCTATGAGTAAAATTATATCTCCAGGAAACACTGTCAGCGCCAAAAATGCAGCAGTCCTCCACAGAAAAACATTCTTTTTAATTTCTGATTGGTCAATTATCACAATTGTTGCTAAAGGCACTTTAGAGCCAGAATTTGGTCCAGATTTTATACTTATCTCTTTCACGTGACATGGAGATAACACCATGACTAAACAATTATACTTCTGACCTTTAGAATCACAATTTTTTATTAATGAAGTTTTTTTAATATCCTTTAATTTAGACACACTCCTCAGGTCCCTTGCTACAGGACAATCTTCTCCTGCATTCGAAACCAACTTAATTTTCTTAGAAACTTGGAGGACTTTCAGATGGCCCAATTTCTCTTCAGAAGCCTGATTTCTTTTAGTAGAGCTTCTGCAGAAGGCACTAAGCTGGGAACACAGTATTCCTGAGCTACACGGCTCAATGCATATCTCATTTGATGGCACTTTATCTTCAAAACTGAAAAGTTCTTGAGATCCTGCATTTTCTTCAAGATCTTTATCAGAGTTTATGTGAATGTGTCTACTTTTTGTTTCAGGAGAAACGGGACTAAAAAGTTCAAGGGAATATGCCTCGTTTTGTCTACTTTCAGGTCTTTCTGCAAAATCGTCATCAGGCCAGATCAAATTATCTTTGGTCATTTTTGTTTCCCCATGACTCGCTTCTGGTTCAATCTCCACGTTCACCGTATCTTTATTTATAAATTTCTCCCCTTTATATTTCCTTTGAGCTAAAAAGGCAAATTGGCTAGAGGTCATTATACTGAGAAATTCAGTCTCAGTGGATACCTCAAGGTCTGAGGCCTTCCTACCTGCTTCTTCAGACATTGGCTTGTCTCCTGCTTTAGAAGAATTCTTTCCCAGATGTCGGATTTGTGTTTCATGATGTTCTGTGGGCATACATTTTGTTTCGATAGCTCCTGGCTCTACAGTAATATGTTCGGTACTAGAAACCAAACCTGTCAGAGCTGCACACTTAGGATCTAACTGGATGAGACTGTTTTGACCACACATATTTGATCGATCTTTATGCTGTTCCACTGTGATTTTCCTATTTTCACTGAAAAGCTTTTGATGCTTTTCTTCTTCAGGTAAACACTGAACTCTATCCTTACATCCATTTATTCGGACATCAGAGTCAGTTCCATCACTCATCCCTAAGGGGTCACTCTTCTGGAATGTTACAGTCTGTGTTTCAGAAATACAATATATGTAGTCATCTTCCACATAAACAGGTGTATTCAAAGAGCTTGCCAGAAAATGACCACTGACACAATCTGGAGGGTCAGTAGCTTCTAGGACTTGATAATCTTCAAGATTTTTGTTCTTGTGTATTTTATCCTTCAGGTGTAAAGAATGTTGATGGTATAAAACCTGAACTTTTTTCCAGGGGTCAGCAGTGGGCACTAAAGAAGTTGGTTCCCGTGATACTGTCATTTTCAATGGACCAGTTGGAGCACCCCAAAAAATGTGGACTTCAGATCTCCTACTCATGGTTTCTGAAAAAAATGGAAAACCTAAAATAAGTATTTTGTCAGTAGATTTTTATATCTTGATATTAACTTAATAAACCAAAAGCAAATATAATATAAAGTATTAATCAAAAACAATAGAGGTGATTTATACTGGTACTCCATTTAATTATAAAATTCATAAATATACAAGAAATCAGGAAAACAAATCAAAATATCCAGAAAAATTCTCATATAAAGCCTCTTTAATAAATTAAATTAGAGAGGATAAAGATGGGGATGGAGTAGGTCGAAGTTACACTCACCTCCTCCCAAGGCTTAATTGGAATTATAACTAAAATAGAGATGAACCAACCTGAATGGCCCACTGAAGATGAGCTAAACAGAGTCCTGTGACCAAGGACTCACAGAAGAAGCCACACAGAGACTGGGGGGAGGAGCAGAATGGGCTGGCTATGCTCCAGGGGCAGGGTGAAGATCCCCTGAGGAGCTGGGGGTCTCCACCCCACACCAGGACCCCCAACCAGAAGCACCAGAGTCAGAAGTGGCATCCACGTAACATCTGGCTGTAAAAACCAGTGGGTATTCTGTCTGCTAGGGAGAGTCAGCAGTCTCCTAAAGCCCAGGTGCCCTCTTAAAGGGCACAAAGTCTCATTCAAAGCCACTTATCCCAGGCTCTGGCCGAGGGAGGGCAGCTCAGAGCCCACTGGATTCCTGAGAAGGCAAATTGGGTTATGTGGCTCTGGGAACAGATCTGAAGGGACAGCCATCAGGGTCCCTGTGCTGAGTCTCTCTTCCATACCACCCAAGACGCCATCTTTCTTGTGTCAAGCACAACCCTCAAACTGCATCAACCTGGGGGAACTACATAAACCCCACCCTCTGGCTCCCTGCTGCCCCACCCTGCTGAGCTCACCACTCTGTAGAGGAATCTGCTACCTGGGCCGATGGTATAGACTTGCTTGGAGGGACCTTGGAGGCAAACTCCTAGAGGATCAGAGAGGAACTTGAAACAAACTTGTGTGGCCCTTGGACAAAGAACATTTACCCTGCCCCCACAGTGTGCCTCTGCAGGGGGTGCCTCAGCAGTGGCAGCACCCCCATTGCCTCAACCACCCATGCACAGACCAGAACAGCAGCACCCCACCTCCCCAGGAGAGCTCCACCAGCCCCAGCAAAGGGAACCACAAGGTTAGAATCACAAGCTCCACCCTCCCCTCCAGATTCCTGCTGGCTCCACCTGCTGAGCTTGCAACACTGCCAGTGTCTCCCACTCCCTCCTACCAGAAGACTCTCCAGGCAGACTCAGAAACACTAAATCATGTGGCTCTTCAGAGGGGCCATTTCCCCTCACACACCAGACTAGTGCCACCATTCCTGTGCAGAGCCCTCTGTTCACAAAGCTAAACTATGGTCTGTTTGGGCCTGATGAACAATGCCAGCTTTACCCTGATGAATCACTGAGACCCTGCCCTACCACAAAGGTGTGAGGGCACTGGTGGGTGACAGTGGACTCTGGTGTATCTGTATCACTCTGGTGAACACCACTCGCCCCTACCTGGTGACTCACTCACACAACACATATATCACCAGAAACTCTTTTAGTTATTGAGCCTAGCAAGCAGCTAATCTGTGAGAGCAGATCTCTGGGATCCATTGAATTTTGCTGACCTGCCCTCAAGCTCAGTGCTGGTGGAAACCAGCCTTGGGACACCACTGGGCCCCTCCCATGCATACCCATGCCCAGCAGAAGCAGCCACAAACTGGATCACTTTGTAGCTCTAAAAAAGGTAACCCAGACTGGTCACAGGCAGTACCTGAAATGGTCAGGCACTGGATCCTGTCTCAAGTGGTCCCAGAAGCTACACACCCAGTGGTTCACAACATATCAGAGCATGACCCAAGAAGCTCCATAAGCAGCACACAAAAGCAGGATCTTGGCAGACACTATACTCCATTTGGGCAAATTCAGCTTTATGAAGTCAACCCCACACCAGCTCATACATTGTGCTTGGGGAAGATCCAGCCAGAGGGGCAACACCACCCATGGATAGCACCACCAATAGCAATTAAGACTCAACTAACGGGATTCCAAGATGGCTGCAGAGTAGGTGAACACTACCACTCACCTGCTCCCAGCCTCAAACCTGATTCACAGCTAAAACACCAAGCATTCAACAGGAATACCAACTAAAGCTAGCTGAATTTGGTATAACAAAGAATTTACAAAAGAAGCCACATGGAGACTGGTAAGAAGGTAGATGTTATAAGGGAAAGTGAAAGGAATCTGTAGACTGAAACCAGTTACTATAATGTATGGACCTTAATTACAATCTGATTTCAAGACAGAAATACAAACATATTATAAGACAACTGGAGAAAATTAAACTTTGATATTTTATAACATTAAGAGATTAAAAATTTTTTTATTGCCTTAAGAAAGAGAGAGGAAAGGCCATGGATGCTGACAACTGATTTGTCTGTTTTATTCTTTTTTCCATGACTGAATCTACTGCCTCGTCTTGATTTATAAGCAAAACCTAGAAAAACCTACAAAAATGTGTTTTGTGGTTATCTAGGAATAATACAAAAAATATTGCTGTTATTTTTGGTGAGGAAAATAAATTTTGTATAGTTTATTTCAACTTAAATAAAATGTGAATTTTCTTTAAAAAAAAAAAAGAAAGAGAGAGGAAGGGAGACAGAAATATTGATTTGTTTTTCCATTCATTTTTGCAGTTATTGGTTGATTCTTGTATATGCCCTTACCAGGGATCAAACCCACAACCTTGGGTCATTGGGACAATGCTCCAACCAAAAGAGCTACCTGACAGGGTGAGACTGTTCTTTTTTAGTGGGATGTTAGTGAAGCTATGTATGAAAGAGTTTTGGGCTAGAGATGCACAATGAGTATTTGCAGACAAAATGGGTGTGACATCTCAGATTTTTTTTTTAGAGCATTATGAGGGGAGAGGGAGTGAGGGTGTAGATGTAACAAGATGGGCCATGTGTTGACACCTGCTGAGGCAGGGTGATAGAACATACAAAGATTCACTGCATTAGTAGTCACTCTATTTTTGTGTATGTGTTAAATATCCTATAATATGTTTTCTGTTTTTCTTTGTGTTTAAGTACTACTGTTTCATTCGACAGGATTGGGAAGAGGTATAACTAGCCTAATACTACTCTAGATGGGGAACTCTTCACTACCGGTAGAACAGTAAATCGGCACATTACTCTGAAAACCAATTTGGTAAAGCTGCACACCACACCACTCCACCTCCAAGTTTTACAAGAAAACACATACAAAAATGATCATGAGACTTTAGAAGCAAAAAACTTAGAACCGAAAAGTCCACGAATTGTTAATTGAATAAAACATGAAATATTCAAAGATACCATATGGAAACAAAAACAAGTGACCAAGCCTGACTAGGCGGTGGCACAGTGGATAGAGCATCGGACTGGGATGCAGAAGGACCCAGGTTTGAGACCCCGAGCTCTCCAGCTTGAGCGCGAGCCCATCTGGTTTGAGCAAAAGCTCGCCACCTTGGACCCAAGGTCTCTGGCTCCAGTAAGGGGTGGCTCGGTCTGATGAAGGCCCGCGGTCAAGGCAAATATGAGAAAGCAATCAATGAACAACTATGGTGTCGCAACGGCAATGAAAAACTAATGATTGATGCTTCTCATCTCTCTCCATTCCTGTCTGTCTGTCCCTATCTATCCCTCTCTCTGACTCTCTCTCTGTCCCTGTAAAAAAAAAAAAAAAAAAAAAATGACCAAGAGTTACAAGCCAACATGGATACATCTCACAAACAAAACTTTATTTATTTACATATATAGAGAAAGACAGGAAGAGAGAGAGATGAGAAGCATCACAACTTATAGCTGTGGCCCTTTAGTTGTTCATCGATTGCTTTCTCATACGTGCCTTGACTGGGGACTCTAGCTGAGCCAGTGACTCCTTGCTCAAACCAGCGACCCTGCACTTAAGCTGCTGAACCCATGGTCAAGCCGGTGACCTCAGAGTTTTGAACCTGGGTCTTCAGAGTCCCAGCTCAAATGTCTATCCACTGTGCCACCACCTGGTCAGGCTCAAAAACAAAATTTTAAATGAAAGAAGCAATCTGAAGGATATGTAACCTATAAAATCAATATTTAAGCATTAAAATGGGCCTAAGAACAGAACACCAAATTCAGGATTGTGCCTGCCTTTGTGAAGAAGGTACAGGAATGTACTGAATAATTTTTTTCTTTGTTTATTTGTTTAACTAGGTGTAGTTACAGTTGTTCATATATTGTTTTTAATATAATTTTTTAAAATCCTACAGTAAAAAAATCAAGAACCAACATAAAAGATCATTTTTAAACTTCTATATTTTAAGTTTGATTGTATTATTTTCAAAATAATCAAATCTTTTTGTTTGTTAATTCTGGCTTTTCTTTCACAATCTGCAAACTGAATATAATGTTTCAATAGTTACATAACAATGTACCTGAATCCAACACTGCAGAGTAAGAGCTGAGCACAATGGTGGCAACTGTTAGTGTATTAACAGCGGAAACAAAGACACATTGCTGTGTTCAAACAATTGATAATAGTGAGTTATTACAAAGGAAATAAAATTATAGCAAGTTTTGGTGTTGAGTTTTGATTCATAACAAATCAGAGGACTAAGTCCCATTAATTGCTATAATCACATATCCAACCCTCATCTAATCCTCATAGGAAGAATAACTTGCATAAGGAAAAACTTGCGAGCCTTGACTATAGCGTAGTTCAGGTACACCAAAGTTCAACCAATGAATGCATGAATAAGTGGAACAACAAGTTCATGTTTCTCTCTCTCTCTGTCTCTCTTCCTTTCTAAAATCAAAAGGAATAACTTGGGCCTGACCTGTGGTGGCGCAGTGGATAAAGCGTCGACCTGGGAACACTGAGGTCGCCAGTTCAAAACCCTGCACTGGTTCGGTCAAGGCATATATGGGAGTTGATGCTTCCAGTTCCTCCCCCCTTTCTCTCTCTCTCTCTCTCTCTCTCTCTCTCTCTCTCTCTCTCTGTGTCTCCTCTCTAAAATGAATAAAATAAAATTAAAAATAAAATTAAAAAAAAAAAAGGAATAACTTGGTATATATTTTGGTATATATTAGATCTACTGGTAATTAACTTTTTACTCTTTACATGTTGCTTTTAGATTAGCCACTAGAGGGCCCCAAACAGACAGCAAAAACCTTCCAAGTTCAAAAGATCTAAAAGCCAAGTAGAAAAGAAAGAAATACAGTGATACCTTGAGATACGAACAGACCAACATACAATTTTTAAGATACGAGTTGCGACTCAGTCCGTATTTTTGTTCGAGATCCAAGTGAAATTCCGAGATACGAGTCGTGATTCGGGAAGCTGCCGCTAGTTGGCGCGTTGGCGCACGGGTCCAGTATTGGCAGCACAACACCAGCATCTCATTCTTTCTCATATGTTACCCACAGAATCAAGTAGAATCTCATGCGCTGTACTCGTTCTTGCATCATTTTTGCATTTTTTACTAACTTCTTTTGTGTGCTATCATGGGGCCAAAAAAAGTGAGTGTAAAGGACAGTGGTAAGAAGAAGAGAATGACGTCAATGGAAGTAAAGCAAGAAATAACAGAAAAACATGAGCGTGGTGTACAAGTGATTGAACTGGCAAGGCTGTACAACCGCAATACATCTACAATTTGTACCATCCTTAAACAAAAGGATGCCATCAAAAGCACAAATCCAGCCAAAGGAACTACAATTCTGTCCCAATTAAGGACAAATATGCATGAAGAAATGGAGAAGCTTCTGCTGGTGTGGGTGAAAGAGAAAGAGCTGGCAGGAGATACAGTGACGGAGACTGTCATATGCGAAAAGGCACACATTATTTACAGCAACTTGAAGAAAAAAGAACCATCAACCTCAAAAGAGGCAGAAGATACATTTAAGGCAAGTCACGGCTGGTTTGAAAATTTCAAGGAGAGATCTGGCATCCACTCGGTGGTGAGGCATGGTGAAGCTGCGAGTGCTGACGTTAAGGCAGCTGAAGAGTGCATTGCATGTTCTGCTGCACTTATCGCAGAGGAAGGCCACATCCCCCAACAAGTGTTCAACTGTGATGAAACAGGATTGTTTTGGAAAAAAATGCCCCGGAGAACGTTTCATCTCCCCAGAGGAAAAGAAGCTGCCAGGCCATAAACCCAAGAAGGACCAGCTGACCCTTGCATTGTGTGCAAATGCTAGCAGTGACTGTAAAGTAAAGCCACTGCTAGTGTATCATTCCGAAAATCCTTGAGTCTTTAAGACTCACAAGATTCTTAAAGAAAACCTGCAGGTTATGTGGCACGCCATTGCTAGGGCATGGGTTACGTGGCAGTTTTTTATTAAATGGGTAAATCTCGTCTTTGGTCCTGCAGTGAAGAAATATCTTCAAGAAAATAAACTCCCAATGAAAGCATTACTAATCCTTGAAAATGCTCCAGCCCACCCACCTGGTCTTGAAGATGACATTCTCGATGAGTTCAAATTCGTGAAAGTCCTCTACCTTCCACCCAACATGACTTCAATCTTGCAACCTATGGATCAGCAGGTCATTTCCAACTTTAAAAAGCTTTACACAAAGCACTTGTTCTGCCGCTGCTTTGAGGTGACTGAGAATACAATTCTAACCCTTCGAGAGTTTTGGAAAGATCACTACAATATCGTGATATGTTTACGCATTATTGACTTGGCATGGCAAGAGGTTACAAGAAGAACCTTGAACTCAGCATGGAAAAAGTTATGGCCTGATGTTGTTGCAGACAGGGACTTCGAAGGATTCGAACCAGAGACCGAGACCGAGGTAGAAGCGTTGGAGGAGATTGTGTCCCTCAGAAAGTCGATGGGTCTGGAGGTAGATGAGGGTGATGTAAACGAGCTTGTAGAGAAACATGCGGAGGAACTCTCAACTGAGGAGTTGAAGGAGCTACAGATGATGCAACATACGGAGCTTCTGCAAGAGATTAGTAGTGAGAAGTAATTTCTACAAGTGAAATTAAAGACATGCTGGCAATGTGGGAGAAGCTTTCGAGTTTCATTGAAAAGAAACACCCAGAAAAAGTTTCAACTGTTCGTACTTCAGCACTTTTTAATGACACTTGTTTGTCACATTTCCGTAACATTTTAAAAGGCAGGCAAAAGCAAACCTCTTTGGATAGATTTTTATTCAAAAGTCCTACAAGTGAAAGTGCTGAAAGTGCAGCCAAAAAGGCAAAAACAGTTGATGATTAAATGAAAAATACGTAATGTTAAGCTTAGGTTAAGTTTAAAGTTAAGAAAGTGCATTTATTTTACAATTAAATTTTTGTTCATTTTAAGTAAAGAAAGTGCAGTTTTAGTTTTGTTTAAAGTAAAGAAAATGCAGTTTTAGTTTACATTTAGTGTTAAGAAAGTGCAGTTTTAGTTTACATGTCTACAGTACCTGAATCCCTTCCTCCCTCCCTCCTCCTCTGCCATTCACCTCCGTTAGCCGCACTCATCTGCCTCCAAGGTAAGAATACAGTATTAAATAACACTTTTTTCTTTTATTTCATATATTTTGTTATGCATTGGTAAAGTATACATGTGTGTTTCTTAATTTAAAACATGTCTTTTTTTCATAATTTAGGATGGTTTGGGGAATGTTTCACAGAGCTGGAATGGATTAAATCTATTTCAGTTATTTTAAATGAGAGAAATTTGTTTGATATACGAGTTGACTGACTTACGAGCTCGGTTTAGAATGAATTAAAATCGTATCTCAAGGTACCACTGTACATTATCCTGACAAGTGGGTGGGAATACTTAGTATATGCAAATTAAATGCATAAACTTACTATGATAATGAACTCCCCTGTCTCGAATCCTTGGGTTTCTCTCCAATGCTGTCTTCCCTTTAGCTTCAAATCTTTAAAAAGAAAAGAAACTTTTGTTATTGTTCTGACTTCCCATTTAGTCTTCAACCCACTTAAATATGGCTTTTACTTTAATCATTTTTGCTATGATAATTTTACTGGGGAAACCAATGACCTGTAACAGCCTAATCCACAGATCAGGTTTTTTTAATTTATTGATTGACTTTTAGAGAGAGAGAGGAAAGAAAAGGGAGATACAGAGAGAGAAAAAAACAACACTGATTTGTTGTTACACTTATTTATGCATTCATGGGTTGATTCTTGCATGTGTCCTGACCAAGGATCGAACCCACAACCTTCACGTATCTGGATAACGCTCTAACCAACTGAGCTACCCAGCCAGGGCTTCAAAGGACAATTTTCAATCCCTGTCTGACTGCCATTTAAAACTGTTTATCCAACCCTCTTTCTCAAAACATTCTACTTTTTTGAATCTGTGAAAACATCAAATTGGAAATTTCTTCATGCTTAAAAAAATTCAATCATTCACATGATAAATATTTACACACTACTACAGATGCCAAGCATTATGTTAGGTACTAGGAATTCAATAGTAACAAGGAACTTTAATATTTGATAGCCTCATGGGAGAGATAAAATGACAATTATGAAATAGTAATATTGAGTTACCACAGGATTTGCCTGACCAGGCGGTGGCGCAGTGGATAGAGCGTCAGACCGGGATGCGGAAGGACCGAGGTTCGAGACCCCGAGGTCGCCAGCTTGAGTGCGGGCCCATCTGGCTTGAGCAAAAACTCACCAGTTTGGCCTGACCTGTGGTGGCGCAGTGGATAAAGCGTCGATCTGGGAACACTGAGGTCGCCAGTTCAAAACCCTGCACTGGTCTAGTCAAGGCACATATGGGAGTTGATGCTTTCAGCTCCTCCCCTCTTTCTCTCTTTCTCTCTCTCTCTCTCTCTTACTCTCTGTCTCTTCTCTAAAATGAATAAAATAAAATTTAAAAATTTAAAAAAAAAAAATCACCAGTTTGGACCCAAGGTCGCTGGCTCCAGCAAGGGGTGGCTCTGTCTGCTGAAGGCCCACAGTCAAGGCACATGTGAGAAAGCAATCAATGAACAACTATGCTGTTGCAATGGCAACGAAAAACTAATGATTGATGCTTCTCATCTCTCTCTGTTCCTGTCTGTCTATTCCTATCTATCCCTTCTATTCCTATCTATCCCTCTCTCTGACTCTCTCTCTGTCCCTGTAAAAAAAAAAGAAGAAAAAGAAATAAAGAGTTACCACAGGATTAAATGCAGGGGTGTCTGTAAAAGGAAGAAGCCTGGAGCTACTCTACCAACATAGACCCTGGGTCATTCCTCTCCCACCCCAATAAAGGATAAAGGAAAACAGCCTAAGTAGCCTTAGCCAGGGACAGGGCTGCTATAGGTCATCTCCAGAATGTCTGATAAGAGTGTAAGACACTCACTGCTTCTGTGTCCTCACTTAATATTTTCCCCTAAATGTCCCACAATCTGACTTCTCTTTCCCATCTCTATTAAGACAACAGTGAAATCCAAATTGTCAGATGCATACTCATAGTCCTTGACTACTCCAACTGTAAACTCTTTTCTAAGTTTCTAGAACACTCCTCTTTCTTAACTAGTTCTTCTACCTCACTGATTCATTTCTCTCTCTCTCCTTCCTTGGGCCATCTCTTCTTTTCATGCCACACAACTCTGCAGAATTTCATCCAATCCCATTCATTTAACTACTAAATATCCAATCTATAATTGAACCAATTACTCTACCAAGCATCAGATGTATTTCTGGTATCACTATATTTAACAGAATCACAGGAGATAGAAAAAGCAATGTTCTATTTAGCCTCTTTCTTTTTTTATTTTTATAAGCCGAATGGGTAAATTAAGCTGGGAAGCAAAATCTCAAATACTCCTCAGCCTTTCTTGAAGAGAAAACCTGACCCTATATCCAGACTAGATTACAACAGTCCTGAGATTCAAGTTTGGAATGGTTTGCGGTTCTGAGACCATGAGGCTATAGAGCTGCAGGCCCCCAAGATTAAGGGCCCTACTTGCCCTCTAAGGCAGGGGTTCCCAAACTTTTTACACAGGGGGCCAGTTTACTATCCCTCAGACCGTTGGAGGGCCGGACTATAAAAAAAACTATGAACAAATCCCTATGCACACTGCACATATCTTATTTTAAAGTAAAAAAATAAAACAAAATGGGAACAAATACAATATTTAAAATAAATAAGTAAATTTATATCAACAAACTGACCAGTATTTCAATGGGAACTATGGGTGCGGATGCATCCTGTGCTCCTCTCACTGACCACCAGTGAAAGAGGTGCCCCTTCAGAAAGTGCGGTGGGGGCCAGATAATTGGCCTCAGGGGGGCCGCATGTGGCCCCCACGGGCCTTAGTTTGAGGACCTCTGCTCTAAGGAGAGAGATGATAAAACACACAGGAGTGACATAAGGCAATCTTAGAGTCCTGGGAAGATCTCCCAGGGTATGTCTGAGACAAATCACAGTTCTGTAAACATGGGTTATTTGTATATAATAACTACCTCAGTGTGCCTTTACTTGTCTGTCTAAATATATACCACTTCAACTGAGGGACTGCCCCCCCCACAAAAAAATGTTGACTAGAAAGTATGTTTCTGTTCATTCAAAACAGTAATTTTTTTTAAAAAGTCCTTATACCTAATGCTGCTGCTATTAAATCCTCTAATTTACAGGACTTGTGAGTGTGTGAGCAGGGCTGGGTAGGATGTGGTAAGGGCAGGGGGAAACAAAATTTCAAAAAGAACAGGAGAAGTCAGCACCAAAGCTAGTTTAACATTAATAATAAGTGATCTAATAAATAGGTCTATGTTTACCCAGTCAAGTTTTGCTTATAATGTCAGTTGGAAAGCCGGAAGGGAACTGGTTTTAACTCCCATATAACCTGTTATCATGACAATATCACTTTATCAGCAATGTAGCTGGTGTCAGCATAACACAGAGAGTTCAAATTTAAAACTGATCTTTCTTAAAACAATTTTCATAATTCATTCACAGTATAGAATTGACAGCAAAAAATCACACACTGAAAAGTTATGGTCAACTGATAAATTTCATCAACTCTAGATATGATTTGGGTGTTCTCAGAGGGTTAAAGCTCATTACGATATCAGATGAAACTTGAAAGTACATATCCATTACCATAGTTAATAATTATACAATTTCTCAATCTGTAGAAGGCCACTTCAATCAGAAAGACCAATACAACCATAATCCTTTATCTTTAGAGTGGTCAGAGTCTGATGAATGGGTCAAAGATTTATAAAACAGGATGAACTGTATCAGCAGGTTTGGTCTTTGCAGAACACTGCAACTAAAAATGCTTATTATAAAATATATGTAATTAAAAGAAAGTGCTTTCTCTATCTTATTACTAAACTAGAAAACTCACTGTTATTTGCCTTTCCATTCTATGTTATCCAAAACACTCAGCATCATAAAGTTATTCAATAGCATCAAAGGATGAGATCCCATGTTCAAGCTGGCAACCATGTCGAAGATCTCACACTCAAGTAAGATGAGCCTTGGACTGAAGCTGGCAACCTCAGAGTTTCAAACCTGAGACCTCAGTGTACTATGTCGATGCTCTGTCCACTGTACCACCATCTGGTTAGACAGTATTTTGATTAGTACCTCAATTTTAATCAGAATCAGTCTGTTCAGATTTTCTTTTTCTTCTATATTCAGTTTTGGAAGATTGTTTTTCTAGAAATTTGTTCATTTCATCCAGATTGTCCAATTTGTTGGCATACAGTTAGTTCTTCACAATATTTTCTTACCATCCTTTGTCTTTTTTGGAATCAGTTGTTACTTCTCTTCTTTTATTTCTCATTTTATTTATTTGGGTCCATCTCTTTTTTCTTGGTGAGTCTGGTTAAAGGCTTGTCAGTGTTGGTGCTCTCTGGTCCTGGAGCACACCAGTGCCTTCCCCTCCCAACTCCCCTTCTTCCCTCAGGCACATTTTCCTAGCCTCTTTGTTTCTCCCATGCTCTAAGGGACCCTGGGAGACTTGCAACCAGGGAGCAATGAGCAGTAGATAACTTCCTAAGGGGGAAAAGGTAATTTACATTTATTGAGAACCTCTTATGTGCCAGACACTGCATGAATTTTCTCACTTAATTTTCATAGCTACCTTGCAAGACATTAACTTTCTCTTCAGGGAAGAAAACAAGTATTGAGAAATTAAGTAACATTTTACTTTTCTGTTTTTAATTTTTTAATTAATTTTTTTTTAGTGAGGAGAGAGAGAGAGAGAGAGAGAGAGAGAGAGAAAGAAGGGTGAGGAGCAGGAAGCATCAGCTCCCCTATGTGCCTTGACTGGGCAAGCCCAGGGCTTCAAACTGGCAACCTCAGAGTTCCAAGTCAGTGCTTTATCCACTGCGCCACCACAGGTCAAGCCAAATTTTTTCTCAGATAATAGAGATGCAGAGCCAAGGTTAAAATTCAATTATAATGTTTGGCAGCTGTCAGTTTCTTAACTTGTAACATTTATTTTTAAAAAATTATGGGCCCTGGCCAGTTGGCTCAGTGGATAGAGCACTAGCCCAGCATATGAATGTCCCAGGTTTGATCCCTGGTCAGGGCATACATGAGAAATAACCATCTGCTTCTCTCCTCCTCCCTCTTCCCCTTCTCTCCCTCTCTCCCCTCCCCCCTGCAGCCAGTAGCTCGGTTAGTCCAAGCACATAAGCCTCTGGTGCTGAGGATAGCTTGGTTGGTCCAAGCTTCAGCCCCAGACAGGGGTTGCTAAGTGGGTCCCAGTGGGAGCGCATATGGGAGTCTGTCTCACTATCTCTTCTCCTCTCACTTAAACAAGAAAAAAAATTAGGATAATATGAGAGCAGAGAAGACAGAATAAAATAGTGATTTGGATTACACTGGGGAACAAAATTCTTTTTTTTTTTTGGTACAAAATTTTTGTTGCATCCACAAAAACAATTGTTCTTACCTAATTCAAGTGTGCTGATCTCAGATCTGACATTAGTTTTTCTCTGTATGCTACAGTTTTTTTTGCAATTCAAGATTTTATGTTTTCATCTTATTGTAAAATTTTCAACATTTAGTTTAACATAATAAAGTAGAATGTCTTCTTGGGCATCATCTTTGTGAAAATATAATAATTTATATAATGCAGTAAATATACTAATATACTAAAAGATATGATTGCATCAGAATTTGTCTACAATTTCAAAATAGAACATATTAAAACACTTATTTTAATCATAAAATTTGCGCAAAACTTATTTAAATTCTATTCAGGCAAAAATTTGTGTTTGTAGCTCTTGCATTTGTGTACTTGTTGAGGACAATCTCGTTTGATGCTCCAGCAATAGTCTGCTCATCACTAACAGCTCCAAGATTTTTGGGAAACTTATCAAGGTGACTATTCAGGAAGTGAATCAGTTTTTTTTGTTTGTTTGTTTGTTTGTTTTTTCCCAGGGACAGAGAGAGAGTCAGAGAGAGGGATAGATAGGGACAGACAGACAGAAACGGCGAGAGGTGAGAAGCATCAATCATCAGTTTCTCGTTGCCGGCGCGACACCATAGTTGTTCATTGACTGTTTTCTCACATGTGCCTTGACCGTGGGCCTTCAGCAGACCGAGCAAATCCGTGCTGGAGCCAGCAACCTTGGGTCCAAAATGACGAGCTTTTGCTCAAGCCAGATGAGCCTGCGTTCAAGCTGGCGAGCTCAGGGACTCGAACCTGGGTCCTCCGCATCCCAGTCCGCTGCTCTATCCACTGCACCACTCACTGCCTGGTCAGGCAGGAAGTGAATCTTAACGCTCATGTTACATCCAATGTCACGGAAAGCCAACAGCATCCTTTGAACCAGAAGTTCACAGTTTTCTGCTTTTTGTGTTGCCAAGGAAGTTCTTTGTAACTGCCACGAAAGACTGCCATGCTGCTTTCTCCTCCTTATTCATCTTCCTGGCAAGTTCTTCGGCATGTATGAAGGTTCGAATTTGAGGTCCATCGAATATCCCTGCTTTTATCTTCTCGAAAGACAAGGCAGGGAAAGCAGAAATAATATGTTGAAAGCATTCACTTTCTCTATTCAAAGCCTGAACAAACTGCTTCATTAAGCCAAGTTTGATGTGAAGTGGGGGAAAAATGATCCTGTCTCGATTAACCACAGGTTCATTCACAATATTTTGCAACCCTACTTCCAGAGCTTCACGTTTCGGCCACTCCTTCTGTGTCCAGTGTTTCTCCCGAGCTCAGCTGCCCACAAACACAGAAAGCAAGGATACTTCATGAAACCTCTCTGTTGTCCTATCAAGAAATTGACCATTTTAAGATTCACACAAATGATCCAGTTATGCTCCTCAAATCTTCTCAGTGACGAGTTGAATAACCAATTGGAACCACTGCATAAACATTACTGTTGTGTAAGAGAACACATTTCAGACTTTGTTTAGAGCTGTCAAGAAATAGCCACCCTTCGGATGGACTGTGAGTGGTAACACCTAGCTGGCTGAGAAGACTACTGATATCATGACAGTAAACATAGTGTTTGTATTCAGAAAAAAAGTCCACAAAAATTTGTTCACACTTCCTTAAATGGGATACTTTAGCTGACTGGTGAAGTACATTATTTTCTTGAAGCCTGGAGGCTAATAACTCAGCTGCTTTCTTTGATAGGCCCAAATCTCTTACTAAGTCATTCAATTTGGGTTGGCTAAACTGCTGAGGGCTTAATGACTGCTTGGCATCAGAAGACCCTTCTGATTCTACAACCATTTCCTCATGCATCTTATCAAATTACACTTGATCACCATGTCCACTTTCTTCATTCTTAGAAGAAATGAAACCATTGAAAACTGGAACCGGGAGTGTCTCAGAGTGTGGGATAGGTTGTATTGCTGAAGGAATATTAGGATATGCGATCATATGCCAATGCCTTTTGTATAGATCAGACAGAAATAACAGTCACTGCTGTGGTCCTTGGGTTCACGCCAAACCCTGGGAATACCAAAAGGCATTCCTTTGCGTTTTCCTTTTGTCCAGTCACAAAGCATTTCCTCACAATTATGACACACAATATGAGGAGTCCAATTCTTGTCTTGATCGTCAAGGGGAACTTGAAAATAGGCAATATATGCACATGTCACAAATGATGAAATGTTGCACCTCTGACGTTGAAGTGTGTAACAGCCACATATATAACAGAAGGTGTCAGGACTATTCTTACATTGACGCCTACTTCAAGAAGCCATGATTCAACCTTAAAACAAAATAAGAGGGTGTTTTTATTAGATAATAACTTTTTACATTTAAAAATGACTACAGTTATGTCAAAGTGATGTTTGTAAAACATTAATTGCCTTGTGGTTATGTTCAATCCAACAGTCGTTGTCCTTTAACTCCAATTTAAAAACCAATGCATACCATTAACTGTAACAAAAAGAAATTAAAATTGCACATGAACTAGAGCATGCAACAAAAAAAAAAAATTTAGATTTGGAATCAGCAATGCAGAAATACAGTGTGTTCGTAAAGTCATGGTGCACTTTTGACCATGTGACCGGTCAAAAGTGCACCATGACTTTACGGGAACACTGTATATAGAAAAAGTTCTAAAACTTCATGCAACAGAAAATGAAAAATAAATTGTTCCCCAGTGTTATTAACTGTTTTAGTACAACAAAAGTACTTTTAATACTGACCTTTTAAAAATTCCTGAGGTCATTGTGAAAGAGAACATAAAATGCCTTAAGGTCAAAATATTAGTCTTTCAAGTAAAGTCGAAAAAAACGTGACAAATAAGTAAATATAACACTTAATATTATCAACAAAAATACAGGTAAAAAGTAAAAAATAAAAAACTAGTTATAGTGTGGTGTTGCAGTGAATAAAGCGTTGACCTAGAACAGAGGTGCTCAATACCTTGATCGTGATCTACTGGTCAATCGCAAAAGAAGTGTGGGTAGATCGCATGACATTAAAAAGACATTTGTTTTTTGATTGGCATACAGGGTAGCCAATCTGACGTCTGAACTTTTGACACCCTACGCATGTGCGTTAAACCACGCTAACTTGTTCAGTTACATTGCTGCATAGTTAGCCTTCAATTTATTTAAACTAAATACAACAAAGGATATAAAAATGAGTGCCGTAGCTGGTCTGAGTAAGAAGCCTAAAACCTACCGTTTTCATATAGATTGGGAGGGGATTTTTTTCACTATGTCATATTCTAAGTGCGTTTGCCTCATCTGTCTGTGTGCCATTGCTATTCCAAAGAAGGGAAATGTGGAGCGGCTTTTTCAGACTGTTCATAAAAACTATGACACTGACTTTCCTCCGAAAAGAGAGCTGAGAAGGAGAAAGGTGAAAGAAGAATACACAATATTAAATAGTAATAATAGTAACTTAAATAATGATAATATAGAAGAAATAAATTTGTTTTGCATTTTTATTGTAGGTAGATCATTTTGACTTGGTCATCTTATAAGTAGCTCGCAAGCTGAAAAAGTGTGGGCACCCTTGACCTAGAACGCTGAGGTCAGTGATGAAAAACCCCTGACTCGCCTGATCAAGGTACATATAGGAAGCAACTACTATGAATTGATGGTTCCTGATTCTCCCCTTCTTTCTTTTTCTTTTTTTCTCTCTCCCCCTTATCTCTAAAGTCAAAAAATAAAATTAAAAAATAAAAACTAGTTATAGTCTACAACAGTGGTGTTTAAAAGACTGCAGATCACCAGCATAGGCTGGCTCAAAGCAGCACCTCCCAGACAAAGTTTCCATAGCCAAACAAATTTGAGAAATGCTGGGCTTAACTCTAAACCAGTTTCACTATTTGTTACAACAGTACAATATGCTGCTTGAAAGCTCTCTGGATCCTGTCTATTTGGGTTGGAATCCTGGTCCTCCTACCTCCTAGCCGGCCACGTGACTTTGGGCATGTTGATTCACCACTCTGATCATTGTAGAAGATAGAGCTGTTGTAAAGATTAGAAAGATGAATACATGTGGGGTTGTTAGAGCAGAGCCTAAAATAAGAAGTACTCAATAAATGCTAAATTATTAGTACAATATCATTTCCCTGAGCTTTTATTAAGCTGATGAAAGTTGATTTGCATAGTGAATTGCCAAGGTAGGTAGAGATGTAGTTTCCAAAATTCACAGATGGAACCCACTTTTTTATAGACCTCCCCTCAAAAAGACTGGTTAATATCTATTTTTAAAAATGTTCTTGAAAAATAAGAGACAATTCTATTTTTAAAATAAAATCTGTTTTTAAAAAAGCAAGGTTAGAACTTCCCGATTGGTGAACACATGGAGGTGCTAGAAGGAAGGTCCATGCCCCTTCCCTCAAACCTCCCCCTATGCTTCTCTTCCATTTGGCTGTTATCTTCTTAATAATAAACCAGGAATATCTCCATACAGATCCCAGCATGTGGATTCGGTGCGGAGAACATGCACATGCAGGGTGAGGAGAATCACTATATTTATTTGTCACTATTTTATAGCCCTCAGTGGCTACAAGTGAGTGTCAGCCTTATCAGAGTAGTCATTCAATTACCCAAGATACTGTGTGGAACCTATTCAGTCATCATCCATCCTGGAATCCACTAGACAAGGATAAGAATGTTTTCCATTATCAAGCTATGGTCATCCCAGTAAGTATCACTCACATCCACTGTTTTGACTCGAAATCAATATACAAATGATGGTGTTTTCTTCATTTGGTGTTTATTGTGCCCATTTGCAAAATGTACAGTCATCACTGGAAGTGTCAATTATGGAACCCTTCCATTTAAAATTTTTTCTAAGCAACACGTGTCAGGATTTTCAGAATTGCTTATACCTTTTCACCAGTCACTCCCATGCCTGCCTTCCTCCTCCAGGGCTAAGGCTTGCCAAAGAAGAAAACAGCTCCATTCTCGGGTTCTTTATGGCAGGCTGAGCAAAGGCCACAGATTGCTAAACACTGCTAAGTAGACCTGAACACAATGAGGTCACATAACTTTGTGCATTAGCCTGTATTGCAGTCTGTCAACACAAACACATTTTCCCACAAATTAAAATAAATTTTGAGCCCTGGCTGGGTGGCTCAATTGGTTGGAGTGTCATCCTACTGTGCAGCGTTTGTTCCATCCCCAATCAGGGCACATACAGAAACATATCAATGTCTCTCTCTCTCTCTCTCTCTCTCCCTTCCTCTGTCTAAAAACCAATCAATATACATATTTTAAAAATTTGAAATCAGCTAAGACTACCACATTCTTCATTATCACCTCAGTCATTCAAAATGTAAGCAGCACTCCAATGATTAATTCTCACCAGTTAATTCCTCTTTCCTGCTGCACTCTGATCTCATTTCTGCTCTGTACTCTCCCTCCTTGAAAATCACACATCCTTCAATAGCTAAAGTTCCTGATAACCCTGTACATTGTTCCATTGTAAACAAATACCCTAAACCCTGAACCATTTCAAATAATACTCCAGCAATCTTCTTGTCTAAACTGAAATGAGTGTAAGCTATTTTTCTCCCACTCAGCAGACACAACGCATTCAAGTCATTCCTTGTTCACCATCATAGTTCTTTACCCTCAAATAAAAGTACCTCTTTTGAGGTTTATGTCATCTGTTGCTACCTTTCTTTCCTTGTTACGGCCATCTACTGACCTCTTGGTCAGCCTCCCACACTCACTAAAGACTTCGGAACCTGGTTCAAAATCTTCCTAGCCCTTGTGCTGCCACCGTTGTGTACTCACTTCCTGTGACGCTGACGCTGTTCCACCCTAGCTCTACAGTTCCCTTGTCTCCTCAAGTCCAAGAGCCTTCTCTTTCTCTCAACTGCAGAACCCATTTGGTAGCCAGACCTTGCCTTCAGTCATAACTGGCAACTATTCCTCCTATTTAGTCTTAAATTTCAACATCCATCTTGACCACTTCATATTCCAGCAGCTACTTTCTGGTTTCATTCGTTCCCTGTTCAGCCTGAACTCATTGGCCCATCACCTCAAACATTCTCACAAACTGCAATCTCTTGCCTCCTCACCCTTTCTGCCACAGTGGCCCGTAAAACCCAGAACAAGATCAATCCAAATGCTCAACTTATCTGCTTAGACCAGGGGCCCCCAAACTTTTTACACAGGCGGCTACTTCACTGTCCCTCAGACCGTTGGAAGGCCGGACTATAAAAAAACTTAACAAATCCCTATGCACATTGCACATATCTTATTTTAAAGTAAAGAAACAAAACGGGAACAAATACAATATTTAAAATAAAGAACAAATAAATTTAAATCAACAAAATGACCAGTATTTCAATGGGAACTATGAGTGCGGATGCATCCTGTACTCCTCTCACTGACCACCAATGAAAGAGGTGCCCCTTCCGGAAGTGCGGTGGGGGCCAGATACATGGCCTAAGGGGGCCGCATGCGGCCCCACAGGCCGTAGTTTGGGGACCCCTGGCTTAGACACTCGAGCTGGTGAGGCCTGAGAGAAGGATGAAAAATCAATCACACAACTATTTATTCCAGAATCATGAAAAATGCATCATTACAATTCTAAGTAATCCAATTCAGTTAGTTCTCTCAATTCCCTCAATGGCCTCAAAATCCTCTCCTTTTCCTTAAACAATTATTACCGAAATCAAAGGGTTTGCCATTTGGGGTGCTCTATTCAAGAACAAGACATGGTTGTTATGTAGTTTTACTTAACTGCAGCAAGTAAAGGGGAGAGGAGATTCACATCCAAAGCTCTGCCTTCCCAAAGGGAGGCACACCTATTGCTTATATACATTATTTGGTCAATTACAAGTTGATTTCTTCTTTGCAGTTGGCTACACTTATCCCCTTAGGTTCCTGTCAAACTAATCCTATTTACAACCATGGCTGCCAAATACATACTACATTTTAGTAAGAACCACCCAGACCTTCAGACAATCACAACCCTTTCCCTGTATAACAGGGGTCGGGAACCTATGGCTCAGCTCTTTTGATGGCTGCATCTGGCTCGCAGACAAATCTTTAATAAAAATAATAATGTTAAAAATATAAAACATTCTCATGTATTAGAATCCATTCATTTCCTACCACTCATGTTCATGGTTGCGGGTGGCTGGAGCCAATCACAGCTGTATTCCGCGACAACACCAAATATTTATTGGATAATGAGTAACGTACAAGGGTCCTTGTAAGGTCAGAAAGTAAATTTTCCTCCTTTTAATCAAGTAGTCAGCTAGCTAATTACAGAAACCCTTTTGATGAAGAAGATGGTTAAAAGAAAAAAAGATGAGGAGTATCGTACTTTTCAGCAGGAATGGACAGAGGAATTCGCCTTTGTGGAGAGAGCAGGTTCTGCAGTGTGTCTAAATATGCAATGATAAAATTGCATTGATGAAATGGTCAAATATAAAGCGGCATTTCGACCCACGCCATACTACATTTGCATCAAAATATCCAGCAGGGGCCTGACCAGGCAGTGGCGCAGTGGATAGAGTGTAGAACTGGGATGCAGAAGACCCAGGTTCGAGACCCCGAGCTCGCCAGCTTGAGCACGGGCCCATCTGGATTGAGCAAAAAGCTCGTCAGCTTGGACCCAAGGTCACTGGCTCTAACAAGGGGTGGCTCGGTCTGCTGAAGGCCCACGGTCAAGGCACATGTGAGAAAGCAATCAATGAACAACTAAGGTGTTGCGACGGCAACGAAAAACTAATGACTGATGCTTCTCACCTCTCTCCATTCCTGTCTGTCTGTCCCTATCTATCCCTCTCTCTGACTCTCTCTCTGTCCCTGTAAAAAAAAAAAAAAAAAAAAGAGCTACTGTGCAGAGTGCAAGCTAGTTAGCAGCAATTCTGTGTTTGGACCCAACAAGGTGACTGGAAGTCGGCTAGCTTTGCTGGTGCTTTAGCAATTGTGAGAAACAGAAAGCCATTCACAGATGGGGAGTATGCCCATCTACCAGCAAATGCATAAATGAGTGTAACAGCAAATCAGTGTTTCTCTCTCCTTTGAATCAATCAACAAATAACATTTAAATTATTATTAATAACATCATATTATTATAAATAAAATTATTTCAAAATAAAAAAATACCATTTTAAAAAGTGAAAAACTTTAATAACTTAATCATCTTTTCTCAATTATTAGTACCTTAATCACATAATGGAGTGCTTTTGATTCTATATTCATAAAACATTATTTTAATTTTTCAGAATTTTCAGCATTTACCCATCTTTTTTAAAACTTTAATTCATTTTTACCAGTTATTACTGCTTTAACCTACAGAGAAAATTTTTTTAACTTAAATTTTCCATAATGAGAAATAATATGAAATAATAGTGATATACAATAGAAATAAGATGAATCTATTGAAATAAGTTAGAAATAAAATCTAAGTATCCCTTGCTATCCCATCTATTCTGTTTCTGAGTTCAGATAACCAGAGCTGGGTCAGTGAGGAATACCTGTAGTTGAAATGCACAGGTATTGCAGACTTATGGGGTACTCTTTCTGTTATTCTCATTTATATACTTTTTTAATGTTCTCTAAGAAAAATATTAAAATAATTGAAAACCATAAAAGGCAAGGATTTGGGCATTTGTTTGTTCCACTTAAACCTTTTCGAATTAGTTTAAAACCAACTGGTGGTTTGGTTCACTTTTTTTTGGTGTCTATATTTTTTAAAAGGCAAGAAAGAATATGAAATTACAGAAGATAGTCAAAGTCTGTAACTCATTAGAATAGACATAAAAATATACCAGATAATCATTATTTAAAATAATTCCATTTTATACCCAACCTAGAAAAAAAACATGAAGGTAGGAATATTTGGTTTAATTTCAGCCCTTCATCACAAACCTTTCATTTCTGAAGTCCTGAAACTTCTATCTCTGTATTAGCATTTTCCCACTGACATACTACTGTTCAGACACTTCATCCATTTTTTAAAAAATAGCTGGCGGGACTTTCACTGTTGATGCTGGCAAATATCAAATCATAGAATCTAAGATGGAAACCCTTTGTGTTTCACTGCTTTTAGATGTCCCTCCAAGAAAGCAATCATGACGGTTCCACATTTGATGAGGAAATGGGGGGGGAGGGGGGACATAAATACATGATGCCTTGAATACCCACTCCATGCATCTTCAAAACAGATTTATCCCAACCTGTCTGTTGCTATACCAGAGTGTCCAATGAGGCTGTCATTTCAATTTCTACATAAAGACCAGATTAGTCCTCTTGTTAATTTAAACCACTTGTCTATGTGTTACACCAATGAGAATAAGTTGCTGATGGCAGCTTCATCTGAAAATCTGCTGAAATCATTGGAACACTTACTATTTCACTATAATTTATAGATTTTCCCCAGAGGTTGAGGATAGGTTGCTATTCTGTCCACTTGTCTGGCTGCAGAGTAAACATCACAGATTGGGGTTACTACCTTACAAACTGTCAGTGGTAAAAAGCTTTTCAAAAAAAGAGGCATAACGTTAAAACTATCATCACTATATAAAGTCTCAAAGGGAAATAGACTCTGTAAAGTTCTCAATGTGGAGAACAGGATAGTTATCAAAGGGAATTAGAATCTGCAGATTTATCCATGCACTGAATATGAAACCACAAGCATCATAATTCCCAGTGTCATATTTAACAATGTTTCAAACCTTTTTAACCTTGTAGTCTAAGAAAATATATTATCACAATAAGATAGCACATAGTTGGTCGTTTATTTTCTGTGGCAAATATGGCCAACACTGTTGGTTGCCAACTTAGCAATTATTTCTACCACCCTTTTTTTCTTTGCTGGCAGAACCTGGCTGTACTTCAGATGCTAAAAGTGCCAGGAAGGACATGGGTATTGACCCATTCCTATCTACTGGGGCCTAAGAGAGCTAAACCTGGCAGGCTGTTGGCAAAGCTTTTCTTCACCAATAAAGAGATCTGTATATATGTGAGAGAAAATTGCAGTTCTTCTGCATAGTGCAGAAGAACTTCTGCAGCTGTGTCTGCATAAATATGATGGAACTATTGTAGAAATGTTACAACCAAGAGGAAAGATATAGCTGCCTTATTGATTATAAAACAAAGAAAAGCACTCGGGTTCTGGATGGTACTGCTGAGCCCCTGGATGATACTGCTGAGCCCTGTACCAACAATGGAATAGCCTTGCCTACAGGATTCCTGTCAGATAATAGCTATCTTAGTTTAAGCCATTTATATTTGGATCTTATTACTTGAGGGCCAGAGCATCCTAACTAACGTAGTTAGCAAATATCTGTTCGCTCCATGCTATGCAGATAAGGAAGTTAGACCGCTGTCCATTTGCTGACTCCTGCCACCAGCAGTCTCTACTTGAATCCCTACTGTTTCATTCAAGTGTTTCTTCTTTCGTTAAGGAGCAAACTCAGCATAACTATACTCGCATCTGCGCTTCACAATAAAGCCTGTTTCTTCCACAACTCTTCCATGAAGGCCAATGGGAAGGTACTTTTTTGCTTCTCTAGCATATTATTCAGTTAGGTCTGCTTTTAACAGAATCACAGAAATGTCCCAATTTCTAGCTTACACTTTCTTATTATACAAACTCCAATCCCATACTGAAATCACAACTGATCTAACATTTCCAAGGATAAAATTCTAAAGATAGAATAGAGTTGCTGGTATAGAGCGCCACTGACATTGACTGATAAATGGAGCTAATAGTGAGGCATCCTGAATGATGAGTAAGTCAATGTGCTGTCCTTTTTAATATAAGGAAAACAAAAAATTTAACCTCAACTAAAAAACAAAGAAAAAAAAGAGAGAGAGAGACATGAGTTACACATAGGCAAATTCAGAACCTTACCTTAGTACAGTTAATTTTTAAGAGACCTCATTTGTTTTTACATGCTATGCTTAAAAAAATAAAGATCTCACTATTTTTCCATGTTTACTCACAACATGGAAAAAAACCCTTAGTAAGTTGATAAAACCTTGGTTTAATATGGTTCAGCAATGCAGCAAAATAAAAACTTAAACAAACTAGACAAGCACATATAACCAACATAAGATTTATTAAGAAAAAAGTTTTTTAATAGGAAAAATACAACTTCAAAAGCTGAAATTTTCAAATCCTTTTCTTTGCTATATTTTCCCTTATTGTGTTTTGCTTATTACAAAAACATACTCCCTAAAGGTCAAAATTAAAAGTATTTCTGGAATCAATCAGAAACACAAAAGCAAACATCAGAAAAACTTTTCCTGAAAACTATGGCACAAAGACTCCAAACACAATGCATAAGGCACCAAAATTACCAATACTTGAAAAAACCAGAAGTAGGTGAAATTCATTTTCAAACAAATTATTGTTTGAACAAAACTGTTGTGATGATCAAATTGCTTTTAACCAAAATATATGCTATCCTGTATTTTCCAACCATACTCTCATTTCTCTGCAGGAATTTGTGTATGGCATTGTCCTGCCTTAGTCCAGGGCATTCCTCTCCCCACCCTCCTCTGGCTGGCTGATGAAGTACTGACAAGGACTTGTAGACTAAAATCCGTTAAATTACTAACAGTGGGACCTGATTTTAAAAATCAGTGTTACTTTGTGTTAAAAACTCATTTTAAAAATTAAATATTTGAGCCCTGGCCAGTTGGCTCAGCTGTACAGACCCAGCCCAGCGTGTGGAAGTCCCAGGTTGGATACCCAGCCAGGGCACCCAGGAGAAATGACCATCTGCTTCTCTACCCTTCCCCCACCCCTTCCTCTCTGTCTCTCTCTTCCCTCCCAGGGCAAAGGCTCCATTGGAGCAACGTTGGCCCAGGCGCTGAGGACGGCTCCATGGCCCCCCCCTCAGACACTAGAATGGCTCTGGTCGCAACAAAGCAATGCCCCAGATGGGCAGAGCATTGCCCCCTAGTGGGCATGCTGGGTCCCGGTCGGGCACATGCAGGATGATGACTGTTAAATTCTATGTTCAAATTCACTGCTCATATTTATGAAGGTAAAGGAATCCTAAGATGAAAGGGTTTGCAAACTGATGCTCTACATCAGGGGTCAGGAACCTATGGCTCGCGAGCCAGATGCAGCTCTTTTGATGGCTGCATCTGGCTCGCAGACAAATCTTTAATAAAAATAAATAATAACGTTAAAAATATAAAACATTCTCATGTATTAGAATCCATTCATTTGCTACCACTCATGTTCATGGTTGCGGGTGGTTGGAGCCAATCACAGCTGTATTCCGGGACAACACCAAATATTTATTGGATAATGAGTAACGTACACAGGTCGTTGTGTAAACTTCCCTCCTTTTAATCAAGTAGTCAGCTAGCTAATTGCAAAAACCCTTCTGACGAAGAAGATGGCTAAAAGAAAAAAGATGAGGAGTGTCATACTTTTCAGCAGGAATGGACAGAGGAATTCACCTTTGTGGAGAAAGTAGGTTCTGCAGTGAGTCTAATATGCAATGATAAAATTGCATCAATGAAATGGTCAAATATAAAGCGCCACTTCAACACACGCCATATTACATTTGAATCGAAATATCCAGTGGGGGACAGCAGGAAGAAAGCATGTCAACAACTACTGTGCAGAGTGCAAGATAGTCAGCAGCAACTCCATGTTTGGACCCAACAAGGTGACTGGAAGTCAGCTAGCTTTGCTGGTGCTTTAGCAATTGTGAGAAACGAAAAGCTATTCACAGATAGGGAGTATGCCAAAACATTCATGCTTGATGTTGCCAATGAACTTTTTGACGACTTTTCGGATAAAGACAAGATAATCAAATGAATAAAAGATATGCATCTGTCAGCAAGAACTGTTCACTATCGTACCATCATGATGGCAAATCAAATTGAGGCAACACAAGTGAAGGACATAAATGCAGCACCATTCTTTTCTCTCGCTTTGGATGTGTCAACAGATGTAA
The DNA here is from genome assembly GCA_037038555.1 of Rhynchonycteris naso. Classification (NCBI taxonomy): domain Eukaryota; kingdom Metazoa; phylum Chordata; class Mammalia; order Chiroptera; family Emballonuridae; genus Rhynchonycteris; species Rhynchonycteris naso. The sequence continues at coordinate 83,428,190 of CM073001.1, read as the reverse complement.
GCCATTTATCCCAGTTCAGCGTGATTGCAAGGTATGCTGTCGGTGACACACTATGTGAGGAAAGTCTTGCTGTTTTGCTATGAAAGAGACAACAAGAGGGGAGGATTTATTCAAGTCTTTCACCGAGTTCGCTAAAGAAAAAAATCTATCAATGGATAAACTTATTTCGGTGTGTACTGATGGTGCTCCGTGCATGGTGGGGAAAAACAGGATTCGTAGCACTTCTTAGAGAAAATGAAAAGAGACCCATCCTAAGTTTTCACTGCATCCTACATCAGGAGGCACTTTGTACTCAGATGTGTGGCGAGCAGCTTGGTGAGATGATGTCGCTGGTCATTCGGGTGGTCAACTTTATTGTTGCCTGAGCTTTAAATAAATGATCGCCAGTTTAAAACACTGCTGGATGAATATGGGAATAATTATCCTGGTCTGCTTCTGCACAGCAATGTACATTGGTTGTCTAGAGGGAAGGTACTCAGCCGTTTCGTGACTTGTCTGAGCGAAATCCAGACTTTTCTTGAAATGAAAAACGTCGAGCATCCTAAGTCAGCTAACACTGGCTCCTGAAGTTCTACTATCTCGTGGACATGACTGAATAACTGAACCAGCTCAATGTGAAAATGCAAGGAAATACAGTCTTATGCCTTCAACAAACAGTGTTTGCATTTAAAAACAAGCTGGAACTCTTCATCACCGACATTGAAACAGGTCATTTACTATACTTTGAAAAACTGGGAGAGTTTAAAGATGCATGCACAGCAAGTGACCCTGCTCAACATCTTGATCTCCAGCAGCTAGTGGGCCTCACATCTAATCTCCTGCAGTCATTCAAAGTGCACTTTGGAGAATATAGTGAGCACACTCGTCTTTTTCAGTTCATCACCCATCCACACAAGCGTTCAGTAGACAGCGCCAACCTAAGTTACATTCCTGGTTTCTCTGTCAGAGATTCTGAGCTACAAGCTGTTGACCTAAAGGCCTCAGACATGTGGGTGAATAAGTTCAAGTCACTGAATGAAGATTTAGAAAGACTTGCAGTAACGGAAGCAGAGTTGGCGAGCAAACACAAGTGGGAGAAATGAAAAAGCTTCAACCCACGGACCAGTTGATTGTCAAAACTTGGAACGTGCCTCCATCACATACCACACACTGAAGAGTGTGAGTATTGCTGTACTGACAATGTTTAGCTCTACGTATGCATGTGAGTGGTCTTTCTCACATCTAAAGAAAGTTAAGACCAACCTACGATCACATTTAATGGATGGAAGTCTCAACGCCTGCATGAAGCTTAACCTCCCCACATATTAACCAGACTACAAAGCCATCAGCAAAACCATGCAGCACCAGAAGTCGCATGGTAAGAAGTACTTTATTCACCATTGGTTAGCAACAGTGTAACAACATTATTAAAAAGAATTCAGAAACTTATTGTACTTTAAAAATGTTGGTCTTTCATAAAATGCACACATTTACTTGTATTTAGTGCTAAACATATTGTATGGCTCTTGCAGAATTACATTTTAAAATGTGGCGTTCATGGCTCTCTCAGCCAAAAAGGTTCCTGACTCTGCTCTACATAGTAATAGGTAATTCACTGTAGTACTATGGTAACTTTAACTGAAAACAACCTACATATCCATCAATTAAAGACTAGAAAATATAATTTTCACACAATAAAATACTATGCAACAGTAAAAGAGAATGAGGAGCAATTAGGATATAAAATAAATCCAGATTGGAAAGGGAGAAGTAAAACTATCTCTATTATACTCTGAAAAGGCGGAAACATCGCTGAGAGAAAAGTTAAATGAACTAAATAAATAAAAAAGCATCTCATGTTCAAGAGTTAGAGATGTAATATTGTTAAAACAGCACTACTTTCCAAATTAGTCTAGAATCAACATATTCCCAATCAAAATTCCAGCCAGCTCTTTTGAAGAAGTTGATAGCCTGATTCTAAAATTTCTATAAAAATTCAAGGGACTCAGAATAACCAGTCTTAAAACAGAACACAGTTGGAGGACTCACACTTCCCAATTTCAAAACTTCCTGCAAAGCTACAGTAACCAAGACATTGTGGTATGTACTAGCATAAGGATAGACATGTGGGCAGCTAGAAAAGAACTGAGGAGTCCAGAAATAAACCCTCTACAGTATTTTATTTTATTTTATTGTAACAGAGAGAGGGACAGATAGGGACAGACAGACAGGAAGGGAGAGAGATGAGAAGCATCAATTCTTCATTGCAGCACCTTAGTTGTTCATTGATTGCTTTCTGATGTGTGCCTTTCCAGGGCGGGGGTGGGGTGGGGCAACAACAGATCAAGTGACCCCTTGCTCAAGCCAGCAACCTTGGGCTCAAGCTGGTAAGCTGTGCTCAAACCAGATGAGTCCACGTGCAATCCAGCGACCTCGAGGTTTCAAACCTGGGTCCTCTGTGTCCCAGTCCAACGCTCTATCCACTGTGCCACTGCATAGTCAGGCTAAACCAGTGGTTCTTAACCTTTCTTGAGGTACCGAACCTACCAGTTTCATATGCACATTCATCGAACTCTTCTTTAGTGATAAATAAAATATGGGTTTTTTTTTTCCAAATTCAAGACATAGGTATATGTTTTGTTACTGGTGCACAAAATGAGCCATGCATGAACATCACCTTGCTCAAAGAACAAAACCAACAAAGTGCATGAACTCACAACAAATTACGGTATTACTTTATTCTGGCCTCCGCGGCAGAGGCTTCTCCGAATCCCTGAGACCGACTCATCGAACCCCTAGGGTTCGATAGAACCCAGGTTAAGAACCACTGGGCTAAACCCTCTCATTTAAATCAACTGATTTTCAATAGTGAAGAAATTCAGTGGGTAAGAAATAGTCTTTGGAATAAATGGCTCTGGAACAAATGAATATCCACATGCAAAAAAATGAAACAACTCTTTACCTACCCCATATACAAAAACCAACTCAAAATGGATGAAAGACCTACATGTAAAAGGTAAAATTATACAACTCTTAAAAGAAATGAAGGCACAAATCTTTGTACCTTCTCATTAGACAATGATTTTTTTTTCCTTCTTTTCCAAGTGAGAGGAGGACAGACAGAGAGACAGACTCCCACAGGCACCCGTACCAGGATCCACCCAGCAAAACTAATCTAGGGCCAATGCTCTACCCATCTGGGGCCATAACTGCAACTGAGCTATTTTTAGCACCTGAGGCAGAGGCTCCTCCGAGCCATCCTCAGCAGCCCGGGGCCAATGCTCTCAAACCAATCAAGCCATAGCTGTAGGAGTGGAAGAGAGAGAGAGAGAGAGTAAGTGAGAGAGAGAGAAGGGAGAGAGGAGGGGAGGAGAAGCAGGTTGTTGCTTCTGCTATGTGCCCTGACTGGGAATTGAACCTAGGACATCCACACACCAGGCCAACACTCTACCATTGAGCCAAGTGGCCAGGGCCCTTTTCTTTTTATAATGTTTATTGTATTGATTTGAGAGAGAAAGAGAGAAAAGGAAAGAGGGAAAGAGAGGCAGGGACATTTATCTGTTCCTGTATGTGCTCTGACCAGGAATCAAACTGACAACCCTTGTACTTTGGTACAATGCTCCAATCAACTGAGCTATCCAGCCAGAGCCTAAACAATGATTTCTTAAACATATACCAGAAACAAAAGGAACAAAAGGAAATATTTATAAATTGAATTTTCATCAAAATTTATAACTTTTGTGTTGTAAAAACACAATCTAAAAAGTTGAAACACTTTCAAATCATATATCTGATAAGGAATTTATATCTAGAATATATAAAGAACTTATAATTCATCTGTAAAAAGACAATCTAATTTAAAATAGGAAAAAGACTTTCTCAAAAAAATACACACACACACACACACACAAATGGCCAATGGGCACATGTAAAGCCACTAACATCTTGAGCCATTCAGGAAACGCAAATCAAAACCAAAACTAGCTACAATTTCCCACCAGACAATAAGAATTGAGGAGGATGTGAAATTAAAAGTCTCACACACTGCTGGTAAGAATTTAAATGGTGCTGCAGCTGCTATGGAAAACAGTTTGGCAGATCTTCAGACGGTTAAATAGAGATTACCATAAAACCCAGCAATTCCACTCCTAGGTATATACCCAAGAGAATTTAAAACCTAAACTTGTTGTAAGCATGTTCATAATAGCATTATTCACATTAGCCAAAAAGTACAAATAACCCATATGCCCATTGGTTGATGAATGGATTAAAAAATTAATGTGATATAGCCATATAATGACTACTCCTCAGCCATGAAAAGAAATGAAATACTGATACATGCTATAACATGAATGAATTTTTAAAACATTATGCTAAACGAAAGAAACCAGTCACAAAGGACCACATTTTGTATGATTTCCATTTAAATGAAATATCCACCATAGAAAAACCTCAAGATACAGAAAGTAGAAAATATATATTACCTTATCAAATTATTTTTAAAAACTACTACATTCATGTATTTATGTCTTTCTACATACTAAAATCCTTCTAAAAAATTTTACCCCTGGCCAGGTAGCTCTGTTGGAGCATCACCCCTGACATACCAAGATTGTGGGTTTGATGCCCAGTCAGGGCACATACAAGAATTAACTAATAAAAGAATAAATAAGTGGAACAACACGTCAGTGTGTCTCTCTCCCTTACTCTCTCTCTCTCTCCCTCAAATCAATTTTAAGACATTTATAAATAATGACCTGGCCAATTTGCTCAGTGGTAGAGCATTGGCCCAGTATGTGGATGTCCCAGGTTCAATTCCCAGTCAGGGTACAAAGGAGAACTGACCATCTGCTTCTCCACCCCTCCCCCTTCTCTCTCTCTCTCTTCCCTTCCAGCAGCCATGGATCAGTTAATTCCAGTAATTTCGGGGGTGGGGGCAGGGGGCAGGGGCGCAGCTGAGGATGGCTCCATGGCCTCTGCCTCAGTGCTAAAAATAGCTCAGTTGCCAAGGAACAGAGCAAGCCCAAGATGGGCAGAGCATCGCCTCATAGGGGGCTTGCCGGGTGGATCCCCATCCAGGCATATACAGGAGTCTGTCTCTCTGCCTCCCCTGCTCTTAATCTTTAAAAATATTTTTAAAATACTTTAAATTGTAAATTTAAAAAGTAAATTTAAAAATAAAAATTAGCCTGACCATGTGGTGGTGCAGTGGATAAAACGTATGACTGGGATGCGGGAGACCCAGGTCCAAGATCCCGAGCTCGCCAGCTCGAGGGCCCATCTGGCTTGAGCAAAAGCTCATCAGCTTGGACCCAAGGTCGCTGGCTCCAGCAAGGGGTTGCTTGGTCTGTTGAAGGCCTGTGGTCAAGGCTCGTGTGAGAAAGCAATCAATGAACAACTAAGGTGTTGCAATGGCAACGAAAAATTAATGATTGATGCTTCTCACCTCTCTCCGTTCCTGTCTGTCTGTCCCTATCTATCCCTCTCTCTGACTCTCTCTCTGTCCCTGTAAAAAATAAAATTAAAATTAAAAAATAAATTTTTAAATAATAAAATTAATTTAAAAAATTAAAATATATTTTCCATTGATTTGAGAGAGGTATCAACTCTTCTTGTATGTGCTCTGCCTGGGGATCGAAACCATGACCTCAGCTTGTGGAGATGACGCTTTATCCACAGAGCAACCCAGCCAGGGCCTAAAATATTTTTAAAACCACTTGGAAGCACCCTGGCCAATGGCTCAGTTGGCTGGGGCATCATTTGGAAGCACAGAAGTTACCTGTTCAATCCTGGGTCAGGGCACATGCAAGAACAGTTTGATGTTCCTCTCTCTCTAAAACCAGTAAATAAAAATTATAAAAATAAAAGCACTAGGAAGCACAAAAGTATGCTATGGATGAAGGAGAAAAGACCCACAATTTTAAAACAGTTGAGGAAACTCATAAACCACAAAGGCAAAAAACTGATTTGTCTGTTAAATGCTATCAAAATGACCAAAATTCCCTTCTAGTTAAATTCTGGCCTCCTATTGAACTATAATTACTACTAATAATTAAACTTTAATTTTCAAAATATCTGTATATTTTACAAATGCAATCATGAATATAAAGCTGAAACGCCCTGGACTTTACATTATAGTAAATAATTTCATTTTACTATTATTTCTTTTATTTTGAGAGTGTGTTTATTAAAGCTGGGGACAGTGGGACAAAGGAAGGGCTTAGGGTAGAAGAAGCAACTGTAGAGTCTACGTGGTACTCTGCTTTGGCTCTCTAGAAATGTTATAGTAAAGAAGTGAACCTAGGCTTGGAGCCAGGTTCAGGGGCAAGCCCAGGCTGAGCTGCCACTGCCCACTGCTCCCCTGGTTGCAAGTCTCATGAGGACCTGTAGAGTTTGGAAGAAAAAGTGAAGATGCACGTCTGAGAGAAAAGAAATTTGTGGGTGAACTCCAGAGAAAGAGCACCCATAGTAAATAATTTTAAACTGCAACAACTACTTAAAATATTTCTTGGAATAGTAAAAATAGCATAACTTTGGAGTCAGACACACAGGTTTGAATCTTAGCATGCTGTTTCCCAGCTAGGTGATCATCAGTTTACTTGGTTTCTGTGAGCCTCCGCCCCACTTCTGTTACATCAGGAATTAGACTACCTACCTACTTTAGTGTGAAAAGAAACACTCCAACAACAGTACTTGAAACATTAGGGCAGGGGATAATTTCACTCTTTTTCAAACCTCTATCCGGACTGCGGTATGCAGGTGGTGTTATATGGAGCTATACACTTGAAACCTGTATGGTTTGCAAATCAATGTCATCCCAATAATTCAATTAAAAATAATAATAATAAAATAATAAATTTCTAGCCCTGGCCGGATAGCTCGATTGGTTAGAGAATTGTCTGGTGGTGCAGATTCCCAGTTCAATCCCTGGTGTCAGGGCACATAGAGAAAAAAATCGATGTTCCTCTCTCTCTCTCTCCTTCCTCTCTTACTAAAATTAATAAATTAAAATGTTTTTAAATGATAAATTTATAAATAAATAAAATAAAACCAATCTGTACTATTTGAAGTTTTTTTTACAACATGTATATAATTTAAAAACATAATGAAGATTTTAAAAATAAAAACATCTACTTTAGGATCCAGAAGATGGCAACGGAGTAGGCGGACATTACAACTCTCACCTCCCAGAATCAAAGTGGATTACAACTTAACTTGGGAACAATCATCTTGAAAAACCAACTTTGGACTAAACTAATAGGAATCTGTCTGACCAGGTGGTAGCGCAGTAGATAGAGCGTCTGACTGGGATGCAGAAGATCCAGGTTCGAGACCCCGAGGTCGCCAGCTTGAGCGTGGGGCCCATCTGGCTTGAGCAAAAGCTCGCCAGCTTGCACCCAAGGTCGCTGGCTCCAACAAGGGGTTGCTTGGTCTGCTGAAGGCCCGTGGTCAAGGCACATGTGAGAAAGCAATCAATGAACAACTAAGGTGTCACAACGAAAAACTGATGATTGATGCTTCTCATCTCTCTCCATTCCTGTCTGTCCCTATCTATCCCTCTCTCTGACTCTCTCTCTGTCCCTGTAAAAATAAAGTAAAATAAACTAATAGGAATCTATAACCAAGGATCATCGAAGAAATCACACTGAGACTGGTCAATCAATCAGTAACATTAAAAAATAAAATAAATGTTGTGTAAAAGGGACATTTTAAGACAGTGACTGAGAATATTTACACTCAAAGACTTTCACTGAAATGCTACCAAAGGATATATACTTTATAAGAAGGAAGGACTGGAATGCAAAAAGGAATGGTGAGCAGAGAAATTTGTACACATATAAGTGAGCTGAAACAAGCTTTGAAAGCCCAGTTAGAATGTAAATTGGTCCAACTGCTTTACAGAGCTATTTGGCAATAATGTAAAGTTTAATGAGTGAAGTTAAGCACAGATTCTATGACCTAAAAATTCTACCTGTAGGTATCTACCTGAGAGAAGTGCTGACATGACATACATGCCAAGGAGTCACACACAGCATGGTCCAGGCCAGCATTGTTTCTAATATGGAAAACTGAAAACATCCTAAATGCCTACTAGCAAAAGAATGGATCAACAAATTTGGTATATTCAAACCATGAAATAGTATTCAGCAGTTAAAATTCATGAACTGGAGTTACATGAATAAATGTAAAAAGAAGCTGAGCAAAAAGAAAATTTACAGAAGAATGTATATAGTATAATTCCATTTAGATAGATTTTTAAACACATACATCAGTATTCCATATTGTTTGTGGATATATACATACAAAGTAAAACTGTAAAATCATAAATAGAAGGGCTATCTCTGAATGAAATATGGCAAGAAATAAACAGTAGTTGGATTTCAAAAAACAAACAAAATAATAACACCTACTTTATAGGATTCTTGTGGACACACTTGGTAAGATATCTACAAATAGGAGACTCCCAATGAAAAATAATTTCCTCACTCCTTTCGTAGCCTTTTTAGCCTCTTGAATTCAGATGAACAAGACTTGGAAGAAGCAAAGTTAAACATGTATTTTCCTGAAGATAAAGGTTATCAAGAAAGAGATACGGGCAATAAAATTAAGCTTTTCAACCACTTTCCCCAAAACATACCAAAGAATTTCATCTGAAGACAAAAAAAAAATGACCATGTATTTAGTGATTCTCATCACTTTATTCTGGAATATTAGGTTTTATTTTTTTTAATTTATTTAATTAATTGTGTTTACATAGATTCTAGGGTGACCCCAACTGCATCCCCCCTCCCCATATTCCCCTCAACATCTCCCTTCCCCCTTCCCTGCAGCGCCCTCCCCCCTTCCCTTCAGGTTTATCCCATCCTATCATCCCCTTTCCCTCTGTCCTCTTTTCCTCTGGTCCTTTTGATCCCTCCTCTGTCTCAATTCCTTTTCTCAGTTCTCAATGTTCCTTGGATTCCTCAAATGAGTGAGGTCATATAATACGTTTCTTTTTCTGCCTGGCTTATTTCTCAGTTCTCAATGTTCCTTGGATTCCTCAAATGAGTGAGGTCATATAATACGTTTCTTTTTCTGCCTGGCTTATTTCACTCAATGGAATATTAGGTTTTAGACTTTCTTTTTTCTTTTTTTTTTGCAATATTAGTAACACTATCAAGTGAAAAGGAACTTTGGTACCTTAATCTTTTGACCAACAAGACAAATTCAAGATTCAGTTGATAGAATATTTCTCACTAAAAAACACAGTAAAAATAATAAAAATATAGGTCCTAGCCAGTTGGCTCAGTGGTAGAGTGTCAGCCCGGCATGTGGAAGTCCCAGTTCGATTCCCGGCCAGGACACACAGGAGAAGCGCTCATCTGCTTCTCCACCCTTCCTCACCCCCTTTTCTCTCTCTCTCTCTTCTCCTCCCACAGCCAGGGCTCCATTGGAGCAAAGTTGGCCCCGGCACTGAGGATGACTCCATGGCTTCCACCTCAGGTGCTAGAATGGCTCCGGCAGAAACAGCAATGCCCCAGATGGGCAGAGCATCGCCCCCTAGTGGGCATGCCGGGTAGATCCCGGTTGGGCACATGCAGAAGTCTGTCTGGCTGCCTCCCCGCTTCTAACTTCGGAAAAATAAAAATAATAATAATAATAATAAATATAAATTGTGACTATCTTTTATATAGCAATTAAGGTAAAATATTATGTCCAGCCTTTTTGCTTTGAGAGTACAATGAGATAAATGAATGTAATTTAACTGATCTAGATTGTCATCTTATGCTTTTCAGGATATTGTGAAAATTAAGAACATTCTCATCCCTATACAAATGAATAATGTGAATATCAGAAAGCAAGCAGTCCTCTTGCAGGTCAAAAAGGTGGCTTTTAAAACCAGCAAGTACAGCCTGGTCTGTGGGGGGCGCAGTGGATATGACAAGAAACTAGGAAGCAATGAACTAAACTGAAGCAACTGTGTGAGTGGATGCTTCTTGCTCCCCACCCCATTAAATATATAAATAAAATCATAAAAAAAATAAAACAAAACCAAAATAACACCAAAGTATACTGGGATAGCTAAAGTTGGTAAGGTAGCCTGTCTTTAAAACTGAGACATGAGACTTTTACGAGCATCAAGCTCACCCATAAGAGTATCACCATTTCTCATCAAGTATACCTAAGTACATAATGAAACCTTCACGTAACTTAAAAGTTTACACATCCTATTCAGTACCATTTAATATATAAATTAGTGAGAAAGCAGTTCCTGGAGTGTCTTTGTTTTTAGACTATTTTAAAAACACATTTATGTCGATGTAAGAAATGTCCAAACCTCCAGGTAATTTTTATGAGTTTATTTGACCCCAAACTGAGGGCATTGCCAGGAAGCAAGCTCTTCAATGCTCCTGAGAATAACAGTTGCAGTTTCTCTAACGCATTTGGAAGAAAAGAGGAACCATAGGAAGATGACACAAAAGTGGAAGGCAATGCAGGAATCAGATCACAGGACAGTGAAGGTTATGTGCTCTGTCCAGGGTGGTCACCCTTTAGGACGGGTCAGAAGGGAGGCATTTCAAGGGTGTGTTAACCTAGATGCACAGTAACAAAGGACACAGCTTGCTTGAGGCAAAAATAAAGACTCACTAAAGAAGTTGCACGTTGAGGTGTGACCACCCAGCACGACCTGCCCAGTTAGGAATTTGTGACTCATGACTGCACCCCTTTCTCCTCCACACTGAAAAGGGCAAGCACAACCAGTATGTTTATAAAGCTACACCCAGTGATTTAGGTGAACATTTTATCTCAGTGTCGTTGAGTGTTTACTAGACAAAATTAAAAAGCGGTAAAAGCCAGTAGTTAAGGCAGTCCCAGATGCCAGGCTTTCTCCTTCCCAGCTTCCGCGAGCCACGTCAAACACAAGTCCCGGTGACACTAAATTCTTCGCAGTCCGCGCGCACACGGCCCAGCCCGCCGCTTCTCGGGTCTCCCGGGGACAGGTCCAGGGCGTGACAGCGCGGACGCCCCGCCCGCGGTCGGGCGACACTGGGACCCGCTCGCCCCGGCCGCGCAGCGTCCCCCAGAGGCAGGCACACAGCCGTCCCAGCGATCCCTCCCCACAGACACCCTCCCTGAGACCCTCTGCCCGCTACGCGAGGGTCACACACAGACCTGAGACATCGCCTCACCGCAGATCTGGGCCGCCTTCGCCTCTGACCGCGGCCCCCCGAGCATGCGCACTGGCCCGTCTGCGCCTGCGCGTCCCCAGGCCCCACGCGCCCCCGCCGGCACGCGTCCCCACCGGGGAGGACCGGCCAGGCCGCGCCTGCGCGTCCCCAGTCCCGCGCACCCCTCCGGCTGGCGCCCCCGCTGGGGAGACCCGGCCAGGCCGAGCATGCGCGTCCCCAGGCCCGCGCGCCCCCTTCGGCACGTGCCCCCTCCGGGGAGGCCGGGCCAGGACGTGCCTGCGCGTCCCCAGTCCCGCGCACCCCTCCAGCTGGCGCCCCCGCTGGGGAGACCGGGCCAGGCCGAGCATGCGCGTCCCCAGGCCCGCGCGCCCCCTTCGGCTCGCGCCCCCGCCGGGGAGGCCGGGCCAGGCCGCGGCGGAGGCGGAGGCCCCGCTCACTGAGCGGCGCGCGCCCCCCGCCCTGCGATTCGTGGGCGACGCTAGCCTGCGGCTCCAAAGTCCGTCCCCCTGTGAGGCTGTGAGCGCCAGAGGGGAGGGACAGCTAGGAAGGCAGGAAGCTACGGCTTAAAAGGGCAGCCCGCGCTGGGCCCTTCCTCCCTGACACCGTCTCCGCGCCTCCGAGAGCTGCTCCGCTCCGCGGCCTCCGCCCCGCCGCCATGTACCGCTGCTTGGGTGACGCGCTGCTGCTGTCCCGCGCCGGGCCCGCCGCCCTGGGCTCGGCCGCGGCCGACTCGGTGGCGCTGCTGGGCTGGGCCCGCGGGCAGCCCGGCGCCGCCCCGCAGCCGGGGCTCGCGCCGCCCTCCCGGCGACACTACAGCGAGACGGCGGCTGACCGCGAGGACGACCCCAACTTCTTCAAGATGGTGGAGGGCTTCTTCGACCGCGGCGCCAGCATCGTGGAGGACAAGCTGGTAGAGGATCTCAAGACCCGGGAGAGCGAGGAGCAGAAGCGGAACCGGGTGCGCGGCATTCTGCGGATCATCAAGCCCTGCAACCATGTACTGAGCCTGTCCTTCCCCATCCGGCGCGACGACGGCTCCTGGGAGGTCATCGAGGGCTACCGGGCCCAGCACAGCCAACACCGCACGCCCTGCAAGGGAGGTGAGCGCCGACCCGACCCGCTGGCGCGGTGCCCCGCGGCCCGGCCGCCTGCTTGCCCCAGGCCCGCTACTCCGCCCTGCCCGGCGGGCACTGGCCTCTCCCCCACGGTGCCCACCAGCCCCCGCCTCGGACGTGTCAGGCCCGGGTGGACAGCGATTTTTCCGCCTTAACCCACGCGGAGTCGGCCCTGTCTCCTGCCGGCATTGTTGCTGCGTGCAGAGCAGACTCTGCGCTGCTCCTTTAACCCTAGTGTAGGTGACCTGATGAAATGCACTTGTAGAAAAGGGAATCGCTGGCCCATCTGATTGTGCCTCTTGCAAGTTCTTGTGGGCTTCTATGACTTACCGAAATGCAGATTATGAAATAATTATTTTTATGATTTCTTTCCACTTTTTACATAAGTTACAGATAATGCAGTAACATAAAATGAACTGCCGTCTAGGGTTTGAAATGTAGAGTTTTACGTTTATTACACGTTGATCTTTTAAATTATTTTTCTATCCTGAAGGCTTTTGTTTTGTACAGAATAGTAATGCACGAGCAGTATAACATCTCTGACAAATAAACACCGGGCGTCCCTACAGTAAATCTAAAGGGTGTAGACCGCAGGACTGCTCGCCAGCCAATGGAATGAAATAGCCCTGGGGGTGTGTACTCGTCCTGGCTAACACCGGATTTGAGTTTGGGGAAAAGATAAGCAGGTGAAGAAAGGAGTTGAGGTGGAAACAGTTTGGTGACCACCAAGTTATTCATAGTTTAAGATTTTGAACGTCGATTTGGCCTCTGCAGTCATATTGCTTTCTTTGAAAAATAAAGGCGTGTTTTTTGTTTGTTTGGTCATTTTCCCCTTCACTAAATTGCACAGTACATTTTTAAAGGTGCTTAAAAGTAACCGAAAATAGGGAGGTGAAGCTTGCTGGAGTTTTCACAGATGTAGGGCTGTGCCCTTTGTCTCTGTAAACCTGATACCAGGTTCTATTATACCAGCTGACTTCTAAGAATAATTTTTAGAAATCTCTCTACCAGAAAAAAATTGAGCACAGCTGGGGAACAAAGGTTGCTTCAAACTGTTTAATTAATGATTTACTTTTACTTGCTGAATTTGCATTGACCCCACCCACTTTAAGGACTTAACAGGTAGAGCTTAATTAAATTATCCTTTACCTCTGTTTCTTGTTCTAAAATCAAGGTCTGAACCACTTTGACCCCTAATTTCCCTTTCAGCTCCAAACAGAATTATATAAACTCTACACACTATCAGTCTCCTACTTTGCCTTCCTTCTTCATACCACTACTTTATTCTCTAAACCAAGAGTACAAGGTCAGACTCCCAAGAAAAGCAAACAAGAATGTTTTTGGAGGAAGAAGCAAAGTTAGCAAATAAACTGCAGTGATTCTTTAAAAGACATCAAGTTCATATGTCTATCTTGTCAGTATTTTTCAGTTGCTTAAAAGATTTACAAATGAACTAGTGTGTGTATGTGTGTGTGTGTGTGTATTTTCTGCAGGATCTTATTTATCTGGGAAGTTCATTATATTCTTTGGTTCTTTATGTGCCAAGCCCTCTCCAATCTTTATAAATCACAAACTCACTGAAGTTTACCACAGTTTGTCAGTACTCTTCCTCTTGTTGCCACAGCAGCTTTAGTACTAGAGTGTAAGAAAATTTTCTGTTCCATTAGCCCATTGATTTGAGAAAAAGAGAGAGGGAAGTATCAATTCATTGTTCCACTTAGTTGTGCACTCACTGATGGCTTTCTTGGTTGTGCACTCACTGATGGCTTTCCCTGATCAGGGGATCAAACCCATGACCTCAGCACCCAGAGAAGACACTCTATCCACTGAGCAACCCATCCAGGGCATTCATTATCCCATTTTATAAGAAACATGCCACTGAGACCTCTATTCACTCCCAACATAGAAACATTGAGAAGCTGGTTTTTTAAGTAGTAAATAGTAGCAAACATTGCAAGATAATATAAAAGAAAATTGACTTCTATGAATAAGTGATAGTTTTATTCTCTTTTAGAATTTGGAAGTGTGGAAAGAAGAGATTTGATAATTATCACTATGAAAGCCCTTAAAAATACTTTAGTGTGCTTAAGATAACACCATACTACATAAATGATCAGTAAAAAATTAGACACTGTAGACTTCCATGCTATGGTTTCGTGGTACTCCAAGATGTTCCTACACATTGATCATTCTTGTCTGGTGGCAGAGAATGTATATTCTAAGAGGAGCTTTTACTGTTTATTTCCCCCTCCAATTAAACATTTAAATCTTCTTTGACTTATAAGAAAATTGTTAACCTCTTAGGTTCCACTCTGGTCTTAGAAGTACAGAATATCATAGGTACTGCAATTTTAAAAAATGCTTTGGGTAATCCCTGTAAATGGCACTTTCCCTTCTAAAGCCGACCTGAAGCCATACCTTAACATTCTTCTCCACCCCCTACTCCCACTCTCACTCCACTGTGTTCACTACCAGTGTTCTTTGCCCCAAAAAAACCTTGTCTGGTCCTCTTTATCCTTTTCCCAATACTTAACTTTCTGTATCTAATCAATTCTCAAGGTTAAAGCAGAGCAACAATCTAATTATAATTTCTGTAAGGGAAACAGGTGGTTTTAAGGCCTGAGGGGAGAGGGAAAGGGACCTGACATGTATTTCAATCCAAGCAAATATTTAATGATACATACTATCTTTGTGGTTGTCTTCCCACATACCATATTTAACTGAAGCAATTAGATATTCATCTATTAAATAATTGCAAAAGACCACAGCAGGCTCTCAAGCAGCATTTTAAGGGAGATTTTAATATTTTCAGCAAAGATGAACGTTGAGAATTTCTGCTATGAGAAGACTTTCTCAAAAGTTCTTATTTATATGTTTGAAAACATCCATGATTGTTTCTGTTACATTTCTCAGAATAAATTCTGTATTTTACAGGCCATGTTTCTGCCTGAAACCAATCCAACTTTTTAAAGGAAGTTTACCTTTTAAAAGTCAGTTTGAGAGGAAAGTACAGATTAATAGCAATTCATTGCTGTTGAAGCAATTTAACTTTCTCTCCCAGCCTGCCCTTCCCCCCTCATGTCATATTAAAATGAAGTCAAAATTTCCTGTAACTGATTCTTCCTATGGTAGGATTTTCTAAATTATCATCATTTAAATAAAGCTGATGGCTGTAAATAGAGTCCTTTGATACATTAACCCTAAATCTTTTATTTAACTATAAATAGAAGTACCCAAATATGTGTTCCCTGTTAACCAATTGACTTGTTTTTTAAGAACCAAATGTAAGAAGGAAATAGGAGGAGGTAGATGGTCTTTGTTCTTGTCTTTGGACCACAGGATGCAGGGGTGAAGGCAGGACTGGCAGCTAAGCTTGGTTCCCTTCATCCTCTGGGATATAATTGTGGTGAGTGGTAGTACCTTGGGGAAGACTGCAGAAAGTACTGATAATACCTTTGCTGGAGAAAGAGAAGATTTCTGATGTATTTCTCTATGCTGACTTAACAGCCATTAGAACTTAGCTAACTGCATAAATACACACTTTGTAGTATTTGTGGGG
This sequence comes from Rhynchonycteris naso, assembly GCA_037038555.1. NCBI lineage: Eukaryota > Metazoa > Chordata > Mammalia > Chiroptera > Emballonuridae > Rhynchonycteris > Rhynchonycteris naso. The sequence goes on along the minus strand of CM073001.1, from coordinate 83,412,366 downwards.
GTTTTTGAGAGAGAGAGAGAAGCATGAACTTGCCACTTAGTTGGGCCATTGATTGCTTCTCATGTGCCCTGATGGCTCCAACCCAAGAGCTCCGGGGTGGTACTCTCTCCACTGCACTACCTGCTGGGAATTTTAATTACGTAATTTATTTATTTTTGATTGATTTTAGAGAGACAGAAAGAGGAAGTAAAAGAAAAAGAAGAAGCATTCATTACACTTCACTGTGCCTTCACTGGTTGCTTCCCATACTTGCCCTGATGAGGATCAAACCCACAACCTTGATGTTTTGGGACAACACTCCAACAGATTGAGCTAACTGGCCAGGGCTTCTAATAATTTTAAAGTATTTGTGCCTGCATCTGCTGCCACAGATAAAATGTAGTCTTTGTAGGTAAATTAAATTTAGGATTAACTTAATCTGAAAATTCAATAAGATGACAGGTAATTTGTATGTCTCTCACTCCCTACCATTTAGCCCTGAGGTTTTTGATTGTTGTTGCTGCTGTTGTTTTTAATACTTTTTATTAAAATATGAAACTTTGTTGCTCTTATAAAGGCCTTTTATTTCAGAGGGAGGAAAAATATCTGAATGCCTCTAAACTCAACCCTAACTCTCCCCTCACTCTCCACCCCCCATCCCCCCATGCCAGTTATACTAAGGAAGAGCTAAGGTGATGGTGGAGACCTGTATCAGATTGTTGTTCAGTCTCTCCATAGTTTTGTGGGATCCCTCTAGCTAGTTTGCTTTCCCTGTGAAAACCCCACGTGCAGGAAGACAAGAACAGCCCTCTCATTATACGCTAAGTACACTTTGCAAGAATTGAGGCATCTAAAATTGGAGGACAAGCACCAGTATGTATTAAACTCCAATAAAATTGGCACTGTTGAAATTTTAAGTTTAAGAAATAACAATTGAACATGAAATTTCTGGGTTATAGTGGAAAGAAAGTGGGTTTAGCACTGATTTTTTTTTTTTTTTTTTTTGGTCCAGTTATATTAAGGATACTGAGTAGTAACACAAATCAGTAAAAACTAAAAATAATTTGGATGTTGAAGAATTCCTAGGCCTCTGTCATTGAAACTTCCAGTTTTTCTTTTTCCTGTTTATTTTGTATACTAATTAGATTTTCATAATACAGATAAAGAAAAAGCCTCTAATATTTTAAAGTAGCACATTGATCTATAAATGACCTATAATTGCTCTACCCAACACACCCCAGTTAAAATACGTATGTATGATTCAACTAGTCGGATAACAGTGAAAGTTACAAAGTGGAAAGTAAAGCCGTTCTGCCAACTCACCCTTTTCCACAAAATAGCTATGAACCATCCCAAACCCAGAATTTACTTAAGACCGGGCTAGACAGCCCGAGGAACCCATATTGTCCCCTTGCCAGAGGCAGAAAGTAATGCACATTGAGGTTCTTATATCAAGATTAAAGTGGGCACGTGTGAAATACTAGTGATAAAGCCAGAAAGGTTTTATGAAGGGGAAGAAGACCACCTGCGAGAGGGCTCTGGGGCCTTTTAATTTTCTTTCTCAGAGGCAGCGGTACCAAGGCAATAACTGGGAAAGCAAGGGGAACAGTGACAGGCCTGGCATTTTGCTAAGCTTTTCATGCACCATTGCTTTTATTCCTCAAAACAACCTCATGAAATACACTGTTCTTTCCGGTTTTCAAATGTGGATCTAAGGCTCCAGTGTGAGGGCTCTTTTGGCAAGGTTACACAGCTAGTAAGCAGTAGAGTTGGGATTCAGACTTCAGATTGCAGAACCAACCTTTTAATCATTATTGTCTGGGATTTATTCATGCAAAAAATTATACAGATTATATCTTGGGGTAAGCACTAATTGAGAGACAAGTCATGCTTTCAACACAGTGATTCCTAACACTTTGGATCATTTGAAATTTGTTGAAAGCAGGAGTCCCCAAACTACAGCCAAGGGCGCATTTGGCCCCCTCAGGCCATTTATCCGCCCCGCCGCACTTCCAGAAGGAGCACCTCTTTCATTGGTGGTCAGTGAGAGGAATACAGGATACCTCCGCACCCATAGTTCCCATCAAAATACTGGTCAGTTTGTTGATTTAAATTTACTTGTTCTTTATTTTAAATATTGTATTTGTTCCCATTTTGTTTTTTTACTTTAAAATAAGATATGTGCAATTGCATAGGGATTTGTTCATAGTTTTTTTTTATAGTCTGGCCCTCCAACGGTCTGAGGGACAGTGAACTGGCCCCCTGTGTAAAAAGTTTGGTTTTTTAGATGACTGACCTACCTTCTTCCCCGAAAATAAATGCATGTTCAAACAACTGCATATAAAAGTCATTCATAGGCCCTGGGCGGTAGTCAGTTAGTTAGAGCATCATCCCAATAGGCCAAGGTTGTGGGTTCAATACCCGATTAGGGCACATACAAGAATCAACCAATGAGTATGAATAAGTGGAACAACAAATTGATATTTCTCTCTACCCCCCTAACTTCCTCTCTCTTACTAACATCAGTAAATTAAAAAAAAAAATTTTAATTAAAAATAAAAGAACTTGTTCATAGATATCTTCAGAGGTCCAATTATCCTAATTACTTAATGAAATAACATTTTAAAGAGAGTTTTTCATTGAATGAGCTTTGAAGAGCTTTGGTATTTAACACTTAATGTATAGCCAGAACAACACATTTCTCTACCAAAGTGTTATTACATGTATCTTTAAGGGTTTTCAATGAAATAATTTTTAAATGGCTTTCTTCTGAGTAACTCTTCCATAAAAACTAAGAAAAGTCTTTATCGAGAATTGCTATTATTTTTCTTGGTTATTCCTGGAGAAAGACTGTAAGGCCTAATTTTTGTGAATCACTCTTGGCTAGAGGAAAATGTGAACATGACACAAGTGGAGGTGGTAACGGTTGTCAGTAATGTCCCTTTTGCCATTTATCATTATCACAGATATGCCAATACAGGCCTTTTTAAAAAAGCATATTGGGCCTTAGGATTTACATGAACTTTTTTTTTCATCTGTTGCCAAGAGAGAAACAGCAAAGGAATGATCAAGGGTGGTAGTACCCATATTGGGGATTTACTGAATAAGGACTACGTTCATTACGAACTGTAGATTATATACCAAATAAATCAGTTTTTCCATTATGTGGGGTTTTTTTCCTTGTAGGCAGCAGTTTTAAACTTTTTGTTTAAAGAAGGTTTTGTAGTTCATATGGATTTCTGATAGCAAACATGTTTATTGCATGTCTGTTCATTGCCTTCTCTGTGTCAGGTACCATGCTCTGTGCTGGGGAACTAACTTTCCATAAAAGAATTTTTTTTTAAATGGTTTCTCCAAAATAGAGCAAGATCCAAAATCTCTTCTTCCCTAAATCATTCTCCATTTGCTTTAAGCTCAGTATGTTTTTTTCTATCTTTTCCTTTTCCAGAAACTGTCAATAAATGATGAATTGAAAACACACAGAACAATGTGTTGCTGTTAGAGGAGCTGAAAGAATGTACTGGGAAGAGAGTGTCTTGACCTGGAAGCAGGGAAGACTAGATAGACATTGAGGAGCGAAAAGCTCACTTAAGAAAGCGAAGTAGAGGGGTGGCTTCATCCTAGGCAGGAGGTGGTGCTGTGGGATGGGGTCATGAGGACAGACAATATTTGTTAATAGTGAGAAGTAAGGTTTTGTAACATAATCAATGTTTATTTGGTCTCTTGCGCTGCCCTTACCTCCTTCCTAACACAAAGGTCCTAATATCCTTGTAAATCCAGAGTAATAGGGATGCTAGAAGCATCTTTTGTTCCAATATCTGGTCTTTGACACCAGTTCCTGAGGCGGAATTCCTAAAACCCTTGTGATTTCCTGGGTAAAGGGAACATTTCTTACTCTAATGAGGCAACTCTAGGTGGGCTCCTGGATAGCTTCAAGATGGCACTGGCCACCAGAGAGATGAAACCATAATTAGAAGCTTATAATTTGCAGCTCTACTTTCTATCCTCCAGGGAGGGGAGAGGAGCCGGAGACTGAGTAATATAATCCATCATGCCTGTGTGGTGGAGCCTTCATAAAAACGCCTAAACTTCTGGGTTTGAAAGAGCTTCCCAGTAGGCATTCATGTATCAGCAGGATGATGTGCCCCAACTTCTCAGGGACAGGAGCTCCTATATTCAGGACCCTTACAATAAACCAGTAAACAAGTAAAGTGTTTCTCTGAGTTTTATGAGCCATTATAGCAAATTATCAAGCCTGAGGAGGGGGTTGTGGGAGCCTCCAGTCTAAAGCCAAGTTGGATAGAAGTGTGAGTACCCTGCACATTCATAGTTGTAACTGAAATGGGAAGAGTCTTGTGGTACTGAGCCCTCAACCTGTGGAATACACACTAACTCTGGGTAGTCAGTGTCAGAATTGAATTAAATTACAGCATGCCCAGTTGGAGTTCACAGAGAACTGGAGAATTGCTTGGTGTCAGAAATGTATGAGCAGAAAGTTTTCCTTTGAAGTTTGTTGGATAGGAAATGATAAACCTAGGAGGCACAGAAAGCTAGGCAGCAGTGGGAATGAAGTGATAGGTAGTATCAGAGGAAATTAAAAGGACAGATGAAACATTTTGAAGAAATGATAGTATTACCTAGCAGATAGGAGATACATGGATTGAAGAGAAGAGTCAAAGATATCTCAAATTTCTAGCCTGAGACATAAGTAGTAAAAATGGTGGTGTCAGGGACAGAAGAGTGTTATTAGGAAAAAGGGATTTGTTTTGAACATAAAGGAAATGCAATTTAAAGTGATCCTCAGGAACATTGCAAATATAAGCATATACTTTCTCAGTCTTAACCCTTGCAAAAGTACTGTCTCTGTCTGTGATGTCTGTCCATACCTTGTCTCCTGTCTCCCTATAATTCTTTTTTTTATAAGATCCTTATTTTAACTTATTTATATATTTATTTTTGACAGACAGATAGGGACAGACAGGAAGGGAGAAAGATGAAAAGCACCAATTCTTCATTGCAGCTCCTTAGTTTTCAGTGATTTCTTTCTCATATGTGCCTTGCAGGGGTGGGTGTGTGGCTCCAGCAGAGCGAGTGACCCCTTTGCTCAAGCCAGTGACCTTTGGGCTCAAGCCAGCGACCATGGGGTCATGTCTATGATCCCATTCTCAAGCCGGTAACCTCGGGATTTCTAACCTGGGTCCTCCATGTCCCGGTCCAACGCTTTATCCATTGTGTGACCGCCTGGTCAGGCTCCCTATAATTCTTTTCCACTCTTAAGATCCATCTCAAATACCAGCTGGACTTGTGAATAATTTATATTAAACTGGATATCTGAAATTTCGAGCCTTTATCCCTTTGAATTTTTTTATAGCAAGTTACTTGTTTCCTTTTGCTAAATGTTTTCCAACTTCTTTCATATTCATCAGTTTAACTAGCATTGTTTCCAAGACATGGTTAGTATGAAGATGTGACTGAGTTTTCTGTTAGAATTATCAGAATAAAGAATCTACTAAAAATTAACAAGATCTCCTCTTTAGAGGGAGGGGTTGAGGAAGGGTAATAAAGAGGGACAAATATACAGTGACAGAAAATGATTTGACTTTGGGTGATGGGCACAATGAACAGTTCAAATGCTATAGAGATATTTATCTGAAACCTATGTACTCTTATTGATCAATGTCACCACATTAAATTTAACTTACTAAATTAAAAAATAAACATTCCCCCCTTTAAATGCATATTCTTTATTGCATTCACTGGATAGTAAGTTAAATACCTAAGCACAAAGCAAAGCTATATATTCTATAGAAATGTATGTACATAAATGCAGGGAAATAATTTGGAAGGATACATATTCGTTTAAGTTGCTAAGAATGGTCACCCCAATGGAGAAGACTGAGATCACAAGTAGTCATCAAGGGAGACTTTAGCTTTTTCTGTAGTTAAATTTTGATGAAAACATACCTAATGTGTTATATCATTTTAATGAAAAGAAGGAATGAAATATTTTCTATTTTATTTTTTAAATATCAGTTAAAAACTTGTTTTCCAGAAAACTTAAGTTTGTCTCTTCAAATTGTTTAAAATAAAGATTTTTACAAGAACGGGTTGAAACACTTAAGTGTTTGTTTCCCTGTGTTTTTAAACAACAGCATGTGGTTACCATGGAAAACAATGGAAGTGCATGATTTTGCATAACTCTAGTGCTAACTGTTCCTTCCTCCAGCTGAGTAAGTTATCTGAGACTCCTAGCATGGTCATTACTTGATGAGTACTAGTTCCTCACTGTTTCTTTCCCTCCCCTCCTCATTTTTAATTAACTTGTGCTGTCCTATTACGAGTTAGGAAATTTTATTAGTATTAAGTGAGAAAATAGATTCTACTAAGTAAATGGCAAGAGTGTTACTATGTGAATTTTTAAGAGTTCTAAGGCTTTTCTGAGAATTCTATTCTTGTGGTAGAGCTCTTGATTACTGAATAGTTTCTGAAAAAATGAGAGAATACAATTGGAAATTGAATAGCTGATGAATAAATCAAACCCTATTCAAATATACAAGGTCAGCCATGGACAGGGTGCCCAGCTTACTGGAGCATCATCCCGATGTGCCAAGGTTGCGGGTTGGATCCCTGGTCAGGGCACAGACGAAAATCAACTAATGAATGCATAAGTAAGTGGAACAACAAATCGATGTCTGTCTCCCTCTCCCTCACTTCCTCTCTGTCTAAAACCAATAAATAAAACAAAATACAGGTTCATGTAATTGTAAAAACCATTTGAATTTTCATCATAAGAAATAATGGTGTCTTTTAGTCTCTAGTAACTTTTTTGTATGTTTCTAGTTTTAAGTCAACTAGCAAAAGAAAAGCATTTTAAGCAAATTCAAGTTGTGGTTTTCACATACTCTTTTTCAGGCTGTGTGTTTGTTTCATCACTATAGAAACTTAAGCTAGTTTTTTATCTTTACTTTACTCCTAGAAATACTTAGTGTAACACCAACTGCTAGACTTAAAGATAGTAAGGAATATTTTTGGTAATTAAGTTAAACAGAAAAATGCTTTGTACTGTGTGTAGTTTGTAGATGTCTGCTTTTTATTAATGTTCTTTTCAGACATCTGGATACTAGTTAGGTCAAAATAGGTTGTTTCTCTTGAGAATAAAAGAGATGCTTTCAAAATTGTCATTGTAAAGTGGGTACTTAATTCTATCACCAGCCCTTCTTCCAAATTTTACTGAGTTTGATAGATAATAAATATGGCCATGGGTGGTGTTTCTTTGATTTCTCTGGGGAACTGAAAGCACAGATTACTCTGTGGGTCCATTAGAATGTGGTCCCAGACTCATTTCTAATAGTAGCAGTCCTATGGTCCACACCTGTGTAATCACCCTTTCGCTTTCTTGGTTAGCCAGCTTTTCACTGAAAATATCTATCTCCATTCTAATTTGCATTTCTTACACATGCCAGTACTGTTGTTCAAAGACTCAGTTGATTTCTTCCCAAAGATTAATAATGCTAGGGTCAACAAAGGCTAACAGTGCTCCAAGACTTTAGGATACAAGAAAGCCTTGGCTGGCTGGCTCAGTTGTAAAGCGTCGGCCCAGCCTGTGGAAGTCCCAGGTTCAATTCCAGCCCAGAGCACACAGGAGAAATACCATCTGCTTCTCCACCCTTCCCCCTCTCCTTTCTCTCTATCTCTCTCTTCCCCTCCAACAGCCAACGCTCCATTGGGGCAATGTTGGCCCGGGTGCTGAGGATGGCTCCATGGCCTCTGCCTCAGGCACTAGAATGACTCAGATTGCAATGGAGCAACGCCCCAGATGGGCAGAGCATCGCCCCCTAGTGGGCAAACTGGGTGGATCCCGGTCGGATGCCCGCGGGAGTCTGTCTCTCTGTTTCTCTGCTTCTCACTTCAGAAAAATACAAAAAAAAAAGAAAGAAAACATAATTTACTTTTCTTCATTTCTAGAGACAATTTCTCTTTCTTCTAGTTTCTGTACTTGTGCTCCCAGTTGCTCTCTGTTTAGCCCTGCTCATCTTCAACCTTCTCTACTACATTTACCATGCCACAGAAAAGGAGGCAAGACTGCAAATATGATCCTTCATTGGGGGTGGGGGTCTTCCCAGCTCAGACTTAGTCTGAAGCCCTTTTCTACTGTTTTTTTTTTTTTAGAGAGAGAGAAAGACTAGAAAGGGAGAGAGATGATAAGCATCAACTCATAGTTATAGCACTTTTGGTTGTTCATTGATTGTTTCTCATATGTGCCTTGACGGGGCAGGGCCTCCAGCTGAGCCAGTGACTCCTTGCTCAAGCCAGTGACCATGGAGTCATGTTGATGATCCCGCACTCAAGCTGGTAAACCTGTGCTCAAGCCAGATAACCAGTGACCTTGGGCTTTTGAACCTGGGACCTCAGTGTCCCAGGTCAGTGATCTACCCACTGCACCACCACTGGTCAGTCCCTCTTTATTTTATTTATTGATTTTTAGAGAGAGGAGAGAGAAAGGAGGAGGAGGAGCAGGAAGCATCAACTCATTGTTGCTTCTTGTATGTGTCTTGACCAGGCAAGTCCGGGATTTTGAACTGGTGACCATAGTGCTCCAGGTTGACACTATCCACTGTGCCACCACAGACCAAGCTGATCCTTCTTGATTAATTTTGATTGAAAACATTTTAAGGTTTTCTTGGATGTATGTGTATAGTATGTGTTATTTGGCCTTACTGAACAACTTTGCCTTCAAATTGAGTATTCTTGAAGTATTAGGTATCCAAAAATGCTAAATTTTCTCTTTCTTTCAGAACTTTGCAGTATGTGTCACATCCTGTTGTCCCTCAGTACATCAGTTCTGCTAATTTTTCCTAATCTACTGAATTTACAGATGTAGTGGAGTATATCTTTTTTTTATATATATAGTCATAGTCTTAGTGTCCAGTAGAATGTGGTTAAGAATTTTCAGGTGACAGTATATTTTTAGTATTTATCTTTGGTTTACAATCCCAGAGGAGGAAGAGCAACTAGTTTACTCTGCTGTGGGTAAAGCCTTTATTATTGGAGTTTGTTTTGTCTCAGATATTGCTTACAGAGTATTTTATGGTACTTTGAGACTTTCTGTTTTTCAGATGAACAGTATAAATAACCAACCATGTTCTAGCACAGTGTTTTTCAACTGCCAGTCTGCTGGAAATTTCATGCAGGTCCACAAAAGAGTTAACCTCCCTGATGTTGTATGAAGATTATAGACCCAGTGATCTTAGTCAAATTCGTTTATGCTCAAGGTGATTACCACTTATCAGCCTTTATCATTGATGAAAATACTATTGAGGTTGTTTTATATATCTTTGGAACTTGTAGGCTTGTTCAACCTTTGCACCATGTGGAAGATTTACTAATCATTCACAATAGACAAAAAACATTCAGACAAACTTATGTAGCATTCAATGTATCATACATGTGGAGTCAGAAATCAAGCATCAGCTTGTACCATGTTGCACTGTTATACACAACAATATAAAACTTTATTTGTTATGTGTTTCCATTTCTGGCCGGCTGGGTTATGCACAGGCTCTAACTCTCTGCAGTCCATTTTGTTTTTCATGTTTGTGCAAATAGCATTCAGACAAACTTATGAACTTATGTAGTCTAGTCATACATGTAGTGGTCATAAATCAAGTAACAGCTTGCACTGTAATGTACTCTTGTGTGCAGTATGATAAAACTTCATCTGTTGGTGTGTTTCCGTTTCCGGCCCCCTCCCTCAGTAGTACATTTTTTACATGCTTGCACAAATCATTATGCATGTACTCACCTGTTCAGAATGTGTCCATATTACTTACAAATAAATTATTGTGTTTTAGTGTCATTGTGCTATGAATTTTAAACCCTGCATAATGAAAGAAAAACAACAACCAAACTTTTTAACCTTCTTCAAAAGTGAAAACAATAGTCAAAAGTAAAAGTAGTGCCTGACCAGGCGGTGGCGCAGTGGATGGAGTGTCGGACTGGGATGCGGAAGACCCAGGTTCGAGACCCCAGGGTTGCCAGCTTGAGCGCGGGCCCATCTGGCTTGAGCAAAGGCTCGTCAGCTTGTACCCAAGGTTGCTGGCTCCAGCAGGGGGTTGCTCGGTCTGCTGAAGGTCCGTGGTCGGGGCACATGTGAGAGGGCAATCGATGAACAACTATGGTGTCCTAACGGCAATGAGAAACTGGTGATTGGTGCTTCTCACCTTTCTCGGTTCCTGTCTGTCTGTCCCTCTCTCTGACTCTCTGTCCCTGTAAAAAAAAAAAAAAAAAAAAAAAAGTAAAAGTAGTGATGACACTGAAAGTAGACCAAGTACTAGTGCGTCAAGTTCAAAAGAAACAGTGAAAAAGAAATGTGTTGATAATTTGGAAGGTACAACAGAATAAAAAAGAAAAGGAAACTTTGGTTAGGCAGTAAGATGAGCATTTAAAACCTGATTTCACTGTAGCACCTGGTAGTATATTATTACCACAGTCCTAGTGTGTAGTATGTTCTGAAATTCTGTCAAATGATGCAATGAAACCTTCCAAACATATGCATTTGAAGCATAGCAATCATATTGAGAAGCCACTGGATTTTTTTTGAAAGATTATACAATCAAATGAAAAGTCAGAAAATTCAAGTGAAGAAAATGATGACTAGTGACAAATCACTGATTCGAGTGTCTTAATTAGCTGCCCTTCAATTATCGAAAATGTACAAACTGTTCACTCTTAGTGAAGAATTAGTAAAGCCTTGCATCATAGATGTTACTGGAAATTTTGAGTGCTTGAGCCACACAAAAATTTGAGGCTATACCACTTTCAGACAATACCTTTAAAAGAAGAATTGTTGACACAGCTAACAATATTGAAGAGCAAGTTGTAGAGGGGATAAAGAAATCAAAATGTTTTGTTATTCAACTTGATGAATCACCTGACATGAGTAATCATGCTATTCTGCTTTGTTTTGTGAGTTATACTGATGAGGAGGACTTAGGAAAGAACGGCTCTGTTTTCTTGTTCTACATGGCTGAACCACAAGTTGAGAGATATTTAATGTTTCAAGTGGAGGGTTTAGACTCAGGAAAGTGCATTGGAGCATGTAATGACGGTGCTGCAAGCATGATTAGACATCCCTCAGGGGAAACTGTGAAAACAGGACATTGCACATCTAGAAATATTGTCCCCACACTGAATGACTCACCAGCAGCATTAAGTTGCCAAGAAACTTTTCCCGAACTTGACCACAGTGGTGATTGACACAGTGGAGATCATTAATGACATTCATAGCCAAGGTTTGAACTTGACTGTTCACCACACTATCTGAAAGCATGGATTCACAATACCAACATCTTCTCTATACTGAAGTGAGGTGACTATCACAAGGAATGGTTCTTTTATGCCTTTTTGAGCTGAGTGAAGTGAAACAGTTTCTGCAAAAGTGAAACTGCATCAGTAGAGCTTTTGTTGGATGAAGAATGGATGGCTAAGCTTGCATATATGGTGGATATATTTAGCCTTTAACCTCTTTAACAAACTAAATACATATTTCTTTCCAAGGGTTTAACACAAACATTATTACATCAAGAATTAAGATGGATACATTCAAAAAGAAACTTGTTCTTTGGGAAAGTCACCTACAGGAAGAAGATGTAGAAATGTTTGCACTTTTCCAAAACGTTTTTATTGCTGCAGACAATGAATGGAAATTCATATTTAATATAGTTAGTAAACATTTAACAGCATTAGTTCAAAACTTTGACAATTATTACCCCCAAAAATGAGAATCCCCATAAAGGTAACCTAGATCAATAACCCATTCGTGGAAGATAGCAACTCCTGCTCCCTTAGTCATTGTGAAAGAGAAACTGATAGATTTATCATCTGATGTCACTCTGGTGTCCAAATAAAATGCAATCATTGTCACAGTTTTGGATATCTCTGAAAGAATATCCATCTCTTAGTTAAAAAGCTATTAAATTTTTTTAAATGTTTATTTTATTGATTTTAGAGGAAGGAAGAGAGGGGAAAAAAACATCAATCTATTCTTATATGTGCCCTGACCAGGGATTGAACCCACAACCTTCTGTCTTATGAGACAATGCTCTAATCAACTGAGCTATTCAGCCAGGGCAAAGCTATTTAATTTTTAACTGTAGTTTTTGCTACCTGCTTGTGTGAGAAGACTTCTTTGGCCCTGTCATGAATGAAAACCAGACAGAGAAACTGAATGGATGCCAATACAGCGCTTCCTCTCGGAAACAAAACTCAGTTATCAAGTATTCTTTCAAAGAAGCAACAGCAGGTTTCGCACTAGCTTTACTTGAATTAAATATTGCTCTATAGCAATTTCAGTTGTATTCTATTAAAGATTTACTGTTCATCTGGTTATTTTAGAGAAATTTTTATAGTATAATTAAAATATAATGCACAAAACACTAATTTTTTTTTATTTCTACCTTAGTCTCTGAAATAATTCTCTTCACCCATCCTAAAGTATAAAATACAGGTTGAAAAGCACTGTTCTAGTATATCGGCCAACTTCCAGAAATAAAAATATTTCTACCAACTGATTGGCTAGAAAGTTAAAATGGAGACATGTTTCTTTAGCCCAGGCAGTACCACCTGCATTGGCTCTGGGCCCTGGCCACACCCTTGTCTGCTCCAGGTCTCATTCCCCCTTCCTGATAGCCCTCCCGCACTGCTGGTTATTGGAAGCTCTTCATTAGTCCATAGCCTGTAGAAAAATGCCTGTGCTGTGAGGTGGCTTATGTGGTGCCGCTTCAGTCTTGCAGATGAGCTCTTAATGGGTGTGGCTAGGAAAGAAAGTTTCACTGTACAAACCAGAATTCCTGGGTTCTAGCCAGTGGGAACATGTTTTTTGGTATGCATGCAGCTTCTGACTCATCATTCTAGGACTGTGACAATGATGTAGACATTTTATTTACACCCTTTTGTAGAAGGAGGGTTCTACTTTCTAGTTTCTAATTAACAACTCTATGTAGAATACACATTTCAGGCCCTGGCAGGTTGGCTCAGTGGTAGAGCGTCGGCCTGGCATGTGGAAGTCCCAGGTTCGATTCCCAGCCAGGGCACACAGGAGAAGTACCCATCTGCTTCTCCCGCCTCCCCTCTCCCCTTTCTTTCTCTCTCTTCCTCTCCCGAAGCCAAGGCTCCATTGGAGCAAAGTTGGCCCAGGTGCTAAGGATGGCTCCATGGCCTCCAACTCAAGGGCTAGAATGACTCTGATTGCAGTGGAACAATGCCCCAGATGGGCAGAGCATTGCTCCCTAGTGGGCATGCCAGGTGGATCCTGGTCAGGTGCATGTGGGAATCTGTCAGTCTGCCTCCCCCCCTCCCCATGTTTCTCACTTCGGAAAAATAAAAATAAATACACATTTTACCTGCTACCCCAAAATTGAGCATTCTTATGATAACTTTTGTAAACCAGGGTGGCATAAAGCAAAGAAGCAATCATCTTTAATTTATATGGAAATAATTTTGAGTATTCCCAGACCCCCCAAAAACAACCAAATAACACAAAACCTAAAACAACACTGGTACAGTAAAAGCAGTACACTGTTGCTGCCCCTGCTGCCTGCTGCCTCTATAAGGCTCACTGCAAAACAAGCACTGAGCACTGTTTCCTGTTTTTCATCAAAATGAAGATCTCTAGATTTTTTTCAGTTAGCATAAACAGGCATTGATATAGGTCTTTTATAAAGTGAAATGCAGGGGGAACTTGTAATAATACTAGTATTGCTATCTGATTTTTGAATATTACTATTTCAAGACATTTTTTAGTTTTCTGTTGAATGTATTAATTATAAGCACTAAGTAAGGGAAAGTAACTTTTTCCAGCCACCACCTGGTCAGGCTGTATATCAAAATTTAGTGATCCTGACTAGTGGTGGTGCAATGGATAGAGCATCAACATGGGATGCTGAGGCCCAGGTTCAAAACCCTGTGGTCACCAGCTTGCGCACAGGATCATCAACATGATCCCAAGGTCGCTGGCATGGGCAAGGGGTCACTGGCTCAGCCTGAGCCCCACCCTTGGTCAAGGCATGTATGAGAAGCAATCAATGAACAAACAAAGTGCCACAATTATATGAGTTGATGCTTCTCAGTTCTCTTCTTTCCTCTCTCTCTCTCTCTCTCTCTCTCTCTCTCTCTCTCTGAAAAAAAAAATAATGGCCATAACTTTTCTCTTTCTGCCTTAAGTTTTGTGTGTGTGTGTGCGTTTTGTTTTTTACAGAGACAGAGAGAGGTACAGTTAAGAAGGGAGAGAGACAAGAAACATCAATTCTTCATTGCAGCTCCTTAGTTGTTCAATGATTGCTTTCTCATATGTGCCTTGACCAGGGGGGCTACAGCAGAGAGAGTGACCCCTTGCTCAAGCCAGCGACCCTAGCTTAAGCTGGTGATCACGCACTCAAGCCAGTGACCTTGGGGTTTCAAACCTGGGTCCTCTGTGTCCCAGTCTGACGCTTTATTCACTGTGCCATTGCCTAGTCAGGCTCCACCTTAAGTTTTAAAGTCAGGAGATATTCATATACTATTCAGCCTGTCTTTTTGAATGTCTGATGTATGCCATTTTCTGTATTAGGCACCAGGAATTAAAGCAGTAAACAAAAACAATTTGTCCTCATGGGAAAGCCAGATGGTAAACAAATATATAATGAAGTGAGTGGTAAAACAGGTAGAAGGGGCTAGAAATGTGGGGATGAGGAAGCGGTGCTGTTTTAATTAGGGAGTGCTCCTTGGAATGAAGAATGTTTTTAACAGGGACCTGAGAGAACTAGGGAAGGAAGTGAGCTGTATACAATTTGCTAAAAAAATAATAATACACTTGTAATTTCTCATTCTTAAAATTTTAATAAATTTATTTCACAAATATTCTAAGAACCCACTATATATATAAGATATATAGTTCTAAGAGGTTATCTTTCTAAATATAATTATTTTATTTTTCCAGTAGCCCAAACAAATGTGTTCAGCTTTAGAATTTGTTCTTTATGATCACATACACAAAAGATAAAAACCTCTTAAAGCATCATTTATGTATAGATGTTTTCTGAAACATAAGAAACTAGCTTTTAAAAATGACTAGAAAAGTTTTCTCAAACTGCCAGTTCACTAGATAATGTATATTTCTATCTGAAAACTTTTCTCTCCAGAATTCTTTGAGATGTGCCTGGTTCCCCATTTCTTGTGACTTTCAATGGAAGTTGTACCCACCTTTATCCAGATAACCCTTCATTACATACAAGCACACACAGTATTAGGATATAGTCAGATAGCACCCTCACATAGGCCTTCTTCCTTAGGGTCAAGAAGCAGTGGACTATGGAGTACACACATGTCTTAACTCTGCAAAACTCAGAAGGGTGATTGACTAAGACTCCTAAAGCCAAAGTATTGGGCATGCCTAGTTTCTCTGTGTCCCCTCTACCAAACACTTACACTTCTAAATACAGGGGCATTAAGACAGAGTTGCCTATCTGCTTGGCCACATCCTGTCCTTGCAGAAATTAAAAAGAATTGCTCATCCCAGGAAAGAGAAATTACTGTCTCATTTATTGATTGAAAGAGGCTAGCAGTGGGTAAGGGAGTAACATAACAGGTTAGGCTCTCTGAGTATACCCATTTGAAGCTAAAACCTCTGTTTAGACATCTGATCTCCAAGTTGAATCTGTTGAACCTGTTAACTATCCATTTGCCCATATCTGTATGTTATCAGAAAGCAAAATCCTTGAACTTTCTACCAAATTAGCCAAACCAAAATGAAAAAGAGAGTTTTGCTGAATTAGTTGCCTTCCTAACGTGTAAAAAACCTTCATTTGAAGGTAATTTTTTTCTTGTGAAATAGTTATTTCTCACTGGGCTGTAAGTCCCTAAAGGACAGGACTAGTTCTTACTCCTCTCTAAATATCGAGGAACTCTATATGATGCTCTTAGCTATTCTTGCAAGAACACAAAACCTGACTTAACCCAGTCCTTTTCTCTCAGCTGTCATAGTACTTAAAATCACAGTTAGTGCTCATCCTGTAGCTCTTTCTCAGGGTCTACTTAGAAGCTTTTCCTTTTGACTTTATCCTACTAACTTTTTATCATAAGCTACTTCAAGTGTTCTTAGAAAATGTAATAATTGAGGCCATTTCCAATCTGTAGATTTTTTTTAACCTGTCAGAAGGATGTTCTACATACATCCTCTTCTATCTCACCCTTCTCCTTCTCCCTTCAACACCACCAGGTATTCGTTACAGCATGGATGTGAGTGTCGATGAAGTGAAAGCGTTGGCCTCTCTGATGACGTACAAGTGTGCAGTGGTTGGTAAGTGACCTCCATTGTTACCTAAGAAGAACTCTGGGGAAATATGTTTATGTACAAGGTTACTCTTAAGATGTTAGAGAAATAGACTTTATCAGAACTGATTCTTTGGTTTTTTTTCACAGTTTAAAGCTTACATCATTTTTCAATTAGTCTTAATTAAGATTTAGTCTTTTTTTAAATGGGGAACTTGTTATAGCCACTCAGTGAATTTTCTTTAAGTGAAGACCTTTAAGCCCCTTTCCATATTCTGTTCATAAGACCAAATCCTAGTAGAAGGAAAATAAATAGGCTGTTTACTTTCCAAAGTAGTAAAGCACGGTGATTAAATATGCATTGTGGCCCTGGCCGGTTGGCTCAGTGGTAGAACAGTGGCCCGGTGTGTTGAAGTCCCGGGTTTGACTCCTGGTCAGGGCACATAAGAGAAGCATCCATCTGCTTCTCTGCCTCTCTCTCTCCTCCTTTCCTGCAGCCATGGCTCGATGAGAGCGAGTTGGCCCCAAGCACTGAGGATGGCACCATGGCCTCCGCCTCAGGTGCTAAAATATAGCTTCCGTTGCAATAGAGCAAGGGCCCCAGATGGGCAGAGCATCACGCCTTAGTGGACTTTCTGGGTGGATCTCGGTTTGGTGCATGCAGGAGTCTGTCTGCCTCCCCTCTTCTCACTAAATTAAAAAAAAATGCATAAATACATATATATATACACATACACACACACACACAAATATATATGCATTGTAACTTGCTAGGCTTATAATTCTGTTCACTAGATTTTTAAAGTACAACATTTTTGAAGACGTGAATATGGGTTTATTGCTTGAATTTTCTGAAATTAAAGCTTAAGGCATCACATATTTGGAATATTGCAAAGTGCTTTCTTTTTAATTTTGTTATGCTTTATGTGGAATAACAACTTTCAGCCATCTATTTCAGACGTGCCATTTGGGGGTGCCAAAGCTGGTGTTAAAATCAATCCCAAGAACTATACTGTAAGTATCCAAATGACATTTGTGCGCATGGTGCAGTTATAAAGGACTTGGCATTCCTAGGTGTCTGTGTGTCCCCCAGACCAGTGAGATTAATGGTCTCTTTTGCTTTCAAAAGGAATGGAAAAACAAGTAAATAATTAACTCATTTCATTAAATGTTTGCCATATAAAAGGTCACCCGCTTAACATCAGTGTCCTTTTCATTTTCTTACTTGGTTAAAAGGTAATATTTTTAGAACTTATTTCTATGTTGATAAATTTCTATAATCTGAGATTTTTATCAGGATCTCAAGATTCTAGTGACAAATATCTTAACTAATCT
Source organism: Rhynchonycteris naso (assembly GCA_037038555.1). Taxonomy (NCBI): domain Eukaryota; kingdom Metazoa; phylum Chordata; class Mammalia; order Chiroptera; family Emballonuridae; genus Rhynchonycteris; species Rhynchonycteris naso. Next base: position 83,394,747 of record CM073001.1, on the reverse strand, counting down.
GGTAAACATCTTATTTTTTATGTTATCAGTTCCAAGATAATAAGCTAGTTGTTCATAGGGTTTCAGATTAATAAAGAACAGGAACTGGGATGTTAGCCCTAGTTCTACTGTTGTTTGTATAACCTAATTTCTGATCTCTCATTTTCTTATCTTTAAAATGGAAATGCCTGCTTTGTGAGTTCTGAGAAGAAGAAGATATATGAAATGTCCTGTAAATAGAAAATATGATACAACTATTTTCTCTACAAGTGGCTTTCTGTCAGTTTTTCCATTGTTTTTGTTTTTATTTTTGTTTTTTTACAGGATAACGAGTTGGAAAAGATCACAAGGAGATTCACCATGGAACTGGCAAAGAAGGGCTTTATCGGTATGTTTTGCCATGTAGGTTTCCACATAGAATGGAACCATCTAAAAAGTAATGGTCCTGATTTGAACCCCTGCTTTTATTTCACACGCATGAATAGAGCTGCCCTTTTCACTTTGAGAAACTGGGCTGTGTGATAAATACTGAGATGCTGAAGCCTGTTTGACACATCACTGATAGAAAAGCTGAGGTTCCCATTGTGCAGTTTGTGCCGAGAGAGGCCATTGCCACCTCTTCTCCTTGCACAGAGGAAAGATTTTGGTCACTATAGCAGCATTGCACCATCTCTGTGTGACTTCCAGAAAGACCAAGGCCATACTTTCAGGATCTAAATAATACCTGTATTGTAAACATTTTTCAGTATGTAAAAGCAGTTTTACAATAATGATCCTATTGTCCTGATAGCAGTGAGAAGCCTTTTCCTTCAAAGTAATGGGCACAGGCAGAGAGGCAGGAGGCTCAGCCAACTGCTCACTCAGAATCACTGGCTGGTTCTGAGGATTCCCGAGGTTCTCACTGTTTGTTACTAGGGGCTTTTGCCAGACTAAATTTTTAAAGGTACTACTCTTTGTTTGGTTGATGTTTTTGTATCATACAAATTCTTATCCATGTCATATCTTTTTATTGTGTGAGATAGGAATATTCTTATCCTTTCTGTGATATATGAATATTATCAGTCTCTTTTTTTGTTTATTTTTTTGTGACAGAGACAGAGATAGATAGGGACAGACAGACAGGAAGGGAGTGAGATGAGAAGCATCAGTTCTTCATTGTGGCTCCTTAGTTATTCATTGATTGCTTTCTCATATGTGCCTTGACCAGGGAGGGGGCTACAGCAGAGCAAGTGACCCCTTGCTCAAGCCAGTGACCTTGGGTTCCAGCGATCTAGCGCTCAAGCCAGCGACCATGGGGTCATGTCTATGATCCCACACTCAAGCCAGCAACCCTGCACTCAAGCTGGTGAACCTCCACTCAAGCCAGATGAGCCCGCACTCAAACTGGCAACCTCAGGGTCTCAAACCTGGGTCCTCTGCATCCCAGTCTGACTCTCCATCCACTGCGCCACCACCTGGTCAGGCTCAATCTTTAATAGAATGTTTGTCTTTTCAACATATTTAAACATAGGAAAGATCTACTTTTTCCTTTTCCTGCCCTATGTGTGTGTGTTGTTATTTTTTAAGATTTTATTAATTTTCGAGAAAGAGAAAGGGACAGAGGAGCAGGAAGCATCAACTCATAGTAGTTGCTTCTTATAAGTGCCTTGACTGGGCAAGCCCGGAGTTTCGAACCGGCCACCTCAGCATTCCAGGTTGATGCTTTATCCACTGCACCACCACAAGTTATGGTGTCCCTGTGTTTTTCTCCCCCAGTATTCTCCCCACTATTGATAAGTTCCAATGAACTTAAGAGATCCTTATTGTGAAATTAGTCCCTTTTTTAGGCAAAAGGGCATGAAATAAATAAACAAATATAGAAATAAATGTAAGTCATAAGTCAAAACTAGTTGACCTATCTTACATCCATTTCAGAGGCGTTTTGATTCTTGGCATGTTTCTTCTCTTCCACACCACTGTGAACTTGCACTAGTTAGTAACTTGACCATCTCCTTCACAGGAATTCCCACTTATCCTGAGATTTGTGAATTGAAGTCTTGTTCAGCCTATTGATAGCCTTTATAATTTATTCATTTATTTATTTGTTTATTTTTTACAGAGACAGAGAGGAATAGATAGGGATAGACAGAAAGGAACGGAGAGAGATGAGAAGCATCAATCATCAGTTTTTCATTGCGACACCTTAGTTGTTCATTGATTGCTTTCTCATATGTGCCTTGACCGTGGGCCTTCAGCAGACCGAGTAATCCCTTGCTGGAGCCAGCGACCTTGGGTCCAAGCTGGTGAGCTTTTGCTCAAGCCAGATGAGCCCACGCTCACACTGGCAACCTTGAGGTCTTGAACCTGGGTCCTTCCGCATCCCAGTCCGATGCTCTATCCACTGCACCACTGCCTGGCAGGCACCTTTATAATTTTTTATATCATATGTCCTCTTAAATCTCAAAAGTACAGTGTGTCCGTAAAGTCATGGTGCACTTTTCACCTGTCAAAAGTGCACCGTGACTTTACGGACACACTGTATTTTAATAGTCTTGAGTGGTTTCATACTTTATTCAGCCATATTTATTGCCCATTCTCCAGAATATGCTCATCCTAATTTTTTCTATATTGACAAGTATCTTACAGTTCCAAAGGTATTGCTGTCTTAACTATTGTCTTTCAGTCCATGAATACTGAATGTCTTCAGAAACACTTTATTCTTTTCAGTGCTGTTCTAAGGAATATTGATCTGCAGAATTCTTTTCTTGTGAAGTCTTTGGTATCAGGATAATACTGGCTAATAGAATAGTCAAGAAGTATTCTTTCCTCTTTTATTTTTTTATTTTTTTTACTTTTTTTTAATCCATTGATTTGAGAGAGAGAGAGAGAGAGAAGAAGGGGGGAAAGAAGAGAGAGCAAAAGAGAGAGAAGCATCAACTCATTGTTCCACCTGGTTGTACACTCATTAATTGCTTCTCATATGTACCCTGACTAGGGATCAAACAGGTGACCTCAGTGCCCTAGGACAATAGTCTTACCACGGAGCCACCTAGCTAGGGCTCCTCTTCTTTTTTATTTCTTTTTTTAGTTTGTGAAAGTTTGGCATTCTATTGTGTGAGTTTAGCTATCACTTTTGTAAACTGTTAAGTTTACAACCGTGTACTTCATAAACTTTGAAAAAAATACCCTTGCAAAAACCTAATCTCTCCAGTAGAGCCTTTCTGTCAGAGGATGAGACTAGAATATAGCATTAACCCTTGCAAATAGGAGAGTTGTATGGCGTAAGGGTGGGTTTGGAGAGTTAGACTTCATGAGATATATAAAAGATACCTATGAGAAAGTAGGGCATAGAGTTACAGACTAGGTAGGGAAGGAGGGCTGGAGTGTGAAAAGCAAACCCTGACCATTTCAGAGTTGCTTTATATCAGGTCTGTGTCCATTACATCATAACTTGTACAAAAAAGTACAGTATCTAGGACCTGGCTCCTGAACTGTAGAATATGAAAATCTACTTTATATTCCGGGTAAAAAAAAAAAAAAAAATCATAGAAGAACTTGAGTACAGTTCTTAGAACTAATTTCATTTTGGTGAGGCTTAATAGTTTAACTAGTTTTTAAGTTAATAAGGCTGAAATTCAAACATAATGAATGTTTGTGTATATGTTTTCAGACTCCTCACACGTGTACATAGATGTTAGACACGGATAGAGAGAGGTCTGTGTAGACGGGAACATGCACCTGGTGTGTGAAACCAGCCTTTGTCCTCATGTCTGTCTTGATGAAGATGCCAGGTCATTTACATGGGCGCAGATCATCTTAGTCTCACTGGTTTTGATAGAAGTATTACTGCATATTTCTGCCTTTACAGATTTGAGTGAGCATCATTTAATCCATTTTTATCTGAATCTCACTGTGGTCACCAATAGTGTGTTGTCATTGGTACCTGTTGCTGCTTTGGAACTAACTTGTTATCCTCTAACATTTTAGTTTTCTGTGATCTGAGGAATTGAGAGCCAAGACCTAAAACTTTATGTACGCTAAGTAAGCTTTGAATAATAGGTCAAAACAGCATTTTATCATGGGTAAAATGTTTTGGGGCTTAATACATTTGCTTCAACAATGTGTCTTTTTTCCTTTTATTTGCTGAGGAGGGCTTACCACTCCAGAAAGCAGTGCGCTACCGTGCTATATCATTTACATATATACTCTCCAACCACAACTAGCTTCTTCATCAGGGCAAGTTGATATTATCTCTGATTGTAGTTTGAGGAACTGAGGTCAAAAAGGCCTCTGCTTGCACATAGAGGTCCTACTGAGTGGCCTCTATCTGTGTACAGCTATCTGCTCTCACATAAATATCAGTGGGAAAAATTCCTGTGTAATGCTGTATGTGTATAAATTAGGTAGTGAAGCATTTCCTGAGTATTTCTGTGACTTCTATTAGTTACCTAAATGAAATATAAAGTTTGCTAGTTGTGGTAGCTTTGTTACAGAAAATTACTAGGATCTTTTTATTGAGATGAATTTATCTTCAAAACTGGTACAATGCCATTTCCCTGTATCCCCAGGTCCTGGCATTGATGTGCCCGCTCCAGACATGAGCACAGGTGAGCGGGAGATGTCCTGGATTGCTGACACCTATGCAAGCACCATCGGGCACTATGTGAGTACCCTCCCCGAGGCCAAAGTGCTTCACTTGCTATTTATAGGAAATCACAATTTGTATTGTACAGGCTGGGGCAAAGTAGGTTTACAGTTGTGAATACGTGAAGCACAGAGTCTATTCTTGTACTATTACTTATTCATTGTTGTATTATTTTCCATATGAAAACTATAAACCTACTTTGCAGTTGTTCATGTGGAAAATAATACAATAATTAGTAAATAATAATACAAGAATAAACTCTGGGTTTCATGTACTCACAACTGTGAGCCCATGTTTGTCCACCCCTGTATATGAAAGTAGAGAATTCACTGGGTTTTATCCTCCCCTTTAATCACATCTTGATTTGCATGTTATTTTACTTGTGTCTCTATTCTTAAATCATAATATAGTGAACATGGATTGAGCTTTTCCCACAGGCCACCCTGTGATACTTACTTCATGAGACAGTCATGAGAATTAAACGAATAATAACAATGCACTTAACACAGTACCACGTCTGTTCATTTGCACAAGCCCTGAAATAAAACAGCCGTATGAGATGCTTCAAAGAATTTTGGTTTTGACTGCCATTCCCAAAAAGGATGTTTTTCCACGTCACCTTTTCCTGTGTAGTGAGATCTGGGTGTGGTCTTTTGTTCTTGTGTTCTTTTTAAGTGAGACACTAGATTAAAGCATACAAAGTAATAGGCAGTTTATTGTCATTTATAGCTCAGTCTCAGTCTTGACAGCAAAAGAAAGCTTTGTGAGGCTCTGCCAGTGAAAACCTTGGACTATGTAGATAGAAGACTTTTCCTTCTTAAAATGATAGGAAATTCAAAATCAGGACTTAAGGAAGCCATGGTTTCTGTTACTTATTTCCAAACATGAACCTAAACCACGCAGCCCCTTTTGTCTAGCAGCACCTGGAAGAGCCAGTGTCAGAAGGAGGGTGCATCTGCCTCCCTGTCCCTGGGTTTCCAGGATAATAGGTGTGCTGGGGGCAGGCAGCTAGCACCGTGACTCGCCTCAGACAGAGCTGCTATCTGCTCCAGCATTTGTATCTCCACTCTTTAAAAGCACTCAGCACTAGGTTTCCAATTCTGTATTTATAAGAGTTGATTATTCATGGGGGCAGAAACTGGGAAAACTACTAATTCCGTAACTCACTTTACTAGACTGCTTTTTTTTTAAAGTTTATTCTTTTTGTTGGTAATTATATAAGTAATACAATTCTCCGTTCTTTCTGTAAAGATATTTAAACCATACAGAAAAACACCAAATTACTATCTCTAGTTTCTTCTCTCTCTAATCAATTTGTTTATTCTGCGCTGTATTTCAGTGGTTTTTAACCTTTTTACACTTAGGGACCAGTGAAAATAGAATTATTACCAGGACCACTAAAGCAAAAAATCACCCTGAGCATAAGCAAATTCAACTAAGATCATTGGGTCTATAATCTTCATACAACATCAGATGGTTAACTCTTTCATGGACTCACATAAAATTTCGGGTGGATTGGTGGTTAAAAAACACTGGTGCCCAAACCCTTTCATGTTTTTTTCTTTTTTCTTTTTTTTTTTTTTTTTTTGTGAGAGAGACAGATAGGGGCAGACAGACAGGAAGGGAGAGAGATAAGAAGCATCAAGTCTTTGCTGCGGTTCCTTAGTTATTCATTGATTGCATTCTCATATGTGCCTTGACCAGTGGCTACAGCAGATCAAGTGACCCCTTGCTCAAACAGCAACCCTGGCTCATGCTGGTGACCTCAGTGTTTCAAACCTGGGCCAGTCTGACTCTATCCACTGTGCCACCGCCTGGCCAGACTTATCTTTTTTCTAATTATCATTGTTTCTGAACAAGAATTGATATATTCACTGTACAGAAAGATGAAGACTTTTACCCAGCCACTTCACTTCCCAGAATGAGCCACTGGTACCAGAGGTCGTCTACTCACACGTGTGTGGGCCTCTGTGTCTTATCCACATCTGCCTTTTTTTTTTACCCAAACAATACCATACTAAATATATAGAAAAAACTGAATTCCCACAAATACATAGAACCTTCTGGGTTAGTGGGTACTTTTATTTTGGTAGGTATTCCAGTGGTCCCAATGCCCTAATTATTTTGTTATTTAATTTTTTTTTCCTTGAGTACTTTTACTAAGCCAGTTTTTTAGTTGAACTTGAGTCTTTTTAAAAAGTGGCATTTTATTAAATTTGTGGATTAGTTTGACAGAAGAATATCTTCACAACAATATCTGTTTTGATGACATACTCAAGTCTTAATGATAGATTTTAAGACACTTAAGGGTGGACGTACCCTGACTCAGCAGGGCTTAAATATTTGTTGAAGAAATAATAAATAGTTTTAAGTTGAACTAGCTCTATTTTTGTGACATTGTTATTTGTACTTATTTGGTGTTAAATTCCTAAACACCCTATTTCTCCTCTTAGAAAATACAGTCTACTTTTACACATTTTCTGAAACAAATCTGAAAAAGTAAAGCATGACTCTGTGGGTGAAAATATAGCTTAGACACATGAACTCCTAATGAGCATATTTTACTGAAGTGAGAATGTGGTTTGGCTTTGATCCTTCATTACATTAGTTTATCATACGAAATTCTCCTTCAGGTTTTGTCTTTGAAGTTTTCACTTTCTCTTGCAGGATATTAATGCCCATGCCTGTGTCACTGGTAAGCCCATCAGTCAGGGTGGCATCCACGGGCGGATCTCAGCCACCGGCCGGGGAGTTTTCCATGGGATTGAAAACTTCATCAATGAAGCTTCTTACATGAGCCTTTTAGGAATGACACCAGGGTTTGGAGATAAAACATTTGTTGTTCAGGTAAAAATTTTGGGTTTTTTTTTCTTTTTTTAAGATTTTGTTTATTGATTTGAGAGAGAGAAAAAGGTGGGAGTGGAGGGAGAAGCAGGAACCATCAACTTGTAGTTGCTTCTCACACATGCCTTGATGCTGCAAGCCAGGGGTTTCAAACCAGTGACCTCAGCATTCCAGGTCGGTGCTTTATCCGCTCCGGCACCACAGGGCAGGCAAAAAGTTTTTTATTTCTTAAGTAATAACAGATACACATCAAGTAAGTTTTGTGTTTTTAAAATTGCAGTTTTAAAATTTTGGTTCTTCTGAATCTCTTAAGTTTTAAAATGATTTTCAGACTATTACATCCTTTATTGTTTGAACCTTTGTATGATTCATGTGACTAGAACCAATTTAAGTATCTCTCAGATGTATATGAAACTACCACCAACCTCTTGATCAATATTTAAATTGAAACTATCCAGAAGGGGAAGTCTCTTAAACTATTTGGGGTATTCAGAAAACTTTGTTAGTTTTTGGTTATTTTACTTAGGAGGAATTGAGTACTACCTTAAAATAGAATTCATATTCCTCCCAATTAGCAGTTTATCTTTTTTTTTCCTGATTTATTTTAGAAGGATAGATAAAGAGAAGGAAGCATTCATTTGTTGTTCCATTTAGTTGTGCATTCATTAATTGCTTCCCATATGTACCCTGAGCGGGGCTAGAACCCACAACGTTGGTGTTTCCAGACAACGCTGTAACCGACTTAGCTAACCAGCCAGAGCCGTAACTTAACTTTTTACAACCATAAGACATTTGGTCAGCAGGGACTGAGGACCTGAGTGGTATGGTTGACACCACTGTCATATCCTTATAAATCAACAAGGCTGCAACTAACTAAACTTCTTCAGGACTCATTATCACAGATAACAAAGGATTGAGTTCCACATCCCTGAACATAGAAATTTATTGTTGAAGAGAAGCCATTTTTAGTTCATTATTTCTTTTGGCAAAAGGATTTTTTTTTTTTTTTCCTCGCAAAAGGATTTTGAGAGTTCCTTCTAACAGAGTGTCAGATGCATTGGTCAGAATATTACTCTTGCCATCTGTCTGTGGTAGGAATTTGGTTACTTTGTGTCATACGTAATTGTTCTTCACAGGGATTTGGTAAGGTGGGCCTGTATTCAATGAGATACTTGCATTGACTCTTGCCATCTATCTGTGGTAGAGATTTGGTTACTTTGTGTCATACGTAACTGTTCTTCACAGGGATTTGGTAACGTGGGCCTGCACTCAATGAGATACTTGCATCGCTTTGGTGCTAAGTGTGTGGGTGTTGGTGAATCTGATGGGAGCATATGGAATCCAGATGGTATTGACCCAAAGGAACTGGAGGACTTCAAGTTGGTATGTTAATCTAATATCTGAACAGTTTATAACTACCCTGAATATTATAAGGTTTTATATAAATCTATTTCCATTGCATATTTTTAAAAATGTAACTGAAAGAGTTTTAAAGATAACTTTGTCATCATATCCTAAGCCCATGATGATGAACCTATGACACACGTGTCAGCACTGACATGCATAGACATTTTCGATGACATGCAGCCGCATACCAGAGAAGTGTGGGGCCGCATGCCAAGAATAACATTTCATCCTCGGCTCCTGCACGGCCAGGTGCAGTAGCCAAGGATAAAACATTTGCTATAGTGTAGACACTCTGTGCCCGAGGTCTGTAGGCCAAAACATTTTTGTTATTTAAACTATAAATATTACGAAATTACGGTTTTTTCTCGAAGTGACACACCACCCGAGTTATGCTCGGTTATTTGGCGAATTTTGACACACCAAGCTCAGAAGATTGCCCATCACTGTCCTAAGCACTAAACATAAGCTTTTATACTCTGGTGCAGCCGTTCATTTGAATTTTCAATCAATTACAGCAACATGGATCAATCCTGGGCTTCCCCAAGGCTAAACTTTACGAAGGGAACATCTTAGAGGCTGATTGTGACATACTGATCCCTGCTGCCAGTGAGAAGCAGCTGACCAAGTCCAATGCACCCAGAATCAAAGCCAAGGTAAAAGCAGAATGGAGACTGGGTCCAGCCTTACCAACGTGGCTGACGTTGAAAGTCAGAGGAAAGTGCTCACTGGGTCTCCCCTTTTGTTTCTAACAGCTTGATTGGGATGTAAAACACATACCATACAATTCACCCAAGTGTACAATTTAATGGCTTTTAGTATCAGAGTTATGCAATCATCACCATGGGTTTCCTCTTAAACCAACTTTCAAAAAGTGTTGTGGAAATAGGTGAAAAATAGTTTTATATACTTTAAAGCAAAATGACTTTTATTAATTTAATTTAAACTCAAGTTACTCTTTTTGCTAAAACTCCCTACCCCTATATGCACAGCTCTTGTGTTCAGTGGAGGGGATTTTGTGGTGTTACTGACATTTCCATATGTTCCTTACACTTACAGATCATTGCTGAAGGTGCCAATGGACCGACAACTCCAGAAGCTGACAAGATTTTCCTGGAGAGAAACATCATGGTTATTCCAGTAAGTCATCTATGTTTGCCAGTTTTTATATGGACTTGGAATCATAATTGATTCTTTTTTTTAAATTTTTATTGATTTTAATTTATTGTGTTTACATAGATTCAAGTGTCCCACCGAATATATCTCCCCCCACTGCCCCCGTGTTCCCCTAGACACCTCAATTTTGCCCTCCCCCCCAACTCCTTCCCCCCTTCCATCCAGGATTTGCTGTCCTATTCTCTATAATGCTGTGTTATGTATATATAATTTCACTAATCTCTTTCCCTTCTCTGATCCCATCCCCTTCTCCCCCTTCCCTCTGATCACTTTCCCTTTGGTCCCTTTGACCCCACCTCTGCCTCTATTCTGTTCCTCAGTTTACATTATTATTCATTAGATCCCTCAAATGAGTGAGGTCATATATTTTTCTTTTTCTGCCTGGCTTATTTCACTTAGCATAATAGTCTCTCCAAGTCCATCCATGTTGTTGCAAAAGGTAAGATTTCCTTCTTTTTCACAGCCGTATAGTATTCCATTGTGTGTATGTACTGCCACTTTTTAATCCACTCATCCTCTGACGGACACTTGGGCTGTTTCCAGATCTTGGCTATGCTTGTAAACAATGCTGCAGTAAACATGGGGGTGCATTTCTTCTTTTGAATCAGTGATTTGGTGTTCTTGAGATATATTCCTAAAAGTGGGATGGCTGGGTCAAAAGGCAGTTCCATTTTTAATTTTTTGAGGAATCTTCACACAGTTTTCCACAGTGGCTGCACCAGTCTGCATTCCCACCAGCAGTGCAGAAGGATTTCCTTTTCTCCACACCCTCGCCAGCACTTATTATGTGTTGTTTTGTTAATGAGCGTCATTCTGACTGGTGTGAGGTGATATCTCATGGTGGTTTTAATTTGCATTTCTCTATTAGTGATGTTGAACATTTTTTCATATGCCTACTGATCACCTGTATGTCCTCTTTGGAGAAGAGTATTCTTTTTTTTGCCCATTTTTTGATTAGATTGTTTATCTTCCTGGTGTTGAGTTTTACAAGTTCTTTATAAATTTATCAGATGTATTGTCGAATATCTTCTCCCATTGTGTGGCTTGTCTTTTTATTTTGATCATATTGTCTTTAGCTGTTCAAAAACTTTTTAGTTTGATATAGTCCCATTTGCTCATCCTGTCCTTTATTTCACTTGCCCGTGGAGATAAACCAGCAAATATATTGCTGTGAGAGATGTCGGAGAGTTTATTGCCTATTTTCTAAGGTGCTTATGGTTTCATGACTTACATTTAAATCTTTTATCCATTTTGAGTTTATTTTTGTGAATGGTGTAAGTTGGTGGTCTAGTTTCATTTTTTTGCAGGTAGCTATCCAATTTTCCCAACACCATTTGTTAAAGAGGCTGTCTTTACTCCATTATAAAACATTATAAGGTATGCTCTTACCTCCTTTATCAAATATCAATTGTCCATAAAGGTATAGGTTTATTTCTGGGTTCTCAGTTCTGTTCTATTGATCTGTATGCCTGTTCTTATTTCAATACCAAGCTGTTTTGAGTACAGTGGCCTTGTAGTATAACTTGATATCAGGAAGTGTGATATCTCCCACTTTATTCTTGTTTTTCAAGATTGTTGAGGCTATTCTTGTTATTTTTTGTTTCCATATAAATTTTTGGAGTATTTGTTCTATATCTTTGAAGTATGTTATTGGTATTTTAATTGGAATTGCATAGAATTTATTGATTGCTTTGGGTAATATAGACATTTTAATATTTATTCTTTCCATCCATGAACATAGTGTATGCTTCCACTTGTTTGTATATTCCTTGATTTCTTTTATCAATGTTTTATAATTTTCCGAGTACAATTCTTTAACCTCCTTGGTTAAATTTACTCCTAGGTACTTTATTATTTTTGTTGCAATAGTGAAGTGAATTGTTTTTTTAATTTCTCTTTCAGACAGTTCATTGTTGGTGTATAAAAATGTCTCTGATTTCTGAGTATTATTTTTATATCATGCCACCTTGCTGAATTTATTTATCAGGTCCAGTAGTTTTTTTTTGTATTTTGTTTTCGGTTTTTTGTTTGTTTTGACAGAATCAGAGAGAGGGACAGACAGACAGGAAGTTAGAGAGATGAGAAACATCAATTCTTCATTGCAGCTCCTTAGTTGTTCATTGATTGCTTTCTCATATGTGCCTTGACCAGGGGTCTTCAGCAGAGCAAGTGACCCCTTACTCAAGCCAGCAACCATTGGGGGTCTGCTAAAGCCAGATGAACCTGTGCTCAAGGTGGCGACCTAGGGGTTTTGAACCCAGGTCCTCCACATCCCAGTCTGATGCTCTACCCCCTGCTACACCACCTGGTCAGGCTCCAGTAGATTTTTGACTGAGACTTTAGGGTTTTCTATGTATAGAATCATGTCATCAGCAAATAATGATAGTTTTACTTCTTTTCCAATTTGGATACCTTTTATTTCTTCTTGTCTATTTGCTATGGCTAGGACTTCCAGAACTACAGTGTGTCCGTAAAGTCACGGTCACCGGTCAAAAGTGCACCATGACTTTACGGACACACTGTATATTGAATAAGAGTTGTGAAAAGGGTCACCCGTGCCTTATTCCTGATCTTAGAGGGATTGCTTTTAATTTTTGCCCATTGATTTTGATGTTGGCTCTGGGTTTATCCTAGATGGCCTTTATTATGTTGAGTTATGTTGCCTGTATTCCCATTTTGCTGAGAGTTTTTATCATAAATGGGTGCTGGGGTTTTTTGTTTGTTTGTTTGTTTGTTTTTGTTTTTTTTTACAGGGACAGAGAGAGGGATAGATAGGGACAGACAGACAGGAATGAAGAGAGGTGAGAAGCATCAATCATTAGTTTTTCGTTGCCGTTGCAACACCTTAGTTGTTCATTGATTGCCTTCTCACATGTGCCTTGACCGCAGGCCTTCAGCAGACCTAGCACCCCCTTGCTGGAGCCAGCGACCTTGGGTCCAAACTGGTAAGCTTTTTGCTCAAGCCAGATGGGCCTGCACTCAAGCTGGCGAGCTTGGGGTCTCGAACCTGGGTCTTCCACATCCCAGTTCGACGCTCTATCCACTGCGCCACTGCCTGGTCAGGCGGGTGCTGGGTTTTATCAAATGCTTTTTCTGCATCTATTTATATTATTATCATGTGATTTTTGTCCTTCCTTTTGTTTATGTGATGAATCACATTGGTTGATTTGAAAATATTATACCAGCTTTGACTTCCCAAAATAAAACTCACTTGATCATGATGTATGTTTTTTTCATATATTGCTGGATTCAGTTTGCTAATATTTTGTTGAGAATTTTTGCATCTAGGTTCATCCGGGATATGGGCCTATAGTTTTCTTTTTTTGTAGTGTCTTTGCCTGGTTTTGGAATCAAAATTATGCTCGCCTCATAAAAGAAGCTTGATAGTCTTCCCTCTTCTTGAATTTTTTGAAATAGCTTGAGAAGGATAGGAGTTAGTTCTTCTTTGAATATTTGGTAGAATTCACCTGTGAAGCCCAGGGCTTTTGTTTATTGGGAGTTTTGTTTATTGGGAGTTTTTTGATAACTGTTTCAATCTCATTTCTTGTAATCGATCTGTTTAGGTTTTCTGATTCTTCAGAAAACCTGGCCCAGGCTTTTGTTTATTGGGAGTTTTTTGATAACTGTTTCAATCTCATTTCTTGTAATCGATCTGTTTAGGTTTTCTGATTCTTCCAGATTGATTTTTGAAAGATTATATTTTTCAAGGAATTTGTCCATTTCACCTAGGTTGTCTAATTTCTTGGCATACAGTTCTTCATACTATTTCCTTACAATCCTTTGTATTTCTCCTCTGTCAGTTGTTACTTCTCCACTACTCATTTCTAATTTTATTTATTTGAGTCCTCTCTCTCTTTTTTTCTTGGTGAGTCTGGTTAAAGGTTCATCAATCTTGTTTACCTTTTCAAAGAACCAGATCTTGGTTTCATTGGCCCTCTGAATTGTTTCCTTAGCCTCTATGTCATTTATTTCTGCTCTGATCTTTATTATTTCCTTCCTTCCACTTCCTCTGGTCTTTATTTGCTGTTGTTTTTCTAGTTCTTTTAGATGCAGGTTAAGTTGTTTATTTGAGCTTTATCTTCCTTCATAAGGTATCCCTGTAATGCTATGAACTCTCTCAGGACTGCTTTTGCTGTGTCCCATAAATTTTGAGTTGTATGTTCATTTTCATTTGTTTCAAGGAAATTTTTTATTTCTTCCTTGATCTCATTGTTAACCCATTTGTTATTTAACAACATGCTATTTAGTCTCCAAGTGTTTGAATGTTTTACAGTTTTTCTATTGTAGTTGATTTTTAGTTTCATGCCATTGTGGTCAGAGAAGATGCTTGATGTGATTTCAATCTTTTTAAATTTATTGAGACTCATTTTATGTCCTAACATGTGGTCTATCCTAGAGAATGTACCATGAGCACTTGAAAAGAATGTGTATTCTGCTGCTTTAGGGTGAAAGGTTTTGAAGATATCTATTAAATCCAGTTAATCTAGTGTGTCCTTTAAGGCTGCTGTTTCTTTGTTAATTTTCTTTCTTGAGGATTTATCCAGTGATGTTATTGGGTATTAAAATTCCCTACGATTATAGGCGATTTTATCATTCCACTCCCTTTATCATTATGTAGTAACCTTCTTTATCCATTACTATAGCCTTTGTTTTAAAGTCTATTTTGTCAGATATAATGTGTATCTTTGGTTTTGATGTGGGTCTCTTATAGACAAATATGTACGGGTCCTGTTTCTTTATCCATGCAGCTACCCTATGTCTTTTGATTGGAGCATTTAATCCATTTACATTTAAGATTATTATAGATATGTAATTGTTTATTGCCATTTTACTCTTTAAATCTACATTCCTCTTTTTCTAGATTCTTTTCTTTCCTTTTGTTCTGTTTACAACAGGCCCCTTACATTTCTTGCAGCATTGGTTTGGTTGTAATGAATTCATTGAGGTTTTCTTTGTCTGGGAAACTTTTTATTTCTCATTCAATTTTAAACAATAGCCTTGCCAGCAAGGATAAAGAAGTCTTGGTTGTAGGCTCTCGTTTAGCATTACTTTGAGTATTTCTTGCCATTCCCTTCTGACCTCAAGTGTTTCTGTTTAAAAGTTGGATGTCATCCTTATGGGGGCTCCTTTGTAGGTGATTGACTGCTTTTCTCTTGCAGCTTTTAGTATTCTTTCTTTGTCTCTTAACTTTGGTATTTTAATTATGATGTGTCTTGGTGTACGCCTCTTTGGGTTCCTCTTTAATGGGACTCTGTGATTCTTGAACTTGTGTGACTTTTACTTCATCAATTTAGGGAAGTTTTCAGCTATGACTTTTTTCAGTCAGGTTCTCTATCCCTTGTTCTTTCTCTTCTCCTTCAGGAATCCCTATGATGCTGATGTTTCTCTTTATGTTATTACAGATCTCAGAGTTTCCTCAGACTTTTTGAGCCTCTTTTCTTTTTGCTGTTCTGCTTCCATGCTTTTGTTTATCTTTTCCTCTAAATTACTAATTCAATCCTCTGCTTCATTCTGCCTGCTATTAATTCTTTCTAGTGTAGTCTTCATTTCTGATATTGTATTTGTCATTTCTAACTTATTCTTTTTATGATTTTAATGTCCTTTTTCATGCTTGCTATTTATTTAGGTGCTCATTGTGTTCGTCCATTTTTGCTCTAAGATATTTGAGCGTCCCAACAATCATTATTTTAAACTCTGCATCCGATATCTTGGTTATTTCCATTTCATTCGGTTATTTTTATGGGGATTTCTCTTGTTGATTCATTTGGATTGCATTTCTCTGTCTTACCATTTTGTCTGTGTACAGGCTCCTTCTTTGAGTGTGCTTTTTGTGTAGCTAGCTGGGTATAAGGTTGGTATTATCTGCCTCCAATTTCCAGTTGTGTTGTTTCTAGATCTTCTTAGGTTGGCATTAGCTATTGTTTGTAATCCTCTGTGGGCTACTTGTCTGCTGCTACTGTTCTTTTTGCTATTTGTGTCGGCGTTTTCTATGCCTTACCTGGGTCAGGTGTGAGGAGCCCTTCCTTAAGATACTACTCTAACAAAGGTTGTTAGTCCTGAGCTGATGCTCTCCATATCTGGCTGCCGAATGTGCCAGCCCTGGACCTCCCTGGCCAGAACCTTGCACAGATCAGTGGGGGTCACTGCCTATGACTGGCCCATGGCAACCTTCTTGGAGCTACAGGAAATCCAGAATTTGTGGCTGCCTCTGCTAGGCCTAGGTGCCATTGTAAATATCAGCTGCACTCCTAGGCTGGCTTTTATCTACTGTTGGCCAGTGGGTGTGGCCTCTGTGTTCCCTAGGTACGGTCTGCTGCCGCCACCTCCTCAGGCGCTTCGACACAAGCACCGCTGGCACTGGCCCACCACCACCACCCCTCAGCAAGTACCCAGCAGTGTCCAGGGTGGTGCAGCTTAGACCTCAGCATTCAAAACCTGTGTCCTGGGTGTTGCTTCTCCCAGGAAAAATTTGGGGAGTGACTCAGCACAGGGGTCGTGTGGCTGTCCCCTACAGTGTCACTCCCTATGTCTCCAAGACTGCACTGTCCTCTTGCAACTCCAGTTCTCTCAGCTCTCCCCTTTCCCAGAGCCCCAGGTAAGTGGCTGTGAATGAGGTTTTCTGTGCGGTCCCTTTAAGAAAAAGCCTGTGTCTGAGAGTTCTGTCTCTTTCTAGCAAACAGTAACCTGGCTCTTCTCTCAGCTAAATACTGTCTATACGCCTCTTCTAGTCTCTGGGGCTCTGGACTGGGGCTCCGGTCCTGGGGCTAAGGACCCACAACTCTCCGGCAACCCACCCTGCTGTGACAGTCCCTACAGGCCACCACTCACTCCTGGGAGCAGGGCAGCCCTTTCCACATCTCCACCGTTTGTACCAGTCTCAGTGTGGTTTCTTCTGTGATCCTTGGTTATAGATTCCTCTTATTTTAGTCCAAAGTTGGTTTTTCAAGATGATTGTTCTTACGTTAAGTTGTAATCCACTTTGGTTCTGGGAGGTGGAAGTTGGAATGTCTGCCTATCCATCACCACCTTCTCTCTCGCCATAATTGATTCTTAAGTATGTATATTTTTAGTCTTCTTAAGAACCTAATTATATAAATGTAAATTGTGGTAGAAATATATACTATTATAACTTAAAATTGAAGTTTTTTTATCATTTCTAACCTTATGCATTTCAAATATCCCTGCTGCTTTACTCAGAAAGCTAATATGAGGAACATGTGTTTGGTTTTTCAGTGGAATAAGCATGGGTCTCTCCCAAAGGTTACTGAATATTAAAAGTTAGTGTGGACTTATGGTGCATTTTGAAGAACCCCTTTGCTGAAAGCACTTGAAAAATACAGTTTGATGGCCGTAGCCGGGTGACTCAGTAGATGGGAGCGTCATGCAGCTCACAGAGTTTGCAGGTTCAGTCCCCGCTCAGGGCACATGCAAGAGGCAATCAATGAGTGTACAACTAAAATGGAACAACTGAGTGGAACATTAGTTGATGCTTCTCTCTTTTTCTCTCCCTTCCTCCCTCTCTCTTTTCCTCTCTCTCCCTCTTCCTCTCTGAAATCAATGGAAAACATTTTTTTTAATTACAATTTCATAGAAATAGACAGCCCTTAGGTGGTGGGAGAGGGAATGCTATTCTGGGACATCTGGTAGACCAGGGGTCCCCAAAGTTTTTACATGGGGCCAGTTCACTGTCCCTCAGACCGTTGGAGGGCCAGACTATAAAAATAACTATGAACAAATCCCTATGCACACTGCACTTATCTTATTTTAAAGTATAAAAACAAAACGGGAACAAATACAATATTTAAAATAAAGAACAAGTGCCTGACCTGTGGTGGCACAGTGGATAAAGCATCGACCTGGGAACACTGAGGTTGCCAGTTCAAAACCCTGCACTGGTCTAGTCAAGGCACATATGGGAGTTGATGCTTCCAGCTCCTCCCCCCTTTCTCTCTTTCTCTCTCTCTCTCTCACTCTGTGTCTTCTCTCTAAAATGAATAAAATTTTTTAAAAAAATTAAATGCTTTTAAAATAAAGAACAAGTAAATTTAAATCAACAAACTGACCAGTATTTCAATGGGAACTATGGGTGCGGATGCATTCTGTGCGCCTCTCACTGACCACCAATGAAAGAGGTGCCCCTTCTGGAAGTGCGACGGGGCGGATAAACAGCCTCAGGGGGCCGCATGGGGCCCATGGGCCATAGTTTGGGGACCCCTGCTGTAGATAGTCCAGTGCACTATAGTGGGCAGCTGTTTTGTCTGAAAACTTTTGGTGGAGAAGAGGCTCTAACCAAAACTGATTAAATGTTTGATTAATATACAAAAAAAAAATTTTTTTCTAAATAGAAAAAACCTCAGATGAACACACACTGTGGTGTGTTCCTATCCCATTTTGTGTGTAGGATCTCTACCTGAACGCTGGAGGAGTGACAGTGTCTTACTTCGAGTGGTTGAAGAACCTCAACCATGTCAGCTATGGCCGCCTGACCTTCAAATATGAAAGGGATTCTAACTACCACTTGCTCAGTAAGTACTGATGATCCTATTCTCTAAAAAATAATCTTTTGGACCAGCTTTAAGGCTGGGAAAAGCTTAAAATTAAGAAGACTAGTTTTCTTTTGGTGATCGTAAAGAATTTAAATTCATTTCAGTATAGAAAATTATATTATTCTGTCTCAGGAGTCTTAGGTCAAAAATATATAGTTTTTCTATGGGTAATCAATATATTAACTCTTTCAAATATATTTCTATTCAAATGTTTGTTCTGTATTGTGATGTTCCAAGAACATGATCTACAAGTTAGTATCCTTTTACCCGGGGACTTGTGTTGATGCACATTCCATTTCTGCCTCTGGCTGCTGCTCTTAGTAAAAACCTCTGTAGTGTTGAGAGTGTTTTAGTCTTCTGAAGGGAATACTGTTTTTCATTGGTGTAGGCTCCAGAGTTAACAGAATTTTCACCAAGCCGCACTAAGAACGAGACCTCCAACTGAGCTCTTTCACCCACTCATAAGAATCTGGGTGAAGTGAGCCCTGTTTCCGTTCCTTTCCCTCCGTGCTTTCTTTTTTAAAGAGCCAAGGAAAAGTCCTGCTGATGGCTGTTATGGAAACCGAGCAGTGACCTAAATTCAGATTATAGGGGAATTTGGCCAAGTGTTCTATTCCTTTTAAATGGTTAACCCTTTCATGTCATTAGTGTTGAAGGTCTCTAAAACTCATAGTTTGGGGATTATGGATATATGTAGTTTGGGATAACTTTTGGGTCTACTTTATATTTTTTATCTGCTAGCAATGTCTTATTATTGCTTGGCTTTTCATAGTGTCTGTCCAAGAGAGTTTGGAAAGAAAATTTGGAAAACACGGTGGAACTATTCCTGTTGTGCCCACAGCGGAGTTCCAAGACAGGATATCGGTGAGTGTGCTTGAGACAGTTTCATTTTACACGCACTACCTGCTGCTCTCTTTAGACTCGGGTCAAGTAGGTTGAATGGACAGTACAGGCTGTAGTCAACATGAGATTCATTATATGACTTACGGGTGTTCTGCACCTTCCTCTTTCATTACATTCTAAAAATGGAGTAAGAATCCTAGTTCAAAGTGAGTAGCTAATGGTTCTTCTGCTTGTGGTACTTTTGCCATACAGATGACTTAACAAATGATTCTAATGTAATTGCAAAGAATTATTGTGTATTTTAACTCTTTTAAGCTTCTGAGAAATAAAAAGAAATGAAAAATAAACATTAGATAGAACTATATGAAAAACTGGAATTGCTATCTGGATACAAGTAAGAGAATTGAAACAGATTGGAAAGGGTATTTTATGTTAATTAGCAATTGACAGGATATATTGCTAGTGCATGCACATCACAAACAGAACGCCCTCGCCAGTAAATGGCAGAAGGCATGGAAACAAAGTCAGAGGAGACAGGCCTAGAAAAAATGTTTACCCTCGCTGTTTAAGAAATGCAAATTAAAATAAGATTTCTTTAATGTAATAAACCAGCAGAAATAATTCATGGATCTCGTACTTCCTGTGTCTACGGTGACACAGTTGTACCTATATTCTGATAACAGTGCAGATCGGTATAGCTCTTTGGAAAAATTGAGTTTTCCTCTGACATAATCACATCTCCTCTGGAAATTTATCCTAAGAAAGTAATTCTCAGAGAGATGAGTGGCTTCATGCATGATGATGTTACCAGAACTGTTTGCAGTCAGCTTTTAAAATTAGGTTTGATTTAACTGTCATATATATATATATGTATATATCACAAAAATTAGGGGAAAGTTTAAAATGAATATGAAGCAATAAAAAAAAGAAGCATTTGATTATTTTATTAAACAAGAACATCAGAAAAGCAAACGAGCCTGACCAGGTGGTGGCACAGTGGATAGAGCATCAGACTGGGATGCGGAAGACCCAGGTTCGAGACCTCGAGGTCGCCAGCTTGAGTGCGGGCCCATCTGGCTTGAGCAAAAGCTCACCAGCTTGGACCCAAGGTCGCTGGCTCCAGCAGGAGGTGGGTCAGTCTGCTATTGCCCCCCGGTCAAGACACGTGTGAGAAAGCAATCAATGAACAACTATGGTGTCGCAACGGCAATGAAAAACTAATGATTGATGCTTCTCACCTCTCTCCATTCCTGTCTGTCTGTCCCTATCTATCCCTCTCGCTCTCTCTCTGTCCCTGTAAAAAAAAAACAGGAAAGCAAACGACAAGTCAAAGAAAGTTATTTAATTATGCAAGTGAGATGCAAAACCAACTTTTATTTTATTGGTGAAAATTACTATACAAAAGGCTGAAAGTACTGGAGTATATGCACGTTCCCTGATCCCCTAATTTTTGTGAGCAATATATATGACAGGAAAGTTGCTATTATATTCTCTTATGAAATATTCAGTCATGGAACATAATTTAAGGTGATATTCACGATTTTCAACCTTTTTCATCTCATAGCACATATAAACTACGTAATTACTAAAATTCTGCAACACACCAAAAAATATATATTTTTTGCCAATCAGACCACAAAATATAGGTATAATTTGGATTCATTCACACTTGATGGCTATTGTTGTGCTGGCTCTTTTCATTTTTTTATTTGACGATCTAAGAGGGAAAAGGTCAGTGCCCCTGACTAAATAAATAGTCAGGTATTGCATTTTTTAACATTTCTTTAAAAAAATAAAATAAAATTTCTTGTGGCACACCAGTTGAAAATCACTGGACTACTTTGAAACATGGGGAGAAGTTAAGGGTTTTGTTTTAAAGAAGATACTTTTGCCTTGCTGGTTACTGACTTCCCCCTAAGTGAATCTTCCTCTTCCCCTGAGCCAGAGCCATGTCTGGCAATCCTGGTCCCTCTTTCGGAAATGCCCTGACCCTGTCTTTGCTTAGGACAGCTGCATCTCTGCAGCCCTCCCTGAAGGTGCCCCTTGTGTCATACAAGTGTCACCTGGACCTGGCAGGACCACTGCTGCTCCTCAGTGTGCTTCTTGCTCCTCCCAGTGGTCACCCCAAGTCCCAACACCTGCCTTGCACATGCCACTTGCTCTGATGGAAACCTCCAGAGGGAGTGCAGAAGGAGGACAAACAGTTAGGAAAACAGCTGTGGTGACTCCCTTTTTATCCTTTTAAGGTAGCCATTGTCCAATGTATTGGTCTCCTAATTTTCAAATGCTTTCAGTGCTTCTAATTTTAGAGTCTAGTGCTGTTTCTCATTTCTTACGTATTGTAAGAGTCTTGTAGAAAGTGTCTGTTGAAAAATCAATTCTTTCCAACTCCTTCCCCAGCCATGTCCTAGCTCTTCCAGGACCTATGTCATGAAGCCTACCATCACTTCACTGTTACTCATCACCCCTGTGTGTCTGCTGCTCTCCTTGTCTAACGTGAATTCCATGCTCCAACATTACAGTGACTCCCCAGTCTAGTTTTGCTTCATTCCCCCTTGTTAATACTTGAACCCTGATAAGTCCAGATCTCGGTCACGTCGGCCTGCACCGCTGTGCCTGGAGGCCCTGCTGACTTCAGACCCTGTCTAACCTGAAGAAGGCTCCTAGAGCTGCCAGCAGTTGTGCTGCTTCCCTGTCCCATTTCTTTTCTCATTCTCCTGGGTGAGCATCACACTTTCTCCTCTCTCCTGAACGCCAGCTCATGACCTGGTAATGTTCACAGAGAAGATTCAAGCAGCCACAGATTTGCCCATATACCCAGCTTCTGGTATCTGTACCCTGTCTTGTGTCACCACCTCTTGTTAGAGAGCAACTCTCTATCTAAGCCCAAGTCTTGTTCTAGGCATTGGATGGCCTGTTTTCAGTGTACCAAATGCACAGCTCACAGGTGCATTACAGGTGAAATATCCCCTCTCTCTTCTGCATCATCAGTCCTCCCTCGGCTCAGTCACTTTGCTCAGTGTACCAAATGCTGTCTTAAAGAATAAAGAAATCTTAATCCCCCTTCTTCAGCCCAGTCTTGCCATTTTTATTTCCCTTATAGCAAACATCCTTAACAGTTGTATATACTCTGTGTCCAATTCTTCTATACTCGAATCTACTCTTATGCCTGTCACTCCAAAGTTATTCTCACCAAGATAACCAGTGATGCCAGCACCAACAAATCCAGTGGTCATGTCTTAGTCATCTTCCTTCACCTGCCCACAGCTGTTGCCACAGTGATCACTGTCTCTGAAATATTTTCTTTTCTTACCTTCCAGGACACCACATTCTCCTGATTTTCTTTCTACGTCACTAGCCATTCCTTCTCATTGCCTTTTGCTTTACCTTGCCAGCTCTCTACTCATTTAATACTGGAAGGACTTGGTCCCTGAACTAGTTTTGTCTAAATTCAAATTTTTGGTGATCTCACTCAGCCTCATGGTTTTAAGTCCAAGTATATGCTGTCTCTCTCCACCAGGGTATAAACTCCATGAGAACAGAGAACTTTCTTTATCTTGTCTTCTGCTGTGTCTTCAGTTCCTAAAAGAGTGCCTGGCACATAGTAGGTACTCAATAAATGTTTTGGTGGATGAATGATTGAATAAAAAAGAACACAGCAGTATTTCACCTGTAAAGCAAGATTTTTTAACTTGTTAGGACAAAATAAAATTTAACCCAAATGTTTCTTAGTTAATACAAATGTTATAGAAATATACCTTCCTAATTGAATAGAGTGTTAATTAGATGAAGTTCAGCATAGGTAAGTTATTGGTGACAGTTTTTTAAGTTTTTATCTGGCATATCAGGATATGTGTTTGATAGCTTTTTATGTCATATTAGGAATGGTGGTGATAGTTAATTGTCCTATATTTCTAGAAAGCATTTCAAAACACAAATGAAATTGAGAAATCTATTGAAACAAATTGACTTACAGAGATAATTGGCATAACAACAAGATGAGCTGGCTGGAGGTTGAAGGCCTTAGGCTATATATATATCCCAGCTGTGAAAGTAGCCATTCGTGAACTTGGCTAACTTCTCTGGTTGACAGTTTCCTCATCAGTAGAATTAGGGGATTAATTAGAGCTAATAACATTAGTCCAGCTTTAAATTTGGTGACACTGCTGAATAGAGAGTCAGGGTCCTTTCCAGGGTTACTGTTGGAGGTGAGCAGGTGCATTCTGTGCCCAACCGTGTGCCTGCTTGGCTGGGGACTGGAGGCGAGTGCACTGTGACATTATAGTAACATGTTGTAGTGCCTGTTGCTGATCTCCCTATAGCCCTCATGTCTCCTGGTTCATACTTTTCTGTGTTCATCAGTTTTCCATGTTAAGAACTTATTTCATGAGTATTTGTTGCCAAATATAATGAAAAGAAACTGATGGCTAAAATGCAAGTAGCTAATTAGGTGTGGTGGTATTATACAGAAATTAGGCATATCTATAATGCTGTCTGGCTGTTTGTGTAGTTTTATTAAATGTATGTTCTTTTTTCTAACAGGGGGCATCTGAAAAAGACATTGTACACTCTGGTTTAGCTTACACCATGGAGCGCTCAGCCAGGGTACGTGTGCACATGCTCTTGTGTTTCTGCAAGTGACACGAAGGGCAGCGACTGTGTCATCTCAGCCACCAGCTTGTGTGTGCATAAGCACAGATGGGGACTCCGCGTGCAGCAATGGAAAACAGCAGTCTGTTTACGTATTCCTTGTTTGTGTAGCAAAACCTGTGCTTTTTCCATCTTCAATAATGAGCAGTGTTTTTAGGGTCTTCAATGTGTGTGCCAGGCTTATGGAAATACAGAATAATGCCAAGAGAGGAGGGAGTGATGCTTGGCAGTTAGCTAAATAGCAAGTGGTCAGCCAGAGCAGATAGCAGCTCAGGGCACACTCCATTAGAGCGACAGGAGGTTGGACCTCACTATAGAATTTGATATAAATAAAACGGTTTTTGACTATTTGATCCTTATTTCAAGGGCTTAAACATAGCTTAAGTCCAGTTTTTCTAATTTTTTCTTGAGTTCAGATTCTGTGCCCTTGGCTTTAAGTTGAAATATCACAAACAGATTTTAAAATAGTACAAACAGATATATTAAGAAGGCACTGGCCAGGTGGGTCAGTGGATGAACATCGTCCTGGTGTGCCAAGGTCGCAGGTTTGATCCCTGATCAGGGCACATATCAGAAGCAACCAATAGTGCACAACTAAGTGGAACAATGAATTGATGCTTCTCTCGCTCTGTCTCCCTTCCTTACTCTCTTTCTCTCAAATCAATGGGGAAAAAATTTTTAATAAAAAGAAGGTGGTATAGTGTTTGCTGTTAACTTTTTGAGCTCTAATAAATATACCATAAATTCACCCTCTTAAAGTAATAAAATTTCGCAGCCTTGAGCATACTTACACAGCAATATAGCCGTCACCACCAACTCCAGAACATTTTCCTTGCCCCATTCTTAGTTAGTTTAAATTATCAAAAAGTATATCAAATGAATTCACTCCCAATAGCGGGATGTCTAAAGGACACAGATAGCACACACCTAAAATTCTAAAGAGCATCTTCTTACTGCTGCCTAGATAGTGGTTTAATTCCAGAGAATTAGTCCTTCCTGAGTAGAGATTATTCCATTGCCCAAGTACTTTCTCTCTGGTAGCCCAAGTCCTGCACAGAAATGATGACAAATAACCTGTATGAGACCCATGTGTGCCTGTGTGTTCATGCCTGGTTGCTTGATTTGGGGTGGCCTTCACTGTTTTTTCTGCTTTGTTTCAGCAAATCATGCGCACAGCCATGAAGTATAACCTGGGTTTGGACCTAAGGACTGCTGCCTACGTCAATGCCATTGAGAAAGTCTTTAAGGTGTACAATGAAGCCGGCGTGACCTTCACATAGATGGACATAGATGGACTGTAGCTGACTGCTTCACCACACCCTTCACCTCTTCATCTCTAGGCCTATCACAAGTGTACATGTAACCACAGAGATCTCTTTCTGTCATTACTCATTTAGATAATGGACACCATTCTCAAAAAGTCGATCCAAATCAGCCCTTTAAAAAAGAAATTAAGGTTAGGAAATCATGTACAAAGCTGAAAGGAATACCAGAGAGACATTTGGGTATTTTGCCTTTAAATAAAAACTCTCTTCTGTCTGGCTGCACTACCTTGCTCCCTGGTTGCTTCCCAACAGTCAGAGCCGTGGCCAGTAAAGCACCTATCGTCCAAGAGCAAGCAGTTGCTTGTTCTTCAGCTCTGGACAGTGCTGTAACTTTGACACGTTTAAGAAGCAGGTATGTGACATTTTCAGAAGGTAGCATGGTCCTTAAATGAGTTATTGGTATTTTATATCAAAGAACTTAATTTTACAAATTGCAAACAAAAATAAAAGCTGTTTCTCTTTATGCATTTTATTATTTTAGAATAACTACATGCTGCTGTAATAAAATTGCCTTTAATCACTTAATAAGCCTAACTTTGACTCAAGCAGTGAATGCCTATAAACATAATGAAAAAAGCTAGTATTTTTATAACATAAAACAGTATCATTTATAGCTTATAATAGGACATTGTCCAGCAAAACAAAAAGCCTAATGGAGAATTAAGTTATCTTCATATATATCATTGACTAGCAAATGATGGAGGCTATTTTTGTTAAGACTAACCACAGTTATGACATATAGTCCAAAGAATAAAAGAATACAGTCACCTCCTCATCATGTTAATTAACTCTGTTTCGAAGATCTTTTGTGTTAACTGATTGAATAGTTTGTCCCAGGAGAAAAAAAACAAAACCCCACGTGGGCTCCCTCTCTGGAGCCTGGCTGGTGGCTCTGAGCATTGCCAGCAATGGCCCAGCTCACCTGGACTCTGTTCTCACTCAGAGACTTGTACTCCATGCTCAGCTTCACTAACAGTGGCCTGGAAACAGCCTGGGGTTGAGCATTGTGTTTGGCCAGGGCCTCTGGGAGAGCAGTGTCCCAGTGAAGTGCTAGATATTATTTATGCAAGAATGAGCTTTTTTTCTTTTTATTAACAATAACGTACTTTCAGAAATTTTTAACTATTTTGTAACTGCATGACTTAACCTGGTGATAAAAGCAGTTATTAAAAGTCTACCTTTTCCAAAGCTTATGTTTCTTTTCTGTTTTTATATTGAATAGTGTCTCCTTTAGTAGATGGTGAAAATACAATTGGGTTTCTGAAACTTCTTCAACAACCACCTGTATAACATTACTTTCCACTATCTTGTGAACAGCCAAATTTTATTCTTGAATTCTTTTATGTTTCATTCTGTTGAACAGTATAAATGGCTATTGGGGAAGCGTTTCTATGCTTAAAGTTGATATACTGAAGTAAATTTTTTACTGCCTTTTTCTAATGAAGGAAAGTTTCATTGATTGGGGTTTTGTTTTTAATCATTTAGCCACAGAATAAATCAATTTAAGACAGAGTACTATCATCAGCACAAATGGATTCTAGACCTGTTTCCACCAATTTGGCTGCCAAATCTGGAACATAACTTTCGGTTGGACTCTGTTTTGCCCTGATTAGGGGGTAGGTAAGTGAGCCCGTGGACAGGGAGCCCTTCCCCTACTGCTGGCATCTGTCTGCGCTGTACTGGGGGGCAGATGGGGGTGTGCAGGTGATGTGAAAACAGGTTTCAGGACAGAGCCATACTGTCTGGGCAGGTCATTCAGGTCTTGTGATAAGCAGGATGGTAGGTCTTAATATTGACCTTTGGCTAACACACTGGAAATAGTTATGATTTTTTAAATATTTGATAAACAATGTTTTATTGGTAATAATGTTGGGAAAGTGGTTATGCCATGCTAGCTGCAGAGAAACAGGGCAGCACTAGTATCAAACTTGTTTCCTGAAGCTTTGAGTCAGAAACCTGGTCAGTTACTTAACTGGTGACTCATGAACCCTATACTAGAATGTGTTTTACCCTGATAAATAAAATTAGGGAAATGAGAAGTAAAAGTTTGCCTTTGTTTTTTTAAGCAGTGCTTCTGGCAACTCAATTAGTAGGGTTGGTGGTTTACTTTTAAAAAAAAAAGCCTAGCACCTTAACTTACAAGCTTTAACTTCCCTTGCGGGCTTTAGTAGCCCTGCCGCACATTCAGGCAGCCAAAGCTGGTGCAGACAGGAAGCAGCGTCTGTGAACCTTGCAGAGTAAACCTCTGCAGAGGAATTTTGTTTGCTTTTTAATTTTTTTCAAATAACTTATATTGGCTTCTTTGTGTTGGTTTTCCTGTCAAAGTTTACACATAGTTTAAACAGTTTTTTTGTTTTCTTTTACAGGGACAGAGAGAGTCAGAGAGAGGGATAGATAGGGACAGACAGACAGGAATGGAGAGGGATGAGAAGCATCAATCATTAGTTTTTTGTTGCCGTTGCGACACCATAGTTGTTCATTGATTGCTTTCTCATACGTGCCTTGACCGCGGGCCTTCAGCAGACCAAGCAACCCCTTGCTGAAGCCAGCAACCTTGGGTCCAAGCTAGCGAGCTTTTACTCAAGCCAGATGGGCCCACGCTCAAGCTGGCAACCTCGGGGGTCTCGAACCTGGGTCTTCCGCATCCCAGTCCAATGCTCTATCCACTGTGCCACCGCCTGGTCAGGCCAGTTTAAACAATTTCTTAACCTCATTGTATTCTTATATTCTTAAACTCAGCACTATTGACGTTTTGGACCAGATAACTCTATTTTGGGGACTATCCTGTGTTTAGAACCCCTCAGTTGTGATCATCCAAAATGTATTCAGTTAAATATAGCATAGGGATTATAGTCAGTAGTACTGTAATAACTATAAATGGTGCCAGATGAGTAGATGAGTATAAGAAATGTCAGGGGATCACTTCATATATTATAGAATTGTCTAACCACAGTGTTGTCTACCTGAAACAAATATAAGATAATATTGAATGTCAATTGTAATTGAGAAAAAAATAATTGTAAAAAAGTATTTTAATGTTCAGATAGCCAAATATCCCCTGAGGAGCTTAATCACTCCCTATTGAAAATTACTGGTATAGAGCCAAATGGTTCTTACTGTGAACAATAGCTGTCCCTTCCAATTCATATGCCAACCTCACAATTTCCTACTCCCCAGAGGCAACTACTTCCAATAATTTTAAATGTTTTTATTCTATTCAAACCCTTTGCCCATTTTTAATTCAGTTATTTATTACTTGAGTTGTGAGGCATAGTCTGGATCTATGACTCATCAGATGATTTGCAAATATTTTTTTTCATTCTGTTGGTTTGTCTTGTCACTTTTCTTGATGATGCCCTTTGACACAAAGTCATTTTGATAGAGTTCAGTTTGTCTTTGGTTACTATGATTTGGGTGTCATCTAAGAAATTTTAGCCAATCCAAAGTCACACATTTCTGATTAATTCTAACAAATATTTAAGGAATTAACACCAACCCTATTCAAACTCTTTCAAAGAGAAGATGAGGGGACACTTCATAACATTGCCTATGAGGCCAATATTACCCTGATACCACAGCCAGACAAAGGCATCACAAGAAAAGGAAATTACACACCAATATTCCTTCTGAATATAGACATAAACCCACTGTCAGAATCCAACAGCATGTAAGTATAACACATCCAGGTAGGATTTATCCCAGGAATGCAAGGGTGCTTCAACATAAAATGAATCAATGTAACATACCCCATTAATCAAATGAAGGGGGGAAACAAACACATAATCACCATCATAGATGTAGAAAAAAGTATTTGACAAAATTCAAGATCCTTTCACAATAAAACCTTAGGAATAGACAGAACTTCCTAAACATAATAATTGGCATTTACAAAACTCTACAGCTAACAGACATGCACACAATCCCAATGTCATTTTTTAAAGAAAGAAAACAAGAAATCACCAGGTTTATATGGAACCATAAAAATCCCCGAATAGCCAAAACAATCCTGAGAAAAAATAATGAAGCTGGAGGTATTATACTACTTGACTTCAGATTATACTACAGAGCCACAATAATCAAAACAGCATGGTATTGAAGAAAAAAAAAACCCAGACATATAGACTAATGGAACTTAATTGAGTGCCCAGAAATAAAACTACATAGAGATGGACAAATAATGTTTGACAAAGGAGCCAAAAACACACAATGGAGAAGAGAAAGCATCTTCAATAAATGGTGCTGGGGAAACTGGAGAGCCACATGCAAAAGAATGAAACTCTACTACAGTTTGTCCCCTCGTACTAAAATTAATTCAAAATGTAACAAAGGCCTAAATATAAGATTTGAAACAATAAGTTACATAGAAGAAAACATAGGTACTACAGTTATGGACCTTGGCCATAGAAAACAATTTATGAATTTGACCCCAAAAGCAAGGGAAGTAAAGGCAAACATAAATGAATGGAACTGTATCAGACTAAAAAGCTTTTGCACAGAAAAACAAAACAAAACCTACAACAAAACAAAAAGACAGCCAACAAATGGGAGATGATATTTACAAACAACAGCTCCGATAAGGGTTTCAATTTTTTTTTTTTTTTCACAGAGACAGAGTCAGAGAGAGGGATAGATAGGGACAGACAAACAGGAACAAAGAAATGAGAAGCATCAATCATGAGTTTTTCATTGCAACACCTCGGTTGTTCATTGATTGCTCTCTCATATGTGCCTTGACCGCGGGCCCTCAGCAGACTGAGTAACCCCTTGCTGGTACCAGCGACCTTGGGTCCAAGCTGGCGAGCTTTTGTTCAAGCCAGATGGGCCCGCGCTCAAGCTGGCGAGCTCGGGGTCTCAAACCTGGGTCTTCCACATTCCAGTCCAATGCTCTATCCACTGCGCCACCGCCTGGTTAGGCTCAATAAGGGTTTAATATCCAAAATATATAAAGAATTCACAAAGCTCAGCAACAAACAAGCAAATGATACAATTAAAAAATGGGGAGAGGACCTGACCAGAAACTTCTCCCAGGAACACATACGAATGGCCAACAGATATAGGAAAAGATGCTCATCTTTGCTAGATATTAGAGAAATACAAATCAAAACTATAATGAAATACTACCTCACACCTGTTAGATTGGCTATTATCAACAAGACAGGTAATAAGTGTTCAAGAGGCTGTGGAGAAAAAGGAACTCATTCACTGTTGGTGGGAATGTAAATAAGTATAGCCGTTATGGAAGAAAGTATGGTGGAGACACATGCACCCCCATGTTCATCGCAGCATTATTCACAGTGGCCAAGACATGGAAACAACCAAACTTTCCTTCAATAGAGGACTGCATAAAGAAGCTTTGGTACATATATACAATGGGATACTACTCAGCCATAACAAATAATGACATAGTATTGCCATTTATGACAAAATGGATGGACCTTGAGAACATTATACTGAGTGAAATAAGTAAATCAGAAAAAGCTAAGAACTATATGATTTCACACATAGGTGGGATATTAAACTGAGACCCATGGACACAGATAAAAGTGAAGTGGTTTCTAAGGGGAGGGGTTGTAAAGGAAGGGATTAGGAGGGAGGGGAGTAAAGAGGGACAAATATATGGTGATGGTAAATTATTTGACTGTGCGTGATGAGCACACAACAAAAACATCAGTTCAAGTGCTATAGAGATGTTTACATAAAACCTATGTACTCATTGATCAATGTAACCCCATTAAATTTAATTTTCTTCTTTTTAATCATTTTTTAAAGTTTTTTAAAGAATTTTTATTTTTTTATTTTATTTTATTCATTTTAGAGAGGAGACACAGAGTGAGAAAGAAAGAGAGAGAGAGAGAAAGGGGGAGGAGCTAGAAGCATCAACTCCCATATGTGCCTTGACCAGACCAGTGCAGGGTTTTGAACTGGTGACCTCAGTGTTCCCAGGTCGACGCTTTATCCACTGCGCCACCACAGGTCAGGCTCATTTTTTAAAGTTTTTTAAAGAATTTATTGATTTGAGAGAGTGAGGGAGAGATATGGGCGGCGAGGGGGAGGGGTGTGAGGGGCAGGAAGCATCAACTTGCAGCAGTTTCTTCTCAAGTATGTGCCTTGACCCAGGTAAGCCCAAGGTTTTTTCTGTTGTTGTTTTGGTTTTTTTTATTTTAGAGAGGAGACACAGAGTGAGAGAGAAAGAGAGAGAGAGAGAGAAAGGGGGGGAGGAGCTAGAAGCATCAACTCCCATATGTGCCTTGACCAGAGCAGTGCAGGGTTTTGAACTGGCGACCTCAGTGTTCCCAGGTCGACTCTTTATCCACTGCGCCACCACAGGTCAGGCAAGCCCAAGGTTTTGAACTGGCGACCTCAGCATTTCAGGTCGATGCCTTATCTACTATGCCACCACAGGTCAGGCAAATTTAATTTTTTAAATAAAATTAAAAATATACAATAGCTTTTTTTGGAAAAATAGAATAGCTGATCCTAAAATTAATATGAAACTGCCAATAGGCCCAAATAACCAAAATATTGAAAAGAAAAACTTGGGTCTGTCCAGTGGTGGCACAGTCGATAGTGTTGACCTGGAACGCTGAGGTTGCTGTTTGGAAGCCCTGAAGTCTTTGGCTCTGAGCACAGGCTTATCAGCATGGATCACTGGCTTGAGCTGGGCAGGGTGTGGGACAGGGAAGGGGTTGAATAATCTTATCTGATTTTTCTCAAAGTTCACTGATTCTTTCATATGCCTGTTCAAATCTAATGTTGAACCCCTCTAATGAATTTTTTAATTTCAGTTGTATTTTTAATTCTAAAATATCTATTTTGTTCTTGGTTATAATTTCTTTTTATTCATATTGTCTATTTGTTATTGATCTTATATTACCTTTAATTCTTTCAATGTGCTTTTCTTTAACTCTTTAAACATGTTTAAAACACAAGGTGGGGAAAAGTAGATTTACAGTTGTATATGAAACAGAGTTTATTCTTTTTACAGAGATAGAGTCAGAGAGAGGGATAGATAGGGATAGACAGACAGGAACGGAGAGAGATGAGAAGCATCAATCATCAGTTTTTCGTTGCGACACCTTAGTTGTTCATTGATTGCTTTCTCATATGTGCCTTGACCATGGGCCTTCAGCAGACTGAGTAACCCCTTGCTGGAGCCAGTGACCTTGGGTCCAAGCTAGCGAGCTTTTGCTCAAGCCAGATGGGCCTGCGCTCAAGCTGGCGACCTCGGGGTCTCGAACCTGGATCTTCCACATCCCAGTCTGATGCTCTATCCACTGCACCACTCCTTGGTCAGGCACGGAATTTATTCTTGTATTATTTATTAATTATTGCATTATTTTCCAAACAATTATAAATCCTACTCTGTAGTTAAAGTTTTTATCTAGTTAGTCCAATTTCTGGGCTTTTTCAGGCACAATTCCACCTTCCCCCTTTAAATGGGTCATAATTTTTTTCCTTGCATATCTTGTGACTTGTTTTGCTGAAAACAGGGCATGTTAAATAACATAATGCAGCAACTCTGGAAATCAGACTCCACACCCTTCCCCCCAGATTTGCTGCTGCTGTTTGTTTAGTGACCATTCCAAACTAATTCTAAAGTCTGTTTTTTTGTTGTCATATGTGGCCACTAAAGTTCTACTCAGTTTGCTTAGTCAGCTAATGACTAAACTATTGATGGGCAATCCTTGGAGCTTGGTGTGTCAAAATTCACCAAAACACCGAGCATAAGGTGGTGTGTCACTTGGAGAAAAACGGCCTACCGGAAGTCCCAGAACTAGATGCTCTGTGCTGGAGTTCTGTTGTTTGGCCTACAGACCTTGGGCACAGAGTGTCTACACTACAGCAAATGTTTTATCCTTGGCTACTGCACCTGGCTGTGCAGGAGCCGAGGATGAGACGTCGTCTCGGCATACGGCCCCATACTTCTCTGGTATGCGGCCACGTGCGGCCGCACATTATCGAAAATGGCTATGCATGTCAGTGCTGACACGCATGTCATAGGCTCGCCATCAAGGGACTAGAGAGAGATTTCTTTGAGAACCTAAAACTAGTAAGTCTCCCATCTTTGCCAAGGGACTCTACACATGTTGGGCCTCACCTTCAATACTCAGTTAATATTTCTTCCTGCGTTTTCACTTCCTGCTTTTGCAAAGCCCCAAGGTGAGTCAGAGGTCAGCGCTTGGAGCCTTCTCGGGTCCTTACTGAGCACAGGTACAGATCTACACATACATGTGCCAGTTTTCTAGATTTCCAGGAATACGTTGGAATTTTCAAAGACTCTGGACATTTTATTCCCCAGTTTTTCCTTTTAAACTTTTTGGTTAGTCTACTGTTTACCCAAACTGCTGTCCACCAGTTCATGTGGCCACCAACTTAACAAGTTGTCCCTATATGTTTCATGACCGACAGCCCAGAAATAAAAAGGTTTTCTGCAATGGTGAGTTCCTAGTCAGGACAGCCTTGCAGTGGGGTCTTCCTAGGAATCGGGTCAATTAATGACCATTTTCTAAGAATGAGGCTTTGAAGAAACTCCAAAGTTCCATTCTCGAGGCTACAGGGGAGCTAGAGAAGGGTCAGATGGGAATAGAATACAAGTTAAAAAACATCACACACCTTGCTATTCTTATCAAGATTGTGTTTGTTCGTTTTTAATTTGTTTTACATGAATGCTCCATTGAGTGCCGTCACACTGGTTTATTTCCAGAGTTCTGATAAAGTTCATTCCGACTCTATTTTTACCTGTTTTCTCATTACTTTTATGGAGGAGAGAGTTTTTGGAGGTCCTCCCCCGCCCCATTTTCTCTGACATCACTTTCTGTTGCTTTTTATATCACTTTGAGAGTTTGTCTGGGTTTGATGCCATGCCCTGCGTTGCACAACACACACAGGTAAAAGAAAATGAAAGACGCCAGTCTAGAACAGCACATTGCAGGGTGAGGTTAAGGTAACGTGGGCAGTGCTTCTCCATCACTGTGGGCAAGAACCAGTTTTGGGGGGTGTTTTGTATGTGGTCCTACTTCATGTGACTAATTCTTGTACAATTTGCCGTGCAAGTTCAGTGACCTGAGCTGGTCTATACCCTGTTCAACAAGAATTGATCAAGTGATCTCACCTCTGCAGGTCCAAGCAATGTCTAGGTACTAAATGCTCTCAGTTTCTTTACTTAAGTAATTGCCAGTGTTAACAAAGTTTGCAAACCAGCAAACTTTGAGTAGCCCTTAAGTAGGTAACAACCTTGAACCAACTGGCAGGTGCCTTTATGACCACATTTAAAAATATATCTGTATTGATTTTCTTTTAAATTCAAGCATCATAGAAATACGTAATGTAGCCTGACCAGGCGGTAGCGCAGTGGATAGAGCGTCAGACTGGGATGCGGAAGACCCAGGTTCGAGACCCCGAGCTCGCCAGCTTGGACCCAAGGTCACTGGCTCCAGCAAGGGGTTGCTTGGTCTTCTGAAGACCCACGGTCAAGGCACATGTGAGAAATCAATCAATGAACAACTAAGGTGTTGCAACGTCAACGAAAAACTAATGATTGATGCTTCTCACCTCTCTCCGCTTCTGTCTGTCCCTATCTATCCCTCTGACTCTCTCTCTGTCTCTGTAAAAAAAAAAAAAGAACTTATTCTACATATATATTTTACACCTAATTATTTAACATGTTCCCATCTAAGATAGGTGCGTCTCCTCATTCTTCCTGACAGCCATGGGGTGCTCCATTTCATACATATGCAGTCCCTGTTGCTAGATTCCCTAGACACACTAAGGCATTAATACACACACATTAGAAGTATGTATGTCATCTCCATGTTGTATCTCAAACTTAATAAGCAGAGCAAAACTTGCCATCCAGGCGATTTATGATTATCACTTTGGGTGTTTCCTATCTCTTGCTGTTACAGACATGTCACGATGAATCTGTGTGTTTGCCCTTTGGGCATCTGCATGCACCTGTGCACACCTGAAGAGTAAAGTCTGGTAAGAGGGACAGCCATTCAAAGGAGTTCCAGTTTATACTACCATCGATGATGCTCTCAACCTTTTGAGAGTAGGTTTAGATGGAAGAAATTCAAAAGTCAGCAGAAAGCCAACCAAGATACAAGGTGCAGATTTAGCTGGATAGCAGTAGGTGTTCCAAGTCAGGCCTTCTGATTCCTGGGCTTCAGAAACTTGTGAAGTCTATTCTAAAACAAAGTCAGCAATGTGGTGAGCAACTAACTTGTTATGTAAACACTTTTCATTTCTGCTAAAAACAAATCCACTTTCAGTAAGGCAAATAAGCAACACATCTATCCAAACCATTTCTTTTTTAAAAATCCAAATATTCAGCTAAACGCTGCTTAAACATCTTCTTAACCTTTATGGTGCTGGCTGCCATGGCAGGGAGGAGAGGAGGTCGAGTACTCTTGCCTGCTACTGCCCACTAGGCCTAACAGGATTTGGAGGGGAGATCTACAATGGCTTCAATAGCACCTAAGCCAAAGGCTCATTTCCTCCTTGACCTAATTTTGTGACTGACCAGCAGAAAAGCTTCTGTCTCAGAACGTGAAGGCTCTCAAGCTCTCTTACCCTATCCAGCTAACCTCTCAGTCAGGCTGATCTGTTATCTTCCTGAATCCTGTAAGAACATTTCCAGGAAAACCCAAAGAATATATAAGCTGAATTATAGTCCTCCCATGGGGTTTCCTGAAGCACAGAGGTATCTGAAAGCTACACATAGTTTCTAGGAAAATAATCTTCTAAGAAATGTAGCACAGACCGTAACAATTCTTAAAGAGGTCCTTGCCGAGATGAGACATCTTAATGTGAAAGCAGAAGAGGCAGATTAAGGTCGGTTGAGGCCCTGGGTGCAGAAGAAAATATTGGGCCCATTAAAAAAAAAGAAAAATACATGTTAACCATATTTTTAAATAAATAAAAAATATTATGTACTAGTAGTGTTAAAATTGCACATATGAAACCAAACTTGGTGTCATTAGAAAAGTGGAGGAGCAAGATGGCGATGGAATAGGCGGACGTACCAACTTCCAACTCCCAGAACCAAAGTGGATTATAACTCAATTTTAAGAACCATCATCTGGATAAACCAACTTTGAACTAAAGTAAGCGGACTCTTCAACCAAGGAACACTGAAGAAGCCACATTGAGACTGGTAGAAATAGCAAAAACGCAAAGAGGGCTGCCAAGCTCCCCGGAGTGAATGGCAGCCCGGAGAGACTGAGGAGAGTTTATCAGAGAGGGAGGGACCTGGGTCCCAGGAACCAAGCCCCAGCCTGCAGTCCCAGAGCCTAGAAGAGGCATTTGGACAGTATTGAGCTGTGAAACAAGTGAGGATACTGTTAGTGAGAAAGAGAGTTTTCTCAGACCCAAGATTCTTAAAGGGACAGCGCAGAAAACCTCTCTCACAGCCACTCACCCGGGGCTCCGGGGAACGGGGTCAGAGGAGAGGACCAGAGCAGTGGGAAGAGAGAGTAAACTGGAAGCCACAGGGAGAAAAACTCTGAGGGACAGCCACCCTAACCCCTGGGCTAAGTCACTTCTCTAATCAAAAACGAATATTTCCCCTGGAACTAGCAATACCAGCAAAGGGAGACAGGACACCAGCCAAACAAGCTCTCCCGCGGCACTTAGAGCAGAGCTGCTTAGATGGAGGGAGCTTCCAGGTCTACAGTATGGAGTGCTAGGATCTGAACTGTGGGGCCCCTTCCTACTCTGCTGAGGGTTGTTGGAGGGACGGTGGCAGCGGGACGCTGAAATGCAGTTCTGTCGGCAGGGGCGGAGGCCCAGCCAGTGTGAGCTCCGTCTAGCCCAGCAGGTGCAGAGGGGATGCGCGAAAGTGGTCTGGCAGCTGCGGGCCCACCTGTACCCCACCTGCGGGGGAAAAGCGAGAGACCAGGAATGGGCAGAGATCTGCTCTGCGACCCTGCGCAAGCCAGCCCTGACTGCGGGAACAGGGATAGGACCAGGGACGGGTGGAGGCTCGCAGCTGAGCTCCAGCCAGAAGCCCCAACTGGCCAGAGAAACCACGATTTGCCATCCTGCATGCGTGAGTTAGCTCTGAATGCAGGGGCAGGGCTAAAGCTCCCAGCTGAGCGCACGCCAGCAGCCACCCTGGCCCAATAAACCGCGGTTTGCGATCCTGCGCAGAAGGGCCCTGGCCTCGAGGGCGGGGCTAAAGCTCCCGAGGGGCAAAGGCTCGCAGCTGAGAGCATGTCAGCATCCCTGTCCAACCCAAGAAACTGTGGCCAGCAGGCTCTGACCACGGGGGCTGGGCGGAAGCCCGGAAACAGGCTGAGTCCGCAGCTGAGCAAAGGTGCTTACCTCTAACCTTGGTGCTGAGGCTTGTGGCTTGAGTGACAGCCCCTCCCGCGGAGGAGAGGCAGAAATCAAAGAAACAGCCGCAGTGGGCTGGCGCTGGCAATGCCCATACCCAACCGCCCTAGGCAGCGGCAGAGGGGGTGGTGGGCCTGCAGACAGACCACACCTAGAGAACACAAAGGCAATACCTACTGGACTACAGTGGCTACAACCTTCTTATACACAGACAAAATGAGCAGGCAGAAAAATGCAAACCAAATGAATCAAGAGAAATCCCCAGAGAAGGACCTGAATGAACCAGATATAACCAAATTACCAGAAGCAGAATTTAGAATAATGATAGTTAGGATGTTCAAAGAAATTAGAGCAACAATGGGTAGTCAATATGAACACCTAAATAAAGAGATAACAAGTATAAAAAACAAAATTGAAATAATAAAAAAGAATCAGACAGAAATGACAAATACAGTATCAGAACTGAAGACCACAATAGAAGGAATTAAAAGCAGGATGAATGACACTGAGGGATAAAGAGAAAATTTTAAAAGCTGCTAGAGAAAAAAAGGCTATCACCTACAAAGGAGCCCCCATAAGGATGACATCTGGCTTCTCAACAGAAGCACTTGAGACCAGAAGGGAATTGCAAGATATATTCAAAGTAATGCAGAACAAGAACCTACAACCAAGACTACTCTATCCAGCAAGGCTAATGTTTAAAATTGAAGGAGAAATAAAGAGTTTCCCAGACAAAAAACGCCTCAAGGAATTCATT
Source organism: Rhynchonycteris naso (assembly GCA_037038555.1). Classification (NCBI taxonomy): domain Eukaryota; kingdom Metazoa; phylum Chordata; class Mammalia; order Chiroptera; family Emballonuridae; genus Rhynchonycteris; species Rhynchonycteris naso. Next base: position 83,356,263 of record CM073001.1, on the reverse strand, counting down.
AAAACCAAACCAATTCTGCAAGAGATACTAAGGGGCCTGTTGTGAACAGTTCAAAGGAAGGAAAAAATATAGCAAAAGAAGAATACAGCTTTAAAGAATAAAATGGCAATAAACAACTACATATCAATAATAACCTTAAATGTAAATGGATTAAATGATCCAATCAAAAGACATAGGGTAGCTGCGTGGATAAAGACACAAGACACATACATAGCTGTCTACAAGAGACACACCTCAAAACAAAAGATGCACATAGACTGAAGGTAAAAGGATGGAAAAAAATATTTCATGCAAATGGAAATGAAAGAAAAGCCAAGGTAGCAATACTTATATCTGACAAAATGGACTTTAAAACAGAGGCTGTAGTAAGAGATAAAGAAGGGCACTACATAATGATAAAGGGAACAATTCAAGAGGAAGATATAACTATTATAAATATCTACACACCAAATAAAGGAGCCCCGACATACATAAAGCAGACTTTGATAAATATAAAGGGTGAGATTAACAGCAATACTATAATAGTAGGGGATTTCAGTACCCCACTAACAACACTGGATAGATCCTCAAGAAAGAAAATTAATAAAGAAACAGCAGGCTTAAAGGATACACTAGATCAACTTGATTTAATAGATATCTTAAAAATTTTTTACCCTAAAGCAGTAGAATATACATTCTTCTCAAGCACTCATGGTACATTTTCTAGGATAGACCACATGTTAGGACACAAAAATGGTCTCAATAAATTTAAGAAGATTGAAATCATATCAAGCATTTTCCACGATCACAATGCCATGAAACTAGAAATTAACCACAAAAGAAAAACTGAAAAATACTCAAACACTTGGAAACTAAATAGCCGGTTATTAAATAATGAACATATTAACAATGAGATCAAAGAAGAAATAAAAAAGTTTCTAGAAACAAATGATAATGAGCATACATCAACTCAAAATTTATGGGACACAGCAAAAGCAGTTCTGAGAGGGAAGTTCATTGCACTACAGGCATACCAAAAGAAGCTAGAAAAAGCTATAATAAGCAACCTGACCCTGCATCTAAAAGAACTAGAAAAACAACAGCAAATAAAGCCCAGGACCAGTAGAAGGAAGGAAATAATAAAGATCAGAACAGAAATAAATGGCATAGAGGCTAAGAAAACAATACAGAGGATCAATGAAACCAGGAGCTGGTTCTTTGAAAAGGTAAACAAGATGGATGAACCTTTAACTACACTCACAAAGAAAAAAGGAGAGAGGACCCAAATAAATAAAATTAGAAATGAGAGTGGAGAAATAACAACTGACACAACAGAAATACAAAGCATTGTAAGAAAATACTATGAAGAACTATATGCCAAAAAATTAGACAACCTAGGTGAAATGGACAAATTTCTTGAATCATATAATCTTTCAAATATCAATCTGGAAGAATCAGAACACCTAAACAGACCAATTACAACAAATGAGATTGAAACAGTTATCAAAAAACTCCCAAAAAAGAAAAGTCCTGGGCCTGACGCTTCACAAGTAAATTCTATCAAAAATTCAAAGAAGAACTAACTCCTATCCTCTTCAAGCTATTTCAAAAAATTCAAGAGGAAGGAAGACTTCCAAACTCCTTTTATGAGGCGAGCATAATTCTGATCCCAAAACCGAGCAAAGACAACACAAAGAAAGAAAATTATAGGCCTATATCCCTGATGAATTTAGATGCTAAAATTCTCAACAAAATATTAGCCAATCGGACCCAGCAATATATGAAAAAAATCATACACCATGATCAAGTGGGATTTATTCTGGAGAGGAAAGGCTGGTACAATATTCACAAATCAATCAATGTGATTCATCACATAAAAGGAAGGACAAACATCACATGATAATTTCAATAGATGCAGAAAAGGCATTTGATAAAATCCAGCACCCATTCATGCTCAAAACTCTCAGTAAAGTGGGAATACAGGGAACATTCCTTAACATGATAAAGGCCATCTATGACAAACCCACAGCAAACATCATACTAAATGGGCAAAAATTAAAAGCAATCCCCTTAAGATCAAGAACCAGGCAGGGGTGCCCCCTTTCACCACTCTTATTCAACATAGTTTTGGAAGTCCTAGCTATAGCAATCAAACAAGAAGAAGAAATAAAAGGCATCCAAATTGGAAAAGAAGATGTAAAACTGTCATTATTTGCATATGATATGATATTGTATATAGAAAACCCTAAAGTTTCAGTAAAAAAACTACTGGACCTGATAAATGAATTCAGCAAGGTGGCAGGTTATAAAATTAATACTCAGAAATCAGAGGCATTTCTATATACCAACAATGAACTGTCAGCAAAAGAAATTAAGGAAAGAATCCCCTTCACTATTGCAGCCAAAAAAATAAAGTACCTAGGAGTAAACTTAACCAAGGAGGTTAAGGACTTGTACTTGGAAAATTATAAAACATTGATAAAAGAAATCAAGGAAGATACAAACAAGTGGAAGCATATACCATGCTCATGGTTAGGGAGAATAAACATCATTAAAATTTCTATATTACCCAAAGCAATTTATAAATTCAATGCAATACCAATTAAAATACCAATTACATACTTCAAAGATATAGAACACATATTCCAAATATTTATATGGAACCAAAAAAGAACACGAATAGCCTCAGCAATCTTAAAAAGAAAAAATAAAGCAGGAGGTATCACTCTTCCGGATATCAAGGTTTACTACAAGGCCATTATACTCAAGACAGCCTGGTACTGGCATAAGAACAGGCACATAGATCAATGGAACAGAACAGAGAACCCAGAAATAAACCACACCTTTATGGACAACTGATATTTGACAAAGGAGGAAAGAACATACAATGGAGTAAAGACAGCCTCTTTAACAAATGGTGTTGGGAAAATTGGACATCTACCTGCAAAAAAATAAAACTAGACCATCAACTTACACCATTCACGAAAATAAACTCAAAATGGATAAAAGACTTAAATGTAAGCCGTGAAACCATAAGCATCTTAGAAGAAAACATAGGCAGCAAGCTCTCCCGACATCTGCAGCAGCAATATTTCTGCCGATTTATCTCCACGGGCAAATGAAATAAAAGGCAAGATAAACAAATGGGACTATAGCAAACTAAAAAGTTTTTGCACAGCTAAAGATAATAAGAACAGAATAAAAAGACAAACCACACAATGGGAGAACATATTCGACAGCACGTCTGACAAGGGGCTAATAACCAAAATTTATAAAGAACTTATAAAACTCAACACCAGGAAGAGAAACAATCCAATCAAAAAATGGGCAAAAGAAATGAATAGAAATTTCTCCAAAGAGGACATGCAGATGGCCAATAGGCATATCAAAAAATGCTCAACATCACTAATCATTAGAGAAATGCAAATTAAAACCACAATGAGATATCACCTCACACCAGTCAGAATGGCGCTCATCAGTAAAACAACACAGAATAAGTGCTGGCGAGGATGTGGAGAAAAGGGAACCCTCCTGCACTGCTGTTGGGAATGCAGACTCGTGCAGTCACTGTGGAAAACAGTATGGAGATTCCTCAAAAAATTAAAAATCGATCTGCCTTTTTTTATTATTATTTATTTACTATTTATTCATTTTAGAGAGGAGAGAGAGAGTGAGAGAGAAAGGGGGAGGATCAGGAAGAATCAACTCCCATATGTGCCTTGACCAGACAAGTCCTGGGTCTTGAACCAGAGACCTCAGTGTTCCCAGGTCGACGCTTTATCCACTGCGCCACCACTGGTCAGGTATCAATCTGCCTTTTGACCCAGCTATTCCACTTATAGGAATATACCCTAAGAACACCATAGCAGTGTTCAAAAAGAAGAAATGCGCCCCCATGTTCGAGGCAGCATTGTTCACAATAGTGAAGATCTGGAACCAGCCCAAGTGTCCATCAGAGGACGAGTGGATTAAAAAGCTTTGGTACATATATACTATGGAATACTACTCAGCCATAAGAAATGATGACACCGGATCATTTACAACAAAATGGATGGACCTTGATAACATTATACGGAGTGAAATAAGTAAATCAGAAAAAAACTGAGAACAGCATGATTTCATACATAGGTGGGACATAAAAGTGAGACTATGAGACATGGACAAGAGAGTGGTGGTTACGGGGTGGGGGGAGGGAGGAAAGGGAGGGGAGGGGCACAGGGAAAACCAGATAGAAGGTGACAGAGGACAAGTTGACTTTGGGTGATGGGTATGCAACATAATTGAATGATGAGGTAACCTGGAGATGTTTTCTTTGAACATATGTACCCTGATTTATTGGTGTCACCCATTAAAATTAATTTTAAAAAAAGTGTAAAGTTGGAGTTTTGCAGGGCCCTTCAGAAGTCGAGGCCCAGGGTGCGCCCAGTGCGCCCGCCGTTAAATCCGCCTCTGGAAAGCAGCACATCTGCTCAATCAGGGAACCTAGCTGACCCACAGCAGGTGTCAGTGTGTGACAACAGGTGACAGGATATACACAGTGCTTCCATCCAAACAGGAATAAATCCAGAACTCAGTGTACACATGTCACAGCTTTTTATTGAGATCATTTATTATTTATTCAGGAAGGGTCTGCTGATGGCAGACGTGCTCACTGTCCCAGTTTACCCAGGCCTTCTGCTGCGTGGGTGACAGCATTTGTGACTGTGTTGGTCATCGTCTCAGTGACTTCCTTTACCACTTTGTCCCCTTTCTCCTGGGCCTTCTTGAAGGCATCAGCAATGGCTGTCAGCAAGAAAGAGGAGTAATGTCTGGTGAGCAAAATCAGCATTTCAAGCCACAGGCTGGGCTACTGTCCCCTGGAGTGGCCTGAGGCATGTAACAGTCTTCCTGGATCATGCCCTGGAGGAGCCGCAGTGGACAGAGGGCAGCAGAGCTCCTGGAGGAATATGTTCAAACTTTGTTTCTCCGAATGACTTGCATTTACTTCTTCAATCATGAGTGGCACTGAGCATCTATCTGCTCATGGCGTACTGCCTGCTAGTGGTGCAGTTTTCTGCTCATACCTTTTGATCGGTTCATATTTGGGTTATCATTTCTACTACAGATACTGCTCCTCAGTTTGCAGGCTTCTTTTGGCTTAGCTTATAATTTCTTTACTATGGAAAATTTGAAGTATTATATTGTCAAAATTGTGTAAAATTTTCTTTGTGTTTGTTGGGTTTTCTGTCATAGTTTAAACATAGTAACCCTCCCCTCTCTGAGATTATACTAGACTCTCCTATGCTCCATTCTAACAATTTAATAATTGCATGTACTTATATTAAGTCCTTGATTCATTTGGACTCTTTTGTTGTAAAGAATAAGGTACACATATACATTTTATACAGCTATACTCAGCACACTTACATATATAATACATAGTATATGTAATTATGTAATTATATAAATATAAAATTTTATGTCTTCAATGTTTTGTCACAGTGTACCACTACATAGTCTTCTGTAACACAGTCATCTAATACTCCACAGAGAGGGCTACCTAGCTGGGTCCTGCCTTCAGAAAGTGTGGTCTGTGGCCTCATTGTATAGGTAATTGCATACCATTTGGAAGTGTGAACCATCTGGGTCAGGGTTGGCCCTGGTCAGTCAAAGGGCAGGCTGCTCCTAGTGCCCAGCTTTCCTCCTCCTTTCCCTCCTGTGCTTGTCCTCAGCATACCTTTTTCTCCAGCCTCCTTGGCGTGTTCAACCACCTCCTTCACCACGCCCTCCACGGCATGAACTGATAAGACAAGACAAGCCCAGAGTGAGCGTGCAGTACAAGGTGGTTCCTCAGGGCATTGCTCAGACAGCTCTGGGCATCCTGGATGCAACTCTGGGTTGCTGTCCCAGCCTGCACATATTGCTGCTGGTTCAAGAGAAGGACTCCCAGCTTGCATCTCAGGGTCAAAATCTAAGTGAGGCAGACAGGGCACTCCATACCCCTTGGCCTGGTGTGATCTGGAATGCCAATGAGCAGCCCTCCTGGCAGCTAGGAGCCTGATGCCAAGGCCGAGCCTGTCTTCCAAGTCACCACACCTGTCAGGTGCACCGCTGTCATGCCTCAAGCCAGATGGAGGCTATAGCTGGATGACAAATCCAGAAGTCTCCACCAGCAAAACCAGTTCCCCAAAGCCATTTCTCCAGTGTGGGTGGAGACGGGACTTTCTGCCTACCTTAGAGTGTTTCAAAGTTCTAGTGGTAGCCTACTAGAACTGGAAGATCTGGAGTCGGAAGAACTGGTTTTGATTCTAAATCCCCCTCACTGCTGGGTTGCCTCCTCTGTGAATGGGATTAATGCAGAGTACAGAGCGCCAATGAGGAGGCACCAGGGCGGTCACCACCAGCCACAGAGTTAGCCAATGACATACAGACGCATTTGCGGCCATTTAGAAGGAGAACAAAAACTGAAGTATCAGGTGGGACCAGGACCTCCCCGAATGCACACAAAACGGGCTTCTGGGAAAGTTGAAGAAATTGAGAATGTCCTTCATACAAACCCCAGGGGCTCATTTTGAACAGAATCAGAGAAATCTTTGGAGCTTTAAAGTTATGGTAAAAATAAAAATCCATCTTCCTTTCTCTGTATAGGATATTCAAAATGGGCTGTTTGGATATAGAAGGCCTCCCAGGTCTCCAGACGGAAGGATTCAAGCCCTCAGCCATTTACCCAGTGCCCAACCCCGGGGCTCTCCTCTGATAGGCCTCCTCCCTCCTGCCCTCAGCCACACAGGAGGGTTGATTGGGGTAGCCGACCGCTCCTGGCTCTACCCCAAGCTTCCCTCAGCTTCTGTCCCGTGTCCTCATCCTAGCCTGGGACTGAATGCCCAGAGCTCCTCATGGGGCCAAGGTCTGCCTCCAACTCTGTGGGGACTAACCCCATTGGTCCCCAAACCCCCAGCCAGTGGAGAATGGACTGTGTGGACAGGAGTCTCTGGTCCTTACCAGCTTCCTCAGTGACCTTCTCAGTGCGGTGGGCCAAGCCCTCAGCGGCCAGCTTCCCCAGGCCTCCCAGCATTGTGCAGCAACAGTTGACAATGCAGCAGGATGCTGGGCCTGGACCAGAGGGCTTTTATAGATGCCTCTGAGGGCTGGCTGGGCTCTGAGACACCAGCCCGCACCCCGGCAGTAGGAGGTCAGACGATGAGTCAGCACAGGTGTTGGCAGGAGAAAGCCCAGGTGGGGCCACCTTAGCACTCTGGCTGTGGCATTGCCCCTCTGGGATCCTATAATCTGGGACCCTCTGAGGGCCAGGGACAGGGAATAAAACCAAAGTCAGACAAAAAGGTCAGTTCTGGGGCAGTTCAAGGCAGGAGGCCAGAGTGTCCTGTGGAATAAGAGATACCTGGGGACAGCAGCCCTGCCAGGCCCTTGGGTGTCACATTCCCCACAGCCTGGGCACAGGGGTATAGCCAGACAAGGCCTAGGACTCCCACCTGCTGTCCCCGGTTCCCATGGTAGCCTAGTCATAGATTTGGGGATTCTGTGGGCCTGTGGACCTGGGTGATCCCCTCAGGCCAAGAAGAAAACAGTGGAGTAGAGGTCGCTGTATTCCCCATTCTCTAAACCTTCAGCTATTCGAAGTGGTTTGGCAAGGGCAGAGGAGGACACAACCTAGGCATTCCTGGCTTGCAGTCAGCTGGCTCTTAACTGACGATAGAACCTGAGGGTCCCAGCATTGAGAAAGCTAGCACCTGACCAACCCAGCCCTCCCTGCACCCTGGAGCCTGGTCTTTTGGGAAGGCCCTGTGAAATCAGCAGTGCCCCCCTAGGAGGTCCGAGAGAAGTAAAGGGAGGATTCCACCACCACCTAAGGAGGTGCTGCTGGCTCAGCAAGAATTCCAGAAAGCCGCTCTACCGGCCCCTGACGAATCACAAACTTAGAGGGCCAGGCTGCCTCCCTAGTTACTCAGGATGAAGAAGATGCCTCAGGCCTGTGCCACGTGCTACTCCTCTTAGCCCAAACTCAGTCTCAGCTTCCTCATCTCTAAAATGGGGACAGGCAATCCTTCCTGGCCATGTCACTGCTAGTCTTGGGGATCATGCACGCAAGCTCTTGGTAAACTTCTGTTCCCTCATCACTGTGCCAGGGAGGGTCCACTTGGCAGTGACCTCTGCCCAAATAGTGAGTTGGCCAAAGACTGGTGGGGTTATGAGGCTGCTTTGAAACCAGAGGGCTGGGGCATATGACCCCACTGGGCAAGTGTCATGGAGAGAAGGTTACCTGAGTCCCTACTCCTGAAGCGCAGGTCTGGGCAGGATTCTGAGGCAGCTTCCCTTTGCTAGCTCCCTCAACCCTAGAGCCCCTCAGAGGGTGTGACAGGACCTAATTAGTGTTTTCCTGATTCCAGGTCCTCCTACATTCCTGAGTGGTACTGGGAGGACCCCGGGGTGTGGCCAGCCCCCATGGGGTAGGCAGTGGTGCTGTGGGCAGCAGTAACTCTGGGTCACAAGGCCACAGCACCACAGGTGCCCTCTCCATTTGGCAAGAATGATTGGGTCTTAAACAATTTAAAGAGATCTTTTTAAGAAAAAGAGCATCATAATACTACCCTTGAAAGTTTTACAAATATACAGGCTGGTAAAAATTAGATTTATAGTTGTTCATATGGAAAATAATACACCAATTAAGAAATAATAATGCAAGAATAAACTCTGCTTTGCATACTCACAACTGTAAACCTGCCCATGGCAGAGGCCCCAGTGCAGCAACCTCTGAACACAGGCACCATGTCGGTCTGTCCTGAGTCAAAAGGTCAAGCCCAGACCCTGGGCAGGGAGAACCTGGCTCTGACAGGAACCAACTAATACAACAAGTAGAATTTGCTCAACAACCCAAAGGAACAAGGCCACTACCACACCATGTCCAGAGAGGAGGGAACAGGAGTATACATACTTCTCCTCTCCCCCTCCAACTGATTACTGATATTCCCCCATTAGCTGAAACCAACTGAGGCAGAGGCCCAGAGAGCCTGGGTAACGCAGTTCAAGAGGGAAGGTTTCCAGGGCAAGGACAAGGAGAAGCAAGTGGAGGGTAGACATGGATTTTCTGAAAACAAAGACTATCAGCTCAGCCTGCCAGATTTCCAGGCCTGGAAGTTACAGGGCAGCAGCTTAAATCTAAATTGTTTTATTACTCTTTGAAATTGAATGGAACAGAAAGAAACAAAAGAAGGAGGAAAGGGAGGAGGAGAAGAGGAAGGGGGGGAGGAGGAGAGAGACGGGAGAAGAGAAGAGGGGAGGAGGAAAGAAGGAGATTGGGAGGGGTAGGGGAGAGGAAGAAGAAGGAGAAGAAGGAGAAAGCCCATTACCAACACACCCATGGAACCTCAGAGAAACCAGGAGATTGTGAACCCTCTGGGATGGGGGTGGGGAGATGGGTCTCAGATGCTGCCAGCAACACTCACCCCCAGGAGGACAGGACCTGAGTGAGAGCATAAAATTTACCACCTGAACTGTTTTTAAGTGTGCAGTTGAGTAGTGTTAAGTATTCACATTGTTGTGAAACTAATCTCCATCATTTTCATTTTGCAAAAATGGAAACTTCTTTTTTAAGAGAGGAAGGGGGGAGGGAGGGAGAAAGGAAGGGAGGGAGAGAGAGAGAGAGAAAAGCACCAATGCATTGTTCCTCTTAGTTGTGCTCCCATTGATTGCTTCTCATATGTGCCCTGACAGAGGTTCAAGCTTTGTACCCTCAGAAATGAGCCGGAGCCCTCAGGATCCAGCTACGACCCTGGGATGGAGCCAGTGATCCCTGGATCAGCGACACCTGAATTGGTGACCTTGGGATCAAACCAGTGACCTCGTCTTTCCAGGATGATACTCAATGCACTCTACTAGGACCTAAAACCAAAACTTCATTCCCATTAAATAACTCCCTGTATATCCTCTCCTCCTAGCTCCTGGCAACCACCATGCTACATTCTGTCTCTATGAGTGGAATTATGGCATTCAGCATAATGTTCTCAAGGTTCATCCATGTCATAGCATGTGTCAAAATTCTCTTTCTAAAGCTGAGCAATATTCTACTGTAAGTATATGCTACATTGTTTATCCACTCATTCACCAGTGGGCATTAGTGTTACTTCTACTTTTGAATAAATTGTGAACAATGCTGCAATGAACGTGGATTTTCAAGACTCTGCTTTCAGTTCTTTTGAATATATATCCAGAAATGCTAGTGCAGGGTCATATGATAATTTTACTGTTAATTTTTTGAGGAACTGCCACACTGTTTTCCACAATGGCTGCATCCTTTACATTCCCACCAACAGTGCACAAGGGCTCCAGCTTCTCCACATCCTTACTAACACTTATTTTCTGGGGGTTTTTGATAGCAGTCATCCTAATGGATATAAGGTGATATCTCACTATAATTTTGATTGGCATTTCCCTAATGATTGGTGATGTTAAACATCTTTTTATATGCATATCAGCCATTTATTTTAAAATACAGGCAGATAGGAAGGGAGAGAGATGAGAAGTATCAATTCATAGTTGCATCACTTTAGTTGTTCATTGATTGTTTCTTATATATGCCTTGACTGGGGCATCTAGCCAAGCAGTGACCCTGAGCTCAAGCCAGTGACTCCAGGGTTTCGAACCTAGGACCTCAGCATCCCAGGTTGATGCTCTATCCACTGCACCACCACCGTTTAGGCTGCATATCAGCCATTTGTATATCATCTTTGAAGATAATTACTATGAAGATTATTATTTTTTTATTGTGAAGTTGTATGAGTTCTTTAGATATTCTGGATATTAACTTCTTTTCAGATATGACTTGCAAATGTTTTTCTCATTCCATAGGTTGCTTTTTCACTTTTTGGTTGTATACTTTGATGCACACTTTTTGATTCTGAGGTTATCCAATTTATCTAATTTTTCTTTTGTTGCCTGTGCCTTCAGGGTCAAATCTAAGAAAGTATTGCCAAATCCAGTGTCACTGAGCATTTTCCCTGTGTTTTCTTCTAAAAGTTTTATAGTTTTAGTTCTTATATTTATGTGTTTGATGTATTTTGAGTTAATTTTTGTATATGGTACCAGGTAAGAGTTCAGCTCCATTCTTTTCCATGTGAATATCCAGTTTTCTCAAACCATTTGTTGAAAAGATTGTCCTTTTTCCATTGAATGGTCTTGACAGTATTGTCAAAGTTTACTTGACCTTTTCTCACACTTATGCATACTAATTTTAGCATCCATCAGTGGACTTTATCTGCAATAATTATTTCTGTGTTGTTCACCTAAAGGTGATTCACTATTTCTTCTTTGCTTCTATATTAATTAATTAATTAATTTTGATCTAATTAATTAATTAGAATTCTACAGTAAATGTTGCTCCTTCTCCATATTTATTTAATCCATTAGTTACTCATATCAATATGGACTCATGAATAGAATATTTATCTTATTCTGTGGGTTAAAACCCAATACTATAACTATTTATTTTGTTGCTCAAATCAATCTAGCTTTAGCCATTAGAAACTCCTTCAGGTTGGTTCTTGTGCTCTTTCAATAAACCCCCATCATTCCTAACTATCTATCATCTAATCTATCTATCTATCTATCATCTAATCTATCTATCTATCTATCTATCTATCTATCTATCTATCTATCTATCTATCTATCTATGTCAGTATGTCCTTACTTTCTGCTACTGAAAAGATGTTACAAGCTATCTTGCATTTTCCCCATCCTAGCCCTACAATCAACTAATTCTCCTCAGACCTGTAGTTCCTTTTACTAGAGAATGGTATTTAGAGATTAAGATCTGGATAAAAGTTATGCTCATTGCTCCTGGGATGTCATTGCTCCTAGGAACTCTCAGCAGATAGATCTAGGAAGTATACATATATACTTACTAACTTTTTTACCCACATCCACATATATATGTCTGTATCTTTCAGTATATATAATTTAAAACCATGAGTATATATTGATACCCCAGATTCCAGTCCAACACCACAAGGTTCATTTTAGTATCCCCCATTCCTTATTTGCAATTTTTTTCTCCGACAATTATTATCTACAACATATTTACTTATACATTTAATTCTAGTATGTAAGCAGGTCCCACCTTAACCACAGTTTCGCTTTCCATGGTTTCAGTTACCCATGGTCTACCTTGGTCCTAAATATTAAATAAAAAATTCCAAAAATAAACAATTTATAAATTTTAAATTGTGTGCTGTTCTGAGTAACATAATGAAATCTCATACCATCCCACTTGGACATGAATCGTCCATTTGTCCAGCAGATCCATGAAGAGTACTAATCCTGGCAATTCGAATATACCAAAGAGAAGCATAAGTGAAAAGGTATGTATGTATGTATGCATGCATGCATGTATAGGAAAAACATAGTATACATACAGTTTGGTACTCCCTTTGGTTTCAGGAATCCATGGGAGCGGGGTGGGTCCTAAAACATATCCTCTATTAATAAGGGCTAGTACATACCTTTTCTCAGAACTGCTAACCCAACAATCCTATGAGAAACACATTTACTGGCTAGATTACCGAATTTGTGTATAGTTATGTTTGTCTTTAGCATTGCAGAATCCAGTCAACATAGTCAGACACTGCATAATGACATTTCAGTCAATGACAGACCACATATACAATGATAGTGGAGCTGAAAAATTCATATTGCTTAGTGACCTCATAGCTACTGTAATGTCATAGTACAAGGTATTAGTCATGTGTTTTCTGGTGATGCTAGTGTAAACAAGCCTACTGTGCTAGCCATCACATAAGAGTAGAGCACATATGATTATGTACAGTACATAACACTATACTTTAAATTTTTTTAATGTTTATTTTATTGATTTTAGAGAGAGGAAGTAAGAGAGCAGGAGAGAGACAAGAACATCTGTTTCTGTATGTACCCCGACAAGGGACCAAATAGGTAATTTCCGTACCTCAGGATGATGCTCCAACCAACTAAGCTATCTGGCCAGGACCAGAGTACTATACTTTTAAATCATTATTTTAGAGTGTACTCTTTCTATTTGTAAGAAAAATGTTTGCTGTAAAACAGTGTGCTGTGTTATGCTGGCAGCAGCCTCATACATCTTGTGCTTACTGTGTCTCTTGATTGTATCATTTTCTTCTGTGCTTGATTTAATCTCACATTGGTTTGTACAGGAACATGGTGCACAGGTTTGCAGCCTTGGAGCAAAAGGCTATATACCATAGAGCCTAGCTCTTCAGTAAGCTATACCATCAGGTTTGTGTAAGTGTACTCTGTGATGTTCCACAATGATGGAATTGCCTAACTGGAACCTGGGTGGATAGCTTAGTTGGTTAAGAGTGTCGTCCTGAAATGACAAGGTTGCTTCACACATAGGAAGCAACCAATGAATGCACAGCTGAGTAGAACAACAAACGAATGCTTTCCTTCCCCACCCTCTCTCTCCCTTGCTCTCTCTGTCTCTACAAAAAAAAATTTTTTTAATGAAAAAAATTAAGCCCTGGCTGGATACTCAGTTGGTTGGGTCGTTGTTCCAAAGCATGGAGGTTGCCAGTTTGATTCCCCAGTGAGAGCACATACAGGAGCTGCCTGATGTTCCTGTCTCTCTCTCCCTGCTTCTCTCAAAAAACAAACAAAATACCTAACTGCACATTCCTCACACATATCCCTGTCATTGAGTGGCACACGACTCAAAGCTACTTAGGTTTTCCTTTCCTCCTCCTGCCCCTTTCAGTGTGGCCATTTCTTCATCTGTAGTATAATCAGCATCATTTGTTAGTGTTTGTATTCCATTTTGGACTCCCCTTCTACATTCCAAATGGTGTTAGTACTTTGTTTCTTTGGGGGCTATGTGAAACATTACTATGGCTTTTCATTCATTCATTCACTCATTCACTTAGTGAGAGGAGAGGAGGCAGAGACAGACTCCTACATGTGCCCAACTGGGATCCACTCAGCAAGCCCACTAGGGGGCAATGCTCTGCCCATCTGGGGCCCGTGCTTCGTTGCAACAGGAGCCATTTTATAGCGCCTGAGGCAGAGGTCATGGAACCATCCTCAGTGCCCGAGGCCAACTCGCTCTAATCAAGCCATGACCACAGGAGGGGAGGAGAAGAGAGACATAAAGATGGGGGGGGGGAAGAGCAGATGGGCACTTCTGTGTGTCCTGACTGGGATCCGAACCTGGGACATCCACACACCAGGCTGACACTCTACCACTGAGCCAACCAGCCAGGGCTACTATGGCTTTTCAAGGCAGTAGTACACAAAATGATACAGAGAAGTGTGTCCTCATCTCTACTACCCTGTTCCCATTCCCCCCTTTTCCCCACTACCTCTCCCCACCCCCACATTGCTCATCTTTCTGCATTCTGGTTTAGCTTTCCTGCCTTTTCCTGCCACAACTATGCAGAGGTGTGCACTTCCTCACATACCCCTCTTTTCTTTACAGGGAAGATAGCCTACCATACACGCGCTGCTTTGCACTTCACTTTATTCTAACTAACAGTAAAAACATACTATTTTTTAAGTATGAAGAAGAATGCCAACACTACATTGCACATGAAGAAATCCCACCAAATAGCTTACCTCAAAGAATGCATGTGAAGCGGGATGAGAGTCGAGGTCCAAGGTTTCTGGTCCGTGTGTCTGGGAGATAGCCCACCGGGGGGGGGGGGCACGCTAGAGCTCTGACCCTGCTGCCAGGGTTCCAGGCGAGCTCCCTACCAGCGCCCTGACCACCCGCCCAGGTAGTCGTGGTTATTGTTAGGAAAGATGAAAAAGGCAGCAAGATTCCAGAATATTTGGTCCACTTTAATGGCTGGAACAGAAGCGGGAACAGGTGGGCAGCTGAGGCACTCGTCCTCCATCATAGGGAGGAAAATCTGGAGATTGCAGCGCAAACTGGCAGGAAAAGCCACAGCTTCAAAGCACGGGAAGTCAAGGCAGCTGCTGGTCACCTGGTGTCACTTCTGTCTTAGAAACCCTCCCCGATGAAGGAAAAGATGAACATGCTGAAAATTCACTAAACATGCCCCCCGAGGACGGTCGGGAGGACAAAGATAGAGCCGTCAGTAAAGAAAGGGACACTGAAGAATGAAGTAAAGGGACAAGCGGACCTGCACACAAAAGGGGAGATGGAAGACAGGACGAGGACTCCAGACCTCACTGATGTTCTGAGGGAGAGGCTGGAGGGTGACTGTTACTATAGCAATGGGAGGAACTGGTCAGGGAGACTTCAGCGCAGGACCAGCATCATGACTGTTTGGGGACCCTACGTGGAGCATTTGGCCGTTGATGTGGTCTTGTCAGCCAAGGAGAGGCTGGGTCATCACCACACTGCATCCCGGGCCAACATGGATGCAATGAAGGAACACTGACCTCCCCAAGGAGATGGCGGATGAAGAGTAACCTTTGATTATACTCCCTCATTCATTTTGCTGTATCCAGACAGACAAGTTCAGTATAAAAAGGTGAGTTCATCCAATACTTTTACTTCTGATTAAGGAGAGTAACACAAAAATAACAAGAACCAGGAGGAGCTCTCCCTAAGCCCAACTCTGTTCAATCCGTCCACCCCTAAGTCCACAGAAAGTCAGCCAGCCACAGATGACAGGCCACCCCCCAAAAGGCAGTTGGCTTTCCTCTCTGAGGCGGTCCACACGCCACCAGGCCAACAGTCACAGGCTGTCTAAGAGCAGTGCCTGCCTCGGCCCAAGCACTGGCAGCAGGACACATCCACCAGCACACCCATGCTTGTTCCTGCACCTGGAAAAGGAAACATGCTTAGCATATCGTCCCACCTGTTCCGTGACCTCTGGCAATGAGGAAGGGTGGTGTTTGCCAGCTTTGAAGGCACAGAACTAATGAAATAAATGGGGTCCTCACCTGGAAACTTGTACCTGACAGTCATTCCTCAGGTGACCGGCAGCCTCCACCCTTTTACATTTACAGGGTACACTTGCTGTGATTGATTGTGAATCTTCCAGAAATGCTTGGAAAGATGTCTTTTCCTGAGAAGAATCTGAAGGCTTTACTGAAGCATTTTGATACCTTTCTGAGGCTTTTAGTAGAGTGCGATGGTGACTTCTGCCCCATGTCAGCCCATATCACTGCTCATGAGGACACACTACAGCACTAAGGTCCCATTGGGAAAACAGCTGTGTGAGACTGGCTCACTGGTGTACTGGCTGCAAGCACGTTGCTTGATTAGTGCGTGAGCACATGGCAGAGGCACGTGTGTATGGCTTATATAAGGCTATGGGTGCTTGCGCTCAGGGGGATCGTGGATGGCAGATTATGGATTGCCTGCCTGCCTGCCTGCCACTGTGAGGGGCCATTTTTTTCTTGCTTTGCCTGAGAAAAGGTTTCCCCAGCCTGTTTGTTCATCCGCCCATTGTGAGAATCTATTAAACAGAAATGGCCCAACACTTTTCGGCTCCACAGTTTTTTTACTGTCTGCCCGAATCCAATGTGGACCTGCCTAGCAGGTCCCCATGGCGATTTTATTACAGTTTCAGTGGCTCTGGAAGAACAGCTTGTCTGCCTGGCTTCATGCTCTGGGTTTCCAGTGGAGAACTAGGGAGATGCGATGCCCACCCCAGGGGGCTCTGGAAGAGGTGTGCCGAGTTGAATTATTACATACTCTAGTTATTTCTGTTAAGGAGTACTTTCTTGGTGCCTGAGCAGCCTCCAACCAGTGACCCTAGCCACTGTAACTGTCATCTGTGATGGGAGAAAAGAGCAGCCATGTCCCCAGTGAACTGTTCATTAAAGTGTGCATAGGTTAGGCTGTTTCAGTGGACATTGGAGTCGTTAGCAATAACCACATCTTGATTTGTTAGCACTAAACAAAATTGTTTTGCAAACTGTTTTCACTTTTTTTTATTTTATTTTAGTGAGAGAAGGGAAGGCAGAGAGACAGACTCTCATATGAGCTGTGCCAAGATCCATCGGGCAAACCCACTAGGAGGTGATGCACTGCCCATCTGGGGCATTGCTCCATTGCTCAGCAACTGAGCCATTTTTTTAGCACCTGAAGTGGAGGCCACAGAGCCATCCTCAGCGCCAACTCATTAGAGCCAATTGAGCCATGGGTGTAGGAGGGCAAGAGAGAGAAAGAGAAGGGGAGGGGGAGTGGTGGAGAAGCAGATGGTCGCTTCTCATGTGTGCCCTGGCTAGGAATTGAATCCAGGACTTCCACACGCCAGGAAGACCACTGAGCCAACTGGCCAGGACCGATGTGGGGCAGCTGTGCTAGGCTTGTGTAAAGCCAGTAGTCGCAGCCACCATCACAGCCGCCTGACCCGTGCAGGTTCCCATTAGATTCAGATAGTCGGTTATGAAACAACGGAGCCAAGAACTGGTGAACCATCAACTTTAATTCTAGCTTGCACCCGGTGGGCAAGCAAAAACACACACTGGGCTCCAAAACCCATTCATTCAGTGTTCACAAAGCTACTGACTTATCCAAGTTTCCTAGAATCAAAAGGTTTCTAGCTCACCAGACTTATTCACCTCTGTTTCCCATCTCCTCTCTGCACAAACTCTGCACAAACTGGCTTCTTCCTTAGCACTCCACCATCTTGGCTGCCTCCTCTCCTCCACGTGGCCTTAATCTCTCTCCTCTCTAATGCTAACCTCAGGAACCGAGAGGGAGCAAGCTCCCGGCCTGTCCCACTTTATAGTGTAGAAATCCAAACCTTTAATCCAATCTACAAACAAGGAAGTCTCTGATACAAAGTCACTTATCTGAGACATACTGGGAGGATTCCTCATGAGAGTGCGCCACCCTACATCATCCAATCAGTCAAGGGTGTGGGGAAAAGCTTACTCTTAAAACTTGCACGTAGGCAGTGCCATCTTTAACAAAGTGAGCATAATATATTTTATTTGCCCAACAGCTTGCTTGCTGATTTACTGTCTGCAAGCCCTTTGCATGATTAGTGCGTGAGCAGGTGGCAGCGCCACATGTATATGGCCTGTATAAGGCTATGGGTGCTTGCGCTTGAGAGAGATTGTGGATTGCGGATTGCAGATTGCTGATTGCCTGCTGGCCCGCTACTGTGAGGGGCCATTGTGCTGTTTGTGTGCCTGAGAAGCAGTTTTCCCTGCCTGTATGCTCATCGACCCTGTTGTGAGACTTTGTTAAACAGAATGGCTCAACGCTTTCCAGCTTCGCAGTTACTCTATCATCTGTCCAAATCCAATGTGGACCTGCCTGGTCTTGGCCACTGCATTACAGCCAGTTTTCAGCCTCATGATGACACTGAGCAACTCTATCCAGCGACTTATAGTTTTGTTTGGAAACTGCAAAGTAGTCCCAAAATATTTTAGAGGGAATTGGTATTGACAACAAAAGAAAATTTGCAGCTATCCATTTGCTTGTTACATTGCTTTTCTGTAAAATTTTATTTAGGTGACCTAAAAAAAAAGCCTTGCCTGACCATTCTGTAAAAATGTTATTTTTAAAGTACTAAATAAAGCATGACCCATTTTGTTGGGAAAAAAGCGGGGGAAAAAAGAATGCACATGAAAATGATTTTTAACATGAATTAAAATCTAATATAAACTTTAAAAAAAAGACACGTAATAAAGCATTACCACCTGACCAGGAGGTGGCACAATGGATAGAGCATCGGTTTGGCATGCAGAGGACCCAGGTTCTAAACCAGGGGTTGGGAACCTTATTGGCTGAGAGAGCCATGAACGCCACATATTTTAAAATGTAATTCTGTGAGAGCCATACGATACGTTTAACACTAAATACAAGTAAATGTGTGCATTTTATGTAAGACCAACACTTTTAAAGTACAATAAGTCTCTGAATTCTTTTTAATAACATTGTTATGCTGTTGCTAACCAATGATGAATAAAGTACTTCTTACCATTAATGTGACCTCTGGTGCTGCATGGTTTTGCTGATGGCTTTGTAGTCTGGTTGATATGTGGTGAGGTTATGCTTCATGCAGGCGTTGAACCTTCCATCCATTAAACGTGATCGTAGGTTGGCCTTAACGTTCTTTAGATGTGAGAAAGACCGCTCACATGCATACGTAGAGCCAAACATTGTCAGTACAGCAATACTCACATGCTGCAGTGTGTGGTATGTGATGGGAAGCACGATCCAAGTTTTGACAATCAGCTGATCTGCGGGTTGAAGTTTTTTCATTTCTCCCCACTTGTGTTTGCTCACCAACTCTGCTTGCTGTTATGCAAGTCTTTCCAAATCTTCATTCAGGGACTTGAACTTATTCATCCACAAGTCTGAGGCCTTCAGGTCAGCAGCTTGTAGCTCAAAATCTCTGACGGAGATACCGGGGATGTAACTCAGGTTGGCGATATCCACCGCACACTCGTGTGGATGGGTGATGAACTTTAAAAGACGAGTGCGCTCACGAAATTCTCCAAAGCGCACTTTGAATGACTGTAGGAGATTAGATGTGAAGCCTGCTAGCTGCTGGAGATCAAGATGTTGAGCAGGGTCACTTGCTGTGCATGCATCTTTAAACTCTCCCAGTTTTTCAAAGTATAGTAAATTACCTGTTTCAATGTCGGTGATGAAGAGTTCCAGCTTGTTTTCAAATGCAAACAATGCTTGTCGAAGGAATAAGACTATTTCCAATGCCTTGGATTTTCACACTGAGATGGTTCATATGTTCAGTCATGTCCACGAGATAGTAGAACCTCAGGAGCCATTCAGTGTTAGCTAACTCAGGATACTCGACATTTTTCACTTCAAGAAAAGTCCGGATTTCGTTCAGACAAGCCACGAAATGGCTGAGCACCTTCCCTCTAGACAACCAATGCACATTGCTGTGCAGAAGCAGACCAGGATAATTATTCCCAACTTCATCCAGCAGTGTTTTAAACTGGCAATCATTTAAAGCTTGGGCAACAATAAAGTTGGCCACTCGAATGACCAGCGACATCACCTCACCAAGCTGCTCACCACACATCTGAGCACAAAGCGCCTCCTGATGTAGGATGCAGTGAAAACTTTGGATGGGTCTCTCTTCATGTTCATGAAGAAGCGCTACAAATCCTGTTTTTCCCCACCGTGCACAGAGCACCATCAGTACACACCGAAATAAGTTTATCCATCAGTAGATTTTTTTCTTTAGCTAACTCAGTGAAAGACTTGAATAAATCCTCCCATCTTGTTGTCTCTCATAGGCAAAATAGCAAGACTTTCCTCACATAGTGTGTCACCGACAGCATACCTTGCAATCACGCTGAACTGGGATAAATGGCTTACGTCTGTTGACACATCCAAAGCAAGAGAAAAGAATGGTGCTGCATTTATGTCCTTCACTTGTGTTGCCTCAATTTGATTTGCCATCATGATGGTACGATCGTGAACAGTTCTTGCTGACAGAGGCATGTCTTTTATTCATTTGATTATCTTGTCTTTATCCGAAAAGTCGTCAAAAAGTTCATTGGCAACATCAAGCATGAATATTTTGGCATACTCCCCATCTGTGAATGGCTTTCCGTTTCTCACAATTGTTAAAGCACCAGCAAAGCTAGCCGAATTCCAGTCACTTTGTTGGGTCCAAACACGGGGTTACTGCTGACTAGCTTGCACTCTGCACAGTAGCTGTTGTCATGCTTTCTTCCTGCTGTCCCCCACTGGATATTTCAATGCAAATGCAGTATGGCGTGTGTCAAAGTGCCGCTTCATATTTGACCGTTTCATCGATGCAATTTTATCATTGCATGTTAGACACACTGCAGAACCTGATCTCTCCACAAAGGCGAATTCCTCTGTCTATTCCTGCTGAAAAGTACCATACTCCTCATCTTTATTTCTTTTAGCCATCTTCTTCGTTAAAAGGGTTTCTGCAATTAGCTAGCTGACTACTTAATTAAAAGGAGGGAAGTTTACTTCCTGACCTCACAATGACCTGTGTACATTATGCATTATCCAATAAAAATTTGGTGTTGTTCCGGATTACAGCTGTGATTGACTCTAGCCACCCGCAACCATGAACATGAGCGGTAGGAAATGAATGGGTTGTAATACATGAGGATGTTTTATAATTTTAACATTATTTTTTGTATTAAAGATTTGTCTGAGAGCCAGATGCAGCCATCAAAAGAGCCACATCTGGCTTGCAAGCCATAGGTTCCCGACCCCTGTTCTAAACCCTGAGGTAGCTGGCTTGAGTGCAGGCTCATTCAGCTTGAGCATAGGGTCACTGGCTTGAGCATGGGATCATAGACATGACTCAATGGTCACTGGCTTGAGCCCAAAGGTCACTGGCTTAAAGCCCAAGGTTGCTGGCTTGAGCCCAAGGTTGCTGGCTTGAGCAAGGGGCCACTCGCTCTGCTGTAGCCCCTAGTCAAGGCACATATGAGAAAGCAATCAATGAACAACTAAGGTGCCGCAATGTAGAATTGATGTTTCTCATCTCTCTCCTTTCCTGTCTGTCCCTATGTGTCTCTCTCTCTCTCTCTCTCTCTCTCTCTGCCACACACAAAAAATAAATAAAAATAAAGCATTAGCATTTATGAAGGAAGACTGTATAATAGAAGTTCAGAATTCAGCCCTGGCTGGGTGGTTTAGTGAATAAAGCATTGTTCTGGTGCCCCAAGGTGATGGGTTTGATCCAGTCAGGGCACATGTGAAAAGCAAGGAATGTGTACATAACTAGATGGAACAACTAAGTGGAATGGCGAGTTGATACATTTATCCCTTCCCTCCCTCTCCCTTTCTCTCTCTCAAATCAGTAAAAAACAAAAAATTTCTGAATTCTAGGATAAGATGGCAGAAAACAGGACTAGGCAGATTAGGAACTTACATATCTCAGGAATAAAATAGAAGGATAAAGACAGAATAAGCCATTGTAGAAACAAAGACTAAATTACAGGTACCACAGTAGGTGTCTATGGAATAGAAATGAAAAAAGAAAGGAAAAACAAAGGAATCATATTAAAGAGATACACAGTATTTGAGAAACAATGGCAAATGTGGAAACCAGGTGGAAAAGCACATCATGCCAATGGGAATTCCTAAAGAAGAAAGCCAAGCAATGTGATAGAGCAAATATTTAAAAATACAATTCAAAAGTGTTCCAGCCCTTGCTAGGTGGCTCAGTAGATAGAATGTCATTATGGTGCACTGAGGTTGTGGGTTCAATCCCTGGTCAAGGCACATATAAAAAATAACCGATGAGTACACAACTTAATGGAACAATTAAGTGGAACAACGAATTGATGCTTCTCTCTCTCTCCCTAGCTCTCTCTCTTTCTCAAATCCATGGGAAAATTTTTCCTGTTTTTTTGAGCTCCTACCTTGAGCTAATACACACTGTATGAGAGCTGAGCACAGATGTGAAACTCGCCACCTTCACCAACATGCTGGGCATGTCATGCTTCCTGCTGGTAATCCTCTATCACGACATGGCCCTCAACAATCCCAAGAAGCAGTAAGGAAAGTGATGCTTACTCCATCCCAAGGTTCCAGGACATAGTCTGAGGCCAGGTGGAGGGTGTGATGGGCTTTCTCAGTTCACTTTCTCTCTTCTATCCATCATAATATACAAAGAAACCATACCTGATTTTTTCTAAACAAAGTTTATTTCCTCCAAGTTTTCCTTAACCTTATAGAACAAGAAAGTGCCACTGAGTAGGGCCCAGTATATGAGCTGCTTCTCTTTCTACTCCCTTTCCCAATATAAAAATATAGATATTTTTGTGGTCCCACTCCCGAAAAAGAAATTTTCCTGAAATAAAAGAAACCTAGACTCTATATTTAAAGGGCAATAATGAAAGGGAAAAAACTAAACCAGAACACTGAGACAAATCCTAAAAAAAAAAATCATTGTGCTTTAAAGATAAGGCAAGATGGCTAGCCAGAAAGATCAAGTCACTTTTTAGAAATTCCAGTAAATCAAAATAGACTTCTAGGGAGTGCCCAACCTTCTGTGCCAGAGGGCGGTACAGCAAGACCTACAAGATACTTGAGGGAAATAGTGTGGACGTAACGTTCAAATCCAGTCAAGGATAAAGACTACCAACAAGCATGCACATTTAAGAACTCAGATTACAGTTCACACAAGTCCTTATTTTTTACTTTTTATAACTTTTTAGCCTTTTTAAAAAATTTTTAACCTTTTTTAAAATAGAAAATGCCATGAACAAAAATAGAAAACAATGGACATTCATGAATACATTATAGTAACTCAAGGTGTCTAGCTATAACAATTATCAACTCAACTCCAGATGTCTTCTGTTTGTTATGGAACTCAAGGGGTTCACTGCTTGGGTGCTCTATTCAAAAATGAGATGTGGTTGTCACAAGTTCTATTTACTTGCAGCAAGTAAAGGAAAGAGGATTTATATCCAAAGATTTGTCTCCCAAAAGGGAGGCTCAGTCTCTTATGTACACTATTTAGTCAGTTATGTATTGATTTCTTCTTCGCTGTTGGCTATATTTATTGGGTTGGGTTCCTGTCAAACTCACTGTGTTTACTACTGGTTTGCAAAATACTGTGCTACATCTTAACATTTAGCAAAATAACATTTAGTAATAACATTTAGAACTGCCCAGACCTTGAGATCCTTGTCCTGTATCTAACAAATTTATCTGTAAATATTCCATTCTTGAGGAAATATCTAGAGAACTAACTCCCACCAACCATGAGGTAGTGAAAATATTTCAGCAAAAGAAATGCAGAGAGCTTTCCATATCTTCAATTGCAAATCTAAGACAAAAACAAAAGTGTGGCCTGACCAGGCGGTGGCGCAGTGGTAGAGCGCCGGACTGGGATGTGGAAGACCCAGGTTCGAGACCCCGAGCTTGCCAGCTTGAGCATGGGCCCATCTGGCTTGAGCAAAAGCTCGCCAGCTTGGACCCAATGTCACTGGCTCCAGCAAGGGGTTGCTCGGTCTGCTGAAGGCCCGCGGTCAAGGCACATGTGAGAAAGCAATCAATGAACTAAGGTGTTGCGACGTCAACAAAAAACTAATAATTGATGCTTCTCACCTCTCCCGTTCCTGTCTGTCTGTCCCTATCTATCCCTCTCTCTGACTCTCTCTCTGTCCCTGTAATAAATAAATAAATAAATAAAACATTAAAAGAAAAAAGAATCTTCTTTAAAAAAAAAGTGTGCTTTAAGGGAGAGGAATGTTACATGTTTTCATTAAAGTGGAAATGAGACAACTAACAAAAATAGAGAGAGAGATGGTGAGAAGTAGAAAACTCTGCCCCTTGTCTCTTCTTTTCTGTAATTTGATGGGAATTCATAGCTGAGAAGTCAAGTGGAACCAAAATGAATTCTAGTGACTGTGTTTTTCCAGTTGGGGAGCTGGAATTTGGAGAATTAGGATTTGGGGGAATTACTAATGAAAGAATTGATCTTTGGAGACTTGAGTGAGAATCAACAGGTATAGTGGCCACAAGATTCTCCTCCTCAGCCATTCTGGGTTCAACTAGGTTCCTAAAACTCATGGAGACAAGCCTGGACTCCTATAAGTTCTCATGGGTTCTCCTGGTGCCATGCCCACTGTGTTCCACACATGGAGCAAAAGACAAGTACAACCTGGCCCTGCTACTCAGGATGCAATGTTGGGGTACACAGAAACAGGCATTTTCATGTTGCTATTGGAGCATCAGCTGTATGGAGGTGGGGGTAGTGTGGAAAGGGCTGCACTAAAGAGAGGGCCCCACAGTGAACCTGACAATTTGTGAACTCATTGTTATCCAGTAAATGAACCAAAGGAGTCATTCCTGCATTTATGTAGCAGATATTGCCAAAACATCACTCTAGGCAGGGTGTGCACCAATCAGTAGAAGAGACTTGGTTGCAGCCCATGGACAATCATCACAGAGGTGCACACAGGAAAGCTACAGATTAGTATAACATGAAAAGAAGTGTGGGGGTATGAAAATGTATCAATGGGGGTCGAACCAGTTCAGTGTGTGTGTGTTGGGGGTTGGTCATGGAAGCTGAAACCTGAAGGATGAACAAGCAGGGTCTGCCTGGGAAAGGGTAGAGAGAGGATGGAGGGCTTTCCAGGCATAAAGAAAAATAAAAAAGCATGTGCAAAGACCCTGAGTTGAGCAGGGTCGTTATATCAAGGGAAATGAAAAAAAAAGTCCATGTGGCTGAGGCAGAGAGAAGACGGTGTTGTGAGAGAAGGTTTTTGTTTGTAACAGAAAACCTAATACATACAGAGGGTCAAACAAGGAGAAACTACATCCTCCACCTAGCATTGATTTAGGGACGGAAAGGAAACCCAGAACCCAGTCTCTTTCTGTACTTCTGCTCTGCCTTAATCAGCAAGCTGGCTTTTCCTTAAGCTTGTTCCTCTTGTGGTTACCAGTGGCCACTAGTTTTAAGCATCATTTCCAACTGCAAAAATGAACAGGGGAAGAGTAGGGACTGCTTCTTTATTTTTTCCTTTTTTTTTTTTTTTTTTTTTTTTTGATGAGAAACCTTTTCTAGAAGACCTATAGCCCTCAGGAGAACAGAGTAAAGACAGACTATTGGGCCAATTGGGATTTCTCCAGGAGTTACACAGGGGGATGCACATGAGGAAAGATGTGATGGCTCCTCCAGTCCAGCCCCACCTGCCTCCCAGTGTGGTCCCAGGTGGTCTCTTCCCACCCTGGCATTCACTCCTGGAGATACTGGAAGTATCCCCAGACTACCCCAGCTGTCTCTTGAAGGTCCTTCCCTTTGGGCTGGAGTGGGCAGCCTTGGCCCATTTTGCAGACTAGAGGAAGCCTTCTTTTGAGGACGGCAAGAAAAAACCAAGCATGAAAGAGGCTCGGGCCTAAAGTGAGGATAAATAAACCCTTGGGCACTTGGAAGAGACCTCAGGCTGGAGAAGCCTCAGTTTACCTGAGCAGACCATGACCCACAAGGCGTGGCAGGAAGAGAGGGGGTACAGGAGGAGGGGAGCAGCTCTGCCTTGGGTCAGCATCCCAAGGAAAGACGGTGCTTTTCTCCTCAATGTCCTGAAAACTGGGAAGTGTCCTGTGAGCAGTATCATGAACTGAAACAGCATGAGTACGGATATACTGTTTCGGAAGCGAACGAAATTTTTATCAGGGAGAAAATAATGTATGCAAAAACCGTGCACGTGGGGAAAGGGGACAGGGTATCACAAGCCGAGGTATGGCACAGGGTGATGAAAAGCAGCTGCAAGAGCCAGAGCTGGGACTTATCCTGTGGCAGCTGTGAGTCACCCAGCTGCAGGGCGTACCCCGCCCGGTGTCCCGTGCGCGGACACGTGCTGGGGGGTGGGAGGGATTGGGTCTGCTAGACCTTTAAAACACCCAGCGGGACTGTTGGATGAAAACGTATACTTCAGTCCCGGGTCTGAAGTACCTGTGCGTGGGAACGAGGCATGGTGCCTGCGGGAGGGGTCTCCGCAAGCCCACCAGCCAGTCCCGCGCGTCACGCCCACGCTTACAGCCGGGCGGCCACGCCGAAAACAAGTGCACCGGACGGCTCGGCTTCCCCGCCCAGGGCCCAGCGCGGTGACTCACCGCCGATTCAGCCGGCGCACAAACATCCCGCGGGACGGGCGTGGGCAGCGGGGCCCGGAAGTCGGGGCCATGCGAGCTCCCGCCACCTGAGGTCTTTGTGGGCGCCGGTCCTGGGAGGCCCCCGGGCTCTGAGCAGCTATCGGAGGGTGGTTCCCAAGGCCCTGGCCCAGGAGCTTGTCTCCAGCCTGGAGCTGAGCCCCCCGAAGATCTGGGGACTGAGTATACGTCTCCTAAGAGGATCAGGATTCTCCGAGTGGGGGAGCGGGGCTGGCTTCTGCATTGAGCTGGGGAGGGGCACGTGCCAGATGGGAGTTGAACTTGGGGCGTAAGGGAACATCTGGTACGCTGCTCCGGAGTGTTTCCGAATTTGGAATGCCAGGACTCTGGTTGTGGGGGCGGGGTTTCTGGACATAGAGGCTCTGCTCTCATTGAGGAAGGACTGGGCCCAGCTTGAGGGTGGAGAGACATGAAGTAGACACAGGGTAGAAACATATGTTTTAATGAGGCGTCAGGCCAAGGGGGTAGCAGCTGACCAGAGCTCAAGGCCTGGAGAGGAGTCACCCTGGGCGCCCTTTTGTCACTTCAGGAGGCCTAATTTTTTCCCAAAACCTGAGAGACTCTCAGCGGCTTGGTTAGCAGTCTTATCGATGCTTTCCTGGGTCGATTTGGCTGCCTGGTCCATGGCTGGGGAGGGAAAGGAGAGAGCAGGTAAGGGCGGGGCCCTGGGGAACCCAGGCTATACTGGGTTAGCCTGGCCTGGGGCTCCTTCCCAGAAAGCAGAGTGGGCAGAGGACAGGGTGTGTTGGATCTGCTCCCCCTCCTGCTCCCCACACCCCACAGCCCCACCAGACCTTTCTGCCCTGCCTCCGTGGCCTGATCCACCACTTGCTGAGCTGCTGCTCCAGCGGCAGTCACTGAAACAAAGAGAATTGACCTTTAGCCCCTGTTGAGGCACCACTGCCACCACCCAGATTTGTTCTCTAAAGTGGTCTGTGCTACCCCTAAGGATGAATGCCACCAAGGTATGTAAAATGCTCTAACCAAGTTTACCCAGCCAGTGAGGGGCATCAGCCTTTCCATGCCTCTGGGGTATTCTTGTTTATTTATAACTCTGGGCTCCTCCCCTCTGGCCTGCTTCCCATCCCATCTCCAGGATGGCAGAGAAAACTTCTGAAGGAGGAAGGAAGGAAGGCTGGGGAGGGCAAGGCAGGTCCAGGCTGGAGATGGCATCGGGGCTAGGCTGCTGTTGTGGGCATGGCCCAGGAAGGGCTCTGCTGCCTTTAACAACTCCCCAGATGCCTGAACCCCACTTTTAGTGCACCCTTAGTGCACTGCGGCCTCTACCTTCTCAAGACCCTTTCATCACCTCCTTGACTGTGCCTCGACCCAGAGGGCACATAGCGATGATGGCAGTGTCTCCAGGCAGGCAGCATAACGTATTAGGAAGCAAAATGTGGAAAGGAGGTAGAACTTCCAAGGTCACACCATCTCCTCTGGACCAGAGTTTTGCCTGTGGTGAACAGTGTTTCCAGGACCTTGGGTGGGCAGACTGATGGCTCCCAGCATGCAGAGATATGCCTCCTGTTTGCTTTTGCACAGGAAAGGGCTTGCCTTACCCACAGCCTGGGGTCCTTGTCAAACATAGGACCACAAAGAGCCTTTGCACCCAGCTTATGGGTCAAGGGAGGCCCAGAAGGAAGGTTCTTGTACAGAGGCGGACTAAGGTCAGTTGAGGTCCCAGGTGCAGAAGAAAATGTTGGGCCCCTTACATTAGAAAAAAGTGTAAAGTTTGGGTTTTGCGGGGCCCTTCAGAAGTTAGGGCCCAGGGCGCATGCCTGGTGCGGCCACCATTAAATCTGCCTCTGGTCTTGTAGATAGAGGCGTCCTGGTGGCATTCTAGTCTCAGGTGAGCAACTACAGACTTTCCCCAGGTTCTGGTGGAGGAGAGGCTCTATCTGGTGTTGTGTGTTACCTGAGATATGCACAGGACAGATTGGGAGCTGCGATCCCAAGTGGGGACAAGCTGGGACTGGAAGAGCCAACACTCCTCACATACCTTCATCCCGTTCCACCACCACCACCACCCCCCCACACACATACACAGCGGAGTAACCTCAGGTCAGAGGAGGAAAGAGCTGGAGGTGGAGAAACTAAGGCTGGGACCTGCTCCACTAGAGTGAGTGTGGGAGAGCCCTCTGGCTGAGTAGTTAAAAGAAAGGAAACAATTTTTTTTTTTCAGGGTGAGAAGGGCTCAGAACAAAGTCCAGTATGGGGCTGGTGCCGCTTCCCCCACTCCAACCCCTTCTGTGAGCTGAGACCCAGTGGGCAGAGCACACTCTCTGGGTAGCAGAGCACACACTCTCCGTGGACCCTCCCCACCTGTGCAGCCTCCTCAGATTGGCTCTAGCAATGCCCAACGTGCATCCCTGGCTCCCAGAGCACGGCTCTCCTCCCACTGCCAACCCCACTTAAGGGTCATCTTTGGGTCTGGTCTGGGTGGGACCCTGCCCTGCCCAGTCCACTTTTCTTAGGGGACCACCTGCTGTGAGCCTAAGTCACCTGCCAACTTTCAGGCTGAGCAGACCCGCGGCTTCTGCCCCCTCACCTCCTACCCCGAACATGCAGCCAGGTGCCCCTGCAAATGCCCCACGTCCCATGCTGTCCTTACCAGCATCCTGGGCAGCGCCTTCTACTTGCTGCTTTAGGTCCTGCAAGCTCTTGCTGGCCATGGCGGAAGTCTGCGAGATCATCAACGGTAGCCTAAACGACGCTGGATCTCGCTTACAGCGCGACAGCGGTTTTTACAAGGAGCCCCAGGGCCAGCCCGCCCAGTGGGTTGTGGCAGGGCGGGGGTGGGAAGGCGGGGAAGAGCGCGGGGTGGTTCCCAGCTGACGGGCTGGGGGCGTGACTGGCCCTGCTGCTGGCTCCGCTGACCCGGGAGCGCATCCTGGCCTCAGGCTGGTAGTGATGGGAAGATGGAGGCTCCGACCAGGGTGGGAAGAGAGACTAGGAACTGCAGAGAGATTGAGTCAGGGGTACAGGGAGGGTCTGGGGGCCGGGAGGGGCACACACACATCCGGCACCCACCCCATCGGCCTGTCTCTACCCACCCCCACCCCCGCCATCCCCCACCCCCCGCCCGAAACGACCCAGAGGATCCCGCCCAACTTTGAGCACGGGGGTCAATGGCAGGTTGGATCTCAAGAAAATAACAATAGCAGGTGCCTTTTGTTGAACATTCACTTTGTGCCAGGCGCTGCCCGAACCCTTTTGAGCCTCTAGTGTAATCTTTACAACTCGTGAAATGGGTGCTATCATCATCAGTCTATTGGAAGAAACTGAAGCACAGAGAGGGCCAGGCCAGCAACCACTGGGACTGCACAGAGGGGCTGGGAGAGTCGGTAAGTCTCTTCACCAAGAGGGTGAGTCATCCATGTATGCCCCTGGCCAGGGTTGGGGGTGAGGGTAGGGGAGTGATTAGAGACCTGCGAGTGAAAGGAGGATCCAGGATCTCAGGGACAACAAAAGGACTCTCCAGGCACAACCGCTGTACTCATGGGGGCAGGTTGGACCCCACCCCACCTCGGAGCTGTCTACTCCCAGGTCAGCTTCTGAGCCCATCCGGAGGCCCCTGCTGCACGTCCCACCACATATATCCGTGGGGCATCACGACCTTCTCCAAAGATGTTCAGGGATGCTTTCTCTCCAGGCTTGTCTACACCTGTGTCAGAGTCCCTCCTATCCTGAAACTCTGGGAAGCCCCGCCTACTCAGCTAGGTCCACTCAGCTAGCCCACACCCTACCTCCCTGGGGGCAGGAGAGACTGGCAGTAAGCTGGGGAGGGTCAGCCCCCTGGTGTGAGGTATCTGGAAGCAACTCTCTCTTTCTCTCTCTCTCTCTCTCATTCTCTCTCTCTCTCTCTCTCTCTCACACACACACACACACACATACACACAGTCACTGGGAATGGAGAGATGGAGAAAAGACAAGGTCAGCCCTGGGCAAGAGGAAGGGGCATGGGCTGATATCAAGTAGGGAGAAGGGACACCCAGCAGTGACCTCATCCACACCCCACACCACACCTGTGTGAGCCTGGGCAGTGCCCAGAGCATATAGGCACTAGAGAGAGCAGTCTAAGGGTGAGTTCAGGGGCTCTAGGAACCCAATCTGGTCACTGCCCCAGGCCTACCCAGCCTCCTGAAATCCCACTAGAAGCACCGGTCCCTTTAGCCTGGAAGACCTTTCACACGTCTCCAGTGAGCTCCTTGCTGGGCCATTGGGGCCTTTTGGCATCAAGCCCAGATAGAGACACAGCAGCTGGTATCAGAACATGATCACAGAGACAGCTTTAGCCCTAAAGCAGCAGACCTCTTGGGTTCAACTCCCATCTAGGGCAGTCCTTTCATCTCCCTGAGCCTCAACAGCCCTGCCCTCCGTAATGGGGGGATGTTGGGCAGATAAAATATATTATGCTCACTTTGTTAAAGATGGCGCTGCCCACATGGAAGCCCATCTCCCAGGTGATATTATTTGCCCTTATGCTTGGGGTGGGTGTGGGGGAAAGGCTGTAATGTAAGTAGGCCAGGTCATTATGGCCTATGGCTTAGTTTAAGAGTAAGCTCTTCCCCACACCCTTAACTGATTGGATGATGTAGGGTGGTGAGGATTCACTCTCCTGAGGAATCCCATTATACAGAGACTTCCTTTCTTGAATAATTGGATTAAAGGTTTTGATTCTACGGTATAAAGTGGGAGAGACCAGTAGCTTGCTCTCTCTCGGTTCCTGGGTTCCTGAGATTAGTATCAGAGAGGAGAGCAGATGAAGGCCACATGAAGGCCAGGAGAAGCAGCCAAGATGGCAGAGTGCTGAGGGAGAAGCAAGTTTGTGCAGGAGATGGGGAACAGAGGTGAATAAGTCTGGTGAGCTAGAAACCTTTGATTTTAGGAAACTCGGATAAGTCAGTAGCTTTGTGAGCACTGAATGTGTGGGTTTTGGAGCCCAGTGTGTGTTTTTGCTTGCCCGCCGGGTGCAAGCAAGAATTAAAGCTGATGGCTCACCAGTTCTTGGCTCCATTGTTTCATTACCGACTGTTCGAATCTAATGCGAACCTGCACGGGTCAGGCTGCTGTGATAGTGGCCTCGACTACTGGCTTTACAGGGGACAAAGTGTTACGGTAAGAATTAAGTGGGCTGAAGGATGCCCCAAACTCAGCCAGGACCCTTCAAGAGGGCAGGGTACCAAGGAGCTTCTCTAATAAGGAGAAGGGCAGGAAGAAGAAAGTTACCACCTGTAAAGCCAGTAGTCAGGGTCAGGATCACAGCTGCCTGACCCTACTACTGGCTTTACATTTGGCGTAGTCTGTGGCAGGATTCGTTACAGATTGGCATGGAGCCACCACCACCTTTGAGTGGTGGAGTAGAAGACTGGTTATTGTTTTGGTTTCCCATAGCTGTTTTTTGGGGAACTGTAGGCTGGCTGACTTTTATAGCCATGTGTGAGGAAACTGAGAGCTCTATGAAAGAGGCTGCCCAGGACCTGCAAACCGAGCAGTGGAAGGAGCTGGAGGAAACGTGGGAGAAAGAGATGCCAACCCTGGAGCTGGAGGAAGTGCTGGAGGAGGAGGCCGAGTAGTGGAAGGAGCTGGAGGAAACGTGGGAGAAAGAGATGCCAACCCTGGAGCTGGAGTAAGTGCTGGAGGAGGAGGCCGACCAGGTTCGTGAGATTCGCCTGGAAATGGAGCAGCTGCCGGAGAAGGAATGACAGGTTCATGAGTTGCAGATTGCCCTGTACATTGTGGAGAGCCAGCAGCGGCAGGAGGCCGAGGCTGAGGCCGGGGCTGGAGCTGCAATGCCTGCTGAACAGAAGGCAGTGGTGGCCCAGGGCTCAAGCCCAGCAGCAGAAGCTGGTGTTTTCAGTTCCTCTTTGGAGGATGAGGAGAATTGGTCTGGAGTTGAAATCCGGAGCCTCCAGAAGGTGAGAGCCCAGCAGCAAGGAGCTTCTATTACAACGCTGGTAGGTCTGCGATTTTGGGACATAGGGGTGGATGCCATCAGGCTCCCCAGAGCAGAGATGGAAATGCTGACTGCCATTGCCACCTGCTTCTCTTTAGGACAGTGTGAAACCTGCAATGATGGCAGGAATGAGGGCGGAGGCTAAAGCTCTATGTGTGTGGACTGATTTCCTGGACTATGACCCGATGAGCACTGGCTCCCTTGCTGGATGGACTTATGGATTTTGGACAATGTGAAATACCCTGATGGGGGTGGGGGTGGGGGTGGCTTTGCTGGAGGTCCTCCTGCCCCGGGAAGCTTTTCCCATGGCTAGAAAGAAGGCTGAGGACATTTTGCGCTTTTGGCAAAATGCTCAGAGACTGGTGAAATGTATGTACCTTTGTAATTGTTGAAATTGTCAT
Source organism: Rhynchonycteris naso (assembly GCA_037038555.1). Lineage (NCBI taxonomy): Eukaryota > Metazoa > Chordata > Mammalia > Chiroptera > Emballonuridae > Rhynchonycteris > Rhynchonycteris naso. Next base: position 83,323,364 of record CM073001.1, on the reverse strand, counting down.
GCTGTTGTAATTTGTGTAATGCTGTTGTAATTTGTGTAATGTGCCTAATTTCCTTGTATAGGAATGCCAGTGGTGTAGATTGTGGGTAGTAAAGTGAGCATAGGGGTGGGTTGTTGGGCAGATAAAATATATTATGCTCACTTTGTTAAAGATGGCGCTGCCCACATGGAAGCCCCTCACCCTGGTGATATTATTTGCCCTTATGCTTGGGATGGGTGTGGGGGAAAGACTAATGTAAGCAGGCCAAGTCATTATGGCCTAAGGCTTGGTTTTTAAGAGTAAGCTTTTCCCCACACCCTTGACTGATTGGATGATGTGGGGTGGTGCACTCTCATGAGGAATCCCATTATGCCTCAGATGGGTGACTTTGTATCAGAGACTTTCTTGCTTGTAGATTGGATTAAGGGTTTGGATTTCTACATTATAAAGTGGGGCAGACCAGGAGCTTGCTCTCTTGGTTCCTGAGGTATTAGAGAGGAGAGCAGATTAAGGCCACATGGAGGAGAAGAGGCAGCCAATATGGCAGAGTGCTGAGGGAGAAACCAGTTTGAGCAGAGTTTGTGCTGGAGGAGATGGGAAACAGAGGTGAATAAGACTGGTGAGCTAGAAACCTTTGATTCTAGGAAACTTGGATAAGTCAGTAGCTTTGTGAGCACTGAATATGTGGGTTTTGGAGCCCAGTGTGTGTTTTTGCTTGCCCACCGGGTGCAAGCTAGGATTAAAGCTGATGGCTCACCAGTTCTTGGCTCCATTGTTTCATTACCGACTGTTCGAATCTAATGTGAACCTGCACGGTTCAGGCTGCTGTGATGGTGGCCTCGACTACTGGCTTTACACCACCTAAGGAGGTCAAGTGCAGCCTGGCAGACCTGAGAGCACATATGAGGCTTTAAAGACAAAGTGCAGTGCACAAACACTGACGTTTGGACCTTCCCCCCAGAAACAGGCCCTGTGTCTGTGTGTGGGTTTGGGGCAAGCAGCAGGAATATCTGTAGGCTACTTCGGCTGAAGCAGAGGGTACTAGGAGCATGGTGAAACCCTGTCCCCAGGGGCCAGGTCTAGGTGTCCTCCCCCAGTTTACAGAGTAGCCAGACGCCTCCTTACTTTCTCTTATAGCCCAAAGAGCTGTTTGGCATACCCAGGCCCCCAGTGGCCTCCTCCTAGGACATGCACAAACCTACTGATGTGCCTGTGTCTGGGCCAGGCCTGGGAGGGAGAACAGCCTTGAGGGCCAAAGCCTCTTCAAGGCCCTTCCCTCCTCCCATGGTAGGGTTTGGGGGCAGAGGACTAGCAGCTTCCTCAGCCATGGAAGTCTGTGGCCAGCAGGCTGGGTACAACCCAGCTCAGCTCTGTTTGCTGTGTTTCCAGCATCCAGTGTTGCCTTCGACCCCTGCTCCCCACCATGGAGGCAGGATGGGAAGGTGCTGTGGACTCTAGCTCTGACTCCAACTCTTAGGGATGGAGGTCTGGGGCAAGCCACTTGCATGCTCAGAGCAGAGAGTCTGGCTGTCAGAGGAAAAGAACCCCTGGTCTCTCTCTGCTCAGCCCCCTGAGAACAAGCCTCCAGGGTATGGTGCTGACAGCCCTTTTTTTTATGTAGGACACCGACCAGCCCGTTCCAGGGTTATTTTAAAGCCTGGGCAGTGGTGGCATCTTCCATAAGCTCACTGGAGCCCACACAGTTAGGGTGGCCAACGCAGAGCAGTAGAGTTGTTAAAGAACCAGAATGCATCACTTATGCTAAAAGCACATGGAACCAAACCTGAATTTAATACCTGATTGGATTGCACTTTCAACCTCTCTCAGAAACATTATCTTAATCAATCAGTATGGATTTTCTAGCCAAGCTCCAGTAAGGTCATCTGTCACATGGGCCCTCTCCATTCTCCCTCCCCCTAGGAAAAAGAGACAATCTGCAAGATAAAAACCCTCCTAGTCTCTTCCCCCAAAGAAAAGATATCCCTGCCCCCAAATCCTTTTTTCTTCCCTTTTGTCATAGCTCCCCTGCCCCATGCTTCTTCCTATAAAAATCTCTGATTTTGGCCTGACCAGGAGGTGGCACAGTGGATAGAGCATCGGACTGGGATGCGGAAGACCCAGGTTCGAGAAACCGAGCTCACCAGCTTGAGCGCGGGCCCATCTGGCTTGAGCAAAAAGCTCACTCACCAGCTTGTACCCAAGGTCGCTGGCTCCAGCAAGGGGTTGTTCAGTCTGCTGAAGGCCCGCGATCAAGGCACATGTGAGAAAGCAATCAATGAACAACTAAGGTGTTGCAACAGCAACGAAAAACTAATGATTGATGCTTCTTATCTCTCTCTGTTTCTGTCTGTCTGTCCCTATCTATTCCTCTCTCTGACTCTCACTCTGTCCCTGTAAAAAAAAAAAAACAACTCTGATTTTGTACCATCACTGGGAGTACCCTTATTGGGCAGATAAAATATATTATGTTCACTTTGTTAAAGATGGCGCTGCCCACGTGCAAGTTTTAAGAGTAAGCTTTTCCCCACACCTTTGACTGATTGGATGATGTGGGGTGGTGCACTCTCATGAGGAATCCTTCCAGTATGCCTCAGATAAGTGACTGTATCAGAGACTTCCTTGTTTGTAGATTGGATTAAGGGTTTTGAATCTACACTATAAAGTGGGGCAGACCAGGAGCTTGCTCTCTCGGTTCCTGGGATTAGTATCAGAGAGGAGAGTAGATGAAGACCACGTGGAGGCCAGGAGAAGCAACCAAGATGGCAGAATGCTGAGGAAGAAGCCATTTTGTGCAGAGTTTTCTAATGATACTCTACAGACTCTTTGGTGAAGGAAATGGGAGTTTGATGCTGGGTGGGGCTAGCTGGAGGAGTCCAAGGGTTGTGTCCAGGGAGGGGTGTCAGGTGGCTGTAAGGCCAGGAGCCAAGGCCACCATCACAGCTGCCTGGCCAGTGCAGGTTCGCATTAGATTCGGACAGTCTGTAATGAAACAATGGAGCCAAGAACTGTTGAGCTATCAGCTTTAATTTTAGCTTGCACCTGGCAGGCAAGTAAAAACACACACTGGGCTCCAAAACCCACTTATTCAGTGCTCACAAAGCTACTGACTTATCCGAGTTTCCTAGAATCAAAGGTTTCTAGCTCACCAGTCTTATTCACCTCTGTTTCCCATCTCCTTCTCTCTGCACAAACTGGCTTCTTCCTCAGCACTCCGCCATCTTGGCTGCTTCTCCTCTCCTCCACGTGGCCTTTATCTGCTCTTCTCTCTAATGCTAACCCCAGGAACTGAGAGAGAGCAAGCTTCCGGTCTGCCCTACTTTATAGTGTAGAAATCCAAACCTTTAATCCAATCTACAAACAAGGAAGTCTCTGATACAAAGTCACTTATCTGAGGCACAATGGGATTCCTCATGAGAGTGCACCACCCCACATCATCCAATCAGTCAAGGGTGTGGGGAAAAGCTTACTCTTAAAACTAAGCCTTAGGCTATAACGACCCTGTCTGCTTACAGCCTGTCCCCCAACACACATTAATATCAACAGACTTCCTTGAGTGCAGCGCTATCTTTAACAAAGTGAGCATAATATATTTTATCTTCCCAACAGTGGCCCTTTCTCCAAAGGACACTAGAGCCAAAAACACATGGCAGGATGGCCCAGGAGGCCCATGCTCCCCTTCTGCTGTCATGGGCCTATCCCCAGAGGATGGCAGACCTAGAGGCATCGGGCCCATACTCCTGAGGACAGCCAACCCTAGAGGTTGTCCTGGGAACTCAATGCAGGCCACCTCCTTGTTAGAAGGCAATGATGGATGGGTTGGAGGTGGGAGGAGTTCTCTAAAGGCAGTGCCGGTTCTCAGCAGGTTCCAAAAATGCCCAGAGTGTTCCTGTAGAGCACCTCGTAGGTCCCAGATCTATAAGCTGGCCCAACTTTTGTTCCTGAGAGGGCCCAGGGGCTTCTCGATAAATGAGGCAGCATGCAGAGGAAGCACAGGTCAGAATGGCCAGGAGTGGGACTTAAGTTTTATTTTAAATCATTACAAAGAAAATTCATAGTAGCATCTGTGGGGTCAGAAAGACTAGAGGCTGGGGGCTGAGAGAGAGAGGAAAGTGACAGCAGCATTAGGAGACAGACCTGTGGTGGCTGGGTATAGGCATGGGAAGGGAAGGTGGGCAACTTGAAGGTCACATGCCAGGACTGGGCACTCCAGTGCCAGGAGGGAGATGGGGTCCATGGCAGAGGAGTGTTCTTCTGAGCCCCTGCAACAGACTTGCAGCTCTCTAGTCTCCCCCACTCTTGGCCTAGGAGAGAGAGGGACCTTCACACGCAGCTCTGGACCCCCATCCTTCAGTGGCCACCCTGAGTGGGACAGAGACAGGAGTCATCTCTAACCCTCTGCCCTGTGGGGATAAGTTGTGAAGAGACCTCACACTTGGGTTCAGAGGGCTGCATTAAGTCCAAAGTCTGCCCTGAGGGCTCTGGTACGGCAGAACGAAAGCAGAGTCTGAGAATGGGGTTCTGCCTGAAATCTCCCACAGGGGGGCTTGCCCAGGACCCCCTGGTGTAGCTAGGAAGAGCCCAGCTTCTACCTCCTCAGCCACTTCCTCTTCCACTCTGGCTGCCGCATCCTCCTGTAGTGGGGCAGGTGGCTTCAGTTCCTCCTATGGAGAACAAAGAGAATATGGGACCACGTGGAGGGCATAGAGCCCCCAACTGCCCTGCAACCATGGCCTCATCTACCCTGGTCTCAAAGATGAGAGGAGACCCCCATGACCTTGCTGTACATGATGGGCCAAGATGAGGAGGTATGAGGGCCAGGCTGCTGTGGGAGTGATAATATTATAAGGGCCCACAATGGGTGCTCTCCCTGATGGAGCTAAAATCTTCTGGGGCACCAGTACCTTGGAGCCCAGCTTCACCTCTGCAAACTAATGCTGAGGCCCCTGTGCAGCTCTTGGCTGAGCCGCACTGAGGAAGCCTGATGGGGTGGGGTAGGTGGGGACGGGCAGTGGACTCTGAAGCCCTAGGCCTGACCACACCCTTGCGTCCCTGAATCGCATCATCACACACCGTTGTTGTCCTGAGTCCCCAGAAAGCTCTAGGAGAAGAGAAATATCATCAGTGCACGGGGCCCCTGAGGCCAGGGAGGCCAGGTATCCAGCTTCAGGCCTGACAACAAAACAGTGGGGCTTGTCCGGATCAGGTCTGGCTTGCTCCAGGCCTACCCCACCCCAGTAGCATCTCTCTGCCTCCTGGGTGGGCTGGCTTTAGGTTCAAGCAGGTCTGGTTAGGGCCAGCAGGGGTTATACTGTCCTCTTCCACTTCCTGTTCCCCCTGCACCTAGCTGGAAACTTACCTGAGATGGAGGTCTGCCTGGGGGTGGATTGTGTGACAGCTGGTGGGGGGACCAGACTGGATGGTTAGCACCTAGTCCTAGAGGGTCTGTTACCTCTGCTACCACGGGGTCATCCTGCCCCTTAATGGACTAGAGCATAAAAGGGCACCAAACTATGTCATCCAGAGTTGGAGCAGGCTCTCTAAGTGGCCACCTACTTAGTCCTGCCCCAAGGTGGGCACCTGAGCCCAGTGGCATGAACAGTAGACAGATAGGCAATTATTCATGACTGCTCTGGGGCAGCCACCTCTATACTAGGGTTGGCTCCAAGGGCTCACTAGCCCTCCTCCAAGTCCAGAGAGGAGTGCCCAAGCAGCCTGGCCCCACCGTGGGGTCTCTTTTGTTGGGGAGTCAAAATGGGAGGGGCCTGGCATGTCCTAGAGCACATGTGGGTCCTGCCCAGAGGCACTGATGTTGCTGATGGTGATATAGTCACCATGAGTGACTGACATGTGCCGGTCCTAGCTGCTCTGTGGAGGGCCATTTCCCTGCATTGTCACATGGCCCAGTGAGACAGATACTTTCACCCCTTCCCCACATTAGACCTGAGGAAATTGAGGTCCAGATAGGTTAGTAGCTTCCTAAGGTCACAGAGCCAGGAAGGGGCAGAGCTGGGAACTAGGAGAGGGAGCAGCCACCTTTCCAGGGACAGGGAGACCCTGTGTTGGCCCTGAAAGCAGATGCCAAGGGGCTGTCCCCAGAGCCAGAGGCAGGGTTGCCCCCTCCCCTGCCACTCACCCGCTCCTGGAGCAGGGATTCTGAGTGCTGGGTGCCCTGGGCAACATGTGCCAGGCAGGGGAGCTTTCTAGAGGATGGTCTCAGGTAGAGCTGGAGACTGGAGACTGCCCCTCCAGAATGGGGGTACTGCGGATCCTGCTCCCACCGCGACTGCGCATTCACACAGCAGCTGTCAGTCAGAGCCAGCTTGGAGCCAGGCTGCACTGGGACCCACAGGCACACACAGACCATGGTGTGGAGTGTGCCATGAGACCATGGGCAGAATATTTCATCTCTCTGGGTCTCATTTCCACACCCACCCTGTCTCATGAGCTTTTGTGCCGATTGTGGGTGCTGGAACGTTTCACCTAGCCAGTCTCTGCCTCCTAGGAGTGTCCCCTGCTCCTGTGCTCCCTGCTGCCAGGCAGCACTCAGGCACACACATGTACATGCTCGCACACCCACTTAGGTGCACACTCAGTACACACACACACAAAAACAGAGGAGGAGGGCGGGGTCAGAGCCTCAGTTTTCCATCACCAGGGGGTGCTACTTCCCTGCTCCTCCTGGGAGGAGGCAGCTGCCCACCAGGGGGTAGGGGAGGGGATGGACACAGGTCTGGTGGTGACTGCCTGGGAGGCTGCCTGTCACCACGTGGTGTCCCTGGGAGCCTGCTCTCATTTGTCAAATGTGGTATGTTAGTGCTGAGCACCATCAAGAGGGCATGGTTTGAGACTCACTTTTAAACTGACTGCACATGGGGGTAGCTGCGGGGGTCCCATGCGAATGGATCAGGTAAAGACCACCACAGCCTCTAAGCTCTACTTCCCTGCACGTCAGTGGAGTGAAAATGCCTCCTCCCCAGCTGGCCCTCTGGGGCCCCGGAAAAAGATGAACCTGGTGTGAGAACCAGGCCTGGGGACCAGGTCTTACCTTGCGCACCACTCCAGAGGTGACTGCAATGTTCTCTGCCTCCTCCACAGTCTTGGTGGCCACAGTGTTGACGCTGCTGACCACCGCCTCACTCACAGCGTTGGCCTGCTCCTTGGTCTTCTCAGCCACTGTGGGAGGACTCTGGCTGGCCTGGGCCCTGACTCCTCCCTCCCCGGGCCTGGCCTGACCACGTCTGGCCTGAGCAGCCTCTTTTCCAGGGTGCTCAAACTTCTGGCTCTGCCCAAGAGCCTAGGCTGTCCCCTTCCTGACACTAGGGGAACTCCAATGATTGTGAGGCCAACCCTGGGTCCAGCTGCAGGTTCTGAGGGGTCTGGGTTTATGTACAGCTTGGGACCCCGGTTGGGGATTAAGAAGCATCCTGAGTGTGGGCCTTTAGTCCCAGGATGCAGAAACCCCTGGAGGTCACAACCCCCACACCCTCCGACCCCGGGGCTCCTCACCTGAGGTAACGCTCTGCACAACCCCCTCCTTGGTCTTGGTTCCTGGGGAAGAAATGGGGTGTTGGCCCAGACCCACTCCTCCTAGTGTTGGGAGTGGGATTGTCAGGGCAACAGAACAGCTGGACATGCAGTGGGGTCAGTGGTGGGCAAGGATGGTGTCTGGAGACCCGCAGTCCCTTCAAAGGCTGCTTCCTGCTATGTCTGGGGAAGGGGGCAGCTGGGAAGTGGACAGGACAGGGTGGAGGGATGAGAGAGACTAGGCCTGAGGTGGGGTCTGGACCCTGCCTGGGCGTGGCCTGGGCCTGGGAAGTGTCAGGGGAACTGTCAGCTGAGGAGAGCTGAGTCATCAGCTCAGCCTGCTGTTTAGAGGGAACTGGGGGGGTGGTGCTGGATAGGACAGGGAGAACTTATCTCCGCAGCCCAGCCCCACCCCCTCCATGTGGGGCAGAGACCTGTGGCCTGGTGCTGAGCACCTGCTTGCCAGGCCCACATGTCTGGGTTCAGCATGCCTCATCTGAGTCAGGGGCCCATGTGTGAGGTGGGAGCAAGGCGCTGGTGCTGGCGTTGTGTGCCAACAACCCCATTCTGGCTGCCCTGCTCTAGAGATTCCTGGAGCCCTGAGGACATCCCAGCGGACTCTGGTGTGTGCAGGAGCATGGGGGTGCTTCAGGGCCCAGAGGCTGTGACTCAACAGCCATGTCCTCATTCCCTCCTAAAATGCCACCCTGGACCTGGGGGATAAGGTCAAACCCAAAGCTTGCTGGCCAGAGCATCCCAAGTTCTGTCCCCCAAGCTGCTCTGCTCGGCCATGCGCAAACTCACCCACATACATGACGCCCTCCTTGGTCTTCTCAGCTGCTTCCGTCACCCCCTGCTTGGTCTTCTCCACTGCGCCCACCACACCCTCCTTGGCGATGGAGAAGCCCTTCTTGAAGACATCCATGGTCGTGGCAGGAACAGGAGCCAGGCTCTTCCTGTGTGCTGTCTGGAGCTGGCCCGAGAGCTGCTGCAGTCGCTATACCCACTGCTGCCTTTTATTGACGCCGATGAAATATTGATGATGCAGCGGCTGGCCTGTGGCAGCCCAGCCAGCCTATGGGGCGGAGGCAGGCGGGGGGGGGGGGGGGAGGGGGGCGGGGGGGGGAGGCAGAGAAGCAGAGAGGGAGAACAGAGGCTTGTAGCAGGGTCCGGGTCCCCTGTGTCACTGGTGCCTTAGCCCCCCCCTCTTCCTGCCACTGCCTTCCCCAGAGGGGCTGCAGAGGTCTGGACACACCTTTATCCATCACTGCCTCTCAGCCATTCACTGCCCTACCCACCTCTGGCCAGGTGCTCTCAGACCTGAGACGGTTGTGTCTGTGACATCTGAGGCATGAGAGGAGGAGTCTTTGCTACCAGAATCTAGGTAGGGTAGGGGTCAGGCCAACCTCCCAGACCAGCCTGGACTGCCCAGTCACTCACTGTGGAGCCCCGTCCTTGGGTTATGAAGAGGTAAAGTGCAGCAGCTAGGATGAAGCCCACAAAGGCTTCCACATTCTGGGGCCTCTGGTGACACCTGGGAGGCCCTCAGACAACCCCTTCTCCCTTTGAGCTTCTCCCCACCTGCTGGCTCCCACAGCCTGACAGTGACCAGTGCAGAACAGATGAGGAGTGTCCCCACTTCCTGGTCACCAGCATGGATACACAGCAGTTTCCTGAGGATACCAACCGCTTCCTGTAGCACACTTACCTTGTGCTCTTCTCCTGACTTCCATGGGGAGATGATCAGTGGGGTCACCTCCCTGTGCCTCCCACACCTCTGACCCGAATCCTCTCAGTGCACAGGAACAGGCTGGGCTGTTGACTGCCTCTGTCGGGGGTGGGAAGTTGTGTGTATGAGTGTGTGTGTGTGTGTGTGTGTGTGTCCAAAGTGCCGGGTAGGCTGGCCTAGGCCACTTCCTCTCTTTGTTGTCCTCAGCTTTCTTTTCCTTCTAGACTTAACTTGAAGCAGTTTCTGGAATCACTGGCAGAGGCTGAGCCTACTCACTGCCAAGATGATCCTGACACTGCTGCTCAGCCTTGGGGGTCTGGGCCCAGCCTTGGGGGTCTGGGCCCAGGCCCTTGGAACTAGGTTCACTGACCCACACAGCCCCAGACTGCCTGGGGTCTGGAGAGCAGAGGTTGAGGACATCAGCAAAGACTCTATCAGACGGTAAGGAGGGTCCTGGGCCTCAGGGGCGGTCTGGGGTAGGATCTGGGGCCCTGCTAAGCCAGAGCAGGGGCTCTCTAGACCTGTTAGTCATCTGTGAAATGGGCTAATATTACCTATCGGCTAGACAATTGTGAGGCTGAATGGTGTGCTAAGTGTCAGGATCCTCTTTAAGAGGCCACCTCCAGACTGGGTACCCCAGGGAATTTCCTGGGGTCCCCAGGAAATTCCATCTGACCTGTGGCAGAAAAAGGGCCTGGAGGGTGGACAGGGCAAGAGCACTCCTTGCCACCAACTGCCTGGCATGGCCTGGTTCTGAGAGTGAGCAGCGTTCAGAGAGGGTGCCCTGTTCTATCTCCAGGACAGAAAGGAGGTGTGGCACACAGCAGACTCTGCTTTGGTGCCCTCTGGGAATGGGCAGGTGGTCCTACCCCTGAACCAGGACACTGGTTCCCAGCATTTTATTTGTCCAGGGTCAGGGTTCCTCCTGCCAAGCTTGTGGGTCCCTCCTCAGGGCACCCCACAGTCCATAGTAGCAGCTGTTTACTGGCCAGGCACCTGGTCATGTGTTATCTCAGTTAATCCTTCTCACAGACCCAGTTACAGAGGAGAAACTTGGGGCTTAGAGAGGCTAAGTAGCTGGCCCAAGGCCACAAAGCTAAGGAGAGCCTGAGCCAGGACCCGAGTCTGACTCGAGTTTATGCCCTAGTCCCTGGCATATTCAAAGGCAGCTCTGGCCTCCAGATGTGCCTACACCCCCACTCACTGACGCCTCTTTCGGACTTGACTGTGGGCATCCATATGAATTTGGAGGGTGAGGAGGGCCAACTCACACCTATGCAGTCTCCCAGCTATTCGAGCTCCATCGTTGGGTTGGTGTACAGAATGAGTATGCCTAGTTCTACACAACCCTGACTTCACGGGGCGTGTTTGCCGGACACTCCCCTGAAAGCAGGTTTGACTGGGGAGGCAAAAGGGTGAGAGTGAGCAAGTGCACACTGACCCTCGGTGAGGGGCGGGCTGGCCATGTGGGAAGGAGCTGCCCCAAGATGGACTAGAGACACCCCATTCCTACCCTGCCCCCAGCTGGGAGGCACAGGGCACTCTTGGTGAGGAGCCCAGCCACCTGGCTCTGACTTCAGGACCAAGCACAGAGCCTCCTCTTCCCAGAGCCATTAGCTCCATGCCCAAGTCTCTGGGGCTCCCGCTCCCTTCGATGAAAGGGAGGATGAAGAGCCCACGTAGATGGGAAGGAAGTAGGAGATGTTCCTCTTTCTCTCCAACCTCTCAGCTTTGGGTAGGTTCACATTCCCTCAGCCCCAGGGAGGCGACCTCTGGATTGCTCATGGGCTGCCCTGCGGTGGTTGCCCAGCCATTGTCTGGGCGGTTCCAGTGTGTGAAATGCATGCATGGGTGTGCAGAAGGGTACCTTGGCCCAGGAATTTGCAGACAGGTGTCCCAAGGGACTCCACAGGTCTCAGCAGGCCTGCTGGTTCTCCTTCGCACAGCCCAGAAGTTCTGGTTCCCACCAGCCTAGCCCAGGTTGTCAAGGCCTCCGGAAGGGCCAGAGGGGCCCGTGACAAAGGAAGGAAGCGCCACACAGCTTCCTTGGGCTGACTGCTTCCCATGCTCCTGTGAAGGGAGGAGCAGAAACACTGCTCCCCTCCTCCTGCAGCAGGAGAAGGGCATGTCTAACAGGCATTCTGCACTCAGGCAGGGGCACTGGCACCATCAGCCACCAGCAGGGAGGAACCCCCTCCGCTGGCTGCCAGAGCCAGACCTCCTGCCGTGCATTTGCCCCTTATGCTGGTTTCCAAGGTCCAGGGTCAGGGCAGGCCCTGGTCACAGACCCAGATAAGACCCTTTGCAAGGAGAAAGTTGAACATGTCAACACAAGAACTCTCCAAGCTTGTATTGAATTTTTATGAGTTTATTTGAGCCAAACAGTTGCCAGGAAGCAAAAATCTCAACAGATTGAGAAAATGCTCCAGAGGTGGGCAGTTTTGCAGCTTGCTTAATACATTACAATCAAAGGAGGATAACATGAAATCCATTGGTGAGACATTACGGGAACAGCAGAAAGCACAGCGGGGATCGGATAAAAAGTGAAGTAGAGGCACTTGCTCCTTTTCCACTGGTAGATGCAGGAGAGTCCACACTGACAGTGCAGAGATGGTATGTGGGGTCGAGACAACAAGGAGAGACTCTGTGGCCTCCTCTGAGGGTGGCTGTGCCCTGAAAGGTCTGGAAAAGGAGATTACTCTGACATTCCAAAGGTTTTTTATCTTAGCTGCAAAAAGACAATAAACAGGTAATGACTGGCCTTTGTCAAGGAAGCTACTGGCCTAGGATGTGACTATCCACCATGGCCCAATTTTAATTAGGGATTTTTATGTTCAGATCATCCTATGTGGTTACTTTTAGTCTCTGAGTTTGTGGGGCCCCACCATGCTGGCATATCCTGACCTTGTCAGGCTTAGTATGTGGCCCCTTTTTGTTGTTCACAAACAGAACAACTTGGTGCCCAATGCCAGGTCCTGGGGTAGAGGAGAGATGTAGTTGAGTGCTTCTTAGGTGTCCTCAAGGAGCAGGGCCCAATGACCCAGAAACATGGCTATTGGACTACTTGTTGGAAGAGACTCTTGTGCTCCCTGGCTTTGGTGGGAGTGGAGAACTGCAGTTTAGGACAGGAGCTTCTCAGAGAGAGGATAGAGCCCACAGAAGGAACTGCTGAGCCCCAGGCAAGGTGACCCATGTCCACATTGTAACAGTGCTGAAGCCGCCACTATTATCTCCACTTTACATGTTGTGAGGCTTGAGGTGGGGAAACTTGCCATCAGGGCCACACAGCTCCTAAGAGACAGGTCAGAGCTGGGCCCACATCTGCTGGGTTGCAAACCCAAGGTACCTTTGTCCTGTCTCCCCAAGGCGGGTGGAACTTTAGAAGACGTTATTCCAGCATTTGTTCTGGCCCTAGCCCATGGCACCAGCTTCTCTTGACCCACGTTCAAAAAGCATATGTGTTTTGCAGCTGGGGCACAGAAGAGTCATGTGTATTCCTGGAGGTCCCACAAGATCAGGATGGAGCCCAGGCCTGCAGCTGTCCCTCCTGCACCCATTCTGCTGTCATAGGCACAGGGCTCTGGGCACAAAGTTGGAAGAGCTCCACTGGCCAGAGTCATGCTCAGAGAACCCTAGCTCTGGGCTGGATGCCAAGTGGGCCTCAGAGACAATGCCTTGCAAACCTCACCCCTGGGGTAGTTATATTATTCCTTATTACATTAGGGGCTTCAGAGAGCAAGAATGCTGAGAACACACCCCTTTTCCCCAGAAAGACTTCAGGGGCAGCTGGAGGTGGGTTTTACTGGCGGGTTAAGAGGCACTTAAGTGTCCCAGGGGGCAGGGACAGCAGCACATCCATAATTCAGGAGGCTCTAACAGCCCTTTCCCTGTAAAAGGCTCTCTGCCTTCCCCACAGCCCTCCCCTCTCCCCCCAAGGAGGGGCTGAAAGTGGGAATTTTCTCCACCTTTCCAGAACTAGTGTGGGGTGGGTAAGTTTGCCTTGCTCAGATGTTACCCTGAGAACAAGGTGGGGAAGGGGAGAGGAGAGGAGAGGAGAGGACAGGACAGGACTCAGGCCACCCAGCTCCCATTAGAAGCTCTGAGAAGGTCAACCACTGCCTCCTGCCTGGGTCTGGGCATCAGGTCGGGGCCATGTGAGAGGCCCAAGCGAGGCCTGCACATGGCCAGAGTGCCCCCACACTCACTTCTAGGCTAGTGCCTGCCTCTCAGTGGACCACTGGATGCTGAGGACGCTGAGGGCACAAGCCTGAGACCGGGGGCAGTGGAAACAATGGAGCACCTCAGTGAGCTGGCTTTTGGGCATGGGGAGGAGGTTGCTCAGAGGGCCAGCAAGAAGCTGCCAAGAGCTGGAGGAAACCGCAGCAAGGGTCAGGAATGTTCCCAGGCTTCAGGGCCAGCAGCCTGGCCTGTGCCAAGGGGACAGGACTGCCAAAGGAGGAGAGTGTGGGCACGGAGAATAGCGGCTGCTGGAACCTCAGGCAGCTCAGGAGAGAAAATGCTTGGCAGGAAGGGTGGGTGGCATCGCTTTTAGTTCAGTAACTCTAGATGGAAAGTCCCAGTTACTGCCTGGACCAGGCCTCTCAGACCTCGTGGAACAATTCAAAGGCTGTGCAAGAAGTGAACTTTGTTTTGAGTGAGTATTTCTCAATCTTTGGACTTGCATTTAGGACTGCTGATTCTTCATTGTGCGGGCTGTGCTGTGTGCACTGTAGGGCTCTGAGCAGCCTCCTGGGCCTCCACCCGCTAGTGCCATTGGCATCCCCGCCTTCGCCGTGGCCAACCATAAATGTCTCCAGAGGCTGCCAAATAAGCCTGGGGGGGGGGTCCCCCTCTCCCTAGTTTAAAACTACGGGTTCAGATAAATTCTTTCTCTAGGGCTGAGCCTATGTTCCAGGGCTTTCCATGAGGCTCCACCTGGGGGCCCCAGTTTCTGGTCCTTGGAACAGTCTGTGCAGGATGAGCTCTGGGCCCAGCACTTCCACAGTCCACTGGTCCAGCATTGAGTGAATATTCTCTGCTTAAAATCAGGGCCAGCTGCATGGGCATATGACCTCAGTAGCCTACACAGTACTTGGCACTCAGAAGAGCCCCATACTTGGTTTCATCCCTGTTGTTGACTTGCAATTTCCTTTTGTACTGCACTCTACAGATGATATGGTCTGTCTTTTTTTAAATTTTTATTTATTTTTTACAGGGACAGAGGAAAAGTCAGAGAGAGGAATAGATAGGGACAGACAGGCAGGAACGGAGAGAGATGAGAAGCATCAATCATCAGTTTTTTTGTTGCAACACCTTAGTTGTTCATTGATTGCTTTCTCATATGTGCCTTGACCGCGGGCCCTCAGCAGACCGAGTAACTCCTTGCTGGAGCCAGTGACCTTGGGTCCAAGCTGGAGAGCTTTTGCTCAAGCCAGATGAGCCCGAGCTCAAGCTGGCAACCTTGGGGTCTTGAACCTGGGTCTTCCACATTCCAGTCCAACACTCCATCCACTGCGCCACTGCCTGGTCAGGCGATGTGGTCTGTCTTGTGTAAAATATTTACTGTCCTCCCCTTTACAGAAAAATGTTGCTGACCCTCTAGGGTAGAGTCAAACCTTCTACAAAATTTGTTGAGCCAATCAGAAACCTCAGCCCCCCCCCCCCCCGCTCCCCACCTTTCTCTCTCTGCATTATGTATGCATGATTCAGCGCTCATTCCTACTCCATATCCCATCCCCAACATGCATATGCACACATGCCTGGACACACACCTCTTATCCATCATTTTCTCATATTGTCATTTGAGTGTTTACATTCATATGACTACATGTGCTACTTAGAGTTGACACTTGAAAAAGGCTATGCCTTCCCCCCTGTACATTGTTGGTTTTCCCTAGAGAAAGCAATTGTCTTTTCTTCTTTTGCTTAGTTTGCTATGTCTTTGTCACATTCCAAACTCTCAGCCATTTGGCTCACATCCAAACTCACCTTTTATCCATGTCAGGTGTAGGTCACTGCTACCTGCGTCTCCTTGGAGACGCCCCTCTCCCAGAACTGCTGCCTGGTCGGGCCTCTCACCCACTGTCCGTCATTGTCCTGGGCTCTCCATGCACCATCTCCCTGGGACTCCTGCTAGAACTCCTGTTTCCTAAGCCATGCTTTCCCCTTTCTCGGTGTTCTCTCCTGGGTTTTCTTGGATAGATTATATATATGACAAATCAGCAAGATTTTATGAATTTTTATCACAATCCAGCTTTTTTTAAAAAGATTTTGTTTATTGATTTTAGAGAGAGCAGAGAGAGAAAGGTGGGGAGCAGGGAGGGGGGAGAGCGGGAAGCATTAACCTGTAGTTGCTCCTCATATGTGCATGTGACTTGACTGGGCAAGCCTGCAGTTTCAAATCAGGGACCTCAGTGTTGCTGGCCGACGCTCTCTCAACTGTGCCACCACAGGCCAGATGGTGTTTTATGTTTTTGATGCAATTGTAAATGGGATTGTTTTTTGGTTTCTCATTCTTACACTTCATTATTGGTGTATTAAAAAATGCAACCAATTTCTGAATATCAATTTTGTATTCTGCAATTTTACTGAATTCATTTGTCAGTTCTAGTAATTTTTTTGGATGGAATCTTTAGGGTTGCCCATATCTGGTATCATGTCATCTGCAAATAATGACAGCTTTACTTCTTCCTTTCCAATTTGGATGCCTTGTTTGTCTTCTTGTGTGATTGCTGCACAAGTTCTACTCTGAATGTTTGGGAGAATTCACCTGTAAAACCCTCTGGTCCAGGGCTTTTGATAATTGGGAGTTCCTTTTAATTACAACTTTGATTTCTTTGGTTGTAATTGGACTCTTTTGATTCAGTTTTGGAAAATTGTTTCTAGAAATCTTTCCATTTCTTCTAGATTGTCCAATTTGTTGGCATGTAGTTATTCATAAAATTTTCTTGTAATATTTTGTATTTCTGTGGAATTAGTTGTTACTTCTCTTTCATTTCTGATTTTATTTATTTGGGTCCTCTCCCTCTTTTTTTCTTGATTAGTCTTGTTGAAAGTTTATCTATCTTATTTATCTTCTCAAAGAACCAGCTCTTTGTTTCGTTGATCTTTTTAATTTTAATTTAATTTTATTTATTTATGTATTTTTTCTGAAGTGAGAAGCAGGAGGCAGAGAGACAGACTCCCTCATGTGAGTGACCAAGATCCTCCTGGCAAGCCCACTAGTGGGCTATGTTCTGCCCATCTGAGGCCCTTGCTCCATTGCAACCTGAGCCATTCTAGCACCTGAGATGGAGGCCATGGTGTTATCATCTTCAGTACCCGGGTCAACTTTGCTCCAATGAAGCCTTGGCTGCGGGAGGGGAAGAGAGAGATAGAAAGGAGAGGGGGAAGGGTGGAGAAGCAGATGGGCGCTTCTCCTGTGTGCCCTGGCCAGGAATTGAAGCCAGGACATCCACAGGCCAGGCCAATGGTCTACCACTGAGCCAACTGGCCAGGGCCTTATTTTTTTTTTTTAAGCGAGAGGAGGGGAGATAGACAGATTCCCACAGGCACCTCCTCCAGGATCCAACCAGCAACACCTATCTGGGGCTGATGCTCGAATCAGCCAAGCTATCCTCAGCACCTGGATTGATACTCTGACCCAGTGGTAGTCAACCTGGTCCCTACCGCCCACTAGTGGGCGTTCCAGCTTTTATGGAGGGCGGTAGTGGAGCAATCAAAGTATAAATAAAAAGATAGATTTAACTATAGTAAGTTGTTTTATAAAGATTTGTTCTGCCAAACTTAGCGAAAATCCGACATAAAGTAGTTGGTAAGTAATTATTATATGCTTTAATTTGCTGTAACTCTGCTTTATAAATTTTATAAAGTAAAGTTACTTCCCTACTTTATAAATCACCATTACTGTGGAACTGGGCAGTTAGAAAATTTTACTACTAACAGAGATACAAAAGTGGGCGGTAGGTATAAAAAAGTTGACTTCCCCTGCTCTGACCAATTGAGCCACTGGCGATTAGAGAGAAAGAGGAAGAGGGAGGGGTGGAGATGCAGATGGTCACTCCTCTTGTGTGCTCTGACCAGGGATTGAACCCTGGACATCCACATGCTGAGCTGACACTCTATCTACTGAGCCAACCAGCTAGGGCCTGTTCTCTCCCCCCCTTTTCTTTTCAAGGGACAGAGAGAGAGTCAAAGAGAGGGATAGATAGGGACAGACAGACAGAAACGGAGAGAGATGAAAAGCATCAATTATCAGTTTTTTGTTGCCATTGTGACACCATAGTTGTTCATTGATTGCTTTCTCACATGTGCCTTGACCGGGGGTCTTCAGCCGACCGAACCATCCTTTGCTGGAGCCAGTGACCTTGGGTCCAAGCTGATGAGCTTTTGCTTAAGCCAGATGGGCCTGTGCTCAAGCTGACAACTTCGGGGTCTCAAATCTGGGTCTTCCACATCCCAGTCCGATGCTCTATCCACTGCGCCACCACCTGGTTAGGCTGTTCTCTCCCTTTTTAATAGCTTCCTTTTCTTGTTTATTGGATTCAGTAAGCTCTCTTTTTAATTGAGCAATATTAATGCAAACTTGGGGGAGGTTGTCTTCTCTCTGCATAGTCTTAGATTTCTCCAAGTTTATTTTCCTCTTGCTTGTTTTGATTTCTCTCTTTTGTAATACATTCTTCTCAGAGGTCAGCCTTGTATGTCCACCCAGTTAAGAGCAGAGAGACTGAGAAGCTCTTTGGAAGCTGAGTGTACAGACAAGGTTTCCGATCTGTTTTGCTACAGGTTGTTCTGTGAGGCTATTTTGTTAGTGAAACCTGTGATGTTAGAGTCTTTGGTCTTTACTCCTGAGCATGGTAATTTTCTTGACAATCTCATTCAATCTGTTGTCAAGAGGGTAAAGGCTGGCTTCCAGGCTTCTGGGAGCCAAGCGGGAAGGCACACTTATTATTAGTATTCAGGGTCTCATGAAGAGGAGCTGCAAAGGAATGAGGCAGCAACAATACCGCAAGTGGAGGACACCAATCTCTCCAGGACTGAGGTGCCTTAGAGAGATCAGCTATCTAATTTATTAAGCAGAAACATGACATCATTCATGAGAAACTAACAAGCAGAATACAGTGTACAACTTTATTATTTAGTTTTGCAGAACTGATTAGATTTCTCTTGCCCTTCTTGAGAGATAACACCACACCATCTGCTGTCTGATTCCTGACCTGCAGAAAGCTCCAGAAGGGCCAACCATCGTGTCCTTGAGGCCTTCCCTGGACGCGACTGCCTTCAGTCATGTATGCTTGGTCTTGACCTTCACTTCCTCAGGATGGGAACAGAAAGTCATTCAGCGCTTTGGCTTTCCTCCAACACACATTGCTGGAGGGGTTGTCTCTGCACTCAAAATAGATGTGGTCCCTCAGTCTACCCCAACTCTTCACTGCCCTCCCCAGCAGCATCCCTGTGTGATTGTGCTTGAAGGCCCCAAGACAGAGATCAGCTCCAGAGTGTAAAAGCCCAGCCCCAATAGCCATGCCATCTCCAAGGTCCCTGAACATTGCTTCTGAAGAGCTCACAAATGTGGCCATTCCTCTCCATAACCACCACCATCATCTGGTGCAAGCTGCCACCTCTCTGACCTAGAATCTTGACATAACCACTTATGTCTTGCTCCCGCCTGTCCCTTCTGCACCCACAAATGACTGAGGGTGGCTCTTTCATGACAATTCCTTGCTTAAACCTTTCCATGACTTCTCATGTCTTCAGGACATAGTTCTGCACCTCAGCTGACACTCAAGGTCTCCACCATCTGTGTGTGTGTGTGTGTGTGTGTGTGTGTGTGTGTGTGTGTGTGACCTCCACAGTCTTTCCTAAGTAGCTTCTTCTCCACACCCCACCCCTCTGTACGTCTGAGGAGTCATGCATCTCTTTCAGAACTCCTGGTGATTCACCTCACCTCTCTGTGTAAGATGCAGACCAACTATCACCTTCTCCTGAAAGTCTCCTTAGATCATAGCATCTGTAATTGTCTGCTCTTCTTGGGACCCTAAAAGGAAGATCTGCACTTCCGTAACAGCACTGAGTGCTTCTGAGCTGGAACCCAGTACCCGGTGCCCAAGAGGTGCTGAGCTGAACTGAGTCATGGTCATTGCCGCTTTCAAGTCTGGAGAGTGTTGCTTTGGGAGCTGACTGTGGGGAAATGGCCTTCTATTGAGGCCATCAAGTCAGCCACTGGGTCAGTGAGCTCAGGCTCTATCAGCAGTGAGCATCTCCCCACTCTTGGACCTGCAAGGCACCCAGGAGGGCTACCTCCTGGCATTCAGGATGGTGAGCTCTCTCCTAAAACCACCCTGTAGGACCCTGATGTGGGTGGCCTTTCCCAGAGAAGTCTATTTCCATACTGGCCATGATGGGGCATAACTAGGGAACAAATGCCCTTCCTACGGCCAGGTCTCTTGTGAGGAAAGATGTGAGTGGTGCCAGGGGAGGCCCGCGGGACAGTGGTGCAGTGGTCACCGAGCACCTGTCAGGAGCCAGGTGCTAGATATTCACCTGCCCACCGGAAGGAAAGCATTGAAGGCCCCACTAAACAGATGGAGAATGGAAATTCTTCAAGCGCCCTGTTCAAGGTCACAGCCAGAAAGTGTAAAGGTCAAAACCAGTACTCTCAGGCCCAGTGGCACCGTGCTGCTTCCCTGGTCCCAGAAGAAACAGTGGGAGTTCTTCCTGCCTCTGTGGATAATATTGCCGTTTAACTTTTGGGGGGCTTCTCAGCCTCTCTGTGCTGGCCCTGGGGAGGCTCCCTGGAAAGCTCTTGCGGGGTTTGTAAAGCTCTTGCTCTGGAGCTGAGGGATGAATGATTCAGAGCATGCCCTTCTCAAGTGGATGGATCCCAGAATCCCTGGCATCATGTGGGGAAGGAAGGCAGAGGCTGGCGCACTCTGCCCTGGCATTTCCTGCTGACCTCCAGGAAGGGTTGTGGGTTGCTTGGGTTTGGCTCAGCAGCCCTCCCTTCTGGCTTGATTTTTCCAGTAACTGGTGCCCCTACCAGAAGTCCAGGCTGGTCACCTTTGTAGCCGCATGCAAAACAGAGAAATTCCTCATTCACTCACAGCAGCCATGTCCACAGGGAGCTTCGGACTGCCAGAAAGTCAAAGTCATGTGAGTGGGGCAGGTTGGGATAGGCCACTGGTCCAGTCCCTGCACTGCTCACCTTGAAGTCACTGAGCCAATTCTCTTCCTCCAGGTATCGTGTGGCCCACAAGCCAGTGTACCAGGTCAAGCAGAAGGTGCTGATCTCGGTGGTCTGGAGGTGTTGCCTGGGCTTTGCTGGTTCCGACTGCCAGCAACATGGTAGGGCTCCTATGGTCCCCTTCCACCTTGACCTCAGATTCCAGATGTCATGCAGTTCTCCTGACCTCTTGGGGTCAATATCCGATGCCTCCTCTCTGTAGATCCCACTGCAATCCTTGAGCCTGCAAATCCAGGGGATGGCCTCCAGGAGCGCTGGGATGGGCCAGTTGACTTTGAACCTGGTATGTTGCTTTACTGGAAGGGGCAAACAGGCAGAAAGAACCCATGTGCTTGGCCCTTTCTCCTCTGATCAGGCAGTGCCAGTTCAGGAAAACTTTGCTCCCAGAATCACCTCTCTGTGGCCTCATATCACCCTGCCTCATACCGAGGAGGCCAGGTCCACAGGGCCAGCCCTTGGTGACCTGCCTGCTGGCAAACCACATGCACTCCTTCCTTTGACCCAAGATTCTAGGAAGAACAAGTTCAGCTGTCACCTTCCTTGCCCCCTAAACTGCCCAAGTTCCCATAGCCTGGAAAAAACCTTCCAACACCCTTGCCCCTCAGCCAGGGACAAGAAGTCACGCTGTACCTGTTCATTGGTCATGAAGGAAATGCATCAAGGGACCCCACTGTTTGGGCCTTTCAAGGTTGGACCAAGGCTGGGATGGAAATGAGCTTCATCGTGTGGTGAATGCCTACCCTGACAAGGGCTATCTAGAATAATGTTGAGCGGCCACATCCATGTGGCTGAGGAGGGAAATGAGCCATGATTAATCAGTCATGTCTGCTGTGGGTGGGGGTGGCTGGGTGAGGTCTCACTTACCACGTAGTTGCCTTTCTGGGGCAAAGGCTTCCAAGCTACTGCTCAGAGGACATCAGCATGCACCAGTCTGCTCTCAACCCCAAATTCTTCTCTGTATCTTATGATCTGCCCAGGCCTGGGGAGTCAACCCTCAACATTTTTTTTGTGTAGCCTCAGGCCCCCCAGCTGCAGAGACCAGGGACATCATGGTACAGCAGGAACGCCTGATGACAGCTCTCCAGAATGACATTCCCCTTGGGGCAGAGAGCCTCTTGAACCCAAGGAAGGCCCCAGCAAGCAACCTCACAGCTGCAACCACTGAGGCAAATCAGACAGAGCTTGGTAAGCGGGGGGGGGGGGGGGGGGGGGGGGGGGGGGGGGGGGGGGAGGGGGGGGGCTCTAGGGGCTGAGTGGGAGGGGAAGCGGGAAGGGCCTCCCTCTAGCCCCACCCAGGGAGGGTGTCTGCTCCCTTAGGACTCCTGTCAAAACATGCATCTGTTGCAGGATTTCCCGGCAGACCCTTGGAGCAAGTGCTGTATTTTAGCCCTCTTTGGAGTAGCTTTAACCAAAGCCTGCATAGCCTCTTTGAGACCGTAAGAAACCTGTCTCTGGATGTGGAGGCCAACCGACAGGCCATCAAGATGGTCCAGGACAGCGCCGTGCCCAGGGCTGACTTCCAGGAGCTAGGTACCAAATTTGAGACCAAGGTCCAGGATCATGCTCAAAGAGTGGGCCAGCTGCAGCAGGACGTGGAGGACCGCATGCAGGCCCAGCACCTTTCCCTGCACCACGCCCTCTCTGAGGTTCAGGCCAATGTGGACACCAAGTTGAAGAGGCTCCTAAAGGCCCAGGAGCAGCTGGGGTTCAATGGCAGCCTAGTGGTGGGGGCAAGGCCAGAGCCCGAGAGCCTGCAGGCCAGACTAAGCCAGCTACAGAGGAACCTCTCTGCGCTGTACCTGGCCACCAGCCACAGGGAGGCAGAGGTACAGAGCACCCTGGCAGACATGAAGGTGACCCTCGCCCAGCACGCGAATGAGATCAAGGAGCTGTATTCCGAATCTGATGAGACTTTCGATCAGATCAACAAGGTGGAGCAGCAACTGGAGAAGCTACAGGTGAACCACCAGGAGCTGCGCGAGCTGAGGGTGATCCTGATGGAGAAGTCACTTGTCGTGGAGGAGAACAAGGTGGAGATGGACCGACAGCTCCTGGAGCTCAACCTCACCCTGCAGCACCTGCTGGGTGGTCACGGGGACCTCATCAAGTACGTCAACGACTGCAACTGCCAGAAGCTCTCCTTCGGCCTGGACACCATCCGGGAGGGCCAGAAGAACACCACGCGCGCCCTGCAGGACACCCAGGTCAGCCTGGACCGGAGGAGCCAGCGGGACAACTCCTCCCTGCAGGCCCTGGGCCACACTGTGGCCGCCCTGTCGCGGGCGGTGGATGAACAGCAAGCGGAGGGCCGGCAGGCGCGGGCCGACAGGGCGCGGCTCCGCACCCAGCTGCGGACGCTGAGCGGCGAGGCGGCGGCGCTGAAGGTAGCCGAGGGCGAGCTGCGCGTGGAGGCCAGTCAGCTGCGCAGCTCCTTCGCGGCCCTGGTGGAGGACGCGCTGCGGCACGAGGCCGTGCTGGCAGCACTCTTCGGGGAGGAGCTGCTGGTGTCCGAGGAGGCGCCCGGCCAGCTGCCCCTGCGCTACGAGCAGATCCGCGCCGGCCTGCGGGACGCGGCCAATGCGCTGCACGAGCAGGGGCTCGGCTGGGCCGCGCTGGCCGCTAGGGTGGCGGCCCTGGAGCAAGCGGCTGAGCATCCGGAGCCCAACCAGAAAGCGGCACCCGCGAAGGCCGGCGGAACGGACCAGGCGGAGTCGGCACGGGAGCCCCCGCGCATAGGGCAGTGCTGCGAGGTCTCCTGGGCTGCCACCCTCAACAACTCCCTGGAGGGCCTCCACAGTGCACTCTCCACCACCCAGCGCGGTCTGCAACAGCACCAGCAGCTCTTCCACAGCCTCTTCGGGAACTTCCAAGGGCTGGTGGCAACCAATGCCAGCCTGGACCTGGAGAAGCTGCAGGCTATGCTGGGCAGGAAAGGGAAGAAGCAGCAAAAAGGCCTGGAAGCTTCCCAAAGAAGGGATAAGAAGCAAGTGGACCTTTTGGGTCATGCCCAAGTCGAACGGCCAGTGTTCCAAGCCGTCGGAACAGAGCTCCGTGAGGCAGGTGAGTTCCTGGGCCTCGGGAGATCAGGCGAGTCTAGGAGGATAGGGCTGTCTGCAAGCCTCTCTTCTGCCTCAGAGGGAGCCAAGGTGAAAGAGAACAGGATGGTAGTCCTGACTACTCTGGGCCTGTCTGGGCCTTGACCACCTTCTATTCAGGGTGAAAGGCATCTTCAGCTCCCTGGAGTATAAGAAGTAGAAGTCTCAAGAACTATCTCTTAGTGAGCCAGCAGAACCCCAGCATTTGTAAACATATGAGGCTATTCGCCACTCTGACTGCAGATCAGGGAGGTGAATGCCTCCTTTGCTACTGGACCTCAGATTCCTCCACCTCAGCTCTTCAGCCCCATCCCCACCCCTCAGGTATCTTTAACCAGGGTGTGGGTGGGGCTGGTATCATTTGCCATGAGCAGCACCCAGCAGGGGAAAGCCTTGGGGCCCAAAAGGAACTAATTCAGCTAACAGCTGGCCCATCTTTCTGCCCTGTGCTCAGTCCCCTGTGATGCCCTTCTTGGGCTTTGCCCACATTAAATCACTGCAGTAGCTCATTAATGCATTAATTACCATTGCCATCTTACCTGAAACCAAGGCTCCATCAGGGAATGTGTCCTGTTCACACGGTTAGTGAGAGGCACAGAGGAGCCCTGATCCGGTCCAGCTGTCTCTAGGGCACTGGCTCCTGACTTGGGTGGTTGGTTCCTTCAGGGCCCTTGGGACCTGGGCCTGGGAACCTGGTTCTGAGGCTGAAGCAATGTGCAGCCAAGCTTTCCCACGCTCTCCCTACATATCCCCTTGGGCGGGAGACCACTAGGCTCTGTGCTTCAAGGGACTCTCTCCTGCCAGAGGCGGGCCTTGGGTCTGAGGCCACCTCCTTGTCCAGACATGGGGCTAGATAGGAGGCCATCTGGACATACCCTGCTGTAGCCTGGTGTGACCCTCCATCATGACCCCAGAGACCTGTGTCTCCCTGGGGACAGTGGACAAAGCTCAGGCTCTAGCACCACTTGTCTCAGTTTCTCCCTCTGTAAAATGGGAGGATCACACCTATGTCAAAGTGTTGTTATGAAGACAAACAGATACATTTACCAAATACTGAGCACAAGGCTTTAATATTTAGTAGAAACCAGCCAATGTTTTCCCAGCATGTTCAGGGCTGAGGCTGTGTCCACATACATTCTTTTATCTTTATTCCACTTGTGAGTGGTGCAAGGTCTCAGTTGCCTGATGGTTTAGGAATCTGAATTTACCACTACAATATTTTGTTTAAAAATTTTTCCCCTTAACATTAAAAATAAAAATTCCCCTTTATTTGTCTTGTAGGAAAGCCATAGGGCTTGAATTTACACCCTGCAGGGAAGCTAACCCTCTGGCTGCCTGCTTGCAAATTTGGAAGCACAATATTGCCTCCTTCGGAGGGCACGTTGGGCCCACTGACTAGGTGGAGGCTCCCTATGAAGCTCCACCCCAGGCTAGGGGAGCCGAATGCAGGAGGACCGACCACCTGCAGAGGGAGCTCTAGGCCGGCCTTCCTTAGGCTAGGCAAGTGCCCCACCTCCTGGTTACTGGGGGAACTGCGGGGCCAGACTCCAGGTCTTGGATGTGACACAGTCCTACACAAATGGGAAACCTATTTTGAACTTTCTCAGAAATCTTCCAGAACTAGAGAAAAGCAGAGTTCTGTCGTTCACAAGGCCATTGCTTTGATCAGGAGTCAAAGAGCTGGGGCTCTAGATCTGGGTCCTAATTAATTATGCAAATTTGTTTCTCCTTTAGGCCTTGGTTTCATCCACTGAGAAATGGGTCGGGGGGTGCTGAGAGAGACAGAGAGAGAGAGAGAGAGAGAGAGAGAGAGAGAGAGAGAGAGAGAGAGAGAGAGAGAGAGAACGTGCACAAGTGTGTTGGGGAACACCCAAGGAGCATGACCTCATCAGTGCCAAGGCCAGTGTCATGGCTGAAACCCCAGTGGGACTCACCCTTCCATCCCATGTCCAGCATGGGGTGGCTTCTTCCTTTCTTGTACCTTCACCATCTATGCCAAGTGCTTCCTCTAGCTCCATGCCTGTATTCGTCCTGCATATCCTGATAAGGCTGCTAAAGTACTCTTTCAAGTGGAAGGAGAACCAGAAGTCAGGGAATCCAAGGACCGCTCCCAGTCTGATGATTTATTAGTGTCATCTGAAGAAAGCTTTCCCTTTCTGGGCCTGCTTCCCCACCTGTAAACCAGAGTTTTCCTGTACAACATTCTGAAAACATTCAGATGACCAGTGTAAATGGACTTGTCTCCCCTGGTCCCACTGGCTCTTTCCCGCTCTTTCTAAAATTCTGAGCCCGGCATCCGATAGGAACCACTCTTCACTGTTCCTTAGGTATCTCACCAGTGTTGGTACTGTTACCTTGAGGATAGGTAGGTCTGTTTTTCTTTTCCTTGGGTATCAAGATTGCTAGCAGGTGGCAGTAATACAAGAGTTAGAAGCCTGGCTTCTGTCCCAGCCTGCCGTCGACAAATCTTGGATCGGGTAAGCACTCAAGACTCAAAGCTTTCTCAGTCACGGCTACTTACGTCTCAATGATATTGGAAGGAAAAGGGGTCAAACAAGTGCTTTTTACAAAGGTACACCAATAGAGACAACAGATTTATATTTTTCTTTCTCTCAACTAGTGAAATACTAAGAATTGGCCCGTTAGCTACCACTCTGAGACATGTTGCTATTGGGAACATCTAGGTCATCCAGTACTAGTGGCCTATTAATAATGTTAATAAGGTGAGGAAGGCAGGTCCTATCCAAGGAAGTGAGTCACTGAGCACTTTCCTCCTGCATTCCAGGATCCCCTGTAGCATTCTATGCCAGCTTTTCAGAAGGGATGGCCACCCTGCAGACGGTGAAGTTCAATACTACTTACATCAACTTAGGCAGAAGCTACTTTCCTGAAGATGGCTACTTCCGAGCGCCTGAGCGTGGGGTCTACCTCTTTGCAGTGAGCATTGAATTTGGCCCAGGGCCAGGCACCGGGCAGCTGGTGTTTGGAGGTCACCACCAGACCCCTGTCTACACTGCTGAGGAGCAGAGGGGTGGAAGCACAGTAACCACCTTTGCTATGGCCGAGCTACAAAAGGGTGAGAGAGTGTGGTTTGAGTTAACCCAGGGATCAGTAACAAAGAGAAGCCCCTCAAGCACTGCTTTTGGGGGTTTCCTGATGTTCAAGACCTGAACCCTGGGCATAGCTTACCAGATATTGTAGATTTGCCCAGCTCTGTTTGGCCTGCGGATCTGACCAGGGTTGGTCTAGTTCTTCCCTGAAACCCTTCTGCAAAGACAATGGGCCTCCCTCCAGATGCACTGGGTTCGAGTATCTTCACAATGAGGAGGGTTGATATGCTTCTCTCCGGGCCTGGGAATGTGAAGCTTGCCCCGGTGTGCCTTTGAGGTGGCATGGTTTGGGCTGCAGCTCCTTATTACCCTTACTCCCCAGCTTCCTTGGTGTTCTGCACCCCCTGTGGTTGGAAACTTCTGTGTAACACCAGGCCCTTCTCCGGCTTCCTTATATCCCTAATCTTACTATAGAAAATCATTCTTTCCAGGAGATTGTTTAAAATAGAGGTGACATTTTGGATAATATTGGAAACCAGCCTCCAGTCACTACTACAGGGCATAGGAAAAAATCAATGTGTTTGGTCTGGCAGTCAGAAATGAAGACAAAGATCCGGTTGGCTTAACCAGAGGAAACACTGAATACCTTTTCCTCGGTCTCAGTTCTTCCTTGAATTTGTCTATAACTTTAACTTTCCTTCTTTTCTTCACACCCAACAGGAACTATAACAAGCTTAGCTTTCACCTCTTTACTTTCCCCACTGGCCTGACCACCCCATTCTCACTAGAGTCTCTACCAGGAAGGGAACTGAGGGAGGGAGGAAGGGAGCGAAAGAAGAATGTAAAAACTTCCCTCAATTTCATCGTCTCCATAATAAAGCAATGTCCTTCAAATTTCTGCCTGGTTTACTCATGGAGAGAAAGAAGAAGAGTTGGTAGAGGAGGTAGAAATTCGGGACAAAATGAAACTATTGACGGCAAACGTGACTTCCATTATTCTAGGCTGCCCTTCACTTCACAGTTCCAGCTAACTCTGCATGAAGCACGCAGGGGAGTCCACAGCAGGTACTGACATTACAGCACAGCTGAGACTTGCGATTTTCTTGCTGTTCCAGTATATGGTTTTCAAAACATTACTGTCTCTAGATCAAATGGGCGTAAGAAAGAAGTTATCTAGTAGTCAGAAAATGGTTTTATTTTGGTAGTAGGTAGTACCTATTTGTTGACTATACTCTTCTCCATAAGAAAACCAGATTGGGTTGGGTAATGAATGACAAGGGACAGGAGCTGGTTGTCAAGGTTAACTAGGTTCCAGCCCTTCTCATGTTTTTTCAGGGATTGTTCATTAAGACTGCTCCTCCGAATTCACTCACGACTAAGGTTGGTTTGCTCAATGTGCTAAGACATCAGTGATAAAGGAGCCATATGCCAGACCATTCTGCCATTGATGGCTTGACACTGGGCTAAATCATCACCTTTCTTGAACTTTTCCCACCCATGTCATGAAGTAGTTGGTCTAAGAGTTCTTGTTAAACTCCTGCCCACCAGCCTGTCTCTCTAGCCAGGGTCTCTTACCCAGTGCAGTTCTGTTGCCAAGACCAATCCTGACCCAAGACAGGACGCATGTGGGCCACTCCAGTCCGAAGACTGGAAAGGCAGTACCGGGGCACCCTTACTGCCCAAAAGACCACGCTTGCCGTGTCTTCCCTTCCGTTCAATCTTGCCATCACTGGTCAGGCTGTGCTGGGGACTAAGTGCAAACATTATGGCAATACAATGTCTTACCATTTAACAACCTATAGAAATGATCCCTGAGCCTGACCAGGTGGTAGCACAGTCGATAGAGCATTGGACTGGGATGCAGAAGATCCAGGTTCGAGACCCCGAGCTCGTCAGCTTGAGTACAGGCCCATCTGGCTTGAGCAAAAGCTCGCCAGCTTGGACCCAAGGTCACTGGCTCCAGCAAGGGGTGGTTCGGTCTGCTTAAAGCCCGTGGTCAAGGCACATGTGAGAAAGCAATCAATGAACAACTAAGGTGTTGCGACGGCAACGAAAAACTAATGATTGATGCTTCTCACCTCTCTCCGTACCTGTCTGTCTGTCCCTATCTATTGCTCTGTCTCTGTAAAAATATTAAATAAATAAATAAATAGAAATGATCCCTGAGAGTACAGTCTTCAGTCTTATCATTTAAGACTTTCACTTGGAATGTATTGCATGGGGTAAGCAGAGTCGAGTGGACAGGTCTCCTCCAGAAGGGCCACATGTCCTCCGACCTTCACAGAGCTGGTGCTCTTCAGGGTGGTTATTAACACAGGTTCTACTGGTGAGCGCTCAGCAGCAGGGTCAGTCTGCTACTCCACCCAAGCCTCTGGGATAGCTAGAAAAACATGGTTCTTTCAGATGAACCCTTCCCAGGAAAACCTCACCAAACTTTAATATCAAGCTGAAGCACACTGTTTTTTTTTTTGTATTTTTTATTTTATTTTATTCATTTTAGAGAGAGAGAGAGAGAGAGAAAGAGAGAGAGAGAGAGAGAGAGAAAGGTGGGAGGAGCTGGAAGCATCAACTCCCATATGTGCCTTGACCAGACCAGTGCAGGGTTTTGAACTGGCGACCTCAGTGTTCCCAGGTCGAAGTTTTATCCACTGCGCCGCCACAGGTCAGGCCTGAAGCACATTGTTTTAATACTTCTACAGTTAGGGCTCAAAATCAGCACAAATCTTAAAGTTTACATGATAGGTTCCTTATCTCCACTAAGGCATCTAATATCTCTGGGTAGAGACCGTCACTGCCTTCTGGTAGACGTCCAGTTACTTCACGCTTCACTCATAGCATACTGAACAAGACAGCTCCCTGAGTATACAGTAGGAGCAGACCTCCCCACACCCGAAGGGAAAAATATTTCAAAGATACCACTGGAAAACAAGAAAGGATACTCAAAGCAGGTCAAGAAATTGTAATTACTAGAAAAAATAGGAAGCAGAAAGGATCAAATATGAAACAGCAATAGGAAATCATACCTCCAAACATTTAAGCCGGTTGGAGAAATGTGAGCGATTTCAGAGGAGTCCACACTCAGCCCATCAAACACTTGAGGACTTGAGGGGATTAGTGGAGGGGTAGCTGAAGCAGCAGCAGTCAGTCCCACCATCCCTGACATGTGCTAAGCAGCTGGTAGTAGTGGCTTTGGCCTCGAGTTAGAGCAGTGCAGGTCAGTGCCAAGTCCCACGTTGGGGCAGCTACGGACCCTCTGAAGGCAGGATGCTCCCATATCTTGAAGACACCTGTAACCGTACTGAGATCAAGGTCCAAATCAATTCAGAAACAGGGCTGTAAACCACAACATACTGTCAGAGTAACTCCCAACCTTTATTTCAGAAACACCACGGAAAGGGTGCCTTTCCATAGTCTATAAACAATGTTTCTTAAAATCTCTCCTCCCCTCCCTGAAGCTCCCCTGGTACCCTATCTTGACCCTGAAAACACCAAAAACTCCTGAGCACCAACTCTCACCCTCCTCCATCAATAACTTCCCCCAAATCTGGCTTGACTATGAGACTCTTGTGGAGTGCGGAGAAAGTAGACTTATGGTGTGGGGGAAATCCCAGACCCTCTTGAGTAGGCAAGAAGAGAGGGGAGAATTACTGATATTTGCTCTAACAAACAGCTACTTTCCTACCACTGCCTGATAAAAAGGGAGTCAGAGGAACACGGAGCTGTGGTGAGCAGGGACCCACTAACACGGAGTTCAGCAATTCACTTCAAGTTCCAATCATTTGTGGGAAATTAGCATCATGAACAAAATCCAAAACTCAACACACTAAAGTTTCTGAAATATATAAATCTCTAGAAAACAAAACAGAAAATTGCAAGCATAATAAATCTTTATTATTTGTCACCCAGATCCTAGTCTCTAAATATCATCTCCCCTAAAGGGAACCAGAGAGCCTTTGAGGAAGGGCTGGCCGGGGCAGGGAAAGTACCAGGCGAGCCTGGAACAGCATACAGTGCTAGGGAGTGCTTAAAAAATAACAGGCATACGGCCAAAGAGCTCAGGAACCATGGTAATGAATGGCCAGTAGCCAAGTCTGGGTCCTTTCTAACATCAGAACAAATGAATCCAATGAATAAAATAAAAATCCATGAGTCCAGATTGACAGTAAGGAGACACACCCCATGGTGTCCTGATGGGACACCCTGAGAAACTTTTACTCTAGAAATGCCATTATCATAACAGATAAGAGCTGGAGACCTGTTTCAAACAGAAGGAGAATAAGGAGACAGGACATAGAAATGCAAGACCCTGGACAAAAAATGTGCTCTCAAGGACTTTGCTAAAACACCTGGCAGAACCTAAACAGGTCTGTAGATTATAGTATTGCAGATAATTATGATAGTGTTTACTTTCTTGATTTTGATAATTATACATAATTAGTTATATCATAGAATATCCCTGAAGTCTTTAGAGATAGAAGCATAATCTCTGCAATTACCCCAAGTAGTTAAAAAAAAGGATGTGTATCTATGTGGGTATAACACAGATTCTAAAAGAGCCTTTGTAATTCTTGTACACACACAGAGAATAAAAAAGCAATTGTGGCAAAATGGAAGTTTATGAATCAGTGAAGGGTAAATATAACTTTTTATAATATTTTGCAATATTTCTGGAAGTTGGAAATTATTTCAAAATACAGTTAAAAGTAAAATTTGGTTGTTTAAATAAAAGAAAAACTTAGATGGGCTGAAAAGCAGAACGTAGGATGTAACATAAGACATGTTGGGAAATTTGGAAGAAACACCCAGGAGATAGTATTACTAGTAGTTCTAGAATGAGGAAAGTAGAGAAGAAATAATGGAAGAAAAGTTCCCAGATGCAAGGAAAGATGAAAAAAGAACCCAATTAGGCATGACCAGGCAGTGGAGCAGTGGGTCAAGCATCAGATTGGGATGCAGAGGACTCAGGTTCAAAACCCAAGGTCACCGGTTTGAGTGTGGGATCAGACATGACCCCATGGTCTCTGGCTTTAGCCCAAAGGTTGCTGGCATGAGTCCAAGGTCACTGGCTTGAGCAAGGGGTCACTTGCTTTGCTGGAGCCCCCCAGTCAAGGCACATATGAGAAAGCAATCAATGAACTAAGGTGCCACAACTACGAGTTGATGCTTCTCATCTCTCCCTCCTTCCCTTCCCCTCGTGCTAAAAATAAATAAATAATAAACAAACTGAATTAGATGTGCACATTTCTTGGTGGCAATGGGGTGCTGAATGACCCTGGAGTATCTTCAAAATCAGTCCCTCTCTAGCTGAAATGCCTGCAAAGGAGGAGGGCAGAATCATAATAAACACAGCTTTGTAAGTGCTTGACCAAAATGCCTCCCACCACAGTGCAGGTCTTTTCTGCCTTCCCATTCTGCTTTTTCTGTTTTCCACCACTTGCTGGGATTGCAGTAAAACAGAGTAACAGAAAAGCAACAGATGTGCTTCACCAACCTGATTCTAAATTTGCTTTAAAAAATGGCTTTCCCCTAAAAACAAACAAAGGCCCTTTAGCTTGAAAATATTTTCAATATAAGCATGTCACATTGACTTTTACATATTGGCAACGTTTCAGGTTCCTTGTACAAAGTTTAGGCTCTGAGTAGTGAGGTGGACAAGGGGGCACTGGAGCACCTACTCATCATCTCGCCTCCCAAGCACACGTGACACTCCAAGAGTGCAAGAAATTGGACAAGACCAGGAAGGTCAAGTTCTGAGGAGTAATAGGTAGGCCATGAACATTCCATCTAAATAGGGGAATCACCATCTGAAAGGGTGATTCTGGATTAACCTTCGGTCCCTAGTCTCTGCCTCTATCTAAAATACTTTTGTATGCACCTGTGCTCCTGAACCAATCTCTTCCTCCTGCCTCCCAGCCTCAGGCTACCTGCACTTTTCTGCTTGTGCCTTGAGTTCACAGAATTTTGTTTTCAATGTCTACATAGTGACATACTATGATCTTAATATTGTAGGAAAAAATGCAGCAGAAACAGATGGAAAGAAACATTTGAATTTAAATAATGGTAACATCTGGCAATAGAATTTTTGAATGATTTTGCTTTTTTATTCTTTCCTATGTTTTCCAAGAGCTCTGAAAGAAGTACATATTTTTAGAACTAGAAAAAGAATTTTTTTTTTAAATGAATCTTTTTTATTATTATTATTCATTTTTAGAGAGGAGACACAGAGTGAGAGAGAGAGAGAGAGAGAGAGAGAGAGAGAGAGAGAGAGAAGGGGGGAGGAGCTGGAAGCATCAACTCCCATATGTGCCTTGACCAGACCAGTGCAGGGCTTTGAACTGGCAACCTCAGTGTTCCCAGGTCGGCGCTTTATCCACTGCGCCACCACAGGTCAGGCTAGAAAAAGAATTTTTGAAAAGAAAAGCCACCTTTATTATAATAGGTTTATGGCTTCTCTGTCGACACAAAGGAAAGGTAGGTGTGTGCGTGTGTGTGTGCGTGTGCGTGTGATCACTTACCTTGCCTCATGTTTGCTCGGTACTGGATTTCAGGTCCCTGCAATGCTAATCTCAGGGGCATGCGTATGCACACTCAATTACTTTTTTATAGCGTCTCACAGACATGTATTCTAATATACAACACAGTGTGAGCATCACAAAACACATCACTAAAGTATGCTAAAATAAGGTTATTTACTTAAAAAATGATACATTGGATGTAATCTGTATCTAGAACAAAGCAATTAATGGTAAACTGAATAAGGCCCCTTTAAACTAGATGCTGTACAAAATACATTTAGTGTGTTACATAGCAAAGATGAAGCTGTATTTTTGGTGGTGGTGTACAATTGCATAATAAAACGTTTAACCCTTCTATTAATATCTATATACAACTTCCCTAGATAAGCTATAATGGTATTTTCATTTTATACAATATATAGTTATATAGTACATTTTAGTTTTTAAATGGGCAGGGACTACAGTCCCTAAAAGGGCTTAAATAATTCCACTGAAAGCACAGTGCAGAGCACAATCTAAAATTACAATATATTTAATCCTTTGCAAAAGCAGTGTTCACATACTTTCCTTGTGGGATGACCACTACAGGTGGCTTCCTTTGATGCTGCCCTCCATTTAATTTGGTTCTATGAACCTCCGTTGTCTGCAGTTTTCATTGTGACTCTAACAGCACTGAGGCCAGAAAATGAACTGCTACATTATTATTTTAACGTTGGACACAAGCAAATAATAAATATTACCACTTTTAAACAGGACAAGAGCTGCAACCATCCTTTTTTTAAAAAAATCAATTAGTATTTCTGCTGTTGAAATTATTTTAGATGTTTACAAACATTTCGAAACTGTATATTTAAAAAGAAATGTAAGTGACTTATCACTGGAATTATTTGATATCAAATCTCATCATGGGCCAACTTAAAGACATATGATTATTTGAAAATTGTATTGCATTTTTATTTTCAACAGAAGCAAAATATCGGGGGGCGGGGGGAGTTGCCCTTTTATGAGTAAGTAACAAATCTGGCACATTCTAGAAAAATAGTTTTCAAAAGCTGTAAGTCACTTTCTAAGTTTACGAGTACTTCTGGACATTGGAAGGGCAACATGATACGTTGATTGAAATATCTTTTGTGAAAATATTTCCAGAGAACTGATTCCAATTTAGTATTTTAGAACCTTGTTCAGTAGGACAGCACCGGGCAAGCTGAGGATAAACACACTGAAGCCAATCCTAATATGCCCTAATTCTAGCCATATTTTCCAGCATAAGAAGCATTTTCTTTGAGGGTTAACTTTCGTTATATTCTGGTACCTTTGGTGTTTTGATTTTGTTTTAATTATATAAAGGGTGACAGACAAAAGCCACACATTTCTAAAATGCTAAATTATGAGACCAAATAATGATTTCCAGAGTTTTACAAATTATACTAGGGTACTAGATAATCCTTCCTCTTACTCTTGAAATATTTCACTTACTGGTTGAACTTAGACATTTAAGAGTAAAAATAAGAAGAGAAGTTTCATGCAACTTTTTATAGACTTTAGGATTTCAAATGTCATCATTTCCTTTTAAAAAACCATGTCATACTTTATACTGAACAAGTCTCTAACACTGACACCTGATATCACTTTTAATAGAGTAATTTCATTTAAAAATCATTATATGGACTTTATATGTTAAAAATCACTATGATGGGCTTTATATGTTATCTGTAATGTTTTTGCTTCCACATACTACTTTAACTTTTCTAAGATAGAATTTGCCTTTTCTAACATATTTTCTTTATTTTCTTTTATTTTTTTTTAAATTTTTTAAAATTCATTTTAGAGAGGATCGAGAGAGAGAAAGGGGGAGGAGCAGGAAGCATCAACTCCCATATGTGCCTTGACCAGGCAAGCCCAAGGTTTTGAACCGGCGACCTCAGCATTCCAGGTTGATCCTTTATCCGCTGCACCACCACAGGTCAGGCTAACATATTTTCTTTATTAAGATGATAAATGACTTCGAAGATTTATAGTTTATCAAATAAAAAAATAAATCAAGGTTAACTTTAGCCTAAGTAGATCAGAGCTCATAAGTATTCTTAAATTGCATGGCAATAAGATAAAAATATCTATAAATGTCACTATAAGAGATGGAGAAAACATTCTGAAAGAGCAAGTTACTGGCTACTACCAATATGTAATTTAGTTATCTTGATGAACATTTCAAATTTAATTACCTTAGATAAAAATTATTAAATTTAGTCAAAATTGTTAAAGCCAACTTTTAAATTTGTAAAATTTGATGTACAAATATATTAGTTCCATCCTGAAGTGCCAAATTTTCTGTAATGAATGATTCATGCTCTGATTCCCTCCTTAGAGTGTTATTATGACCATGTTGTTATAACATTTATTTTATGCTATGTTCAAAGAACACTGTCTCACTCTGTGTGCCTATGAGGTTTTATCCCCCCCAGAATTAAGACACTGATATTTAAAAGGCATTACAGAAGTATGTAAAGTTTAAGTAAATCAGAATTATTCCTTGGAATAAGAAGGCATCTATAACATCTGTAACATTTTCTTGAATAACAGCTAGACAGTGTAGACACAGGTACTGACTAAATACTCAACTTTTGTGCCTGACTTTTCATTGTTTTCACAAGTTATGGGACAGAAATCATAAAAATAAATAACTCAAATGATTTAAGTGTCTAAAACAGTTGATAAATTTGTATCAGCTCTGCCTGACCAGGCGGTGGCACAGTGGATAGAACATAGGACTGGGATGCGGGAGACTCAGGTCCAAGATCCCAAGCTCGCCAGCTTGAGCGCGGACCCATCTGGCTTGAGCAAAAGCTGGTCAGCTTGGACCCAAGGTCGCTGGCTCCAGCAAGGGGTTGCTCGGTCTGCTGAAGGCCCGCGATCAAGGCACATGTGAAAAAGCATTCAATGAACAACTAAGGTGTTGCGACGGCAACAAAAAACTAATGATTGATACTTCTCACTTCTCTCCGTTCCCGTCTGTCCCTATCTATCCCTCTCTGACTCTCTCTCTGTCCCTGTAAAAAAAATAAAATAAAAAAAAATTTGTATCAGCTCTGAAATAGAAATTTCTAATTAAAGGATCCTTTCATAAGGAAAACTGAGATAGTATCTTAATAAAGTCTGTGCCTCAAGTTCCCAAACTCTTAGGTATAGTACTTTGAATGCATTAGTTCTAAACATTCATATGTGGTTCTACTTTATAATGCTTTCTTTTGATAACCTTTTATTTTTTCTTCCCTTAAGGATGGGATGTGAGGTACATGTGAGCTGGTTTCTACAGTATAAATGTATGTACATGTATAAAATATGGCTGTAAAAGGAGCAGGTGTTTTTCAAATAAAGCACATTACACACAAAATATAAATAATCTCCCTTTTAAAGTTACTGAGAATAAAGAATACAGAACACGGTTATAGGCACTTAACATCACTATCAAATGCAGTAATTACTAATGCACTTCAATAAGAAGTGTTTTCTTTACAAGGTTCATGGCATTAGAAGCTCCAACTTTGGATATAATGCTTTCTATGACAAAACTAATAATAATTACAAGAAAAAAAGGGAAGATGGTGGTGGGAGGAAAACCGTCAAAATTTCCAGGCACTTTTAACTTCTTTTGGCCTTTATATCAACTTTTATGTGAAAAAATAAAGGTAGTGGAAAGCTAGCTCACTTTCAAGGTAAATGGCTTTTATGTGATTGGCGAATCTTGGTCAGATCATGCATTGTTAAAGCACAAAACCAACAGCCACTAATATCTTCCTGTGTATTAATAAATTATATTTTCTTCTAATTCAAATGGCAGCCGAGAAATCCTGGTGTATGTGTGTGTGTGTGTGTGTGTGTGTGTGTGTGTACACACCATTATCAAGGCATGACCAACCACCTATCATAAACTAAGCAGTATCCCAGATTATCGTCCATAGGCTGTTTATAAAGGTAGAATACAAACAGTTTTCTCAGGTAGAAGGCAAGGGTATTATTTCTCCGTCTCTGCTTAATTCATTTATCTTCTTAAGGCTTTCACAGAAAGCACCAATTCATGAACAGGTAATTCCATACCCAGAGTCTGATTGGAGACTTAGTAATCAGAATTGGAGTCTTGATGCAGTTCATAAAAACCCAATTTAAAAAAGGCATCAAAAACCACACTTTAAGTAAAGCTGTCCATATATAAAGAACGAAGTTTTTAGAAGTTCCCAGCTTATATTCTACAGAGTACTGAAAGGTTTAATAGCATTAGCAGCCTGTGAAGGTGTAGTGAGGAAGGAGTCTGAGAACCATGTTAGTGTCCTTATTCTACTTGAACTTCACCCATTCCTTGGGTGATTATAGTTCTGTAGTCCAGAATTTCTCCTCACAATCGCTGAACTGTCAAATCTTTACATCCTGGGATTCCACCATCTTGGCAAGTGTCTTCTTGATCCTCAGAGCTGTAAGTCTGGAGGCTGGATTGTGGGCCCAGCATTCTGACATTAGCTTCAAAACTGCTCGTAGACACTGAAAAGCAAGCAGAATGCCATGAGCAGGTAAATGTCTTTGGCAACACTCACAGATCTCTTCCTTGGGATTGAGTTCCACTTACTTCGTCACTGTTCCATCGATTAGACACAATTGGCCGCAAACGTTTGACACAGACGACCTCACGCATATCTTCATAGGATGGATCATTGGGTACCATGTTGTAATATGGCAACTGGTACTCTTCTACTATCCCTGCAGGGAGAAAATAGAGTGGGCACAACATGACTGGATAACACATATCAGTCAACACAGCCTCTTACTATGGAACCAAAACCAATTCCTACATAAAGAAAAAAAAATTAGAGTAGACGATTCACTTTTAATAGTAAATGCATGCCCAATTCTCTCTCTCTTTTTAATGTCTAATATTTTCCCAAGTCTATCAGGGATCCCATCACAGCTGTGGACATACCAATATGCAAAAGCAAAAAAAAAAAAAAAAAAAAAAGGCAAGGTAAAAACTCACCCTAAATTTTAATCTAAATTATTTCTATAATTGTTCCTATTAACAAACGCAGTAAAATAACAGCAAGGCATGCAGAAAAGAGAAAACACAGCAAGCCCAAGACTGCTCTCCTTAAAGATTGGGCACTTGCCTGGTAATCAGCTCCCTAAATGATGATAATGGCTCACTGTGCCTAGACTATGTGTGCAGACATATGGTTTATGCTGAACACCTGCTATCTTTCTGAGAGTCTGGAATTTTGGTACACTCTAGGCAGAGGGTGCCCGTGTGGCCAGCTAGTAACTTCCCTGGATGACCATATTTCACACACTGTCACAGCATATTGGTGGAATTAAGTGCCTCCTTTGAGACTTCACTAGGAGAGGGTGTTGGACACCTGTGTACTATTTCCTCTGAACTTTGCCCCTTGTACCTTTTCCCTTTGCTGATTTTGCTTTCTATCCTTTCACTATAAAATAATATATTTCCACTGTGAAGACAACATATGCTGAATCCTTCTAGTGAAATCATAGAATCTCGTAGTGGTCTAGGCCAGTGCTTTCCAACCTTTTTACACGTGGGGACCAGTGAGAATAGAATTATTTCAGGGACTGCTAAGGCAGAAATCACCCTGAGCATAAGTGAATTCAACTAAGATCACAGGGTCTATAATCTTCATACAACATCAGGGTAGTGAACTCTCTTGTGGACCGGCACGAAATTTCTGGAGGACAGGTCTGGGACCAGTATTTGAAAAACACTGGTCTATAGGATCCTTACAACTAAATTATATAATAGGAGCTGTTATATTCTGAATGATGAGGATGCGAAGACAACCAGAAACACACTCCCTGAACTCCTACCTCCTGTGATACAACGTCGAGCCATTTCCCAAATGATGAGGCCAAAGCTGTAGATGTCTGCCATGATGTAGGGCTGGAAGTGGTTTTTATTCAGGCTCTCATCCAGCACCTCTGGAGGCATGTACCGCTTGGTACCCACCCTGGTATTCAAGGGCACATCAACTTCATTTGTATCACTGAAACGGAAGATAGATAATGTCCAGGTTGATGGTTAAGAACAAAGTTTTTCTTACATTTTTGTTATATTTTGTAAAAGTCAGTCTCTCTGTCTCTCTCTCCACACACACACCACAAATTTATCTATCTATCTATCATCTATCTATCTATCATCATCATCATCTATAAGCTCTATATTCTTTTATCAGAAATCATTGGGGCCAGATGTATTTTAAATTTAGCATCTTTCAGATTTTAAAAAAGTAATATACTCTTTAAATATATACTACATTTACGTAACTTCCCCAAGAGAATAGCACTCATAACCAAACTTATTACCAGGTCTGCACTGAAAAAGGAAATATGAATATCCTGTCAAGCTAGGTAAAGACAACAGAGACCTTGCATGAGTTCAGGTCAGGTTTTGTCACCAAACAAGTTTGGAGTCTCTCAGAAAAAGGGAACAATACTGAATATAACAAAACATGGTAGAATTACATTCCAGAACAAGAGAATATAAAATAAATCGAGAGGAATTATGTGCTTTCACCATTATCATGTGAAACAGTTACATTTTCTTCTTTACGGGTCCAACCAACTCTGTTCTACTGTAAGTGATGTTTACATAATCACCCTGAAATTAATGATGTTTATTGGTTTTTCAATTTGTGGAATAAACATTAGAGTTGAAAGACAGGAATGCTTTGTTGCTTAGGTCCCCAGTTCTAGAAACTACTCTGAAGCACAGATTAATATATATTTTCTTATGTAGCATCTAGTGAATATTTAAGCCAATCAACATTACAAGGATTAAAAAAACAAAAAACAGCATGACCAGGTGATGGGGTACAGTGGATAGAGTGTCAGACTGGGATGCAGAGGACCCAGGTTCAAAACCCCAAGGTTGCCAGCTTGCGAGCGGGGTCGCTGGCTTGAGTGTAGAGTCACTGGCTTGAGCCCAAGGTCGCTGGCTTGAGCAAGGGGTCACTCACTCTTCTGGAGCCCCCTGGTCAAGGCACATATGAGAAAGCAATCAATGAATAACTAAGGTTCCACAACAGAAAATTGATGCTTCTCATATCTCTCCCCTACAGTCTGTCTGTCCTTATCTGTCCCTATCTCTGATTCTCTCTCTGTCTCTGTCAAAAAACCCAAAAACCAAAATAAAGATTCAATCACTATAACAACCATGAAAGAATTTTTAATTTTCTAATGTTTATTTATGGACTAGTACTTTTATCTTATGGCCTGAAATTAATTCTAAAATGTGAAATGGCTGCTGATTTCTATAGTTATAACAACATTAAAGTGGTTTCCATAGTTTCCTAAAAATATGTATAATTCTAATTAAAACTATTAAAAACATGTAAAACGGTGTAGGAGAAATGGCAAACCATTTATGCAGTGAACTGAAGCTTGCCCTCTGAAGGGGAACTGTGATGTCCCTTCATGTCATATGTGTACACCCTCGCTCGAGCCCTCTTTAGGACTCCATCACAAAGAAGTACTTACATAAGTACTCAAGGATTAATATAAAATGATAAAATACAATGTTAATTAAAGCATTGTTTTTATGTTTTTATTTTATTTACTGATTTTTTTGGGGGTGGGGGAAGAAGGGGGAAGCTTCAACTTGTAGTAGTTGCTTCCTGTATGTGCCCTGACTGGGCAAGCCCAGGGATTAGAACCAGTGACCTCAGTGTTCCAGGTCGATGCTTTATCTACTGCACCACCACAGGTCAGGCTAAAGCATTGTTTTTAAATAGAGATATGCCATGGGCAACTAAAATGCCTATGAGTTGGGTCATGAAATAAATTATAGTACATCCATATTTTGGAAGATGGTATCAACACTATTAAAAAGGATGAAGTAAACCTACATAAACTGACACAGAAGGATGTCTAAGACAATAAAAAACAGAAAAGCAAAAATTCTGTAGAACTGAATGCAGCTTTTGTAAACAAAACAAATACCTCAATTACATGTATAAGCACAAACACATTCTTGAAATTCCACTGTCCTGAATATAAACATGCAAATATCTTTTGGCGATTAATATAATTTCAAAACAATAGGCAAAGAACTATACTTACCTATTGAATTTAACAGCAAGGCCCAGGTCAGCAATACAACAACTTCCATTTTTCTTAATGAGGATGTTTTTGCTCTTTAAGTCTCGATGAGCAATTGCAGGCTTTCCTTGGGTGCCATAAATCTCTGTGTGTAGATGGCACAGACCACAGGCAGCAGAATAAGCCAATTTGAGGAGGGCTCTGGTGTCTAGTGTAGCACATTTCAGGAAGTCATAGAGAGATCCATTTTCATGATAATCAGTAATCAAATAGAGCTGAGTCCAGGAGCCTGTACCTTTAATGTCTGCTGCTATAAAACCTGTTCAGTTAACAAGTTAAAAAGGTCAGTTACCAGAGATGGCTAGAAAGGGTAATAAATGCTCAGTCAAGATCGTGAGAATAACTCTGGTATCATGCACAAACAATAAACAGTAAATCTGCCCAACGAAATCTCTTGAACGGGTTCCCAAGACTTTTATTTCTGCCATTTACACATATAACTAAGAAAATCAATAGCATATGACTAACTGGGGAAGTGTTATCTACATGATTTCTCTGAGCATAAAAAACTAAAAAGAAGGAATGAGGAAAGACCCTCAATTTCAAATTGAAAAGTGGACACATTAAAATACAGTTAAAAATGTTCAACTAATAAGCCAAATGTCCTAACTCGCCACGCTCCATAATGCTGGCATCCTCCCGTTCCTCTCTCCTTTCAGAAAAAAGATCAGAAGTGCCGGGTTGAATATGTCCCCCAAGTTCCTGTCCACCGTCTAGTACTATAAATGCCACCTTATTTGGAAGCAGAGTCTTTGTAGATGTGATCAATTCAGATGAGGCCATACTGGGTTAGGGGTTAGGGTGGGTGGTGGTTCAGTGACTGGTGTCTTTTATAAGAGGAAAACTGGGCACAGATACACAGGGAAGCCACATGATGACAGAGACAAAGACAGGAGTGTTGTCTCCAGGCTGAGGAACATCACAGACTGCTGGCAATCACCAGAAGCCAGAGAAGGCAAGGAAGGTCATCACTTTAGAGCCTTCAGAAAGCATGGCCCTGCCCACACCTTGATTTTAAACTTCAGGCCTCAAAAACTCACAGAATAAATTTCTGTTGTTTTAAGCCACCCAGTTTGTGGCCATTTGTTATGACAGCTTTAGGAAGCTAATATAAGTTCCCACCACACTCCTGGCAATGTCCCACACACTATCTAAATCAAGGGGAAGGGAAACAGTAGATGAAAGGGCGAGGAACCTGAGTGAGTTTATGTGCCTGATTGATCAGATACTGCCTAAATTATTTTGCTATCATGTAAGTGGGGTTGTGGGTGGGGAGGGAGAGACCTACTGAGCACAGAATATTAAGTGACATCATGTGGTGGTGGTGGCTTACAAAGGCAAAAGGTATATATAAAATTACCATATAAAATTGCTTAAATTACCTTAAAACACTTGGTTTTTGTTACTATATGAGTAAACCCAATAAGCTGTCATTACTCTGACATGGCTGCTTCCTTGTAGGGTAGTAATATAGGGAGGGCCTGGCTGCACTGAGGACTGCACTGTATTTAATACAATACAGTACACACGCCTAAACTCACATGTTTTCAGAACCCATGTGTCTGGCTTCCACCTGCACCCCAGGAACCCTGTCATATTATGATATGGACTGAAACCAACATGTACCCACCAAGTATATTTTCATGGCGCATGAGCACAGTTTGGTAGATTTCCGTTTCTCGAAACCAGCTAGCTTCTTCCGTGGTAAAGAACACTTTGACTGCCACTTTCTCCCCACGCCATTTACCCATCCACACTTCTCCATATCGACCTTTACCAACTTGCCGAACCATCTGAATCTGTTTGGCAATAGTTCGTTGAACCTTCATTAAAAAAAAAAATGTTCTGAGTTCTTGGGGAAAAGAACCTATATTAAGGCTGAGAAAGTGCTACATCCCATCAAAAATGATGATATATATAACCAATCAACTCCAACACTAAAAATTAAAATAAACTTTAACAGAAGATGAGACAATATACAATAGGTTCTGAAATAATAC
Source organism: Rhynchonycteris naso (assembly GCA_037038555.1). Lineage (NCBI taxonomy): Eukaryota > Metazoa > Chordata > Mammalia > Chiroptera > Emballonuridae > Rhynchonycteris > Rhynchonycteris naso. The sequence continues at coordinate 83,280,076 of CM073001.1, read as the reverse complement.
ACTAATAGGTTAGTCAATGTGGCACGCTGCTTGCAAAAACGTTCAAAATACTTCCACTCCCACACATACACCTTTGGGTTGTCTCCGTCGCAGAGTCGAGGCTTGGCCACGTGACTCACTTTGGGTAACAGAACAATGGAAGCGTGATGCAAGTGAAGACACCTGTACAGTATTTGTGAACTGGAGCTTGCCCTTTCTTGTTCTTCTGGGGAGCCCTGTGACCAATGAACAATCCCCATGTCAGCCACTGGCTATATGTATAAATTACACCATCCTGCTCTAGCTGAGCAAGTCCAGGAAAAAAACTGCCCAGTAGACTCACAGAATCATGAGAAATAATAAATGTTTGTTGCTTCAAACAACAAAGCGTTTTGTGTCCTAAGATATCTGTGCTCAACCCAAGGTCACAATGATTTTCTAAACATTTTCTTTTAAAGGTTTTATACTTAAACTTTGACATTTAGGCCTATCTCAATTCCAAGGTAAGTGTGTATATGAAGTGAGGTAAAAGTTGAGATTCACTTTTCTGCAAATGGATGCCCAGTTTGTGCTGTTTTATAGACTGTCAATGTCCCCATTGACTCACTCTTGCACTCAAATCAACTGATCACATATCTGCAATTGCATTTCTAGACTCTTCAGTTCCAGTGATATCCTATTTAGCCAATATTTAGCTAGCACACACTGATTACTGTAGCTTTACACTAAGTCCAGAAATCAGGTTGCAAATTCTCTTTGTTCTACTTTTCCAAGATTGTTGGCTCTTTGGGTCCTTTGTATTTCCATATAAATGTCAGAATCAGCTCATCAATTCTTACAAAAATTTGCTCTGATCTTGATTTGCACTGAATTGAAACTGTAAGTCAATTTTAGGAAAACTGGTATCCTGGGTCCTCTGATTCTGGAATACTGAGTCCTCTGATTCACAAACAGGAATACATCTCCAATTATTTAGGGCTGTGATAATTTGTTTTGGAAATGTTTTCTAATTTTCAGTGTACAAATTCTGCATAATTTTGTAATCTCATTGCACAATATTTAATTTTTATGCTATTTCAAGTGATACAGCTGTAAATTTAATTCCTATTTGTTTTTTGCCGGTGTATAGAAATTCAATGATTTTTGTATAACGACCTTATATTCTGCAAACCCTGATAAACTCACTTCTGGTTGTCATAGCTTTATGGTATTATCCTTTAGCTTTCCTTACACAGACAATCATGTTGTCTGCATATAAAGACAACTTCACTTTACCTTTCCAATTCAATTGCAGAAGTTATTTAATTCAATGAATTTTTGAATCAGAGATGAATGTATTTAAACAAGTGCAATTAAACAATTAAATATCTATCTGAATATCTGGTGTTTATCATAAGGGTGCTCTTGACCCCTAAATCTGGGTATTTCCTTTAATATAATGCTTTACAATTATTTACTACTCCCTTTATAAGGATTTTTATGAACTATGTTTTGGTGACATGGAATTATATTAAGGAAAGTATCCTCTGTAAAGGTAGGTGAGAGAAACTTCCTTTTGACTTCTGAATCTGAAAAGTTATACTTCTCCCAACAGTAAGTTTAACCTGACAGATGCAAAGAATCATATACCTGACTCTCCTACAAAAATGTCTGTTAAAAGCAAAACTTGTGAGCTAATTCTAGCACTTACATAACACTTCATGACCACTTTCTCTTTCATAACCTTACTTGCTTGTTTTATTTTTGTTTCATAGTTCTTATTTTTAACTAATTATATCTTGCATTACTGCAGCCAATTATTTACTTCCTAAATAAGAAGGAAAAAATATGTGTAGTAATATTCCCTAATCTATAGTAATTATGCAGTCTGTCACCATATGAGGATACATTCTGTATCAATAGACCATGAATGTTTATATGACATCTTATCTTACCAATAAAGGTAGTCCAGATCCACTACCAGAACTCTGTGACTGGTCAATAAGGTCTTTTAACGATTCTCCAACTGGAATAAATGCTTCATCCTGTTCCAAATCACGATTGTAACAGCGTCTGCTTGAGATGCTCTTGCAATAATGTCTTTTTAAAAAGCAGAAAATAATCTATATTAAAACTCAAAAACTATAAAATAAAAAGGTAAGAAAATCTTAAAGTTGTTAATACCATTATCTATCCTTCAGACAGGCCCGTATCAGAATTAGCCTTAGCATAGATACTACATCATACTCTGTTAAATAATGTCCAGAAATGGACTCGGTGAGGTCGAGTTTTATATGTCATGTTCAAATGGAAAGCTGTCCATGGTGGACTGACAAGTAAAAAGACAAATCAGAAAACAGCATATAAAGTGTGATCTAGCTATAAAAATCTTTAAATTATATATACATATATATGTCTAAAAAGATCAGAAAATATAGATAGCAAGTTGTAAATAAGTTATTTCTGGGGTTGTAGAAATATATACTTTCTACTTTAAACAAGTGTTTTCGTTTCAATTTATAAGTATATATACATATTTATGTACCAAAATGAACAATAAATATATCTCCATTTTTAAAACGGGAAAAAGAGGCCCTGGCCAGTTTGCTCTGTGGTAAAGCATCAGCCCGGTATTTCGATACCTGGTCAGGGCACACAGGAGAAGTGCTCATCTGCTTCTCCACCCCTCCCCCTCTTGCTCCTCTCCCTCTCTTCACCTCCCCTCCTGCAGCCAAGGCTCCATTGCAGCAAAGTTGGCCTGGGTGCTAAGGATGGGTCCATGGCCTCTGCCTCAGGCACTAAAATGGCTCTGGTTGCAACAGAGCAAGGGCCTCAGATGAGCAGAGCATCACCTCCTAGAGAGATTGCCAGGAGGATCCCAGTGGGGGCAAATGCAGGAGCCTGTTTTTTCCTCACCTCCTCTCACTAAAAAAATAAAAAAATTAAAAAAAGGGAAAAAGAAGTTTATGGAAAAGAAACAAGTTCCTTAATTCAGTCTGATACTTTTGAAGGCTTCTCTTCTTTAATATTCAAAATATAAAATGTTTCAAACATAGAGGAAGGTAAAGATTAATTTGATAGCCACGTGTACAAAATTTAAATTTAATAAATCAACATACTATAATTATTTCAAACACATTGAAAATAAATAAAAATTAGAAATATTTGAAGCTCCAGCCATTTCTCTGATCATTCTATTTCTCTCCCTGACTCCTAATACACACTATCCTAAAAGAGATTATATTCTCCCAATGTATATATTTATACTTTTACCAAACTATAGATATTCATAAACTGTATATATATTTACATAAATAGTATGTTGTATTAATACTTTAGACCTTGCTTTTTAATAAAAAAAAACTACTTATGGCCCTGGTTATGTGGTTCAGTAGATAGAGCGTCAGCCCGATGTGACCAGGTTCAAGTTCCAGTCAGGGCACACATGAGAAGTGACCATCTGCTTCTCTTCCCTCACCTCCTCTCTCTCTTCTCTTCTCACTGTCAATGGCTCGACTGGTTTGATTGTTGCCCCATGTGCTGAGGATAGCTCAGTTGGGTTGTACACTGGCCCCAGACAGGGGTTGCCAGGTGGATCCTGGTCTGGGCGCCTGTGGAGGAGTCTATCTCCCCTCCTCTCACTAAAAAACAACAACAACTTATGTTTTACATACTTATTCTTGTTGATATAGGTAAAAAACAGTGGCTCATTTCTGTTGATACCACTGTTCTATGACTCACTTCATTGTTACAAAACTCCTAAGAGGTAAGTGCTATTATTCCCATTTTGTAAATGAGCAAACAGTGGCCCAGAGGTTCATCATTTGCTCCGAGTTAAACAGCTGGTCAAGTGGAGAAGCTGGGATCTAAACCCAGAGGCCTAGATCAGGCATAGCTTTCTATTTCTACCTGGCATAATTTTCTTTCTATTTGAAGAACTTCCATTGACATTTCTTGTGCAGCAGACCTGCTAGTGAAGAATTCTTTCAAGCTTTTGTATGCCTGAAAGTCTTTATATTGCCTTCATCTTTGAGAAAGATTTCCCCTGAGTATCGAATTCTAGATTCACGACTTTGTCCTTTGAGTACTTTAAAGATGGCGTTCTGCTGTATTCTTGCTCACAACTGTTTCCCATGAAAAGTAGGCTAGCATCCTTATCTTTAGTCCTCTGTATATAATCTGCCTTTTTGCTCCTGGCTGCATTTAAAATTTTGCTCTTTATCACTTGTTTTGAGCTATTTGATTATAATATGTGCCTTGATGTAGTTTTCCTCATGTTTCTTATACTGTCTGCAGAGCTTTTTGGATCTATGGGTTTATAGTTTTCACTAAAATTGGAAAACTTTTGTTACTTCTTAAAATATTTTTTTCTGTTCCTTCCTCTTCTTTGGGAACTCCAATTTTATATAAATTTTTAGGCTATTCGAAGTGCCACAGCTCAATGGTGCTCAATTCATTGTTTACCTTCTTTTATTAATGCTTGTTTAGTTTTATTGCTGTCTTCACGCTCCCTACATCAATCCCACCCAGGGTATTATTCATCTCAGATATTACAGATTTCATTTCCTGAAGTTTGATTCAGGTCTTTTTTCTATCTCTCATGTCTCTATTTAACTTTTGAACATAGAAAATAGTTATAATAACTTTTTAATGCCTTTGTCTGCTAGTTCTAAAACCTTTATCAATTCTTGGTCAGTTGTATTGATTGCTTACTTTTCCCTCTCATTATGGATAGTATTTTCCTACTTTTTATATACCTGGTAATCTTTGAATGGCAGGTAGTTTGAATTTTACTTTGTTGGGTGCTGGGTATTTCTGTAATCCTATAAATATTCTTGAGCTTTGTTTGAGAATGTAGCTATGTGAAAAAGGTCCGATCCTTTGGTCTTGTTTTTGAGGTAGGACCAGAGCCATGTTTAGTGTAGGGCTAATTATTACCCCAAGACCCTCTGAGTCCTCTAGCCAATGCCCTGTGAATTACAAGGTTTTCAAGTCTCACAGTGGGTGGGACAGACCCTATTCCCAGCCTTGTGTAGTTTATTCCACTGCCCTCGCTAATCAGAACTCAGCTGACCACCAAAGATCACCTCCTGCAGCTCTCCAGATTCTTTTTCTGGGACTCCCTCTGCTCCAGCGCTCTGTCCCATGACCTGCCGCTGCTGTTCTCACCCGACTCCCTATTCTATCTGCTCAGTTCAGATTCTGCTGGGCTACATTGGGCTCCTCCTGTATTCCGCAGCAGAAACTCTCTTCAGGCAGTAAGCTGGGCAAGCCTAAGGCTCACCTCATTTGTTTCCTGTTTCTCAGGGATCAGTGTCCTTGGCTGCCTGATTGGCAGCTGTTACTATCTTCTTATCTGTTGTCTCCAGGGAACAAGCCTGGTTGACAGGGTTCTAGGAGGTTCTACTGATTTCTTAATGCAGTATTAGAAACGAACACAACCCCACACCTTCAAAAATAGGCATTTACGCAATTTTCTGGGTTTTATTGCCACTCTGAGCTTCACTTCCAGAGATAAAAGGCACTATAGGTCCTGAGCTTCTCGGGGGACTTCTACACTGGTTGCTTCATGGCTATCAATTTCTAGCCTAGGATTCAGATTTTTAGGTCTGTAAAGTCAATTATTATTCATCCACGTTTCACAGATTCCAAAGTATTTTGCTGTTATATCCTGTGCTTGTGTTAGTTGGACAATTATAAACTATTGCTGTTTGAGTCAGGTGAGCAAGAGTAAATATAAATACATATGCTCAAGCTGCCTTGTTATCTCAAAGACTTATTATTGAACACTGGAATCTCTGCCAGTATAACAGACCAAAAACAGTATCTCAGTATGATTTTAATTCATATTTATCACAGTAAGAGCCTTCTTTAGTCATCTTTTAATTTTTCTTTTAAGAGCCACATGTATTTCTTTATAGATAAGTCATATATTCATTTCTGTGGCCATTTCCCCTATGACTTGCTAGATTCTTTTCTTTTTGATTTATAGAAGTTCTTTATATTCGAGAAATCAGTTTTTTGTAATAGGAGCTGAATGTTTTTCACTACAGTCTGTCTTCTGACCATTTATGGTTTCTGCCACATAATAAAGTTTTATTTCTGTGTAGTTAACACCATCAATCTTCTCTTTGTTATTGTTAAGTGTCTTCTTTTTTGTTTTTATATTTTGTGTCTGACTCATGAAGGTCCTCCATTGTCTGAGATTATTTTTTAAAATAATTCACCCCTAGCATGTTCTGGTACTTTAATCATTTCATTCTGTATATATCTAGTTCCAATCTGGTTGAAATTTATTTCTGTGTAGGGAATTTACTCAACTTCATATTCTCCCATATAGCCAAAATACCCCAACTCTACTTATTAATCCATCCTTTCCTCAATGATCGGAAATGTTATCTTTATCATATACTAAATTTCCTTATATACTTGTGTCTATTTATGGGTTTAATAACCTGTTCCACTAATCTCTCTGTATTTAAATGACAATAAGATAATGTTTTTTGGTTATTTTTTTTTAATATTTTTCCAAAGCGATAAGCGGGGGTTGGGGGTCAGCAGACAGACTGACTCCTACATGCACCTGCCCGGGATCCACCTGGCATGCCCACCAGGAGGTGATCCCACTTGGGGAGTTTCTCCACTGCAACCGGAGCCATTCTAGCACCTGAGGTGGAGGCCATGGAGCCATCCTCAGCGCCCAGGTCAACTTTGCTGCAATGGAGCCTTGGCTGCAGGCGGGGAAGACAGAGATAGAGAGAAAGGAGAGGGAGAGGGTGGAGAAGTAGATGGGGGTTTCTCCTGTGTGCCCTGGCTGGGAATTGAACCCGGGACTTCCACACGCTAGGCCGACGCTCTACCGCTGAGCCAACTGGCCAGGGCCGATAATGTTATATTTTTGAAATTTATGTCTTCCTATTACTATTCTTCTCTTTTAACAACTTTTCCAGGTGACTAAATACAAATAATTCTTAATCCCCAAATAAGTTAAGAATGATAAAATAGTTGATTCTTGAAACAGGATTTAAACATTTAGCTATTAAGAAAGTTGAATATTCCATAAGAAATAAGAAAGTCATAAGGACTCAGGAATATAACAAAAAAGATCAAGTTGTGTCTAATTAAATAATTGGGAATAAGATCCTCTTTTCCCTTAAGAAAATTATAATCTAGTTAATTTAAGGAGATATAAACAGAGAATATAAGTTGATGGTTTCTTCTCTATTTTCTTTTAACAGAGACAGAGAGAGTCAGAGAGAGAGACAGATAGGGACAGAGAGACAAGAAGGGAGAGAGATGAGAAGCTTCAATTCTTCATTGCAGCTCCTTAGTTGTTCAGTGATTGCTTTCTCATATGTGCCTTGACCGGGGGGCTACAGCAGAGCAAGTGACCCCTTGCTCAAGCCAGTGACCTTGGGCTCAAGCCAGTGACCATGAGGTCATGTCTATGATCCCATGCTCAAGCCAGCGACCCCATGCTCAGGCCGGCAAACTTGGGGTTATGAACCTGGCTCCTCCATGTCCCAGTCCGAAGCTCTATACACTGCGCCACCACCTAGTCGGGCTAAGTTAATGGTTTCTGAATTACATTTAGCAGTCAATAGTTTCTCCTCAGTGATTTAAAAACAATTTATATCTATTACTCAACAAAATGTTTTGCATCAAAATAATTATAGTCTTACTTGTAACAGAAGCAGCTGGAAAAGATGATCATAGCGATTATGCAGACAGCCATAGAAATGAGCACGACCAGCCACCGAATGCTGCCATCTAAAAATGGACCTGACAATGAAAGTAAACCAGGAAGTAAACACACTGTCTTTCTATCATATCTTATTAAAAGAAAAAAATAATTTGTAGCATTAAATTCTAGAAAAATTGCTTACTGTTAAAATCAGAAAAACATTTTACTTAAAATCATGATCACACTTCTCTATGCTAACTTACCTACAACAACAGGGGGCAGTGTGGGTTGTAAGTACTGGTTACATAAATTGGTCCTACAACATTCTATTGTCCGGCGAAGCTGGGCTTTTGGTGAATCCTAGAGGAAGAGTAATAACAAAATTAGAAATGGTTTGATATACTAAACTGATAATGAAGCATTTAAGTTTTCATAATATATTATTTCTAACTCAGTAAGTAAAATGCACCTTCAAATTTTGTGTGCAGAAGGATTATTAAAAGTTAGAATCTGTGCTGAAGTAGTTTAAACTGTGAAAATTTATAAAACGGTATTTCTTAAGGAGAACCTATATATATGGGTGGTTTATTAGCACTAGGCCATAACTTAATTACAAATAAATAAAAATTTTAAGTATTTTCCACCAAACTCTAGCACATCTTAATTTATTACTATTCATTTTTAGTAAAAACAGAAAAAAGTATTTGAAGTGATGAGATCTTTCCTAAAAACCACAGGTAATCATTTTATTACAATGATAAACTAGTAAGGTAAATATGATTTTACAGTAGTGTTGAGACTCGAGTGGACCAGACCAGATCAGACTGAAAGTAGATGGTATTGCCGGTCAAAGATAGCACAGGTAAGGAGAGCTGGTGGAGCAGGGAGAAGACACTGCAGAATGTCACTTAACAACTATGCCAAAACTCATGAGCTGATTGTGGAAGCAAGTCAAAGTGCATGTGGTGAAGAAAAGGGCAAAGTATAAAGACAATATTCCTGAGTTTTTAGGGCCACCAACCAGATATGAGATGTGTCCTTAAAAGATGAGAACACAGCACAAAGAAAAGATTGTAGTCACGGGAACAGATAGCAACAATTATGTGTGAAGCTTCAGTTGATTAACAGTATAGGAATAGACAAGTTCTCCACTTAAATTCTAACATTTCAGTACTACCTGGGAGAACTGCTATTCTGGACCAACAAACTAACACTAAGGAACTGCTTGTTATTAAAAAAGTAGAAAGAATATAAGCAGAAATTCACCATGCTATTCTTTTTCTGTGTGTGACAGAGACAGAGAGAGACAGAGGGACAGATAGGGACAGACAGGAGAGAAATGAGAAGCATCAATTCTTCATTGCAGCACCTTAGTTGTTCAAAGATTGTTTTCTCAAATGTGCCTTGACCAGGGGCGGGACGGGGGGAGGGGGTTACAGCAGAGCAAGTGACTCCTTGCTAAAGCCAGTGGCCTTGGCTCAGGCTGGTGAACCTTGCTAAAACCAGATGAACCCACACTCAAGTGGGCGACCTTGGAGTTTTGAACCTGGGCCCTCCGCGTCAGACACTTTATCCACTGCAACAACGCCTGGTCAGGCAACAGTGCTATTCTTAAGTAAATTAGCAGATGGCCAGAAGGTAAAATCTCAGTATAATCAGGTATTACTTTAAAAATGTGAATATGTTAAGTCCATGACCTGAGATTCTATCAGAGAAGATGGGTCAAGAACACTGGAAACCTCCAACAGGAAGGACAAGTTTTGTATTTTTACTAAATTTTTTAGTTTTTAGCAACTGATTATAAAGAGAAAAAGAAAAATGTTCGGAGTTACACCAGTGGCTCTAAAATAATCCCAGATCTAAAAACGAATGCACTTATACAAAGGATGGAATGAAGAATATGTACCTTAAGAGAAGGAAAAGAAGTGCCATGCACTCAGGAAGAGTTCCAGGAAGGCTCAAGTTCAAAGTCAGTCCAGACCTGAAGAAGCGGAAATGTAAAGAAGAACCAAGAAAGTGGCTCTTCAGCAGTGCTAGAACAGACTGCAAAGCAGTGGCTGTGTGGCTGACGAGAACAGGAAGTACAGGGAAAAGAAAAGCACAACTCCTCACTGTTTGTTTCAGTATTCTCTATTGAGAACAGTGGTGAGAATGGAGAGGCAGACCAAACACCAGCAACTGGGAACCACTGTGCCAGATGAATGAAGAGGTCCTACACCAGGCATGGCCAACATATGGCCCGCAGGCAGGATCTAGCCCGCGTAATGAGTTTATACGGCCTGTGATTAAATTTTTAATTTTCTCCGCTAGTTTAAAATCTCAGCTACTCAGAAGTGGAAGCATCTTTGATTATTGGAAATTGAGATACTTAAGTAGATAGTGATACGCATTAAAGAATTCCGCATGTGACTAATCTAGGGTTAACTTCCAATAATTGGTGAAATGAATTCGTGATACTTCTTTAATTTTTAAAAAAAATCCCATTATAAAGATTTACAACTTCTGTACTCGTCTGTACTCCATATAAACTGTTCGATGTTTAGCGGCGATATGAAACCCACATCTTTTAGGCGGAATTTGCCAGTGCGCACCCAAGGTCAAACAATTTGTTATTTTTGTGGTCAAGTGTTCCGAATCAAGTGGCATTGTTGTAGCATAGACAGTAGCTGCCGTTGATAACTGAAAACATGTCCAGGCTATTTGTAAAACAAAATAATTGTTTTATTTGTGATATAACCCCTTCAAGCTCATTCTATTAATTAAGTATTGTTTCAGTTGATCACGACAGTTTGGATATTTATATGGTATGTAATTATATTTTTATTAAAATAATATTGCACATTAAAATTTTTTTCACTCACATTTATTCATAAACAAATTACATAATAAAATTTTGTTTACTTAAACAAATTGTTTTTGTATTTAACGTTTTTTAATTTTAATAATTTGTTCAGCCAACCCGTGAAAAAAGTTTTCCTTCTAATCTGGTCTGGGCACAAAACCTGTTGTCCACACCTGGTCTACACTATTCCTGTGTTCTGTATGAATCTATCTTCTAACCTAGGAATCTATCCCAGGAAGATGAAAGCACTGTTAGATGGCAGAAAAACAGGTATGATTGAAAGGTTTTAAAAACGAGGAGTGTTAGAAACTACAAAGCTAAATGTTATATTTTCTTTAAAAGGGAAAGAAAGACTTTGCCAGTAACAGACTGGAGGCAGCATGGTTTTATGGAAAAAGTGAGGGCTTTGGAATAAAATAGCTTAAATCGTAGCTTTGCCACTTACTAACTTTGTGATCACGAGCAATAAACCCATTTCTCCCTGGGCTTCAGTTTCCTCTGATGTAAAATGGAGGATAAAAATATCTGTCTATTGTCTGACCAGGCAGTGGTGGCACAGTGGATAGAGCGTTGAACTGGGATGCGGAGGACCCAGGTTCGAAACCCCGAGGTCGCCGGCCTGAGTGCGGGCTCATCTGGCTTGAGTGCAGGCTCACCAGCTTGAGTGTGGGGTTGTTGGCTTGAGAGTGGGATCATAGATATGACCGCACGGTCGCTGGCTTGAGCTCAAAGGTCGCCCAAGGTTACTGGCTTGAGCCCAAGGTGGCTGGCTTGAGCAAGGGGTCACCTGTACTTCTGGAGCCCACCGGTCAAGGCACATATGAAAAGCAATCAATGAATAACTAAGGAGCCACAACAAAGAATTGATGCTTCTCATCTCTCTCCCTTCCTGTCTGTGCCTATCTGTCCCTCTCTCTCTCTCTCTGTTAAAAAATAAATCTGTCTTTCAGGGTAACTGGGGGCAGGGGGTAAGGTACAATATACCAAGTACCATATTAAACAGTAAATATTCAATAAATTAATTCTTTTTCTAGTGAAGTTGGCATGGATCCCAGTCAAGATTCTAGAAAAAACATGCCTGGACTGTAGTGGCGCAGTGGAGAGAGCGTCCAACTGGAGTGCTGAGGTCACTGGTTCAAAACCCTGGACTTGCCCAGTCAAGGCACATAAGACAAGCAACCAGTGAACAACAAAAGTAAAGCAACTATGGGTTGACACTTCTTGTTTTCTCCCCTTCCTCTCTGTAAAAATCAATAAATAAAATATTCAAAAAAAGATTCTAGAAAAAGCTAAAAATGCTTGTAAACCCCTGGAAGACTCAATGTGGTTTCACCAAGAATAAATAACATCAGTCCTACCTCACAACTTTCCTACACAGGCTAACTGGGAAGGCAGAAGTCAGGTGTGCAGATGAGTGACCCGGCCTTTCCCATTCCTGCCCTCCCCAAGCCCCTATTCCAACCAAGTCCATTTGTATCTCCAAGTTTATGTGGGAGATACAATCCTCATGGGGGCCTGACCTGTGGCAGCGCAGTGGTTGGAACGCTGAGCTGGGATGCTGAGGTTGCCTGTGTGAAAACCCAGGCTGGACTGATCAAGGCACATACGAGAAGCACCTACTATGAGTTGTTTCCTTCTCCTTCCCCCTCTTCTCTCTCCTTTTTCTAAATAAATAAATAAAATATTAAAAAAGAATTCCTCGTGGGGAAAAACTTACTTGGCATTAATAAAATAGATTTTGTGAGCTTGGATAGGGGAGGGTAAGGAAATGATATGTAAAAAGGAAAGGAATGGCAGGCAGTTTCTGAGGAAAAAATACATCCTGTGGGAAGAAACAGAACAAGGTCAGTTTACCAACTAGGGATGAGGGTAGAGAAAAAGTCAAGGTCTGGGCAATGGTGATGGCTCCCATTTTAACCTGTTTTGATCCCTAGCTGGCAAGATGTGTAAAAGCACTGGAAGAAGAAAGTGAGGGTGAAAGTCAAAAGCTGTTCTCCTCGGGTTAGGTGCTAAGGAAATGGGTATTGACATTTTAGCAAGATACATAGAAAGTTAGACAAGTGAAGTTCAAGTTTCTGGCTTGTGTAACCCCTAAATGAATTCTTAAAAACAATGTATCCCCTCACATACTTTAAGGGTGATACCTAAAATTTTTCATCATAAACAGCTGCAAAGAATATATTAATCATTTCTGCCTTATTATACACAATGACATTTTAAAATAAAACTGTTATATGATTCTTAAGTCTATTCAGTAGAATCTAAATAACATAGCAATCTGATACCATTTATTACTAAACAAATGTCCCTCTTTTTTTTTAGAGAGAGAGAGAGAGAGACAGGAATGGAGGAGGAGGGAAGAGAAAGATGAGAAGCATCAACTCGTAGTTCCTTCACTTTAGTTGTTTATTGATTGCTTTTCATACATGTCTTGTCTGGGGGGTTCAAGCTGAGCCAGTGATCCCTTGCTTAAGCCAGTACCTTGGGCTTCAAGCCAGAAACCTTGGGATCATGTTAATGACCCTGCACTCAAGCAGGCGACCTCAGGGTTTCAAACCTGGGACTTTAGTGCCCCAGGTCAACACTCTATCCACTGCACCACCAGCAGTCAGGCAGGAAGCAGCATATGAATTTGAACACAGACTGTCAGGCTTTATGACTAACTTATATTGGTGAATTCAGTTCAGAGTCATGCCAAGTTCAGCGGACCTGGTTGCTACTGCTGTACTCAGTGCTCTAACCATAGCTTTCTTCAATATTTTTTAAGTGACTAAATAATATATAGTATGTGGTTGATCAATGTGCAAATGGAATAAAACCAGACTGAAGAAAAGACCAAATTTGCATCCCCCAAATTTTGACTTATTAAACAAAAGCAAAGAAAAAATTCTAATATGTGAAATTTAACACAGACAAGTATGTGACTATTGTGTAACAAAACTCATTCCATCAACTTATTTGTGTCAAGAAATCAGCAGCACCAGTACAGAAGGGAAGAGATGCAGCTTTGCAGTGGCATGAGAGACACAGGGCTCCCGCTGACGGAAAGCTCAGTGCTCTAAGAATATGGGGGACCGGCAAACCTTTATTGTGAAATTTGGTTATATTTAGAAAAAGGAAAAGGAGTTATTTATTCTCTGCTTTTTCCTGGTCAGATCGCACTCAATTCTGCATATTACACTGAGAACTAAAGAGTGAGTAACTAAAGCTAATCATATAAGGAGCAATTGAAGTGACTGTGAACAATACTTTTCATGGGCCAAGACTAGAATAGAAGGTATGTGAAAGAAAGCAGGACAAATAAAACCTTTTTTCACACAGTAAAAGGATATCATATTAAAGAGGGATTAGATTTGCTTTCTATGGTCCAAGGAAGCAGGAAGGAAGATAGATTTTTCAGTCATTGGTAGGAAAAACTTTCTCAGGATCAAGTCAGGTTATGTTACAGAGGAAATAGGTGGTCTTGGGAAGTAATGAGCCTCTGCCCTTAGAGGTGTGACACATAGAAATAGATGGGATGTACTGTGTGTGTGGGGGGGGTTAGGGGAAGGAAAGCGAAGATTGATCCCAAACATAAGCCAAGAGGTTGAAACACATAATCTTTAAAGTTTCTATCAATCCTGCCTGACCAGGCAGTGGTGCAGTGGATAGAGCGCTGGACTGGGATGCGGAAGACCCAGGTTTGACACCCCGAGGTCACTTAAGCGCAGGCACATCTGGCTTAAGCCAAAGCTCGCCAGCTTGAACCCAAGGTCACTGGCTCAAGCAAAGGGGTTGCTCGGTCTGCTGAAGGCCTGTAGTCAAGGCACGTGTGAGAAAGAGATCAATGAACAACTAAGGTGTCACAACAAAAAACTGATGATTGATGTTTCTCATCTCTCTCCATTCCTGTCTGTCTGTCCCTATCTATCCCTCTCTCTGGCTCTCTCTCTGTCTCTGTAAAGTTTCTATCAATCCTGAGAATTTCTAAATAATTTGAGTAATTTTCTAAACTAAGAGGCTTAAATTTGTGTACAAAAGGATCTACCAGAAGCTGCTTTTAAGAGTTTCAATATTTCAAAAACATTGGCAGGTTCCCCTGGAGCAAAATCACTACACAGAGTTTTGAAAAAATTAGGTTTATAACCCAGAGGGCAGTAGGATGGTCATAAACTATTACCAATCAATCCTCTGATTTCTTTGCTGCTGCTGTTAAAATAACTCCACAGAGATCACGTCATAAGGACCTAACCATTTCTAAGTTGTCTCAGAGTGATACAAAGGTTACTTACTATAACACCTTAAAGTCTTTCCAATTTTATGATCCACAAGTGTGACTGTATCATATTTTTCAGCCATAGCAATTTAGAAAAAGGATGGTTTGAAACTTTTTTATAAGTAATCTAGAACTTCAATTAGCACAATAATATTACCTGAAGTAAGAGCTTTCCCAACTATATCTCCTTACAAGGACAAAAAACAATGTACTACCAGGCACACTTCTCCTAGAAGGTAAGTCAGTGCTTTTTATGTGGCCCTTCCCTTCTTGAAGTCAGAGGCCCCAATTAGCTCTTACCTTGCACTGAAAATCAGATCCTTCATATTTCATACACCCTGAAGCTAACGTGGTTTCTCCCTGGTCATCTTCTTCTATGATGGCAAAACAATGCCCATTCGTTCTAAAAGAAAAAAAATACTTAAAAACATAACTTAATATCAAAAAGTACTAATTAAAATTGGTTAACTGGATATTGATGGCTTTTATTATCTTATTTTTAAAATTAGAATTACATACATATTGGATTTACTAGCAAACTTCATGGGTTTTACGGCAAATGAAAGTTGTAAGTTACATCTGAACTAAAACCTAAAGGTCTAGAAAGAACCCATGTCAGGTGGAAATAGATTCGTATTAAACAAGTCCTCCAAATATATAACTTCTATTTGCTAACAACAACTATGTGATTTATAGAAAGCTGACTTATAAAATTTTATAGAGTAAGGCATCTTAATTTTTAAAAATATACTTAAAAATATACATGAGGGAAAGAAGAGTGGGGGGAGGTAGAAGAGAGTAAAGAAGGGAGAAATGGTAATGGGAGAAGACTTGGCCTGGGTGAGGAATGCAAAGTGCAGTATGCAGATGATGTGTTATAGAATTGTACACCTGAACCTGCCTGATTTTATTAACCAATGTCACCCCAATAATTTCAGTAATAAAAATATACTGTAAAATAACTTTATTTTTATCCATAAAGTTTTCAGTGTTCACATACTGCACACAATAAATAAAAACAAACTTCCCTCTGAAACAAAAACAGACTCAATGACAAAGAACATTTAAGAATAGACTAAGAGCCTGACCAGGAAGTGGCGCAGTGGATAGAACGTAGGACTGGGATGCAGAAGACCCAGGTTTGAGACCCTAAGGTCGCCAGCTTGAGCGCAAAGCTCACCAGCTTAAGCCCAAGGTCGCTGGCTTGAGCAAGGAGTCACTCACTCTGCTGTAGGCCCCTGGTCAAGTCACGTATGAGAAAACAATCAATGAATAACTAAGGTGCTAGAACTTAGAATTGATGCTTCTCATCTCTCTCCCTTCCTGGCTGTCTGTCCCTCTGTCTGATTCTGTCTGTCACACACACAAAATAAAACAGACTAGGAAATATGTAGGAGAGAGAAGAGGGTGATGGAGTAGATGGATGTTCCAATTCCCACCTCCCAGAACCAAAGTGGATTACTAAACTAAGAGGAACTTATAACCAAGGATCATCGCAGAAACCACACTGAGACTGGTAGGGAATCTCACGGCAGAATGGGTTGCCTGAAGAGTTGTGGGTCCTCAGGCCCTGGATGGAACCGGAACCCCAGTCTAGAGCTCCAGAGACTAAAAGAGGTGTACAGACAGTATTTAGCTGAGAAAAGAGCCAGGTTACTGTTTGCAAGAAAACAACAGAACTCTCAGACTGAGGCTCCAACTTAAAGGGACTGCACAGAAAACCTCATTCACAGCCACTTACTTGGGGCTCTGGGAGCAGGGAGCGCTGAGAGGACTGGAGTTGCAAGAGGGAAGCGTAATCTCAGAGGCACAGGGAGAGACACTGTGGGGGACAGCCACTCTAACTCGTGCTGAGTAACTCCCCAAATCTAAAGTGGCCATTTTTCCTGGGAGAAGCAACACCAGCAAAGGGAAGCAATTACTTCGCCCACTAGAGGCTCTCCTGCTCCAGTCAGAGTAAAGAGTCACTTAGAAGCAGGCAGCATGTCAGGTACACAGGTTTTTGAGTGCTGAAGACTGGGCTGCACCCCCTACCCCTATGCTGCTGAGTACCTGCTGAAGGATGGGCGGCCTGGCTGCAGTGGCAGCAGCAGCGGCGGTGGGGGTGTTGCTTGGTTCCTGAGACCGCGCATGCCTGCGTGCTTGTGGTGGTGGCAGGGGCGGCACCTGGCCTGCAGAAGCAGGCTGGTGCTGGCGGTGCCTGTGCACCCGAGGCACCAGCAGCGGGCCAGGAGGCAGACCATGCCTCGGGAACACAGAGGCGACATCGACTGGACAAGACTAGATAAAAGCCATCCAAGGAGTGCAGTTGATATATAGAACGGTACCTGGGTGCAGAAGAGGCAGCCACAAATTCTGGATCACCTGTAGCTCTGAGAAGTTTGCTAAGGGTCAGTCATAGGCAGGGACCTGTGCCAGGTTCTGGCCAGGGAGGTCCAAGGCTGGTACATCCAGCAGCCAGATACGGAGAGCATCAGTTCAGAACCTAACAACCCTAGTAAGAGAGGTATATTAAGGAAGGGCTACTCACACCTGACCCAGCTAAGGCATAGAAAATGCCAATACAAATAGTAAAAGAGCAGTAACATCAGAAAAGTAGCCCACAGAGGATTACAAACAACAGCTGGTGCCAACCCAAGAAAATCGAGAAACAACACAACTGGAAGCTAGAAGCAGACAACAACATCAAACCTATACTCGGCTAGCTACATAAACAGCACACCCAAAGCAGCAGTCTATACAAAGACAAAATAGGAAGACAAAAAAATGTAATCCAAATGAATCAACAAAAGAAACCCCCAGAAAAAAAACTGAATGAGATGGAAATAACCAAGATACCGGATGCAGAGTTTAAAATACAGTGTGTCCATAAACTCATGGTGCATTTTTGACCAGTCACAGGACAAAAGTGTACCATGACTTTACGGACACACTGTAATGATTGTTAGGATGCTCAAGGATCTTAGAGCAACAATGGATGGAAAGAATAAACACCCAAATAAAGAGATAGGAAGCATCAAAAAGGACATTGAAATAATAAAAAGAATCAGTCAGATATGACAAATACAGTATCTGAAATGAAGACTAGAAGGAATTAACAGCAGGCTGGATGAGGCAGATAGGCTGGATGAAGCAGAGGATCAAATCAGCAATTTAGAAGAAAAGAAAGCCGAAAGCAAAGAAGAAGAAAAGCAAAAAGAAAAGAGGCTCAAACACTCTGAGGAAACTCTAAGAGAGTTCTGTCAGAACATGAAGAGAAACAACATCCAAATCATAGGGGTTCCTGAAGGAGAAGAGAAAGAGCAAGGGATAGAGAACCTGATTAAAGAAATCATAGCTGAAAACTTTCCAAAATTGATGAAGAAAAAAGTCACACAAGTTCCAGAACCACAGACTCCCATTAGACAGAAACCCAAGGAGGCCTACACCAAGACATATCATAATTAAAATACCAAAGCTAAGAGATAAAGAAAGAATACTATAAGCTGCAAGAGAAAAGCAGTCAATCACCTACAAAGGAGCCCCCATAAGGAAGACATCCGACTTTTCAACAGAAACACTTGAGGCCAGAAGGAAATGGCAAAAAATATTCAAAGTAAGGCAGAACAAGAGCCTACAACCAAGACTTCTTTATCCATCAAGGCAATTGTTTAAAATAGGAGAAATAAAAAACTTCCCAGATTAAAAAAAACTCAAGAAATTCATTATAAACAAACCAATGCTGCAAGAAATGTTAAGGGGCCTGTTGTAAACAGAACAAAGGGGTAAAAAAATCAAGAAAGAGAGAAATGTAGATTTAAAAAGTAAACTGGCAATAAACAACTACATATAAATAATACCTTAAATGTAAATGGATTAAATGCTCCAATCAAAAGACATAGGATAGGATAGCTGTGTGAATAAGAAAACAGATCCCGTACATATGCTGTCTACAAGAGACCCACCTCAAAACAAAAGATACACATATACTGAGAGTGAAAGAATGAAAAAAATATTTCATGCATATGGAAATGAAAAGAAAAAAACAGGGTAGAAATACTTATATCTGACAAAACAGCCATTAAAACAAAGCCTATAGGGATAAAGAAGATCACTATATAATGATAAAGGGAGCAAGGCCACAGAAAGATATAACCATTATAAATATCTATGTGCCTAATATAGGGGCACCTAAATATGTAAAGCAGATTTTGATAAACATAAAGGGAGAGATCAACAGCAATACTATAATAGTAGGAAATTTCAATGCCCTACTAAAATCACTGGATAGATCCTCAAGAAAGAAAATTAACAAAGAAACAGCAGCCTTAAAGGACACACTAATCAACTGGATTTAATAGATATCTTCAGAACTTTTGACCCTAAAGGAGCAGAATATACATTCTTTTCGAGAGCTCATGGTACATTCTCTAGGATAGACCACATGTTAGGACACAAATAAAGTCTCAATAACTATAAGATTGAAATCATATCAAGCATCTTCTCTGATCACAACGGTACAAAACTAGAAATCAACTACAATAAAAAAACTGAAACACATTCACACACTTAGCGGCTAAATACCATGTTATTAAAGAATGGGTTAACAATGAGATCAAGGAAGAAATAAAAAATTTCCTTGAAACAAATGAAAATTAACATACAACAATTCAAAATTTATGGGACACAGCAAAAGCAGGCCTGAGAGGGAAGTTCATAGCACTACAGGCATAACTTCAGAAGCAAAAATACAAAAGCCCCAATAAACAGCTTAACCCAGCATTTAAAAGAACTAGGAAAAGACAGCAAGTAAAGCTCAGAGGAAGTAGAAGAAAGAAAATAATAAAGATCAGAGTGGAAATAAATGACATAGAGACTAAAAAAAAAATACAGAGGATCAATAAAACCAAGAGCTGTTTCTTTGAAAAGGTAAACAAGATTGATAAACCTTTAACCAGACTCACCAAGAAAAAGAATGGACTCAAATAAATAAAATTAGAAACGAGAGGGGAGAAGTAACAACTCACACAACAGAAATACAAAGGATTGGAAGAAAATACTTTGAAGAACTATATGCCAAAAAATTAGACAACCTAGGTGAAATGAACAAATTCTTTGAAACATATAATCTTCCAAAAATCAATCTGGGCGGAGGAGCAAAATGGCGACTGAGTAGGCGGACGTACCAACTTCCAACTCCCAGAACCAAAGTGGATTATAACTCAATTTTAAGAACCATCATCTGGATAAACCAACTTTGACCTAAACTAAGTGGACTCTTCAACCAAGGAACACAGAAGAAGCCACACTGAGACTGGTAGGAAAAGCGAAAGCGCGAAGAGGGCTGCCCAGCTCCCCAGAGCGAACGGCAGCCCGAAGAGACCCACGTGGCGAGAGGAGAGTTTGGCGGAGAGGGAGGGACCTGGGTACCAGAAACAAAGCTCCAGCATGCAGTCGCAGATCCTAGAAGAGGCGTTTGGACAGTATTGAGCTGTGAAACAAGTGAGGATACTGTCTGTGAGAAAGAGACAGTTTTCTCAGACCCAAGTTTCTTTTTAAAGGGACAGCACAGAAAACCTCTCTCACAACCACGCACCCGGGGATCCAGAAAACGGGGACAGAGGAGAGGACCAGAGCAGCGGGAAGACAGTGTGGACTGAAGGCACAGGGACAAAAACTCTGAGGGACAGCCACCCTAAACCCTGGGCTAGGTCACTTCCCTAATCAAAAACGAATATTTCTCCTGGAACTAGCAATACCAGCAAAGGGAGACAGAACACCAGCCAAACAAGATATCCCGCGGCAATTAGAGGAGAGCTGCTTAGAGGTAGGGAGCTCCCAGGTCTACAGTATGGAGTGTTAGGAGCTGATCTGTGGGGCCCCTTCCTACTCTGCTGAGGGTTGCAGCAGGACGCTGAAACGGGCGGAGGCCCAGCTGGTGTGAGCTCGGTCTAGCCCAGCAGGGCTGGAGGGGACGTGCGAAAGCGGTCCGGCAACTGTGGGCCCGCCTGTAACCCCACCTGAGGGGGAAAATCGGGAGGCCAGGAACGGGCAGAGAACTGCTCTGCGAACCTGCGCAAGCTGACCCTGACCGCGGGGGCGGGGTTAGGACCGGGGATGGGCGGGGGCTCGCGGCTCAGCTCACGCCAGGAGCCCCACCTAGCTGGAAAAACCACGGTTTGCCATGCTGCCTGCGCGAATTGGGTCTGAACGCGGGGGCTGGGTAGAGCACAGGACGAGCGGAAGGTTGTAGCTGAGCGCACGCCAGAAGCCAAGGCCAGCCCAATAAACCTTGTTTTGCGACCCTGCGCACGAAGGCCGTGGCCTCGAGGGCGGGACTAAAGCTCCCGGCGGGCAAAAGCTCACAGCTGAAAGCACGTCAGAATCTCCACCCATCCCGCGAAACTGTGGTGAACAGGCTCTAACCGCGGGTGTTGGACAGAAGCCCGGAAACAGGCTGGGTACGGAGCTGAGCAAAGGTGCTCACCTCTACCCTTGGTGCTAAGGCTTGTGGCTTGAGTGACAGCCCCTCCCGCGGAGGAGAGGCGGAAATCACAGCAACAGCTGCAGTGGGTCGGCACTGACAACGCCCATACCCAACCGCCATAGGCAGCGGCAGAGGGGGTGGCGGGCTGGCAGACAGACCACACCTAGAGAACACAAAGGCAACACCTACTGAACTCCAGTGGCCACAACTTGCTTATACACAGACAAAATTGGCAGGCAGAGGAATGCAAACCAAAAGAATCAAGAGAAATCCCCAGAGAAGGACCTGAATGAACCAGTTATAGTCAAATTACCAGAAGCAGAATTTTGAATAATGATAGTTAGGATGTTCAAAGAAATTAGAGCAACAATGGATAGTCATTATGAACACCTAAATAGAGAGATAACAAGTATAAAAAACAAAATTGAAAAAATAGAAAAGAATCAGACAGAAATGACAAATACAGTATCAGAACTGAAGACCACAATGGAAGGAATTAAAAGCAGGAATCACGCAGAGGATCGAATCAGCAGGTTAGAGGACACAATAAACAAAGGCACAGAAGCAAAGAAGAAAAAGGAAAAGAGACTCAAAACACATGAGGAAACTCTAAGGCAGCTCTGTGAAAACATGAAGAGAAACAACATTCGCATCATAGGGGTCCCAGAAGAAGAGGAGAGAGAACAGAAATAGAAACTTTGTTCAATCAAATCATAGCAGAAAACTTCCCTAAATTAAGGCTGGGAAACATTCCACACGTTCAAGAAGCACATAGAACTCCATTAAAGAGAAACCCAAAAAAATCTACACCAAGACACATCATAGTTAAATTACCAAAGCTAAGGGATAAAGAGAAAATTTTAAAAGCTGCTAGAGAAAAAAAGGCTATCACCTACAAAGGAGCACCCATAAGGATGACATCTGACTTCTCAACAGAAACACTTGAGGCCAGAAGGGAATGGCAAGATATATTCAAAGTAATGCAGAACAAGTACCCACAACCAAGACTACTCTATCCAGCAAGGATAACGTTTAAAATTGAAGGAGAAATAAAGAGCTTCCTAGACAAAGAAAGCCTCAAGGAATTCATTAAAACCAAACCAATTCTGCAAGAGATACTAAGGGACCTGTTGTGAACAGTTCAAAGAGAGGAAAGAATATAGCAAAAGAAGAATACAGCTTTAAAGAATAAAATGGCAATAAACAACTACATATCAATAATAACCTTAAATGTAAATGGATTAAATGATCCAATCAAAAGACATAGGGTAGCTGCGTGGATAAAGAACCAGGACCCATACATATGGTCTCTACAATAGACACACCTAAAAACAAAACATGCACATAGACTGACGGTAAAAGCATGGAACAAAATATTTCATGCAAATAGAAATGAAACAAAAGCCGGGGTAGCAGTACTTATATCTGACAAAATGGACTTTAAAATAAAGGCTGTAGTAAGAGATAAAGAGGGATACTACATAATGATAAAGAAAACACTTCAACAGGAAGATATAACTCCCAAAATTATAAAATACTGATAAAAGAAATCAAGGAAAATACAAACAAGTGGAAGCACATACCGTGCTCATGGCTAGGAAGAATAATCATCATTAAAATGTCTATATTACCCAAAGCAATTTATAAATTCAATGCAATACCAATTAAAATACCAATGACATACTTCAAAGATATAGAACACATATTCCAAAAATTTATATGGAACCAAAAAGAGCACGAATAGCCTCAGCAATCTTAAAAAGAAAAAATAAAGCAGGAGGTATCACTCTTCCAAATATTAAGGTTTACTACAAGGCCATTATACTCAAGACAGCCTGGTACTGGCATAAAAACAGACACATAGATCAATGGAACAGAACAGAGAACCCAGAAATAAACCCACACCTTTATGGACAACTGATATTTGACAAAGGAGGAAAGAACATACAATGGAGTAAAGACAGCCTCTTTAACAAATGGTGTTGGGAAAATTGGACATCTACCTGTAAAAAAATGAAACTAGACCATCAACTTACACCATTCAAAAAAACAAACTCAAAATGGATAAAAGACTTAAACGTAAGCCGTGAAACCATAAGCATCTTAGAAGAAAACATAGGCAGCAAGCTCTCTGACATCTGTAGCAGCAATATTTCTGCCGATTTATCTCCACGGGCAAATGAAATAAAAGGCAAAATAAACAAATGGGACTATATCAAACTAAAAAGTTTTTGCACAGCTAAAGACAATAGGAACAGAATAAAAAGACAAACCACACAATGGGAGAACATATTCGACAGCACGTCTGATAAGGGGTTAGTACCCAAAATTTATAAAGAACTTATAAAACTTAATACCAGGAAGACAAACAATCCAATCAAAAAATGGGCAAAAGAAATGAATAGAAATTTCTCCAAAGAGGATATACAGATGGCCAATAGGCATATCAAAAAATGCTCAACATCACTAATCATTAGAGAAATGCAAATTAAAACCACAATGAGATATCACCTCACACCAGTCAGAATGGCGCTCATCAGCAAAACAACACAGAGTAAGTGCTGGCGAGGATGTGGAGAAAAGGGAACCCTCCTGCACTGCTGGTGGGAATGTAGACTGTTGCAGCCACTGTGGAAAACAGTATGGAGATTCCTCAAAAAATTAAAAATCAAACTGCCTTTTGACCCAGCTATCCCACTTTTAGGAATATACCCTAAGAACACTATAGCACTGCTTGAAAGGAAGAAATGCGCCCCCACGTTCGTGGCAGCATTGTTCACAATAGCGAAGATGTGAAAACAGCCCAAATGTCCGTCAGAGGACGAGTGGATTAAAAAGCTTTGGTACATATATACTATGGAATACTACTCAGCCATAAGAAATGATGACATCGGATCATTTACAACTAAATGAATGGACCTTGATAACATTATACGGAGTGAAATAAGTAAATCAGAAAAAAACTGAGAACAGCATGATTTCATACATTGGGGGGACATAAAAGTGAGACTATGAGACATGGAGAAGAGAGTGGTGGTTACGGGGTGGGGGGATGGAGGAGAGGGTGGGAAGGGCACAGGGAAAACCAGACAGAAGGTGACAGAGGACTATTTGACTTTGGGTGACGAGTATGTAACATAATTGAATGATAAGATAACCTGGAGATGTTTTCGTTGTACATATGTTTCCTGATTTACTCGTGTCACCCCATTAAAATTAATAATAATAATAAAAAATGTGTAAGGGAACATAAAAAAAAAATCAATCTTGAAGAATAAGATAACCTAAACAGACCAATTACAACCAATGAGATCGAAACAGTTATCAAAACACTCCCAACAAACAAAAGCCCTGGGCCCGATGGCTTCACAGGTGAATTCTAACAAATATTCAAAGAACTAACTCCTATCCTGCTCAAGCTATTTCAAAAAATTCAAGAGGAGGGAAAACTTCCAAGCTCCTATTATGAGGCGAACATAATTCTGATTTTAAAGCCAGGCAAAGACAACACACAAAAAAAACTATAGACCAATATCCCTGATTAATTTAGATGGTAAAATTCTCAACAAAATATTAGCAAACCAGATCCAGCAATACATGAAAAAAATCATTCATCATGATCAAGTGAGATTTATTCTGGGGAGGCAAAGCTGGTACAATATTCGCAAATCAATCAATGTGATTCATCACATAAACAAAAGGAAGGACAAAAATCACATGATAAAATCAATAGATGCAGAAAAAGCATTTGATAAAATCCAGCACCCATTCATGATCAAAACTCTCAGCAAGGTGGGAATACAGGGAACATACTACAACATGATAAAGGCCATCTATGACAAACCCACAGCCAACATCATACTCAATAGGTAAAAATTATAAGTAATCCCCTTAAGATCAGGAAAAAGGTAGGGATTCCCCCTGTCACCACCTTTATTCAACATAGTCCTGGAAGTCCTAGCCACAGTAATCAGACAAAAAGAAGTAAAAGGCATCCAAATTGGAGAAGAAGTAAAACTATCATTATTTGCTGATGACATGATACTGTACATAGAAAACCCTAAAGTCTCAGTCAAAAAACTACTGGACCTGATAAATGAATTCAGCAAGGTGGGTGGATATAAAACTAATATTCAGAAATCAGAGACATTTTTATATACCAAAAATGAACTGTCTGAAAGAGAATAATCCCCTTCATTATTGCAACAAAAAAAAGTAAAGTAACTAAAAGTAAATTTAACCAAGGAGTTTAAAGAATTGTACTGAAAAAAACTATAAAACATTGATAAAAGAAATCAAGGAAGATACAAACATGTGGAAGCATATACCGTGTTCATGGCTAGGAAGAATAAACATCATTAAAATGTATATATTACCCAAAGCAATATATAAATTCAATGCAATTCCTATTAAAGTACCAATAGCATACTTCAAAGATATAGAACAAATATTCCAAAAATTTATATGGAAACAAAAAATAACAAGAATAGCCTCAGTAATCTTGAAAAAGAAGAATAAAGTGGGTGGTATCACACTTCCTGATACCAAGTTATACTACAAGGCCATTGTACTCAAAACAGCTTGGTACTGGCATAAGAACAGGCATGTAGATCAATGGAACAGAACAGAGAACCCAGAAATAAACCCACACATTTATGGAAATTGATATTTGACAAAGGAGGTAAGAGTATACAGTGGAGTAAAGACAGTCTCTTTAATAAATAGTGTTGGGAAAATTGAACAAGTACTTGCAAAAAAATGAAACTGGACCACCAATTTACACCATTCACAAAAAATCAACTCAAAATGGATAAAAGAGTGAAATGTAAGTCATAAAACCATAATCGTCTTTGAATATTCGACAATACCTCTGATAGAAGTTAATAACCAAAATTTATAAAGAACTTGTAAAATTCAACATCAGGAAGGTAAACAATCCAATCAATAAATGGGCAAAAAAATTAAATAGACACTTCTCCAAAGAGGACATACAGAAGCCAATAGGCATATGAAAAAATGCTCAACATCACTAATCATTAGAGAAATGCAAATTAAAACCACAATGAGATACCACCTCACACCAGTCAGAATGGTGCTAATTAACAAAACAACACATAACAAGTGCTGGTGAGGATGTGGAGAAAAGGGAACCCTTCTGCACTGTTGGTGGGAAATGCAGACTGGTGCAGCCACTGTGAAAAACAACATGGAGATTCCTCAAAAAATTAAAAATGGAACTGCCTTTTGACCCAGCTATCCTACTTTTAGGAATGTATCCTAAGAACAGCAAATCACTGATTCAGAAGAAGAAATGCACCCCCATGTTTATTGCAGCATTGTTTACAAAAGCCAAGATCTGGAAACAGCCAAAGTGTCTGCAAAAGCTGTGGTACATATACACAATGGAATACTACAAAGCCATGAAAAAGAAGGAAATCTTACTTTTCACGACAACATGGATGGACTTGGAGACTATTATGCTAAGTGACATAAGCCAGGCAGAGTGAGAAAAATATCATATGACCTCACTCATTTGAGGAATCTAATGAACAACGTGAACTGAGGAACGGAATAGAGGCAGAGGCGGGATCAAAGGGACCAGAGGGAAAGCGATCAGAGGGAAAGTGATGAGAGGATGGGATCATAGAAGGGATAGAGATTAGTGAAATTATATATACATAACAGTGTTATAGAGAGCAGGACAGAAAATCCTGGAGGGAAGGCGTGGGGGGAGGTGGCAAAGGAGGTGTTGAGGGGAACACGGGGGGTGGGGTGAGTTATATTCGGTGGGACACTTGAAGCTATGTAAACAGGATAGATTAAAATCAATAAAAATTAAAAATAAATCGACTAAAACCCTGAGAGGCACATTTTATTGAATATAAAAAAGGGAAAACTTTTGAATAGCCTAATTCTCAAGAAATTTACATAAATATATTTGTATTTAATGAAATTTTGTCAGTTTAATATTAGTAGGCTGGAGTTTTCCCCAATACATTTATTAACTTTAACAGAAAAAAGTTCTAAAAGCTTTTTGTGTGCTCCTACTTATTGTTCATATCAATCAGTAAATGCATTGCTTCTACTTAAAAGAATCGTGCAGAATTTTCATTTTCTGTAAAGAGAAAATGTTAAGCGTGGGGTGAAATTCTGTTAAAATCAAGGATTCATTTCTACCCTGGGTTATGCAGCCACTAACAAATACCCTACACATACCCCAACAAGAAATTTGGTGACACGGTGGGAAACAGTCCCCTATGACACAGATCGCACACAGCCTGTCACAAACAAGTCAACTACTCCAGAGGACAAACAACAAATTTAAGATGTGAAAACCACCGTCTGATTTCAAGATTTAACATGTAAACATTTATGCTTTGTATCTGGCCACATTCAGAGAG
Organism: Rhynchonycteris naso; assembly: GCA_037038555.1. Lineage (NCBI taxonomy): Eukaryota > Metazoa > Chordata > Mammalia > Chiroptera > Emballonuridae > Rhynchonycteris > Rhynchonycteris naso. The sequence goes on along the minus strand of CM073001.1, from coordinate 83,252,470 downwards.
CATACAATTATTAGGAAAGTACAAAATAAGACATTATTACTACCTTTCTAAAAGGAAGACAATTGACAGGACTTAATTGTTATTGGCTAATAAATAAATTCTTCAAATATGCAACAGAATTATAAGGTCATATATAATATGCTGAATAGCTAACATAAAATTAAGTGGACAAATTAAAGTGGTTATATAAATCAGTTTTGGATTGGGGAGTTTACCTGTAAGAAGGTATAAAATTAAATACCACAATATCATTCTTACATATCTGTAAAATATTTCAGCCAATTTATAATGACAAGGTTTTGGTGGATTTTCCTGTGTTCTTTTTGGTAATCTCAAAGTTTTCAATGATTGTCAATAACTTTATGATAAAAAGATCACTAAATAAAATGTTAGACAAATATCACATTCTTATCTCATTTAAAAAGCTATATTACAATGTAACTCTAAGAAAGTAACCATCAATCAATAGTAATAAATATTCCTATATACAAAACAAAGTTTTGACTCTTTGGAAGACACAATAAAAGTTCAAGAAAACAAACCTTATACAATGTAAACAGTTCTAAAAATACCATTAAATGCAATGCTATTCTCCTGACTTTAAGAAAGGCTGCATATAATACTTACATGCATGTGTTATTAATAGCATCATCAGGGCAGTGTCCTGAGCAATAGCACTTTAGAAAAGGCAAGGTATCTTCTGGTGCTAAAGTTACTCCATTTTCTGACTTTTTCTGGTCGGAGTCCGATTTCATCCCAGTGCCATGGAGCATACTGTCTAGATTCTGCCCTGTAATCACATATGAAATTAAAACCACTTCTGGAAAACTAATTCCTTGATTTTAGTTTACAATAAAGAGAAGTTTCTAGTGTTCTTATCATAGTAATTGCAGCTAATATGTCTTAAATTAAAAAGAAACTTCATACACACAGTAACAGAAATTTATTAACCTATTACACACAGAATTACTGGTCCAAGTACTGTGGGATAAATAGAGATGATTATGTCTCAATTTTTACACTAGTGAAAGACAAGAGTGGCAAAAGGTAGAATACAATCAGAAGTTTTAAGAAAGGTACATGGAAGCAATTTCAGAGAAGGCTGAGATTGATTCCAATCATTAAAAAGGCAAGTTATATTTCTTTTCTTAAACTCCTTGGTTCAAAACTTGTGACTAGCTTAAAAAAGTAAGTCCTTTATTTGTGCTTTTATGTTGAAGTAGTTACTAAGCATCTTGCTTTGGACTTCAATTGCTTAAGTAAGGTAATTGTGAGAGCACAGGGACTAATCATATGATCTGATGCCCTTTATCTCAAGGTCATTGGCTCAAAACCAGACTATGCTGCCAGAAACTGAAGGTTATTCTCACATTAGTCTGGTAGCTTCAAATGACAGATACAGTCATATTTGGTACTGAATCTTTCAGGCTGAAAGCAGAAAAGAACTAACACAATTCCCTCCTCCCTCTGAATCAGCTGAAATATATACACCAGGGTTGCTCTCAAAGGAATGAAATGTAGAGCCAAATAGATATAAAATATTAAGAGAATTGGGTATATATTTAATTATAAATGTTAAGTAAGTGGCTCAAGGGTTTGGTGAAGCATGTCAACCCAATAAATTAAAAAACAATAAAAATTTTATACAACAAATAGTAATAATTTAGGACTTGACTTTAAACTTAGCCATACTAGTGAGATGAACTACTTACTGAAAAGAAAGATAGCATGTATACTCAAATTGATAATAGGAAAAGACAATGCTGCTAAGTAAGTTTTAGTGATTCCATACCTGGAATTTTAATAATCTTCACTTAATCCTCTAAATTACTAACAAACTTAAAGACCTCATTGATATTAAGAACACAAACTATAAAATTAAGTGGCGTGAGATGGGGGAGGGTAGGAAGTGAGAGAAATACCCTGAGCTGAAAATGAGAAAGCCTGGATTCTGGTCTGCTATGGTTCTACCACAGCTTAACTGGCAGGGTGGTCATGGATAAGCCATGTCATTCTCCAGGCCTCCTTTATTCAATAAGACCATGGGACTATGTGTCGGAGGTCTTTTAGCTAGCTTTAAAATCCTATTACAGTAACAGAAGGAAGCATTAATTTAACTGTGGAGAACAAGTAGCAAATAATATATCACATGCTATTAATTTTTCAAAAACCTCTAATGACACATAGAAAAAGTAGTATAGTGTGGTAGAAATAACACTGAAATAATAAGTCAAAGATTCAAATCCCTCCCTCTAAAAAAGATTCAAGTCCCAATTATGTCCCTAGATAAGATAGTCTCTGTTACCTGCCCAATTCAAATCAGGTTATATACAGATCAAATGACTATATAATAAAAGAATTAAATATAAAAGAGTATGCAAATGAAATTATTCCTAACAAAGATTATACTAAAAGATCACTGATACCTGAAAAAGACAAAAGTGTATGATCGTTAGCCTAGCTAACTTTGTAAAAACCTATCTAAATTTAAGAGATAAAAACCTGTTATAATAATTTGCATCTGAGATTTATATCATCTCAAATATTTATTTAATAAAGCACTGAATAGAAGTCTACTATGTGCAGGCAAGTTACTGCAATCTGGAACTTTATCTGGTCCTTGAGAAACTTGGAAGGAGACAAAGGGGAAAGGATGATAAGCACATAAATAAACACAATGTGAAAAGTGCTATACAAATAAAGGAGGGACCAGTAACACAAACTTGTCCCAGGGTATCAAAAGCAACGAAATTGTGAAGTTGTAAGATTTCATCAAGAAAAGGCATAGGCCCGCCTGACCAGGTGGTGGTGCAGTGGCTAGAGCATCGGACTGGGACGCTGAAGACCGAGGTTCGAGACCCCGATGTCACCAGCTTGAGCGTGGGCCCATCTGGCTTCAGCAAAAGCTGGCCAGCTTGGACCCAAGGTCGCTGGCTCCAGGAGGGGGTGGCTCGGTTTGCTGAAGGCCCGCGGTCAAGGCACATGTGAGAAAGCAATCAATGAACAGCTAAGGTGTCACAACAATGAAAAACTAATGATTGATGCTTCTCACCTCTCTCCACTCCTGTCTGTCTGTCCCTATCTGTCCCTCTCTCTGTCCCGGTAAAAAAAAAAAAAAAGGCATAGGCCTGACCAGGCAGGTGGTGGTGCAGTGGACAGAGCACCGGACTGGGACACAGAGGACCCACGTTCAAAATCCTGAGGTCGCCAGCTTGAACCCAAGGTCACTGGCTTGAGCAAGGGCTCACTTGCTCTGCTGTAGTTCCCCCAGTCATGGCACATATGAGAAAGCAATCAATGAACAACTATGGTGCCACAATGAATTGATGCTTCTCATCTCTCTCCCTTCCTGTCTGTCTGTCCCCATCTGTCCCTCTCTTTGTCTGTCACACACACACACACACACACACACACACACACACACACACACACACACAGATAGAAAAGGCATGGATGCAAAGAACAATACCTAGCAGCAGCCTCTCTGTACTCTCTCCTTAGGTAACAGCATCCATTCCCATGGTTTAAACAAATCTTTTTGTTGATGGTTCCTTGATGTACTCCTCCAGCCTTGACTTGCTTAAATATCTCAAAATTAACTTCTCCAAAATGGGAATTCCTGTCTTTTCTCCCCAAACCTGGTCCTCGCCAAGGCTTAACCTCCAAGATAGACCTCATTTTCCCCTCCAATTCCACTGCTGTTACCTGGGCCCATTATATCATACCACTTCCAAGGTAAAATGTCCACAATGATCTCTAATATTTCTGTTCTTGGACTCTCCAATCAATTTCTCACATAGCAGACAATTATTTTATAAACATAAATCTGATCCTGTTACACTCCTGCTTAAAGCCAATTAATGGCTTCATGTGCACTCAGAATAAAACCCAACATCCTTCACCATGCCCACTGAGGCCCAGCAGGATTGGGACCCTGTGTACCTCTCCAACATCAAATCATAGCACCTCCCCTCTATCATGCTCAGGCACACTGGCCTTCTATCAGTTCTTACCCACAAGTCCCGTGTTTGCAAAGTATAAAATTAAACAGTCCTAGGGTGAATTGGGGCTACAGATTATATTCCAAACAAACACACGCAAAAAATATTTAATAGCTTACATGCTTATAAACATACACACACCCAAGTATAAATATAGACACAAATAGCTGAAAGATACAAATGACTATATAGAGAGGCACATTTATACCATGCTCCTGAGTCCTTAATAGAAACTTTTGGCATCGCTGATTTTATTAGATTTCCATTCCTGGCTAAATAATTTTTCATACCTTCCCAGGGAACTATTGGATCCTTTTGTATGAAGAAGAGGAACTCCCTGCCCCCTATCCTTAAGATAAAACATTTACAGTAGGAATCAGAAAGCTAAAGACAGGAGAGTTGGAGAGACCAATGGATTATACTGGGGAACAAAGTTTTGTTGCATCCACAACACTTGTTCTTACCGAATTCGAGTGTGCTGATCTCAAATCTGACATTAGTGTTTCTCTGTAAGCTACAGTGGTTATTTGCAATTCAAGATTTTAGGTTTTCATCTTATTGTAAAATTTTCAACATTTAGTTTAACCAAATAAGTAGAATGTCTTCTTCTGCATCATCTTTGTGAAAATATAATAATTTATATAGTGCAGTAAATACACTAATACACTAAAAGATATGATTGCATCAGAATTTTTTTACAATTTCAAAATAGAACATATTAAAAAACACTTATTTTAATCATAAAATTTGCACAAAACTTATTTAAATTCTATTCAGGCAAAAATTTGCGTTTGTAGCTCTTGTGTTTGTGTACTTGTTGAGGAAAATCTCATTTGATGCTCCAGCAATAGTCTGCCATCACATTTCTGTTCCATCGCCCCTGGTAATGCTCTTCTACAGATCTTGATGAAAGCGTTCTCCCTGCTCATCACTAACAGCTCTAAGATCTTCGGGAAACTTATCAAGGTGACTGTTCAGGAAGTGAATCTTAACGCTCATGTTACATCCAATGTCGCGGAAAGCCAACAGCATCCTTTGAACCAGAAGTTCATAGTTTTCTGCTTTTTTGTTGCCAAGAAAGTTATTTGTAACTGTCACAAAAGACTGCCATGCTGCTTTCTCTTTATTCGTCTTCCTGGCCAATTCTACGTCACGTATGAGGGTTTGAATTTGAGGTCCATCAAATACACCTGCTTTAATCTTCTCGAAAGACAAGGCAAGAAAATCAGAAATAATATGTTGAAAGCATTCACTTTCTCTATTCAAAGCCTGAACAAACTGCTTCATTAAGCCAAATTTGATGTGAAGTGGGGGAAAAATGATCCTGTCTCGATTAACTACAGGTTCAGTCACAATATTTTGCATCCCTACTTCCAGAGCTTCACATTTCGGCCACTCCTTCTGTGTCCAGTGTTTCTCTTGAGCTCAGCTGTCCCACAAACACAGAAAGCAAGGATACTTTGTGAAACCTCTGTCGTCCTAGCAGGAAACTGACCATTTTAAGATCCACACAAATGATCCAGTTATGCTCCTCATACTTCAGAAAGTCGAGGACAATTTTTATGTCATTATAATCTTCTCGCAGAAGAGTTGAATAACCAATTGTCGGAACCACTGCATAAACGTTACCGTTGTGTAGGAAAACACATTTCAGACTTCATTTAGAGCTGTCAAGGAATAGCCGCCATTCTGTTGGACTGTCAGTGGTAACACCTAGCTGGCTGAGAAGACTACTGGTATCATGACAGTAAACAAAGTGTTTGTCTTCAGAAAAAAGTCCACAAAAATTTGTTCATGCACACACACACACCACCACCACGCCTTTTTTGTTTAAGTGTTTGACTCTCCTTCATATGACTCAGGAAAGCACTACCCTCAACAGAGATAATTTTTGTCAATCTAACAATTTTAGTTAGAAATGGGATACTTTAGCTGACTGGTGAAGTACATAATTTTCTTGAAGCCTGGAGGCTAATAACTCAGCTGCTTTCTTTGAAAGACCCTAATCTCTTACTAAATCATTCGATTTGGGTTGGCTAAACTGCTGAGGGCTTAATGACTGCTTGGCATCAGAAGAAGACCCTTCAGATTCTACAACCATTTCCTCATGCATCTTATCAAAATACACTTGATCACCATGTTCACTTTCTTTGTCCTTAGAAGAAATAAAAGCATTGAGAACTGGAACCGGGAGTGTCTCAGAGTGTGGGATAGGTCGTATTGCTGAAGGAATATTAGGATATACAATCATATGCCGTTTTTCTTGCTGATGCCCTTTGTATGGATCAGACAGAAATAATAGTCACTGCTGTGGTCCTTAGGTTCACGCCAAACCATGGGAATACCAAAAGGCATTCCTTTGCGTTTTCCTTTTGTCCAGTCACGAAGCATTTCCTCACAACTATGACACATAATATGAAGAGTCCAATTCTTGTCTTGATCGTCAAGGGGAACTTGAAAATAGGCAACATATTCACGTGTCACAAATGATGAAATATTGCGCCTTTGACGTTGAAGTGTGTAACAGCCACATATATAACAGAAGGTATCCGGACTATTTTTACATTTACGCCTTCTCAAAGAAAAGCTATGATTCAATCTTAAAACAAAATAAGAGGGTGCTTTTATCAGATAATTTTTCACATTTAAAAACAACTACGATTATGTAAAAGTGATGTTTGTAAAACAATTAATTGCCTTGTGGTTATGTTCAATCCAAGAGTCATTGCCCTTTAACTCCAATTTAAAAACCAATGCATGCCATTAACTGTAACAGAAAGAAATTAAAATTGCATAAGAACTAGAGCATGCACCAAAAAACGGATTTCAGATTTGGAATCAGCAATGCAGAAATATATAGAAAAAGTCCTAAAACCTCATGCAACAGAAAATGAGAAGATTGTTCTCCAGTGTTATCAATGCATTTGCATGTAGGAGGTAATCAACAACAGTAGTTTTCCTTAATCTATGTGGTATGGAGCAGTGACTACTGAAGGTTTTTTCCAAGTCTTCCTTTTTCTGAGTGGGAGCTTATATAGAATTTATCCTATTTCTTCTTCATCACTGTATACTGGGTATGTTGGGCATAGATGCTTTCTCTTTAGCTACACACTGCTAGACCATGAAGAGTCACATTTGTACCTAATGGAGAAGGCTACATATAACCCAGGAGTCTGAGATTAATAGCTGAGTACAGTAAGTGAATGAAACTCTGGGTTATAAATCCCTTTCAGGAGGAATTGAGTCTTTAATATCAACACAAGCACTTTTAGTATATGCATGTGAGAAAGGGTATGTATGATGTTAGGCAGATAAATGTGGTGCCCTACAACAGACACTGTTAATTGTTCTACGCCCCTTTACTTTGTAAACACGTGCACACACACACACCACCACCACCAAACCTTTTTTAAGTGTTTGACTCTCCTTCATGTGACTCAGGAAAGTACTACCCTCAACAGAGATAATTGTTTGTCAATCTAACAATTTTAGTTCCATTCCCCTTGCCTCTGTTTACAAAAGAGCTTATAATAAATCCTGGCTAATAAAATTAGAAGGGAGTTTGTTGGGGAAAGAGGGTGGAGATGCGTGGGGAAAGATTCCTTTACCAAATAGAAGGAGACATCAACCCTCTTCTTCCACTGATTGTTGTCAACTCAAAGTTCCTACATCTGCATATGATATCTGGCCTCTCAGCAGCCATTGTGGCCATGAAGCGAGTTAACCTATGGTTAAATTACTATGTGAAGAAGAGCAGTTTAAACAGAGAAAGAATATGATGAGCCAAGGAATTAACTAATTGGATACTCTTATATTCAGATCTTTTGATGTGTGTGTTACGTATTCCTACTGTCTAAACATTTTTATTTATTTTGGGTCTTGTTACTCATTCCTGTAAATATCTTAATTAATAAAAAGAAAATCTGTTTCATACTATTTTAGTTGCCCAATGGATATCTATTCCTCACCCTTTCCCCACCTTCCTGGCTAACAGAACTCTGATTCTGTCTGGGGGCAGGGGTGAGGTGAGGAGGGAATGTGTCTAACCCTAGGCAATCGATTTTGCCATTCACCTCAGTTGATTGTGACCTTCCTGTTTTCCAGTTTTCCAGTAGCACTAGCAACTGTCTCAGTTCAGCCAATGAAACAAGGTAAAGTCACTGGCAGGAGGTTAATTTCTGGAGACACTTCTGCTCTCTTGATATAAAGTCCAGCTGAGGCCAGGGCTGACCCTTTTTCCATTTTTCCTTACTCCAATGCAGACATTATGTAAATCCCAGGAAAAAGCCAAACAAATTACAGGGATGTCAACCCTGACAAAACCAACTACTAAATGAACACCAGAAAACACCCACCATATACATTAAAAAAAAAAAAAAATCTCTATTTGTTTAAGTCACTGTTTGTTGGGTAATTTTAACTTAAAGCTAAAACAGGACCAAATCTCTGTAATCCTTTTTAGTAATCTCAAAAAAATAACATTTTTCCTATATTGTCCACCTGACATACATTGGTTTTAGGTCTTTCTTTTCTTTAAGAACAAATGTTTTTATTGTATCACTTAAAGCAACTACTAATTAATCTTTTATGAAAGGAATTAACAATTTTTGCTTTTTATCAGAGAAACAGAATTACTAAGATTTTTCAGTTATGCCTGATAACTAATTACCAATTTATTTCATTTAAAAAAGTTTATTATAAAGCATCGACCTGGGAACACTGAGGTCGCCAGTTCAAAACCCTGTACTGGTCTGGTCAAGGCACATATGGGAGTTGATGCTTCCAGCTCCTCCCCCCTTTCTCTCTTTCTCTCTCTCTCTCTCACTCTGTGTCTCCTCTCTAAAATGAATAATAATAAAAAAAAGATTATTATTTGACAAGAACAACCTGAATCAGGGTAGGGAATGAGAATCTTGTACCATATTGCCTCTGTGTGATCTATATAGATAAAGCATTTTCTAAATATCAAATAGAGATTACCAGGGAGCAAGGTAGCAAATATAAATGTTATTAATTTAACCCATCTTCAAAACTATGACAGCTTTGGTTGATGCTGATCAACAAGACATAGAAAAACAGACACTAAAATAAAGATGTTTTATTAAATAACGTGGTATTTCATTCAAAAAAGTAGCTTTTTGCAAGAAGGCTCTGTATTCTGAGAATGGTAATAATAGGGGTATTAACACCTAAGACAAAATACAAAGCTACAGAATCCATTATTAGATTACACTTTAAAGTGCAAATGTCAAAAGATTTATGCTTTATGCTGTTAATCATATCTTCTCGTTAGTAGATATTAATCCATATCACTGTGCATAAAACATGAAACAGCAATCTGTAAAATCATAAATTTAAGATACTAAAGATGTCCAATAAGTTCTATCTAAAGTCCTTTCGAAAAATAGTACTTTCTTCTCAGTTTAAAATATTGTTCTTATTAAACTGTACAGGGAAAGTTCATATGCAAATACAACTTATCTTGTCCTAAGAATTATCACAATATCTTCCTATTTGAGAGTTCCAAACTATGAACACACCAGAGTAAAATTACAATGCTGGTCATAAATAAAACTGAATACTTTAATGAAGAAATTTCGGTATTCAGCACATATAAGTCATATTTATATTTCTGAAGTCTTAACGATTTTTAAAATTATTTATATTTATTCCTTATTGTATTTTAAGAGATAGAAATTTTAAACTTTAAGTCTTAAGTACCTATTACCCTGTGCCTTAGGCACTAGGTCAGGTATTTTATTTTACACTTTATCTCATTTAATTCTCATAAGACCTGATGTTATGTATCATAATGCCTATGTTATGAATAAGAGAAGAGGTTCAAGGAGGCTGAGACTATACAAATACCTAAAAATGCTTTTATCACAGTCAAGTTAAAAAATTATTTAGAATACTTGTTCTTTGCCTCTTCACTTAAAATTTATACTGCTATACTGGGCCTAACTGTTCAACAAGTAATATGAGTTGAAAGAGCAGTTGTAAGAATAAATGCTTTTATACATACAGAAATAAATTATTTTAAAAAGATGATAAAATTGTTTAAATGAACACTACTGGTTTACCTTGAACATGAGAAATGATGAACAGATAGGCTCCCAGTAATCTGATGTAAATATATAGCTTAGTCATCGTTCAATTTTAATGTTTCCTGTATACCTTCACCTTTAATTAACTGGTCTTGTTAAGTCACTAATTTAAATGACTTTTATTCAATGAGATTTTCTTGTAAAAGGTCTCAATGAATGTACAGTAACTCCGATTTCCAACGCTTTCTCCTGACTCCTGAAAGATAAAAATAAAAAAGTAATGAATATGGCTGAATTATGAAAAGCTTTCAAAAACAAAGAAAGAAAAACTAATAACTTTAAACAACAAAATATACTTTTAAAGATTAAAGCCATCTTTGTCTTTAAAAAGTGGACTGTAATGAAAAAGCTTAAATAATTTAGTATTGGGTAATCACCTCTCTTGACCCTAGATTAACCATATGTGAAACAAGAGAAACACACTAAATAATCTCAATAGGCTTTTCTGGCTGCTCTAAAGTAATTAAGTTATTTCATTACTACCAAGAAAACTAATTATATTAAGGAAATATATTAAAACAGGAAACGTTGAAATTTAAAATGCTACAATATTCATTAACAATCTTTCAAGTCCTAGTAGATGTGATAAAAATGTCTTGAGGGAGGGAGGGAAGAATGGGATAGGGAGGAGGGGAGGGACGCAGGGAAAACCAGATTGAAGGTGACAGAGGACAATTTGACTTTTGGTGATGGGTATGCAACACAATTGAATGATAAGATAACCTGGAGATGTTTTCATTGTACATATGTACCCTGATTTATTGATGTCACCCCATTAGAATTAATAATAATAAAATATATATATAAAAAAAATGTCTTGAATCTTTCCAATAATTTATTTTATAGACAGAAGAGAAAGCCTACCTAAAAAATCACACATATGCTGTGTGCTTTATCATTAAAGCAAAACCAACAGCAATGTACCTTAAATAAAATGATTTTCCTAAAATACTGCAAATCTGATTTTTATTAGAATAAAATTGAACGTTTAATTTGGATGCTGTGAAACATAACCTCTCCAGTTAAGGATCAGCAATTATAAAATACCGTATTTCCTCATGTATAAAACGTTCCCATGTATAAGACACACATTAGTTTTGGGGTCCAAAATTTGAAGAAAAAAAAAGTATGACATAAAATTATTGAACTCAACTTTTCTTCATAAAATTCATACAACTCCTCATCTCTGTCAAAACTCCCATCCATTAGCTTGTCCTCATCTGTGTCTAATGACAAACCACTGTCTTCCACAATGAGCACAAAAACAAGCGCGCAAAAGCGAGAAATGCAAGTAAAAAAATCTACAACCATTGTATAAGATGCAGCCAGTTTTTAGACCCCAAATTTTTCGGAAAAAAGGTGCCTCTTATAAATAGGGAAATATGGTAGTTAAACCAGTAACTCCTTAACTATAAAGTAATAAACTTTTTATTTATGAAGGTGAAGCTAGTTTTCCTCCTAGCCCATTGGTTCAGGCAATTTGATTTTAATGACTTCAGCCTGCATTATTCTTGAATGAAAAAGATTTTATTTATTTATGACATGATTAAGCCTGGCATAATTTCTACCGTAAATAACCTGAGCTTTTTATTTTATCTACCAAAGAATTTTTCACTTTTACTAACTCTACAAAGGCACTTACAGTATTAGGGAAATAAGGTTTATAATGAGATGTTATTTATATTGTACATTTGATGTATGACGTAATTATAAAATCTCTGCAATTTCTTACTTCTCTACTATAAAATTAATTTTCTTCCCATCTACACACTGCTGAGTAAGATATCAAGTCTAAAATAATTACAGAATAACACCTGTAATTTGACAAGAGCATAATAAAATTATAATTTTATATATAATTAAATTATAATTCTATGGATACTTACTCCAGGTTCCAAATTCAAAAGAAATTTCCAGTATATTTCGAATACTATTTTCTCTATTTATATTTGTCTACTGAATATCGCTACTAGGATTACACTCCACCCGTCTAAATCAAACTCATTAAATTTCCTTCTCACTCCTCCAGACCTGTCTCCTCTTCCTCCACTTGATCACAATGAAGGGTGGAGCTCTCTGTCCAAACATCCAAAGCAAAAACTCTGGAATCGTTTCTGCTTCCCTTACCAGCTCTAGCTCTCACTCCCTCACACTTTCCTTATTTATTCATTTACTCGCTTATTCACCAACAGCATTTTTTAGTACACATTACCTGTAAGTGTAAGGTGGTAGAAAAACAAATATGAGCATGACTGTTTCTGCTTTAAGGAGCTCATAGTCTTTGGCAGGAAACTGCTATGACTGATTCCATCTTGCAGTGTCAATTTCTTCATCAATTTATTTAAACCTAACACGTGGTCTTGTCTCATCAGAGACAAGGCATCTTATAGAGCTGTCGAGCGGACTCTAACTATCTGCCACACAGTACCTTTAAGAGCAAAGGTATTATGTGTGATTCCTTCCACATAAACATCTGTGACTGCTCATCTATGCACAGTTCAAATCCTGGACCTGCTTAAAGGAGTAGCCTAACCTCTCTAGATAAGTTTCCTTATCTGTAAAACTGGAATTATATTCTTAACTAACAATTATTTTGAAAATTAAATGAGATAATAGCTGACATATTCACCACTATGCACCAGCACCATTATAAATGCTCTGAATATATGAACATTAATTTATTAATTCAGCACAACTACCTTATATGATAGGTGCTATTATTATTTAACTTTACAGATGAGGACACAAGGAAAACAAAGTGTACAAAATTTATCAAAGATAACACAGCTGGTAAGCAGAAGGATTGTAACTCTAATCAAGGAAATCTCATTTCAGAATGCAGATGTTAACTGCTACCCCATACTGATTGCCTGCTGGATAGTTTATGTACATAATACAATGTAAACTATAATATTATAAAGTATTTTGAAGGGTGGTACAGAGTGGGTGCTCAATTTAAGTGTCCTTGTTGCATACATGTTTACAACACACTTGACAAGTGGGCACAGGAAGTAACAGGTGCTATACATGACAATCTCATCTGTAAGAAATTTTTATAGACTAAAAAAACCCTGTAATAACTTATATAAAGAGCAGCTATCAGCCAAGGAAAGGCTAAAGGTAAAATGGCTTCAAATACCTCATTTGTAATCTAACAATGGAAATCCTTAACCTTTACAAGGTCAGCGGTTATAACAACTGCTAAGACATAAAGACAATCTTATCAAGTATTGATTAAAGCACATTGCTATAACAAGTCACCACCTTACTTTATTCTACCTAGTCAGGCTTCTTAAAAACTTTAGAGAAGAATGACAGGAATACAAAGGATAGAGAAATGACTACACTTAAATCCTGCACAAACAGAATTTTTGCCAGAGTATTTACTAATTATTTATTCAAGTGCCTATTATATATATGATTCTGTATTAGACACTGAGAATACAGTGATGACAGCAAAACAGACCCAGTCTTCATGGAGTTCATGGTCATTAAACAAGACAATTAAGATATTCAGACATCAAACAAGATAATACAAATGATACTCGCAACTTGTGGGTACACGCAAAGAAAGAGAAGTACTAGGTCCTTCGAGGGATATGAGGTAGTGAGTGATGTAATCTAAGCTATTATAGATGGAGAGGCCAGGGAAGTGATACTAAAATGAGACATTTAAGTTCCTAAGAGGCAGCCTGTGCAAAGATATTGAGGCAGGGAAGAGATAAAGAGCAACGTTTCTGAAATGTTCACAACAATGGGTGTTGTACCGGGAGATGAGGTTGAAGAGACAAAAAATAAGGACCAGGTCCAGCTACATCATATGAAGGAGTCAGAATTTAAGTCGAGGTGGGACTGGAAGGCATTTATCTGGTTTCTATGCCATGAACTGGAAAGGACAACAGCAGAAACAAACAGGCCAGTGAGAACAAGAAGAGGGATGATGGTGGGTGGTAGCTGCATTCAAGAGGTATTTCACCAACAGATGCTACAGGACTTGGTAAAGGGTTAGATGTGGGGTAGGGAGAGATAAAAGATCTTACATTTCTGGCATGAGCAATTAACTGAAGTGGGGACAAGTGAATTTTTAAAGGCATGAGAAGAAGTCAAGGGTTCAATTTTAGACTAAAGGGAATGTCTATGGGGTATCTGGTTCTAAAACTTAAAGGAAACATTTGGGACTGAAGATATAAATCTGTTACATAAACAGTATAGAGATATTTAAATTTATGACCGTATGAAATGGCCTCTACGAATGAAAAACAAAAAGGGACCGAGAGTACCAGCGTGCATTCAAAAATCAATTACTGAAAGCATTAACACCGCATGTATTTATTTAGAGTCACTGATAAAATAAATGGTGCAGCACCCATCATGAACAGCATTAGTTTATAATAGTTTATATTACCTCAGCTAGAACACAAACTATACAAGTGATATTTCTTTTCACAGTTAGAAAAAATCTACTAGGCTCCTGTAATTGGGACTCCGAGCCCGGGCTATTTCTGGCGTTGGTGCGGCTCCAAGTATCCGCAGTTGCTGCCAGGCCGGACGACAAGGGAGGCCGGCGTGTCTTGGGTGCCCGCCAGCCGCAGTTACAGCTGCAGCCGCAGCCACAGTAAGCCGCTCCTGGCAGCTCAGCTCAGAGCGCACACCACCGCCAGCCGCCGGGTTCGCGAATCTCCGATACTGCCCCTCCACCAAGCAGGAAGAGGACAGCACTGAGAAAAGAGTGCGGGGCAGACCTTGAAAGCAGCCTCGGAAGGAGCCCAGCGAGGTGCCAACACCTAAGAGACCTTCAGACAGACCACGGGGGAGCAAAAGCAAGGGTGCTGCCAAGACCTGGAAAACCACCACGACTCCAGGGAAGGAGCCATGGGATAGACCCAAAGAACTGGAGAAGGACGAAAAGGGCACCTCGCAGGAGCCATCAGAGTGGAGCAATGACTGTGCCATGCCCCCACTGCCTCACCCAGGAGCAGCTTCCTTCTGGGAGGGACAGCCCTTTGCCCCGCCCGCCCCCTCCCGGAAACCCGGTCACAACCTCCACCTCAGCCCCCACCTGCGCCTACCCGCACAGCCACACCTCACAGCACACCGGCTGCACCGGGTTCGAGTGGCCCTGAGTGTGCTGCAGTTTTCCTTGGTCTCGGTCACAGCAACCCCTCACCCACCCACGCGTTCACTTGCCCTCCTGGACAAAGCTGACTTCTCACTTGGCCGCACCCTGTGCGGGGGCTGCATTCGTTCCTGCTCCCTCGGAGGTGGGGCTATTGCTAACTGGGCTCCTGGTTCGGGGGCATACCTTTCCCACTCTTACCTCTGGCTTACCATTAAGGAACCTGAGAGGGTTCCTCTGGCCTTAATGTGGTCCAAGTCCCATCTCACTCTGACATGCCTGCTCCACTGTACTGGCCACAGTAGCACATGTGGCCATGGATAGAGCAGTTTGGTCCCCAAGATGACCCGACCAACCTGTGTCTCACCAAGTCCAGCTCACACCCAACTTTCTCTACTCCCTCGCCTTGCCTACTCCCTGCACTAGGTTGGACAGCCCCCTCTGGGGAACAGGATGGAAGGCAGGAGGGATGTGAGATCCCCACCCTGTTTCCAGTCAATTTTCCCCTTCCCTCTCATAGGGTACCACTCCTCCCCACCCAAGGTTCTGGGCTCCATCCTTCCTCTGTTCACAAATTACCTCTGGACAGTTGTGGTTTGTGCTCGTTGCTGCTACCAGTGCCAAGTACTTGTTCTCACTGCCTCCTATTCTGCCGACATTTCACTCCCAGATGCTCTTGGGAAGGGGCGGGGTGAGGGTGGTGGTAGGGCAAAGCAGGCTGGTAACGGGTCACCTCAGTCCCAGAGAAAGGTGGGACTCTGCCCTTAGGGTGCTGCAGCAGGGTGAGCAGGAAGGCCAGTGTTGATTGCCAAGAGTGTAAGCCAACAGAGGAGGAGGTGGCCCTTATTAATCCCAGCCTACGCCACCTCCACCTTTTGTTTCCTATTTGCAGTTCCTTGAATGAATAAATAAATATATATCCCCCCAAATATGTCCACAAATGCTACTACCTTCAAAGGTGAAGCCTAATAATTCCCTCCCCTGAATTCCCACTTCTAATAAATAAAATGGAAACAGAATATGACTTCTGAAACTTTAACATAAAGGCACATCAGATTGCTCCTTGAAACACTCTGAGGAAAGCCAGTTTAGGTATCATAAACCCTCAGGCAGCCTCACAGAGAGGCCCTTGAAGCAAGGAACCCAGGCCTCTGCTCAACAGCCCTGTGAGTTACTCACCTGGGTTATGGATGGATCCATCGCCCCAGGGAAGCTTTCAGGTGACTAGCTTCACAGACATCTTAACCACAGTTCATTACCACCTTAAACTAGAAACATTCAGATAAGCCCATGGTGGTCTTCCAACTCTCAGGAAACGTTTGGGTTTTTGTGGAGGTTTTTTTCTTCTATTTTTAAATTTTATTTGAGAGAGAGAAACTGATTTGTTCTTCCACATATTTATGCATTCATTGGTTGATTCTTGCATGTGCCCTGATCTGGGATTTAACCGACAACTTTGGCGTACTGGGATGACACTCTAACTGGCCAATGTAATGTTGGTTGTTTTAAGCTGCTAAATTTTGGGATAATTTGTTCGGCAGCAATAGGTAGCATCAATTGCTTTAATAGTTTTTATAAAAAATTTGTTGAAATAAAAAAGTCTAATTACCATAAGTTATTGCACAGTAAACCAAAGACAGAAGGCATAGTTAAGTCAGAATATGACAATTAAAATATGATAGTCTAAAAAAACCTAACTGGATAATATAAGCGACATATTTTTTTGATAGGAGTAACAAAATGTATGCTCTTTGTTTTTAAATTGTATCAACAAGTCAGGCTCATTTAAAAATTCTTTTATAATTTTTATTGGATTTACTAAAGAGACATCAATAAAATAATATAGGCTTCAGGGGGTTCAATTTTATAACATATCATCTGTATATTGTGTGTTCACCACCCCAAATCAAGTCTCCCTCCATCACCATTTATCACCTTTATACCCTCTCCTACCTCCTCCCATCCCTGTCCCTATAGTAATCAACATACTGTTCTGTACCAGGCTTTTGTTTCCTTGCCCAAGGACGTATGTCACAAAAAATAATGCTGAGATTTTACTGCCTATGTTTCCTTTTAGAATTTCTATGTTTTTTTCTTTTTATTTCTAATTTTCCTTTTGATTTCTTGGGTATTTTTTGATTTCTTGAGGGTATTTTTTAGTTTTCACATATTAGTGTGTTTCCCAATTTTCTTTCTGTTCTTCATTTCTAGTTACATTCCATTGTGGTTTAAAGACATACACTGTATTATTTCTATCCTAACTGAATTCCTTTCTAAAAAATATATTTTGGTTAATACCTATTTATATTATTACACAATGTACATTTCTTATAAAATTCTCAATTAAAAAAACAAAAAAAAAGTAAGACTCACCTATAATTAAATTCTCAGATATAATAATTGTTGACATTTTGATGTCTAGTGTTCTACTGTGTCAATGCATGTGTACCTGACAACTATTTCTTGAACAGTGTGATTAAAGTATCAAGACTCTGGTCTGGTTTATTCAAAGACAGTCTAGTTTAATAGATAAAAGACAAAGCTGTTCAGAAATATAATCATGTTCCTTTAGTCATCCAAAGATAAGGAAGGGGCCACTGATCTCACTGCTACAGATATGCCTCATAAGTGTGGAGGTGCCCTCGCTCAGCCATGGTCTTGGAAATCTGAGAAAATCATGGAGAGAATGGCTTCTTGTTAAGGAGCCTGGTGTCTTACTCTTTCGGTTGGTAGAGAAAATTATAATAGCTCTGGGTACATTTCATATTTTCATTGTGCTTTCTTTTTTTTATTTCTTACAGTAATCTTCCCATTCCTTACCCCCGTTTATGAAACATTAAATATTTGTTTCCAAAAAGTTCCTGATTTTTTCAAAAACTGTAAAAGGAATGAAAGAAAGTCGCCTTCATGATAAATAAAAGGCAAAATCTGGTGGTGGTTAAATGAGTGTATTCACTTTTTTAAAAATTTTATTAATTTATTGTGTTTACATAGATTCTAGTGTCCCCTCAAATACATCCTCCCCTGCTCCAAGTTCCCCAGTACATCACCTTATCCTCCTACCTGAAACACCCTCCCCCCTTCCCTCGGGGATTTGCTTTTCTGCTCTCATCCCATCCTATCAGCCTACCATAGGATTTCCCTCTGTCCGCTTTCCTTCTGAATTCTTTAATTCCGCCTGTCTCTATTCCGCTCCTCAGTTCATATTGTTCGTTGGATTCCTCGGATAAGTGAGGTCATATGATATTTTTCTTTCTCTGCCTGGCTTATTTCACTTAGCAAGATAGTTTCCAGGTCCATCCATGTTGTCGCAAAAAAAAATAATATTTCCTTCTTTCTCATGGCCCTATAGTATTCCATTGTGTATATGTACGACAGCTTTTTAAAGTTTGTTTTTTAATTTTTATTTTATTCATTTTAGAGAGGAGACTCAGAGTAAGAGAGAGAGAGAGAGAGAGAGAAAGAGAGAAAGGAGGGAGGAGCTGGAAGCATCAACTCCCATATGTGCCTTGACCAGACCAGTGCAGGGTTTTGAACTGGCGACCTCAGTGTTCCCAGGTCGACGCTCTATCCACTGCGCCACCACAGGTCAGGCTATGTACGACAGCTTTTTAATCCACTCGTCCACTGATGGACACTTCGGCTATTTCCAAATCTTGCCTATTGTAAACAATGCTGCCATAAACATGGGGGTGCATTTCTCATTTTGACTCATTAAAGTGGTGTTCCTGGGATATATTTCTAAAAGTGGGATGGCTGGGTAAAAAGGAAGTTCCATTTTTAATTTTTTGAGGAATCTCCATACTGTTTTCCACAGTGGCTGCACCATTCTGCATTCCCACCAGCAGTGCAGGAGGGTTCCCTTTTCTCCACATTCTCGCCAGCACTTATTCTGTGTTGTTTTGTTGACGAGAGCCATTCTGACTGGTGTGAGGTGATATCTCATTGTGGTTTTAATTTGCATTTCTCTAATTAGTGAAGTTGAGCATTTTTTCATCTGTCTACTGGCCATCTGTATGTCCTCTTTGGAGAAGTGTCTATTCATTTCTTTTGCCCATTTTTTGATTGGATTGTTTTGTTCATGTTGTCTTGAGCTGTGCAAAAGCTTTTTTGTTTGATGGAGTCCCATTTGTTTATCCTGTCCATTATTTCCCTTGCACGTGGAGATAAATCAGCAAATATATTGCTGCGAGAGATGTCATAGAGCTTATTGCCTATGTTTTCCTCTAGAATGCTTAAGCTTTGATGACTT
The DNA here is from genome assembly GCA_037038555.1 of Rhynchonycteris naso. Lineage (NCBI taxonomy): Eukaryota > Metazoa > Chordata > Mammalia > Chiroptera > Emballonuridae > Rhynchonycteris > Rhynchonycteris naso. The sequence continues at coordinate 83,232,994 of CM073001.1, read as the reverse complement.
ACATTTAAGTCTTTTATCCATTTTGAGTTTACTTTTGTGCATGGTGTAAGTTGGTGGTCCAGTTTCATTTTTTTGCAGGTGGCTGTCCAGTTTTCCCAACACCATTTGTTAAAGAGACTGTCTTTACTCCATTGTGTGCTCTTACCTCCTTTGTCAAATATTAATTGTCCACAAAGGTGTGGGTTTATTTCTGGGTTCTCTGTTCTGTTCCATTGATCTATATGCCTGTTCTTATGCCAGTACTAAGCTGTTTTGAGTACAATGGCCTTGTAGTATAACTTGATGTTCGGAAGTGTGATACCTCCTGCTTTATTCTTCATTTTCAAGATTGCTGAGGCTATTCATGTTCTTTTTTGGTTCCATATGAATTTTTGGAATATTTGTTCTATATCTTTAAAACATGTCCTTGGGACTGACCATTCGGTAGCGCAGTGGATAGAGCATTGAACTGGGATGCAGAAGACCCAGGTTTCAGACCCCGAGGTCGCCAGCTTGAGCGCGGGCCCATCTGGCTTGAGCAAAAGCTCACCAGCTTGGACCCAAGGTCGCTGGCTCCAGCAAGGGGAGGCTCTGTCTGCTGAAGGCCCGCGGTTCAAGGCACATGTGAGAAAGCAATCAATGAACAACTAAGGTGTCTCAATGGCAACGAAAAACTAATGATTGATGCTTCTCACCTCTCTCCATTCCTGTCTGTCTGTCTCTGTCTATCCCTTTCTCTGACTCTCTCTTCCTGTAATAAAAAAAAAAGTCCTTGGTATTTTAATAGGGATTGCATTGAATTTATAGATTGCTTTGGGTAATATATACATTTTAATAATGTTTATTCTTCCTAGCTATGAACACGGTATATGCTTCCACTTGTTTGTATCTTCCTGGATTTCTTTTATCAATGTTTTTTAATTTTCCGAGTACAAGCCTTTAACCTCCTTGGTAAAATTTACTCCTAGGTATATTTGTTGTTTTTGCAATACTGAAGGGGATTGTTTTCTTAATTTCTCTTTCAGACAAGTCATTGTTGGTGTATAAAAATGCCTCTGATTTCTAAGTATTAATATTATATCCTGACACCTTACTAAATTCATTTATCAGGTCCAGTAGTTTTCTGACTGCAACTTTAGGGTTTTCTATGTACAGTATCATGTCATCAGCAAATAATGAGTTTTACTTCTTTTCCAATTTGGATGTCTTTTATCTCTCCTACTTGTCTAATTGCTGTGGCTAGGACTTGCAGAACTATGTTGAATAAGAGTGGTGAAACGGGGCACCCCTGCCTTGTTCCTGATCTTAAGGGGAGTGCTTTTAACTTTTGCCCATTGAGTATGATGTTGGCTGTGGGTTTGTCATAGATGGCCCTTATCATGTTGAGGTATATTCCCTGTATTCCCACTTTGCAGAGCGTTTTGATCATAAATGGGTGCTGAATTTTATCAAATGCTTTTTCTGCATCTATTGATAACATCATGTGGTTTTTGTCCTTCCTTTTGTTTATGTGATTAATCATACTGTTTGATTTACAAATATTGTACCAGCATTGCTTCCCCAAAATAAATTCCACTTGATCATGATGTATGATTTTTTTTCATGTATTGCTGGATCCGGTTAGCTATATATTGTTGAGAATTTTAGCATCTAAATTCATCAGGAATATAGGCCTATAATTTTTTTTCTTTGTATTGTCTTTGCCTGGCTTTGGAATCAGAATTATGCTCGCCTCAAAACAGGAGCTTGGAAGTTTTCCCTCCTCTTGAATTTTTTGAAATAGCTTGAGAAGAATAGGAGTTAGTTCTTCTTTGACTAATTGGCAGAATTCGCCTGTGAAGCCATCTGGCCCAGGGCTTTTGTTTGTTGGGAGTGTTTTGATAACTGTTTTGATCTCATTTGTTGTAATCAGTGTATTTAGGTGTTCTGATTCTTCCAGATTGATTTTTGAAAGATTATATTTTTCAAGGAATTTGTCCATTTCACCTAGGTTGTCTAATATTTTGGCATACAATTCTTCATAGTATTTTTTTCCAATCCTTTGTATTTCTGTTGTGTCAGTTGTTACTTCTCCACTCTTGTTTCTAATTTTATTTATTTTAGTCCTTTCTCTTTTTTTCTTGGTGAGTCTTGCTAAGAGTTCATTGATCTTGTTTACTTTTTCAAAGAACCAGCTCTTGGTTTCATTGATCCTCTGTATTTTTTTTAGTCTCTATGTCATTTATTTCCACTCTGATCTTTATTATTTCTTTCCTTCTACTTCCTCTAGCTTTATTTGCTGTTCTTTTTCTAGTTCTTTTAGTTGCAGAATTGTTTATTTGAGCTTTTTCTAGCTTCTTAAGGTATGCCTGTAATGCTATGAACTTTCCTCTCAGGACTGCTTTGGCTGTGTCCCACAGATTTTGAGTTGTTTTATGCTCATTTTCATTTGTTTCAAAAAATATTTTTACTTCTTTCTTGATCTCATTGTTGACCCATTTGTTGTTTAATAACATGCTGTTTAGTTTCCAAGTGTTTGAGTCTTCTTCAGTTTTTCTATTGTAGTTAATTTCTAGTTTCATGCCATTATGGTCAGAGAAGATGCTTGATATGGTTTTAATCTTCTTAAATTTGTTGAGACTCGTTTTATGCCCTAATATGTGGTCTATCCTAGAGAATATACCATGCGCACTTGAGAAGAATGTATATTATTCTGCTTTAGGGTGAAAGGTTCTGCAGATATCAAATCCAGTCGATCTAGTCTGTCATTTAAGGTTGTTTCCTTGTTGATTTTCTGTCTGGAAGATATATCCATTGCCATGAAAGGGATGTTAAAGTCCCTGACTATGACGGTATTACTGTTGTTCTCTCGTTTTACGTTCATCAAGATTTGCTTTATATATTTAGGTGCTGCTATGCTGACTACATAAATGTTTACAAGGGTTATATACTCCTGTTGAAACACTTCATTAATCATTATTTAGTGTCCTTCTTTATCTTTTACTATAGCTTTTGTTTTAAAGTCTATTTTGTCAGAAATAAATATTGCTACCCCAGCTCTTTTTTCCATTCCATTTGCATAAAATATATTTTTCTATCTTCTTACTTTTAGTCTGTGTGCATCTTCAATTATAAGGTGGGTCTCTTATGGACAGCATATATAGAGGTCTTGTTTTCTTATCTAAGAAGCTACCCTTTGTCTTTTGACCAAAACATTTAATACATTTACATTTAAATTGACTATTGATAGATCTACATATTTACTGCCATTTTACTTTTTTAAACTATGTTGCTGTGTTTTGCATTTTTCTTTTTCTTTTTTCTTTATAAAGGCAATCTGTTTAACATTTCTTGTAATACTGGTTTGGAAGTAACAAACTATTTTAGCTTTTTCTTTTCTGGGAAGCTGTTTATATTTCCTTCGATTTCAAATAATAGCCTTGCTGGATAAAGGTCCTTGCTTTTCATTACTAACTTTAAACATTTGTTGCCAATCCCTTCTGTCTGGAAAAGTACCTATTGAGAAATCAGCTGACATTTTATGGGAGCTCCCTTGTAGGTTATTGCTTTATGCTTTTAAGATTTCTTGTCTTTAACCTTAGCCATTTAATTATGTCTTGGCATGGGCCTCTCTGGGTTCAACTTGTTTGGGATTCTGAGCTTCCTGGACGTGTGTGTCATTTTCTTACACCTGGTTAGGAAAGTTTACAGTTATTATTTCTTCAAATAGGTTCTCAACCTCACTTGCTCTCTTCTCTTCTGGTACTCCTATGATGCGAATGTCGATTCATTTCATATTGTCCCAAAGGACCCTTATATTATACTCATTTTTGAAAATTCTGTTTTCTTCTTGCTCCTCTGATTGGGTGTGTTTTGCTACCTTTCCTTTCAAATCACTGATTCAATCCTTGCTTCATCCAATCTACTGTTTATTTCTTCTAGTGTATTTATTTCAGATATTGTGCTCTCCATTTCTGACTGGTCTTCTTTTTTATGGTTCCTATGTCCTTTTTCGTGTTGTTGTAGTTCTCACTAAGTTCTTTGTAGTTCTAAGTTCCTTGAGCATGCTTACAACCATTCTTTTGAACTCCATATATAGTAAATTACTTGAGTCCATTTCATGTAGCTCTTCTTCTGGAGAGTTCTACTTTCTTTCCTTTGGAGCATGTTTGTCTCTCCATTCTGGCTAACTCTTTTTGTTTGTTTCTATGTATTAGGTAGAACTGCTCTGACTCCCAGTCTTGGTAGGGTGGCCTAATGTAGTAGTGTTCTGTGGGACCCATTGCACAGTCTCCTTGATCTGGACGAACGAACGACAAACCCTTGTGTTGAGGGCTGACTTTCAATAGATCGCAGTGAGGGAGCTGCTCTGCTACGTACGAAACCCCGACCCAGAAGCAGGGTGTTCCAGGAATGACCCTTGTGTGGGTTATGTGGGTACTCCTATTGTAACTGAGTCTTGATTGCTATTGGCCCTTTCGTGTGTAGGGGCTGACCCTCATGCTAGCTGACTATGAGAATCATCCCCAACCACAGAGTATGAGCTAATGTGCAGGTGCTGACCACACAGAGTAGAATAGCCTGCCCAGTTCTCTCTTTGGATACGCTACTTGTGAATCTAATTGGATCTTGCTCTGATATTGTATGATGTTCGCCACTGGATGTGTTGGTTCTGTGGCCTCTTGGAAGGAACTCTAGTGCAGGCCAATACCAGACATTGCCTGTGACTGGTTCTGGAAAACTGTATGGAGCTGCAAAGCAATTCACAGATAGCATTTTGTACGCTTGGGAAAAATCAAGCCGCACACCAAGGCTGGCTTTTACCAGCACTGGAACCAGGGGAAGCTCAGCAAAAATCCCAAAAAATCCTAGATCCACTTCTGCCTGCCTCCCCTGATGGCTTCCTGTTAGGCTCAATCACTGAAAAAAACCTGTGGTGGTACTCGAGTTACATGAGATAGGTCTCAGGGAATCATCAGATTGGGGAAAGGGGTGTTCACCAAATTGATACAAGTTCAAACTTGATGCCAGTGCTTGGTCTGAGATTACTCATCAAATGCCCCAGAGTATACTAAGTCTAGCTGCCACATGCTGGGTACTGCAGACCTTTGTGATGGGCCAGGGGTGTGTGTGTGGGGGGGTCTCAGTGAGTCATCAAGGTGAGGCCAACAGAGTTTACTAGGCCCAAACAGACCGCAATTGGCCAGGTTAAAGGAAGGGTTGGCCCTGGTCAGGTATGAGAGAAAAAAAATTCTCCCATCCTAGAGCTACACAACTCAGTCTGTTCAGATTCTATCTAGACCTCAGCAGGGCAGAGCCACCAAGAGTCCAGAGGGTGGAGCTGCTGGGAGCCCAGAGGGTGGGGATCTCCCATGAGGAAGAAGTACCAGTCAGGTTATGGGGAAGTGGGGAAATGGTCCCTATCCCAAAGCCACACAATTCAGTCACTGATTCCCTTGAGTGTGCCCAGACTTCTACACCCTGGCCCAGGCAGCTGACTACTCAGGGAGTCCAGAGGGTAAAGCTATCATATTCCCTCACACTGATGCTGTAAAGTGGGGTATGTTCCACCCAAGAAAGATGATGTCTGCTGTGTGGGAGAGGGATTCAGCACAGGGATCCTTGTGGTTGTCCCTTCAGCTCTCTCTCCAGAGCCACAAATCCCAGAACCTCCTCATGCGACTCTAGTCCATTTGGCCCTCCGTCCAATGAAGCTGGGATGAGCAGCTGCGAATGAAATTTTGTGCATTGGTCCTTTTAAAGGATGCCTGTGTCTCTATCAGACCCCTGTCCCTCCCTGGAGGTCAGAATACCCACTGATTTTCATAGTCAGATGTTATGTGGGTGCCTCTTCTTGGCTCTGATGCTTAGGGCTGAGAAGCCTGGTGTGGGAATAAAACTACAGCTATTCAGGGGGAACTATGCAACTAAGATTATCCCTCCAGAATGTCAGCTAATGCCTGTGGGAGCAGGGCCAGCCCTTTGTGCATCTCTGCCATTTCTAATAGTCTTCATGTGGCTTCTACTTTATATCCTTAGTTATAACACTTTTCTTCAGGCAGTCTTCAGTTGGTTATTTAGGATGGTCCTTCTATAATTTAGTTATAATTCCAATTTGGTCCTGACAGGAGGTGAGTATAGTTTCTACCTACTCTGCTACCATCTTGGATCTTCAAGGTTCATTTTATGTGTGGGAAAAGCTGCCACTAGTTCTAGGGTATTGTATTTTCCCTTTTAAACTATGAATAAAGGCACTTTTCAGATAATATCCTGGTAACTTTAAGAGAGTGAATTTTGATGTCAGTCTACTGGTTTCGTGGAGCCTGGGCATAAGTATCCCCAGAATGTGGCAACCTGGCATGTAGATTTTTTCAAGCTAAAAACAATTAAAGTCCAATACACTCAAGAAGAGGCTTTTTTTCCCCCCCTTCCCTCTACCTACCTATAGAGATTATGGTAGAGAGTCCTACCTCAGGAAGAAAACCTTAGCATATTCACCTCACACAGAAAGGATTCAAGCAAAAATCTGTTCTCTAGACTCCCCTCTGTGTCCTACTGTCTCTAGGTGGCAGTGGTTTTGTTTATCACATATGAGCTCTTGCCCATCTACCTAATAGCTGACCCCTACACCGTCCAAAATTACATATATACCTCATTTTGCCTCAGTGTCTTTGAAATTTTCATATTTATGTTAATTTTCTATGCATATTTTAAATTTTGATTTCTTCTATTAGTCGCCTGTATGTCTTTTGAATTATTCAACCAGCAGAAGAACTAAACAGATTAGGGGAAAATTTCCCCAGCCCTGACAGTTCTATATATCAGCTCTAGTATTTACCTGCTATGTAATCTGGGGAAATTTACTCAAACTATCTAGGGCTCAGTTCCCTTAGCCTCTAAATGGGATAATATTACTAATCCAAGAGTTAATAACTTGCAGCTACCCCATTATTAAATATTCAATAAATGACAGGTGCCAGTTGTTACTATTGTGATTGTTATTAACAATATAAATGTTGATGACTTTCCCTTTATTTCTCGCATCATATTATTCCTATAATTAAGATATAATTCTATAAATTACATTAACTAGTCCAAATAGGCATATAAATGAATTTCCTTTGCTATATACATAAATTGGTGAAGTTATTCCTTCAGAAAAATAACACTAAGGCAAAGTTACTCAATAAAGTATAATTTATTTTAAAATACAAAATGTTAAAGCTCTACAAACAATAATAAGGCTGAACCAATACTTTGATCAGAATAAAAACAAAAAACAGGGGAAGACTGAGATCAGCTGAAAAAACAGACTAAAGTAATTCCTTCCTCTTCTAGTGAAGCCCTCACTCACCCTTTAAGTTTTACTTTCTAGTTCTGAGGTTTGGGAATTTTCAACAAGCTGGCCAGCTGCCAAATCCATCAAGCAGTAAGGAAAAGACCAGCTTCCAGAGTTCCTCCCCAGGCAGCTCCAGGCGCCGGGTCTGACAAGCTTTCTGAGAAGGCCTGGACTCATTGCAGACTTTCTGGCTCCACAGCCATTGTTTGCATGGCTGCTTTGCTCCTTATTCAGAGCTTGGATTAGCATAAAAATATTATCCTTTCCCTGAATAAGCAACTCATCCATTCCCTCCACATTTCTAACCTCCACCTTCATCAATCCCTAAACTAATATATACACACAGGATTGGAGCAATTCCACTCACAGTTATTTTTATATCAGTGTAAAAAACAATTTCAACCAAATGTAAACACACACCCTTAAGAAAATAACATGCTTAAATAATTATATGACTGTATTTGTGGTAATACACAAGAATCTCACCAAAAGGCCTGCCTTTGAGTATATGCTGTGGGAACTTGAGATGGGTCTTTGAAAAGTCTGAAAAAGAAGCGAAGAGGACCAAACATCTAGCTAAATTCTGATCTACAGCACAGATGGCACAGTCTCACTTTATAAAGACATTTCTAACTGCCATGTCTTTGTGGGTCAAATAAGTTTGCAAGTATAATGTATATGATTGCTTGCTTATAGTTTGCATTGAGTGTGGGGACAGGCTGTAAGCAGGCAGGGTCCTTATACCCCAGGGGTAGGGAACCTATGGCTCACAGGCCAGATGTGGTTCTTTTGATGGCTGCATCTGGCTCGCAGACAAATCTTTAATAAAAAATAATAATATTGCCTGACCTGTGGTGGCGCAGTGGATAAAGCGTCGACCTGGGAACACTGAGGTCGCCAGTTCAAATCCCTGCACTGGTCTGGTCAAGGCACATATGGGAGTTGATGCTTCCAGCTCCTCCCCCCCTTTCTCTCTTTCTCTCTCACTCTGTGTCTCCACTCAAAAATGAATAAAACAAAATAAAAAACAAGAAAAATTAAAAATAATAATAATATTAAAAATATAAAACGTTCTCATGTATTACAATCCATTCATTTCCTACCACTCATGTTCATGGTTGCGGGTGGCTGGAGCCAATCACAGCTGTCCTCCGGGACAACACCAAATTTTTATTAGATAATGCTTAATGTACACGGGTCATTGTGAGGTCAGGAAGTAAACTTCCCTCCTTTTAATCAAGTAGTCAGCTAGCTAATTGCAGAAACACTTTTGATGAAGAAGTTGGCTAAAAGAAAAAAAGATGAGGAGTATGGTACTTTTCAGCAGGAATAGACAGAGGAATTCGCCTTTGTGGAGAGATCAGGTTCTGCAGTGTGTCTAATATGCAATGATAAAATTGCATCGATGAGACGGTCAAATATAAAGCGGCACTTCGACAAACGCCATATTACATTTGCATCAAAATATCCAGCGGGGGACAGCAGGAAGAAAGCATGTCAACAGCTACTGTGCAGAGTGCAAGCTAGTCAGCAGCAACCCTGTGTTTGGACCCAACAAGGTGACTGGAAGTCGGCTAGCATTACTGGTGCTTTAGCAATTGTGAGAAACAAAAAGCCATTCACAGAAGTGCAGTATGCCAAAACATTCATGCTTGATGTTGCCAATGAACTTTTTGATGACTTTTCAGATAAAGACAAGATAAACAAACGAATAAAAGACAGGCCTCTGTAGGCAAGAACTGTTCACGATCGTACCATCATGATGGCAAATCAAATTGAGGCAACATAAGTGAAGGACATAAATGCAGCACCATTCTTTTCTCTCGCTTTGGATGAGTCAACAGACATAGCCATTTTTCCCAGTTCAGCGTGATTGCAAGGTATGCTGTCGGTGACACACTAGGTGAGGAAAGGCTTGCTGTTTTTCCTATGAAAGAGACAACAAGAGGGGAGGATTTATTCAAGTCTTTCACTGAGTTCGCTAAAGAAAAAAATCTATCGATGGATAAACTTATTTCGGTGTGTACTGATGGTGCTCCGTGCATGGTGGGGAAAAACAGGATTCATAGTGCTTCTTCATGAACACGAAAAGAGACCCATCCTAAGTTTTCACTGAGCACTTTGTGCTCAGATGTGTGGCAAGCAGCTTGGTGAGGTGATGTCGCTGGTCATTCGGGTGGTCAACTTTATTGTTGCCTGAGCGTTAAATGATCGCCAGTTTAAAACACCACTGGATGAAGTTGGGAATAATTATCCTGGTCTGCTTCTGCACAGCAATGTGCGTTGGTTGTCAACAGGGAAGGTGCTCAGCCATTTCATGGCTTGTCTGAGCGCAACCCGGACTTTTTCTTGAAATGAAAAATGTCGAGCATCCTGAGTTAGCTAACACTGAGTGGCTCCAGAAGTTCTACTATCTTGTGGACATGACTGAACATCTGAACCAGCTCAATGTGAAAATGCAAGGTGTTGGAAATACAGTCTTAACCCTTCAACAAGCAGTGTTTGCATTTGAAAACAAGCTGGAACTCTTCATCTCCGGCATTGAAACAGGTAATTTACTACACTTTGAAAAACTGGGAGAGTTTAAAGATGCATGCACAGCAAGTGACCGTGATCAACATCTTGATCTCCAGCAGCTAGTGGGCTTCACATCTAATCTCCTACAGTCATTCAAAGCACGATTTGGAGAATTTTGTGAGTGCACTCGTCTTTTTAAGTTCATCACCCATCCACACGAGTGTGCATTAGATAGCATGGACCTGAGTTACATTCCCGGTGTCTCCGTCAGAGATTTTGAGCTACAAGCTGCTGACCTGAAGGCCTCAGACTTGTGGGTGAATAAGTTCAAGTCACTGAATGAAGGTTTGCAAAGACTTGCACGACAACAAGCAGAGATGGCGAGCAAACACAAGTGGGGAGAAATGAAAAAACTTCAACCCACGGACCAGCTGATTGTCAAAACTTGGAATGTGCTTCCCATCACATACCACACACTGTAGTGTGTGAGTATTGCTGTACTGACCATGTTTGGCTCTACGTATGCATGTGAGCAGTCTTTCTCACTTCTAAAAAACGTTAAGACCAACCTACGATCACGTTTAACGGATGGAAGTCTCAACGCCAGAATGAAGCTTAACCTCGCCATGTATCAACCAGACTACAAAGCCATCAGCAAAACCATTCAGCACCAGAAGTTGCATTAATGGTAAGAAGTACTTTATTCATCATTGGTTAGTAACAGCATGACAACATTATTAAAAAGAATTCAGAGACTTATTGTACTTTAAAAGTGTTGGTCTTACATAAAATGCACACATTTACTTGTATTTAGTGTTAAACGTATCGTATGGCTCTCACAGAATTACATTTTAAAATATGTGGTGTTCATGGCTCTCTCAGCCAAAAAAGTTCCCAACTCCTGTTATAACCTAAGGCTTAGTTTTCATTTAAGACTAAGCCTTTCCCACCCTTCTAATACTAAGATCTTCTCAACAATAAGCTTCTTCCCCACACCCATTACTGTTGCATGATGTGGGGTGGTACACTCTTATGAGGAATCCCATTTACACCTCAGATAAGTGATTTTGTATCAGAGACTTCCTTGTTTGTATATTGGATTAAAGGTTTTGATTTCTACACTATAAAATGGGGCAGAGGAGACCATTCTGGAGAGCAGAGAAAGGCCATGTGGAGGAGAGGATAAGCAGCCAAGATGGCGAAGTGCTAAAGGAGAAGCCAGTTTGTGCAGAGAAGGACATGGGGAACAGAGGTGAATAAGGCTGGTGAGGTAGGAACCTTTGATTCTAGGAAACTGATAAATCAATGGCTTTAGGAGCCCTGAATGGAAAGGGAAGTGTTTTCCCACTAGGTGTATTTCTTGTCCGCTGGGTGCAAGCTAGGATTAAAAGCTAATGGTCCACCAGTTCTTGGCTCCGTTGTTTCAGTACCATCTTTCCGAATCAAAAGGAAACCTGCATGGGCCAGGTGGCTGTGATGGTGGCCGTGGCTACTAGCTTTACAATCTTCATTACCTACTGGTGACTGGTTTTATCATCATCCCTGAAATCACTTTTCATTTTATTTTTTTTTTTAAGTTTTATTTATCCATTTCTATTGGAGACAGAGAGAGTGAGAGAGAGAGAGTGAGAAAGAGAGAGGAAAGAGATAGAACTGGGGGAGGAGCAGGAAGCATCAACTCCCTTATGTGTCTTGACCAGGCAAGCCCAGGGTTTCGAACCAGCAACCTCAGTATTCCAGGTCGATGCTTTATCCACTGCGCCACCACAGGTCAGGCCGAAATCACTTTTCAACTACACTTTACCTTTCCCCAATGCTCAATTAATTACACAAAACAAGTTTAACACATTTAACCTTTGTATTTATCAAACATTTCCTCTTTGTTCAAAACCTTTTACTTTCCTTTTGTGCCAAGACTATTGTCCCCAACACAAGTACAAACTCATGAATGGAAAATGGGGTTCTATGGAAAGTGACATCAGAGGGTTATCAGATCATAAATTTCTAACTGGGCAGGCTTGGTGGACAGTCATGCCCCAGGCCTATAACTTCTTTAACGCAAGGTTTTAAGCATGCCTTGTTCATCGTTTCTGTGCATCTAGGTTAATACACCTTTGAAATAAGCCTTAACCATCCTTAAGAAAGCACACAGTCTTAAACTATCCAATAATCCAATCCCTGCCTTGCTTTCTCCCACTTCCATGTAAATCTTCCTTATGTTAATTAATTCCAAATGTATACAAGAAGCTGAAAAACTGGTTTTTCAGAGCATTTGAAGTCTTGCTTCCCAGGCATACATCATCAGTTTAGATTTCAAAACAGACACAAAAAACTCATAAAATTTCTCTACAAGTTTGGATGTTTCTTACACTGACACTGCCAAAAACAGAGAGGAAAGACAAACTGGTATGGCATTATATAAAGTAGTACATTGATATGTTTTATGTCCCTCATTAGGAGCCTTAATATTAGGTGCAGAATACTGTATTTCCCCATGTATAACATGCACCCTTTTTCAAAAATTTGGGGTCTGAAAAATGGGTGCATCTTATACAGTCGTTGTGGAATTTCAAATGCCATAAATGGAACTGAGGATGAGGTAATATATGAAGATAGTGATTTGTCATTAGACACAGATGAGGACAAGCTAATGGATAGGAGTTTTGACAGTGATAAAGAGTTGTATAAATTTTGTGTTGAATAAATTTTGAATTTAGTAACTTTATGTAATACATTTTATTCAATTTTGGATCCCAAAATTAAGGTGCATCTTAGACATGGGAGCATCTTCTACATTGGGGAAATATGGTAAATACTTCTTGGATTATGAAGTGTATATATATATATTTTTTCCTTTTTATATTTTTATTTTTTTACAGAAACAAAGAGAGAGTCAGAGAGAGGGATAGATAGGGACAAACAGACAGGAACAAAGAGAGATGAGAAGCATCAATCATCAGTTTTTTGTTGCGACACCTTAGTTGTTCATTGATTGCTTTCTCATATGTGCCTTGACCATGGGCCTTCAGCAAATCGAGTAAACCCTTGCTTGAGTCAGCGACCTTGGGTCCAAGCTGGTGAGCTTTTTTGCTCAAGCCAGATGAGCCCGCGCTCAAGCTGGCGACCTCGGGGTCTCAAACCTGGGTCCTCTGCATCCCAGTCTGACGCTCTACCCACTGCACCACCGCCTGGTCAGGCGTATGAAGTATATTTTTTAAAGGAGATAATCTATTTCCAAAATACCATTCAACTTTGTACTACAATTTCTCTAATATAGCTTCTCCAAAGCTTTTTTGTTAGCCCTTTGAGTAGCATGAATGTTCATGTACTTCCTTGTGCCTCCTGACCATTCAGAGTACTATCATACAATAATCTTATTTTAAAAATGCGTAGCGTAAGGCAACATTTAAAAAAGCAAATGAATGTTCTTCTTGTTTCCATAAATTGGTTAGCAAACAAACATGATTTTAAGTTAATAAAATTGTAATTGGAACTAATTTCATTTTTTGAAAGAAACAAAACAAAACAAAACTCACTCCCAGGGGTCAGTGAGCATGAAAAAACTCACTACTCAAAGGGTTAATTATATTAAACAAGGAAAAACTCACAAAAAACTAGAACTAGACAATGCTACACAACACTTTTTAACAGATCTATGCTCAGAAGTGATTCTTAATGCCAGCTGTTTTCTTGTCTTTCCTTTGAAATAAGCACAAATGACCCAAAACAGGTAGAGTCAATCAGTGGCTGCAGAAATGCATGGGAGGGGACAGAGTTTGATCATCCTTGTAGGTGTATTCTGGGTAGTGGTAAACAATACTGCTTGTGTCTCTGCACAGTATTTTTTTTTTTTAATTTTGTTTTTATTTTATTCATTTTAGAGAGGAGACACAGAGTGAGAGAGAGAGAGAGAAAGAGAGAGAAAGAGGGGAGGAGCTGGAAGCATCAACTCCCATATGTGCCTTGACCAGACCAGTGCAGGGTTTTGAACTGGCGACCTCAGTGTTCCCAGGTCGACGCTTTATCCACTGCGCCACCACAGGTCAGGCTGCACAGTATTTTTATAGAGATAAATAGGTATAATGTGGTAGAGAAGAGTTCAGGACCTAGGTCTTCTGTGCAGATTAAATGAGAAAAACTGATGTATAGTATTTAATGGCAACTTTATGTTAGCACATCACCATCTTTATAACCGTCTGTATGACCCTCAAAGTAAGTAAAATTATTCCTACTTTTACAGAGAAAAGACAGAGCCAGGGATTGACTAAAGCGATTTACTGAACTTCCCATAGCTGGTACTTGAAGGACAAACTAAAACCCATGCCTTCTTACCATATGTGTAGAGTTTTCAGTGCAGTAAGTACATATAGCACATGAGTAAATACATCAGAAGGGAAACCGGAAGTTAATTTTTATTGAGCCACGTAAGATTTTATTTCATCTTCACAACCCTGAAGGTAAAAGTGAAGCTCAGCAAAGTTAAAATACTTGCCAAAATTCACACAACCAATAAGTAGCAAGTCTGCTCCAGACAAAGCCCAAATTTCCACTTATTACTGCAGTCAGGAGCTGGTGAGTGATAAGAAAATAACACACGCACATAGAAAGTACCGGGCCTGTTAATATTATTACTATCGCTTTTCAACAACAACAGCAAACCCAAAACAAAACAAAAACAAGAAACTCACACTTGTACCTAAATGTTCTGCTTTGTGATGCTGAGCCCAGGACATTGCTAACCTGTCTTTCCCTAGCTGGATCCTGATAGTTGGCCTTCTGGAAACTAGAGAAAGCTAGCTGGAGGAGGGTCAAAGATGCTTCCTTCTTCCTAATTCTGTCAGCCAAGGTGCCCCTTAACCTGGCAGCAACAGTAGATCCCAATTCCCAGCTTTCGCTCACACTCTGGGAACCAGCCTTCGGCCCCCATTCAGATCCAGTGGTAAATACACCTCAGGGTCTCAGTGTTGTCTCCTTAGCTCCTTAACACCCGTACTCGGAGCTCCCTGGGTGCCAACACTAGCTAGGCTCTGAGTCTCAGACAGGGTCCATAGAAGCACACTTTCTCCAACAACCTTCCAGGCTGTGTAAATTCAACTTCTCTGGGGTGGCAGGTGCTTCCCACAATTGCTACTTCTGTTTAGTCCCAGTGTTCCTTCAATTTTTTCAACCCCCCTAATATGTTCTTGTGTAGTCACCCTATATCACATTCTGTTAAAATAACCAGTGTGCTTTCAGCTTTCCTGACTGAATTCTGCTTAACACCAGCACTTCAAGACAACAGATATCAAAGAGTAACAGACTTGACTATACACACCCACTATAAACACACACACACACATATATATATATATATATATATATATATATATATATATATATATATATATATATATATATTCACTTCACCAAAGCAGAACCAACAGTATGCCTAATATTTCCTTAGAGCTTATAAAGCATAGTAAATGTTTTAAAATATATTCAAAGAGTACTATAAGATATTCCGAATTTAGGAATGAATTCTAGACTCAGTACATTTTACTTTTTCTCACTACAAATAATTCTAAAGTTCAGAAATTTGTCCAACATTGGTTGGCCTATTTTAACCTATATGACCCAAATCAAAATGCTTGCAAGAGTACCAAAATTTAGAATTAGTGAATTTGAAAAAACCAAAATATCTTAAAAAAGATACTTGATAACACATACACACACAAAAAATAGACTGCTATAAAATTTACTTTTAAGATAGCTCAAATAGTATAAAAATTGACTTAATGTAACCAGCAGTTATATAATTTACTACTTCCGGTCTTTCTCCTCTCAACTCTCAAATTTTGTAAGCCCTCCACTCTTAGTTTTCCAGGCCTAAACCTTAGAATCATTCTTTACTCTGTGCACTTCCCACTACCTCCACATGCTGTCTCTCTGGTCCAAGTCACTAACAACTTTTGCCTGGATCACACTGGGGAACAAAGTTCTTGTTGCACCCACAACAACTCTTGTTCTTACCTCACTCAAGTGTGCTGATCTCAGATCTGACATTAGTGTTTCTCTGTAAGCTACAGGTTTTTTTGCAATTCAAGATTTTAGGTTTTCATCTTATTGTAAAATTTTCAACATTTAGTTTAACATAATGAAATACAATGTCTTCAGCATCATCTTTGTGAAAATATAATAATTTACATAATGCAGTAAATACACTAATACACTAAAAGATATGATTGCATCAGAATTTGTCTACAATTTCAAAATAGAACATATTAAAACACTTATTTTAATGATAAAATTTGCGCAAAACTTATTTAAATTCTATTCAGGCAAAACTTTGCGTTTGTAGCTCTTGTGTTTGTGTACTTGTTGAGGATAATCTCGTTTTGATGCTCCAGCAGTAGTCTGCCATCATATTTCTGTCCCATCGCTCCCGATAACACTCTTCCATCATCTTCAGATCTTGGAGAAAGCGTTCTCCCTGCTCATCACTAACAGCTCCAAGATTTTCGGGAAACTTATCAAGGTGACTGTTCAGGAAGTGAATGAATCTTAACGCTCATGTTACATACAATGTCGTGGAAAGTCAACAGTATCCTTTAAACCAGAAGTTCATAGTTTTCTGTTCTTTTGTTGCCAAGGAAGTTCTTTGTAACTGCCACAAAAAGTTGCCATGATTCTTTCTCCTCCTCATTCATCATCCTGGCCAATTCTTCGTCACGTATGAGGGTTTGAATTTGAGGTCCATCAAATACACCTGCTTTTATCTTCTCGAAAGACAAGGCAGGAAAATCAGAAATAATACGTTGAAAGGATTCACTTTCTCCATTCAAAGCTTGAAGAAACTGCTTCATTAAGCCAAGTTTGATGTGAAGTGGGGGAAAAATGATCCTGTCTCGATTAACCACAAGTTCAGTCACAATATTTTGCATCCCTACTTCCAGAGCTTCACGTTTCGACCACTCCTCCTGTGTCCAGTGTTTCTTCCGAGCTCAGATGTCCCACAAACACAGAAAGCAAGGATACTTTGTGAAACCTCTGTTGTCCTAGCAGGAAACTGACCATTTTAAGATCCACACAAATGATCCAGTTATGCTCCTCATACTTCAGAAAGTCAAGGACAATTTTTATGTCATTATAATCTTCTTGCAGAAGAGTTGAATAACCAATTGGAACCACTGCATAAACATTATCGTTGTTTATAAGAACACATTTCAGACTCTGTTTAGAGCTGTCAAGAAATAGCTGCCATTCTGTTGGACTGTCAGTGGTAACACCTAGCTGCCTGAGAAGCCTAGTGATATCATGACAGTAAACAAAGTGTTTGTCTTCAAAAGAAAAGTCCACAAAAAATTTGTTCACGCTTCCTGAAACGGGATACTTTAGCTGACCCGGGAAGTACATTATTTTATTGAAGCCTGGAGGCTAATAACTCAGCTGCTTTCTTTGAAAGGCCCTAATCTCTTACTAAGTCATTTGATTTGGGTTGGCTAAACTGCTGAGGGCTTAATGACTGTTTGGCATCAGAAGAAGACCCTTCAGATTCTACAACCATTTCCTCATGCATCTTATCAAAATACACTTGATCACCATGTTCACTTTCTTTGTCCTTAGAAGAAATAAAAGCATTGAGAACTGGAACCGGGAGTGTCTCAGAGTGTGGGATAGGTCGTATTGCTGAAGGAATATTAGGATATACAATCATATGCCGTTTTTTCTTGCTGATGCCCTTTGTATGGATCAGACAGAAATAACAGTCACTGCAGTGGTCCTTAGGTTCACACCAAACCATGGGAATACCAAAAGGCATTCCTTTGCATTTTCCTTTTGTCCAGTCACGAAGCATTTCCTCACACTGATGACACACAATATGAGAAGCCTAATTCTTGCCTTGATTGCCAAAGGGAACTTGAAAATAGGCAATATATGCACGTGTCACAAATGATGAAATATTGCGCCTTTGACATTGAAATGTGTAACAGCCACATATATAACAGAAGGTATCAGGACTATTCTTACATTTACAGCTACTCCAAGAAGCCATGATTCAATCTTAAAACAAAATAAGAGGGTGTTTTTATCAGATAATAATTTTTTTAATTTAAAAACAACTACAATAATGTCAAAGTGATGTTTGTAAAACATTAATTGCCTTATGGTTATGTTCAATCCAGAGTTGTTGCCCTTTAACTCCAATTTAAAAACCAATGCATGCCATTAACTGTAACAAAAATAAATTAAAATTGCATAAAAACTAGAGCATGCACCAAAAACTGAATTTCAGATTTGGAATCAGCAATTTAGAAATATATAGAAAAAGTTCTAAAATCTCATACAACAGAAAATGAAAAAGAAATTGTTCCCCAGTGTTATTCAAACAGCCTCCTAACTGGTCTCTCTGCTTCTACCCTTCCTCCAACTATAGTATATTCTCAGCACAGCAGCCAAAGTAAGAATAAAAAGCATATTAGAACACATCATTCTTCTCTCAAAACCCTGCAATGGCTCTACAACTCACTCAGAGTAAAAGCTGACGTCTACAATGGCCCACAAGCCTCCCATTCCTCCCAGCTGCACTGCTCCCCAGCCCCTGAAACATACCAGAGAGGGCTCTGCTGTAGGAATTCTCATTGGCAGGTCCCTCTGCCTGTAATGCTGCTCCCCAAGACATTGTTGTGACTTGATATCAACTTCTTTCAAGAGGTTACTCAAATACCCCTGTTCTCAATTCCAGTGTTCCCACTTACTCTATTTAAAACTGTAATACTTTCCCTGGACAAATAGCTCATTGGTTAAAGTGAATCATGCACTGAGATTGTGGGTTTGATCCCTGGTCAGGGCACATACAAGAATCAACCAATGAATGCAGAAATAAATGAAACAACAAGTTGAGATTTCTCGCTATCTCTCCCCCTTTCTCTCTAAAATGAACAAAAAAAAAACGTTTAGCCTGACCAGGAGGTGTCAACAGTGGTTAGAGTGTCGAACTGGAACACAAGAGGACCCAGGCTCGAATCTCTGAGGTCACCGGCTTGAGCGAGATCATCTGGTTTGAGCAAGGCTCATCAGCTTGAGCCCAAGGTCGCTGGCTTGAGCAAGGGGTCACTCGCTCTGCTGTAGCACCCCCGACCCATCAAGGCACATATGAGAAAGCAATCAATGAACAACTAAGGTGCTGCAATTAAAAATTGATGCTTGTCATCTCTTCCGGTCTGTCTGTCCCTATCTGTCTCTTTCTCTGTCTCTCTGTCTTTTTCTCTGTCTCTCTCTCTCTCACACACACACACACAAAGTTTAAGTTGTAATATCATACCCACCCCTATCATTCCTATCCTCCTTTCCCGATATTATTTTCCCTTTTAAGCATGTCATCCTGTAATTAGATATATAATTTACAATTCATTTTGTTTATTGCTTGCCACCTGTTCCATAAAGGCAAGGATGTTAGTCTATCTTTTTCAGTCTATATTTCTAGCACCTGTAATGGTACTTGGCACAAAATGGGTACTAAATAAATATTTGCTGAGGGAATGACTGAATATAGCAGAAAGAATTTAAATGGTATACCAATTCCTTTTGTTTTCGTATACAAATGAATCTTTTCCAAAAGGGCTGCTGTAGATAAACTACTCCATTTCCTTATCTCAACACCACTGAAACGATACAAAAACCACACCACTTCCTTTTGCTAGCTTCAAGTACTGGCATGTGTCAAGATCCAGCGAGGAAAATTTTCCACTGTTTTTACTGCAGTTACTCAAATTAGAGATATAAATTCAAAAGGCTTGTATAAGTAAATATTACTTCTCAAGATCTAAAATACTGCCTAAAACAAACAATGGCTTATACTCTTACAGTACTACAAAGTTACAGAAAGGTAAATACTTGTGGAAATAATCACAGACAAAAAGAAAACATAGTTCTTTCTTTGGTATGAGCAATGTGGTCTGACAAAGGGAATTTCAAAGTAGCATTTAAACTCAACTGTAATTTCAGTGGTAGACACAGGTTCAAAGGTAGTATTTTAATGTAAATTTGTAAGTCATCAACAGACCTAAGACCAGAGGGTGTTAAAATCAGACGATTAATGATTCTTCTCTGACAAGCACAAACAACAAACTATAGGAAACTAAAGCTTCCAAACCTGTAGGTTGGTCTAAGAAGGAGCACCCTTAAGATGACAAATTCCTCCTTATTAATGTGAAGCACCTGAAAATCCAGAAAGTTTTCCCCCTTGTGGATGAAACACTTAGATTTTATTTCCTTCACTCTGTGTCAGAACATCTATTCAGGGTAAAACGTGTTGGTTTAGAGTGTTGTCATGAAGACATGGGGCAGACCTGAAATTCACTCATTTACAATATACAGCATTGCTTTGCATATTATTAAATTCTCTATAGATTGTGTGGACTATGTGTATTTTTATAGTTATATTTTTTACTCAACACTGTGATTTCCATTCCATGATGGATATACAGTTCCTTATTATTCATTTTCATTGTTATATAGTGTTCCATCCTAATGATATCTTAAGCTGTATTTATCCATATACCTGTTGATGGACATCTTAGGGTTTTTTCAAGTTTTATTATAAACAATGCTGCAATAAATAAACACAGATGCTTTTGTTGTTGTTTGGGAAGATAAATCCACAGGACAGAATCCCAGAAGTGGAATTCTGGGTCTAGAGGTACAGTGGTACCTTGACACACCAACACTTTAAATTACGAGCAATTTGAGAGCCGAGCAGTTAACTCACAGGATTTTTTGCTTTAAGTCACGAGCAGATATTTGATTCACGACCTTCCACTACCCTCCACTAGATGGCCTGCCGAATGGTCTGAAAGGGAGGAAGAAACAAACTTCCACAGAAAGGTTTTAGTTGAAAGGACCTCTAAGTGAAAGCGAGGAAAGTGTGGTGAAAAAGCAAAAAGTCAGTGAAAAAAATAATTAAGCAAAGTAAAAAAATAGCAATTAAGTTTAGTGATAAAGTTACATATCATACATAGTGTGTAAGTTAAATTTTGCAATTAAATGTAGCATTAAGTGTGTAGAGAGTAAATTATGTTAAGTGATAGCACATGAAATGAAAACCTCCTCTGCCAGTCTCCTTCCTCTCCACCAGCATCTCTGCCTGACCTTGAAGGTGAATACACTTCATAAACCAGTTTATTTCTTTACAGTCTCTCTTATCGTGTGTGTGTGTGTGTGGATATATATATATATATATATATATATATATATATATATATGTACTTGTTATTTATAAAGTACATTTTCTCATTTTAAAAAATATAAAAAAAAAATTTGTGTGGTTTTTGGGGCCAGAACAGACTAATTGCATTCCTATTAATTTAAGTGGGAAAAATCTGATTTGACACATGAGCAAACTGAGTAACAAGTTCAGCCATGAAACGAATTAAACTTGTCTGTCAAGGTACCACTGTAACTTTGATATAGTGGTAATCCCCAATGAGATGATACCATTTTGCACTTACAAATACATTATACTGACATAAGAACTTTTATTTTTTAAGTGAGAGGAGGGGAGATAGTGAGACAGACTCCCGCATGTGCCCCAACTGGGATCCACCCAGCAAACCCAGTCTGGGGCTATGCTCGAATCAACCCAGGGTCACCTGTTCTGCCAAGGGCCACTGGCAAGAGCTATAAAACATTCTGCAGATGGCTGCTACTTGTGTTGGACTTGGAGATTCCCAGGAGAGGCCAAGCTGGAACCAAGGCAGGTGTAAAATCAAGCCAGGCCTGGGGCCACTTAGTGAGAGGCATGGGGTGCGCTGAGGTCAGATGTTGCTTGTTTAAAAGATATTAGTAAACTTTGAGGCATGATCCAAAATAGGCTATTCATACAGAAAAGCCACTGGAAACAGCTTGGGTGGGCCCACTGGATTCTCAGGGTGTCAGAGAATCACTAGGGCAGGGCAAACAGTGATAACCAGGTTGATGAGATTCATATATGGTATTGGCCTGCCAGCTCTGTAGAAGAAGGGCTCAGAAAAAGAAAAATGGCATTTGCCAGCAGTTTTGCCTGGTAGAAAGCTGCCCCTCTTCCTCTCACCTGATGCCAGACAATTCAATTCCTAGGTGTATGTCCATGGTGCCTTTTGAGCAACTTCCCCAGTGCTACAGCTGAGAGCTAGAGAGTCAAGTAAATCCATGTATGGGATCCTTTACAAGGAACTGCCTGGGATTCTAGCAGCCCTTTGTCTCACTCAGCACAATCCTTGTTAGTTTTCACCAACAGATGTTATCGGGACTTCTCTTCCCAGTACTGAAACCCTGGACTGAGGGGCCTAGTGTGGGGCTGGGACTTCTTCCTCCTCAGGGCAGACCTTCACAGCCAAGATATCCCTCCTTAATTTTTATCAATCCCACAGGGGTGTGAGACCGGCCTGTCTCTCCACCCCTCCTATCAGTCTCAATGTGGTTTCTTCTTAATAGTGTTGTAAGGAACCAAAAAGCTAAAAATTAATATTGGTATTCTGAAAGGAAAAGTCAGGCTTTCCCATCAGGCTTTCCTGTCCCATCCTTCCTTTGGGGAGGGGAGGGAGAAGAATGTAGAAGTTTCTGGCTTGCAAGAACAATGGGTCATTTAGTTTTTGGGTTTTTTTTACAGGGACAGAGAGAGAGTCAGAGAGAGGGATAGATAGGGACAGACAGACAGGAACGGAGAGAGGTGAGAAGCATCAATCATTAGTTTTTCATTGCTATTGAGACACCTTAGTTGTTCATTGATTGGTTTCTCACACGTGCCTTGACCGCGGGCCTTCAGACAAAGCAACCCCTTGCTGGAGCCAACGACCTTGGATACGAGCTGGTGAGCTTTTGCTCAAGCCAGATGGGCCCGCGCTCAAGCTGGCGAGCTCAGGGTCTCAAACCTGGGTCTTCTGCATCCCAGTCCGATGCTCTATCCACTGCGCTACCACCTGGTCAGGCGGGTCATTTAGTTTTAAATCTAAATTAAAGGCTAACCGAGAAACTTCTCTTTCAGTAGGAGGCAGAATTTAGATACCACCTTGAATTGATTGTAGTTCCTCCCCCTTCCTAGAATCTTGAGAGTAAAATACCTCTAGGCTAGTGAGAGATGAACCCTAAAAGATTTGTAAACATCTTTGACTGTGTTTCCTTGAAAGTCTTAATGTTTCTGTGTATTCCCTAAACAAATGTTGTCAGTTTGTGCCATGATGTCATGCTCTCCCCAGCCCGTGTGTGATCGAGGATATATAAACAGCCCCTGAACTATTTTGGGGGACTGCATGATTTGGGTCTGCTGCCCCGTGTCAGCTATATGCGGCCAGCATATTTAATAAATCTCCTCTTTTAATAAAACTCTTCAAAATTAATCTAGACTGGGTGTCTCTACGTGAACTTGATGAAGTGAGGTAGAGTGCCTTTCAGAATCTGGAATGCGGTACTTTAAACATATGGGGGCTCGTCCGGGGTCCAGTGTTTCGCATCACCGGATCAAGACAACCTGAATCGGACATACTCTCTGCTGAGCTGCCCGGCCCCCCTTGATTCCCAGAGAGAGGCACACCACCTGACATGTTTTCAGGGCTCCCGGTCTTCCTGTGAGGTTCAAATAGCTCTCCAGTAGACACCCCTGGTTCCCAAATTCAACAATTTGGACAATTTGGCAGAGAAATCGAGGAGATAGGTAAAGCAACTCTTTTTGCTTTACTGAATGTTCTGGCTTTCCTCTGAAATCTTGCTTTTGCTTTTCTGTGTGAGACTAAAAGTAGGTAGAGTGGATTTGGGGCTTTGCTGAGCTGTGACTATGGAGATGTGAAACTCCGGTGGAGTTGGTAGGATTTTCAAAACTACTTTGCTGTTTTTAACTAGTCTACAGTTTTTCTGTTTTGGGGTGCTGTGAAATAGATCAGATGTGGTCG
The DNA here is from genome assembly GCA_037038555.1 of Rhynchonycteris naso. Lineage (NCBI taxonomy): Eukaryota > Metazoa > Chordata > Mammalia > Chiroptera > Emballonuridae > Rhynchonycteris > Rhynchonycteris naso. The sequence continues at coordinate 83,209,279 of CM073001.1, read as the reverse complement.
GCATGTTCGCAGTACGCTCTCCAAGACCAAGGTGTCAGTGGAGAGTTTTTTTGGTCCTGCCCGGGTTTTGCTAGGAGAGGGACTTCTGGTTATACTCGGGAGGGAAGAATTAGTGGGATTAGGCCCTGCTTGAGGCTCTCGGGGATATCTGTTTCTCTAAGAGAGGTACTAGTAGAGACTTCATCCTGCCCAGGACTTGTTGAGCTAGCCTGGATTGATTAATCTCACCTTGGACTGCCAGAAACTTCTGTGTTTGTCGAGATCTCAGTCTTTGCTTTTTAATGTTTCTGTCTAAAACCCCTGGTTAAGGAATCTCTAGTGCCGCGGCCTGTGTGCACCTGAGGCCAAAAGAGGGAGCCAGCCGTTCCCTCATCTATGAGGCTTTGTCATTGTTTATCAAATTATCAGGTATTTTTTAATTAAAATAAGGTGCACATTGTTTGTGTGTATAAGTCTTTGTTTAACGTCTACATGTGTCTGTTTTAAGGACTGGCTTGGGTCTTTTGTGTCAAAATTGAAAGCTTCTGACTAAAAAGCAATCTTAAGTGGTCTCTTTGTTCTCAAAATCTACCTTCAGGGCACTCAGTCTGACTTCTCTCCTGAAGGAAATGATTCTCTGTTGGCCTCTTCCCTTGGTTTAGTGCAGTGGTTCTTAACCTGGGTTCTATTGAACCCTAGGGGTTCGATGAGTCAGTCTCAGGGGTTTGGAGAAGCCTCTGCCGCGGAGGCCAGAATAAAGTAATACCGTAATTTGTTGTGAGTCGTGCACTTTGTTGCTTTTGTTCTTTGAGCAAGGTGATGTTCATGCACGGCTCATTTTGTGCACCAGTAAAAAAACATATACCTATGTCTTGAATTTTGGGGAAAAAATCATATTTTATTCATCACTAAAGAAGGGTTCGGGGAATGCACATATGAAACTGGTGGGTTTGGTACTTCAAAAAAGGTTAAGAACCACTGGTTTAGTGTAATAATATCTCCATAGTCAAACACCCTCTTATTCCGGGTGCTAGTTAATTATCTGTCTTATCTTTCTTGTTAGTGCACTAATTCTTAGATTCTCCTGGGACAAGTCTCAGTTTGTAATAGGTAACATAGGCTAGAACTCTTAAACCCAGATAGTAAGAGCAGTTTGGAACATCATAACTGGGAATCCAGGTTGTCCCGATCAGTTTCCATATATTGATCAATGGCTAAAAGCTTGCTCAATACAAAATGGGCTGGCAAGCCTGCAATTTAAATGAAAGAGTTAAAACCTGAGCCCGGACACGGGGTGGGGCCATGGCCGAGGAGAGGAAAACATACTCATGCCTCCTCCCCTCCCCGTCATTCTCCAGTCTCAGCCGTTACTACACCCCAGCAGAAGGCAAACAGCTGATAGCAAACCAAGCACTAAAAGACAAGCCCCAACACCTCCCTGCACACAGGCTAGGATTCAGCCAGCTGTGTGCAGAGTGACAGGGGAAGGGCAATAAAGTAAGGGTGAGGTGACTAGTAATATAGAATAGAAACTAGTTTCAAATATTCACCTACTGACCAAAAGAGGTTTTGCCCATTTGGAAAACACGGAAGGAATAGTATTAAAAATTAGAACTTTGCTTTAGAAAAATTTTAAATGAAAGAAAAAGAATTTAGAAATTAACAAACCGTAGGTGTTGACCTTGTTAGTTGACAGTTTCTTAAATTAAATTGCAACTCCAGAAGGAGTAGTGATAGAAGCATAAGTAATAGAATTATAGGGAATAGAATTTAAAAAGATGGGCCCTCCGTGGGTTTGGGATAGTGGTTTGTTGCCCTCCACTGGTGTAAATATTAGAGGGAAAAATTCCAACACTCTCCTGCGAGTGAAGAGGGTGTTAGGTTCTCCTCCAAGTCTCTCAGTTATGTAGAAGGCATGGAGTTCATAAGGGAGACCTGCTGCATTAGCCACAATAGTAAAAACTGTAAAAGAATTTTCAGGTCAGGGAATTACGGGAAAATTTGGAAACCTCATATAGGCTAAAGCAGGGGTGCTCAATACATCGATCGCGATCTACTGGTCGATCATGAAGGAAGTGCAGGTAGATCACAAGACATTTGTTTTTTGATTGGCATACAGGGTAGCCAATCTGATGTCTGAACTTTTGACACCCTACACATGCGCGTTAAACCGCGCTAACTTGTTCAGTTACATTGCTGCGTAGTTAGCCTTCAATTTATTTAAACTAAATACAACAAAGGGTATAAAAATGAGTGCCATAGCTGGTCTGAGTAAGAAGCCTAAAACCTACCACTTTCATACAGAATGGGAGGGGATTTTTTTCACTATGTCATATTCTAAGTGCGTTTGCCTCATCTGTCTGTGTGCCATTGCTATTCCAAAGAAGGGAAATGTGGAGCGGCTTTTTCAGACTGTTCATAAAAACTATGACATTGACTTTCCTCTGAAAAGAGAGCTGAGAAGGAGAAAGGTGAAAGCAGAATACACAATATTAAATAGTAATAATAGTAACTTAAATAATGATAATATAGAAGAAATAAATTTATGTTTTGCATTTTTATTGTAGGTAGATCATTTTGACTTGGTCATCTTATAAGTAGCTCGCAAGCTGAAAAAGTGTGGGCACCCCTGGGCTAAAGCAACTCACTATTGGGAAGTAATTTTGTAAAATTTGTATTTCAATTAGCTGCTCAAAGCAAGGCATTTAGTTCACAGGTGGTGAACTGATTCAAGTCCTGCTTGGGAGAAGCCCCATTATCTTGCTAAGAGGCTTGGCTACAGGACAAGCAGCAAAAAAAAGGTAAAAGCGGCGGACTCCACTTCTAGTTCTTGGAGTCTGCTTCCCCCTCAGGCATCCATCTCGCCCCACATGATTGACTTAATAGTGTAAATTACTGTGGGTCAAAAGAAAGTTAATCTCTCTTTGCCAGCTAGGTAGTTTGTACCAAGAATCCCTTATTGTGTAAAAAGTATTTTCCATGTTAGAAATGTATATATGTTATTTCAAAGGCCTTTTGTTAATTCTTTAATTAACTGTTTTATAGCCCTGTAACATTGGAATCTTAGTTTAAATATTAGGATGTAATGTTTAGTTTATTATCATTTTGGAACAATATCGTTCAATGCTAGGTAATATAAGAAAAGGAGTCATATCCTGGAACTCTTGCAAATCTATTTTATCATGCTTTTGTTAAAATTTCTTTTGAATGCTAATGTACTGAGTTATTCAGCAGTGAAGAGACTCTGGAATTCTAAAGGAGACACCAAAACTTGTTTTTCCCGATTTAATGCAGCTAATAACGTTGCTTTTGTCTTTTTCCAAGAGTTTATATAAACAAATAAGGGCCCTCAAGCCCCTCAGTGAGATCTTCTGAGCATGGCTTTTAAGGTCTATAATGACCAAGACAGTAACAGAAAAGGCAAATAGAGCCCCAAAGAGATCAGAAAAATATCAGCTTTGGCATATACCCTTAAAGGCTCCAGTACCCCAAAGGGGCTTCACAGGATTCCATCAGGTTTTCCTATCAGGCTCTCCTGCCCTGCTTCAAGAGTGGAAAGGAATGTCACTGAGCAAAAGCCTGCCAGACTTCTCAGCCCCACTGAGGGACATGCCTTTGCTGTAGAAAAAAGACACGAGAAGGTAAGCTGCCCCCTTGCTCCACGGAGGGAAGGTTCAGTCTCTCCCAGTCCTAATCTAGCTACCTGTGACCTGACCATGCCCAGCCTGCTGGGACTTGCCACTGAAGGCTAAAAGGTGCCTAAGGTTGTTGGCCTCATCTCACGTCACCGTGATAGAGCCTAGAGTACTTCTTGCAAGTAGCAGGTAAACTGATCTCACTTCTTGTGAATACAAGGGCCATTTACTATGCCTTGCTTAATATTTGAGTTTTATTTATTACTCGACGATCTCTGTTGTGGGTGTTGATAGTCTTATTTTCTGTTGTGCATTTAATGTACAGTGTCTCCTTTATTCCTCTTGTCTCAATGCCCCATGCCTATTTTAGGCTGGGAACTGCTCCTAATTCCAACTAGAAGCAGTGGTCATTAGGACTTAAACTCTAGCTGCAAAGTATAGAATGTGACCACAACTCCAATGCCTTATGGACTTTTCCTGAATATATGTAACTCCTGTTCTTTAGGACATTTCTCAGAATTAAGTAAGATTAAGTTACATTTGCAAATAATATAAAGTAGTGATAGTGTCAACATAGACTCAGTAAGATTATGTTAACATGTTAAGAACATTTGTGATTTTAAAAATTTTATTTTGAATCCTGTTACATTAGTTAGAACTTTATTTTTGTTTAATAATCTAGTAGGCTTTAGTTACTTTATTGCATTAGGACACGTTATAGTATTTGTTAACATTAGCTATTTGGATTTTATTGTTAATTGTATGTTTTTCCAGTCTGCCTCAAAATCCGAACAAAGTAATTCAAATGAATAGATGTCACCCAAAACCAGTGGGGTCTTGGAACCCTTAATGCCAAAAGTTTATTTGAAACCAATTAGAAAAAGCTTTGACAACAGGAAAGGGATAATTAGAAAAGCCAAACTTAGAATCTATTACAGAAGGCATAATATCTGAGTATTTAGTTTGTGTCTAAGTGAATACTAAGCAAAATAAGGAAATAGAAAGAAACAGGGAGAAAAAGGCTTTCCCAAATAAACATTTAGAAATAGACTTTAAAAGAATAATTAACAATTGTTAGGAAATTGCTATATAGAATTCTTTACAGGTTTAGCTTGCCCATTCTAATGTTGGACTTAAATTTGTGTCCACAGTTTCAAAGCTAATAGGAAAGGAACTCAATATTAATTAGAAGCTAATTTGAAGTTACTTTGTGCCCACAGGCACAAAGGTTCAGGGCAAATAAAATGCATGAATCAAATTGTAAAAGAAACGTAATCAATCCCTTCCCTAAGTACTTGCAGGATTTCCAGGTTATTCAGCAAACTGTTCAAAAGACTGAGAGATGCTTCCAACATTACCAAATCTAAGGACTGACTCTCACGTGGACAGATCCACACACCACACCGTGGTCCTGACAACTCCTACTGCTGCTAAGGTAGAAAGATGGTGTGCCTTACTCCAACCACAAACCGAAAGCTGGTTGGTTTACCTATGGCAAATGCATGAAGAAACTTACTAAGGACTCCCCTTTTTAATCACACTTTGGGAAAAGGAAAACTGGGGTAAAATGAAAGTCAACTTGTCCTAAAAGTTAAAGGTTTTAAAATTAAGAGTTCTGACTAAGTAATTGTTATAAAGGCCAATTAGTTTTATATAAATTGCAAAAGGTTTGTATAGTTTATAGGAAATTAATCAGTAATATTTGTTTCTTTAGTAAACTGTATTGCTATTGATGCTGTCTGTTAAGTATCTGTTACATGTTATAAGTTAATATCCCTAGACAACAGACTCATACTCTTCAATAAATTAAGTCAAGGATTTGACTTAGAAAATAAAACCAGTAGGGATTGTTGTAAGGTACCAAAAAGCTGAAAATATTGATATTCTGGGAGGAAAGGTCAGGTTTTCCTATCAGGCTTTCCTGTCCCATCCTTTCTTTGGGGAGGGGAGGGAGAAGAATGTAGAAGTTTCTGGCTTGCAAGAACAATGGGTCATTCAGTTTTAAATCTAAAATAAAGATTAACTGAGAAACTTCTCTTTCAATAAGAGGCAAAATTTACATACCACCTTGCACTAATTGTAGTTCCTCCCCCTTCCTGGAATCTTGAGAGTAAAATACCTCTAGGATAGTGAGGGATGATGAACCCTAAAAGATTTGTAAACATCTTTGATTGTGTAACCTTGAAAGTCTTAATGTTTCTTTGTATCCCCTAAACCAGGGGATCCCAAACTACGGGCCCCTGAGGCCATTTATCCGCCCCACAGCTCTTCTGGAAGGGGCACCTCTTTCATTGGTGGTCAGTGAGAGGAGCACAGGATGCATCTGCACCCATAGTTCCCACTGAAATACTGATCAGTTTGTTGATTTAAATTTACTTGTTCTTTATTTTAAATACTGTATTTGTTCCTGTTTTGATTTTTTACTTTAAAATATGTGCGGTGTGCATAGGGATTTGTTCATAGTTTTTTTATAGTCCGGCCCTCCAACGGTGTGAGGGACAGTGAACTGGCCCCCTGTGTAAAAAGTTTGGAGACCCCTGCCCTAAACAAATGTTGTCAGTTTGTGCCATAATGTCATGCTCTCCACCGCCTGTGTGAGATCGAGGGTATATATGCAGCCCCTGAACTATTTTTGGGGACTGTACGATTTGGGTCTGCTTCCCCATGTCAGCCATATAAGGCCAGCATATTAATAAATCTCCTCCTTTTATAAAACTCTTCAAAATTCATCTGGACTGGGTGTTACTATGTGAACTCGATGAAGTGAGGTACAGTGCTTTTCAGAATCTGGGGTGCAGTACTTTGTAACAATAGCCTTAGTTGTGGGACTTCTGTTCAGCTAGATTTCAGGTGGTTCAGAGTAAGGGCTGGTCTGCAGTTTTGTTTTATTTCTGATGTGGTTTGGGAGGATGCTGAGTACATTTACCTATGCCTCCACCTTAACCAGAAGTCTTGGGTTGAAAATTGTTTGTTTTGGGTTTTTTTAATTCATTTTTGAGAGGAGACACAGAGTGAGAGAAAGAGAGAAAGGGGGGAGGAGCTGGAAGCATCAACTCCCATATGTTCCTTGACCAGACCGGTACCGGTGCAGGGTTTTGAACTGGTAACCTCCGTGTTCCCAGGTCGACGCTTTATCCACTGCGCCACCACAGGTCAGGCGAAAATTGTTTTATTTAAGTTGTAAAATTTACTGGCATAGTTACTCGAAGTATTCTCTTACTTTTAAAAATTCTCTTCTATATCTGTCACCCTTTATACTATTTGTGCTTTCTGGGTTTTTCTTGGTCAATCATTCAAATCATTTATTTTATCAGTCTTTTCAAGAAACCAACTTTTGGCTTTGTTAATCCCATCCAACAAAATATTTAAAAAAATTTTTTTTCCATTAATTTCAAACCCCAATACTATCACTCAGTAACTAGAAACTTGTATAAGTTTTGCTCTGTGCCTTAGTTTTCTCATCTGTAAAGTGGGAATAACAGCACCTACCTTACAGGGTTGGTGTAAAGAGTAAATGGGAAAAACCTTGTAAAATACATGGAACAGTGTTTAGCACATAGCAAGTATTTTACAAGTGTTAGCTTTTATCTTTATCATCTATTTCACTTAAATTTATTCTGGTTTTCTTTACCTAGTTTTAATTAAATGCTTAGCTAATAAATATTTAATTTTTATTTTTAAACATTAAAAATTTTTTGACTGATTTGAGAGAAAGTGAGAAAGACAGAGACCTCAATTTGTTGTTCCAATTACTCATGCATTCATTGGTTGATTCTACTATGTCCCCTGACTGGGGATCCAACCTGCAACCCTGGCACATCAGGATGATGTTCCAACCAGCAAAGCTACCTGACCAGGTCTTTAATTTTTTATATTTAAATATGAGTACTCAAGGCTTCACTATGTCTCACAAGTTTTAATATATCCTAATTGTCTTTATTACTTAGTTTTAGGTATTTTCTAATTTTCATTACTTTATTTTTGACCAATTGGATTTATAAAAGATTTAAATTTCCAAATGTAGGTTTGTATGTACTGTGTGCTATTCATTTTTTCAAAAAATTTTATTTATTGATTTTAGCAAGAGAGGAAGGGAGGGAGGGTAGGTGGGAAAGGCGTGGAGAGGAAGAGGGGAAGAAAGTAGAAGAGAGGGAGAGAAACATCAGTCTGTTCCTGAATGTGCCCTGACCAGGGATTGAACCTACAACCTCAACATGTCAGGGCAATGCTCTAACCAACTGAGCTATCTGGTCAGGACTGCTATTCATTTTTAACTAAGTCATTTGTTGACAGAAAATATGGGTGATATAGTTATTTGAAATCTATTAGAACTTTTTAGAAAAACATTAAAAACCAAATTAACTCAAGAGGGAGTAGAATACTTAAGTGACCAGTGACCTAACTATAAAGCAGAGGTCAATGAAATGGAGTTTAAAGGTGGTGAAGGGGTGAGAAAGGCAACAGGTAGCAGGGTGGTGAAGGAGAATTGGGTTTTGTAACATATTGTTCAAAATTTTGTATAAGAACTTATTCATGTCTTGCTTCTGTAATGTTTTAAAAATTGTTCTGAAAAGACAGTCCGACCTCCCCTAACCCCTAACCCACAAAGATGGATTAAGGGAGAGAGGGAAGAAAGGAACAAAGCAAAATAAGGTAAGAAGTAGACAGAGTTCAGAGGAACTGGAATTTCATTCTGAGATACCTAGATTGAAAATTACCTTACAAATAGGTGAAAATATAAGATGGTAAAACAGGAAAGAAGTATTAGGATAAAGGATGAAGATATGAATTGAAATGTCACTACAGAATATGAAAAGATGCTACCATAAACCTATGGCATACTCTGCCCACAGTATCATACAGAATTGCAATACACAAAAAACCTAAATCTAAAAACATCCAAACTGCAGAACAATCAAATAAGAAAGCCAAGAGCATAGCTATCAAACTTAAGAAAAGAGTCACGGTATAACAGTTAAGAGGAGGCAGTCTGAATTGAAGAGAATGGGAATAAACTTTCTCTTTCCTTCTGAGAGAATAGTAACTAAAGAGCTAAGGACAGGTCTGTAAGATGTTTCTGAGACCCTGAGTTCTAGGTTTCTCTACAGAAGAGAGTAGGTGTGGGAATACAATTTTAATGGGGTCCATGGAGAGATCAATAGTAAAGGTATAGCTCAGTTTTTCCTCAAGTCTGGACATATAACTGCTTTGTTACAATACAGTGACGCAACGGTCTGCTAGATCTAACAGATTTTGCCAGACCTAGAGGAAACCCTGATCTGCTAAAAGTGTTAAAGAATCTTGCAGTTAGGAGTGCCTGAAAGCACTGAAGAGTCCTCCCAGGGTTTCAGAAATAAGGAACAATCTATTGTCTCTTGTTATCAGTCCACAGGATAAAAACAATTCTGCCTTCCAGATTTTGTCAGACCTAGAGGAAAACATCATCTGCTAAAATGTTAAAGAACCTTGCAGTTAGGAGTGCCTGAAAGCACTGAAGAGTCCTCCAAGCATTTCAGAAAGAAGGAACAATCTATTGGCTCTTTTGTTATCAGTTCACAGGATGAAAACAATTCTGCCTTCCAAGCCTATCAACAGATGCCTCCAGTCAGATCTGAATGAGTGCTTAGGGAACACCAAATCCCCAGGAGTGGTGTAAAAATACACAATTCATTTAAAGGGAACTCAGCAACTGGATCAAAGGCTATGGTTAAAATCAGGTGATTTGTACTTAAGCAGAACTAACAGATGACACTGTGACAGTGGACACCTAGGACACCAAGATGGTGCCAGTCATACCAGTGAAGAAGAAGAAACTCATGGATGTCAAAACAAAGGAGCTACCAAGATGGATTCTGATGTGAGTGCTCACACCCTAAAGCACTGTTGCAGAATCTCAAAGAGTTACTTACTACCAGTATGACAAGTATGTCAATTTGAAGAATGGGAGCATTTCTGGAGTTCCTATGGTGCTGGCAGTTAATACGCTTTTCTTTTTTTCTTTTTATTATTATTAATTTTAATGGGGCGACACTAATCAATCAAGGTACATAGGTTCAGATAAAACATCTCCAGTTTATTTTGACATTTGATTTTGTTGCATACCCAAATTCATATAGTCTTCCGTTACCTTCTATCTGGTTTTCTTTATGACGCTCCTCTCCCCACACACAGTCCCTTCCCTCCCCACCCCCGGTAACCACCACACTCTTGTCAATGTTCCTGAGTCTCGTTTTTATGTCCCACCTATGTATGGAATCACATAGTTCTTAGTATTTTTCTTTCTACTTATTTCACTCAGTATAATGTTATCAACATCACCCATGCTGTTGTATATGACCCGATGTCATCATTTCTTATGGCTGAGTAGTATTCCATAGTATATATGTACCACTTCTTCTTTATCCAGTCATCTATTGAAGGGCTTTTTGGTTGTTTCAATGTCTTGGCCACTGTGAACAATGCTGCAATGAACATGGAGCTGCATGTCTCTTTACGTACCAGTGTTTTTGAGTTTAGGGGTATATACCCAGTAGAGGAATTGCAGGGTCATATGGTAGTTCTATTTTTAATTTTTTGAGAAACCACCATACTTTTCTTCCATAGTGGTTGTACTATTTTGCATTCCCACCAATGGTGGATGAGGGTTCTTTTTTCTCCAGCCTCTCCAACACTTGTTATTACCTGTCTTGTTGATAATAGCTAATCTAACAGGTGTGAGGTGGTATCTTATTGTAGTTTTGATTAGCATTTTTATAATACCTAATGAAGATGAGCATCTTTTCATATATCTGTTGGCCATTTGTATTTCTTCCTGGGAGAAGTGTCTGTTCGTGTCCTCTTCCCATTTTTTTATTGGTTTGCTTTTTTGTTGTTGAGTTTTGTGAGTTTAATGGGGTGACATTGTGTATTTTGGATATTAGGCCCTTTTCTGAGATGTTGTTTGAAAATATCATCTCCCATTTAGTTGGCTGTCTGTTTGTTTTGTTGTCAGTTTCCTTTGCTGTGCAAAAGCTCCTTAGACTGATGTAGTCCCATTCATTTATCTTTGCCTTCACTTCCCTTGCCTTTGGAGTCAAATTCATAAAGTGCTCTTTGTAACCAAGGTCCATGAGTTTAGTACCTATATTTTCTTCTATGTAATTTGTTTCAGGTCTTATATTTAGGTCTTTGATCCATTTTGAATTAATTTTAGTACAAGGGGACAAACCGTAGTTGAGTTTGATTCTTTTGCATGTAGTTTCCCAGTATTCCCAGCACCATTTGCTGAAGAGGCTTTCTTCTCTCTATTGTGTGTTGTTGGCCCCTTTATCAAAAATTACTTAACTATAAATATGTGGTTTTATTTCTGGGCTTTCTATTCTATCCCGTTGGTCTGAGTGTCTATTTTTCTGCCAATACCATGCTGTTTTGATTATCGTGGCTCCATAATATAATTTGACATCAGGTATTGTAATGCCCCAGCTTCATTCTTTTTCCGTAGGATTGCTCTGGCTGTTCAGGGTTTATAGTTCCATATAGACCTATTGATTTTTTGCTCCATTTCTTTAAGAAATGACATTGGAATTTTGATGGGAATTGCATTAAATTTATATATTGCTTTGGGTAATATGGTCACTCTGACTATATTTATTCTTCCTATCCAAGAACAAGAAATATTTTTCCATTTCATTATATCTTTTTCGATTTCCCTTAACAACGCTCTATAGTTTTCATTATATAGATCCTTTACATTCCTTGTTATGTTTATTCCTAGGTATTTTATACTTTTGTTGCAACCATGAAGTGGATTGTTTTTTTGAGCTCATTTTCTGATATTTCCTTGTTGGCATATAGGAAGGTAATGGACTTCTGTATATTAATTTTGTATCCTCTGACCTTACTGTATTAGTTTATAGCTTCTAGTAGTCTTTTTGTGGAGTGTTTGGGGTTTTCAATGTACAGGATCATATCATCTGTAAAAAGTGAAACCTTTACTTGTTCTTTCCCAATATGAATGCCTTTTATTTCTTTCTCTGATTGATCTGGCTAGAACTTCCAGCACTTCGCTGAATGAGTGGACAACCTTGTCTTGTTCCTGATTTTAGAGGAAAAGTCCTCAGTTTTACTCCATTTAATATATTAGCTGATGGTTTATCATAGATGGTCCTTATTATGTTGAGATATTTTCCTTCTATACCCATTTTGTTAAGTGTTTTAAACATAAAATGACGTCATATTTTATCGAGTGCCTTTTCTGAATCTATTGAAAAGATCATGTGGTTTTTGTTCTTTGTTTTGTTGATATGATGTATTATGTTAACCGTTTTATGTATGCTGAACCAACCTGTGATTCTGGGATGAATCACTTGATCATGATGAATTATTTTTTTAATGTGTTGTATTCGATTTGCTAGTGTTTTGTTTAGTATTTTAGCATCTGTATTCATTCAGTTTTCTTTTTTTGTTTTCCTTGACAGGTTTTGGTATGAGTTATGTTGGTCTCATAAAATGTGTTTGGCAGTATTGCTTCTTCAGTTTTTTGGAAGACTTTGAGTAAAATAGGGACAAAGTCTTCTTTAAATGTTTGATAGAATTCAATAGCATAGCTGTGTGGCCCTCGACTTATTTTGGGGGAGGTTTTTAATAGTTGTTTCTATTTCTTCCCTGCTTATGGGTCTGTTTAGACTTTCTGCTTCTTCAGACTCAGTCTAGGAAGATTGTATTGTTCCAGGAATTTATCCATTTCTTCTAGATTGTTAAATTTGGTGGCATATAGTTTTTCATAGTATTCTACAATAATTCTTTATATATCTATGATATCTGTGGTGATTTCTCCTCTTTCATTTTGGATTTTGTTTATATGAGTCCTTACTCTTTTTTCCTTGGTGAGTCTTGCCAAGGGTTTGTCAATTTTATTGATCTTTTCAAAGAACCAGCTCCTTCTTTTATTAATCTTTTTTCTATAGTTTTTCTGTTCTCTATTTCATTTATTTCTGCTCTGATTATTATTATTATTTCTTTCTTCTGCTGGTTTTGGGTTATCTTTGTTCTTTTTCTAGTTCCTTAAGATGTGAAGTTAAGTGGTTTACTTGGGCTCTCTCTTGTTTGTTCATATAAGCCTGTAGTGATAGGAACTTCCCTCTTCTTACTGCTTTTGCTGCACCCCAGAGATTCTGATATGTTGTATTGCTATTTTTGTTTGCCTGTATGTATCTTTTGATCTCTGCACTTATTTCTTCTTTGACCCACTCATTTTTTAAAAGTATGTTATTTAGTTTCCACACTTTAGAGGGTTTGTTTACCTCTTTTTAGCAGTTGAATTCTAGTTTAAAGGCTTTATGATCAGATAATATGCTTGGTATAATTTCAATCTTTCTAAATTTGTCGATGTTATTTTTGTGGCCCAACATATGGTCAATTCTTGAGAATGTTCCATGAACACTAGAGAAAAATGTATACTCTGGCACTTTGAGATGAAATATCCTGTAGATGTCTATCATATCCAATTGTTCTAGTGTTTCTTTCAAGGCCAATATTTCTTTATTGTTTTCCTGACTGGATAAACTATCTAGAGCTCTCAGCAGTGTATTGAGGTCTCCAAGTATCATTGTATTTTTGTCAGTTTTTGTTTTTCAGTCAGTTAGTAGCTGTCATATATTTTGGTGCTCCTTGGTTTTGTGCATATATATTAAGAAGTGTTATGTCTTTTTGATTCAATGTCCCCTTTATCATTATGAAATAACAATTTTTATCTCTGATTACCTTTGCTGTCTTATAGTCAACATTGTTAGATATGAGTATTGCTACACTTGGGGTTTTTTTTTTTTTTTTTGGATGTTATTTGCTTGGAGTATTGTTTTCCAACCTTTCACTTTGAATGTTTTCATCCTTGTAGCTTAGGTGTGTTTCTTGTAGGCAGCATACAGTTGGATTTTCTTTTTTAATCCATTCTGCTACTCTGTCTTTTTATTGGTGAGTTCATTCCATTTATGTTTATTGTAATTATTGACATTTGAAGTTTTCCTATTGTCATTTTATATATTGCTTTCTGATAGCTTTGTATCTTGTTTGGTTCTTCTCTTTTATTTTTCTATCATTTGTTTTTGTCTCGTTGTAATCCATACTTCTTTTCTCTGTTATGTCTTTTTTCAAGCCATGTACTTCTGTGTTGGTATTTTCAAGGGTGGTTACCATTAAGTAATGGGAAGCATACATATCATGTTCATTGTAGTACATTATCGCATGAGTGCTTCTGCACTCCATCCTCCTTTGCTACTGTTAATCTTTGTCCTCTCCCCATTTTTGATTCTTTTTCACAGATTAATCTTGTTTCCATTGCAATCTTGATGGAGCTTTAACTTGTTTTGTTTTGTTCTTTGTGTCTGGTCGGAAAACCCCCTTTAGTATTTCCTGAAGTGGGTATTGTCTGATGGTAAATTCCCTCATCTTTTCTGTATCTGTGAATGTTTTTATTTCTCCTTCGTATTTGAAGGATAGCTTTGATGGGTATAGTATTGTTGGCTCGAAGTTCCTCTCCTTCAGAACTTTAAATATTGGGGTCCACTTTCTTCTGGCTTGTAGAGTTTATGCTGAGAAATCTGTTGATAATCTAATGGTTCTTCCTTTATATGTTGTATTCTTCTTTTACCTGGCAGCCTTGAGAATTTTTTGTCATTGGTTTGTGCCAATTTCATTATGATGTGCCTTGACATAAGTTTGTTAGGGTTAAGATAACTCGGTGTTCTGTTTGATTCTTGATTTTGAGGCTTTAATTCTTTTCACAGGCTTGGGAAGTTCTCGTCTATTATTTGTTTGAATATGTTCTCCATTCCATTTTCTCTCCCTTCTCCTTCTGTATACCCATTATTCTTATGTTGCTCTTTCTGATGGAGTCAGACAATTCCTGTAGGGCTATCTCATTATTTTTAAATTCGTGATTCTCTCTCCTCTTCTCTCTGTAGTACCTCTAGTTGCCTGTCTTCTATGTCACTAATTCTCTCCTCTATCTGGCCTGTTCTATTGGCTAATCTTGTTAACTCGTTTTTCAGTTCATGAATTGAGTTTTTCATCTCTGTTTGACTGGTTTTCATAGTTTAAAGTTCCTTGATGAAGTATTCTTTCTGTTCCTTGAATAGTTTTTGAGCTGCCTAACTTCCCTTTCTGTGCTTTCTTGTATATCCCTATTTTTAGAACTTCAATTTTAAATTCTCTGTCACTTAACTCTAAGGTTTGTAAGCTATTGGAAATTTTTCCTGTAGATTTTTCCTTATCTATATGAGCTATATCGCTATCTTTTGTATCCATGATATTTGATTTCTTTTTCTTTAATGGCATTTGAGAGTGGAGTTGATAAAAAAAATTTTTTTGAGAAAATGCAGCGAAAAACTGGAAGTTCTACTGTGCTAAGTGCAATGAAAATACGTAGAACGGAATGCCTGGGTTCGAGGGGAACAGATAAAGAGGCAAAAAATGAGGCAAGAACCCACAATATGCAACAAGAAAAATTTTGTATCAAGAATAAAATAATTTGTTTGTAAATGATGGTCGAATGAGAGGAATACTGTAAGAGAAAAGAAAAAAAAACAAAAAGGAGAAAAAGAAAAACAGTGAAAAATGAAAATTCTATTGTATTAAGTGGCACAAACACTATAGAATGGAGAGCCAGAGTTGGGGAAACGCTAAAGAGATAAAAAGCAAAGTAAAAAGCACACAAAATGCCTCAAAGAAAAAAATTGAATAAAATAAAATAATTTGTTTGTGGGTGAGAATCCAATGAGAGAAAAAGTGAAAGAGAAAAGAAGAAACAAAGAGAGAAAGAGAAAAAAAGTTAAGTTTTCTGGAATGTACCACTTATAAAAAAAAGAATGAAAAATGTAACACCTATGGGTAATAACATTTAAAATTAAAAGAAAAGAATAAAACAGAAAGAGGATAAAATGACCAAGGTGGAAGGAAAAAAAAAAGATAAAAAATACAAGAAAACCAAAGTGGAAAAAGTTATAAAGACTGAATTTTTCCCGGTGTGAGATCTTCTTTCTTTCTCTTTCTTCTCTCTCTTTTTGGCCAGTGGCGCTGTACCCCAGGTTCTGCCTCTGTGGCACTCTTAGGCAGAGATTTGCTGTTGTGTTGCTATGGTGATGACATAAACTAGGTCTCAGTACTGTTGGTAGGCGGGGCTTGTTAGCGTTTGGAGGCTCTGACAATGGGAGAGTCCATTTTCCCGGAGCCTCTCCCCCCAAATCCCTCCTTCCTGAACCAGGAGCCTGGGGACCCAGCTTTGAAGTAGCCCCAGCCACTGCCTGGAGAGCAAGAGGTTCTAAGAGCTGCCAAATCCCCCCTCTATCCCCACTCAACACAGGGTTCCGAGTAATACTTTGCCAGCAGAGCTGCCAGCATAATCAGGCAAGGCTGGGAGAAGATTTCCTTTCAGGTGTCTTTCTATGATCCTGGGGGCATGTCTAGTATGCCTCAGCACTTCCCAGGTCTGCTTTCCAGAGGCTGTGTGCAAGTTGCCTGTGCGCCCTTCCCCCCACCACTTCCACAGTTCTCTTCCCCAGGAGTGTCCTTTGTTAGCCTGTACGGCTGGCAGGGGCACCACAACCAGACAGGTCTGGGTGTAGGGAAGCTGGCTTTCGTGCACTTCCCTCGCACTGTTGTTTGGGAAGCCGGGATTATTCAGAAACTCTGTTCACAGCCCACATAGAGGGTCACTACTGACAGTCTCCAATCCAGCCTCTCCATCCAGGAATGCAGACATCCATGCATGAAGCTCCAGGCGGATCCACTCGCACACTGTCCTCACTTGCCTACTGGGATACTAGGAGTAAACAAGGCAACTGCTTGCCCACCTCTGCCAGGGTCAGCCGCTGGCATTAACTCCACATAAGCTGAGCCGTGGGCACACTCTCTCCTCGGCTTGAACATCTCTGCCCTAGCCCAGCTTTTTCTCGCTTTCTCTCAATTCCAAGTGAAAGCAGCCCTTGCTCAGATTAGAGAAAAACAAAATACTCCGTTCTCCATCTTATTTCTTTCAGAATAGATTGTATATTCAGCCCCTTTTTCACCCAATCGTACCTTTGATGTATGTGTATTTCAGATGCTCCTGAGATTGTTTTTCTGTCTCTAGTTGTTGATTTTACTGAAATTTCAGAAAGAGGTATCGGGAGTACTCCTCACAGCGCCATTTTCTCTGATGTCACTCCGATACGCTTTTCAATCACTGCTTTTCTTACAAAGAACTCAAACATGAGTAGCTATAGAAGAACCACAGAAGAGGGTCCAGCAGGAAGGGTGCACTCTGCAGTCCTCACCATGACCTTATTGCCCTGCACTTTACCTTGAGGAGCTCAACCTTTGCTGAATATTTTTATACAATAGCTGAGAATTAACACCTAATGAAAGATGACTGGTACATTAAAAAAATGTTAAATGTTTTTAAAATATAAAACTGGGTGATTCAGAAGACTGCCAGTTTTGATTTAGGACCTAGAGAAGAGGTTCTTGGTAGATCAAGCTTCAGTGCAAGCGCCTTCATGCTCATAGTCAGACTCAAAGGTACTAGGTATCTTTGGTAGTCAAGAGATGCTAGGTAGCAGATTCTCTGCAAAGTCCCAACAGGGGAGCTGCAGCACAGACCTCTAGGATTTTCTGATGCAATGACAAGCCTTCTGTAACACTGTATGAAAAGGATAACTCCTGGTATGATACTAGGCCCTCATACAGAACCCAACCATGGAACATCAAAGATTTTGTGACAAGAGCTAACCACGACTCGCCAAGTCACCAGTCCAGGAGGGCAGCACTCCATTGTGTGCTGGAAATGGTGTATTTGTAACAGGACCAAAGCAGGTTCAGAGGGTACTAGTAAACTATAAGAGAGCCTAGAACCTCATGTCACTTACCTTTATCACATTGATGTCTTTACTTCTGTTTACATGAATGACTCTAGGGTAGGTTCCTGGTGACCAATGACAAGAAAGAAAACCTTGGGGTCTGGTTAACAGATACAAGTCAAAAACAGATTGCAACTGCTCTGGAGCCCTACAAGGATGGCTCTGAAACACATCAATGAGGTGAAAATTCTTTCAGGGGGTATGGTGAGGGAAGAAATGGCCAGAGAAGATAAAAAACGGACTCCTGGGAGTGGAGACTAGTATGGCTGATTGGTTAGGAAGAGGGAAGGAGCAAACTTATAAAAAAAGGAGATCAGAAACCTGGAGAACAGCCAGGTTGATGACACAAAGTGCCAATATTTATGTCTTATGTTAATGCCAACCCCAAAGCACTAGCCACAGAGGAGGCATTTAACTACATCCCAACTGCAGGTGGAATAACTTATCAGTGGACATCAGCCAGCTTCTGCTCTGGGCCTCCTCAATGCTTGACCCACAGAGCTATGAGTGGAAGAGCCACAGGGATAGAGAAAGCTTTACACTGGCCAACAGCAAGGGTTCCTTCTTAAGAATGTAAGCTAGTTACTATCTGTGTGGAACACCAACTGACACATGTGGGTGCAGAACTAGCCCTTACTCCAAAGGTTTTCCTCCCCTGCCACAGGATACTCTATTGCCAGCACCGTTATCCCACGATTTGTACAGTATCTCCTGGGGAGCATCAACTGTGACCTCAGGACCAGCTGCAGGAGTACTACAACTTGTTCCACTAAATCCTGTTCAGAGATTTCTCTTAGCAATTATAACCAGCCATCACTCTGAAAAGTCACTGGCAGAGCAGACTTAATGGGACAGGTGATAATCTAAGTAATAAAAGGTGTGGATTACAGCAGACACTTGTGGTGCTCTGCAACACATCTCCTTACAGCTCCCTGTCCTCTTTACAGCTACAGCAGGCATTTCTACATACTTCTGATTGCATCTGACAGGCACGGTGAGCTCAAGCACTGCTGTTTTGTTCCTCAGAGTTTTCTCTAAACCTAAAGAAGACTACTCAGCAGTACAAAGGTACAACAACCACACAAACGCTAGAGTTATAAAGCTCTAGGAGCAATGCTCAAGTAACTAAAGATGAAAGTCAATGGAAAAAATGTCCTTTGGTGAGCTTGACCTGTGGTGGCACAGTGGATAAAACATCAACCTGGAGCACTGAGATTGTTGGTTCAAAACCCTGGGCTTGCCTGGTCAAGGCACATATGGGAGTTGATGCTTCTTGTTCCTCCCCCCCCCCCCCCTTTCTCTCTCTCTCTCTTCTCTAAAAAATGAATAAAGTCTTAAAAAATGTCCTTTGGTGAAACAATACGGAGGTGCATTTAAAGGATCCCAAGGTGATAGAACCCCAATTGCCCAGTGATAACTACTATAGTTCATTAACACACTTGATGTAAATTGTGTAAATTTACTCTCTTTGTCTCATCTTCTGCATTTCCTTATTTCTGCTTCTTCGGATGGCTCCCAAATAAACTCCTCAGCCATCAGTGCTTTTCTTAGGCTCTCCTTCCAAAGGAATCCACTGAGAGGTGACAGTCAGTGCTCAAATTGCAGCCACCTGGCCACTGCCTGTGCTTTTAACAAGAATATGCTGCCTCTTAAAGTAGCAGGATATGGTGCTAAAATATGGGATGCCACACACAAGTCAGAAGCAGTGAACAAGTGTAGTATACAAACCAACAGAAGTCTTAACTTTCTCGTGCTGAAAAAAACAGTGGGAGAAAAAGGCAGAATATTTGTAGCAATATCCTAATTAAGTAAACTACACACACATACATACACCAACAACACAGTATGTTCTATAAGGACACATTCATTCAAAGGCAAATAGCAAACAAATCAACGAGTGGTTTCCTATAGCAGGAAGAGAGGAAAATGGGAGTCGAGACCAAGAGAAAGAAAGATAAAATAAATAAATTGAGGGACCTTATAAAGAGCAAAGATAGTAATTTTACATCATACAATGAAAGTCTGATTGACTCAAGATTCTGAACCACAGTCTGAACCAAAAAAAAAAAAACCCAAAGGGAACATAATGTCTCCACCTTTAATCAAACAGTCAACATTACTTGTCATAAATAGGTAGTTATAAAAATAAACATAACTATGAACATTTTAAAAATTAATCTGTGTACTATCTAATCTTATTCTGAATACTAGCAGTAGTATACACAGCACACTTTGGGAAACACTGTTGTGACTATTCTGAGATAAGAAGGACAGAGGACCCAACCTGTGGTGGCGCAGTAGATAGAGCATCAACCTGGAACACTGAGGTCGCCTGTTTGAAACCTTGGGCTCGCCTGGTCGAGGCACATATAAGCTGCAACTACTACAAGTTGATGCTTCCTGCTTTTCCCCCACTTCTCTCTCTCTTTCTCTCTCAAATCAATAAATAAAACTTTAAAAAAAAAATCTTTAGATATAAATATATATACAAAAAAGTCAATATAAATATTAATTAATTTGACAGTTTAACTGGATTTATGTTAGGAAATAACTTGATAATAGTTCTATCATAAAGTCTAACTTTTTCTTAATGTGACTGCTTTCCTTCCTCAATAATATAATGTTTTCTGGTTTTACACAATGTATATATAATCAGGAAACAAACTATGACTACTTTTTCAATATATAGTAGTGGATTTTTCCTAAATGCAATTGCAAAGTTCTAAATCATTAATTAATTTGAAAGTAACAAAAGCATCAAAACTAGCTAGATTATACACTAAGGTAATTTATTACCTTATTATAAGGTATTTCTCTAAGGATATTACCATACTAACACTTGTTAATGTGGAATCATCAAATTCTATTTAATGAATTTCTCCATAAATCCTTATTCATTTAACAGTAATTCTACTAAAACAAGATATCATACTTTTTAAGTGTCAGAATTATACCCGTAGAAATACTTAAAATATTCTTCAATTTTACTAACTCTTAGACAGCATTTACAACTAGAGCAGATGAAATGAATGTGAACAGGAGAGTGTTTCTTTATGAAGTGCTCTTCTAGAAGAGGCAGGACTTCTCTTTTTTCACATTCTCTCCCTTTCAATATGCAAAGGCATGAAAAATAATGTATAAATTATGTACTGTATATAAACAAAGAGATCAACAACATAGGAGAGCACTAATTCTAATGTTTCTTTACATTTACAAAACTCAGATCAAACTAGATTTGAAGAATTACTTATATTTGCTATTAATGTTATACACTGTGCCTACTATCTGAATAAAAAAAATGTGGGTGTCATTGCCTCTTTTCAACATCCAGTCATAAATCAAGTGTCCCTCCTGCCTTCACAATACCAATTTCACTTAACCTTTCTTTTCTATTTCCACCATTACCACCACTCGGATTAAATTCTGATGACCACATGCCTCGCCACCACAACTATGTGAGCTCCCTGCCCTCACTCCACATCTCTCATGATATATGTTCATACACTACTACTAATTTCCCCCAAATATAATTTTCACACTTCCTACCCTTACACCAATACCTCTACCACACTCATACAGAAATATTCATTTTATATTAATCAGCTTTTCAGAAATATCTTTAAATTCTTTCTTTACCTATTCAAATTCTACTCATCTCTCAAAGTCCAGCTCAAATAACCGCTCCTATTTCTAGCTGTACTTCTCAGAGCTATAGAACCTGGACTAGAAGTAATAATTTACTCCTTTGGCATTTATCATTTTTATCTGGCAGTGTTGGTTATCATTACTTGTATTATACACACATATTATTTTTCAGATTTATTTTTTTGATTTTACAAAGAAATGAAGTGGGGGTGATTGAGAAATATCAACTCATAGCTGCTTCACTTTAGTTGTTCACTGCTTGCATCTTGCTTGATATATATGTGTCTTTACCAACAAGTTCAGGGTTTCAAACCGGTGATCTCAGTATTCCAGGTCAATGCCTATGCACTGCGCCACCACAGGCCAGGCTCATACAGATTATTGATATGACTATAAACAGAGGATGGGGACAGTGCTCTTTACTTTTTGATTCTGCCTTTGTGACTTGCTATTACCAAGTTTAACAGAGACCAAAATAAAAAGTAATACCATATGCATAGAACAAAAGTAAGTGCTCTGGGGCCTTAAACTGGGAGAAACATATTATTAGAGTCAAAGGAATAAACAACAGAAAGAACTCAGGAACAAGCTGGCACTTGAGATGGATTTTTTTTTTTTTTTTTATAGAAACAGAGAGAGTCAGAGAGAGGGACAGACAGAAAGGGAGAGAGATGAGAACCATCAATTTCGTTGCAGCTCCTTAGTTTTTCAGTGATTGCTTTCTCATATGTGCTTTGACCACGGGGCTACAGCAGAGCAAGTGATCCCTTGCTCAAGCCAGCGACCTAGGGCTTCAAGCCAGCAGCACCTTAATCAAACTGGTGAGCCTCCACTCAAACCAGATGAGCCCATACGCAAGCCGACTACCTCGGGGTTTTGAACCTGGGTCCTCTGCGTCCCAGTACGACACTCTATCCATTGTGCCACCGTCTGGTCAGGCTGAAATGGATTTTTAAAGCCTGACAGGTCTTCTACAGAAGACAGAGGAAAAAGCATGAACAAAAGAATAACATGAATAGAGAGGAGAGAAAATATAGGACAATCCCAAATCATTGGCTGAAGAGAATCATACATGTAGAGATAGAAAAGAAGAAAATTAAACATTTGTCCAATAATCAAGGTTAAAGGTTTTCAAAATTTTAGGTATGCTGATTCCTATCTTAATAAAGAGCCTTATTTTTGTTTTTGCTTAAAAGAAGTTAAGAGTATATCACCTGACCAGTGGTGGCACAGTGGACAGAGTGTCAACCTGGGACGCTGAAGTCCCAGGTCATAACCCCAAGGTTGCTGGCTTGAGCAAAAGGTCATCAGCTAGAGCATGGGATCATAGACATGACCCCAAACTTGATGGCCTGAGCCCAAGGTTGCTAGCATGAACCCCAAGTTGCTAGCTTAAGCAAGGGGTCACTGCCTAAGCTGGAGCCCCCCTTTTCCGGTTAAAGAAGGTATGAGAAAGAAATCAATGAACAAATAAAGTACCGTAACTATTAGTTGATGCTTCTCATCTCTCTCCTTCCCTCTGTCAGACTCTTTTGCTTTAAAAAAGAAAAATTTTTTTCAAAGATGGCCAAATACTCAAAAAATAAATTCTAAAATCTTAAATACAGCATTCAAAGTTCTTCACAATCAAAATCTTTCCAGCCTTGTCGTTCAATCTCTCTCTTCTATCATGAATTCAAACCACACGAAATGTTTTCTTCTCTCTTTTGTACATTCTATATTAGGGGTCCCCAAACATTTTACACAGGGGGCCAGTTCACTGTCCCTCAGACCGTTGGAGGGCCAGACTATAAAAAAAACTATGAACAAATCCCTATGCACACTGCACGTATCTTATTTTAAAGTAAAAAAACAAAACAGGAGCAAATACAATATTTAAAATAAAGAACAAGTAAATTTAAATCAACAAACTGACCAGTATTTCAATGGGAACTATGAGTACGGATGCATCCTGTGCTCCTCTCACTGACCACCAATGAAAGAGGTACCCTGTCCAGAAGTGCAGCGGGGGCCAGATAAATGGCCTCAGGGGGCTGCATGCGGCCTGTAGGGACCCCTGTTCTATACAGTTCAAACTTCCACTGCTTATGCTGGGCTCTGCACATGAAATTCTCTTTCCTCCCAAATTCCACTCAGCTATCTTCTACTCTTCGTTCAAGATTCCACTCAAATGTCATTACTAAGTGAAGCCTCCCTGGTAATCTTCTCCTCTAACAATGTTGGTGAAGCCTTTTCTAGGTGATTCCACTACACTTTAATTTCATACAGCATTTTCTAAATTATACTTAAATTAACTTTGCATGCTCATCTCTAAACATAGTCTTTGAAAACAAAACAAGGAATGTTTTACATTCTCACAGACTAATACAGTGACCAGCACAGAGTAAATGGCTACAGGCAAAGATGTCCCTCATTCAACAACATACCATTGAGAGACTTTATTTAGTTTTATAGGAGTTTGTTCTTACTCTGGAAAGCTGGCAAGAGTCACTGACAGTATATGCAGAATTATGTTCTAGAATACTTAAGCCACAGCAACATGTAAATGGAAATAGTGAGGAGAGGCAGAAAGAAGTCCTGCAATATTTCAGGTGAAATGTACAATAAAGACCTGAACCTGCACAGTAATGGAGGGATTAGAAAAAAGAGGATGAAAACACTCATGATACATTATCAAGGTAAAACTGAAAGGATGTGAAATTAAAAAAGACAAAGGAAAACAATGAATTTCAAAGGTATTATTTAAGAGTAGAAGAAGAAAGAAATTTTGAAGTAGTAAATAAAGAAGTAGAATTAGAAGAGCACAGAGTCATAGAAGCCAAAATAATTTCAATAAAGGAAAAATGGCAACCACTACAGTGATCAAAGAGTAGAAAACTGAAGCACAACAGAGACAACTGAGAGTCCTAGGCATATTGCTCAGTTGGTTGTAGCATGAAGGTTGCTGGTTCGATTCCCTGGTCAGGGCACAAAACAAGAGCAGCTCGATGTTCCTGTCTCTCTCTTTCTCCTTACCTTTCTCTTTCTCTCTCAGAAAAAAAAAAAAAGACAACGGAGAAAGTAGTATTTTTCAAAAGAGCAAATACAACAGTGTGGTAGGGGGAAAAGGATGATGATATAAGGAAGTAGAAACAATGAGCAAAGCCTACTACTTCATGAGAAAAAAAGTATGGGCAGCTTCAAAACAGTGTATATTCTATATTTTAAAAATGTAAATCCCTGAAGAATTCAAACCTTTTACCTGATAATTTGAGTCTCTAAATCAGGGGTAGCCAACCTTTTTATATCTACCGCCCACTTCTGTATCTCTTTTAGTAGTAAAATTTTCTAACTGCCCACTGGTTCCACAGTAATGGTGATTTATAAAGTAGGAAAGTAACTTTACTTCATAAAATTTACAAAGCAGAGTTACAGCAAGTTAAAGCATATAATAATAATTACTTACCAAGTACTTTTTGTCAGATTTTCGCTAAGTTTGGCAGAATAAATCTTTTTTTTTTTCAGGGACAGAGAAAGAGTCAGAGTGAGGGACAGACAGGGACAGACAGACAGGAATGGAGAGAGAAGAGAAGTATCAATCATTAGTTTTTTGTTGCCGTTGCGACACCATAGTTGTTCATTGATTGCTTTCTCACACATGCCTTGACCGCGGGCCTTCAGCAGACCGATGCACCCTTTGCTGGAGCCAGTGACCTTGGGTCCAAGCTGGCAAGCTTTTGCTCAAGCCAGATGGGCCCCACGCTCATGCTGGTGACCTCGGGGTCTCAAACCTGGGTCTTCTGTATCCCAGTCTGACGCTCTATCCACTGAGCTACCGCCTGGTCAGGCCAGAATAAATCTTTATAAAACAACTTACTATAGTTAAATCTATCTTTTTATTTATACTTTGGCTGCTTTGCTACGGCCCACCATGAAAGCTGGAACGCCCACTAGTGGGCGGTATGGACCAGGTTGACTACCACTGCTCTAAATGAATCTGAAAATAATAAACATGACTTCTCTGTACATATTGTTTAAGAATGGTTTCTTTCCTCCGTCCCTGGTTGTACTACAGTTCCTACTTCTTTACATTAAATAAATTCTATCTCCAAATATCTATTACTCTAAGATAATTTTATCCTAAATTTTAAATTTGGGAATATTTTAGAATGCAAAAATTCATTTTAATATGATCTTCCATTCTGAAGTCAGCTTAGTCATCTTTAGAGGGAAGAAATAAATATATATATATTTCATAAATATATATATCATATATATCATTTAATGCTTATTTTCTGTAATTAAAGACAGTGCTATTAATAATAAATGAATACTTTTTACTCCTAAAGAAGTTCAACAGTATGAGGAGAGAAGAACATGTTATAACCACTTATGATTCATAAGAAAGGTTATCAAAGAAACTAAAGTTAAAGTTGTAGCAGTGATTTAGAAGAACTATTTTTCATTGTTAAAAATATAAAGTTTCATATTATTCTAGTTATTTTCTTTAAAGTCTTTTCCTTACCTCAGAGATGTAGCTAGATAAAACTGTACTTCCAATTTTCTCCAAACAACTTCGACCTATGCTTCCATCTCATGAATTCCAAGACGGTATTAAACTGATGCATATTTTCATGAATCTGTTTAGAAAAAAAAAAGAAACTTATTTCAAACTGAAAGAACTTTTATGTGCTGGAATAACATATAGAAGCAATAGTAAAAATTCATCATGTGTAAAACTATACATTTTCAATGTAAAGCTAATGAAAAGTTCTACAGTATTTCAGAAACCTATCAGTTTACCATTTCTTAGTCCTCTACCCAAAGAAGTTTCCTATTTTGAGAATTTTTAACTTTACAAAGGTAATGCTAGTTCTATGAAAAAAATTACTCAACGTATTATTTCTGAAATGGCTCAGGCTTTTGAAAAATATCACATCTCAAATAAAAAACAAACAACTAGAAGCAGCACTAAAATTTATAATTCTGTAACATTTGTATTCTTACTTAGGTAAAAATATATTTGCACTCCTACCTAAAATACCTATTTTCACTTTTTATCACAAAGTCTCAGTAAGCACTTTTAATATCAAATTTCTACCCAGAATCTTAGGAACTGTAAAGGTCAAGAATTAATTGCACTACTTGGTCTAAGTTCATGGGATAGGTTTCAACTGACACGTTACTACTGACATTAGTGCCCTCCTGCAGTGTCCATAAGTCCACAAGATGGAAACAATTAAAAATGTTATAGATTGGCGCACTGGTTGCTTAACTACCTTAAAAATAATTTCTTCAAATGTGTCTTTTACCTAAAACTTCAAGCAGCAAAGTATTTTGTTTCATATTTAAAAAAGAAAAAGTTTAAACTGTACGAACATTACCTATATCCCATTGTAAGGTCAAAGTGCCTGTCTTCAAGACCATTTTGAAGTATCATGTATGTCACATTGAGGGTTCATTGTCTTGGCAATAATGACTAAATTCATGTAAATGGGACAATATGAAATGGTCTCCCGTATCAGATGGCAGCCTTTCTTAAGTCTAGAGTTGCCACCTAGACATGGTGGACGGACGGCCCCTGGAAGCAATGAGTAATGCTTTGTCTGCATTTAGGAGCCTTTAACAGTTACCTACAACTTAACCAGGTCCCTAACATTTTTCAGGGTATTAATATTACTATAAGACTCAGACCATGACTCAGAAAAATGAGGAGGGCAAGGATAAAGACTTGCTGGTTAGGTTTTCAAAATTATTTTTGCTGAAATATTCAGTTTTAAATTTTTCCCTTATACTAATAAAAAATAAATATGTATGTTTTCATTTCAGAAATGGCATAAAGATTTATCCTCCAAAGCCATTCTTTGCCAGCAATTTCGTTCTTCCCTAAGGGAGTGTATGAAGGAAGAGAGGGGAAGCAATCAGATTAACCTATCTAATAAAGATTAAAATAGTCCATCAAAGTGACTATGTTTAAAATCTATGGCCTAATTCTAATTCTACTAGATCTTTTCAATGCATCAAATAATAAAATTAACACACAAACCACTTACCAACCATTGTTTTATGACTGCACTATTTATTTCAACACAGTTTCCTTGGTGTGAATAAAAAGATGTTTAAAGCTTTAGGCTAAATCTAAAGTTAATAATAAATGAAAATATATAAACAAAATAGTTTTCAAATCTTCAAAGTCCAAGACTAATGTCTCCTCCCCCCTCTGCCAGCATCTTCACCCGACCTTAAAGGTAAATATACTTCATAAACCAGTTTATTTCTTTACATTCTCTCTAATTGTGTGTGTGTATTTGTTATTTATAAAGTACATTTTTTTATTTAAAAGCATATAGAACAAAATTTTATGTGGTTTTTGGGCGCTGGAACAGATTAACTGCATTCCCAATAATTTAAATGGGGAAATTAGATTTCACACACGAGCAAACTGAAACACGACCTCAGCCATGAAATGAATTAAACTTATGTGTCAAGGTACCACTGTACTCTTTATGAACATTCTCAACGTTACTCATAAGAGCCCTAAACTGGACACAATCCAAAACAAAGAGAGGCATAACCATACTATGGAATACTCTCAGGTAATAACAAGGAACAAAACATTGGTACATGTTTTAACATGAACGTACCTTAAAAACAGGCTAAGTAAAATAATTGTTAGGAAGTCACTTATGTCACTTAAATGTTTATCAGGTGGGATCAGTAAATAGTCACACTGAAAACTATACAGTCATTAAAAAGAATGTGATACATCTTATTTCTTTGTACTAACATGAAAAGATATCCTAAATTTCCGCTTAAGTTAAAAAAAAAACCTATAAAGTAACTTATACATCGTTAAAAAACAATTATGTGCCTGACCAGGAGGTGGCGCAGTGGATAGAGAGTCGGACTGGGACGCGGAGGACCCAGGCTTGAGACCCTGAGCTCGCCAGCTTGAGCGCGGACCCATCTGGCTTGAGGAAAAGCTTGCCAGCTTGGACCGAAGGTCCCTGGCTCCACAAAGGGGTTGCTCGGTCTGCTGAAGGCCCGCGGTCAAGGCACATGTGAGAAAGCAATCAATGAACAACTATGGTGTCACAACGGCAACGAGAAACTAATGATTGATGCTTCTCACCTCTCTCTGTTCCTGTCTGTCTGTCCCTATCTATCCCTCTCTCTAACTCTCTCTGTCCCTGTAAAAACAAACAAAAAAAAAACACAATTATGTACACATGCAGGAGGTGTGTGTGTGCCACATGTGTGAGGAAGCTGAAGGCTAAAAGGACAAACACCAAGTCACCAATTGTTCCCAATATAGGAAAAAAGTGGCAACCTAAATGTTGATCAAATTATGAGCAGTAGACTAATAGAATATTATTCAACCATAAAAATAAAGAAATCTCAGAACACAAATTTAAAATAAATTTTTTTCACCTAGCACTGGCTGGATAGCTCGGTTGGTTAGAGCATCGCCCCAAAAAGTGGGCGGTTCGATCCCCAGTCAGGGTACGTACAGAAGCAGATCAATGTCCTGTTCCTGTCTCTCGCTTGCTTTCTCCCTTCCTCTCTCTAAAAGCAATAAAATAAACATAAAAAAATCACCTAGTAAATGTGCAAAGAATATAAAGAGCTATTTCAGTGAAGAAGATATTTGAATGACAAATAGACACTAGAAAAGATATGGTCAACACCACTAGCCATCAGGGAAATGCAAATTAAGACTATGCTGAAGTATCACTGTATACTTAAAGAAAGCTAAAATACAAAAGTGACAATTTCCAATTACAGCAAAAATGTGAAGATAATGGATCTCTCAGACACAGCCAGTAAGAATATAAAATGGGGCCCCGGCCAGTTGGCTCAGTGGCAGAGCATAGGCCCAGCATCTGGAAGTCAGGGTTTGATTCCCCATCATGGCAACAGGAGAAGCACCCATCTGCTTCTCCACATCTTCCTCTGTCTCCTTCCTCCTCTCTCTCTCTCTCTCTCTCTCTCTCTCTCTCTCTCTCTTGTTCCCTTTTCTCTCTCTTCCCCTCCTACAGCCATGGCTCAAACTTTTTGAACAAGTTGTTCCCAGGCACTGAGGATGGCTCAGTGGCCTCGCCTCAGGTGCTAAAATAGCTTGGTTCCCAAGCAACTGAGCAGCACCCCCAGATGGGCAGAGCATCATCTGGTAGTGGGCTTGCCAAGTAGTTCCCAGTAAGAGAATACGCAGGAGTCTGTCTCTGCCTTCCCGCCTCTCAATAAAAAAAAAAAAAGTAAAATGGCACAGTCACTTTGGAAAATGGTTTGGAAGTTTCTTTTTTGTCTGTGTGTATGTGTTCTCATTTTTTTAAATTGAACTTATTATACAAGTTTCAGGTACCCAATTCTACAACACATCTCTGTACACCGCATTGTGTTCACCACCCCCAAGTCAAATCTTCACCCATCACCATTTATCTCCCCATACCCTCCTTCACCTCCCCCCACACCCTGACCACCACTGCACTGCTGTCCATGTCCATGCATTTTTTCTGTCCTTTTTTGCTCTATCCCTCTACTACCCTTACCACCCGCACCCCCCACAGCTGTCAGCCTGCTCTCTGTGTGAGTCTGTCTCTATTCTGCTTATTAGTTTATTTTGTTCATTAGATTCCACATATCAGTGAGACCACATACATAGTATTTATCTTTCTCTGAATGGCTCATTTCACTTAGCATAATGTTTTGCAGGTCCATCCATGTTGTCACAAAAGATTATGGCCTACTCTTTTTATTAGTATACCATTGTGTAAATGTACCACAACTTTTTTTTTAAGAGAAAGGGAAGAAATGGGAGAGACACAGAGAGGTGGGGGAGAAAGAGAGAAAGGCAAGGGGCGGGAAGGAGAGGGAAGCATCAACTCATAGTTGCTTCTCACATGTGCCTTGACCAGGCAAGTCTAGGGGTTTCTAACTGGCAACCACAGCATTCCACATTGACACTCTATCCACTGTGCCATCACAGGTCAGGAGTATCACTGCTTTTTTATCCACTCCTCTACTCATGGATACATGGGCTGTTTCCAGATCTTGGATACTGTAAATAATGCTGCAGTGAACACAGGGTTGCCTAGTGTTCGGGATTCTTAGGATATATTTCCAGAAGGGGGATTACTGGGTCAAAAGGCAGTTCTACTTTTAATTCTCTAAGGTAACTCCATACTGCTTTCTCCAGTGGCTGTATCAGCCCTCATTCCCACCAACAGTGTGCAAGGGTTCCCTCTTCTCCACACCCTCACCAACACTTGCCATTTGTTATTTATTGATGACAGCCATTCAGATAGGTGTGAGGTGAATGGATAAATACGCTTTGACATGTCCAGATATCTACTTATTATTCAGCATTAGAAAGAAACGAGCTATCAGTCATGAAAAGACATGAAGGATTCTTAAATGCATATTATTAAGCAAAAGAAGCCAGTCCAAAAAGGCTATGTACTATATGATTCTATCAATATAGCATTCTGAAAAAGACAAAGCTAAGGAAAGCAGTAAAAAAGTTAGAGGATGTCAAGGTTAGGTGGGAAGGAGGAAAGAAGAGGCACCACACAGATGATATTTAGGATAGTGAAATTATTTTCTATGATCCTATAAATGGTGGACACATGTCATTCTGCATCGGTCAAAACAGATACATGCCTGACCAGGCGGTGGCGCAGTGGATAGAGCATACGACTGGGATGCAGAAGACCCAGGTTCGAGACCATCTGGCTTGAGCTAAAGCTCGTCAGCTTGGACCCAAGGTCGCTGGTTCCAGCAAGGGGTTGCTATATAAACTATATTCAGGTGATGTTTCAATGTAAGTTCATAAAATTTAACAAAAGTACCACACTGGGGGTTAGGGGTGTTGATAATGGGGCTGGTTATAGGGAGGCAGTTGTTATGAGAAATTTCTGTACCTTCAGCTCAATTTTACTATAAACCTAAAACTGCTATAAAAAACAAAATCAATTTAAAATGTTTGTGTGTGTCTTCATGGTGTATTTTTCTTACATCTTATCAATATAACATAATTTTAAAACACATCTTTTCACATTTAACAATTGTGAAATCAGGATGTGTCTTAAAATCAGTATCATACCATTGTTTAATAGGTATCATTTTTTCTTTCTTAATTAAAAGTTAACAATACATCAATACCTGTGGATTATACAGATACATGTGTCCTAGGGTTGATGAAATATATTCCAGAATATATAGCTTAACTTCAGAAAGAGGAGATATTGCTAGAACTAACAATCAATTGTTTTTCATATATTGTACAAACTTTGTCAGATGGAATAAATGTGACCAGTAGATTGACTTCTAATTAAGTCTTCAGTGGATTAATGTTTTCAAGATCCTCAACTTTAATACTATTACTTTATATTTGTGTATCACTCATTGTGCTAGACCAGTGGTTCTTAACCTGGGTTCTATCGAACCCTAGGGGTTCGATGAGTCTGTCTCAGAGGTTCGGAGAAGCCTCTGCCACAGAGTCCAGAATAAAGTAATACCGTAATTTGTTGTGAGTTCATGTACTTTGTTGGTTTTGTTCTTTGAGCAAGGTGATGTTAATGCACGGCTCACTTTGTGCACCAGTAAAAAAACATATACCTATGTCTTGAATTTGGAAAAAAAAATCATATTTTATTTATCACTAAAGAAGGGTTCGGTGAATGTGCATATGAAACTGGTGAGTTCGGTACCTCAAAAAAGGTTAAGAATCACTGTGCTAGACTTTTTCTTCCTAATCTAAACAGAAAATTCTTCACTCAGATGCTCTCACTAAGATACAAGAATCATTTGCACAACCCTTATGTCTTGCGCAAAGCATGCTTTGTAAACTCATCCATTCTAAAAACCTTCCCTCAGATTTGTAAAGCTATTAAAATTATAATTTATCACCTGACTAGTGGTGGTGCAGTGGTTAGAGCATTGACCTGGGATGCTGAGGACCCAGGTTCAAAACCCCGAGGTCGCCAGCTTGAGCAAGAGCTCATCCGTTTTGAGCATATGGTTGCCGGCTTGAGTGTGGGATCATGAACTTGATCCCTTGGTTGCTGGCTTGAGCAAGGGATCACTTGGCTCAGCTGGAGCCCCCTAATCAAAGCACATATGGAAGCAATCAATGAACAACTAAGGTGCCGCAGCTACCAGTTGATGCTTCTCATCTCTCTCCCTCTCTCAAAACAAACAAACAAACAAAAAGAAACCCCGTGTGTGTGTGTGTGTGTGTGTGTGTGTGTGTGTGTGTGTGTGTGTGTGTGTATTACTTAGCTAACAAGTTTTTTTGGAATCCTATAAGAAAACTGCTGACTTTTTATTCAACACTGTTCCTTTCTACCATAATTATTTTTTGCCAATTCCTTTGTTTTTCCCTTTGATCATTTCTCTAGTCCTCCAAAATTTTGCTGATCTGGCTTTACAGAATCAGCTGTAAAATTATTTTTAAAAATTGGACAGTCTCCACTACAGAAGTACCCTTTTCAAATCAAATCCATGCCTTCTCATTGAAAATTAGTCAACTATCCATTTCTATTCCACCCATTTAAAAAGGATGTTTTGCCTGACCAGGTGGTGGTGCTGTGGATAAAGTGTTCGGGACACAATGGACTCAGGTTCAAAACCCCAAGGTTGTTAGCTTGAGCAAGGGATCACTCACTCTGCTGTAGCCCCGTCTTCCCCACACACATCAAGGCACATATAAGAAGGCAATAAATGAACAACTAAGGAGCCACAAGGAAGAACTTATGTTTCTCATCTCTCCCCCTTCCTATCTGTCCCTATTTATCCCTCTCTCTATCTCTGTCAAAAAATAAAAATAAAAAAAATAAAAAGGATGGTGTTTGAAAGTTAAAAATTTCTGTGGGTAGAACCACCAATTGATAGAGGGTTCTAAGAAACACATGCTTAAATACCAGAAACCACAAGGTACTTCACCCAATCATAAGAAAATATACTTTTCTTTACCATCATAATTTGCAATTAGAAAAATGTAGTAATACAATCCTTAAAGGAATGCCAACATTTTCTCAGCCCAATTCTAAGAAAATATAATATAAATGCCTAGTGGGAAGTAGTTATATCTGCACTAAGCCACAGTATATAAAAAAGACCTTTTATGTTTGTTTCATTGGTGTTAATACCAGTAAGCTGACTTTTGCTTATGTGTGTTCAACTGAAGTGCAAAAAAACTTGCAAATGAGTAGTTCAAGGATCAAATATCTAAAAGTTAACGAAATGATATTATCCACAATGAGAAAGTTCTTAAAAATTATAGATCAGTATCTTGATAAGGATGTAGGTACAGAGGTGTAGGCAATTTTCAAAACTAACTGAACTGCACACATAAGATCTGTGCACTGCACTATATATGTGTTTATATAGGTATATATGACATTTTAAAACTTAAAACAAGAAATCAGAATATGGAATGCAAAAAGCAAAACAACAACAACAAAAAAACTCCGTGGGGTTGGATTAGAATTGAAGCCACAAAAATTATTTTTTAAAAATAATGTATCTCGCTTGACCAGTCAGTGGCACAGTGGATAGAGCAGTGGACTGGGACACAGAGGACCCAGGTTCAAACCCTGAGGTCGCTGACTTGAGCCTAAGGGTTGCTGGCTTGAAGCCCAGGGTTGATGGCTTGAGCAAAGGGTCATTTGCTGGCTTCAGCAAAGGGTCATTCATTCTGCTGTATAGCCTCCTGGGTCAAGGAACATATGAGAAAGCAATCAATGAACAACTAAGGAGCCACAACGAAGAACTGATGCTTCTCATCTCCCTTCTTTTTTTTTTTTGTCCCTATCTGTCCCTCTCTCTCTCTCCCTAACACAAAACAATAATAAAATAATAATAATATCTCCTAAATATGTTAATGAAAGGAATTCAAAGCAATGACACCCAGTACTGATGAGAACACCTAATGCTCAGTTCTTGGTTTCTATGTTTCATTTCTTCACTAAGAGATGGAACTACTTACAGACATGAATGATTTTGGCCCATAGATAAAGCAAAGAAAATTCAACGTGAACCTGGCACGTTACTGTGTCAGAAAGTAAAGAAGTGCACACACACAAAAAGGAAGGATGGAAGCACATCAAAGGACATTAGAGCCAAAATGAACTCCCACTGTCAAAATCTGGGATAATATGAACGTCGAAAAAACATAAGGGTTTTAATGGATTATAACCAATTGAACTAGAAGTCCATTAGTCCATACTGATGATAGCTAAGTAGGTGAGAGAGTGAGGATTCTTCTAATATAATGCAGAATGATAAATGTAGAACAGCTGATGAAATTGGAAAATCACCATGCTACAACTATAATACCAAATACCAATTAACTCCAAAGGTAAGTGAAGAATTTTATAAGGAACAAGACAATTGGATGATCTTCAAGTATCTCCCCATAGACGGCTTAACAGTTGTAGAGGGGAAAATAGTAACTATACAGTGGAGAAATTGGATAACACTTTGACCTGGTGATTACAATTAATATTACCAATACAAAGCAAGGCAAGCATATTATACCTCTGAATGATACCCAAAGAAAGAACACATAACTATTTATGCAAAATTCTGGGCAGAGATGCATCACTTAAATCTAACAATGAAAAAATATCAGATAACTCCAACAATGAAGAATAATGTATAAAATAACTACATTTTTCACAAATGTTAATGTAATAAAAGACAAAGAAAGCTAATGAACTGTTCCAGATTAAAGAGACATGAATACTCTACTAGAGGGGAGAAAAGTCTAAACAGGACTTAGTTTAAACAACTGACAAAAGAATAGTATAGATTGAAAATTGAATTACTGAATCAATGTTAAGTTTCCTGAATTTGAAAACCAAAGTGTGATTACATATGAGATCATCTTTGTTCTTAGAAAACAGAAACTGAAACCTGACCAGTGGTGATGTAATGGACAAAACATCAATCTCCAAGGTTGCCAACTTGAGTGTGGGACCACTGAAATGATCCCATGGTCACTGGCTTGAGAAAAGGGTGAACCTCTCTGCTGGAGATACCCCCCAACCCCGTTAAGGCATGTATGAAAAGCAATCAATGAACAACTAAAGTGGTGCAACTCAGAGTTGATGCTTCTCATCACTCTTCCAGTCTCTACCTCTCTCAAAAAAAAAAACCAGAAACTGAAATAGTAAAGACAAATGGGCTTAATACACATAACCTTACTCCCTCAAAGTGTTCATTAAAAATAGCGTTTATGTATGCAAATACATTGCTCACAAAAATTAGGGGATCAGGGACTATTGGGCAGATAAAATATAATATGCTCACTTTGTTAAAGATGGCGCTGCCCACATGGAAGTTTGTTGATATTAATGTGTAATGGGGAACAGGCCGTGGGCAGGCCGGATTGTTATAGCCTAAGGCTTAGTTTTAAGAGTAAGCTTTTCCCCACACTCTTGACTGATTGGATGATGTAGGGTGGTGCGCTCTCCTGAGGAATCCCATTATGCCTCAGATGGGTGACTTTGTATCAGAGACGTCCTTGTCTGTAGATTGGATTAAAGGTTTTGAATCTATGCTATAAAGTGGGGAAGACCAGTAGCTTGCTCTCTCTCTGTTCCTGAAGTATTAGAAAGGAGAGCAGATTAAGGCCACATGGAGGAGAGGAGGCAGCCAAGATGGCAGAGTGCTGAGGGAGAAGCCAGTTTGTGTAGAGTCTGGCAGAAGGAGATGGGAAACAGAGGTGAATAAGTCTGGTGACCTAGAAACCTTTGATTCTAGGAAACTCGGATAACTCAGTAGAGCTTTGTGAGCACTGAATGAGCGGGTTTTGGAGCTCAGTGTGCGTTTTTGCTTGCCCGCCGGGTGCAAGCTAGAATTGAAGCTGATGGCTCACCAGTTCTTGGCTCCATTGTTTCATTACCGACTGTTCGAATCTAATGCGAATCTGCACCGGTTGGGCGGCTGTGATCCTGACCCTGACTACTGGCCTTACAGGGAACGTGCAGATACCTCAGTAATTTCAGCATTTTGTATAGTGCGTTTTCACCAATGAAATAAGTTAGTTTTGCATCTCATTTGCATAATTGAACAAATTTCTTTGACTTGTCGTTTGCTTTTCTTTTTTTTTTTAAAGACTTTATTCAATTTGTTTCAGAGAGGAGGGAGAGAGAGAGAGAAAGGGAGATAGGGAGAGAGAGTGGGGGGTGAGGTGCAGGAAGCATCAACTCCCATATGTGCCTTGACTAGGCAAGCCCAGGGTTTCAAACTGGCAACCTCAGTGTCCACAGGTCAGGCTGTTTGCTTTTCTGATGTTCTTGTTTAATAAAAAAATATCAAATGATTCTTCTTTTATCGCTTCACGCTCATTTTGAAATATCCCCTAATTATGGTGAACAGTATAGATATAAGGAAAAAGAGAACCAAAGAATGATGCAGACATGAAAAAAATATTTAAAATTAATAAATCTAGGTAATGGGAATTCATTATGCTATGCTTGCATCTTTTTCAAGTATGAATTAAAAAGAAAAAGCATAAATAGATTAAATGCGTATATTGAAGTCCTCAGAACATCAGAATGACCTTATTTGGAGATAATGTCTTTTCAGAGGTCATCAAGTTAAAAGAGGTTATTGGCATAGACCCTAATCCCATATGATTGGTGTCTTTAAAAAGGGGAAATCTGGACACAGACATGTAAAGAGGGACAAGAAAAAGATGGTGTAAAGCCAGTAGTCAAGGCCACCATCACAGCTGCCTGGCTCATGCAGGTTCGCACTAGATTCGTACAGTCGGTAATAAAACAACAGAACCAAGAACTGGTGAGCCATCAGCTTTAATTCTAGCTTGCACCCAGCAGGCAAGCAAAAACACACACTGGGCTCCAAAACCCACTCATTCAGTGCTCACAAAGCTACTGACTTATCCGAGTTTCCTAGAATCAAAGGTTTCTAGCTAACCAGACTTATTCACCTCTGTTCCCCATCTCCTCCAGCACAAACTCTGCACAAACTGGCTTCTCTCTCAGCGCTCCACCATGTTGACTGCTTCTCCTGGCCTCCATGTGGCCTTAATCTGCTCTCCTCTCTAATACCTCAGGAACCAACAGAGAGAGATCAAGCTACTGGTCTCTCCCAATTTATACCGTAGAATCAAAACCTTTAATCCAATTATACAAACAAGGAAATCTCTGTATAATGGGATTTCTCAGGAGAGTGCACTACCCTACATTATCCAATCAGTCAAGGGTGTGGGGAAGAGCTTACTCTTAAAGCCAAGCCTTAGGTCATAACAACCTGGCCTGCTTACATTACAGCCTTTCCCCCACACCCATCCCAAGCACAAGGGCAA
Source organism: Rhynchonycteris naso (assembly GCA_037038555.1). Lineage (NCBI taxonomy): Eukaryota > Metazoa > Chordata > Mammalia > Chiroptera > Emballonuridae > Rhynchonycteris > Rhynchonycteris naso. Next base: position 83,171,834 of record CM073001.1, on the reverse strand, counting down.
ATAATATCACCTGGGTGACGGACTTCCATGTGGGCAGCACCATCTTTAACAAAGTGAGCATATTATATTTTATCTGCCCAACAGATGGCCATCCACAACCCAAGGAATGCCTGAGGCTATCAGAAGTCAGGACAAAGGCCTGGAACAGAACAGATCCTCCCCAGTCTTCAGAAGGAGCATGGCTCTGCTGACAACTTCATTATGGTGTCTAGCCACCAAAACAGAAAAAAATAATTTTTTGCTATTCTAAACAGAAACCAATAAACAAAAGAATTAGAACAGTAAAACAAAAAACATTATGCTAAAATACATAATTTTTACAGATATCTGAGATGCTTTTACCAAATAAAGATGTTTAAAAAACACAAATATTTGTTCATTGTTGTCCACCAAATAAAGACTAAAGAAATCACATACCAACATTGCACTATAAATAAGGTGACTAATCGTCCTCCTTTAGGTGTTGTAAAGGACTGCAATCCGCAACTTACATGGAGACACCAGGCAGGTTACAGAAGAAATTTGAGGAGTTTTATTAATTAGCCAGCTAGCTAAACGGAGCATGTAAAGCCAGTAGTCAAGGCCACTATCACAGCCTCCTGGCCAGTGCAGGTTCACGTTAGATTCGAACAGATGGCAATGAAACACCGGAGCCAAAAACTGGTGAGCCATCAGCTTTAATTCTAGCTTGCACCCGGCGGGCAAGCAAAAACACACACTGGGCTCCAAAACCCACACATTCAGTGCTCACAAAGCTACTGACTTATCCGAGTTTCCTAGAATCAAAGGTTTCTAACTCACCAGACTTATTCACCTCTGTTTCAGATCTCCTCCTGCACAAACTCTTAACAAACTGGCTTCTTCCTCAGCACTCTGCATCTTGGCTACTTCTCCTCCACATGGCCTTAATCTGCTCTCCTTTCTAATACTTCAGGAACTCAGGAACCAAGAGAGAGAGAGATCAAGCTACTGTTCTCTCCCACTTTATAGCAGACTCAAAACCTTTAATCCAATTATACATAAAGAAAGTCTCTGATACAAAGCCACCCATCTGAGGCATAATGGGATTCCTCAGGAGAGTGCACCACCCTACATCATCCAATCAGTCAAGGGTGTGGGGAAGATCTTACTCTTAAACTAAGCCTTAGGCTATAATGACCTGGCCTGCCTACATTACAGCTTTTCCCCTACAGCCATCTCAAGCATAAGGGCAAATAATATCACCTGGATGACGGGCTTCCATGTGGGCAGCGCCATCTTTAACAAAGTGAGCATATTATATTATATGTGCCGAACAGAGCACAATCCCAAATTATGTAGCCCTCTTACTGTTCTAGGCATTCTTTTATACAAAATCAAGTACTGGTTGGGGGTGGGTAAGGAGGGAGCATGATACTATAGTCAGTTACTAACAAGCTTACAACATCTATCTATAGTATCTATAAAAAGGAAAAAGCATTTTTACATATCAAGACCACAAGATAACACAGTAGGGATAAATGTTTTACATACCCTGCAAAGACATTCCCAAATCTTCTGGTGTCTACCCCCATCCCTGTCGCTACAAAATGTTTAGCTTAGGATAATGAGAGAGGCTGTAAAGTCAGTAGTCGAGGCCGCCATCACACCCGCCTGACCTGTGCAGGTTCACATTAGATTCGAACACTGGGTAATAAAACAACCGAGCCAAGAACTGGTGAGCCTTAAGCTTTAATTCTAGCTTGCACCCGGAAGGCAAGCAAAAACACACACTGGGCTCCAAAACCCACTCAATTCAGTGCTAACAAAGCCACTGACTTATCCGAGTTTCCTAGAATCAAAGATTTCTAGCTCACCAGACTTATTCACCTCTGTTCCCCATCTCCTCCAGCACAAACTCTTAACAAACTGGCTTCTCCCTCAGCATTCTGCCATCTTGGCTGCTTCTCCTGGCCTCCACGTGGTCTTACTCTGCTCTCCTCTCTATACTGATCCTTTAGGAACCGAGAGAGAGCAAGCTACTGGTCTGTCCCACTTTATAGTGTAATATCCAAACCCTTAATCCAATCTACAGACAAGAAAGTCTCTGATACAAAGTTACCCATCTGAGGCATAATGGAATTCCTTAGGAGAGTGCACCACCCCACATCATCCAATCAGTCAAGGGTGTGGGGAAAAGCTTACTCTTAAAACCAAGCCTTAGGCCATAATGATCTGTCCTGCTTACATTACAGCCTTTCCCCCACACCCATCCCAAGCATAAAGGCAAATAATATCACCTGGGTGACGGGCTTCCATGTGGGCAGCTCCATCTTTAACAAAATGAGCATAATATATTTTATCTGCCCAACAGAGGCCAAATGAAATTACCTTTACTAAAAGTGTTGGGGCTAGCTCACTAGGAAACCTAATAAGCTAGTCCCCGTTTGTTTAGTTTACAAGTTTTTATACATATTGTTGGGCAGATAAAATATAATATGCTCACTTTGTTAAAGATGGCGCTGCCCACATGGAAGCCCGTCACTCAGGTAATATTATTTGCCCTTGTGCTTGGGATGGGTGTGGGGGAAAGGCTGTAATGTAAGCAGGCCAGGTTGTTATGACCTAAGGCTTGGCTTTAAGAGTAAGCTCTTCCCCACACCCTTGACTGATTGGATAATGTAGGGTAGTGCACTCTCCTGAGAAATCCCATTATACAGAGATTTCCTTGTTTGTATAATTGGATTAAAGGTTTGGATTATCTATGCTATAAAATGGGAGAGACCAGTAGCTTGAGCTCTCTCGGTTCCTGCTATTGCCATTGCAGGGGTCTCCCTGATCCCTTGCCCTCCATGGGAAAAGCTGGTTTTCTGCTTCTCCCTTGTCTTCTCTTGTGGCTTGCCTGTATTGGTGAGACACCAATAAACAGAATGGCCTACCATCCTCCGACTGCCATTTCTTCCCCGTCAGCCCGAATCCAATGGGAACCTGCATGTGAATGGCCATGATGGCGGCTCCTGGCCTTACTACTGGCGTAGTTTGCGGCAGGATTCGGAGATTGGTATGGGGCCACCACCCCTGAGGGGTGGGGTAGAGGACTGGTTGCAGTTCTGGCTTCCCATGGCTATCCTTTTAGGAGCTGTGGGCTGCGTGTTTTTTACTAAAGAGGAAACCAAGAGTTCTGTGAAAGAAGCTGCTCGAGGTCGAAAGCTTCAGTATGAATTGCAAATCGAACGGCAGAAAAGACTGGAATTGGAGCGAGCACTGGAGAAGGAATTACGGGTTCGCGAGTTGCAGTTTGCCCTGGAAGCTGAACGTTTCCACCGGCAGTTGTTGGAGAAACAACTGCGGATTCAAGAGCTCGAGTCTCAGCTTCCGGCCAAAAGCCAGCAGCCACAGGAGCCTAAACGGTCGCCAAAGGAGCAGCAGCACCCGTGCCGGTGGACTGGTTTTGAGTCAGCGGGAGCAGGCGCTTGCAACTCCTCTTCTGAGGATGAGAAGGCTCAGGCTGAAGCTGCCATACGCACACTGAGAGCCCGACCAGTGGTCGCCAAGAAGGTAAAAACCCAGCAGCTTAGAGTCCCTCAGGGGCAGCCACAGCCTCCTGCCCAGGTAATGGAACACTCTGTGGTCCGGCCCTATACCCAGGCAGAGCTGATGGAGTTGGGGGCACAATTTAGGCAGAAACCTACTGAATCCCTGGTAGCCTGGTTACTACGATTATGGGACATAGGGGTGGATGGCATCATGCTCTCCAGAACAGAGATGGAGAAATTGGCCGCCATTATCACACACTCCTTGAGGCAGCGTCTTCAGAACTGCCATGGCAACCCTGGAGACCATACCCTATTAGAGTGGGTGATGGCTGCCATTCGTATGGTCTGGCAGAATGCTGGAGAATTGCCAGGGGCAATGAGTCGGTGGCAGTGCTACAGCGAGTTAGTAAAGGTCCTTTGGGAACTAGGTATGAAGAATGCTGTTTTCAACCCTGGGTCCCGTGGGCCAGATGAGGAAGTGTTTACAGCAAAAATGAGGGAATTTATTCTTGCTAGCACCCCGTCAGCCCTTTTTGGGTCACTTGTGGCTATCTTGGGCCCCTATGTGGGGCAGCCCATCAATGCAGTTACACAGATGGTAGCAGATTTGGGAGAGTTGGAAGCCACTAGAGATCATAAAGCAGTGAGGGCTGTTGCCCATATTGCCCCCCCAACTAACAAAGGAAACGGGCCTATAAAGGTTACCCGAACACAGATGTGGGTAGATTTGATTGCGGCTGGAGCAGATAAGGGGAAATTGGATGGCCAGTCTAATAAAATTCTTTTGGAGCTTTGGCGGCAGCTTAAACCAGAACAGAAGTTCCAGCCATTGAGACGAAGGGCCCCAGCAGCTACCAATAAAACATTTGGTGCGCGGGCAGCTCGGTTACAAGATTATATGATAGAGACGGCCGAGGGAGAGGAGAACTCCCAAGACCCATTGTACCAGTTTGAATAGGAAAAGGGCCGAGGGACCCGTCTAACGGGGATGGGCGGGGACCGGAGGCCACACGTGGAACTGGCTATCCACTGGTCCCCTTCCAATGTACAACGGGTGTTGGCCTTGGTGGATACAGATGCAGAATGTTCCCTCCTCTATGGGAACCCAGAGCGGTTTGCTGGGACCCCAGTGGCCATTGATGGCTATGGGGGCCAAATTGTTCAAGTGAAGCCAATAACTATTCCACTGGGGATAGGAAGACTGCCTCCTAAGCCATATAAGGTGTATGTATCTCCTATTCCTGAATATATTTTGGGGATAGATGTTTTGCAAGGACTATGGTTGGAAACTACAGCCGGGGAGTTCCGGCTATGGATCAGGGTTGTGAAGGCAGCGTTGCGGGGACATGCATCACATTCCCCTTTGCAACTGCTCATCCCTCGGCATGTGACTAACACCAAGCAGTACCGCCTGCCAGGTGGTTATGAAGAAGTCACAGCGACAATCCTCGAACTAGAAAAGGTAGGGATCATTCGGCCAGCACACAGTCCTTACAACTCCCCGGTATGGCCTGTGCGCAAACCAGACGGAACCTGGAGAATGACAGTAGATTACAGAGAACTTAACAAAGTTGTTCCCCTTTGCACGCTGCTGTTCCCTCGATAGCTAACATGATGGATCGGTTAAGCCATGAGTTGGGGACATACCACTTTGTGGCAGACTTGGCCAATGCTTTCTTCTCCATTGATATAGGTGCAGAGAGTCAAGACCAATTTGCCTTCAGTTGGGAAGGGAGACAATGGACCTTTACAGTATTACCCCAGGGCTATTTGCATAGCCCCACCTTGTGCCATGGGCTGGTGGCTGCTGACCTGGCTAAATGGAAACAGCCAGAGGCAGTTCGCATGTATCATTATATTGATGATATTATGTTAACTAGTGATTCTCTTCCAGAATTGGAGCAAGCAGTCCCTACCCTGCTATCCCATTTGAAAGCATTAGGCTGGGCAGTCAATGAGGACAAATTACAAGGACCTGGGTTATCTGTTAAATTCTTGGGAGTTGTCTGGTCGGGTAAAACAAAAGTTATCCCTGACGCAGTTATAGATAAGATCCAAGCATACCCCGTGCCCACTACGGTAAAACAGTTACAGGAATTCTTAGGTCTGTTGGGGTATTGGCGAGCATTTATACCCCATTTGGCTCAGTTACTACGCCCCTTGTACAACCTTATTCGGAAGGGGGTTCGTTGGGATTGGACTGAGCAGGCGCAAGGTTCATTTGCAGCAGCTAAGAGAGCTGTCAAGGTGGCACAGGCCTTGAATGTGTTTGATCCTGCCAGGCCCTGTGAGCTAGATGTTCATGTAACCTCGGAGGGGTTTGGATGGGGCTTGTGGCAACGAACAGAGCGTTTACGGCAACCTATTGGGTTTTGGTCCCAATTGTGGAAAGGTGCTGAAGTTCGTTACTCATTAGTAGAGAAGCAGCTGGCAGCTGTGTATGCTGCCCTCCTGGCCACTGAGAGTATTACAACCACAACACCAGTTACAGTCAAGACAACATACCCTATTGCAGGATGGGTGAGAGATTGGGCGACCAAACCACGTAGTGGTATGGCCCAAATGTCCACCCTGGCCAAGTGGGGTGCCTACCTGCAACAACGCTGTGCTCTTAGCACCAGCCCGTTGAGGGCAGAACTGCAGGAAGTCTTGGGTCCAGTCACCTATGCAACCTTAGAGTCAGGTGCAGCTGGGGCTCAGGAGGCAGAACCTGAAGTCAGTCCCTACCAGGAGGGGCGGGTGCCCATCCCTGAGGATGCCTAGTATACTGATGGTTCCAGCAGGGGAAAACCTGCCAAGTGGACGGCCATAGCCTTCCATCCAGCCACTGAGACTATTTGGATGGACACGGGTACAGGCCAAAGCAGCCAATGGGCAGAATTAAGAGCTGTTTGGCTAGTTGCCCACAATGAACCTTCACCTCTGGTGATTTGTACTGACAGCTGGGCTGTATATCGTGGACTAACCCTTTGGACTGCTACTTGGCACATTAACCAGTGGATGGTAATGCACCGCCCACTATGGGGTCAGGCCATGTGGCAGGACTTATGGGAAATAGGACACCAGAAGCAGGTGACAGTATATCATGTCACGGGGCATGCCCCTCTAGCCCATCCTGGGAATGATGAGGCAGATACATTGGCAAAGGTGCGATGGTTGGAGACTGCACCTGCAGGTGATATGGCGCAATGGCTCCACCGGCGCCTGCTCCATGCAGGACAGAAAACTATGTGGGCTACGGTTAAGGCGTGGAACTTGCCTGTGTCCTATGCAGAGGTACTTGCAGCTTGTGAGCAATGTGCAGTGTGTTCCAAGGAGCACCCTTGGAGACCACTGGTGTCACCTGGACAGATCCAGAGGGGTCATGTTCCACTGACACGATGGCAGATAGACATCATTGGACCCTTACCAAAGTCAGAAGGGTACCAGTATGCGGTCACTTGTGTAGATACTGCCACAGGTCTGCTTGCTGCTTATCCTGCCCGTAATCCTGACCAGAGGGCAGTCATACAGGCTTTGGACCGCCTGAGTGCTGCATATGGGTGACCATTGGTCCTTGAAAGTGACAACGGTACCCACTTCACTGGTTCAATGGTGAGGCAATGGGCTCAAGAGCTGGGGGTGGACTGGAAATACCATGTTCCCTACCACCCCCAAGCTGCTGGTATCATTGAGCGGTATAATGGACTCTTAAAGCAGGGACTGTGACAGGAGGGGGGCACCAGCTCCCTTACTGGATGGACACGCCGCTTATGGACAGTACTCCGGATTTTGAATGAGAGACCTCGTTGTGGGAGCCCAGCTCCAGTAGAGGCCCTCCTGCATCGGGCAGCTGCCCCCATTCAGTTGCAGATATGCACCAAGGACATTTTACTCAAACCAGGCTTTGGACAGCAGGGCAACGTGCTCTTGCCTGCCCCAACAGCCCTTCTTAAAGGCCAACGGCTTCAATGGACTTGGCCCTGGACTGTCCAGGCCCCCCATCTGAGATGGGTGGCCTTGTTGGCACCATGGGGAAAGGGGCTAGAGGTGGACCTCCAGTTAACTCCTTGGGCAACCAGCACCTGGCCACCTAAGGTAGAAGTGTACTATCCTTTGAGTGCTCAGGGGGACAGCATAATGAAGGGCACCTTTGTAATTTCTTTATGGCCGATAATGAGTTCTCCTATTTTACTACACATAGAACCAGCAGATGCTGGTGTATTGGCTAATAAAGTTTGGTATGCCCGCTCAGGGCGGCCTCTGGTACCAGCAACGGTGCTGTCTGCAGATAAAACTCTGGCCTGTATTTTGCCAGAGGGAAAAGATTTGCCTCTCTTGGTGCCGTTGACAGCTCTGTCATTTCGCCCATAGCTTTTGATTTGTTAATCCTATTGCTGTAGTTGGTACTGTTTCTGTTTATGCAATGTACCTTTGTAATTGTTGAAACTGTATGATTTGTGCTACTGCTGTAATTTGTGTAATGTACTTAATTTCCTTGTACAGGGATGCCGGTAGTGTAGATTGTGGGTAGTAAAGTGAGCATAGGGGTGGATTGTTGGGCAGATAAAATATAATATGCTCACTTTGTTAAAGATGGCGCTGCCCACATGGAAGCCCGTCACCCAGGTAATATTATTTGCCCTTGTGCTTGGGATGGGTGTGGGGGAAAGGCTGTAATGTAAGCAGGCCAGGTTGTTATGACCTAAGGCTTGGCTTTAAGAGTAAGCTCTTCCCCACACCCTTGACTGATTGGATAATGTAGGGTAGTGCACTCTCCTGAGAAATCCCATTATACAGAGATTTCCTTGTTTGTATAATTGGATTAAAGGTTTGGATTATCTATGCTATAAAATGGGAGAGACCAGTAGCTTGAGCTCTCTCGGTTCCTGCTATTGCCATTGCAGGGGCCTCCCTGATCCCTTGCCCTCCATGGGAAAAGCTGGTTTTCTGCTTCTCCCTTGTCTTCTCTTGTGGCTTGCCTGTATTGGTGAGACACCAATAAACAGAATGGCCTACCATCCTCTGACTCTGCCATTTCTTCACCGTCAGCCCGAATCCAACGGGGACCTGCATGTGAATGGCCATGATGGCGGCTCCTGGCCTTACACATATAAAGGATTTTGTGGGGCAGATAAAATATATTATACTCACTTTGTTAAAGATGGCGCTGCCCACATGGAAGTTTGTTGATATTAATGTGTGTTCTGGAACAGGCTGTGGGCAGGCCAGGTCGTTATAGCCTAAGGCTTAGTTTAAGAGTAAACTCTTCTCCACACCCTTGACTGATTAGATGATGTAGGGTGGTGATGTAGGGAGGAATCCCATTATGCCTCAGATGGGTGGCTTTGTATCCGAGACTTACTTTATGTATAATTGGATTAAAGGTTTTGAGTCTGCTATAAAGTGGGAGAGAACAGTAGCTTGATCTCTCTCTTGGTTCCTGAGTTCCTGAGGTTAGTATTAGAGAGGAGAGCAGATTAAGGCACATGTGGAGGAGAAGTAGCCAAGATGCAGAGTGCTGAGGAAGAAGCCAGTTTGTTAAGAGTTTGTGCAGGAGGAGATGGGAAACAGAGGTGAATAAGTCTGGTGAGCTAGAAACCTTTGATTCTAGGAAACTCGGATAAGTCAGTAGCTTTGTGAGCACTGAATGTGTGGGTTTTGGAGCCCAGTGTGTGTTTTTGCTTGCCCGCCGGGTGCAAGCTAGAATTAAAGCTGATGGCTCACCAGTTTGTGGCTCCTGTGTTTCATTACCGACTGTTCGAATCAAATGCGAACCTGCACGGGTCGGGCTGCTGTGATAGTGGCCTCGACTATTGGCTTTACAGATTTCAAGAGGGATGATTATTAGAAAGCATATAAAATATTACAGAATGCAGGTTTTTCAAGCAAGGGTAGTGGTCTCGTGATCCCTTTGTCTAGAGGTCACTTTCAGGACTGGGGGGCGGGGGGAGGAAGAGTTAAGATATGTATATATTGTCTTCTAAAGGATCTTAAGGAAAGGGAAGAGAGTTTTCAGATGTTTTATCCTTCCAGAGAACTATAGTTAAACTATGACTAAATGACCCAGTTGTACTTGTAAGCCAGGAAGCTCCTGCATTATTCTCCCTCCATTCTCCAAAGAAAGGAGAAGGCAAGAAGTCTGACCTTTCCTCTTTAAAACAGCGTTGCCAATACCAAGTTTTACAGTTCTTTGGCACCTTATCACATAGGGGGAACAGTCCTTTTGTAAGTTCCGTCCTCCCTCGAAAAGTGTCCTCCTACATGTCCTCCTTTTTGATATTGGAAGATGTTTGGCAGATAAAATATAATATGCTCACTTTGTTAAAGATGGCGCTGCCCACATGGAAGCCCGTCATCCAGGTGATATTATTTGCCCTTATGCTTGAGATGGCTGTGGGGGAAAAGCTGTAATGTAGGCAGGCCAGGTCATTATGGCCTAAGGCTTAGTTTAAGAGTAAGATCTTCCCCACACCCTTGACTGATTGGATGATGAAGGGTGGTGCACTCTCCTTAGGAATCCCATTATGCCTCAGATGGGTGGCTTTGTATCAGAGACTTTCTTTATGTATAATTGGATTAAAGGTTTGGATTTGCTATGCTATAAACTGGGGCAGTCTGGGAGCTCTCTCTCTCTTGGTTCCTGAGTTCCTGAGGTTAGTATTAGAGAGTAGAGCAGAGTAAAGCCACATGAAGGCCAGGAGAAGCAGCCGAGATGGCAGAGTGCTGAGGAAGAAGCCAGTTTGTTAAGAGTTTGTGCAGGAGGAGATGGGAAACAGAGGTGAATAAGTCTGGTGAGCTAGAAAGCTTTGATGTTAGGAAACTCGGATAAGTCAGTAGCTTTGTGAGCACTGAATGTGTGGGATTTGGAGCCTAGTGTGTATTTTTGCTTGCCTGCCGGGTGCAAGCTAGAATTAAAGCTGATGGCTCACCAGATCTTGGCTCCATTGTTTCATTACTGACTGTTCGAATCTAATGCGAACCTGCGTGGGTCGGGCTGCTGTGATGGCGGCCTCGGCTACTGGCTTTACAGCAGACTAATCTGCAAATATCCATATTTGATTGATGTAGAGTTGATCCATTGTGTGTGATGTGACATACTTGTATCTAAGTAAGTATTTTCCTTAAAATTTTTATTAAAAATAGGCATGTGAACATAATTACAATATAAAATAGTACAAATGTTTTTATTATGCATTTATCATATTATAGTGTATTATTGTTGCAAGGAATAAAATGTTTCTTTTATTTACGATATTTTCTTCAATTTATTTATGTCCTCCTTTTTATTGTAAAAAAGTCGGTCACCTTACTATAAAGAAAACCATCTGGCCTGATCAGGCAGTGAGTGGCACAGTGAATAGAGTCAGACCAGGATGAGGAGAAACCAGGTTCGAAAATCTGAGGTTGCCACCTTGAGTACGGGCTTACCAGCTTGAACAAGGGGTTCCCGGCTTTAGCATGGGATCATACACATGACCCCATGGTCTCTGACTTGAGCCCAAGATTGCTGGCTTGAGCAAGGGGTCACTCACTCTGCTGTAACCCCCTGCTCAAGGCACATATGAGAAAGCAATCAATGAAAAGGCAATCAACAAACAACTAAGATGTTGCAACAAAGAATTGATGCTTCTCATTTCTCTCATTCCTGTCTGTCCCTCTCTCTGACACCGTTTCTGTCAAAAAAATAAACAAAAAACAACCATGTGATATAAATCAAATTCAATATACTATCCCTATAATAAATGTTTTCAATGTAAACTAATTCCCAACCAAAAATATACTAAAATTAATTTAGCAACATTATCATTATCTAAAGAGCAGATGTAAGGCCAGGAAACAGGGCCACTATCAGAGCCGCCTGGCTCATGCAGGTTCACATTAGATTCGGACAGTCGATAATGAAACACTGGAGCCAAGAACTGGTGAGCCATCAGCTTTAATGCTAGCTTGCACCCAGCAGGCAAGCAAAAACACACACTGGACTCCAAAACCCACTCAATTCAGTGCTAACAAAGCCACTGACTTATCCGAGTTTCCTAGAATCAAAGATTTCTAGCTCACCAGACTTATTCACCTCTGTTCCCCATCTCCTCCAGCACAAACTCTTAACAAACTGGCTTCTTCATCAGCACTCCACCACCTTGGCTGCTTCTCCTGGCCTCCACGAGGCCTTCATCTGCTCTCCTCTCTAACACCTCAGGAACCAAGAGCAGGTAAGCTCCCGGTCTGTCCCACTTTATAGTGTAAAATCAAAACCTGCACTCCAATTACACAAACAACGAAGTCTCCAATACAAAGCCACCCACCGGAGGCACAATGCGATTCCTCAGGAGAATGCACCACACATCATCCAATCAGTCAAGGGTGTGGGGAAAAGCTTACTCTTAAAACTAAGCCTTAGGCTATAATGACCCTGACTGCTTACATTACAGTCTTTCCCCCACACCCATTCAAAGAATAAGGGCAAATAATATCACCTGGGTGCTGGGCTTCCATGTGGGCAGCGCCATCTTTAACAAAGTGAGCATATTATATTTTATCTACCCAACAGCAGATAATATATAAATTTTTAAATTCCCCATTAAAATCAACTTAAATATTGTTACAACTAAAAAAGAGTTAAATATGTTAACTGGTTTAAATATAACAATAAGTTATTTGTATGTGAACAAAAGAGGTTACAAAATACAATTAAAAGGAATTTAAATTTAATATACGATAAAACTTTACTGAAAGTCAAAAAGACTAATAAAAGTATGCCATTCATTATATGAGTAAGAAAACTAAATACTGTAAAGATGTCAGTTCTCTCCAAATCAATCAATAAATGTTAACAGGCTTAAATAAATAAACCTTGGAAATTTGGAAAAATAATAAAGGAGGATTTGCCTTACTAAGTATTAAAATATACTGAAAGCTACATCAATATAAACACTGAGAATCTACTGTCAAGAGACAGATTATAAGAGAAAAGTAGATCCATATATATATTATATATAATATATATACATATATAATATGTATAAAAAAATAATAAAAGCTGTATCTTAAATCAATAAAAGGCATTGAAAGAATTTGCTAACCATCTGTTGAAAAACGAAATTGGATTCTTACCTCATGCAACAAAATTAATTCCAGAAAACAAATAAAGGGTTAAGATGTAAAATGGGAAACCAAAAAAGAACTTAAAAATATTATTACAATTGGAAGAAATTTCTAAGTTTGACATCAAAAGTAGAAACCATAAAGAAAAAGGCTGATATAGTTGTTATTAAAGATAACACTATAAATTTGCTTTTGTTTTATTTTTGTTTTTTAAAAATTAATTTTAATGGGGTGACATTAATAAATCAGGGTACATATGTTCAAAGAAAACATCTCCAGGTTATCTCATCATTCAATTATGTTGCATAGCCATCACCCAAAGTCAAATTGTCCTCTGTCACCTTCTATTTGGTTTTCTTTGTGCGCCTCCCCTGTACCCTCACCCTCCCTCTCCGCCCTCAGTCCACCCTATAACCACCACACTCTTATCCATGTCTCATAGTCTCATTTTTATGTCCCACCTATGTATGAAATCATGCTGTTCTCAGTTTTTTTCTGTTTTAATTATTTTACTCCGTATAATGTTATCAAGGTCCATCCATTCTGTTGTAAATAATCCGATGTCATCATTTCTTATGGCTGAGTAGTATTCTATAGTATATATGTACCAATGCTTTTTAATCCACTCGTCCTCTGATGAACACTTGGGCTGTTTCCAGATCTTTGCTATTGCGAACAATGCTGCCACGAATATGGGGGCATTTCTTCCTTTCGAACAGTGCTATGGTATTCTTAGGGTATATTCCTAAAAGTGGGATAGCTGGGTCAAAAGGCAGTTTGATTTTTAATTTTTTGAGTAATCTCCAAACTGTTTTCCACAGTGGCTGCATCAGTCTGCATTCCCAGGAGCAGAGCAAGAAGGTCCCATTTTGTCCACATCCTCACCACCACGAGGATGTGTTGTTTTGCTGATGAGCGCCATTCTGACTGGTGTGAGGTGATATCTCATTGTGGTTTTAATTTGCATTTCTCAAATGATTAGTGACGTTGAGCATTTTTTCATATGCCTATAGGTCATCTGTAAGTCCTTCTTGGAGAAATTTCTATTCATTTCTTTGCGCATTTTTTGATTAGATTGTTTGTCTTCCTGGTGTTCAGTTTTATAAGTTCTTTAAATTTGAGTTATTAACCCCTTATCAGACGTATTGTTGAATGTGTTTTCCCTTTGTGTGGTTTGTCTTTTTATTCTGTTCTTATTGTCTTTAGCTGTGCAGAAACATTTTACTTTAATATAGTCCCATTTGTTTATCTTGCCTTTTATTTTATTTGCCCCTGGGGATAAATTGGAAAATATATTGCTGTTACAGATGTCGGAGAGCTTGCAGCCTACGTTTTCTTCTAAGATGCTTATGGTTTCGCGGCTAACATTTAAGTCTTTTATCCATTTTGAGTTTGTTTTGGTGAATGGTGTAAGTTGATGGTCTAGTTTCGTTTTTTTGTAGGTAGATGTCCAATTTTCCCAACACCATTTGTTAAACGAGCTGTCTTTACTCCATTGTATGTTCTTTCCTCCTTTGTCAAATATAAGTTGTCGATAAAGGTGTGGGTTCATTTCTGGGTTCTCTGTTCTGTTCCATTGATCTATATGCGTGTTCTTATACCAGTACCAGGCTGTCTTGAGTACAATGGGCTTGTAGTATTCCTTGATATGCGGAAGAGTGATACCTCCTGATTTATTTTTACTTCATAAGATTTCTAAGGATATTCGTGTTCTTTTTTGGTTCTATATAAATTTTTGGAATATGTATTATATATCTTTGAAGTATGTCATTGGTATTTTAATTGGTATTGCATTTAATTTATAAATTGCTTTGGGTAATATAGACATTTTAATGATGTTTATTCTTCCTAACCATGAGCAAGGTATACGCTTCTACTTCTTTGTATCTTCCTTGATTTCTTTTATAAATGTTTTATAATTTTCTGAGTACAAGTCCTTAACCTCCTTGGTTAAATTTGCTCCTAGATACTTTAATTTTTTTTGGTTGCAATAGTGAAGGGGATTGACTCCTGAATTTCTTTTCTTGATAGTTCATTGTTGGTATATAAAAATACCTCTCATTTCTGAGTATTAATTTTATATCCTGCCACCTTGCTGAATTCATTTATCACATCCTGTAGTTTTTTGACTGAGACTTTAGGGTTTTCTATATACAGTATCATATCATCTGCAAATAATGACAATTTTACTTCTTTTCCAATTTGGATGCCCTTTTCTTTCTTCTTCTTGTTTGATTGCTGTAGCTAGGACTTCCAGAACTATGTTGAATAAGAGCGGTGAAAGGGGGCACCCCTGCCTGGTTCCTGATCTTAAGGGGATTGCTTTTAATTTTTGCCCATTTAGTATGATGTTTGCTGTGGGTTTCTTGTAGATGGCCTTTATCGTGTTAAGGAATGTTCACTGTATTCCCACTTTACTGCAAGCTTCGAGCATGAATGGGTGCTGGATTTTATCAAATGACTTTTCTGCATCTATTGAAATTATCATGTGATTTTTCTCCTTCCTTTTGTTTATGTGATGAATCACATTGATTGATTTGCGAATATTGAACCAGCCTTGCCTCTCTAAAATAAATCCCACTTGATCATAGTGTATGATTTTTTTCATATATTGCTGGATCCGCTTGGCTAATATTTTGTTGAGAATTTTAGCGTCTAAATTCACTAGAGATATTGGCCTATAATTTTCTTTCTTTGTGTTGTCTTTGCCCAGTTTTGGGATGAGAATTATGCTCCCCTCATAAAAGGAGTTTGAAAGTCTTTTCTCCTCTTGAATTTTTTGAAAGAGCTTGAGGAGGATAGGAGTTAGTTCTTCTTTGAATTTTTGATGGAATTCACTTGTGAAGCCATCAGGCCCAGGACTTTTCTATTTTGGGAGTTTTTTGATAACTGTTTCAATCTCATTTGTTGTAATTGGTCTATTTAGGTGTTCTGATTCTTCCAGATTGATTTTTGGAAGATTATATGATTCAAGAAATTTGTCCACGTAGGTTGTCTAATAATTTGGCATAGAGTTCTACATAGTATTTTCTTACAATACCTTGTATTTCTGTTGTGTCAGTTATTTCTCCACTCTCATTTCTAATTTTATTTGAATGCTCTCTCTTTTTTTCTTAGTGAGTCTAGTTAAAGGTTCATCAATCTTGTTTACCTTTTCAAAGAACCAGCTCCTGGTTTCATTGATCCTCTGTATTGTTTCCTTAGTCTCTCTGTCATTTATTTCTGCTCTGATCTTTATTATTTCCTTTCTTCTACTGGTCCTGGGCTTTATTTGCTGTTATTTTTCTAGTTCTTTTAAATGCAGGGTCAGGTTGCTTATTTGAGCTTTTTCTAGCTTCTTATGGTATGCCTGTAGTGCAATGAACTTCCTTCTCGGTACTGCTTTTGTTGTGTCCCATAACTTTTGAGATGATGTATGCTCATTATCATTCGTTTCTAGAAACTTTATTTCTTCTTTGATCTCATTGCTAATCCATTCATTATTTAATATCATGCTATTTAGTTTCCAAGTGTTTGAGTATTTTTCAGTTTATCTTTTGTGGTTAATATCTACTTTCATGGCACTGTGATCAGAGAAAATGCTTGATATGATTTCAATCTTCTTAAATTTATTGAAACCATTTTTGTGTCCTAATATGTGGTCTATCCTGTGAAATGTACCATGAGCGCTTGAGAAGAATGTATATTCTGTCGCTTTAGGGTGAAAAGTCCTGAAGATATCTATTAAATCGAGTTGATCTAGTGTCTCCTTTAAGTCTGCTGTTTCTTTATTCATTTTCTTTCTTGAGGATCTATCCAGTGTTGTTAGTGGGGTATTGAAATCTCCTATTATAGTGTTGCTGTTAATCTTGCCCTTTATATCCATAAAAGTCTGCTTTATATATGTCGGGGCTCCTATATTTGGTGTGTAGATGTTTATAATAGTTATATCTTCCTGTTGAATTGTTCCCTTTATCATTATGTAGTGTCCTTCTTTATCTCTTACTACAGCCTTTGTTTTAAAGTCCATTTTGTCAGATATAAGTATTGCTACCCCAGCTTCTTTTTCATTTCCATTTGCATGAAATTTTTTTTCATGCTTTTACCTTCAGTCTATGTGCATCTTTTGTTTTAAGGTGTGTCTCTTGTAGACAGTATATGTATGAGTCCTGTTTCTTTATCCACGCAGCTATCATATATCTTCTGATTGGATCATTTAATCCATTTACATTTAAGGTTATTATTGATATATAGTTGTTTATTGCCATTTTATTCTTTAAAGCTGTATTCTTCTTTTGCTATATTCTTTCCTCCCTTTGAACTGTTCACAACAGGCCCCTTAGTATCTCTTGCAGAATTGGTTTGGTTTTAATGAATTCCTTGAGGCTTTCTTCAATTTTAAACGTTAGCCTTGCTGGATAGAGTAGTCTTGGTTGTAGGTTCTTGTTCTGCATTACTTTGAATATATCTTGCCATTTCCTTCTGGCCTCAAGTGTTTCTGTTGAGAAGTCCGATGTCAGCCTTATAAGGGCTCCTTTGTAGGTGATAGCCTTTTTTTCTCTAGCAGCTTTTAAATTTTTCTCCTTATCCTTTTGCTTTTGTATTTTAACTATGATGTGTCTTGGTGTAGATTTCTTTGGGTTTCTCTTTAATGGAGTTCTCTGTGCTTCTTGAACGTGTGAAATGTTTTCCAGTCTTAATTTAGGGAAGTTTTCTGCTATGATTTGATTAAACAAAGTTTCTATTTCTTGTTCTCTCTCCTCTCCTTCAGGAACCCCTATGATGTGAATGTTATTTCTCTTCATGTTGTCATAGAGCTCCCTTAGAGTTTCCTCACATTTTTTGAGTCTATTTTCTTTTTTATGCTCAGCTTCTGTGCTTTTCTTTATTTTGTCCTCTAACTCGGGGGTTCGATCCTAGCGTCATCCATCTTACTTTTAATTCCTTTCACAGTGGTCTTTAGTTCTGATACTGTATTTGTCATTTCTGTGTGATTCTCTTTTATTATTTCAATTTCCTTTTTTATACTTGTTATCTCTTTATTTAGGTGTTCGTAATGACTATCCATTGTTCCTCTAATTTCTTTGAACATCCTAACTATCATTATTTTAAATTCCGCATCTGTTAATTTGGTTATATCTGGTTCATACAGGTCCTTCTCTGGGGATTTCTCTTGATTCATTTGGGTTGCATTTCTCTGCCTGCCCATTTTGTCTGTATATAAGAAGGTTATGGCCACTGGAGTCCAATGGGTGTTAACTTTGTGTTCTCTAGGTGTGGTCTGCCTGTAGGCCCGCCACTCCCTTTGCCACTGCCTAGGGCGGTTGGGTATGGTTGTTGCCAGCGCCGGCCCACTGTGGCTGTTGCTGTGATTTCCGCCTCTCCTCTGCGAGAGGGGCTATGTTCTGGTGACCGGCTCTATAAGCCTCAGCCTGCCTGGGACTTCGCCTCGCCCCCACAGGTTGGGTTGTGCACTGCATTCAAGCCACAAGCCTCAGCACCAAGGGCAAGGGTGAGCACCTTTGCTCAGCTGCTAACCCAGCCTGTTCCCGGGCTTCCGCCCATCCCCCACGGTCAGAGCCTGCTCGCCATCGGGTTGGACGGGGCTGCTGACATGCACTCAGCTGTGAACCTCTGTATGTCTGGAGCTTTAGCCCCACCCCCTAGGTAGGGCCTGCCCGCGCAGGTGCAGACCATGGTTTATCGGGCCGGGTAGGACTGCTGGCATGCTCTCAGCTGTGAGCCTCTGCTCCTCCGGTACTCTACCCCGCCCCCGCAGTCAGAGCCAACTCACGCAGGGGATGGCAAACTGTGGTTTCTCGGGCCAGGCAGGGCTTCTGGCCTGCGCTCAACCACGAGTCTCCACTGTCCCTGGTCCTAGCCCCGCCCCCGCAGTAAGGGCCAGCTTGAGCAGGGTCCAGAGCAGATTTCTGCCCGTTCCTGTTTTCCCCCGCAGGTGGGGCTGCAGGCAGGTCCACAGCTGCCAAGCCGCTTTCGCACGTCCCATCCACCCCTGCTGGGCTAGACCAAGCTCACACCGGCTGGGCCTCTGCCCCCACCAACAGAATCGCGTTTCAGCGTCCCGCCAACACCGTCCCTCCAGCAAGCCCTCATCAGTGTGGGTGGGTGCACTGCAGCTCAGACCCTAACACTCCATACTGTAGTCCTGGAAGCTCCCTCCATCTAAGCAGCTCTGCTCTAAGTGCCACAGGATATCTTGTTTGGCTGGTGTCCTGTCTCCCTTTGCTGGTATTGCTAGTTCCAGGGGAAATATTCGTTTTTGATTAGGGAAGTGACTTAGCCCAGGGGTTAGGGTGGCTGTCCCTCAGAGTGTTTCTCCCTTTGCCTTCCAGTCCACACTCTCTTCCCACTGCTCTGGTCCTCTCCTCTGTCCCCGTTCCTCGGAGCCCTGGGTGAGTGGTTGTGAGAGAGGTTTTCTGCGCTGTCCCTTCAAGAAGAATCTTGGGTCTGAGAAAACTGTCTGTTTCTCACAAACAGTATCCTCACTTGTTTCACAGCTCAATACTGTCCAAACGCCTCTTCTAAGCTCTGGGACTGCAGGCTGGGGCTTGGTTTCTGGGACCCAGGTCCCTCCCTCTCCGCCAAACTCTCCTCCCGCCATGCGGGTCTTTCCCGGCTGCCGTTCGCTCCAGGGAGCTGCGCAACCCTCTTCGCGTTTTCGCTTCCTACCAGTCTCAAAGTGGCTTCTTCAGTGTTCCTTGGTTGAAGAGCCTACTTAGTTTAGTTCAAAGTTGGTTTATCCAGATGATGTTCCTTAAAATTAAGTTATAATCCACTTTCGTTCTGGGAGTTGGAAGCTGGTAAGTCTGCCTACTCCATCGCCATATTGCCGTCCTCTACCTCTTAACTTGCCAAAGATTTTTATTTTATTCATTTTAGAAAGGAGACACAGAGTGAGAGAAAGAGAGAAAGTGGGGAGGAGCTGGGAGCATCAACTCCCATATGTGCCTTGACCAGACCAGTGCAGGATTTTGAACTGGCGACCTCAGTGTTCTCCGGTCAACGTTTTATCCACTGCACCACCACAGGTCAGGCCACTTGCCAAAGGTTTTTTTAAAATGTATTTAAGTCAGTAAACATTGATTATATATCAGACGTTTTCCTTCATATTCTTAGTTATTGACACCACCCTCTCTCCGTTCCTATCTGTGTGTCCCCATCTGTCCCTCTCTCTGTCCCTCTCTCCATTCCTGTTTGTCTGTCCCTGTGTGTCCCTCTCTCTGACTCTGTCTCTGTCCCTCCCAGGTTTGCTATGCTTTTCCTCAGATGGGTACACTACTCGTCACACGCCGGAGTTAGCCAGCAACCGAGAGTAACCTCATTTTTCTGTTTTAAGTAGCAATCTTAATATGCCTATAACATTATTACAAATACGTTATACTTCCAGGTTTGTGCCTAAGGCAGCAACATAAGAATATCTGATTTGTCCTGGCCGGTTAGCTCAGCCGTAGAGCATGGGCTGGTGTGTGGAAGTCCTAGGTTTGATTCCTGATAAGGGCACACAGGAGAAGTGACCATCTGCTTCTCCACCTTCACCGTCCCCCTTCTCTCTCTCTCTCTCTCTCTTCTCCTGCAGCCATGATTTGGTTAGAGCAGGTTGGCCCCATGAGTTGAGGATGGCTCTATGGCAGTGGTTCTTAACCTGGGTTCTATCGAACCCTAGGGGTTTGATGAGTCGGTCTCAGGGGTTCAGAGAAGCCTCTGCCGCGGAGGCCAGAATAAAGTAATACCGTAATTTGTTGTGAGTTCATGCACTTCGTTGGTTTTGTTCTTTGAGCAAGGTGATGTTCATGCACGGTTCATTTTGTGCACCAGTAAAAAAACATATACCTATGTCTTGAATTTGGGGGGAAAAATCATATTTTTTTTATAAGTAAAGAAGGGTTCGGTGAATGCGCATATGAAACGGGTGGGTTCAGTACCTCAAAAAAGGTTAAGAACCACTGCTTTATGGCCTTGCTTCACTTGCTAAAATAGCTCAACTGATGAGCAATGGAGCAATGCCCCAGATGGGCAGAGCATCACCCCACAGAGGGCATGCAGGAGTCTGTCTCTCTACCTCCACACTTCTCACTTAAAAAAATTTTTTTGATTCTACCTGTCTGACTTCATTTTATAAAAAGTACAATTTTCTACCTCAATTTGACAATTGGCTTTTCTTGTGATGGTTAGAAGATTACTGATTAGCAGAAAGTACTTAACTCATTTATTTCTTCTATTTCTATGATTGCTATCTTTAGTTGGAATGAAAACATAATATCAAAAATCTGGGTAAATAACTTCCTACAAGTTGGTATTGAGCTATTAAAAGGATACAATATTTAAAATAAAGTTAATATTCTAGATGAAGAAATAAGTACCTACAAGATTTCCCCACCTCAAGCTAATACCACTGGATCTGAGTGTTACTTACATTTCTACTGGTTATAATCGTCAATGTTATGAGCAAATGTTTGCTCTGCAGGGGAAATATATGTATTTAACTGTGATACACCATGTCAAGTTCCTAGATTCTTCTCTCTTTCCACATAGCCACTCAAGCATTTGTATCTGCAGTACAGAGGCAAGACATATTCCTCATGTAGTTTAGATTCTTTTACATTATTTTTACTATCCAAATTCTCTTTTATGTCATTTAATAAATTATCCCAAAATGCAGGATAAAAGGGTATAAAACCTGAGTTAGAATATTCTATTTTACAGTGGATTTACATGTAAGTGCTTAAACTAACAAGAGCCCATCTTCAGCCCTGATGTTTAAGCATGTTCCTCAATCCTCCATTGATTCACCTTAGTGATGTGGGGGGCAGCCAAGTCATACCACAACAGCTAAGAGTTTCATGCAGAAGAGTGAGTTGCGACAAATGCCAATGAGAGGCTGAAGGTGGCACCATGGAGGCCATTAATGACACTGACAAGAATAGTTTTTGAAGACCCTGGCCAGTGGCACAACAGATCAAGTGTCCTCCCGGAGCACTGGGATTTCAGATTTGATCCCAGGGGTTGGTGGCTCCATCCAAAAGGCACTGGCTGGTTCCTAGGTCAGGGCACATATATGAAGCAATCAATGGTACAACTTAAGTGGAGCAACAAGGTGGAGCTTCTCTCTCTCCTTTCCCCTCCCTCTCTCTCTCAAAAAGAAATAGTTTTTGAGACTTTAATGTGGAAGAAATAGTTTTTGAGACTTTAATGTGGTAGGCAGTTAAACTAATGACTGAAGCAGGTTAAATAATTAAGAGGAGAGGGAGAAGAGGTATTTCACTCCCTGACACATGTGGCTAGGCTACTAAGCTACAGGATGGTAGAAGACTGTTTCTTACCTAAACCTACAATAGAGGTTGTCTAACGATAGGCATAAGTCAATGAAAAGCCAAACAGTAAGTAAGAGAGGGAGAAACAGTCAAAATTCTAACAGATACCATAAACAAACAGAGCTAACTAGGCGATACTTATCTCTGTGATTATATCAATTTATTTTCTATTTTTTTTAAGTGTGGGGAGGGGAGATAAAAGAGACAGACTCCCGCATGCACCCCAACCAGGTTGCACCCAGCAATACCCATCTGGGGCCAATGCTCAAATTAACTGAGCTATCCTCAGCACCTGGTGCAACACTCAGACCAAACTGAGCCACTGACTGCAGGAGGGGAAGAGAGCGGAAAGAGAGGGAGTAGTGGAAAAGCAGATAGTCACTTCTCATGTATGCCCTGATTGGGAATCTCAGAGGCGATTATATCAATTTCAATATAAATAATTTAGCGTTTTTGTATAAACTGCCCTGTAAATTTCCTGGTTACGGTGTTGACACTTGTTGGGCAGATAAAATATATTATGCTCACTTTGTTGAAGATGGCGCTGCCCACATGGAAGTTCGTTGATATTAATGTATGTTCTGGGACAGGCTGTGGGCAGGCCGGGTCATTATGGCCTAAGGCTTAGTTTTGGGAGTAAGTTCTTCTCCACATCCTTGACTGATTGGATGATGTGGGGTGGTGCACTCTCCTGAGGAATCCCATTATACAGAGACTTCCTTGTTTGTATGATTGGATTAAAGGTTTTGATTCTACGGTATAAAGTGGGAGAGACCAGTAGCTTGATCTCTCTCTTGGTTCTTGAGGTATTAGAGAGGAGAGCAGATTAAGGCCACGTGGAGGAGACAAGCAGCCAAGATGGCAGAGTGCTGATGAAGAAGCCAGTTTGTTAAGAGTTTGTGCTAGAGGAGACGGAGAACAGAGGTGAATAAGTCTGGTAAGCTAGAAACCTTTGATTCTAGGAAACTCGGATAAGTCAGTAGCTTTGTGAGCACTGAATGTGTGGGTTTTGGAGCCCAGTGTGTGTTTTTGCTTGCCCACCGGGTGCAAGCTAGAATTAAAGCTGATGGCTCACCAGTTCTTGGCTCCATTGTTTCATTACCGACTGTTCGAATCTAATGCAAACCTGCATTGGCCAGGCGGCTGTGATAGTGGCCGCGACTACTGGCTTTACAACACTGAAAAGAACCATTTCCAAATTACTGGTGTTCAAACCATATTAATTTTTTTGTTCTCTAAACACTCTAAGTAACACAACATATGTAAGAAAGTTTATACCCCCGAAAGCTTTTACTGTATATACATGAGATTTTTTTTACACAGCCGCATCACTAATTTTTATTCTCATTTTTTCAATAATCCCTGTTGATTTCTGAATTTCTGTTCTAGTTAAAGCTTTTTACTACGCATCGTTTTCACATATATTAATCACAGTAACTATAAACTTTCTTAAATTCTGAACTGTGGCTTCTTGACAGATACATGCAAAAATGTTCTTTGTTTTCACAAAGAATTATATGCTCACCTATATTTCCTAAAGCACAAATGACACTATTTTTAGGTTATCTTCTCTTGATAGAGCCATTAGCTGTCACTTCAGGATCAGGGAGACAACAGAGAGTGCCAGAGATTAGAGCCTCCTCCATTTAGCTGCACTGATTTTTGTAGTTGGGGAACATAGCAAAGGTCTAACTTCCAGTTTTCAAGACAAGCCAGAAATTTGGATTTTCTTTTTGTAAAATCTCCAAATTTTTTAATTGTCTGCAACCAATTAAAACACATACACACACCATAGCGTGTAAGTCAAACATAATATGCCTACAGGCCGAATCCAGGTGACAGGACACTGGTTTACAACCTTTTGGTTAAAGAATCATAGTGGGTCTGCTTAACTCCTTCACTTTTTTCTTGTTTTTAGGTAGTTCTTCTCTCCAAGCAGGAACATCACAAGTCTTTCTATAATACACCCATTCATAGATTCAAAGTGAGGTTAAGTGACTTACCAGTATCACCCAGTGTCATTAAACATCTCCCTTTTTAAAGTAATATACCATATTTACATTTTGATTACTAGTTTGGGGTGAAAAATAAATTCATCTTTAAATTTATAATTGGTCTTGAGAAGGGAAGCTTATCTTATAGCTACAGAAGTGTGATTACTATTATTTATAGAGCACCTACGGTGTGTCTGGCATGGTAAGCATTTTCACACCATGGTATTTCATGAAAGCCTGCATTACTTTGAAGTAGATTAATTATCTCATTTACAAACAACTTGCAATAGTTCTCAGTTTCTGTTTTTCAGCATTCAGATCAAGCAGAAATGGTTGATTAGCCTTGTTTTTGACAGATATCATCAACAAGAAAAATTATAACTAGGTACTGCTCCCTCAGACCCCATGGAAGAGCCCTAAACCTGAAGTTTGCAGATCTGGTTTTAAACACTGCTTCACCACTGATTTAACAGCCTGAGCAAGCACGCTCAGCTCTTTAAACCCTTGCACC
The DNA here is from genome assembly GCA_037038555.1 of Rhynchonycteris naso. Taxonomy (NCBI): domain Eukaryota; kingdom Metazoa; phylum Chordata; class Mammalia; order Chiroptera; family Emballonuridae; genus Rhynchonycteris; species Rhynchonycteris naso. The sequence continues at coordinate 83,147,437 of CM073001.1, read as the reverse complement.
TGAATTTATAAAATAAAGATGCAACAGACCTTCCAAACAGAAAAAAAAAGAGAGAGAATTATAACCACCTTAAATCACTGTAACAAAAATGCAAAAAGTGCTGAAAAAAATAGTTAAACCTTAATTTCACCTCCTTCTCAGTTTCACTGATCTCCCAATCATTGAAATAGTTGTGTTTTTATTCTTGTTTTGTTTTGACAGAGACAGAGAGAGAGACAGACAGGAAGAACAAGAGATGAGAAGCATCAATTCTTCGTTGTGGCTCTTTAAGTTGTTCATTGATTGCTTTCTCATATGTGCCTTGATGGAGGGGGACAGTGATCTTGGGTTCAAGGCAGCGATCATGGGGTCATGTCTATGATCCCACACTCAAGCCAGTGAACCCTCGCTCAGGCTGGTGAGCCTATGCTCAAGCTGGATGAGCATGCCACGCTCTCAAGGTGGCGACCTCAGGGTTTCGAACCTGGGTCTTTACGTCCCAGTCCAATGCTCTATTCATTGCGCCACCACCCGTGCAGGCTGAAATAGTTATCTTTGAGATAATTAATACTGAAGTCAGATCTTTTTTATTAATATGTTTCTTTCCTCTAAAAAGACTAAAGAGTTTTGCCTGACCAGGCGGTGGCGCAGTGGATAGAGCATTGAACTGGGATGCAGAGAACCCAGGTTTGAGACCCCAAGGTCGCCAGCTTGAGCACGGGCTCATCTGGTTTGAGCAAAAGCTCACCAGCTTGAGTACAAGGTTGCTGCCTCAAGCAAGGGGTTACTCGGTCTGCTGAAGGCCTGCAGTCAAGGCACATGTGAGAAAGCAATCAATGAACAACTAAGGTGCCGCAATGCAGAATTTATGCTTCTCATCTCTCTCCCTTCCTGTCTGTTCCTATCCATCCCTCTCTCTGTCTCTCTTGCTATAAAACAAAACAAAACAAAAACACATCAATTTTTCAAGTATGGACACTGTGATAAATGGGTTACTTGTTGCTTTTTTCAAAGACATAAAAATAACATAGGTTAGGAAGCTACAAAAAAGCAAAACACTAAAACCAGGTCACAGTCTTCCAGTAAAAAATTGGCACCATAAGGAAAAGATATAAAAGTTTCCAAAATATGCTTAAGATAATGTGTCAAAATTGAATCTCAAATCTCTAGCAATTAAAGACTTTTGTGACAAAATAATAGCAAACATACAAAGTGTTCAAAATCAGTAAGATTCAAAAGTCAAAAATATCTCATGAGACTTATCTCCATTTTCCCATTTTCATTGATGTTTACTTACATGTAATTTTTGAATATATAAATATATTCATTTAATGAATTAAAGGATGTTATAAAAATAACATCGTACATCAGCATACTCTATTCTCCCTAGTCACTTTCAAACACTGCTGCAGGCTTCCACTTTCCTCATGTGTAGGCTAATACTTACCTTTCCACGATACTGGCACAGTACGTGACATACCATCAGTAAACAAATAGCAGCTAGTATAAATATTTTAAATAAAAATAAAAATAGAGAACAAATGCTTATGAAGAAAAATAGTATGAAGTGGAATTATAAGCCCTACAGAAGTACAAAAAAGGAAGGAATAACCAGCCCAGATGAATGGAAAAAGTAAGACTTAGGCTGAACCTACCAAGCAGACTTGGACTTATTAGATAAGGGAGAACAGGACTAACAGAAGCATAAACAAAACAAGAGAATTGGGACCACAGCATAGAAAGCCAAACCCACTATCATTTTATTGAGCAAAACTATGTAAATAACTGAATACTCATGAATTAGTCACTAAAACCGGTATGAACAGGACAAAACAGAACATCCAGTCCCAATGCCTAACCACAAATTTTTATCAGCTGTATCTTTTCTTTTTAGAATAGTACGTTGAAACAAATAGTCTATTTAAAAATTATGACACCTACTCTCAAAATACTAAAAAGGTTGATACAGATGTGATTATATTTCTATGATTAATCTAATTACTAATTATAGTGACTTTCTCCAGAAAGTATCTTGTGCAAATTGTTGAACGTTAATACAAATGAAGAAAAAGTCAATACTTAATGAACTGATAATTTTACCAGAGGTATAAGCTTATAAATAATGCTTAAGTTTCTTAAACTCTCAGAAATCAGACCAGATATATGTAAACATATATTTATGAAACACATTAAAAATAATCCAACTTTTTAAATGATTCCTTAAAGGTTAAAAAAAAAAGGCTTATAGCCTGACCAGGCGGTGGCGCAGTGGATAGAGCACTGGACTGGGATGCAGAAGACCCAGGTTCGAGACTCTAAGCTCGCCAGCTTGAGCGCGGGCCCATCTGGCTTGAGCAAAAAGCTCATCAGCTTGGACCCAAGGTCGCTGGCTCCAGCAAGGGGTTGCTTTGTCTGGTGAAGGCCGTAATCAAGGCACATGTGAGAAAGCAATCAATGAACAACTAAGGTGTTGCAACGAAAAACTGATGATTGATGCTTCTCACCTCTCTCCGTTCCTATCTGTCTGTCCCTATCTATCCCTCTCTCTGACTCTGTCCCTGTAAAAAAATAAAAAAGGCTTACATACTAACTAAAAACTGAACTGAGAAAAATTACAACATAGAGCTGTCAAATCAACACTAAGAATGTGGCACTGGGATTTTCATGAGTGTTTAAGGTGTTCATTTATCTAAAAAAAGCGAGGGAATGAGACAAAGGAAGTGCTGTGACTGCTCTACCGACTTTCAGCACCATGCTTCTGAAACACACAAACAGTTCAATTCATGCCATTTTATGCCAAGAAAGTTATTTTTCTCAAAATACAATTTTAAAAACCTTCTAACTTTAATTCAAAATTAATGAGTTAAATTTATGTTTAACTACAATATTAATATGGCTTCCCAAAGAAAGTATTTTTTATATATGCATTTAAATAGTCAAAGACATGATCTTTTTAGGTTTACTTGGAAGCTAAGTTATACTGCTCACAAAAATGAAGGGATATTTTAAAAATGAGTATGAAGGGATAAAAAATCCCCTTATTTTTCTGAGCAGTATATATAAAAGTTAAACCTTTAAAAGAAAAACTAAGTAGCAATTTTTACAAATATGTAAGTTAAAATGGTTCTCTTTTGGGGACCCTATCAGGGAAAACGTCTAAATCTCTTGCTCCCTAAATCCGGGCAGGGTTGAAGATACTGTGGCAACCGCTATTCTAGCCTAGCCAGTGAGGCTCCAAACTTGAACAAAGAATGTGTAACTTGATCTCTTTCTTCTCCTTCTCTTCGCCTTCAAGGCAACATTTAGAAAGTAATTTAACCTCTCAAAATGGCATCTTTGTGCTGCTTCGAGGGGGAAAAAACCCATTTACTTGCTATTACAATGTAAGGGGAAAAATTAAATCACTTTTTAAAAACGGTTTTTGCTTAATATATGTATTGTGATATTTATGGGTCAAACATTGAATTCCTAGACAAGCCAATTACAAATGAAGAGTACATTTTTGCTACTTTAAATATCTACTACCCAAGATGAAAAATGCAGCTCAGGTTTTGTAAACAATTAGTCTTATAATACAAGGTGGGCTTAGGATTTATTTTGCTTCTACAACAAAGATTGTAACTAGCTCCTAAGAAGCTTTCAGAAAAGAAAATAATTAAGAATACAAAATATCTAAAGAAATTTGAATTTTAAATCTTAGTTACTAAAAGAATCATGCAAGTTATGCACTTTAATTCTCACATTACCTTTTCACTTATCCTAAAGGAGACAGTAAGTCTGAAAATTAGGAAAACAACCAAAACCTGAAAAGAAATTTGCTAGCCAGGTATCAAAGGATGTATTGAACATTTTCACCACTGACAAAAATTTTTAAAGGTATTCTAAAATTAGTACCATCAACATTTTATATAATTTGTATAAATTTCAAAGCACTCTACACCCATGACATAACTTGGAACCCACAGAAGCTACACGGTCAAAATTTGCATAGTGGAGACAAACCAAAAGATTGGTAAAAGCCTCCTAGCACCAGTCTATAGCCCTAAATTATTATTTCTATTTCAGTGTGTACTAGTAAGCATTATTATCCCCATTTTCCAAAGAAAAAACAGGTTCAAAATAAATAACTTGCCTAAGGTTTCTATGCTAAAACACATTGGGTCCAATTCCAAATCTTTACATTTATGAAGATAAGTAACTGACTAAAACCCAACTGTGATAGCAAAATAATGGTCCCCTCAAAGATATACATGTCCTCATCCCTGGAACATATGAATATGTTACCTTGCATGGCAAAGGGACTTTGCTGACATAATTAAGGTTACAAGGCTTTCAATGGAGAGATTATCCTGTTGGGCTCAATGTAATCACAGGGGTCCTTAAAAGCAGAGAACCTCTCCCAGTTGTGGTTAGAGAGTGAAAGCTTTAACAAAGGGTCAAAGAGATGAGACCTTGTTGGCTTTGAAGATGAGGATGAAGGAGGCTGTAAGCCAAGTATTGTGGTTGGTCTCCTAAGAGGAGCCAGAAAAGGAAAAGAACCAAATTCTCTCCTAGAGCCTCCAAAAAAAGGAATGGAGTCCTGCAAACACTTGGTGAAACCTGAGTTGGACTTCTGACTGACACACCTGTAAAGTAATAAAATTTGTGCTGATCAAACCACTAAGTTTATCTTATAGCATCAACAGAAAACTAATACACCAACCATACTATATATATATGTATATAGATGCTATATAGACTGAATGTTTATAATCCTCTGAAATTCATGTTAAATCCTAAAGCCCAAGGTGATGATTTCAAGTGGAGCGTTTGGAAGGAGACTAATTAGATCACCAGGATGGAGCCTTCACAAATGGGACTGGAACCTTTATAAAAGAGCCTCCACAGAACTCCCTTGCTCCTTCTTCCCTGTGAGGATCCACAGAAAAGATGGCTGTCTATGAACCAGGAAATCGGCTCTCACCTATCTGCCAGCACCCTAATCTTCTCAGACTTTTCAGACTCCAGACTGTGAGAAGTACATTTCAGTTGTTGATAAGCCACCTAGTTTATGGTCTTTTGTGAAAGTTGCCTGAATGTACTAAAAGAATTGACTATTTTATATTTTAAGTTAACTGAAAACTGTCATGCAATACAAAATAAAATCTGTCAGTAAGCAAATGTATAATCAGAAATCTTGCCCCCTGTATAGATGAAATAAAAATCCAGGTACCCATCACTAGACACCTGGATGTTATTTTGTTGCTAATGATGTTCTGGCCCAAGGCTATATATACTTTTAATTCTTCTTCCTCCTTTCCCAGCCAGTCAAATGTAAACACAATTCTGAAATCCCAAAACATAGATCCAACAAACTTTCTTTTGCCTTGTCCTCATCAGTATGTGGGCACAGATGCAAAAGTCAGGAGGATGATCAAAGTACATATAGTAATTGAGGAAAAGAGTGCAGTGATGACCAGAAAGCAATGGGATCAATTAAACAGAAGTAGCCAAAGAATTTTCAGAAAGAAGGTGGCAGTGAGCTATTGAACAGAGCAGGGAGTCTGAATATATATCGTTCAAACAATACTTGCCAAGGAACTATTAGATATGGTAATGAATATTAGTCCTTGACTTAATGCTATTACTACCCCATTTTACAGATGGGAAAACTAAACACATACCGTTATATAACTTAGCAAAGTCACACAGACAGTAAGTGGCAAAACCAGGATTCAAATGCAGGTAGTTGGGCTTCAGAGCTAGTGCACGTAACCAGGAATTATGTCTCTCTCCAGAGACTAAGCCTCTTAGTAACCCCTTTATGCAAAGCAGAAATAATTTCTACCTCAAAGATTTGAAGAATACTAAAGAGATAATATGTGTAAAGTACTTTGAAAAGTGCCCGGTATATAGTAATCATTCAATAAATGTTAGTGACTAGTACTAAGTGCCAGGCACTACGCTAAACGTTTTCCCTACCTGACATTATCTGATCCTCACAACAGCCCAGAAGCTGTTTTTCTGTTACTGATTATGGGGAAACTGCTTAGAGAGGCTGACAACCAATAAGCAACAGATAATTCAAACTTGGGACTTCCCTATCTACTAGTTTTTCTGGCTACAGTATCCCCAAATACAATTGTGAAAATCTACATAATTCCTCACACATTTTTACGTTACCATCTAAAATCTTTCACAAGTCAGATAACTGCACAGAATTTGAGTTTGGGCATATTGGAAATACCAACATTTTAAATAACTCTAAGATAACTCAAATCTCTTCAAGAGAATCCAAATACCAATGTGCTCTGAAAGCCATCATGATCCACTTTGTTTACTGATTATTTTTGAGAGAAAGGAAGGGAGAGAGAAATATCAATTTGTTGTTCTACTTATTTATGCATTCATTGGTTGATTCCTGTATGTACCTTTACAGGCAATTTAACCTACAAACTATGTGTCTGGGGATGACACTCTAACCAACTGAGCTACCCAGCCAAGGCTATGCCATGATCCATTTTTAAGTAACTGTTTCACTTTTTTCTTTGAGCTAACCTTAGCATTCCATTATTAAATTACTCAGCCATACATATCTGCAGTTTACACTGAAGTTTTAAAAATTACCTTTGACCAGTCTGACAGTGGTGACACAATAGATGGAATGCTGACCTGGGATGTTAAGGTCTCAAGTTCAAAACCCTGAGGTTACTGGCTTGAGCACTGGCTCATCCAGCTTAAGTATAGACTTGCCATCTTGAGCACAGGGTCACCAGCTTGAGTGCGGGATCAGAGGCATGATCCCATGGTCACTGGCTTGAGCCCAAAGTTTGCTGGCTTGAAGTCCCATGGTTACGAGAGGTCACTGGCTTGGCTGGACACCACCCCAATCCCACCCATCAAGGCACATATGAGAAGCAATCAATGAACTAAAGTGACACAACTACAAATTTATGTTTCTCATTTCTCTTCTTTCCTGTCTCTCTCTCTCACTAAAAATAAAACAAAATAAATATTTGACCATATTTGGGATTTAATTACAGCTAGTACTCAACTTACAACCACAATTGGTTCCGACAGACCGGTCGTAACACAATTTGGTCGTAAGTTGAGTAGGCTATATGTCAGTACTGTGAAATGATGTTATAAAAATCTTTAAGTCATTTTATCATAATTTTCTTTCATTATTGTTATATATCATAATTTTCTTTGTTCATTTTATGCCATTTGTATCATCTCTACACCATTTTGTTTCTTATTTTTACATTCGTCAGGTTTAAGTAAAACACTGCATTACCAGTACAACTGGTTAACTGGTTTAATATTTGCAAAACATACACAGTTATGCCTGACCTATGGTGGCGCGGTGGATAAAGCATTGACTTAGAATGCTGATGTTGCTGGTTCAAAGCCCTGGGCTTGCCCGGTCAAGGCACATACAACAAGCAATCAAGGAACTAAAAGTGAAGCAACTATGACTTGCTACTTCTTGTTCTCTCCCCTCCTCTCTGTAAAATCAATAAATAAAATTTAAAAAAAATTAAAAATAAAAAACATACACAGTTACAAAATACAGGTGCATACAAAAACTGCTCCAGACGCGTAGCAGTCGTGGCTAGCGACTGTGGTCGTAAAGTCGAATGGTCGTAAGTTGCACAGGTCGTAAGTCGATCAATACCTGTATTACTATTAACATATACAACTGATTTCAGTGACAGATATATTAAAGATTTGATAAGTAGTTACATTAGAGGTAGATTTTACTGGAAATGTGTTTGATAATAAAATGGATGGGGGTGAAGGGATTAGCCAAATTATATATATGCAACACATAGATAAAGACAACATGATAGCAATTTCCAGAATGAAAAGGAGGATTTTACCGCAAAGGCGGTAAAATGGGAATAGAAAGAGACTCTGCATGGAGTATAGTGAGCATAATGTGGGGACAGAGGTGTTATATTGAGTAAGACATTTGAAACCACATCAACACAAAAATTTTAAAATAAAATAAATAAAAAAGATGGATGGGGCTTTTTTCCAATTAATCCATTCATCTATTTGAATAGGTATTGCTAAAATGAAATGCTCCAACATATTCCCACTTTTCTGATTTTTCTTTTGCTTTGTTATGTTTTGTTTTTAAAGAAAGCACTCAGAAATATTGTTCGTATAAACAGGTAAATGGGAGGGAGACTTGACTTGGGGTGATGAACATCATTGCAATATACAGATAATGTATTAAAGAATTGTGCACCTGATTCCTGAATAACTTTATTAAGCAATGTCACCCCAATAAATTCAAGTAAACTTTTTTTAATTAAAAAAATAGGTAAATGATAATGGAAAAATTTTTGTCAGTAGAGTCTACTTGCACAGCTTTTTAAATTCCTTCTGAGTTATTTGTTGAGAACTCCTATAATGATTTTTTTATTACTTTGTTTTACATAGACTCTAATGTCACCTGAGTTCCCCAGTATATCCCCCATGTCCTCCTCCCCATAACGCCCTCCCTGCCCTTCCCTCCAGGATTTGCTTTTCTGCTCTAGTCCCATCCCATCACCCTATCATCCCCTACCCTCTGTCCGCTTTCCTTCTGGATTCTTTGATCCCGCCTCTGTCTCTATCCAGCTCCTCAGTTCATATTGTTCGTCAGATTCCTCATATGAGTGAGGTCATATAATATTTTTCTTTCTCTGCCTAGCTTATTTCACTTAACATCATAGTTTCCAGATCCATCCATGTTGTCGCAAAAAAAAGTATTTCCTTCATTTTCATGGCCCCATAGTAGTCCATTGTATATATGTACCACTGCTTTTTAATCTACTCGTCCACTGACGGACACTTGGGCTGTTTCCAGTTCTTGGATATTGTAAACAATACTGACATAAACATGAGGGTGCATTTCTCCTTTTCAAACTGTGCTATGGTGTTCTTGGGGTATATTCCTAAAAGTGGGATGGCTGGGTCAAAAGACAGTTCCATTTATATATTTTTAAATTTTATTTGTTGATTTTACAGAGAGAGGAGGGGAGAGAACAAGAAATAGCAAGTCATAGTTGCTTCACTTTTAGTTAGTTGTTCCTTGATTGCTTGTTGTATGTGCCTTGACTGGGCAAGCTCAGGGTTTTGAACCAGGGACCTCAGCATTTCCAAGTCAATGCTTTATCCACCATGCCACCACATTTCAGGCTCCATTTTAAATTTTTTGAGGAATCTCCATACTGTTTTCCACAATGGCTGCACCAGTCGGCTTTCCCACCAGCAGTGCAGGCAGGTTCCCTTTCCTCCACATCCTCACCAGCACTTACTCTGTGTTGCTTTGCTGATGAGCGCCATTCTGACTGGAGTGAAGTGATATCTCATTGTAGTTTTAATTTGCATTTCTCTAATGATTAGTGATGTTGAGCATTTTTTTATATGCCTATTGGCCATCTGTATGTCCTCTTTAGAGAAGTGTCTATTCATTTCTTTTGCCCATTTTTTGATTGGATTGTTTATCTTCCTGGTGTTGAGTTTTACAAGTTTTTTATAAATTTTGGTTATTAACCCCTTATCAGACATGTGTGGTTTGCCTTTTTATTTTTTTCATATTGTCTTTAGCTGTGCAAAAGCTTTTTTGTTTGATGGAGTCCCATTTGTTTATCCTGTCCTTTATTTCCCTTGCACATGGAGATAAATCAGCAAATATATCGCTGCGAGTGATGTCGGAGAGCTTACTGCCTATGTTTTCCTCTAGGATGCTTATGGTTTCATGACTTACATTTAAGTCTTTTATATATTTGAGTTTATTTTTGTGAATGGTGTAAGTTGGTGGTCTAGTTTCACTTTTTTGCAGGTAGCTGACCAATTTTCCCAACACCATTTGTTAAAGAGACTGTCTTTACTCCATGTATGCTCTTACCTCCTTTGTCAAATATCAATTGTTCATAAAGGTGCGGGTTTATTTCTGGGTTCTCTGTTCTGTTCCATTGATCTATATGCCTGTTCTTATGCCAGTACCAACCAACAATGGCCTTGTGGTATAACTTGATATCAGGAAGTGTGATATCTCCCACTTTATTCTTCTTTTTCAAGATTGCTGAGGCTATTAGTGTTCTTTTTAGGTTCCATATGAATTTTTGGAATATTTGTTCTATATCTTTGAAGTATGTCCTTGCTATTTTAATAGGAATGGCATTAAATTTATAAATTGCTTTGGGTAATATGAACATTTTAATGATGCTTATTCTTCCTAGCCATGAGCACGGTATATGGTTCCACTTGTTTGTCTTTTCCTGGATTTCTTTTATCAATGTTTTTAATTTTCCGAGTACAAGTCTTTAACCTCCTTGGTTAAATTTACTCCTAGGTATTTTTGTTGTTGTTGCAATAGTGAAGGGGATTTTCTTAATTTCTCTTTCAGACAGATCGTTGTTGGTGTATAAAAATACCTCTGGGCCTGACCTGTGGTGGCGCAGTGGATAAAGCGTCGACCTGGGAACACTGAGGTTGCCAGTTCAAAACCCTGCACTGGTCTGGTCAAAGCACATATGGGAGTTGATGCTTCCAGCACCTCCCCCCTTTCTCTCTTTCTCTCTCTCTCTCACTCTGTGTCTTCTCTCTAAAATGAATAAAATAAAAATTAAAATTAAAAAAAAATACCTCTGATATCTAAGTATTAATTTTATATCCTGACACCTTACTGAATTCATTTATCAGGTCCAGTAGTTTTCTGACTGCAACTTTAGGGTTTTCTATGTACAGTATCATGTCTTTAGCAAATAATGATAGTTTTACCTCTTCTTTTCCAATTTGGATGTCTTTTATTTCTTCATCTTGTCTGATTGCTGCAGCCAGGACTTCCAGAACTATGTTGAATATGAGTGGTAAAGGGGGCACCCCTACCTTGTTCCTGAGTATGATGTTGGCTGTGGGTTTGTCATAGATGGCCTTTATCATGTTGAGGTATGTTCCCTGTATTCCCACTTTGCTGAGAGTTTTGATCATAAATGGGTGCTGGATTTTATCGAATGCTTTTTCTGCATCTGTAGATATTATCATGTGGTTTTTGTCCTTTCTTTTGTTTATGTCATGAATCATATTGATTTGCAAATATTGTACCAGCCTTGCCTCCCCAAAATAAATCCCACTTGATCATGATGTATGATTTTTTTTCATGTATTGCTAGATCCGGTTTGCTAATACTTTGTTGAGAATTTTAGCATCTAAATTCATCATAGATATTGGCCTATAGTTTTCTTTCTTTGTGTTGTCTTTGCCTGGTTTTCAAATCAGAATTATGCTGGCCTCATAAAAGGAACTTGGAAGTTTTCCCTCCTCTTGAATTTTTTGAAATAGCTTGATAAAGATAGGAGTTAGGCCTGACCTGTGGTGGCGCAGTGGATAAAGCGTCTACCTGGGAACACTGAGGTCGCCAGTTCAAAACCCTGCACTGGTCTGGTCAAGGCACATATGGGAGTTGATGCTTCCAGCTCCTCCACCCTTTCTCTCTTTCTCTTTCTCTTTCTCTCTCTCTCTCACTTTGTGTCTACTCTCTAAAATGAATAAAATTAAAATTAAAATTAAAAATATATATATATATATATATAGGAGTTACTTATTCTTTGCATGTTTGGTAGAATTTGCCTGTGAAGCTATCTGGCCCAGGGCTTTTGTTTGTTGGGAGTGTTTTGATAACTGTTTCTATCTCATTTGTTGTAATCAGTCTATTTAGATTTTCTGATTCTTCCATATTGATTTTTGAAAGATTACATTTTTCAAGGAATTTGTCCATTTCACCTAGGTTATCTAACTTTTTGGCATACAGTTGTTCATAGTATTTCCTTATAATCCTTTGTATTTCTGGTGTGTCAGTTGTTACTTCTACACCCTCATTTCTAATTTTATTTATTTGAGTCCTTTCTCTTTTTTTCTTGGTGAGTCTGGCTAAGGGTTCATCAATCTTGTTTACTTTTTCAAAGAACCAGCTCTTTGTTTCATTGACCCTTTGTATTTTTTTTTTAGTCTCTATGTCATTTATTTCTGCTCTGATCTTTATTATTTCCTTCCTTCTACTTCCTAGTCTAGGCTTTAGTTGCTGTTCTTTTTCTAGAACTCCCATAATGATTTATCATCCAAAATGTGTTTAATGATTTAGGTGCTAATAAACTGATTATTTTTGAAAGTGGAATTGAAACAATCCTTCAATTTTGTTAGAAACAAAAATTTGGAAACCATTAATGGATTTGTTACCCAAATAAAAACTGATTATTCAATTAAGATGGATGAAAAACTGGCTAGCTATCTGGCATTTATAGAAATTGAGTCCTGGGACTTCAGTTCAAGATGGCTGCATAGGTAAACATGGTACTCAAATCTTCCAACAAACACATCAAACTTACAACTAAACTACAGAAAAAAACATCATCCAGAACCACTTGATATCTACCTGAATGGATGTCTTACAACTATGGACTTAAAGAAGCCATATGGAGACTGGTAAGAGGGGCTGAGACACTGAACGAATTATGCTGGCCTCACACTCACATGTGCTGGTTTAAAATGGAGGGTTGGCAGCCCCACATCAGGCCTCCTAGCCTTCGGCTACAAAGCCAGGAGAGAAGTTGCCATAATTTCTGCTGTAAAAACAAACTGGGGATTGTGCTGAGTGAGATGGAGAGCTGCAGGAGTCCCAGGAAGCTGCGCTTAAAGATCCCATTCATGGACTTACTTGGACTCACTCCCTCTGAGCTCGAGCACTTGGGGAATCAGCTTAAAAGGCACCAGGTACATACAGAGAAGAAATGTATTGTCAGGCACCAAGGGTACAGCTCTTTGCCAGACAAAAAGTTTTTTCTGAGGAACACCCCACCCCCAAAGCCAGCAAGCAAGTGGCATATTCGAGTTTCATAAACCTGTTCACCCTGCCCAAGTGATTGCCTAAGACCACGCCCACAACACTTGGGGGCCCACTCTACCCATCTTCAGTGGCTTTTCAATACAAACACCCTTTCTTGGCTCAATGCTTCAGACTTTCCTAAAACCTTTCAAATAAGCAGCATCAAGCCTCTGTATACTATGTATGCTAAGTAGCCCCAGGCCTGGCACTGGGGTCAGCCAGCCTTGGTACACAGCTCGGCCTCTCCTGAGCACCTCTAAACCGAGCACAAGTAGCTACCACCTGCACATCACTCTGTAGCTCATGCCGGTGGACCCAGTCAGGGCACAGGCAGTGGCTGATCTTGAACCTCTTGGGAGGTTCTAGAGCCAATACACTGCGGACAGCTTCAGACCACACCTGCTGGATTACAAACCTATCACATCCATGAGTGAGAGACTCAAGGGGTGGACTTGGTGAGCATCAAAGCCCCACTGAAGCAAGTCCTGCTCCACAGGGTCAACCCCTGCAAGCAGGCTCCTCCACTATAGTGGCAGCCAGGCTTCACAACTCATCAGCTTAGGTGTCAACCCCTCCCAGTGATGCCAACAGTAATCAAGGCTCAACTACAACAGGACAGTGCACATAGATCACAGTGAAGTAAGTACACCTGTGGCACCTAGCTCAGGTGACTGGGGAGACTATACCACTGGTCCCTACAGGACATAGGCCCTACTACACAAGGCCACTCTACCAAGTCTGGGAGCTATAGAAGCTCTGCCTAAAACATAGAAACAACACAGGGAAGGGGCAGCAGGAAATGCGTAGACTAATAAATAAGTACCAAGTGAAAGAACAGGAGAAATCTCCAGAAAAAGAACCAAGCAAAATGGAGGCAGGCAATCTACCACATATAGAATTCAAAACACTGGTTATAAGGATGCTCAAGGAACTCAGTGAAAACTTCTATTAAAAAAAAAGTATAAAAAAAGAACCAGTAAGAAATAAAGGTTACACTAACTGAAATGTAGAACAAGTTAGTGAGAATCAATAATAGAATAAATAGATCAAGCTGTGAATCGAATCACCACTTTGGAATATATAGAAGCAAAACACACCCCATCAAAATAGTAAAAAGAAAATAAATCCATAAAAATGAAGATAGTGTAAGGAGCCTCTGGAACAACTTCAGGCATGCCAAACATTTGGATCATGGGGGTACCGAAAGGAGAAGAGAGAAAGCAAGAAATTAAAAAACTTTTGAAAAAATAATGACAGAATACTTCCCTAACCCAGTGAACGAAATAGACACACACGTCCAGGAAACAAAGAGAATTCTAAACAAGATGAACCCCAAAAGGCCCACACCAAGACATATCATAATTAAAATGCCAAAGGTTAAAGACAAAGACAGAATACTAAAAGCAACAAGAGAAAAGTAGTAAGTTATCTACAAAGGTGCTCCCATAAGACTGTCAGCTTATTTCTCAATGAAACTTTTCAGGCCAGGAGGGAGTGGCAAGAAATATTCAAAGTGATGAAAAGTAAGGACCTACAACCAAGATTAGTCTACCCAGCAGAGTTATCATTTAGAAGCAAAGGACATATGAACAGCTTCCCAGACAAGAAAAAAGTAAAGGAGTTCTTTACCACCACACCCATATCATGTAAAATCTTAAAGGGTCTTCTTTAAGAAGAAAACATAAAGATAAAAAATATGAACAATAAAATGGCAATAAATATATACCTATCAACAATTGAATCTGACAAAACAATACAAATGAACAAGCAAAACAGAAACAGAGTCAAAAATACAGAGACCATGTTGATGGTTGCCAGATGGGAGAGGGGTTGGGAAGATGGGTGAAAAACATGGCGAGATTAAGAATTACAAAGTGGTTGTTAAAGAATAGTCATATACAGCCTGACCTGTTGTGGCGCAGTGGATAAAGCGTCGACCTGGGAACACTGAGGTCGCCGGTTCAAAACCCTGCACTGGTCTGGTCAAGGCACATATGGGAGTTGATGCTTCCAGCTCCTCCCCCCTTTCTCTCATTCTCTCTCTCTCTCTCACTCTATGTCTCCTCTCTAAAATGAATAAATAAAAAGAAACTTAAAGAATAGTCATATACAGTACAGAATAGAAAATATAGTCAATAATATTCTAATAATGTATGGTGTCAGATAGGTACCAAACATATCAGTATGATTATCTAGTAAGTTATATGTCTAATCACTGGATTGTACACCTGAAACTAACGTTAATATTGTATGTCAACTGTAATTGGAAAAAAAAGAGAAAAAATTTATTTTTAAAAAATTGAGCCCTATCTCACTCCTTAGACCAAAAATAATTTGTAGATTGATATTTAATTCAGAAAAAAAAAAATTTTGTTTTAGTAATTTTAGTATTCTTGGACAAGGAGAGGCTATTCTAAGTAAGGATGACTTACTAACGGAAAAAATGGTAAGTTTCTTTTAGGAAAAGTTACATATATATCAGGTGCCTATTTGACATCCAACTGAAGTATAAATATGCATTTATGAGGAAGGGTTCAGGGTAAAGATTAAAAGTTGGTCATTATCAACACATATACAGTTTCAAAGGCTTATGGTCATATAAGATCAACAAGAGAATAAGTATGATTAAGAAAGAGGTAAAAACTGAGCCCTGAAGGCAATCCATGACAAAAAAGTCAAATGCAAACAAAGAGTAGGCAGTTGGAAGCCAAGTGAAGAAAGTGTTTCCAGAAGGACAAAGTAAGTGACCATCTGCGTCAAAACTGTTAAGAGGTCAAATAACGCAAGGAATCAGAAAGGAAGACTCATGGGTAACCTTCGTAAGAGCAATTTAGGTAGGTTGATGGGAGGGAAAACCTAATCAGAAAGAGCAGATTCAAACAAACAGGAATAGAAAACTGGAAACAAATTATACTGTAGATACTTCTTTTGAAAAAACAAAAGGGAGAAAAATGTAGCAACAGAGGAGAAAATGGAGTCAACAGAGATTTTCTCGTTGTTTAAGATGAAAGAAGATCACGTTGGTGTGCTGATGAGAATGACCCTGCATCCCTTAAGAGAGAAGGGATGCAATTAGAGCACAGTGTGGAAGTTGTGGCCCTTGTTAGAAGCATGGATAGACATAGTAGCAGGAGCTAAATCAGGGGTCCCCAAACTTTTTACACAGGGGTCCAGTTCACTGTCTCTCAGACCGTTGGAGGGCTGGACTATAAAAAAAATTATGAACAAATCTCTATACACACTGCACGTATCTTATTTTAAAGTAAAACAAAACAAAACGGGAACATATACAATATTTAAAATAAAGAACAAGTAAATTTTTTTGTTTTTACAGGGACAGAGAGAGGGATAAATAGGGACAGACAGACAGGAACAGAGAGAGATGAGAAGCATCAATCATTAGTTTTTCGTTGCCGTTGCGACACCTTAGTTGGCTTCTCACCTCTCCTTTTTTTTTTATTTTTATTTTATTCATTTTAGAGAGGAGACACAGAGTGAGAGAGAGAGAGAGAGAGAGAGAAAGAGAGAAAGGGGGGAGGAGCTGGAAGCATCAACTCCCATATGTGCCTTGACCAGACCAGTACAGGGTTTTGAACTGGCGACCTCAGTGTTCCCAGGTCGACGCTTTATCCACTGTGCTACCATAGGTCAGGCAAGAACAAGTAAATTTTAATCAACAAACTGACCATTATTTCAATGGGAACTATGGGTGTGGATGCATCCTGTACTCCTCTCACTGACCACCAAAGAAAGAGGTGCCCCTTCCGGAAGTGCAAGTGCTGCGGGGCAGCTAACTGGCCTCAGGGGGCCGCATGCAGCCCACGGGCAGTAGTTTGGGGACCCCTGAGCTAAATGGATGTTATCTATTTATGGCATCTATTGTCTGTGATGAAAAGCAAAGTTGTGTACTCAGAATGAAGAATGAGGAAAGGGGATCAGAGGGTTGAGAAGGAAAAAGTTTAAAGATCATCACTTAGGTCAGACTGGGAAACTAAATGGACTAGGAACTATTGCTAACATTAAGTAGCTCATCTGACCTTAGTGGTCATTAACTGGAAGCCCAAAAGCAAAATTAATTTTCCAGTCACTTTCACCAGTAAAAGTGCAAGTGTACAATTAGAACACCCAAATAAGAAGCAAAAATTAATAGAATTAGAAAAAGAAATGGACAGTAAAACCATAATTGGAGAAGATTTCAATATCCCACATTCAATAATGGATAAACCTGACCAGGTGGTAGAGCAGTGGATAGAGCATCAGACTGGGATGGATGCAAAGGACCCAGGTTCAAAACCCCAAGGTTGCTGGCTTGAGAATGAAAGAATGGTAAGTTACTTTCAAGTTTGCCTGGTCAATCAGAAATAAAAGAGGGCCCTGGCCAGTTGGCTCAGTGGTAGAGTGTCGGCCCAGCATGTGGATGTCCCAGGTTTGATTCCCAGTCAGGACACACAGGAGAGGCTATCATCTGCTTCTCCATCCTTCCCTCTCTTGCTTTTCTCTCTCTCTCTCTCCCTCTTTCTCTTCTCCTCCCGCAGTCACGGCTCAATTGGAGTGAGTTGGCCCCGAACGCTGAGGATGGCTCCATGGC
This sequence comes from Rhynchonycteris naso, assembly GCA_037038555.1. Lineage (NCBI taxonomy): Eukaryota > Metazoa > Chordata > Mammalia > Chiroptera > Emballonuridae > Rhynchonycteris > Rhynchonycteris naso. Next base: position 83,130,011 of record CM073001.1, on the reverse strand, counting down.
CTCCACCTCAGTCACTAAGAAGAGCTTGGTTGCTGAGCAACAGAGCAATGCTCCAGATGGGTAGAGCATTGCTCCCTAGTGGGCTTGCCTGAATCCTGGTAGGGGCACATGTGGAAGTGTCTCTGCCTACCCTCCTCTCACTAAATAAATTAAAAAATAAACAAAAGAGGAGACATTACAGCTGACGTCACAGAAATGAAAATGGTCTGAGACTATATATAATTATACACCAACGATTAGGAAAACCTAGAATAAATTCCGAGAAAAATAAAACCTATCAAGACCAAATAATAAAGAAAAGACATCTGAAAAACTTGTAACTAGTAAGGAGACTGAATCAATAATCAAAAATCTGCCGCCTGACCAAGCGGTGGCGCAGTGGATAGAGCGTTGGACTGGGATGCGGAAAACCCAGGTTCAAGACCCGGAGGTCGCCAGCTTGAGCGCAGGCCCATCTGGCTTGAGCAAAAGCTTGTCAGCTTGGACCCAAGGTCGCTGGCTCCAGCAAGGGGTTGCTCGGTCTGCTGAAGGCCCGCAGTCAATGCACATGTAAGAAAGCAATCAATGAACAACTAAGGTGTCGCAACAGCAACGAAAAACTAATGATTGATGCTCTCACCTCTCCATTCCTGTCTGTCTGTCCCTATCTATCCCTCTCTATGACTCTCTCTCTCTCCCTGTAAAAAATAAAATAAAATAAAAAAATTTGCCAACTGCCTGACCTGTGATGACGCGGTGGATAAAGTGTCATCCTGGAACACTGAGGTGACTGGATCGAAACCCCAGGTTTGCCTGGTTAAGGCACAAATGAGAAGCATTTACCTCTATGAGTTGTTGCTTCCTGCTCCTAAAAAAAGCCCAGAATCAGATGGTTTTAGTGGAGAATTTTACTAAACATTTAAAAAAATTAATGCCAATCCTTCTGAAAGTTTTCCAAAAAACTGAAGAGAATACTTCTCAACTCATTTTGTGAAATCAGAATCACCCTGATAACAAAGCCAGACAAGATACCTTTGGGCAAAAAAAACTATAGCCTGACCTGTGGTAGCGCAGTGGATAAAGCGTCGACCTGGGAACACTAAGGTCGCCGGTTCAAAACCCTGTACTGGTCTGGTCAAGGCACATATGGGAGTTAATGCTTCCAGCTCCTCCCCCCTTTCTCTCTCTCTCTCTCTCTCACTCTGTGTCTACTCTAAAATGAAAAAAAAAAGTGCTCGCTTCGGCAGCACATATACTAAAATGAAAAAAAAAAAAAGACAATCAAAAAAAACACAAACAACTATAGACAAATATCCCTGATATAAATAAAAAATCCTCATAATACTATGAAACCAAATTCAACAGCACATTGAAGGTACTACATGACCCAGTGAGATTTATCCCTGGGATGCAAGGGCAGTTCAAAATAAGAAAACCAATAAATGCACCACATTTAACACAATGAAGAACAGAAATATATTATCATCTCAGTTGGTGCAGAAAAAGTGAGAGATTTACAAAGCTTTCATGATAACAACACTCAAAAACTAGGAAAAGAAGTAAATTTTCTTCAATATAATAAAGGTCATATATAAAGAGCCCATTACTAACACCACACTCGATGAAAACTGAAAGCTTTCCTCCAAAGTCAGGAACAAGACAAGAATGACTGCTTTCACCACTTCATTCAACATAGCATTGAAAGCCTCAGAGCAATTAGGCAAAAAATAAGAAATAAAACTTATTCAAATGAGAAAGAAGTAAAATTATCTGTAAACAATGACACAATATTATTATTATATGTGAAAAATCCTAAAGAAGCCAAAAAAAACACTTGTTAGAACTAAAATTCAGCAGTCAAGATATAAAATCAACATAAAAAAATTAGTTGTTTCTATACAGTAACAATGAACAATCTGAAAAGAAAATTAAGAAAACAATCCATTTACAACAGATTCAAAAAAATGTAATACTGGACTTTCGGTAAAGTTGGGAGAACAGGTAAACACTGTGCTTGCCTCCTCCCAGAACCACATTAAAATTACAACTTACAGAACAACCACCCTTCAGAACCACCTGAAGACTCGCTAAACACAACTCCTGTAAGAATATAAAGAAGCCGTGTTGAGACGGCTTCTTACAGAGAAGAGGAATGGCCTGGTCCCATACCCACATATGGAAGTTAAGAGTTGGATGGGGTATCTCAGCTGAGGAGATGCACCTTGAGAAGCGAGGGGTCCCAGCCCCTCACTGGGTTCCTTAACCCAGAGCACCAGTGTTGGGAAGAAGAGTCCCCATACATCTGGCTGTGAACATCAGCAGGGATGCCAACTGGATGAGACAGAAGGCTGCTGTAGATTCAGGCACCCTCTTAAAAAGTCTGCACACAGACTTACTCACTGATGGACTAACTTGCTCTGAGCTATAGCATGGGGCAGGAGCTTCAGGGTAAGGGCTAAGGGGCAGCTATGGATATAACAAAAAAGCAGGCTGGTGCCACTGTTCCTTTGTTGAGTCTTCCTGATCCCAGCTGGCAGGCACAGAGAGGTGCCATATGTGAATCTCAATCAACTTGGCTAACACCACTCAGCCCACCCTGGTAATTCCCTGAGACCCTCAAACACCATCCAAGCACCAGGAAAAACCTCATTCAGCAGTTGTTCCTCACAAACTGAAAGTCTTGACTCATGCTGCGGACATTCTTAAAATCTCTCAAAGGTCCACACACCCCAAACAAGCAACAGCTGGCCTCAGTGTACCCTGTACCTCTTGCTATTTCTGGAAGTATAGGCAGCCAACCTCTTTGGCAGCGTAGCCTCTCCCAGGCTCCCAAATCCACTACAGGTAGCTAACAACCACAGACCACTTTGTAGTAGCAACCACAGATCACTTTGTAGCTGCCTGTGGGGATAGTATGGGCAGCAGTTTATCTGGGCACGCGGTGGAGCCCATCCCAAGAGGTCCCAAAAACAACACACCAAGCTGGCAGGCTTCAGATCACACCAGAACATCAACCAGTTGGCTCCAGAAAGTATACCCCCAAATGGTGGACTAAGCAAGCACCAGAGCCCCACTGAAGGGAATCTTGCTCTATAGAGTCAGCTCCCCCACATCAGTTCTAGTCAATGCCAATCCTCCCAGCCAGGAGCCTGACTCAATCCCAACAGTAATGTGGGATTACTGATGTGCCAACAGTAATCAAAGTTTAATTATACTGGCCTGACCAGTGGTAGTAGCACAGAGGATCAAGTGACGACCCAGAACACTGATGTCACCACTTCAAAACCCCAAGGTTGCTGGCTCTGAGAGTGGGCTCATCAGCATGAGGTTGCTGGCTTAAGCAAGAAATCATTTATACAACCCAAAAGCTCACCCACTTGAGACCAAGTTGCTGGCTTAAGCAAGGGGACACCAGTCAAGGCACATATGAAAAACTCAAGGTACAACTAAAGTGAAAGCAACTACAAATTGATGCTTCTCACCCTCTCTCTCTCCAAAAAAAAAAGCTTAATTACACCAGAGGGCACACACAACCTACACAAGGGACACCACTGAAGTACCTGGTTCAGGTAATCAAGGAGTCTTCCACCACTGGACCCCACAGGCCACCTACTATATAAGGCTACCCTACTAAGACTGGGAGATGTACCATATCTAATACACAGAAACAAAGACAGGGAGGTTGTCAAATTAGAAAACAAAAAACATGTCCCAAATGAAAGAACAGAACAAAACCCATAAAAATACCTAAATTAAATGGAGGCAAGCAATCTACCAGATGCTGAGTTAAAATCACTGATTATAAGGATGCTGAAAGGCCAGGGGCCACCACCATCGTGACACTGCACGTGCAGGTTCTCACTGAATTTGGATATATGGTAAAGAAACAGTGGAGCCAAAAAATGGTGGGCCATTCCTTTATTAAAGTCTCACATTGGCCAACGAGCAAACACACAGGGCTCCCAAAACCACTGATGCATTCTTCGGTTCCACAATCAGAAGAATCTTCTCCAATTTCTCCTAGAATCAAAGGCCCCACCAGTCTTAGCGGAGCTCCCAAAGCCCCTCAGCTCTGGTTCCCCATCTGCACACCTTCTCTTTCCCTGCCAGCATGGCTTCTTTTTCAGCACTCCACATCCTCTCTGCTCTCGCTCTGCAAACATGACTTCTGCCTCTTCTCCTTCTGCTCTCCCTTTTCAAAACTTTCTGGTGCAAAAACCTGTCCTCCAGCAAACAGTAAAACAATTGGCCCTTCCCAAGCAGGAAGATAATTTGCAATTTCACAGACCACATTTACCTGACACTGCTCAGCCCCCAATGCCAACTATAAGTGAGCAAACATAAAAATCGTATTTTACAAACTTAGTCGACCAACAGATGCTCAATGAACTTAAGAGTAGATGAAATCAGTGAGAACTTACACAGAGATAGAAACCATGAAAAAGAACCATTCAGATATTAAGAATACAGTAACTGAAATGAAGAACACATTAGAGGGAGCTAATGCCACTGGGGTCTCAGCCCATCTGTTTGTGTGTAAATAAACTTATAAAATTAAAAAGAAAAAAAGCCTAACCCGGTGGTGGCACAGTAGATAGAGCGTTGGCCTGGGATGCTGAGGACACAGGTTCAAAACTCCAAGGTCATCGGCATGAGCGTGGGTTCATCCAGCTTGAGTACAGGCTCACCTGCTTGAGCGTGGGATCATAGACACAACCCCATGGTCGCTGGCTGGAGCATGGGGTCACAGACATGACCCCATGGTTGCCCAAAGGTTGCCGGCTTGAAGCCCAAGGTCACTGGCTTGGCTGAAGCCCCCTCAGTCAAGGCACATATGAGAAAGCAACCAAAGAACAACTAAGGTGCCACAACTATGAGTTGATGCTTCTCATCTCACTCCCTTCCTGTCTGTCTGTACCCTGCCCCTTCCTTAAAAAAAAAAAGTCTGACCAGGCAGTGGTGCAGTGGATAGAGCGTCAGACTGGGATGCAGAAGACCCAGGTTCGAGACCCCAAGGTTGCCAGCTTGAGCGTGGGCCCATCTGGCTTGAGTGAAAGCTCGCCAGCTTGGACCCAAGGTCGCTGGCTCCAGCAAGGGGTGGCTCGGTCTGCTGAAGGCCCGCGGTCAAGGCACATGTGAGAAAGCAATCAATGAACAATTATGGTGTTGCAACGGCAACGAAAAACTAATGATTGATGCTTCTCACCTCTCTCCGTTCCTGTCTTTCTGTCCCTATCTATCCCTCTCTCTGACTCTCTCTCTGTTCCTGTTAAAAAAGAAAAAAAGAATATATGAGGGAATCAACAGCAGATTAGGTGAAGCAGAAGACTGAATCAATGATTTGGAACAAAGGTAGCAAAAAACACCCAAACACAATATCAAACAGGAAAAAAGAATCCAAAAAGATGACAGCCTGACCAGGTGGTGGCGAAGTGGATTGAGTGTCGGACTGGGATGTGTAAGACCCAGGTTCGAGACCCCAAGGTCGCCAGCTTGAGCGCGGGTCCATCTGGCTTGAGCGCGGGTCCATCTGGCTTGAGCAAAAGCTTAACAGCATGGACCCAAGGTCGCTGGCTCCACCAAGGGGTTGCTCGGTCTGCTGAAGGACCGCGGTCAAGGCACATGTGAGAAAGCAATCAATGAACAACTAAGGTGTCGCAAGGGAAATGAAAAACTAATAACTGATGCTACTCATCTCTCTCCGTTCCTGTCTGTCTGTCCCTATCTATCCCTCTCTGTCCCTGTAAAAAAAAAAAAAAAGCACTAAAAAAAGATGACAATGGTTTAAGGGTACTCTGGGACAACATCAAGGAATTGGAAACGTATTTGGAAAAATAATGACAGAAAATCATCGATACAAGTCCAGGAAGCACAGAAAGTTCCAAACAAGATGAACCCAGAGAGACTCACACCAAGACACATCATGATTAAAATGCAAAAGTTTAAAGACAAAGAAAGAATCTTAAAATCAGCAATAGAAAAGCAGTCAGTTACCTACAAGGGAGCTCCCAAAAGAATGTCAACCAATTTCTCAACTGAAACTTTTTGTATTAAGGTACCAAAAAGCTGCAAAATTAATATTGATATTCTAGGAGGAAAGGTCAGGCTTTCCTGTCCTGTCCTTCTTTGGGGGAGGGGAAGGAGAAGAATTAGAAGTTTCTGGCTTGCAAGAACAATGGGTCATTTAGTTTTAAATCTAAAATAAAGGTTAACTGAGAAACTTCTTCTCTTTCAATGGGAGACAGAATTTACATACCACCCTGCATTGATTGTAGTTCTTCCCCCATTCCTGGAATCTTGAGAGTAAAATACCTCTAGGCAAAGGAGGGAAGATGAACCCTGAAAGATTGTAAATATCTTTGATTGTGTTACCTTGAAAGTTCTAATGTTTCTGTATATCCCCTATACAAATGCTGTAAGCTTGTGCCATGATGTCATGCCCTCCCCACCCCATGTGTGACCAAGGGTATATAACCAGCCCCTGAGATGTACTTGGCCCACACGGTTTGGGTCTGCAAATGCCCCGCTGTCAGCCATATGCGGCCAGCATATTTAATAGATCTCCTTTAATAAAACTGAAAATTCATCTGGACTTGGTGTCTCTATGAAAACTCGCAGAAGTGAGGTACGGTACTTTTCAACATCTGGGGTACAGTACTTTATAACATTTTCATACCAAAAGAAACTGACACAAAATATTCAAATTGATTGTAAGGTTAGAGCCAAGGCCGCCATCACAGCCGCCTGGCCAGTGCAGGTTCGCATTAGATTCGGACAGTAAGTAACAATGGAGCCAAGAACTGGTGAGCCATCAGCTTTAATTCTAGCTTGCACCAGTCGGGCAAGCAAAAACACACACTGGGCTCAAAAAAACCCACTCATTCAGTCTTCACAAAGCTACTGACTTACCCGAGTTTCCTAGAATCAAAGGTTTCTAGCTCACCAGACTTATTCAACTCTGTTCCCCATCTCCTTCTCCAGCACAAACTGCACAAACTGGCTTCTTCCTCAGCACTTCGCCATCTTGGCTGCTTCTCCCCTCCTCTATGTGGCCTTAATCTGCTCTCCTCTCTAATGCTAACCTCAGGAACCAAGAGAGCAAGCTCCCGGCCTGCCCACTTTATAGTGTAGAAATCCAAACCTTTAATCCAATCTATAAACAAGGGAGTCTCTGATACAAAGTCACTTATCTGAGGCATTGTTGGGCAGATGAAATATATTATGGTTTGTTAAAGATGGCGCTGCCCACGTGCAAGTTTTAAGAGTAAGCTTTTCCCCACACTCTTGACTGATTGGATGATGTAGGGTGGTGCACTCTCATTAGGAATCCTCCCAATATGTCTCAGTTAAGTGACTCTGTATCAGACTTTACAAAAGCCGCGACTACTGACTTTACAAAGAGAAAACTAAGAAAATAAAAAAGTATAAATAATAAAATGGCAACAATGACATACCTATCAATTATTAAACATAAACACAGTAAATGCTCCAATCAATAGACATGGAATGGGGTGGCTAAATGGATAATACCCTTACTAATGTTACCTACAAAAGGCCTACTTCAGGTCAAAAGACACATAAAGACTGCAAGTAAAAGGGTGGAAAAGATATTTCATGCAAATGGAAATTGAAAAAAAAAAAAAGAAACTGGGATAGAAATACATATAACAGACAAAATAGACTTTAAAATGAAGGCTGTAACAAGCGACAAAGAAGGATATTTCATATACAATGGCCAAAATATGTGCTGGAGACTTCAAGCTGACAGGGTCCTTGCAGGTTAGATTTGTGGGGGACAGAGGTATGGGGTACTGGCCATAAGATGACAGGGTCCATGCTGACCATCCTCCACCTCACTTGCTTTGTTAAGTTGCTAAAGGCTAAACTCTTCCCCACAACCTCTGATTATTTAAATTAGTGAAGGCAATTTACATGCCCTTCCCCACACCTCCCAGTCAGTTGTGGTGCTGGATTGTGTCTACTCCTCCTATTCCCTATGACCCTCAGGAGAGACTGGAGGCAGTTTTCTTTTACCCTTTGTTTCATGAAGTTAAGATGTTTCCTACCGTGGAAGGTTTTTTGGACTTTGTTTCAGAGATCTCTTTGATTTGCTAATGACTTTGCTCTCTGCCTTATAAAAATAAAGCTTTTGGGAGTGCAGGCGCTTTTGGTAGGTCATCAGCCACCATAAGACCTCCTGATACCATCCTTTTTCTTTCTGTGTTTATTTTCTAATCCTCCACAGTTCCCACCAATGACCTGCAAAATTATTTGTCACACTGCTTTGCAACAATATGGAAGCAACTAAACTGTCCAATAAATGACTGGATAAAGACTATGTGGTACAGACACACAATGGACTACTACTTGGCCATAAAAAAAAAAGATCTTACCATTTGCAATAACATGGATGAACCTAGAGAGTGTTACGCTATGTAAACTAAGTCAGAGAGAGAAAGACAAGTACTATATGATTTCACTTATATGTAAAATGTAAAAAACAAAATAAACAAAACAGAAACAAACTTATAGATGCAGAGAACTGATGCTATAAGGTGAAAGTAGGGGTGGGTTGGGTTAGGGGACTAGGTGAAAAGGTGAAAAGATTAAGAAGTATAAGTTGGCAGTTACAAACGAGTAAGGGGGATCTAAAGTACAGCATGGGGTCAGGGGAGAAAAGCAACATCAAAAAATAAAGTTCAGCATAGGGAATATAATCAATAATATTAAAATAACTATGTATGTTGCCAGGGCAGTACTAGACTTATTGGGAGATCACTTCATAAGTTACATAAATACCTAACAATTATGCTGTACACCTTAAAATATATAATATTGTATGTAAACTGAAACTGAAATATAAAAAAGAACACTTAATAGGAAAAAAGAATAACACTACTTAGGAATAAAGTGAACCGAGGAGGTAAAAACTATAAACTAAAACTATATACTAAAAACTATAAACATTGCTGAAAAAAACTAAAGAGGACACAAATAAATGGAAAAGCATCCTGTGTTCATGAATTGAAATATTTAGTATTGTTAAAATGTTCATATTGCCCAAAATGTTCTACAGATTCAATGCAATCCTTATGAAAATCCCAATGGCATTTTTACATAAATATGAAAGAAAACCTTAAAATTCATGAGGAATCTCAAAAGACCCTGAACCAGCCAAAACAATTTTGAGTCAAAAGAACAAAACTCAGGTCTCCAATTTTCTGGATTTCAAAACCTATTACAAAGCTACAGTAATTAAAACTTGTGGTACCAGTATGAAGACAAATAGACCAATGGAACAGAACAAAGACACTAGATATACACCTTTGCCTATATGGTTAAATGATCTTCAATAAGGGTGCCAATACGACAATATGGGGAAAAGATAGTCTCTTCATTCAACAAATGGTGATGGAAAAACTGTGCATCTACAATGCAATAAAATGAAGACATATCTTATATCAAATACAAAAATTAACTTAAAATGGATTCAAGTTTTAAACAGAAGACCTGAAACTATATTACTAAGAAAAAAATATAGGAGGCAAACTTCATGACCCTGGCATGGATAATTTCTCAGCTACAACACCAAAAGAACGGGCAAAAAAACCCAAAAAAATAGCTAAACTAAAAATAGGCAAATGGCACTGCATCAAAACTTAAAACAGTTGTACAGCAAAGGAAAGAATCAACAGAGTGAAAAGGCAACCTACAGAATAAAAGAAAGTATTTGCAAACCATACATTGGGTAAGGTGTTAATAACCAGAATATGCAAAAATTCATACAACTCAGTAACAGAAAAACCTGTCTAAAATATGGGCAAAGGACTCAAATAAATAAACTTTTCTCTAAAAAATATACAGGAGTATCTCACAGACCTTGCAGGTTTGGTTCCAGACCACTGCAATTAAACAAATATTGCAATAAAGTGAGTCCCACAAATTTTTTGGTTCCCCAATGCATATAAAAATTATGCTTATACTCTCAAAAAATTAAAAGTCGAACTGCCTTTTGACCCAGCTATCCCACTTTTAGGAATATACCCTAAGAACACCATAACACTGTTCGAAAAGAAGAAATGCGCCCCCATGTTCGTGGCAGCATTGTTCACAATAGCGAAGATCTGGAAACAGCCCAAGTGTCCGTCAGAAGACGAGTGGATTAAAAAGCTTTGGTACATACATACTATGGAATAATACTCGGCCATAAGAAATGATGACATTGGATCATTTACAACAAAATGGATGTACCTTGATAACATTATACGGAGTGAAATAAGTGAATCAGAAAAAAAAAATCTGAGAACAGCATGATTTCATACATAGGTGGGACATAAAAGTGAGACTATGAGACATGGACAAGAGTGTGGTGGTTACGGGATGGGGGGAGGGAAGGGAGGGTGAAATAGGGAGAAGGGGAGGGGTACAGGGAAAACCAGATAGAAGGTGACAGAGGACAATTTGACTTTGAGTAATGGGTATGAAGCACAACTGAATGATAAGATAATCTGGAGATGTTTTCATTGTACATATGTACCCTGATTTATTGGTGTCACCCCATTAAAGTTAATAAAAAAAAATTATGCTTATACTATACACTGTAGTCTACTCAGTGTGCAATTGCATTATGGCTATAAAAACAATGAAGGCACTGGTCGGTTGGCTCAATGAATAGAGCATCCACCTGGCATGCATACATCCTGGGTTCAATCCCCAGTCAGGCACACAAAAGAAGCGATCATCTGCTTCTCTCCCCCATCCCTTCCTGTAGCCAGTGGCTCAACTGGTTCAAGTGTTCGCCCCGGCACTGAGGATAGCTCAGTTGGTCCAAGTATGTCAGCCTCAGGTGCTAAAAATAACACGGTTGGTCGAGCATTGATTGGCCCAAGATGGGGTTTGCTGGGTGGAATTCGGTCCCGGCTCATGTGGCAGTCTGTCTATCGCCCCCCTCCTCTTACTTAAAAAAAATAAAAGTATATATCTTAGTTTTAGAAATTCTTTATTGCCAAAAAATGCTAACTAGCATATGAACCTGTTGAAAAAATGGTGTTGACAGGTTTGTTCAACACAGGTTGCCACAAATCTTCAATTTGTAAAAATCACATTATCTGCAAAACACAGTAAAGTGAAGCACAATAAAATAAGACGTGTCTGTATAGACATAGCCAAGAAGTATATGAAAGATGGTCAACATTACTAATTAGCAGTGCAATTCAAATCAAAACCACAAGATACCACTTAATATCCATTAGTATGGCCTCTATCAGAAAAATGAAAAATCCAAGTGATCCAAGGATTTGGAAAAATAAGAAAATTAGCTACTGTTGGAATTATAAAATGGTGCAGCCACTATGAAAAATATGGAAGTTCTTCAAAAAATTAGAAACAGAACTACCATATGATCCATCAATGTCACATTTGGATATATATTCAAAAGAATTGAAAACAGGATTTCAAAGACACAGTTGTATAGCCATGCTCACTGTAGCACTATTCAAAATAGCTAAAAAGTGGAAGCAACTTGTATCTACACCAAAAAATGAATAAAGGGGCTTCAGGCCAAGATGATGGAGCTGATGAAGGCTGCACTCGCCTTCTCCCACAATCAGTTACAACTAAACTGCACAACAACCAGCACTGGCAAATGTCTGAAATCTAGTTGAACAGAAGTTCTATAACTAAGGATATACAAAAGCCACACCAAAACTGGCAGGAGGGATGGAGACATGGAACAAGCTGGTCATACACTCACATTTAGTGGTTAAAACTCAGGACGGATATCTCAGCTGCAGGGGTTTCCAGGGAGCAGTCCAGGCCCCACACCAGGCTCCCCAGAGCCCAGGGTTCCAGTGCCAGGAAGAGAAGTCCCCATAACTTCTGACTGTGAAAACCAGAATAGATTGTGGTTGAATGAGACAGAAAATTTCTGGAGTCCCAGGAGATTCTCTTCATGGGCCTGTGCATAGGCTCACTTGCTCTGAGCTCCTGTGCTGGGCCAGCAGCTAGAAAAACATCAAGGACTCAAGGAGAGATAGTAAATTGTCTGGCCTCCAGGCAAGGGCTGGACGGACAGCTTTCTCTCTGACAGAAGTTCTGACTGAGGCCATCGTTCCTTTGCTGAGCCCATCGTTCCTTTGCTGAGCCCTTCCCCTGCAGATGAAGGGGCACCATATCTGAGCCTCCATCAACCTGGCTAACATCATTCACCCCAGATGGTGATTTTCTGAGACCCCAGCCCACCTAAATTGCAGGCCCACCCAAGCTGCTTCCAGTGGCTTCCCAATACAGTTTTCTTGGTTCATGATGAGGACTTTCCTGGAAAATATCTCAAAGATTTACAAACCCCAAAACAAGCAGAATCTGGCATCAGTAATAATGCCAGATTCTCTTGCTAAGCAGCCCCAATCTGGCACTAGTGGCATAGCCTCTCCCAGGCACCTCTAAACCCAGCACATCTGCATATCTCTTTGTAGCTCATACCAAGTGGCCCCAGGTAGGGCACAGGCAGTAAATGACCTAAGCCTCCAATTCCTAAGAGGCCCCAGAACCAAGATACCTGGTGGCCAGCTTCCAACTACACCAGATTACCACCCACCCACCTCCACAAAGTGCAGACTTGGCAGGCACAGATCTCTGCTAAAGTAAATCCTGCTCTATAGGGTCAACTCCTGCGCAATAGGTCCTCCACTGCAGTCACAACCAGTCCTCACAAGCAATCAGCCTGAGAGTCAATTCCTCCCAACATCCCAACAGCAATCAAGGAATACACAACCCACACAAGGAACAACCCTGAAGCACCTGGCTCAGATAACCAAGGAGTCTGCAATGCTGGATCCCACATAATACCTACTACATTAGACTACATTACCAAGACTGGAAGTCGCGGCAGCTCTACCAAATACTCTACATAGAAACAAGCACAGGGAGGCAGCCAGAATGAGGAGACAAACATGTCTCAAATAAAAGAACAGGACAAAACTTCAGAAAAAGAACTAAACAAAATGGAGACAAGTAGTCTACCAGAAATAGGGTTCAAAACACTGGTTTTAAGGATACTCAATAATCTCAGTGAGAACTTCAAAGAAGAAATAGAAAACATACAAATGGAGATAAACAAAGAAATAGAAAACATACAAATGGAGATACGAAACATTAAAAACAACCATTCATAAGTGAAGAATACAGTAACCCAGTGGTTTTCAACCACTAGTCTGCAGACTGATGCCACTCCGCAAAGAGTTAACCAGCCTGCCACGGCCAAACAGCTCAGGTGGTTATAGCACTGTCTCAAAACACAGAGGTTGCCAGTTTGATCCCTAGTCAGGGCAAATACAGGAACAGATAGAATGTTTCTGTCTCTCTTTCTCTCCCTAAAAATCAATAAAATAAATTTCTTTAAACCTTTTTTCTGACAGAGACAGAGAGAGAGTCAGAGAGAGGGATAGACAGGGACAGACAGACAGGAAGGGAGAGAAATGAGAAGCATCAATTCTTCGTTGCAGCTCCTTAGTTGTTCATTGATTGCTTTCTCATATGTGCCTTGACTGGGGGGAGCTACTGTAGACCAAGTGACCCCTTGCTCAACCTAGTGACCTTGGGCTCAAGCCAGCAACCTTGGACTTCAAGCCAGCAACCTTTGGGCTCAAGCCAGTGACCATGGGCTCATGTCTATGATTCCACACTCAAGCCAGCAATCCCTCGCTCAAGCTGGTAGCCCGTGCTCAAGCTGGATGAGCCTGCGCTTAAGCCAGCGACATCAGGATTTCTAACCTGGATCCTCTGTGTTCCAGTCCAATGCTCTATCCACTGCACCAACACCTGGTCAGGCAATAAAATGAATATTTTTTTAAAAAGAGTTAACCACCTGATGTTTTATGAAGATTACACGGTCTATATTCATTGGGTTTATAATCTTCATACAATGTCAGGGGGATTAAGTCTTTCTCAGACATGAACTTTCTGGCAGATCGGCACATTCCATGGACCACTGATTAAAAAACACTACAGTAACTGAAATGAAGCTACATAAGTGAGAATCGACAGCAAATTAGATGAGGCTGAAGTACGAATGATAAACGTGGAAGGTAAGTAAAAAAGAATACCCCCAAATGACAACAGTTTAAGAGACCTCTGGGACAATATCAAGCATACCAATATTCCCACTATAGAGGTACCAGAGGGAAAAGAAAGGCCAAGGAATTAAAAACCTATATAAAAAAATGACAAGCCTGACCAGGCGACGGCGCAGTGGATAGAGCGTCAGACTGGGACCTGGAGGACCCAGGTTCGAGACCCCAAGGTCTCCAGCTTGAGCACGGGGCCCATCTGGCTTGAGCAAAAGCTCCTCAGCTTGGACCCAAGGTCGCTGGCTCCAGCAAGGGGTTGCTCGGTCTGCTGAAGGCCCGCGGTCAAGGCACATGTGAGAAAGCAATCAATGAACAACTAAGGTGTCACAACAGCAACGAAAAACTAATGATTGATGCTTCTCACCTCACTCCGTTCTGTCTGTCTGTCCCTATCTATCCCTCTCTCTGACTCTCTCTCTGTCCCTGTAAAAAAAAAAAGAAAGAAAGAAAAATAATTTTTTAAAAATGACAAAGACTTTCCTAATCTGTGAAGAAAATAGGTATTCAAGTCCAGGAAGCATAAAGAGTCCCAAATAAAATGAACCCAAAAAGGCCCACAACAAGACACATTAGAATTAAAATGTGAAAGCCTGACTGGTGGTGGTGCAGTGGATGTGGTAGAGCATCAGCCTGGCGTGTGGATGTCCCAGGTTTGATTCCCGGTCAGGGCACACAGAAGAAGCACCCATCTGCTTCTCTACCCCTCTCCCCTTTCATATCTCTCTCTCTCTCTCTCTCTTCTCTCATCACCTCCTGCAGCCAGGCGCTGAAGATGGCTCCATGGCCTCCACCTCAGGTACTAAAAGGTATCTCCAGCTGCAAGGGAGCAAGGGCACTTGATGGGCAGAGCATCGCCCCCTAGTGGGCTTGCCAGGTGGATCCCAGTTGGGGCACATGTGGGAATCTGTCTTTGCCTCCCCTCCTCTCACTAAAAATTAAAAAAAAAAATTTAAGAAGACAAAGGAGAATCCAGCCACTCCGCATCTGGGTATTTATCCAAAGAAACCTAAAATATCAATTCAAAAAGACATATGCATCCATATGTTCACTGCAGCATTATTTATAACACCAAGATATGGAAGCAACCCAAGTGCCCATCAATAAATGAATGTATAAGTGGTAGAGCCTGACCAGGTGGTGGCGCAGTGGATAGAGCATCGGACTGGGATGTGGAGAACCCAGGTTCGAGACCCGGAGCTCGCCAGCTTGAGCGCGGGCCCATCTGGCTCGAGCAAAAGCTCCTCAGCTTGGACCCAAGGTCGCTGGCTCCAGCAAGGGGTTGCTCGGTCTGCTGAAGGACCGCGGTCAAGGCACATGTGAGAAAGCAATCAATGAACAACTAAGGTGTCTCAACGGCAATGAAAAACTAATGATTGATGTTTCTCACCTCTCTCCATTCCTGTCTGTCTGTCCCTATCTATCCCTCTCTCAGACTCTCTCTCTGTCCCTGTAAAAAAAAAAAAAAAAAAAAGTAGTGGTGGATACATACAACGGAATAGAACTCAGCGAAAAAAAAGAATAAAACCTCAAATGACATGGATGGACCTAGAGGGTATTGTGCTGTGTGAAATATGTCAGACAGAGAAAGACAAATGTCATCTGATTTCACCCATATGTGGAATCTTTAAAAAAATAAAGAAAACAAATTAAAAAATAAAGAACATTTTCTGATGGTTACCAGATGGGAGGGGCACTGGGGCATGAAAAAGAGGAAGAGTAAGAAGTACAAATTGGTAGTTATAAACCAGTCACAGGGATATTAAAGTATAGCATAGAAAGCATAGTCAATAATACTGTGTTAACTATGTATGATGTGAGTTGGGTACTAGATTTATCTGGGTAACCACTTGGTAGTTACACAAAATGTCTGATCACTATGTTGTATACCTGAAACTAATATAGTGTTATGTCAAGTGTAATTGAAAAATATTATTTTTAAAAAACTAAATGAATATATAGAAAATGTGGTATACACATACAATGGAATATTATCCAACCTTTAAAATTTTAGGAAGTCCTGTCATATGCTACAAACATGGATGATGCACCTTGAAGACATTATGCTAAGTGAAATAAGCTAATCACAAGAAGAAACATAGTGGTAACTTCACATCCTTGCAAAATCTAAAGTAATCAAACTCATAGAAACAGAAAGCAGCATGGAGGTTGCCAGGGGTTGTGGGAAAGGGAAATGAGAAGCTGTTCAATGGGTGCAGAGTTTCAGTCAGTCAAGATGAGAAAGTTCTAGAGTTGTCTGCACAACAGTGTGCACTTAGAGTTGTCTGCACAACAGTGTGCACATAATTAACAATACACTTAAAAACTGTTGAGGGTGCCTGACCAGGCGGTGGTGCAGTGGATAGAGCATCAGACTGGGATGCGGAGGACCCAGGTTTGAGACCTTGAGCTTGCCAGCTTGAGTGCGGGCCCATCTGGCTTGAGCAAAAGCTCATCAGCTTGGACCCAAGGTCACTGGCTCCAGCAAGGGGTGGCTCAGTCTGCTGAAGGCCCGCGGTCAAGGCACATGTGAGAAAGCAATCAATGAACAACTATGGTGTCGTGATGGCAACGAAAAACTAATGATTGATGCTTCTCATCTCTCTCCGTTCCTGTCTGTCTATCCCTCTCTGACTCTCTCTCTCTCTATCCCTGTAAAAAAAAAAAAAAAAAAAACACACAAAAAACTGTTGAGGGTAAATTTGTTGTTTTTGACCATAAAAAAGAAGGTCAGAGTAGGCACAACTGGATTTATCCAGCACTAGAGTTTCCCAATTAAGCATTGAAAGAAATGCGGGAAAGGCTGTTGAAAATATTTGCAACCAAACAATTACGACTAAGACTGTAAACTGAGTAAGAAGGGAGAGGACTTGAGGGAGAATGTGGTGGGGAACAGTGAAAAGATAATAGGGTCAATCGGTTGTAGGGGTGAAGATTTTACTAGCAGGCATGAGTTGGAAAGGTGACAAGTGATGGTCAAAGAGTAGTAGGGTGCTTGAAATTAAAATTATGGAGGGTGCCATAGTGACTATAATTATAAGCATTTATTGCATAACAGATCTGAGGTATGAAGGAGAGTGGAGGACACTAAAGAAGGTCTTATTCCATTAGCCAGGGTCTCCAGTTAAATGTTTAACAGCAGCATTAAAAATGAGTTTTGCTCTGCCTGACCTGTGGTGGTCCAGTGGATACAGTATCAACCTGGAATGCTGAGGCCACTTGTTCGAAGCCCTGGGCTTGCATGGTCAAGACACATACAAGAAACAACTACAGCAACTAGGAGTTGAGGCTTACTGCTCCTTTCCCCCTTTCTCTCTCTCCTCTCTCTAAAATCAATAAATTTTTAAAATCTTTTTTAAAAATAAATATTGTTTTTTCCATGGAAAATACTTAATAATTGGGTTTACTATATGCCCTACATAGTTTTACCCCTAATCAGGCTGAGGAAATTTCATCCTTGTCCTAAACATGGTCTACCAAAAATGGGTCACTGAACTTTTTTCTAGTGTCAATTGAGATGATCATATTTTTTTTCTTCTTTGATCTATTAATATAGCGTAATTGATACTAAAGTAGATTTCCTAAGGTCAACTCATCCTTGACTCCTTGGTCTAGCTTTACCCTACAGTTTTAACACACTGTTGGATTTGGTTTACTATTACTTTATTTTGGACTCTACAATGAGGTGATAAATGAAAAACTATTTTCTGTGCAATCCTTTCTGCTAGCAGCGTTATGCTACCTTTGAAGAGCATCTTTTCTCTTGCACTTTCCTCTGGGAATGTGTAACATGGGAATCATCGATTATTTTGTGTGTGTGTGTGTGTGTGTGTGTGTATGCGCGCGCGCGGCAGAGAAAGAGAGAGAAATAGAGGAACAGATAGAGACAGACAGGAAGGAAGAGAAATGAGAAGCATCAATTCTTCGTTGCGGCTCCTTAGTTGTTCATTGATTGCTTTCTCATGTAAGCCTTGATGGGGAGGAGGGGTACAGCAGAGTGAGTGACCCCTTGCTCAAGCCAGCAACCTTGGGATCAAGCCAGCAACCTTTGGGCTCAAGCCAGCAATCATGGGATCATGTCTATGATCCCAAGCTCAAGCCAGCAACCCTGTGTTCATGCTGGTGAGGCCACTATCAAGCTAGATGAGCCTGCACTCAAGCCTGTGACCTTGGGGTTTCAAACCTGGGTCCTCAGGGTCCCAGTCCAATGCTCTATCCCAGTGGTTCTTAACCTGGGTTCTATCGAACCCTAGGGGTTCAATGAGTCGGTCCCAGGGGTTTGGAGAAGCCTCTGCCACAGAGGCCAGAATAAAGTAATACTGTAATTTGTTGTGAGTTCATGCACTTTGTAGCTTTTGTTCTTTGAGCAAGGTGATGTTCATGCATGGCTCATTTTGTGCACCAGTAAAAAGACATATACCTATGTCTTGAATTTGGGGAAAAAAAAATCATATTTTATTTATCACTAAAGAAGGGTTCGGTGAATGCGCATATGAAACTGGTGGGTTCAGTACCTCAAAAATGGTTAAGAACCACTGCTCTATCCACTGCACCACCGCCTGGTCAGACTCATCAATTAAAGTTGTAACAATATCTAACCCTTATAAAGGGTACATATATCTTTCACAGTATTTCTATTTCTTCATTAGCTACTGTATTATCAAGCCTTTTTATTCCTTCTGACAATTTCAGTAATTTATATTTTCCTGGAAAATAATTCATTCCATCTAATCCCTAGGATGTATGCTGTAAAGTTACATATAATATAAAGTTACATATAACATTCTAAGATTTTCGTCTTGGTATCTATAGAAATGTCCCTAGCTCCTTCTTTTATTTTTAAGATTTTATTTATTCACTTTAGAAAGGGGAGAAAGAGAGAGAGAAGGGGGGAGGAGCAGGGAGCATCAACTCCCATATATGCCTTGACCAGGCAAGCCCTGGGTTTTTTTTTTTTTATAGGTTACTTTTTTAATTAGGTTCTTTATAAGAAATTCAGAACACCATTTTGTGAGGATAGAGCCCATTCGTGAGAGCGAACACAGAGCGGAGGTAGCCCTGGAGCTGAGGGACAGCTTTGATTTTGGGCAGAATTTGCGAGTCCACGGTTTTCTGGTCAACCTTGCGTTGCTCTGTAATCTCGTATTTCTCCCTCTCCGTGTCAAAGATCTCGCCCTCCTGGTGTCTGGGCCTGCGCAGCTTCTTCTTCTTAAAGTAGGCATCCGTGAGGTGTTTCGGAATTTTCACACTGCTGATGTCAATTTTCGTGGAGGTGGCGATGACAAATTTCTGGTGTGTTCTACGCAGAGGAACTCGGTTAAGGCACAGAGGTCCAGTCACAAGTAGCAAGCCACTGCTCAGCTGCTTCAGGAAAATCACCCTCTTGCCTCTGTGGCGGCCAGTGAGGATGATCAGAATGGTCCCGGGGGTGATGGTGGCCCGCAGTTTTCTCACATGCTGACTGAAGGGTTTCTTCCCGTGGCTCAACAGCTTTCGAGGCACATCTTCAGTAGGATAATATCTAGGCATTTTGCGAAGTTTAACCACTCGGGTACCACCATTCTTGTCACCACCAACTGGTTTTGTGACAGTAGCAAGAACTTTCTCCTTCTTTTTCTTTTCAATCCTAGATTTAGGGGCCGCATACTTCCTCTTGTACATGGCCTTTCGGGAATACATAGCCGACCGGGAGTACCTGCCAATTCCTCTGACTAGGACAGGGTTTCGGCTGCAGTGGGGCTTCCCCTTCTTAGGTGTCTTGGCCTTGAGATTACCCTTCTTAACTTTACCAGCAGCATCGGCCTTCTTAGTTTCAGATTTCTTCTCCTTAGTATCCGGCTTCTCCGTTTTTTTGCCCGCCATCTTGCAAGATGGGAAAAAGAACTAACAGCCCCAAGCCCTGGGTTTTGAACCGGCAGCCTCAGAATTCCAGGTCGATGCTTTATCCACTGCGCCACCACAGGTGAGGTTCCCTAGCTCCTTTTTAATGTTTACTTTTAGCTTGTTTTCTTCTTTATCAGACTTGCCAAGTCTGCCAGCTTTTGAACTTACTGAGTTGTTATTCATTAATGTATGATCTTATATTTATTAATTCCTTCATTCTACTTTATTTGAATTTTGTTGCTTTTAATAAGCCTGAATTGAATTCCGTGCTCATTCAGTTTTAATCTTTCTTGTTTACTACTAACACATAATTGCTATGAAATTTCCCACAGTTTCACATTGGCTACGTTGATATGCAGTGCTCTCACCACAATTCTAAATTGTGTAACTTCAGTTATGATTGTCTCTCAAAGCTATTTAAAAGGTAGGTCTTTTACCTTCCCCAAAGGAAAGTAGGTATTTTCGTTTTGGACTTATGTTTTTGTTTCTTCTGTATGTTTGCGTTGGAGTAGGGGTGAGGTGTCCTACTGCTCTTAAATTCTATTGTACTCTGATCAGAAAATACAAATATCACCTAGCTCCTTTTTTATTCCTTTCTATAAATCTAGTGATTTTCATTTTGGCACAAAACATGCTCACTTTTTATGAATATTCCAGGAATTGGGAAAATATATATTCTCAAGAAATTTATGTATGTGCAAGAACTACAACCAATCTTCATTAAGAACCTAATGAAAATGGAAAGCTACTGAATACTTCAATGGAGTTATTTTTCTCCCCGGAGGTACACAAAATCTTATTTTTGTAATGCATCTGATTTCTTCTTCTCTGTGTAGATCAACTTCTGATCACCCAGCAACCTGAATACCAGCGCCCTTGTCTGAGAGCAAAGCCTCTGTGTCTAATGACCTGAGCACTCCAATGCTAATAACTCCAATGAGTGACCCCAAAACAAATTTCTAGGCAAAATAATACAACTGGATCAGGGGTCCAACCTTGCTCCACTCAGCTATGGCCAGGAAAAGCAAACTCATTGTTGTAAAGACTTTTTAAAGTTCACCCATGACTAGATCTCTTCTACTTCCAAGAACATGGAAGAACAACACTACCCTATCCCCTTGCAGTTAAGTAAGGGCAAATGACTAGTTCTTCCTGATAAAGTTACACAATTGCTTGTTATAAGACACTCCAATATTCTCTTCCCTTCCACAGCAACCAAGAAAGCCATGTGTTCCACAGGTTGTAGCTACAAGAGGGCGGACTTTCTGAGAGGCTTAATCTCAACTGCATACTTGACCCAAACTAGACATGGAGTAAAAAACTTTTCACTCCATCAAACCACTGAAGTTTGAGCATTTTGTTTATTAATGAGGCATACTTTATTTATTTATTTTTATTTTAGAGGAGAGAGAGGGTGGAAGAGGAGCAGGAAGCGTCAACTCACACTAGTTGCCCCTTGTATGTGTCCTCTCTGGACAAGCCTGGGGTTTCGAACCAGTGACCTCAGCATTCCAGGTTGACTCTCTATCATCCACTGCACTACCACAGATCAGGTGCCTCTCTACTTTTTTAATATATATTTTTAAAGCTATAAAATTTCTTCCAGGTATAGAATTAACTGTATCCCAAATTTTAACATGACATATACAGTTATTATTGAATTCAAACTAATTTCTAATTCCTCTTATAATTACCTGACCCATGGGTTATTTAGAAGTGTGATGATTAATTTCAAAGATTTTCTCATCTTTTGTTACTGATTTCTAACTTAATTTCATTGTGGTCAGATGACACTGTGAATGATTTCAATCATTTGATATTTACTGAGACCTGCTTTATGACCCAACAAATGGGTCATATTCTATCCTTAATGGGTATGTTTCTACACATATTAATTAGGTTACATTTTTCATAGTGTTGTTTAATTTTCTATATCCTTTTTATTTTTTATTTTTCTACAGTGATTACAGTCCCCGATCAAAACTTTTAGGTACTTACACAATGCTTACTATGCATCAGAAATGGTTCTAAGATATAATATATATATAAAACTTACATCTGCTCCATGAGGTAGGGACCATTATTCCCATTTTACAGATGAGGAAACAGATATCAATTGGCCAAAATTGCTAGTTGCACAGCTAAAAATAAAAAGAATTGGAATTTAAACCAAAGCAAAGTCCGTGCTCTTAACCATTATGTATACATATATTTATATAAAATGATCCTAAGATAAAATGTTTTATCCCAAGTAAAGAAAAATTTTACTGAAACAGTGAGAAAAAAAATGGTTAAGAGCAATTTTTTTAAATCAGAAATGCTTAAGATGTAAATTTTCAAAAGACATAAATATTACATCCTCAGAGCAAGCTGTGCAAAAAATATAAATAGAAAAAGAAGACTAAAAAGAATAATACTAAACATTAACAATGGTTAGAATGAGATGTTGGAGATATTTTTCCTTTTGTTCTAATTTTCCATATTTTCAAAATAATGAATATGTATTAGCTCTATATAGAACTAATATCATATCTCATAAGGAAAAGAAAGTGTTCTAGAACCACTGACTGAATTGACAGTGCTCTGTCCTAATGTTCAACTTAAGAGAAAAAAAATGTTAGTTAAGATAATGAAAATCACAGAGATAATGGACATAAAAGTGCTCTGGAAACCATACAGGGTATAGTACAAATGTCAGTAATTAACAAAGCATCCTAGGGCGGATAAAGTAAAAACTCTTTCAAGCTCTTTCCCTTTTTAAATTTCAATTGCTTTATAATACCTCATTTCAAAATTTAAGTATCTTAGTTTAAACAAATTTGGAAGACTTGGTTTTTGAAGGGGAAAGATTCAAGTGTCATATACCCCTGAATACTGAACAAAAAGAAGGCAGCAACAAATTGTAACATCACATACCCTTTCAGTTTCACTGAAAATTCCCTGATATGTAATTTAATAAAATGTTGAGTCAGTGCTAAAGATAAAAATAGGAAACCTAAATTTAACCCCCAAAAGTGATTTTCAGAAAAGAATTTTATAACTTCTAAAAAGAGCAATTACTCATTTAAAAAATTACACACATATGTTATAGCTAAAAATGTACTTCTCATAGTGATAAGAATATATGCTCAGTCTATTTGGGATGTATTTTTTCTAAGTTTCTTTTGCTATTTCTGCAACAGAACCTATAAATAAAGAATGTACAGCTGCCTAGCAGATGTGCACTCTGTGTTTAGATTCCATTCTTTTTAGTTTCATTTTGCTAGAGGTTTTGAATTTTCTATTTCCATATGGTTTTGGACCTCCCTCAGTTTCTCCTCACATCTTATTCTATTTTTGTCTGTTTTTACATAAAAACACATCAAATTTGAAACATCCTAATTGTTTTTTAAGCTTAAAAGATGCAAAACAGGAGCCCTGCCCAGGGACTCAAGTGGATAAAGTATTCTCTTGGTGCAATAAGGTCATGGGATTGATCCCAATCAGGTGTCAGTGCAATCAATGAGTTCACAACTAACTGGAACAACTAATTGGAACAAGTTGATGTCCCGTGCTCCCCCTCACTTACTTTCTCTCAAATCAATCAAAAAACTTTTAAAAAATGTTTTAAAGATGCAAGGATGAAAAAGGGAGGAAGAATATACAGGGAAAAGATGAACATATAACTAAAACAAGACAGCCAAATTTCAAAAACTTTTTGTTTACTTATTTTTATTTTCCCACTTGTAGCAAGGATTACTCACTCCACTTATTGGGCCAACGACACTTGGGGTGTTAGCGAAAAACTTCTCCCACACTACCTATACCGTGAGTTCACTATTTTTGTTTCTATTTAGGTAACTCCCCTCCTTGTCCCCTTAATTTCAAGTTTCTTATATTTCAGGTTCAGATACTCAGGTGTAATGCATGAACAGAATGTCAGCTTTGCTCACCTAATTTCTTCAAATTCTTAAGTTAGATAGAAGCATTAAATGGTAGTATAAATGTGAAGGATTTTTACCTTTCTCAGGGCTTTTCTGTGTTTTAAGTTTGTTTAGTGAGTACTACTTTTATAATCAGGAGGCAAAAAAGGTTTTTGTTTTGTTTTGAAGAGAAATCTGCAAAGAAAGGAATTTTAATGTCTATATGACATAATGAGTTAATTATATTTAAACAACTTGTATGGAACAATATGAGCAATTTAATGCTCCAGAAGACAGCCTCAGCATTGCTGACGGGTAAGAACGGGTTTCATCTCCCAGCCTATTTGGCTTCAAACGCTGCCCCATTAGCTGAGAAGATTCACTTTCATTTTCAGTTGAGACTGCAATGTTTTTAACGTTTTTCTTTTTGTTCTCTCACAGGTTAGATTTTATTTATTCATTTCTTTCTTAGAGAGAAGACACAGAGAGAGAAAGAGAGAAACAGAGAGAAAGAAGGGGAGGGAAGAGCAGGAAGCATCAACTCCCATATGTGCCTCGACCAGGCAAGCCCAGGGTTCCGAACCGGCAACCTCAGCAATTTCACTTCGACGCTTTTACACACTGTACCACCACAGGTCTGGCTCACAGGGTAGATTTTAAATGTGTTCTAAGAAACAATGCAAATAACATAATTATGCTATACGTATATCTACGCAATTTCAACAGCTTTAAGAGTAACAGCCATGGACCTCACCGGTGGTGGTGCAGTGGATCAAGCATCGAACCTGGAAAGGGGGAGGTCACCAATTCAAAGATCTGGCTCACAGGGTCCTGACACATAAACAATCAGTGAACAACTAAAGTGAAGCAGCTATGAGTTAATACTTCTCACTCCCCTACCCCTCTCTCTCCTATCTCTGTAAAATCAATAAATAATTTTTTTTTTTACAGGGACAGAGAGTCAAAGAGAGGGACAGACAGGGACAGACAGACAAGAACAAAGAGAGAGCCTGACCAGGCGGTGGCACGGTGGATAGAACATCGGAATGGGATGCGGAAGACCCAGGTTCGTTGAGCACGGGCCCATGTGGCTTGAGCAAAAAGCTCGTCAGCTTGGACCCAAGGTCGGTGACTCCAGCAAGGGGTTGCTCGGTCTGCTGAAGGCCCATGGTCAAGGCACATATGAGAAAGCAATCAATGAACAACTAAGGTGTCGTAACAAAAAACTGATAATTGATGCTTTTCATCTCTCTCCGTTTTTTTCTTTTTTTTTACAGGGACAGAGAGTCAGAGAGAGGGATAGATAGGGACAGACATACAGGAATGGAGAGAGGTGATTAGCATCAATCATTAGTTTTCCGTTGCTGTCGCAACACCTTAGTTGTTCATTGATTGCTTTCTCACATGTGCCTTGACTGCGGGCCTTCAGCAGACCAAGCAACCCCTTGCAGGAGCCAGCGACCTTGGGTCCAAGCTGACGAGCTTTTGCTCAAGCCAGGTGGGCCCGTGCTCAAGCTGGCGACCTCAGGGTCTCGAACCTGGGTCCTCCGAGTCCCAGTCCGATGCTCTATCCATTGCGCCACCGCCTGGTCAGGCAATAAATAAATTCTTAAAAAAAAAAAAAGGGTAATAGTCATGGTAAAGCTATAAAATAAGACTTGTCTGTGTTATCAACAATTAAACGTGAGTGTATCAGAAATGAGATATAATACAAAACTAATTTTTAAAATACTTATTTATTGAAAGGTTTCTGAATAAATGTTTAATAAACAACTGTATTCACTGACGTTGTAATATTCTTTTCTCTACAATGCAAAGGAAACATTAGGCAAGTTATACAGTATCAATCAAAAAGTTACCTATGGCCTGACCAGGCAGTGGTGCAGTGGATACAGAGTGTCGGACTGGGATGCAGAAGACCCAGGTTCGAGACCTTGAGCTCGCCAGCTTGAGCGCAGGCCCATCTGGCTTGAGCAAAAACTCACCAGCTTGGACCCAAGGTCCCTGGCTCCAGCAAGGGGTTGCTCGTCTGCTGAAGGCCCGTGGTCAAGGCACACGTGAGAAAGCAATCAGTGAACAACTATGGTGTCGCAAGGGCAACGAAAAACTAATGATTGATGCTTCTCATCTCTCTCCATTCCTGTCTGCCTGTCCCTATCTATCCCTCTGACTCTCTCTGTCCCTGTAAAAAAAAAAAAAGTTACCTATGTAAAGTTTCTAACAAATTTTAAATATTAAAAATAGAAGTTAGCCTGACCACATGGTGGCGCAGTGGATAGAGCGTCGGACTGGGGTGTGGAAGACCTGGGTTCTAGACCCCAAGGTCACCAGCTTGAGCGCAGGCCCATCTGGCTTGAGCAAAAAGCTCACCAGCTTGGTCCCAAGGTCGCTGGCTCCAGTATGGGTGGCTTGGTCTGCTGAGGGCCCGCAGTCAAGACACATGTGAGAGAGCAATCAGTGAACAACTATGGTGTCCCAACGGCAATGAGAAACTAATGATTGATGCTTCTCACCTCTCTCCGTTCCTGTCTGTCCCTGTCTGTCCCTCTCTCTGACTTTCTCTCTGTCACTGGAAAAAAAAATAATAGAAGTTAATTGTTAAAAGTCAATCAAATTTAACCCATCAAATATATATCCTTAGACCTTGTATGGAAGTAATAGTTTATTCCTTTTATTTTAGAGAGAGGCAGGGTGATAGAGAGAGAAGAGAGAGAGAGAGAAGTGGGGGAAGGAGCAGGAAGCATCAACTCCCATATGTGCCTTGACTCGGCAACCCCAGGGTTTCAAACCAGGGACTTCAGCATTCCAGGTTGATAATGTTTTACCAGGTACCTTAGGTAACACTATAGGAAATGGGGTAAACTCATCTACTCTATGTGGAGAATATGAAATAAAAGCAGACAGAAAGTAAAAATAAAAATAGTGTATTATACAACCTCATCTTAAAATAATCCTATTTCATTTGAGAATGAATATATATACGTAATTCTGTGGTTAAAAACACGGACTCTAAAGTCAGGCTACATGGGTTTGAATCCCAGCTCTGCCACTTATAGTTGTACAACCTTTGACAAGTTATTTAACCTTTGCAGCCCCATTTTCCTCATGTGTAAAAGGGAACTGACAATACCTAGTAAACACCTCACAGAATATTTGTAAGGATTAGATTGATCAATATGTGTAAAATACTTAACATAGAGCCAGGCACATAGTAAGGTGAATGTGCTAGGCATAAGCAATCCCGTCAATCTTGTATTCCATTGCTCAGATTACTTAAAATAAAACCAACTTACCTTTTTTATGTGAATAACAGCTGAAAATTAAAACTTCATAAACTCAAAATCTTCTATACTAATATATTAAACTAGTGCCTTTTATTGAGTACTTTTATGTAATGTTTTCAAGGTTTAATAAATCCTAACTCCATAAAAACTAAGGAATAATGCCTGACCTGTGGTGGCGCAGTGGATAAAGCCGTCGACCTGGGAACACTGAGGTCGCCAGTTCAAAACCCTGCACTGGTTCGGTCAAGGCACATATGGGAGTTGATGCTTCCAGCTCCTCCCCCCTTTCTCTCTCTCTCTCTCTCTCTCTCTCACTCTGTGTCTCCTCTCTAAAATGAATAAAATAAATTTTTAAAAAATTTGTCAAAATTTCAAAATAAAACATATTTATTAAAAACTAAGGAATAATATATTTTCCTTAATGTCCAATTTAAAAAGTTATCATATAGTATATAAATTTGAAAGTTAGAATTAAATGAAATAAGCTTAATACTGAAGTTATATTGAACAGAACTGTAATACATGTGTAAACAGAATTACTAAGATCAGATAGTCATGTACAGCAGCAGGTCCACAAATAATGTTGTTTCGTTTAAGGTCCTGTCATTGTAACGTTGATGAGATGCCATAAAACATAAGTCCTGTGGATAGCCTTTATTCTAGGGTAAAACTGTTCTATGTCATTTTGTTTAAAGCTGGAGAACCTATCAGCACAGGGGGATTAAGATTGGCACAGAAGCCTCACCTGTGGTGGAGCAGTGGATAAAGCGTCGACCTGGAATTCTGAGGTGGCCGGTTCAAAACCCTGCACTTGTCTGGTCAAGGAACATATGGGAGTTGATGCTTACTGCTCCTCCCCCCTTCTCTCTCTCTCTCTCTCCTCTCTAAAATGAATAAATAAAAATGTTTAAAAAAAAAAAAAAAGATTGGCACAGAAGAAAATATTGGGCCCTTAAAAGAGAAAGACAGAGAGGGGGAGCAAGATGGCGACGGAGTAGGCGGACGTACCAACTTCCAACTCCCAGAACCAAAGTGGATTACAACTCAATTTTAAGAACCATCACCTGTATAAACCAACTTTGAACAAAACTAAGTGGACTCTTCAACCAAGGAACACAGAAGAAGCCACATTGAGACTGGTAGGAATAGCGAAAACGCGAAGAGGGCTGCCCAGCTCCCCAGAGCAAACGGCAGCCCGGAGAGACCCGTGTGGCGGGAGGAGAGTTTGGCGGAGAGGGAGGGACCTGGGTCCCAGGAACCAAGCCCCAGCCTGCAGTCCCAGAGCCAAGAAGAGGCGTTTGGACAGTATTGAGCTGTGAAACAAGTGAGGGAGCTCCCAGGCCTACAGTGTGGAGTATTGGGTCCCTTCCGACTCTGCTGAGGGCTGCTTAAGGTTTTGGGGCGGCAGGACGCTGAAAGGCGGTTCTGTCGGCGTGGGCAGAGGCCAAGCCGGTGGGAGATCGGTCTAGCCCAGAGGGTCAGAGGGGACCGCGAAAGCGGTCCGGAAGCTGCGGGCCCGCCTTTAATCCCACTTACGGGGACAAAGCGGGAGGCCAGGAACGGGCAGGCCCTGCGCAAGCCGGCCCTGACCGCGGGGACCGGGCTGGGACCAGGGACGGGCAGGGGCTGTGGCTGAGCTGACGTTACCAGTCCCCCACTCCCCCATCCCAACCCCTCCCGGGCCGGAGAAACCGCGGTTGGCCAGTATACGTGCGCGAGCGGGCTCCGAGCGCGGGAACGGGGTGGACCCCGAGACAAGTGGAGGCTCGCAGCTGAGCCCACGCTACTGTCCGCGCCCGGCCGGAGAAACCCTGGATACCATTCATACGTGCACGAGCGGGCTCCGAACGCGGGGGCGGGGTAGAGTCCGGGACGAGCGGAAGTACGCAGCTCGGCGGAAGCCAGCAAACACGCCCGCCCCAATAAACCTTGGTTTCCGGCGCTGCGCAGTAGGGCCTTGGCCTCGAGGGCGGGGCTAAAGCTCCTGACGGGCAAAAGCTTACAGCTGAGAGCACGTCAAAAGCCCCGCCTAACACGCGGAACTGTAGCGAGCAGGCTCCGACTGCTGGTTCTGGGCGGAAGTCCGGAAATAGGCTGGGTCCGCAGCTGAGCAAAGGTGCTCACCTCTACCCTTGGTGCTAATCTTGTGGCTTTAGTCACAGCCCCTCCCACGGAGGAGAGGCAGAAATCATAGCAAAAACCACAGTGGGCCGGCGCTGGCAACGCTCATACCCAACCACCCTAGGCACCGGCAGAGGAGGTGGGGGCCCTGCAGATAGACCACACCTAGAGAACACAAAGGCAACACCTACTGGACGCCAGTGGCCACAACTCGCTTATACACAGAAAAAATGGGCAGGCAGAGGAATGCAAACCAAATGAATCAAGAGAAATCCCCAGAGAAGGACCTGAATGAACCAGATATAACCAAATTACCAGAAGCAGAATTTAGAATAATGATAGTTAGGATGTTCAAAGAAATTAGAGCAACAATGGATAGTCATTATGAACACCTAAATAAAGAGATAACAAGTATAAAAAATGAAATTGAAATAATAAAAAAGAATCAGACAGAAATGACAAATACAGTATCAGAACTGAAGACCACAATGGAAGGAATTAAAAGCAGGATGGATGACGCTGAGGATCGAATAAGCGAGTTAGAGGACACAATAAACAAAGGCACAGAAGCAGAGAAGAAAAAGGAAAAGAGACTTAAAAAATGTGAGGAAACTCTAAGGGAGCTTTGTGACAACATGAAGAGAAACAACATTCGCATCATAGGGGTGCCTGAAGAAGAGGAGACAGGACAGGAAATGGAAACTTTGTTCAATCAAATCATAGCAGAAAACTTTCCTAAATTAAGGCTGGGAAACACTCCACACATTCAAGAAGCACACAGAACTCCATTAAGGAGAAACCCAAAAAAATCTACACCAAGACACATCATAGTTAAAATACCAAAGCTAATGGATAAAGAAAAAATTTTAAAAGCTGCTAGAGAAAAAAAGACTATCACCTACAAAGGAGCCCCCATAAGGATGACATCGGACTTCTCAACAGAAACACTTGAGGCCAGAAGGGAATGGCAAGAAATAATCAAAGTAATGCAGAACAAGAACCTACAACCAAGACTACTCTATCCAGCAAGGCTAACGTTTAAAATTGAAGGAGAAATAAAGAGCTTCCCAGAAAAAGAAAGCCTGAAGGAATTCATAAAAACCAAACCAATTCTGCAAGAGATACTAAGGGGCCTCTTGTGAACAGTTTAAAGGGAGGAATAAATAGAGCAAAAGAAGAATACAGCTTTAAAGAATAAAATGGCAATAAACAACTACATATCAATAATAACCTTAAATGTAAATGGATTAAATGATCCAATCAAAAGACATAGGGTAGCTGCATGGATAAAGAAACAGGACCCATACATATGCTGTCTACAAGAGACACACCTTAAAACAAAAGATGCTCATAGACTGAAGGTAAAAGGATGGAAAAAAATATTTCATGCAAATGCAAATGAAAAAAAAGCAGGGGTAGCAATACTTATATCAGACAAAATGGACTTTAAAACAAAGGCTGTAGTAAGAGATAAAGGAGGACACTACATAATGATAAAGGGAACAATTCAACAGGAAGATATAACTATTGTAAATATCTATGCACCAAATATAGGAGCCCCGACATACATAAAGCAGACTTTGATGGATATAAAGGGCGAGATAAACAGCAATACTATCATAGTAGGGGATTTCAATACCCCTCTAACAACACTGGATAGATCCTCAAGAAAGAAAATTAATAAAGAAACAGCAGACTTAAAGGATACACTAGATCAACTTGATTTAATAGATATCTTCAGAACTTTTCACCCTAAAGCAGTAGAATATACATTCTTCTCAAGCGCTCATGGTACGTTTTCTAGGATAGACCACATGTTAGGACACAAAAATGGTCTCAATAAATTTAAGAAGATTGAAATCATATCAAGCATTTTCTCTGATCACAATGCCATGAAACTAGAAATTAACAACAAAAGAAAAAATGAAAAATACTCAAACACTTGGAAACTAAATAGCATGTTATTAAATAATGAATGGATTAACAATGAGATCAAAGAAGAAATAAAAAAGTTTCTAGAAACAAATGATAATGAGCATACATCAACTCAAAATTTATGGGACACAGCAAAAGCAGTTCTGAGAGGGAAGTTTATTGCACTACAGGCATATCATAAGAAGCTAGAAAAAGCTCAAATAAGCAACCTGACCCTGCATCTAAAAGAACTAGAAAAACAACAACAAATAAAACCCAAGACAAGTAGAAGGAAGGAAATAATAAAGGTCAGAGCAGAAATAAATGACATAGAGGCTAAGGAAACAATACAGAGGATCAATGAAACAAGAAGCTGGTTCTTTGAAAAGGTAAACAAGATTGATGAACCTTTAACTAGACTCACCAAGAAAAAAAGAGAGAGGACTCAAATAAATAAAATTAGAAAGGACAGTGGGGAAATAACAACTGACACAACAGAAATACAAAGCATTGTAAGAAAATACTATGAAGAACTAACTATATGCCAAAAAATTAGACAATCTTGGTGAAATGGACAAATTTCTTGAATCATATAACCTTCCAAAAATTAATCTGGAAGAATCAGAACACCTAAACAGACCAATTACAGCAAATGAGATCGAAACAGTTATCAAAAAACTCCCAAAAAAGAAAAGTCCTGGGCCTGATGGCTTCACAAGTGAATTCTATCAAAAATTCAAAGAAGAACTAATTCCTATTCTCCTCAAGCTATTTCAAAAAATTCATGAGGAAGGAAGACTTCCAAACTCCTTTTATGAGGCGAGCATAATTCTGATCCCAAAACCGGGCAAAGACAACACAAAGAAAGAAAATTATAGGCCTATATCCCTGATGAATTTAGACGCTAAAATTCTCAACAAAATATTAGCCAACCGGATCCAGCAATATATGAAAAAAATCATACACCACGATCAAGTGGGATTTATTCTGGAGAGGCAAGGCTGGTTCAATATTCGCAAATCAATCAATGTGATTCATCACATAAACAAAAGGAAGGACAAAAATCACATGATAATTTCAATAGATGCAGAAAAGGCATTTGATAAAATCCAGCACCCATTCATGCTCAAAACTCTCAGTAAAGTGGGAATACAGGGATCATTCTTTAACATGATAAAGGCCATCTACGATAAACCGACAGCAAACATAATACTAAATGGACAAAGATTAAAAGCAATCCCCTTAAGATCAGGAACCAGGCAGGGTTGCCCACTTTCACCACTCTTATTCAACATAGTTCTGGAAGTCCTAGCTACAGCAATCAGACAAGAAGAAGAAATAAAAGGCATACAAATTGGAAAAGAAGAAGTAAAACTGTCATTATTTGCAGATGATATGATATTGTATATTGAAAACCCTAAAGTCTCAGTCAAAAAACTACTAGACCTTATAAATGATTTCAGCAAGGTGGCAGGATATAAAATTAATACTCAGAAATCAGAGGCATTTCTATACACCAACAATGAAATATCAGCAAAAGAAATTAAGGAAACAATCCCCTTCACTATTGCAGCCAAAAAAATAAAGTACCTAGGAGTAAATTTAACCAAGGAGGTTAAGGACTTGTA
Source organism: Rhynchonycteris naso (assembly GCA_037038555.1). Classification (NCBI taxonomy): domain Eukaryota; kingdom Metazoa; phylum Chordata; class Mammalia; order Chiroptera; family Emballonuridae; genus Rhynchonycteris; species Rhynchonycteris naso. Next base: position 83,097,177 of record CM073001.1, on the reverse strand, counting down.
CTCAGAAAATTATAGAACATTGATAAAAGAAATCAAGGAAGATACAAACAAGTGGAAGCACATACCGTGCTCATGGCTAGGAAGAATAAACATCATTAAAATGTCTATATTACCCAAAGCAATTTATAAATTCAATGCAATACCAATTAAAATACCAATGACATACTTCAAAGATATAGAACACATATTCCAAAAATTTATATGGAACCAAAAAAGAACACGAATAGCCTCAGCAACCTTAAAAAGAAAAAATAAAGCAGGAGGTATCACTCTTCCTGATATCAAGGTTTACTACAAGGCCATTATACTCAAGACAGCCTGGTACTGGCATAAGAACAGGCACATAGACCAATGGAACAGAACAGAGAACCCAGAAATAAACCCACAGCTTTATGGACAACTGATATTTGACAAAGGAGGAAAGAACATACAATGGAGTAAAGACAGCCTCTTTAACAAATGGTGTTGGGAAAACTGGACATCTACCTGCAAAAAAATGAAACTAGACCATCAACTTACACCATTCACAAAAACAAACTCAAAATGGATAAAAGACTTAAATGTAAGCCGTGAAACCATAAGCATCTTAGAAGAAAACATAGGCAGCAAGCTCTCCGACATCTGTAGCAGCGGTATATTTGCCGATTTATCTTCATGGGCAACTGAAATAAAAGGCAAGATAAACAAATGGGACTATATCAAACTAAAAAGTTTTTGCACAGCTAAAGACAATAGGAACAGAATAAAAAGACAAACCACACAATGGGAGAACATATTCGGCAGCACATCTGATAAGGGGTTAATAACTAAAATTTATAAAGAACTTATAAAACGCAACACCAGGAAGACAAACAACCCAATCAATAAATGGGCAAAAGAAATGAATAGAAATTTCTCCAAAGAGGACATACTGATGGCCAATAGGCATATGAAAAAATGCTCAACATCACTAATCATTAGAGAAATGCAAATTAAAACCACAATGAGATATCACCTCACACCAGTCAGAATGGCACTTATCAGCAAAACAACACAGAATAAGTGCTGGCGAGGATGTGGAGAAAAGGGAACCCTTCTGCACTGCTGGTGGGAATGCAGACTGGTGCAGCCACTGTGGAAAACAGTTTGGAGATTCCTCAGAAAATTAAAAATCGAACTGCCTTTTGACCCAGCTATCCCACTTTTAGGAATATACCCTAAGAACACCATAGCACTGTTCGAAAAGAAGAAATGCGCCCCCATGTTCGTGGCAGCATTGTTCACAATGGCGAAGATCTGGAACCAGCCCAAGTGTCCGTCAGAAGACGAGTGGATTAAAAAGCTTTGGTACATATATACTATGGAATACTACTCAGCCATAAGAAACGATGACATCGGAGCATTTATAACAAAATGGATGTACCTTGATAACATTATACGGAGTGAAATAAGTAAATCAGAAAAAAAGAAAAACTGAAAACAGCACGATTACATACATAGGTGGGACATGAAAGTGAGGGTATGAGACATGGACAAGAGAGTGGTGGTTATGGGATGGGGGGAGGGAGGGAAGAGTGGGATAGGGAGGAGGGGAGGGACACAGGGAAAACCAGATTGAAGGTGACAGAGGACAATTTGACTTTTGGTGATGGGTATGCAACACGATTGAATGATAAGATAACCTGGAGATGTTTTCATTGTACATATGTACCCTGATTTATTGATGTCACCCCATTAGAATTAATAATAATAAAATATATATTAAAAAAAAAAAAAAAATTACGAAAACAAAATAAAAAAAAAAAAAAAGAGAAAGACAGAGAAAATAAAAATACATGTTAACCATATTTTTAAATAATATTATGTAGTATTAATGTTAAAATTGCACATATGAAACCAAACTTGGTGTCATTAGAAAAAAAGTGTAGAGTTGGGGTTTTGTGGGGCACTTTTGAAGTCGGGGCCCAGGGCGCACGCCCCGTATGCCCACCAGTAAATCAATCTCTGCCTATCAGCAACATAATGTAAAGACTTAATATTCTAGCCTGACCAGGCAGTGGCACAGAGAATCAGACTGGGATGCAGAGGACCCATGTTCGAAACTCTGAGGTCTCCAGCTTGAGCGCAAGGTTGTTGGCTTGAGCATGGGATCATAGACATGACCCCATGGTCACTGTCTTGAACCCAAAGGTGGCTGGCTTGAAACCCAAGGTCGCTGGCTTGAGCAAGGGATCACTTGCTCTGCTGTAGCCGCCCCCTCCCCGGTGATCTCTCTCCCTTCTGGTCTGTCAGTCCCTATCTGTCCCTCTGTCTCACACACACACACACACACACACACACACATCTGTATAGTAAGGGCTGTATTAATATTCTAATAGCTTTTAGAGAGAAAAAAATGAGGTCTGGTGTCAAAGCTGATATTCATGTAACTAACAAAGGGTCTAAATTGGCACAAACATGAGAAAGGTTATTTTTCTCCAGTTTCTACTCCCAACTAGGTCCAATTTCCCTTTCCTACCCCTAAATGACATCTAGAACAATTCCTACAGCTTTCCAGTAGCTTTGTTATTGGAAAGTCCAGTTCGATTTACTACTGCATAAAGTTTAATCTTTAATCTTACAATCATTTCCTTTTCTCCAAACTAAAGCTTGGCCCATGGTCCAAGAAAGGGGTGTGGTCTGGTCTACTGGGGAAGGGAGGGAGCCATGAGGGAGAATAAACTGTCTCAATATCTGAGTGCTTTTGTTTGCAGCATTCTGTGGTTGTTACCACTTCCCTGACTAATACTGACTGTACTGTCTGTATTGTAGGGAGCCAAATAATGGCTTTTTTTCTGGGGATAAGCTAGAGCTCTTTGGTGACCGAAGGGGGAGGGACTCCAACCTACTGCACATTTATTTCCCTACTTAACGTTCTACATCAGCTCAACCACTTCTAAATACTTTTGCTCCCCTCCCCCTTTTTTTTTACAGAGACAGAGAGAGAGAGAGGGATAGACAGGGACAGACAGGAATGCAGAGAGACGAGAAGCATCAATCATCAGTTTTTTGTTGCCGTTGGGATATCTTAGTTGTTCATTGATTGCTTTCTCACAAGTGCCTTGATCGCTGGCCTTCAGCAGTGAGCAACGCCTTGCTGGAGCCAGCGACCTTGGGTCCAAGCTGGTAAGAACTTTTTGCTCAAGCCAGATGAGCCTGCGCTCAAGCTGGTGACCTCGGGGTCTTGAACCTGGGTCCTCCACATCCCTGTCCGACACTCTATCCACTGCACCACTACCTGGTCAGGCCTTTTGGTCCCTTCTTACCTTCTACGTTACCCATTTGAAGTAACAAATTCAAAACAAATACCGGCTGTTGCACTGCCACCCACTGTCCATATTGAGATTTGTCTCTAATTTTCTTTATCCCTTGCTCAATAAGCACAGATAAACCAGTCAGCTGCATAATGACTATCATCTAGATCAGGGGTCCCAAACTTTTTACACAGGGCCGGTTCACTCACTGTCCCTCAGACTGTTGGAGGGCCGGACTATAAAAAAAACTATGAACAAATCCCTATGCACACTGCACATATCTTATTTTAAAGTAAAAAAACAAAAATGGGAACGAAGAGCGCTTCCGCAGTCGTGACGCGCGCGTACTGCGCCACCCAGAAGTAGTACCGTATGTGAGCGGTGCTGCCACATACAGTAGTACTGCAGGAGCACAGGATGCGGATACATCCTGTGCTCCTCTCACTGATCACCAATGAAAGAGGTGCCCTTTCCGGAAGTGCGGCGGGGGCTGGATAAATGGCCTCAGGGGGCTGCATGCGGGCCGTAGTTTGGAGACCCCTGATCTAGGTAATGAAATATTCCACTTTTTTTATTTTTATTTTTTTTGCTAGTATTCCCAACCTTTAGGACGACTGGTTCTCCTAGACCAGTGGTCGGCAAACTCATTAGTGGAAGAGCCACACTCAAGGGGCCAAAAGACCTGCATGTGGCTCGACAGCAGCAATTTGCCCACCAGGGTCTAGGACCTACCCACCCTTATGCTTCTAAGGAAAGGCCACACCAAGGAAGGAAGAGGGAAGCAAAAACTAGTGTTTCTAAAGGCCAACTAGGCTCTGTGGGGACACTGCAGTTTCCCTCCCCTCCATCTTCATATGGGTTTCTGTTACATCTTAATAAGTCCTGGAAAGGATTCAGGCCATTAAAATGGAGTCTTGACTTCATTTTATAGTTAACTCTGAGGGCCTGGTCCCCATTCTCATATAACTAGGAAAACTCTGATTCTACTTAATATTTGCTCTTACTTGTTTGACCCTCAGATTATTGAGGTATAAAAGAGGGAAAGCAACAAAACCTCCTGTGTCAATTTTCCAGAACCACAGGACTACAGAAGTACTATGCAAGTTCAAAAGTTACTATCAACAAAAATAACACATACTGCCCTGACCAGATAACAGTTGATTAGAGCATCATCCTGAAACATAAAGGTTACCAGTTCAATCCCCAGTCAGGGCACATGCAGAAACAGATCGATGTTTCTGTCTCTCTCCCTTCCTCTCTCTAAAATCAGTAAAGAAAGTGGGAAAAAAAGTAAATGGCACATACTTTCAGAAGGTATAGAGATTAGATTTTATTTTCAAGGATGCTATACATGCAGCCATTCAAAAAAGACAACTGAGCTAGAGCAGGCCAGTTTGACATCATTTGAATTTTATATTAGAAGGAAATCAGAAACAAGAAAAAAAACATTTTAATAAGTACAGATGATGATTAAAGCACTATAAAGCACTATTTCAGGAAAATAAAACTGATCTCAACTTCTCATACACAAATATTCCCCTTTATTAACATTTATGAAGCATTACTATCTGTCAAGAACACTTTTCAGTGCTTAACCGCCCTCACTCTTTCAGTCCTCACAGTAGACCTGTGAGAGAGAACAACTGCTTCCCTCATTTAACGTATGAGGAAATAAGACTCAGATTAATTTCTTTGATGAAAGGTCACAAACCTAGTAAACATAAACTAGTAAAGTACACCATACAATAAATATATAAATAGATAACTAAAAATATAAATAATTCAAGAACCTTTTAAGTTATTTGGAATCCAGATAAGAGAAAACCACTGTAATCACATCAAGATTCCTTTATTCTTGTTAATTTAAGAAATTAACACCTTCTGCCTGAACAGGTGGTGGTGCAGTGGATAGAGCGTCGGACTGGGATGCGGAAGACCCAGATTCAAGACCCCGAGGTCACCAGCTTGAGCGCGGGTCCATCTGGCTTGAGCAAAAGCTCACCACCTTGGACCCAAGGTAGCTGGCTCCAGCAAGGAGTTGCTTGGTCTACTGAAGGCCCGCGGTCAAGGCACATGTGAGAAAGCAATCAATGAACTAAGGTGATGCAGCGGCAAAGAAAAACTAATGTTGATGCTTCTCATCTCTCTCCGTTCCTCTGTGTCTGTCCCTATCTATCCCTCTCTCTGACTTTCTCTGTCCCTGTAAAAAAAAAAAAGAAATTAACACCTTCTTGTATAAAAATTGTGCTTAACCTTAACTGATTTTTTTGTTGTTGTTTCTTCTCAGTGATGTGACCAGTGGAACCTGTCACAAACCATCTTCTACTCAAATTGATAAGATGGTTAGAAAAAACAGGCAACAATGAATAACTTTAAGAAGAATAAAGACTTAGTCAATACGATTAGAGTAATTTTGCCACTCAACAAATAGCATTATAATTGTAGGAATATATTCAGGGAGGGGGTGCCTCTCTAATAGTATATTTCATCTAACATTTTTTTTTTCTTTGTGAGAGACAGAGAGGGACAGACAGATCAAAAGGGAAAGAGATGAGAAACATCAATTCTTCCTCACTGCATCTTAGTTGTTGATTGTTTTCTCATATGTGCCTGGGGGAGGGGAGGTTTACAGCAGAGCAAGTGACCCCTTGCTCACGCCAGTGACCTTGGTCTCAGGCCAGCAACTTTGGGCTTCAAGCCGGCAACCTCTGGGCTCAGGCTAGCTACCATGCAGTCATGTCTATGATCCCGTACTCAAGCCAGATGAGCCCACACTCAAACTGGCGACCTTGGGGTTTCTAACCTGGGTCCTCCGCATCCCAGTCCGATGCTCTATCCACTGTGCCACTGCCTGGTCAGGCACAAATATTTAATTTTAAGGAACAGAATTTGAAAAATGTAGCTTAAAGAAATTTGACATATGCTCTTTATACTGAAAATACTTAACTTTGTTTTTTAGACAAAGAAACTTTTCTACTTGTTAACCCTTGCCCTAACAACCCAGATACAATCAATCAATCTAACCATTGTCAGGAAACAACTTCTCTACCCTCTTAGGTTCCAAACCTGGGGGTCTGCAATTTAAACTGACAAAAGACAGACTGGCAAGAAAAAATACAGATTTTTTTACTTACCAGAGTTTACATAAAAAGTGACTCAAGCCTGACCAGGTGGTGGTGTAGTGGATAGAGCATCAGACTGGGATGTGGAGGACCCAGGTTCGAGACACCGAGGTCACCAGCTTGAGCGCGGGCTCATCTGGCTTGAGCAAAAAGTTCTCACCAGCTTGGACCCAAGGTCGCTGGCTCAAGCAAGGGGTGACTTGGTCTGCTGAAGACCCACAGTCAAGGTACATATGAGAAAGCAATCAATGAACAACTAAGACAGGGGTCCCCAAACTTTTTACAGAGGGGGCCAGTTCACTGTCCCTCAGACCGTTGGAGGGCCAGACTATAAAAACAGCTATGAACAAATCCCTATGCACACTGCAAGGATCTTATTTTAAAGTACAGAAACAAATACAATATTTAAAATAAAGAACAAGTAAATTTAAATCAACAAACTGAACACTATTTCAATGGGAACTATGGGTACGGATGCATCCTGTGCTCCTCTCACTGACCACCAATGAAAGAGGTGCCCCTTCAGGAAGTGTGGTGGGGGCCAGATAAATGGCCTCAGGGGGCCGCATGCAGCCCTCAGGCCAAGGTTTGGGGGTCCCTGAACTAAGGTGTCGCAAAACTGATGATTGATGCTTCTCCTCTCTCTCCGTTCCTGTCTGTCCCTATCTATCCCTCTCTGACTTTCTCTCTGTCCCTGGTCAGGCACAAATTTTTTGTGTCCTTGAGTCACAAAAAAAAGTGACTCAAGAAGGCAGTTAAGAATTTAAGACTTATATACCACTTTAATAGGGGAAAGGGAGGAGAAAACGGGCACTTACAGGAAAACAACTTTTAGGAAAGATAAATGGATCCCTAGTGAACAGATGGAAAATATCCTTTTGTGACAATGTCAGTTTAGGTGTGGTACCCACTTTCCCTTTATTCTACTCTCTAATGTTGAGAGTTGATCTTCCCTGATCTCAAAACTCTAGAGAGGAAATTTATGACAGCGATTTCTTCTGAGACGCTCTGCTTTTAGGCAGATAAGGAAGTTCAAGGGGGGAAAAAGCCTGTTCTCAAATGTTTTCAGTTGAAAAGAATTCTTATGCCACAGTGGCATATTCAATATCCCTTCACCATCAACACATACAGAAAACTGAACACTTACTCTTTACAAAGCACTGAATTAGTCAACAAAACAAATTATTTTAGGGCAAAATTCAGCCACCAAAAGAGCTTAGAACCTAAGTTGAAAGTATAAGATAACTTAAACTTTTCAGTTTTTGTTTTTTAATATTCTTACAACAACAAGGAAATTTTTATATTCCTTGAACAAAAATAAAAAACAAATGACAAACTCCAAAAATGTAACGTGCTATCTGGCCTGTGGCGGTGCAGTGGATAAAGCGTCGACCTGGAATGCTGAGGTCACCAGTTCAAAACCCTGGGCCTGCCCGATCAAGGCACATACAGAGCAATCAATGAACATCTAAAGTGAAGCAAGTATCAGTTGATACTTCTCATTCCCCCCACCTCTCTCTCCTTTCTCTCTGTAAAATCAATAAAATCTTTAAAAAAAAAAGCAACACACCAAAGAAAGAGTTCATATCCATACCATACCTCAAAAAAGAGTTCATACAAATGAGTAAGAAAAAAATGAACATATCAGAAAAATAAAGTTTAGATAAATGCAAAGAGCCAATAAATATATAAAACCCTGCTCAACCTCACTCATAATCAAAGAAACAGAGTAGAACTGCAACAATGTTTTTTAAGATGGCAGACTGGCCAAGATGAAAACAGTGTTGTTAGTCTGTGTTGGGAAGAACACAGTAAAACACTGTCACTTGGAATGTGAATAGTCGCAAACATTTTTCAGAGCAGTTTGGCCCTACATCAAATCTGCATGGCTTCTCTTACAGTAAATGCATCTCTACGAATTTCTCCTACAAAATTAGTCTCACAGGCCTGACCAGGCGATGGCACAGTGGACAGAGCGTCGGATGGGGATGTGAAAGACCCAGGTTCGAGACTCCGAGCTCGTCAGATTGAGCGCGGGCCCATCTGGCTTGAGCAAAAGCTCGTCAGCTTGGACCCAAGGTCGCTGGCTCAAGCAGGGGGTGGCTCGGTCTGCTGAAGGCCCGTGGTCCAGGCACATGTGAGAAAGCAATCAATGAACAACTAAGGTGTCACAATGGCAACGAAAAACTAATGATTGATGCTTCTCACCTCTCTCTGTTCCTGTCTGTCTGTCCCTATCTATCGCTCTGACTGTCTCTCTCTGTTCCTGTAAAAAAAAAAAAATTAGTCTCACAGGATATGTACATGCATCATAGTATTGTTTGTAATGCAAAAGAAATAGAAACAATCTAAATATTCATCACTAGGGATTGATAAATAAAAGTATATTCATAAAATGAAATACTTGGCTACTGCAAAGAATAAGGAAAGCAATATTTACTGACATAAAAAAAAATCCTCCTAGCCTGACCTGTGGTGGCGCAGTGGATAAAGCGTCGACCTGGGAACACTGAGGTCGCCAGTTCAAAACCCTGCACTGGTCTGGTCAAGGCACATATGGGAGTTGATGCTTCCAGCTCCTCCCCCCTTTCTCTCTCTCTCTCTCTCTCTCTCTCTCTCTCTCTCTCTCCTCTCTAAAAAGAAATGAATAAAATAAATAATAAATAAAAAGTTTAAAAAAAAAAAAAAAAAAAATCCTCCTATAGGCCCTGGCCAGATAGCACAGTTGGTTCTGAGTGTCATTACAATGTGCAGAGGTTGCTGGTTCAATCCCTGGTTGGGATACACAAAGGAAAAAAATCTATCTTGCTTCCTTTCTCTCTCTCTACCCTCCACCCCAATAAATAAATTTAAAAGAAAAGAACCCTCCTATACATCCAGTGAAAACAAAGTTAAAGAAAAGGATGCAGCCTGACCAGGCGGTGGCGCAGTGGATAGAGCATCAGACTGGGACGCAGAGGACCCAGGTTCGAAACCCTGAGGTCGCCAGTTTGAGCGTTGGCTCATCAGGTTGAGCAAGGTTCACCAGCTTGAACCCAAGGTCGCTGGCTTGAGCAAGGGGTCACTCGGTCTGCTATAGCGCCCCCCCTGCCCCCGTCAAGGAACAAATGAAAAAGCAATCACTGAGAAACTAAGGTGCCGCAATAAAGAATTGATGCCTCTCATCTCTCTCCCTTCCAGTCTGTCTGTTCCTCTCTCTGTCTCTGTCTCTGTCACGAAAAAAAAAAGGATGCATAGTATGGCCCCATTTATGGAAAGGGGAAGAGGTTATGAGAAAGAAATAAGACAAAAGAAAAGATTATACTGTGGAGGATTGGGTAGCATTACCGTTACGGAAGACTTTCACTTTCTACTCCTTTCTTGTATTGTTTGAAGTTTCAACCACTAATATGTGTAAGTTCTGTAAACAGAAGAAATAGAGTAGGATTCTACGGTAATATACTATATATGGTAATATACAGATAGAGAAACTATTTAAAGTTTCACTAGGTTCAAAGCTGAGAAGGCCTGTAGTAAAGAAATCTAATATATTAACAGATGGTATAAGAAACACCAAAATACTGCCCAAATTAAAGATGTAAAAGAGCTCACTTTTAGCTTGGACCACTGTGGAAGGCTTTCTAGAAGAAATAGGATTTATACCAGATTTTGATAAGCAAAGCATGGGAAGTCCAAAGACAGCACTATCCAATACAATGCATAATTTAAAAAATTTTAGCAGCTACACTAAAAAAAGCAATCAGGTGAAATTAATTTTAATAATATATTTATTTAACCCAACATATTCAAAACAGTATCATTTCAATATGTAATCAGTATTTTTAAAGCACGGAGATAATTTACATTCTTTTTTGGGGAGAGGGGTCCTTCAAAATCTGGTGAGTAATTCAGACTAGCCACATTTCAAATGTTCAACAGTCATATGTGGTATTAGCTAGTATAGGAGACTATTGGCTAATAGGTCTAAGGATTCTGAACTCAAACCTAGACCTGGATATTTAAGTAATGTAGGCTAATTTAGGAGTAATAGCAAGTGAACGAGCTAGAAAAGGCAGACTGGACCAGAGCAGAAGGCCAGTCTGAGAGAACTTGAATTTTATATTGCAAACAAGTGAGAAACAAAGAAAAATATTTAACAACTAGCAATGCTGATTAAAGCACTATTTCAGTAAGATTAACCTGTTTTTCTTTATTCAGATACACATAATAAATTCAATATGTAGTTTTTTTCCCCCAACATTTTTACTGCATGAGAGAGTACTGACAAGGAAATGTAAAAAATAATTTCATCAAGTGACTTGTTGATTATCTGATGTATATTTAAGATACTTTTGGATAGTTATTTTTATTTCATGACCATTTTAAGATAATTTTTTGAAAATGATATAAGTTCTAAGAATGTCACCAAAATTTAACACCCTTTACTTTAACAATTTCTATTAGGAGTACCTTTTATCCAGAAATCTAAAATATTTTCAATTAAGTACAAATTTAAGACACTCAAGATCTTATACTCCTGAAATATGTTACAAAAAAAATTTAATTAGGAATAAGATAACTACCTACAAATATCTTTTTTTTTAAGTAAGAGGAGGGGAGATAGACTCCCACAGGAGTCCAACCAGATTTACCCTGTACTCTCACCTGAGGCCAATTGAGCTATTCTCAGCTCCCAGAGCCAACACTCCAACCAATGGAGTCCCTGGCTGTGAGAGAAGAGAGAGAGAAGGGAGGGAGGGAGGGGAAATGAATCAGATGGTCGCTTCTCATGTGTGGCCTGACCAGGGATCGAACCCCAGACACTCACACTCGGGGCCGACACTCTATCCACTGTGCCATCTAGCCAGGGACTACAAATTTCAGTACACATAGAACAGTCTCCTCTAGATTTCTTAACTTCAAAATTGAGAGCTGTTAACACTTCAGATAATTCACCTAAGTCTAAAGAAAAAAAATCAGTACTCAAAAAAGGAGATAAGGAAGCAGGTATGAAAAAACACTGGTCATAAGCCATTCCCTTAGTTACTGACAATGAATGACCACATGAATAAGTGGAACAATAAATTGATGTCTCTCTCTCTCTCTCTCTCAAAATTAATAAATTTTAAAAAAGGATTAATTTAGGCAGAAATGCATAAAATAACCTGAATAAAGGTAGAAGTGAAGGCAAAAGATCCTATCAGTCCAACCAGGTAGATAGAAAAGGAAAAAATTATCAAATATACAAATATGTACACAATATATAATACTGAATGCAAGTATATATCAAATCAAGAAATTGGAATACAAACTGTGAAAACCAAATAACACTAGATTTGAAAACTCAGTAAATTTGTAGATTGCCTGACCTGTGGTGGCACAGTGGATCAAGTGTCAACCTGGAATGCTGAAGTCACCAGTTGGAAACCCTGGGTTTGCCAGGTCAAGACATATATGAGAAGCAACTAGCACGAGTTGATGCTTCCTGCTCCTCCCCCCTTTTCTCTCTAACACCTCTCTCTAAAATCAATAAGTAAAATCTTTAAAAGTAAATAAATTTGTAGATTAATCACTAAAATTAACACAAGAATTAGAAAACTTACATAGAACAGCTACTAAACAAATTAAAATCAGGCTCAAAGTCCTTTTCAGAAAAAGAAAATTGAAGCCTGAGGGGTCTTATAGGTGTGGTCTTATCTTTTACTTGAACACTCAAGTAAAAGATAACCCCTCTCTAAACTGCTCCTGAAAAGAAAATAAACTGTCCAATGCATTTTATAAGTATATCATAACCATGATACCAACATATACTAAGAACTACACCTGAGTTGGCAGGAAGAGAAGAGTGACAATACAATGAAAGTAGAACCAATAAATGTTGTCTACAGACAAGATGTGATGGAACGGGAAAAGGGTTGGGTTTGGTATGACATCAACAGATATAAAAAACACCAGGGAAACATGTTTGGTAAGAGGAGTTCAGTTTGAACCTGAACAACCAGACAGAGATGTGCATAAAGTAGTTGAACATACAGGGATTCAATGCAGAAGAGAAATGAACGAAGATTTGAGAATTAATCTGACAAAGTGGTCTAAACAATAATGTTAAAGGACTAAGAGAAAAGTAATCTGAAAGGTGAAACTTGGAGAATACATATTAATCAGAAAGAAGGAAAAAACAGAAAGTGAGAAAGGGGAAATGAGAAACAAAGTTAGTATAGTCAAAAAAGCTCTCCTTTCATCTACAATAGCTAATTCTTACCCATCTTCCAGAATTGTCCCAGGGAAGGTCTTCTAAGATTCTCCCAGCACCACCAGCACCAGGTCAGGCTGCCACTCTAAGCTCTCACAATACTCTGCACTTAAATTATAATCGTATCATATTTAATTATACAATAGAATTCATTCTTCAACATGTCTCCCCAAATAATCTTTAAGCTCCGTGAGTGCAAAGGTCTTATCTGTTGTTGAATGAAATGGAATGATGAACAAAAGCCAAGGAAAGGCATTTCAAAATGCTACAGAAAGCTCAAGAAGTGGACTCAGAAAAGGGCTTTAAATGTGATTAGGTTATAAATGACCTTTGTGAAGGTGAAATTCAGATAATAAGTGGTTAAAAAGTGAATAGATAGCCAGGAAGTAGACTAATTTTGGCAATCTCTAGAGAGATGGGATTATGAAAAACTGAATTTTAATTTTACTTCAATTTTGATGTTTTACAATTATTCTTTAATGAACATGTCTTACTTTCATAAGGGCAAAACAAAATGTTTTTCATATTGATATGATTTGAAAAGGAAAACCAATAACAAGACAGCTTGAGGAAGTAGTGGACTCAAGGGAAGGTATCTGTAAATTGGATGAACCTTTTTAACTTTTCAATTACAATTGAAATTCAATATTATATCAGTTTCAGATATAATACTGAATTCTAGTGGTTAGATATTTATATAACTTATAAAGCGATCCCCTGGATAATTCTAGCATCCACCTGACACCATAGTTATTACAATCTTATAGACTATATTTCCTATGCTGTACTTTACATCCCCATTACTGTAACTGCTAATTTGTAATTCTTAATTGTAAATTATTGAAATCTTAAGCCCGCTCATACTTTCAAGAACCCTAAGACAAAACAGGGACAACTGATACTGCATGAAATGGGAAAGAAGAGGAAAAATGAAACAAAGTGTTAACTTATATAAAGAACTTTTTAAAAATATTCTTCCACTGAGATGGAAGGAAAGAAGCAGACATGAGAAGGATTCCAATAAATTCTGTGAAGAAAGAAAAAGTTTGAAAGGGCTCCATGGAGAAAGTGCAAGGGTAAAAAGAACAAAACAGGATAATACTGGTTCTATTAAAAGAGCATTCTAAATTTTAATCAGCCTTTTTAAAACAAACCTATTTCCAGCTCAGAACTGCCTGTATGTTAGCTTTAAGTTTAAATATTGAAATCTGGGTCAAAAACTTTTTATTTCAACAGCTGGACACAGTGATAAGCATTAAGTTACATTCTATTTTAATTCAGAACTGAACTCCCCTTACAAGTAAATACAATAAAAGAGCTGTTTTCAACTCAAGCAACAAAATAGTGATCATTTCAAGTATGAGTAACTGAAAAATGCTCCTAAATGTAGAAGTGTTTGCAGAAAGAGGTTCTTTGGTTGTATTTAACTCATCCTATGCCTCACTTTAACAGTTCCGGATTGGCAATCAAGAAAATCCTGGATTCAAATCCCAGCTCACTTTGACAATTTATTTAACCTCTTTCGTCTCGGTCTCCTTGTCTAAAAGATGAAGATTATACAATAACCAGGGTCATCATAAGAATTAAACGACATAACAAGAGGGAAATGTGCCGAGTTCGTATTACATGTGTTCAGAACAGAACAGTTTGCTAACCGTTTAAGAGAAAACCTGCAACACTTCAACCAAATTGAAACATCCGAGAGCATGAAAGAATACAGTCACAAAACTTTGTATTTTAACACAGCCCATTATTTAACACAGCATATTATTTTTCTTTTCTGACGCAAGTTATTATTTTTTTCTTGCCAAACCTTTCTACTACAAGTCTGGGAAAAGAAACAAAAACAAAACAATTACATTCGATCCAATACAAAGTTTTCAGAAAACGAAGCACAGAATCACAACAGACATGGCAGCGGAGGCAGCGCAGGACAACAGGTGAACCTCCGCGAAACCTGGCACCTTCCCACGGACAAGTTTGGAAAAAGGGCTTGCAAGTCCTCCTGGCGCTGCCACCCCACGAAACAGTCATGTTATTTTTTCTTTTTCTGCCCACAGAAACGAACCGCTAGTATCCACCTCTCAGGTCCCGGGCGAGGGAGGTGAGCGCTTTCCATTTAAGGATCGGAGAACGTCCTCGGAGGCGGCTCTGCCCACACCGCCTCCCCAAACTCGGCCTGGAACCCGGGGTGGGAACAAAAGAGGGGCCAGGCGGCCGCTAGGGCCCAAAGTCGGGCACCCCGGGGGCCGCGGTGGCGGCGGGCTCGGGCCTGGGGTGGGGGTGCGGAACGGCAGGGCCCAGTCGGCCGCGGCCTGGCACCATCGTCCGGCGGAGACGCTGCTGGGGCCCCGGCCGCCCCCGCTCGGGCCTCCAGCACGCGCCCGGCTCCCTCGGAGATTTCGCGGGAGTCGGCGCCAGCCCCGAGCCGCGGCCGGGCTCCCCGGGGCGCACACGCACTCTCCTGATGGGTCTACTCACCTAGACCCTGGCGAACTCATCCTCCAGCCTCGGCGCGAACCGGGGTGGGCGCGGCGAGCCGCCGGGGCGCGATGGGGGCCCGCCTCGGCCTCCGCCCTTGCCGTGCGGCGGCCCCAACCTGGTTGCCCCTCGCGCGGCCGTGCGACTCCCCTCTCGCGCGGAGGGACGCGCCAGAACCCGGGCTGCCTTCCTGCGCCCTCCTCGCTCCCCTGCTCCCTTCCTCCTCCACCAAACGCCTGCAGGCGGATTCCAATCTCGGCAGTCGCTGCCGCCGCCGCCGCCGCCGCCACTTGCACGGGGGGGTGAGGGGGCGGCCAGGGCGCGGGCTGGGGGAGGGGCGTCCTCTGCCAGACTCGCCGCCGCGCGCGCGCACTGGGGAACCCCGCCCCGCCCCGCCCCGCTCTGAACGCGAAAGGCGCCGAGCATTCAGCGGAAGCGTCCGAAGGGTCGGTGGGACCTGGCGCCCCGCTGCCGGGGAGCAGGGCCCGCGGCCGGCAAGGGGGCGCCAGGCCGCCGTCGGACTGTGAGGGGAGGGAGGAAGCTTTTCTCCACACGACTCCGCGGGCCCCTCCTCACCGGGCAGCCCCCTCCGCCTCGGCCGCGGGACGCCTGGTCTCCGGAAGCCGCGTCGAGCAGACGTCGCGTGCTGCGGGTGACCTCAGCCGCCTCGCGCGGCCTTTCCTGGGGGTAGGGGGGGCGGGTCCTTCGCTTGGACACCGCCAACAAAACTAACTCTCCAGGTGGGCGCCAGTCGGCGCACCGGCGCAGTGAGCCGGGTCGCTCAGAATGCGCACTCCACACGGAGCGTGACGGCCTAGGAGAGGGGATTGGAGGCACCCTGTTCGTTCTCGCTCACCGCTGCCCGGCTTGCTCCCGCTGGGGACGGGGGGGGGGGGGGGGGGGGGGGGGGGGGAGGGACGCTTGCAGCCCGCTGCGGGCCGACCTTTCCGCCCAGGGCCGCGGGGCCTGCGATACGGAGCCTGTAGGTTATAAAGGTACTAGGTAAGCGGCGTGAACTCAACGGAGCTGAAGTCAGCGCCCTATAAATACTACTCCTTGTCCACCTTTGGCCACGCCAGTGACCTTGGGTGCCCTCTGGATTCTCATTCCCCCGTTTGGAAAATGTCAATAGTTGTCACTCCTTTTCTTCCATTTCTTCTCATTCTGTGTGGAAGTGCTGTTAAAATTATTCAGTGAATTTAGAGTGTAGACCCCGTTTTTTGGTTTTTTTTTTTTAATTCATTTTTAGAGAGGAGACACAGAGTGAGAGAGAGAGAGAAAGGGGGGAGGAGCTGGAAGCATCAACTCCCATATGTGCCTTGACCAGACCAGTGCAGGGTTTTGAACTGATGACCTCAGTGTTCCCAGGTCCACGCTTTATCTACTGCGCCACCACAGGTCAGGCCGTAGCCCCCCCCCCCCCCCGTTTTAACACCAGATGTAACCTAGTAAATATTTCAACAAATATATCATTTTTAATTAAGTCTTTTTACAAAAGATAACCTTTTCTTTAAGTGCCTTTATAAAAATCACTTTTTAAACTGTGGGTAGAAAGGAACGGAAGGAAAAGAATGTGCCTGGTGCTAATATTTGTTTTTATACACATTCTTACTAAAAAGATGTTTAGATTCCAGAATAATTCCTTATATTCTTGTTTAAATGTCCGAATTCCCTGACATTGTTGTTTAGAGATTTTTTTTGTCCATCTTAATTTGCCCCTCTTTTCTCTTTTTACCCACCTTTGCCCTTAATACCTCAGATACCCTCCATAATTCCAAATTCTTTTTTAATTGTTGACTCTCTACTTTTTTTTTTTTCTGAGTTTTAACTGTCTCAGGTTTGAAAGTCATGGGTTACAGTATTTTGTTATGCAGGAAGAATGTATGATACAGTGAGTTCCCTTACATCAACTAAAATTTGTCACTTCAAGTTTCCTACATACTACACTTTTCATTTTAGGGAAATGGCTTGACCTGTTTCAAGGAGATTCAGCCAGATTGACCAAAGAACTCATTGATCTATGATGAGCCATGTGTCATGGCGGATAAAACCATGACAAGTGTGTTAATATACCCTCTAAAACCTAATTCAATTTTCAAACATATAAATCAGTCATATAAATAGACAAGAATCTTAGGTTGGAACTTAAGGACAAGTTTCTGAAATGTACAAATTGGTATTGCCTGGGTTGTTATGCGCCACTGAAAATAAGAGCCAAATGGCAGCATCATGTTTTAAGTTATACCATTTCTACTCTAGAAAAGGATCTCCTTTTCAGTCTTTGGGAATATAACTTGACATCCTTTTGCTCTCCTTAGATAAGACCCACCTAGTGCCCAAGCTTAAATTCTCAGCATTAACACAGTGGACATCCTACCTATTGGCAATTGAACAAGACGTGTTCTTTCTGGCTCCTGGCATGTGTATGCATGCCAGCCTGTTTCTCCGGTTTGCTTGCCCACTGAATGGAGAGAGCAGCTAGGAAAACCACAGAGATATCTGGATACAAATGTTATATCCCCCAAACTCAAGGGCTACAAACACCTCAAGGTCCAGATTTAACATTCTCTAATGTGATTTTTTTTTAAGAAGATTAATAGAGTGGGCTAAAAGGGGCCTTTTTTCTCCACATAGTTAGTTTGAGGTACAGGTCCCAAGAGTGGTAGTTGTATGTCCAAATCATATAACATTAGTTGGAATGGAAAACTACCCTTCTCATACAGTTCTGAGATCCTCAAGGACACCTTCCCTGATTACCTGTCTTCAATTAGCACTCTAACACAACCAATTTCATTTTCTTTGTTTCATTTTCTACTCTATGGAATTACCTTGTTCACTTAGTTATTTGTTATGGTCTGACCTGAGTTTTTTTCTGCCCCACTAGAACGTAAACTCCATGAGAGCAAAGAGCTTGCCAATCTTGTTCTCAAATCTTTCCCTCAAAGCCTCCTTCCTGGCACATAACAAGTGCTCAATAGTTATTAAATGAATGAGAAAGATAAAGATAGAATTACCTCTAAGAATTTCTGAACCTTGTCATCAAAACCCAGTTTTAGAATGTGGCATAATCTATGTTGAAAAGGATGAGAGTGTGTCAGGGAAGCTATGGATTATATATTCTTCAGTGAAATATAGACTTATGCTTTCAGGGAAGGCAGTAATTCGATAGATTAAACCAAGTTGATCCATCCAAAATAATTTTCCTCTTGTAGAGACTTTATGAGACAAAGCAGCACCAAGTCTTTATGGCAATAACAGCATGCCCTTGATAGGAATACCTGAGGCTGGGCTCGTGCCTGGTGTTAAATGGACAAGAGCATTGTGAAGAGTAGAGCAGACAGGTGCATTTCTCAGCATGAGAACCACTACATATCATTTTATTAGTTAACAGTACCCTGTCATTTCTTAGAAGGATCAAGTCAAAACAGAAATTGTGTTTAAGAGAAAGATGATTATATATATATGAACATAATTCATTGCACAAAGTAAACAAAGTTTAAAAATCTCAACTTGTTCTCTTCTTTATAATGATATGTTTTATTTTTATTTCTAAATAACTTGCTCCTCTTCCCATTTCTGTTTTCATTTCTCTTCACTTCAAAGCACTTATTTACTTTGCTCAAAAACAGTTTACTGAGGCTCTTGCTGCAAAATAGCCACCACTTGGTCCTGCCTAGCCCATGGTCTCTGTAGTCCTCTTCTCCCTACTATCAATAAACCCCAATCCTTTTCTTGTGGCAGGAAGACTTTTCAAAGCTCCAGTCCTTAGACTCCTGATGCCTTTGCTACTTACTTGGGGAGCCCTAATCCTTTCTAAGAACTGACTTACAGCCTTGTACTTGTACATATTTGAAGCCCTAGCCTATTCACCTACATGGAACTTAGTTTTCTCTGCCTATTATCTTGACTTTGCTCTCTGGAGTCTGCCCCAGGCTTGCAACACAGACTTTGCTGCGTACCAATAGATAACCCTGGTGGCAACCCTTGCTTGCCTTCAGCTCTTTGTTTCTAATTTCTCTGCTTCATACCTATTTGTCTATAGGGCTCCTTTCCCTATTTATTACCTGATGCTATTGCTGTCAAGGACTACCACCTGTTGTTTGCTCACTGATCTCTGGCTATCAGGTACTGCCTAGAAGGCTAGAGCTCCTCCCACTTAAGCCCTGGAGCTGAGGTTTCCCCACCCTAGTTCCTTCTCAAGCCACGGTAAATCTTCATCCTTAGAAGTTCATTACCTTCATCACCCTGCCTAGCTTTGTCCTGAGAGCAGAGGGGTTTTGACCTATTACACTTTGGTTATTTTTTAACCAAATAAAAATAAATTAAAAAGTGTAATAGGTGTATTTATGTGCTTGTACATAGTATACTATGTGTATATTTATTCATGTACATTATATTTATACATATGTGTGTGTGTGTGTGTGTGTGTGTGTGTGTGTAACCAATCCATATGTGATTCTACTTCAAAACACTAATTCAGGTCATGAATGCCTTTGGGACTAGTAGTCCAGAAATACCAGCATTGGTAGTGGAGTATGATTACCTTGTGAAAGACTAGTCAAAGGAAGACAAAGAGTCGTGATAAAGATTCAAGCTGAGATAACTGGAAAGATACCATTCTGGATCAGGGATGCTGAGGAATTAACAGCCATACTGTACCTACTGTGCATGGTCTACACCCGTGATAACAAACCTATGACACGCGTGTCAGCACTGACACGCATAGCCATTTTCTTTTTTTTTTTTTTTTTTTTAATTTATTTATTTACTATTTACTCATTTTAGAGAGGAGAGAGAGAGTGAGAGAGAAAGGGGGAGGAGCAGGAAGTATCAACTTCCATATGTGCCTTGACCAGACAAGTCCTGGGTCTTGAACCGGCGACCTCGGTGTTCCCAGGTTGACGCTTTATCCACTGCGCCACCACAGGTCAGGCACACGCATAGCCATTTTCGATGACACTCGGCCGCATACCAGAGAAGTATGGGGCCGCATGCCAAGAAGGACGTTTCATCCTTGGCTCCTGCACAGCCAGGTGCAGTAGCCGAGGATAAAACATTTGCTGTAGTGTAGACACTCTGTGCCGGAGGTCTGTAGGCCAAAACAACAGAACTCCGGCACAGAGTGTCTAGTTCTGAGACTTCCGGTTAGGCTGTTTATCTCGAAGTGACACACCACCTGAGTTATGCTTGGTTTTTTTGGCAAATTTTGACACAACAAGCTCAAAAGATTGCCCATTACTGGTCTACAGTTACCAGATATGTTCCTAGGTGTGGCGTGGTGCCACCTGTGTGACCAGGCGTACTACTGTAGTTTACCCACCACATACATTGGAAGTACCTATCCCAGTGCTGGACATGAAGTTCCATAGGACAGGATCTGTCTTATTCTCACTCCATTGGATCCCTGAGGTCTAGTATACTGCCTGGCATACCAACAGATAGCAAATAAATGCTCACTGAATGAATTATAATTAAATATACTAGATGATACAGTGGATTCCTGTCCTCTAAAAGCTTAAAATCTAGTAAAAATAAGACATATATCACTCTCATTTGATGTTTGTTTCTGAGTCAGGATTTGTTGCCCATAAGATAGTTGATGCTGAGTTCTCAATTGATAGTTTGCCTTAATTTATTTTTATCAACCAAGGCAGGGTTGTTTTTTGATTGGTTTAGTTTTGTTTTTGTGGGGTTTTTTTTAGTATTCCTAAGAATTAATGGTAAGACACTTATCTTGTTAGAATGAGAGTCTAACAGATGCTGTAGATAATAACACTGAACCATCATTGACTTTAAGTTATAAAAATTCATATTCAACAAATAATGCTTGAGTTCTGGAGTTCCATTTAAAACCACTTCCTCAATTCTTTCATGGGGAAACACACTGGTAATCACATATTTAACCACTTAAACCAGTACTTGTCAGTGTTTCTATACAATGTAGATTATGTTTAGTTTGCTACCCATCTTCAAACCTATCTTCCTCACTGTATACCTGCATCATAATAGCTAGCTTCCTAATTGGTTATTTCCTCCCTCAAATGCTCAGTTTTCCTAGGTTTCCCTTAATGAGACACCACTCTTATCAAAACTGGGAACCCCTGATATGTGACAACATTGTGTTAGACTGGTCTCTCTACTTCCTACAGAATAGAGCACATTCATTCTCCTTTTAATGTCATTCTGCTTGCAATGCCCAAGTGCCACCTCTTGTAGGAAGTCACCTTCCACTGCTCCATCCTGAACTCGGGCATCTCTCTCCACTGTCTATACCATTGAATTTTTTTTGCATAGTTTACCTGTTTCTATGTTTTTGTTAAAATAAAATTTCATATTTTTATTCACTTAAATGTGAATAGGGGTTTCCCAGCCTCCCAGCCTGAGAAAGGCCAGTTTAAGGGATATCAAAATATACAAGCTATCAAAATAGTAGCTCCAGGCTGGGTCCTACCATTGTAATTTATAAATCCTTGCCTCTGCTAATCCATTTGTTTTCAGTGTCCAACTGGAGGTGGGGGGGGGGGTCCATGCATCTACTCTGCTCTCCCATGAGTCAAAGAAAGCTCTCTTGTTCCTCCCTCCTTTCTACTCTTCTTTGCCCTGGTTGTTACCACAGTTGCTGTATTCACTGTGCTGAGCACAAGGATGGCTAGCTACCTTGTTGGACTCCAAGGGGCACCCTTCATATCCAGCTCTGTGTGAAAGGTGTTCCCTGGAACTGTGCTGTGTGAAACCTGTACCTAGCCCTACTGAACACCACAGAAGTGCCACTCCATGCCTGACCTGTTGTGGCACAGGCCTGACCTGTTGTGACCTGGCTTGCCTGGTCAAGGCATATATGATAGTTGATGCTTCCTGCTCCTCCCCCAGTTCTCTCTCTTTCTCTCTCTCTCTTTAAAAATGAATAAATAAAGTCTTTTTTAAAAAAGTGCATCTGACCAGGAAGTGGCGCAATGGCTAGAGCGTTGAACTGAGATGCAGAGGACCCAGGTTCGAAACCTCGAGGTCGCCAACTTGGGCACGGGCTCATTAATCTTGAGCGTGGGCTCACCAGCTTGAGCACAGGGTCTCTGGCAGAGGCTGATTGAGGTCAGTTGAGGCCCTGGGCACAGAAGAAAATATTGGGCCTCTTAAAAAAAAGAGAGACAGGGAAAATAAAAATACATGTTAACCATATTTTTAAATAAATAAAAAATACTATGCACTATTAATGTTAAAATTGTACATATGAAACCAAACTTGGTGTCATTAGAAAAAAGTGTAAAGTTGGGGTTTTGTGGGGCCTTTAAGAACTTGGGGCTCAGGGTGCGTGCCTGGTACGTCCACTGTTAAATCTGCCTCTGGTTGCTGGCTTGAATGTGGGATCATGGACATGACTCTGGTCGTTGGCTTGAGCCCAAATGTCCCTGGCTTGAGCAAGGGGTCACTTGCTCTGCTTTAGCCATCCCCCACTCCCATTAAGGCACATACATCCAAGAAAGCAATCAGTGAACAACTAAGGTGCCACAACAAAGAATCGATGCTTCTCATCTCTCTCCCTTCTTCTCTGTCCCGCTCTGTCCCTCTCTCTGTCTCTGGCACGTGCACACACACACACACAAGTGCCACTCCAAATACTGGCAGAAGCCTAGTCCCTGACCAGCTGAAAGTGATTGGGTTGCAGGCAGGGGCCATGACCCCCTCCTTCCTTAAGCAAATGAAGGGACATTAAAAAAACTGGATATTCCAGATCACCTTCCCCCAGACATCCGGACTGACTCACCTGGGTGTGGAAGCTCCCCTAGCTTACTTATGGCTAATCCTTTTTTCCCTGTAACAACTACTAGCCCCCACCCTCAAATCCCCTATTTAATCTTACCTTTTAGAGTACCAGTTGCTGACCTCCACATTAGGAGTCAGCCTGGCAGGTGACCCCCTAATAAACCTTTCTTGCCTGAACTCAGGTGTCCTCCTTCAGCTGACCTTACAGAAAGAACCAGCTTTTTCATTGTTTAACATTATATATTACATATATATAACACTATATATTACATTATACTGTTACATTACATAAATATATACTCTTTAGGGCATTTGGGGGAAACAAAAGTGGCTAGATGCATACTTATCAGAATTAAGTCAATTAGAATCCCATATGTGAACATTCTTAATAACAAAAGTTATTCCATTGTTATACTTGGAATAATACATTATATTAATCAACTTTGACTATATGTAACCATATTTCATCAAAACTACGATGATTGATTATAAGAAGCATTCTTATTTATGTACAACTAGGAAAAAACAACACTGCCAATGAAACTAGAGCATCATCATTATTTGTAGACATCCTAATTTCAGGGATGATCAAATCTCAAAAAATGTGTATGTAAGAATTGATGAAATACAGGGTGTTTTAATGAACCTAAAAAGGCAAAAACAATTCCATACAGGCCAGTAGTTTGAAATGTTGAGTTTCCAGGATTTTGGTATATTTTATTTGTTAGTTATTCACAATCTTTGAATAGCCACACAATGAATGTTAACCACAAAAGCAGAGACAGAGCCTGGCTGGGTGGCTCACTGTGTGGAATGCTATCCTTACATGCTGAGGTCGCAAGTTGATCCTTGGTCAGGGCACATACAAGAAGTGACCAATGAGTACACATAAGTGGAACAAGGAGTTGATGTTTCTCTCTCTCTTTCCCTCTCTCCTCTTCTCTCTCTCTCTCTCTCTCTCTCACACACACACACACACACACACACGGAAAAATTTCTTAAAAAAAGAAGAGACAGTACAGTTTAACTGTATAAACATGTAAAAAAATGGAATAATTTATGATTCAGTCATATAAAGTTTAGAAGAAATACTAGTATCAAGTCACATGCTTGGATTATATAACAAATAAAAAATTAAATTCTTACAGCTGCTTATACTGAAATTGTATGATAACAAGAAGAATTGAATTTTAGATGTTACGTGTGTTTTTATTTTTGAAAGAGTGAAACTAAACAATCAGAAAAATCTCAACAGTGCAGTAGAATGACTTGACATCTATCCCGGAAGCTGAACAATAGTGCTTGTTGCCTATGGGTCCCTCAGGAAAAGCCAGCTGTGGATTTCTCTGGTACAATTAATTGCTTCCGCTGTATATAAAATTGAAAGAATTGGGTGCTTTAGTGCGGAAAAAGGATATCCTGCTACACTGCTCCTATTTCCTCACAGAGGCTATTACTGAGCCTTTTGCCATTAATTCACATGTATTGGATTATCCTGTGATGAAAGACTGCAAGGCTTTTCATTTTTATAGTCCCTTATCTCTGTTAGTTGGACCTCTGTGGAGTTACCTGCTCTTCCCCCAAGACTGGTTAATTGCTAGGATGTCAGCTAATGACTGACTTTCTTTTGAGGGACTGTGAGCTCATCTCTGTACTTTTTCTTAGAGTGGCCTTTCTCATTGCTAAGAAAAATTTCTGAGTTTTGCCAACATTTGAAAGGACAAATGTGGCATTTCCTTTTTTTTATTTCCTCCATGTAATGATCATTTTATTTTTTTTAATTTAATTTTTTTAATTTTTATTTATTATTTTAGTAAGAGAGGAAGAGAGAGAGAAAGACAGAGACAGGTACATTGAGCTGTTCCTATAGGTGCCCTGACTGGGGATCAGACCAGCAACCTCTGTGTTTCGGGATGATGCTCTAAACAATCATGCTATATTCAGTCAGGGCTACAAATGTGGCATTTTCAATGCCCACTTTCAATCCCTGCCCACGATACACCTTGACCCAGCAAGTGACTTTTGTAAATCCTCTGTATAGACCATTGTCCAAATACACTAGCAACTTGCTATGTGTAATTATATAAATTTTAAATTAAAATAAATAAAATGAAAATTAAATGTCTTAGTAGCTCAGTAAGTGCTGGAGAGCCATGAGAGGTGAGTGGCTACCATATGGGAAGAGTGAAGACATAGAACATTTGCACTCTCACAGAAATCTGTTAGACAATGTTGGTATAGACTGAGACCTGCTCAACCCGGACCTCCTAAACAGTATTTGAGCCCATCTCCTGAATTGATGTTTCCACTCTCACCATTCAAAACAAATGAGGAAAAACTAGTGCTTGCAAGGATCATTTCTTTAGTTGGTTACTAAAGGAGTTTCTCTGAACATGCAGAACATCAGAAATGGGGGTTGCTGTTCAACAACTATAAAGTTACAGTTATGTAAATGTTCTTACCACATAAAATAAAATTTTTAACTCATAGAAAATTGGCCAAAATTCTAATAGTGATTGTCCCCAGGTAATGGAAATAGGATTATTTTCTTCTTCCACTTATTTGTGTTTTCCGATTTTATTCAATAAGTACATATGCCTTTCTTAATAAAAATCATATTTAAGATACTTAAATCCGTATGACCAGGCGGTGGCGCAGTGGATAGAGCATCAGACTGGGATGTGGAAAACCCAGGTTCGAGACCCCGAGGTCGCCAGCTTGAGCGCAGGCCCATCTGGCTTGAGCAAAAGCTCGCCAGCTTGGACCCTAGGTCGCTGGCTCCAGCGGGGGGGGGGGGTGGTTCGGTCTGCTGAAGGCCCACAGTCAAGGCACATGTGAGAAAGCAGTCAATGAACAACTATGGTGTCACAATGGCAACGAAAAACTAATGATTGATGCTTCTCACCTCTCTCCATTCCTGTCTGTCTGTCCCTATCTACCCCTCTCTCTGTCCCTGTAAAAAAAAAAAAAAAAAGATACTTAAACCCATTCATTTATGGTATCAGCAATTTCACACCAAGGTGGTTTTAGCCAGCCTCTGTCTCAAAGAAAGAAAGTAGTCATTTTGAACCATTTTCTTTAAAAATTACTCTCAGCCAACATCTATTAGGTGAGAGATCTGTGTTCCCTTCTATCCTAGCATGAAAGCATCAAAGAGCCTATACTGGGTACCCTAGAGCCACAGAACATCTCTCTGGAAGAGGTGACTCACGAGTGCCAGCAATCCTCTCACCCAGGCATTTGTCAGGAATTTTGCCAGGATCCACACGTTTCTAAACTATAGTCCAGAGTCTGGGAATCAGGACCCAGCAAATTAAGGAGGTTCGTGGAGCTGAACAGTGCTCTAGTTTTACCTCTGAAGTCCTCATTTCCTAAACGTTCAGGCATGATCACACAGGTTTAATTAGGAACAGCGAGCTGTTTACAGCAAGTTATAAATTGTGTAAAACAGGCCACAGTGGTCCCTCCCAAAGGATGTCCCATGAACCCTTACTTCTCCACCTCCAGATTCAGGACATATAGGCTTGGTGAAGCAGGGTGCTGCAATGCCAGCTAGAGGAGTAGCCCAGAAGTTCCTCTCCAGAACTTTCTATGACCAAAGGGGATGGCCAAAAAACTTTTGGAAAGCCTCCATTTTTTCTTTCTTTTCATCCTTGAAATTTAACCCTTTGAGTAGTGAGTTTTTTTCATGCTCGCTGACCCCTGAGAGTGAAGTTTTTTTTCAAATAATGAAATTAGTTTCAGTTACAGTTTTATTAACTTAAAATCATATTTGTTTGATAACCAATTTATGGAAACAAGAACATTCATTTGCCTTTTTTTAATGTTGCTTTACACGTTTTTAAAACAAATCAATCGTATTCTGAATGGTCAGGAGGTATGAGGACGTACATAAATGTCCGTATTACTCAAAGGGTTAAAGCCAATCCACTGTTTTCTTGACTGGTATTGCACCCACCTATAGAGAGAGACACTTCAGAAACAGGCTAAGCAACAAAATGTAGTGGGAAGAATATCAGCTTTGGAGTCAGAAGTCTGTCTGAACTTTCTCACTTTTAGCCTCAGACACAATTTATCAACATCTCTGAATCCCAATTTCTTCATCTATGAAATAGGTATAAAGAATATCAATCTAATGAGACGAACATGAAAATTAACTGAGACTATATGGAAAAGAGTTGGCATACAGTCAGCACTCAACTTTATTACCTCTCCTTTTCCTTCTAGAAAGTGATTGGTCCATTAGTGTTTATTAGTTGAAGGGGAAAGAAAACAAAATGTAAAACTCTTTTTTTTAAGTATTACTAAACAATTTTTAAGTAATGCAAAACTGGAAACAATATTTCACTTTTGTCTTTTCTTTTTTTTTTTTACAGCGACCGAGAGAGAGTCAGAGAGAGGGATAGATAGGGACAGACAGACAGGAACAGAGAGAGATGAGAAGCATCAATTATTAGTTTTTCGTTGCTGTTGCGACACCTTAGTTGTTCATTGATTGCTTTCTCACATGTGCCTTGACCATGGGCCTTCAGCAAACTGAGTAACCCCTTGCTGGTGCCAGCGACCTGGGGTCCAAGCTGGTGAGCTTTTGCTCAAGCCAGATGGGCCTGCGCTCAAGCTGGCGAGCTCGGGGTCTCAAACCTGGGTCTTCCGCATCACAGTCCGACGCTCTATCCACTGAGCCACCGCCTGGTCAGGCCAATATTTCACTTTTTTTCAAGAGACCACTGCTTTAAAGTGCTTTTATCTCTGGCTTGAGAATGATCTATTTTGCTTTATTTATTTATTTATTTATTTATTTATTTATTTATTTATTTTTTACAGACACAGAGAGAGGGATAGATAGGGACAGACAAGCAGGAACGAAGAGAGGTAAGAAGCATCAATCCTTAGTTTTTCGGTGCTGTTGCACACCTTAGTTGTTCATTGATTGCTTTCTCACATGTGCCTTGACCACGGGCCTTCAGCAGACCGAGCACCCCCTTGCTGGAGCCAGCGACCTTGGATCCAAGCTGACGAGCCCTTGCTCAAGCCAGATGGGCCCCACGCTCAAGCTGGCGACCTCGGGGTCTCGAACCTGGGTCTTCCGCATCCCAGTCTGATGCTCTATCCACTGCGCCACCGCCTGGTCAGGCCTATTTTGCTTTTGAAGGTCTTTCAATGAAACTTGAGCACTTGTCAGGTGACAGGAAACGGTGTATATGTGGGCAAAATGTTAATAATAGCATTTAAAAGAAAATGCCCAGTCTGACCTATGGTGGCACAGTGAATAAGAGCATTGACCTAGAATGCTGAGGTCATCAGTTCAAAACCTCGCGCTTGCTGGGTCAAGGTACATATGAGAAGCAGTTATTGCTTCTCTCTCCTCCCCCCCTTTCTCTCTTCCTTTTCTCTAAAACCAGTGAATAAAATCTTGAATAAATAAATAAAAACAAAAACAAACAAATAAATAAAAGATGTCCAGACCCACCAGTTCCAGATCTGAGTGGGTTAATATGAAACACAGCTGTGGAACAGGGATTCACATCTGTTTTTCTGGGTGTGGATTCTAGGGTAGTTTTAAGATGTGGTGGCAAATTTTTAGCTCGTTCTATCTTTCCTGGTGAATCTAGAGGCATAATATCCAGAGTATTTTGGTGGTGGAAAAGCTGAATGAGATTCTGTTTCAGCTATTTAACATAAAGTTCTGAAAAAGAACTCATATGCATGGTTTCAGAAGTGTGTTAGGAACACTTTTGGTGCAAGCGACCCAGTCAACCACTTGGTAACACCACCTTGATCTTCACTGAACAGCTGCTCCATTTCTTCACTTTTGATACCCAAAGTGCATCTTAGTAATTGTCACACTTCATGTCGTTCATGTTCTGGTGTTTGAAAATGTGCCATAAAGAGGTTTCTTATTTGGATACTGTTGACTTGTCCTTCTGCACTACCTAGTCAGTTTATTAATTTTGTTTGTACAGCATCCAACACTTCCTGTTGGACTTCATTTTGCTTTTTAAATTATTCAGTTTGTTCTTCCTTCAGATTCAAGCCAGCATTTGCTTTCTGCAGACATCCTGGTAATACCACCAGAGTTCCTTTTAGACTCTTCCTTCTCCATCCATTCTGCTAGTACCAACTTCACACCAGCTAGAGTGCTGGCATACTGCTTTTCTTGTCCCCTGAGAGACAGAAAGCTGTAGTGCACTTTCATCTCCTTGGTGACATGCCGCTGTTCCTGCCATGACTCTACCTGCAGACTGGCTTGATGGCTTGTCTTTTCCGTTGCATTAGAAAATGAATGTAGCTTTCCTTCCAATATTGTGACTTTCCTTCTTAGTGTAGCCGACTTATCTTCTGCAGCCCAACCTTCTGGCAAAGGAGAATCTTCTGATTCTAAAACACGGTTGAGCAATCTGTCCAGCCTGGTTTAAGCATAATTCTTTGTCATGTAAATGTTAAGCCTCCCCCTGTAAGGCACAATTTTCCATTTGTTTCTGCTTCAATGCCAACATGACTTCATCTCTCTCCTGTTAAAACAGAACTGTCTTTTCCTGCATTGATGTAACTGCATTTAGAAGCTGATTTAATTCCTCCATCTCACCCTGTTCTTTTTCTTTCAATAGTTGCTCTAGAGCAAGAGCCTTCTTCGTCATGGCAACATAGTCAAATTCTTTCTCTTTTCTCATCATAGAAAGTTGCATATGTGTCTCTTGTAGTAACTTTGTGTCCTTTCCCCTAGATGTTTCTACTGTGTTTTTCATTTTCCTGTTTTAGTTTCATATATCCACTTCAAAATTTAGTAAGTCTCTCCTTCAGGTTGGGTACTGCTTGCCCCCAAAGTTTATTTTTGCTCACTTCATTAGTGAAAATTTCACTTAAAGTAATGCAGCACTTTTTGCTTTGATTAAGAGCTCTTTTTCCTTAAGTGAGTTTTGTAAAACATCTTTCTCCTTTCGTGGTGGGGGGTGGGGGAGCTTAATTTCTGAATAAGTTTGTTCACACTGTTTTCTTTCTAGTTTAAGAGGTGACAGCAACTGAATTAGAAAACGATTATTTTTCTCAAGTGTTCTAATCGTTTCTTCTTTTTTCTGTGTTGATTTTCTCAGCTCTGGGACCTCTCTTCTTGGAGCAATTGAGAAGATCCACTGAATTCATCAGCTTTAAACTTATTTTTATTTTATTCATTTTAGAGAGGATACACAGAGTGAGAGAGAGAAAGAGAGAAAGGGGGGAGGAGCTGGAAGCATCAACTCCCATATGTGCCTTGACCAGACCAGTGCAGGGTTTTGAACTGGCGACCTCAGTGTTCCCAGGTCGACGCTTTATCCACTGCGCCACCACAGGTCAGGCAAATTCATCAGCTTTAACTGCCTTAAGAGAGTCTGTAGATTCTGAAGTGATTGATCCGGCAGAGGACTGTGGTGAAATAGGTCAAATTTACCTAAAAGCAATTTAGCATTGCAAAGCCACCCTGTGCTGAACTGAATTTGTCTGATTTCTTCTCCAAATTTTGGACTCTTGAAAGTTCCTTTTCATTTTGTTTGATATGTTTCTTAAGCTCAAGGTTCTCCTTCTGGATATTTCAATTATATTTTTATGACTAATTTAGCTGATTACTAAATCTTCTATTTTATTCTCAAGCTCTGCTTGGTTAAATAGTAAAACTCATTAACAGCCAATTCACTTTGAATTAACTTTTCTTCCTGCTGTCCTGACTGTTCAGTGATGTTCACTTACTTGATTATCTTCCAATTGATAAACTCTCTATTTTCATCATCTAGCTTGTTTTAATGTACTGATGATGCTATCTCACTTGTTTTGTTGTTTTTGATAGCTGATCTTTCATTAAAACCATGTGCTTTGCAGCTTCTTGCTTCTGTTGAACCAACTCTCCTAATTCAGCTATTATCTGATTGAGTTTGGTCCTTGGCCTTCAAGTTCCATCTTAAATGCTTTACTTCTGAATCTTAATTCATGTCTCTCATAACTGTGCTTTTACTTCCTTCACAGTCATTGTTCAATTTTAAAAGTGAAATTTGAAGTTCTTTCTTTTCTTGACTTAATGATGAATCTTCTTTTTCTAAACCTTGAATCTGTTCTTTAAGTTTCGGGTTGTCCTCAATGAGATTGTGATCCTGGCTTAAGCTGCTTTGTCTCCTTATTTTATTTGCAGTGCTGTAGCACTCTGAACTCTGCCTCCACGTTATCCTCTGTGGAAGAACTCTGTCCTTTTCTGTCCCTATATCACTTTGCTTCCCACTGTAAGACTTCAATTCACAATCTTCAATTGTTTCTTTCTTTTTCTCATTCATCCGATCTTCTTTTTTTTTTTTTTTTTTTTATTCATTTTAGAAAGGAGACACAGAGTGAGAGAGAGAGAGAAAGAGAGAAAGGGGGGAGGAGCTGGAAGCATCAACTCCCATATGTGCCTTGACAGGACCAGTGCAGGGTTTTGAACTGGCGACCTCAGTATTCCCAGGTCGACACTTTATCCACTGTGCCACCACAGGTCAGGTTCATCCGATCTTCTTTTCTCCTTAAAATATCTCTGTCATTTTTTGCAGAAGATAATTTCTTACTGATGTATATAATCGTAACCTCAAATTCTTTGATCTTCTTAGTAAATTTTTCCTTTTCAGTTTGCGGAACCTGAATAGATTTTTGCATATCACAAATGTTAGTGCCATCAGTTACTATGAATTCCCGAGCAACCCCGCTGATTATCATGAGCAGGTTTAGAGGCAGATCAAGGTCAGTTGAGGCTCTGGGCACAGAAGAAAATATTGGGCCCCTTAAAAAAAAGAGAGAGAGGGAAAATAAAAATACATGTTAACCATATTTTTAAATAAATAAAAAATATTATGTAGTATTAATGTTAAAATTGCACATATGAAACCAAACTTGGTGTCATTAGAAAAAAATGTAAAGTTGGGGTTTTGGGGACCCTTCAGAAGTTGGGGCCGAGGGCAGGTGCCTGGTGCACCTGCTGTTAAATCTGCCTCTGAGCAGTTTTGTAACTTTCCTAATCTATGAAAGGAATAAATGATAGTGCCTACTTTATGCAGTGTTCTATAGCTTAAGTTATAATGTATGTAAAGTGCTTACTCAGGGACTGGTAAGTTGTTTTTTTTAAATTGAGAGGCAATAGGGCAGAGAGACAGACTCCCATGTGCACCCCAACCGGGATCCACCTGACTAGCCTCTACCAGGGGTGATGCTCTGCCCAACTGCGGCTGCTGCTTCACGCAACTGCGTCTGCTGCTCCACCCAACTGGGGCCACTGCTCCATTGCTTGGCACCCGAGCTATTTCAGCACCTGAGGTGAAGACATAGAGCAGGGGTGCCTACACTTTTTCAGCTTGCGAGCTACTTATAAGATGACCAAGTCAAAATGATCTACCTACAATAAAAATGCAAAACATAAATTTATTTCTTCTATATTATCATTATTTAAGTTACTATTATTACTATTTAATATTGTGTATTCTTCTTTCACCTTTCTCCTTCTCAGCTCTCTTTTTGGAGGAAAGTCAATGTCATAGTTTTTATGAACAGTCCGAAAAAACCGCTCCACATTTCCCTTCTTTGGAATAGCAATGGCACGCAGACTGATGAGGCAAACGCACTTAGAATATGACAGTGAAAAAAATCCCCTCCCATTCTGTATGAAAGTGGTAGGTTTTAGGCTTCTTACTCAGACCAGCTACGGCACTCATTTTTATACCCTTTGTTGTATTTAGTTTAAATAAATTGAAGGCTAACTACGCAGCAATGTAACTGAACAAGTTAGTGCGGTTTAACGCGCATGCGTAGGGTGTCAAAAGTTCAGATGTCAGATTGGCTACCCTGTATGCTAATCAAAAGACAAATGTCTTTTTAATGTCATGCGATCTACCCACACTTCCTTCGCCATCGACCAGTAGATCGCAATCAACGTATTGAGCACCCCTGCCGTAGAGCCATCCTCAGCGCCTAGGGCCAACTTTGTTTGAATAATTTGAGCCATGGTTGTGGGAGGGGGAGAGAGTCACAGAGTAAAAGAGAGAAGGAGGAGGGGTGGAGAAGTAGATGGTCCCTTCTCCTATATGTCCTGACCAGGAATCAAAGCCTGGACTTCCATATGTCTGGCTGACGCTCTACTGATGAGCCACCTGGCCAGGGCTTTAAGTTTTCAGATGTTATTATTATTTATTTTAGAGGTTCTAAAACTAGAGTACCGTATTATGGGTATCAGAGTATTTATTATCCTTAAACTAGGGAGTTTTAAAAGTTAGACATTCTAAGGTATTAAAGTAGCTTTTGAGATCTTTTTCTTTTTCATTGCAGAGTTTTTGTTTTTGTTTTTTACAGAGACAGAGAGAGGGATGGACAAGGACAGACAGACAGGAACGGAGAGGGATGAGAAGCATCAATCATCAGTTTTTCATTGTGACACCTTAGTTGTTCATTGATTGCTTTCTCATATCTGCCTTGACCATGGGCCATCAGTAGACCGAGTAACCCCTTGCTCAAGCTAACCCCTTGCTCAAGCCAGTGACTTTGGGTCCAAGCTGGTGAGCTTTTGCTCAAACCAGATGAACCCGCGCTCAAGCTGGCAACCTCGGGATCTCGAACCTGGATCCTCCGCATCTCAGTCTGACATCTCAGTCTGATGCTCTATCCAATGTGCCACCGCCTGGTCAGGCCATTGCAGAGTTTTTTTTGTTTTGTTTTGTTTTTAACAGGGGGAGGGAGAGAGAGAGAGAGAGAGAGAGAGAGAGTAAGAGAGAAGGATAGATAGGGACAGACAGACAGGAACAGAGAGAGGTGAGAAGCATCAATCATTAGTTTTTCATTGCCCTTAGGACACCTTAGTTGTTCAGTGATTGCTTTCTCACATGTGCCTTGACCGCGGGCCCTCAGCAGACCGAGCAACCCCTTACTGCAGCCAGCGACCTTGGATCCAAGCTGGCAAGCTTTTGCTCAAGCCAGATGGGCCCGCGCTCAAGCTGGCGAGCTCAGGGTCTCGAACCTGGGTCTTCCGCATCCCAGTCCAACGCTTTATCCACTGCGCCACCGCCTGGTCAGGCAGGCCATTGCAGAGTTTTAAGTCACATTACTAACCTGGCTCTAAGTACCATTAGGGAAAGCTGGATAACTCTAAGTAGAAATTTTGCTTAACAGTATTACCTTTATTCTAACTTAAATAGTTGGTGCCATCCTTCTCTATTCTAGCCCTTGATCATACAGTTAGTAGAATCCAGAACTCAGAGTGTGGAGATAACAAAAACACCAAAGGTACGTTTTCTTTGTTTGTTTTTTAATTTATTGATTGATTTTAGAGAGAGAGGAAGGGAGAGAAACAGACAGAAACATGATCTGTTCCTGTATGTGCCCTGACCGAGGTTGGAACTGGCAACCTCTGTGCTTCAGGACAATGCTCTAACCAACGGAGCAATCCAGCCAGGGCTAAAGGTAAATATTTGAATAAAATTTTCATAGTAGTAATGAAACTGCTCAAATATATTACTAGATTTGTCTAAGACATTTGTGAACATTGTACTACTTGGTCACAGTATTAAGTCCACTAGATCTAAGTACCATGATGTCAAGGATTTTAATACGCTTTACTCACTGATGTTCCACCACACACCATTCCCCACAGTTGGAACTGTGCCTAGAGCATTGGGTGCAATGAATGGCTAATGAAATTGTTACTTAATTCAACATATAGTTTTGGCTGAAATTACTAAATTCGTTTCAATAGCTTCTTGTGTACATCTTTTTGCATAAAATAAGACTTAATAAGTATTTCTTGAATTAATTTATATAAGTGACATTATTTACATTTTTATAGCTAAGGAATATTGTAGAATGTTGTTTGCCTATGAAGGTACTAATGAAGATGAACTTTTATTTTAAGATTTTATTTATTGATTTTAGAGAGAGGAGAGAAAGTGAAAGAGAGGCAGTAGGGGAAGAACAGGAAGCATCAACTCATAGTTGTTGCTTCTTGTATGTACCTTGACTGAGCAAACTCAGGGTTTTGAACTGGGGACCTCAGCATTCCAGGTTGACACTTTATCCACTGTGCCACCACAGATCAGGCAAGATGAACTTACTTTTAAAGAGAGATAATCCATTTGATAAGTAGGGTATTTCTCAGGTACCCTAGAATATAAGTTCTAGAAGAGCTAAGACTTTCTCTTATTTATTTCTGTGCCCCGAGAACCTGGCACATAGGAAAGTTCTCATTTACTTATTTATTTATTTTTGTTGAGAAAACTTTTATTATCTATCTTTGTTATAACTGATACATTGGGAATTATTTTTACCATTGTCTTTTGTGTTTTCTCTAACCCTCACCCCCTCCAGGTTTCTATTATCATTTCTTTTTTCACCTCATTCCATCTTTTTCCACCTGTTTGCTGTAGCTGTAGTTTTTATAACATATAAAAATAAATATAAATAACTTAAATGTCCCTCAACATATAAATGGTTAGAAAATTTCATACTGTGAAAAATGGTACAGCCATTTGAAAGAATGAGGTATTTTTATAACTTGGAATGAATTAAGGCACAAAAGAAAAGAAAACCCAGTAGTACGGGGGTATGGGCAGAATCCTGTAAGTACTATTTGTAATAGAGTAGAATTATAAATATTTTGTTTTTGCTATAATCTTATCAAATAGTTTCCAAATTACTTCCCATTGTTTTAAATTAACGATCCGACAGTTCAGTTTATGTAATTTTTAAAGTCATACAGTTGTACTAAGTTCTCGTGGAAGGATGGCAGTTGGAAGGAATTGAAGAAGATCCTGTTAATTTCTAAAGCAAATGAATAATGTGACTAATTTTTAGTGTGTAAAATGTTGACAAGAATGTGAAGTAAGTTATAGTTTGGAAATTCATATCCTTTCTCTACCTTCTTCTCCCACTTCCTTTCTCCTCTCCTTCTCGTAACGTTTTATCCTTGTAAATTAATTTTAAAATTCTTTGACTTATATTTAAAAAATTAAACCCAATTTTATAACTACTGCTAGAAGTCATACGTGAGAAATATTTTCTATTAGGAGGACCTTATGATCTATTTAGGTCTCTTTTTTTCTTGTAAATATAATGAAATTCAGTAGTTTCCTATTTTATAATTTTCCTCCTCATTTAAACATAACCCTTATTATCTTAATTATTTTTCATTTTGCGTTTTAGGAAACTGGAGAGCTGGGGGAGGGGTGGAGAAGGAGGAGAGAATGAAGTGAGAGGGGGAGGGGTGGAGTAGCAGATGGGTGCTTCTTCTGTGTGCTCTGACCAGGGATTGACCCTGGGACTTCCACATGCCCGGCCGACGCTCTACCACTAAGCCAACTGGCTAGGGACAAATTAACGTTTACTTTTTAGTAGCACAATTGCCTTTGTGTTCTAAAAAAATTCTTTATAAAGTATGAACTTTTTTCTACCCTGTAGCCCCAAAGTCTGAGCTGATATCTGCAAAGAAGTATTTTCCTCTAAAGCTTGAAGAAAAGATGAAGCTGATTTTTCCACTTCCAGAAAAATAACTTTTCTTTGTTGTCATTGTAAAAACAAATTCTCCATACTGAGTGAGTCACTTACACTGATTTTTTTATTTTTTAATTTTTATTTTTTTGTATTTTTCCGAAGTTAGAAGTGGGGAGGCAGTCAGACAGGGACCCACCTGGCATGCCCACCAAGGGGTGATGCTCTGCCCATCTGGGCCATTGCTCTGTTTCAGCCAGAGCCATTCTAGCACCTGAGTTGGAGACCATAGAGCCGTCCTCAGTGCCTGGGCCAACTTTGCTCCAATGGAGCCTTGGCTGTAGGAGTAGAGGAGAGAGATTAAGGAGAGGGGGAAGGGTGGAGAAGCAGATGGGCACTTCTCCTGTGTGTCCTGACTGGGAATCGAACCCAGGACTTCCACATGCTGGGCCAACACTCTACCGCTGAGCTAACTGGCCAGGGCCTACACTGATTTTTTTTTTTTTTTAATTTTAATATATATTTTATTATTATTAATTCTAATGAGGTGACACCAATAAATCAGGGTACATATGTACAATGAAAACATCTCCAGGTTATCTTATCATTCAATTGTGTTGCATACCCATCACCAAAAGTCAAATTGTCCTCTGTCACCTTCAATCTGGTTTTCTCTGTGTCCCTCCCCTCCTCCCTATCCCACTTTTCCCTCCCTCCCCCCATCCCATAACCAACACTCTCTTGTCCATGTCTCATACCCTCACTTTCATGTCCCACCTATGTATGTAATCGTGCTGTTCTCAGTTTTTCTTTTTTTCTGATTTACTTATTTCACTCCGTATAATGTTATCAAGGTACATCCATTTTGTTATAAATGATCCGATGTCATCGTTTCTTATGGCTGAGTAGTATTCCATAGTATATATGTACCATAACTTTTTAATCCACTCATCTTCTGACGGACACTTGGGCTGTTTCCAGATCTTCGCTATTGTGAACAATGCTGCCACGAACATGGGGGCGCATTTCTTCTTTTCGAACAGTGCTATGGTGTTCTTAGGGTATATTCCTAAAAGTGGGATAGCTGGGTCAAAAGGCAGTTCGATTTTTAATTTTCTGAGGAATCTCCAAACTGTTTTCCACAGTGGCTGCACCAGTCTGCATTCCCACCAGCAGTGCAGAAGGGTTCCCTTTTCTCCACATCCTCGCCAGCACTTATTCTGTGTTGTTTTGCTGATAAGTGCCATTCTGACTGGTGTGAGGTGATATCTCATTGTGGTTTTAATTTGCATTTCTCTAATGATTAG
Organism: Rhynchonycteris naso; assembly: GCA_037038555.1. NCBI lineage: Eukaryota > Metazoa > Chordata > Mammalia > Chiroptera > Emballonuridae > Rhynchonycteris > Rhynchonycteris naso. The sequence goes on along the minus strand of CM073001.1, from coordinate 83,059,544 downwards.
TGATGTTGAGCATTTTTTCATATGCCTATTGGCCATCTGTATGTCCTCTTTGGAGAAATTTCTATTCATTTCTTTTGCCCATTTTTTGATTGGGTTGTTTGTCTTCCTGGTGTTGCGTTTTATAAGTTCTTTATAAATTTTAGTAATTAACCCCTTATCAGATGTGCTGTCGAATATGTTCTCCCATTGTGTGGTTTGTCTTTTTATTCTGTTCCTATTGTCTTTAGCTGTGCAAAAACTTTTTAGTTTGATATAGTCCCATTTGTTTATCTTGCCTTTTATTTCAGTTGCCCATGAAGATAAATCGGCAAATATACCGCTGCTACAGATGTCGGAGAGCTTGCTGCCTATGTTTTCTTCTAAGATGCTTATGGTTTCACGGCTTACATTTAAGTCTTTTATCCATTTTGAGTTTGTTTTTGTGAATGGTGTAAGTTGATGGTCTAGTTTCATTTTTTTGCAGGTAGATGTCCAATTTTCCCAACACCATTTGTTAAAGAGGCTGTCTTTACTCCATTGTATGTTCTTTCCTCCTTTGTCAAATATCAGTTGTCCATAAAGCTGTGGGTTTATTTCTGGGTTCTCTGTTCTGTTCCATTGATCTATGTGCCTGTTCTTATGCCAGTACCAGACTGTCTTGAGTATAATGGCCTTATAGTAAACCTTGATATCAGGAAGCGTGATACCTCCTGCTTTATTTTTTCTTTTTAAGATTGCTGAGGCTATTCGTGTTCTTTTTTGGTTCCATATAAATTTTTGGAATATGTGTTCTATATCTTTGAAGTATGTCATTGGTATTTTAATTGGTATTGCATTGAATTTATAAATTGCTTTAGGTAATATAGACATTTTAATGATGTTTATTCTTCCTAGCCATGAGCACGGTATATGCTTCCACTTGTTTGTATCTTCCTTGATTTCTTTTATCAATGTTCTATAATTTTCCGAGTACAAGTCCTTAACCTCCTTGGTTAAATTTACTCCTAGGTACTTTATTTTTTTGGCTGCAATAGTGAAGGGGATTGTTTCCTTAATTTCTTTTGCTGATATTTCATTGTTGGTGTATAGAAATGCCTCTGATTTCTGAGTATTAATTTTATATCCTGCCACCTTGCTGAAATCATTTATAAGGTCCAGTAGTCTTTTGACTGAGACTTTAGGGTTTTCAATATACAATATCATATCATCTGCAAATAATGACAGTTTTACTTCTTCTTTTCCAATTTGTATGCCTTTTATTTCTTCTTCTTGTCTGAGTGCTGTAGCTAGGACTTCCAGAACTATGTTGAATAAGAGTGGTGAAAGTGGGCAACCCTGCCTGGTTCCTGATCTTAAGGGGATTGCTTTTAATCTTTGTCCATTTAGTATGATGTTTGCTGTCGGTTTATCGTAGATGGCCTTTATCATGTTAAGGAATGATCCCTGTATTCCCACTTTACTGAGAGTTTTGAGCATGAATGGGTGCTGGATTTTATCAAATGCCTTTTCTGCATCTATTGAAATTATCATGTGATTTTTGTCCTTCCTTTTGTTTATGTGGTGAATCACATTGATTGATTTGCGAATATTGAACCAGCCTTGCCTCTCCAGAATAAATCCCACTTGATCGTGGTGTATGATTTTTTTCATATATTGCTGGATCCGGTTGGCTAATATTTTGTTGAGAATTTTAGCGTCTAAATTCATCAGGGATATAGGCCTATAATTTTCTTTCTTTGTGTTGTCTTTGCCCGGTTTTGGGATCAGAATTATGCTCGCCTCATAAAAGGAGTTTGGAAGTCTTCCTTCCTCTTGAATTTTTTGAAATAGCTTGAGGAGAATAGGAATTAGTTCTTCTTTGAATTTTTGATAGAATTCACTTGTGAAGCCATCAGGCCCAGGACTTTTCTTTTTTGGGAGTTTTTTGATAACTGTTTCTATCTCATTTGTTGTAATTGGTCTGTTTAGGTGTTCTGATTCTTCCAGATTGATTTTTGGAAGGTTATATGATTCAAGAAATTTGTCCATTTCACCAAGATTGTCTAATTTTTTGGCATATAGTTCTTCATAGTATTTTCTTACAATGCTTTGTATTTCTGTTGTGTCAGTTGTTATTTCTCCACTGTCCTTTCTAATTTTATTTATTTGAGTCCTCTCTCTTTTTTTCTTGGTGAGTCTAGTTAAAGGTTCATCAATCTTGTTTACCTTTTCAAAGAACCAGCTTCTTGTTTCATTGATCCTCTGTATTGTTTCCTTAGCCTCTATGTCATTTATTTCTGCTCTGACCTTTATTATTTCCTTCCTTCTACTTGTCTTGGGTTTTATTTGTTGTTGTTTTTCTAGTTCTTTTAGATGCAGGGTTAGGTTGCTTATTTGAGCTTTTTCTAGCTTCATATGATATGCCTGTAGTGCAATAAACTTCCCTCTCAGAACTGCTTTTGCTGTGTCCCATAAATTTTGAGTTGATGTATGCTCATTATCATTTGTTTCTAGAAACTTTTTTATTTCTTCTTTGATCTCATTGTTAATCCATTCATTATTTAATAACATGCTATTTAGTTTCCAAGTGTTTGAGTATTTTTCAGTTTTTCTTTTGTGGTTAATTTCTAGTTTCATGGCATTGTGATCAGAGAAAATGCTTGATATGATTTCAATCTTCTTAAATTTATTGAGACCATTTTTGTGTCCTAACATGTGGTCTATCCTAGAAAACGTACCATGAGCGCTTGAGAAGAATGTATATTCTACTGCTTTAGGGTGAAAAGTTCTGAAGATATCTATTAAATCAAGTTGATCTAGTGTATCCTTTAAGTCTGCTGTTTCTTTATTAATTTTCTTTCTTGAGGATCTATCCAGTGTTGTTAGAGGGGTATTGAAATCCCCTACTATGATAGTATTGCTGTTAATCTCGCCCTTTATATCCATCAAAGTTTGCTTTATGTATGTCGGGGCTCCTATATTTGGTGCATAGATATTTACAATAGTTATATCTTCCTGTTGAATTGTTCCCTTTATCATTATGTAGTGTCCTCCTTTATCTCTTACTACAGCCTTTGTTTTAAAGTCCATTTTGTCTGATATAAGTATTGCTACCCCTGCTTTTTTTTCATTTCCATTTGCATGAAATATTTTTTTCCATCCTTTTACCTTCAGTCTATGAGCATCTTTTGTTTTAAGGTGTGTCTCTTGTAGACAGCATATGTATGGGTCCTTTTTCTTTATCCATGCAGCTACCCTATGTCTTTTGATTGGATCATTTAATCCATTTACATTTAAGGTTATTATTGATATGTAGTTGTTTATTGCCATTTTATTCTTTAAAGCTGTATTCTTCTTTTGCTCTATTCATTCCTCCCTTTAAACTGTTCACAAGAGGCCCCTTAGTATCTCTTGCAGAATTGGTTTGGTTTTTATGAATTCCTTGAGGCTTTCTTTTTCTGGGAAGCTCTTTATTTCTCCTTCAATTTTAAACGTTAGCCTTGCTGGATAAAGTAGTCTTGGTTGTAGGTTCTTGTTCTGCATTACTTTGATTATTTCTTGCCATTCCCTTCTGGCCTCAAGTGTTTCTGTTGAGAAGTCTGATGTCATCCTTATGGGGGCTCCTTTGTAGGTGATAGCCTTTTTTTCTCTAGCAGCTTTTAAATTTTTTTCTTTATCCATTAGCTTTGGTATTTTAACTATGATGTGTCTTGGTGTAGATCTTTTTGGGTTTCTCTTTAATGGAGTTCTGTGTGCTTCTTGAATGTGTGGAGTGTTTCCCAGCCTTAATTTAGGAAAGTTTTCTGCTATGATTTGATTGAACAAAGTTTCCATTTCCTGTCCTCTCTCCTCTTCTTCAGGCACCCCTATGATGCGAATGTTGTTTCTCTTCATGTTGTCACAAAGCTCCCTTAGAGTTTCCTCACATTTTTTAAGTCTCTTTTCCTTTTTCTTCTCTGCTTCTGTGCCTTTGTTTATTGTGTCCTCTAACTCGCTTATTCGATCCTCAGCGTCATCCATCCTGCTTTTAATTCCTTCCATTGTGGTCTTCAGTTCTGATACTGTATTTGTCATTTCTGTCTGATTCTTTTTTATTATTTCAATTTCATTTTTTATACTTGTTATCTCTTTATTTAGGTGTTCATAATGACTATCCATTGTTGCTCTAATTTCTTTGAACATCCTAACTATCATTATTCTAAATTCTGCTTCCGGTAATTTGGTTATATCTGGTTCATTCAGGTCCTTCTCTGGGGATTTCTCTTGATTCATTTGGTTTGCATTCCTCTGCCTGCCCATTTTTTCTGTGTATAAGCAAGTTGTGGCCACTGGAGTCCAGTAGGTGTTGCCTTTGTGTTCTCTAGGTGTGGTCTATCTGCAGGCCCCCCACCCCCTCTGCCGGTGCCTAGGGTGGTTGGGTATGAGCGTTGCCAGCGCGGGCCCACTGTGGCTTTTGCTGTGATTTCTGCCTCTCCTCCGTGGGAGGGGCTGTCACTGAAGCCACAAGATCAGCACCAAGGGTAGAGGTGAGCACCTTTCCTCAGCTGCGGACCCAGCCTATTTCCGGACTTCCGCCCAGAACCAGCAGTCGGAGCCTGCTCGCTACAGTTCCGCGGGTTAGGCGGGGCTTTTGACGTGCTCTCAGCTGTAAGCCTTTGCCCGTCCGGAGCTTTAGCCCCGCCCTCGAGGCCAGGGCCCTTTGCGCAGGGTCGGAAACCAAGGTTTATTGGGGCGGGCGTGTTTGCTGGCTTCCGCCAGCTGCGTACTTCCGCTCGTCCCGGACTCTACCCCGCCCCCGCGTTCGGAGCCCGCTCGTGCACGTATGAATGCTATTCGCGTTTTCTCCGGCCGGATGGGGATAATAGCGTGGGCTCAGCTGCGAGCCTCCACCCGTCTTGGGGTCCACCCCGTTCTCGTGCTCGGAGCCCGCTCGCGCACGTATACTGGCCAACCGCGGTTTCTCCGGCCGGGGGCGAGGGGACTGGTAGTGTCAGCTCAGCCACGAGCCCCTGCCCGTCCCTGGTCCTAGCCCGGTCCCTGCGGTCAGGGCCGGCTTGCGCAGGGCCTGCCTGTTCCTGGCCTCCCGCTTTGTCCCCGTCCCCGTAAGTGGGATTAAAGGCGGGCCCGCAGCTTCCGGACCGCTCTCGAGCTTCCCCTCCTACCCTCTGGGCTAGACCGATCTCCCACCGGCTTGGCCTCCGCCCACGCCGACAGAACCGCGTTTCAGCGTCCTGCCGCCCCAAAACCTTAAGCAGCCCTCAGCAGAGTAGGAAGGGACCTAATACTCCACACTGTAGGCCTGGGAGCTCCCTCACTTGTTTCACAACTCAAATCTGTCCAAACGCCTCTTCTAGGCTCTGGGACTGCAGGCTGGGGCTTGGTTCCTGGGACCCAGGTCCCTCCCTCTCTGCCAAACTTTCCTCCCGCCACACGGGTCTCTCCGGGCTGCCGTTTGCTCCGGGGAGCTGGGCAGCCCTTTTCACGTTTTCGCTATTCCTACCAGTCTCAATGTGGCTTCTTCTGTGTTCCTTGGTTGAAGAGTCCACTTAGTTTTGTTCAAAGTTGGTTTATCCAGGTGATGGTTCTTAAAATTGCGTTGTAATCCACTTTGGTTCTGGGAGTTGGAAGTTGGTACGTCCGCCTACTCCGTCGCCATCTTGCTCCTCCTCCCTACACTGATTTTTAACAGGCGTTCAATATTTACTTTACAATGCTTGGACATTTTTGGGAGGGAGTAGTTTGTGAAGATAGATAGGAATTTAAGATTTTACTCAACATGATACCAATTTATATTTATTAAAATGTTAAACCATTAGTTCAGTAAGGTTGTAGTACTTAATGATAGGTATTTCAAATAATGTTCAAGAAAACTAAGCATAAATGGTTATACTTTTATTATTTTTATAGTGTCCCAATTGAAATAAATTTGAAAATTTTTTTTAGAAATAAGTGTATTCCTCATTAAAACATGGAAGTGATTTATTATGTATTATTTAATTTTCACTGCGTAATATTTTTCATGTAAACTTGGGAAGTTATTGCAAGGTACCATATGTATTTTGTTTAAAACATTGTTTTGTTATTGTTAATTTGGAGAAAACACCTCTTATGTGCAGAAAGATCTGGAATAACTATATCTAGTAGATGAGGTTATATATGCATGCAAAAACTTGAATACTGTTTTAGAATGCTTTTGTGTCTACTGCCAATGTTGTTTTTACTGCCTATCTGTGTCTCTTTGCTAATGTCACTATTCTTCTAATTGATGTTGTTTGTAGGGTGGTCAGCAATGGGGGATGGTCACGTGGGGAACCCAGACCCCGGAATTTTGGCTAGGACCACCCACATTCTTGCAGGCCAAAAAGAACCTTCCCAGAGGACCTTGGGAGAAGATTGACTGTCCGTCAGCCAGTGAGATTTCACCACGTCATAACTGCTCGCCCACCCTAGAGGGCCCCTTTAAATACCTCTCACGCAGTATAATTCGTGCGACTCCTCCGGCCTCTGAACCCCAGGACCAGAAGACCTCGTCGGGCGGGATGTGTAGTACTTAATAAAGCCTTTATTATTCCACATTTTGTGGCTCCAGCCCCTTCCTCCTTTCTCCGCAGGAAAATACCTTACATTGTTTACTTTAGTTCCTTATCTGGTTTACCTTTTTTTTTTTTTTTAATTTTTATTTATTTTTATTTTTGTGAGGGGAGGGCAGGAAGCATCAACTCCCATATGTGCCTTGACCGGGCAAGCCCAGGGTTTTGAACCGGCAAACCTCAACATTCCAGGTTGACGCTTCATCCACTGCGCCACCACAGGTCAGGCTGGTTTACCCTTTTGAGGACCGTTTTAGAGTCACAGCAAAATTGAACGAAAGCGTAGAGTTCCCCTACGCTCCATACCCCCACATGTGCACAGCCTTCCCCACTGTCAACATCCTGCTCTAGAGTGGTGCATTTGTTATAATCAGGGCACCTCTGCTGACCCATCATTATCACGAAGGTTGGTAATTTACATTAGGGGTCACTCCTGGTGTTGTACATTTCATAGCCTGATAAATGTGTACTTCTAATATACGGAACAGTCTCACTGCTCTAAACACCCTCCCTGCTCTGCCTGTTCATTTCTTCCTCCCTCTTATCCCTAGGAACCACTGATCTTTTTATTGTCTTCATAGTTTTGCCTTTTTTGGAATGTCATATAGTTGTAATCATACTTACATAGTTTTCTTACGTTGGCCTATTTCACTTTGTAAATGTATTTAAAATTTCCTCCTGTCTTTTTAGGGTTTAATGGCTCACTTCTTTTTAGTGCTGGTTAATATTCTGTTGGCTGGACATATCACAATTTATCCATTCACCTACTAGAAGAGTATCTTGGTTGCTTCCAAGCTTTGGGCAGTTATAAATAATGCTGCTATACACATCACCATACAGATTTCTGTGCAGACACAAGCTTTCGGTCCATCAAGGTAAATACCAAGGAACATGACTGCTGGATCTCATGGCAAGAGCTTGTCTAGCATTGTATGAAACTGCCAAACTGTCTTACAAAGTGTCTGAGCTGTTTTGCTTTCTCACTAGCAGTGATAGAGAGCACCTATTGCTCCACATACTGGCCAGTGTTTGGTGCATCAGGAACTGATCCCAGATTACATTTTCATTACCATCTCTTATCATTTTTACTTACTAAATTCAGCAACCACACTCTTGTCCCTGAAAATGGTATGCATCTTCATAACTTTTTTTTGGTGGTTTGTTTTTTTTTTTGCATCTTCATAACTTTTATCTCTTTCTCATGATCTGTGCTCAGCATGGAAGGTTTTTCTATTTTTAAATTTTTTTACATTTGATAATTTTTAATTTATGGTGCAAATATAATTTATGCTTGATTAAAGCATTTCTTAATCTCAGATTGGTCCTTTGTGACATTGCTGTTGTTAGGTCTGAGTCATGAATCAGTGTCTTACAGTACTTGGATAAAATATCTGTCCTACGTGAAACTCATCTACAAAGATATGTAGAACCCAATGTAAAAGTATGTTGCTGGCCTTATTATCTATGTTATGATGTTCCTCTCATAGTCCTCTCCATCAAGTAAATAGATGTCTGTTAAAATTCAGATACTGACTTCCCATATTCCTTGAAATCAGTGAGTTGCTATTGTAAACAAAATGAAAGGTGATATGTTTTTATTACATTCAGTGCCTCAAAATCCTGGCCACGATGAAGTAGCAGGCACTGACTTTGCCCTCCTCAATTAAACAATTAGAAAACGGGGCATGACGTATGACATAGTTTCAGACACTGGAGAACCGGTAGCATAGGACTGCTATCACTGAAAGAAGTTATCGCTGAAACCAATGAGGCAAGTTCTAATGTTACCCCTAGCTCACTGTCTAGAAGCCATTTACAGGCAACAAAAAAGAGGAAGCCAGGAAGGGCCCTGTTTTTCTGCAAAGTTTTTCTATATTGTTGAGGAGATTGGAGGGAGGAGTTTAGGGACAAACTATAAAACTCTTTATGAGCCTTACTTCAACTATTGCCTAGTAAAGTTCAGGAATTAGTATATGAGTTCTCCTTCATCTTGGGCTGGCCTCCAGTTCTTAGTGCCTGCCTCAGCTCAGGAATTTTCTTCTTCAAAAAGTCTTCACTGCCTGCTTCCAGGCTGAATTAGTGTCCCTCCTGAGTGGTCCTGCAGCATCCCCAACTTAGTTCTGTCCTGTCACTTTCCTTGCATTCTACCTCTCAAACCAGGTTACTATTGGGCATGAAGTACATGATATAAGAGGGCATGACTTTTACCTTATACTATAGAACTTAAAACAAAGGGTATAAAGTTTTCTTATTCAAAATATTAGATTATAGCAGTGGTTCTCAAAGTGTGCACCAGGGCACACTGGTGTGCCCTAGAAGATTTCCAGGTGTGCCCTATGGTATTCCAGAGAAATATGTGCCTGTTGGGAACCAAAAAACCAACAGGGTTTTGGAGTTTAGATTTTGGGGGGACAGAGGTGTGGGGAATTCGTTGTAAGCTGACAGTCTGCCCAACCCCCCACCTTGCTTGCCTGATTAGGTTGCAAAAGGCTGTTAAGCTGTGGTGCTGGATTATTTACACTACCCCCCGTGTTCCCCGGAAAGACTGGAGACAAGTTTCTTCTATCCTTTGTTTGGTGTAAAGTTAAGATTTGCTAATGGCCTCACTTTGCCCTATAAATAAAGCAAGATGCAGTATTGGGGCACACTTTGTTCTTGTCAGCAGCAATTACAGGGCCCTCCTGACCCCATATTTTCTTAATTCCACACCGTTCCCACTCGGGACCTGGAATTACTAGCTGCGCTGGTTTGCGGCATGTGCCCAGATATAAAAATAAATATAGTTACTCTATTATACCATTTCATTATGGAAATACTGCTCTTTTTATTAACACATTATTATATTTATTATTAACACATCATTATATTACTTTTAGATAAATACACCCAAATAAAATGGATAGATTTCTCAAAAGAAGCGTGATATTGAAGAATCCAATTCCAGAAGTGAGCAAAAGTTAAGTGTGAATAAAATAAGACTTGAAGGCTGACGGGCAGAATTTAATTTATAGCATTTTCCATCACTTAACACTGAACAGTACGATTGGATTAGAAACCCCTTCATGGAAGCTTCAAGTGATTTTGGTTTAACATTAACAGAAGAAGAAGAACTGGCAGCTATACCCACTGATCGTGGATTGATGATTAAACATAAGAAATTGTCTCTTGAAGGCTTTTGGACTTCTATAAAAGAGGAATATGTGGCAATATCTAAAAAAGCTTTGAACATTTTACTACAAGTTTCAACATCCTATTTATGTGATTTAGGATTTTCTACCCTCAACACAATTAAGAGTAAAAAGAGAGGAATTCTTCAATGTATTGACGAGGAAATGAGAGTTCGCCTTTCAGACATTGAAGAAACCACTAGGACACATCAGACTCATGATTCTCATAAACACAAGAATGAAAAACCTTAACACATTTGTGCTGGGACCTGCCAAATTTACTAAATCTTACTAAGAATGTATCTATATATATAAAAAGATTACTATTTTGTCGTCTTTTTATTTTTTAACTCTCATTTTTATGAATTCTTAAGACCATAACTCAAACAATGTAACATAAAAATGTTTTTTAATGTCAGAATAAATTTAATTTTGTCATATTTATTTCATTTAATTACCATAAAAGCATGCTTGGTTTTTATATTTTTTCTTTAATAGTTGACTTATTATAACATATTTCTCAGATATTTGTATATAGGGTGCCTACAGTTATTTGTAGAATTTTAAGTGCGCCCGACTTCAAAAAGTTTGAGAACCACTGGATTATAGCCTGACCTGTGGTGGTGCAGTGGATAAAGCGTCAACCTGGAACGCTGAGGTCACGGGTTGGAAACCCCATGCTAACTTGGTCAAGGCACATATGGGAGTTGATGCTTCCCACTCCTCCTCCTCCTTCTCTCTCTCTCTTTCTCTCTCTCCCCTCTCTAAAATGAATTTAAAAAATTATTAGGTTATAAAAGAAAATGTACAATTGCAGAGGATGCCCAGAGGCCATGTGTTTATTATGCTTTGCTTTTAGCTATGCTTTATAAGAAAAAGTTGGAGAAATATTTGTTGCCAGATGATAGTGAAATTATGTAGTGACTTATCTGTTGTTTTTTTCCCATCAGACTGTGAGGTCTGTTAGGGCAGAGGTTGTGCCTCATTTACCTCTGAATTCACAACACTCAGCTACTTCCATGAGGCCTGGCTCCAAGTGGAGGCTTCAGAATGTTGTTGAACTGAACTTATCTCTATCTTCTCCTAGTACCCTGGGGAGGATATGGTATTTCCACCAAGGAGAGGAACTTGGAAACTGTTTAACTGGCATGACTTCATATCAAGTGCCTATTGGAGGGAATACAGTCCTAACTGTACTTTTGGGGGATGTGTTTTTTAACCTATCTGAACGTTGGCTTCCCAACCTGGTCGTGTTGTGAAGATTTAATGGGAAAAGATTTCTAAATTGCCAAATACTGTACTTGTCATAGAAGGTGCATGAAAAAATAAAAGCTTCTTTCCTTTCAAGTCACATTCTGATTATTCATCTATAAGCTAAAAATGATTCTGGTCATTTTAATCATTCTAGGCAACTCAAAAAGGACCTGGTTCTCATGGCTCAGATCTAAGCCTCTGTCTGGAGCTTTTTCTGCCAACACCCTGTTCCTTCCTCCTAAACCTCCAATCTAAAATGGCTGTACCATTCAACAGCTTACTTAAGCTCTTGGTTACCTTCACATTAAACTTGAGCTTATAAGAGAGTGATAATTCAACTAGAAAGGGGATAAAGGTGCAAGCTTCAGGCGCCATTTCAAGCCTTGCCTCACTTAGTGATCTGACTTACTCTCCTAGTTCCTAAGCATGTCTTGATCCTGGTTCTAGAGGCAGTCTGGGGCAAACACTGACAGTTTCTAAGACATAACATGAGCCAGGGAATCAGGATCCCTACACGGCTGTGTTCCTCATTGTGTTGGCTTGGCTCCAGATTAGCTTTCCCAGGAAACAAATAAAGCTTAATCTGTGTCCCCCTTTTCTTCACAGGGCTCCTCTGAATGCTTAGAGTTGTTGGAATGTCCTGGGTTTGAGAGGGGAAGTCAGATAGTATTCCTGTGTAAGCTTCTCTGACAACTTGCCTAAAGAAATATCAGAAGAGAGACCTAGAGATCCATGATTCCAGTAATTTGTTGCCTTACACTGTGCTAGATTGTTCTCTTAAAGCCTTCACATTTATTTTCCCCACTGTCTAAAACACCCTACCTCAGGCTTTGGTATGGTTGATTTCTCCTCATCTTTCAGATCTCAGTCAAAATGTCACCTCCCAGCAAGGTCTTTCCTGACCACCCAACCAAAAGCAGCTTATTCCAGCCCCAACACAGGACTCTTTTTATTTTTCATGGCACTCACTATCTCAAATTATATTGATTATGTATTATGTATTTATTGCTAATCAGCTAATCCTTTCCAAGTGTAAGCTCTATGAAACCAGGAACCTTGTCTGTATTGTCATCCTCCATCCCTACAACAAAGCTGAACCACTCACTGAATGTAAATGGGATAGAAAGATAGACTACTGGATTATCCAGTGCTAAGAAGAAATGAGCTCTCAAGCCAATCTGAAGAGGCTACCGACTATATGACATTTTAGTGGAGACAGTGGTTGTCAGGAATTAAGAGGGAGACAGGGCTGGAGAAGTAGAACACAGGATTCTTAGGGAAACCCTGTATATTATAATGGTGGACATGTGTAATAATACATTTGTTCAAACCTATAGAATGTGCAACACCAAGAGTGAACCCTAATGTAAATCATGGCTCTGGGTGATAATGATGTGTCAATTAGGGTCATCAATTATAGTAAATGTACTGATCTAAGTGAGATGTTGATAATGAGGGAGGCTATACATGAGCAGGGTCATCTGTGTGCCTTCTGATCAGTTTTTCTGTGAACCTGAAACTTTTCTAAAAATAAAGTCTATTATCTATACACACATAAGCACATACTGCCCAAGTTGTAGAAATGGTTTAAGCATATAGGTGGAATATGAAGAAAGATTATTTGATGCTGGGATTGTCCTGGGAAAGCTAGAGTTCAGGAATACCACCTAGACTCAAACTTTAGACAGTGTTTCCCAAATTGGAGTTAACTAGTCTGTCCTCAAATAAGCTAAACAGGTTTCTGTATTGAGGGACTGAGTGCTCACACAGCTCACGTGTATGTATTGTGAATCTCTAGGGTGAAGAGCAAGTGTGGCTATTTTTCTGACATTTGATCCAAAACCCATTCTTTGCGCCATGCCTTTATTATTAAGGAGTCTAAGCCCAGCTGAATGCCAGTTTACCCTGTAGAGAAGCTTTCTTTTGTTATTATGATTTTAATTTATTGTGTTTACATAGATTCAAGTGTCCCACCGAATATACCTCCTCCCCCACCCCCGTGTTCCCCTTGACACCCCCTTTGCCCCCTCCCCCCACACCTTCCCTTCTTCCCTCCAGGATTTGCTGTCTTCCTCTCTATAATGCTGTGTTATATATATATAATTTCACTAATCTCTTTTCCTTCTCTGATCCCATCCTCTCATCCCTTTCCCTCTGACCGCTTTCCCTCTGGTCCCTTTGATCCCACCTCTGCCTCTGTCCCGTTACTCAGTTCACATTGTTCATTAGATTCCTCAATGAGTTAGTTCATATGGTATTTTTCTTCCTCTGCCTGGCTTATTTCACTTAGCATGATAGTTTCCAAGTCCATCCATGTTGTCGCAAAAGGTAAGATTTCCTTCTTTCTCAGAAGCTTTCAATTGTCAAAAATTTTCTGCTCAGAACTAATCCAACTTAATTTAGCTATTTATCTTGTTTGGCTGATTCCAAACCACTAGAATCAAAATTCCATGAAAAGACTGTATTTTGTCTCTTTTAATCATGATCATGTTCCCAGTTTCCAGAGCAGTGCCTGACACATAGTAGGTTTTCAATAAATATTTGCTGAAAGGGTGAATAAGTGAGCAAACTAAACAACAATTTTTATTCTGTATACAAGCACTCAGAAGAGGGCAGATATTTTAGTAAAAGGTGCAGTAGCCCCCAGTCCTTCCATGGTTTTGTTGTCTGTGGTTTCATTATTCACAGTCAACTGTGCTTTGAAAATATTAAATGGAAAAGTCCAAAAATAAATAACTTATAAGTTTCACATGGTGTGAAATCTCACCTGAGTTGTGAAGCATCCTTTTGTATAGCATACCCACACGACAGGTACAGTACAGTAAGATATTGTGAGAGAGACCACATTCACATAACATTTATCACAGTATATTGTTATAATTGGCCCGTTTTATTATTGTTTAATTTCTTACTGTGCCTAATTTGTAACTTAAACTTTATCACAAGTACATATACATAGGAAAAAACATAGAATGTATAAGATTCAGTATATGTAGGCAGCCACTGGGGGTCTCGGAATGTATGCCCCACGGATCAGTATGTTAGTAGTAGTATAATTAACGGTAGTAATTCTGATCTATGCAGTTCAGTCTTCTGGGCTATTTGTGTAATATTTATTCTTGCTGCTGGTTTCCCCAGTGTATTTTTCTGGCAGGAGAAATTGGAAGAGTTAAGAAAATGCAGCAGGAGTAAAGGCCTTGGGTTCTGACCCCACTCTGTTAGTGATAACATTCATATTGCAATTTTCTTCCAAAAGTTACTGCATTTGGTTCTCAAAATATCACTGTGAGGTAAGTGTTGTAATCTTCATTTTTAGGTGAATGGGCAGGTTTAGGGAGACTCTCCCAATTATCACTTAGGTAGTATTGATCAGCTTTGATATAAACCCTGGTTTACCTTGTCCAAGTCCATGTTTCTTCCATCGCACCAGCGTCTCCTAGCTGGCTGTATGCTAGGAATCCACTTCCCCTTTCTGAGCCTCAGCTTCCTCAGCTGGAAAAATGTCTAGATGATCTCTTAGCGTCCTTCCAAATTTAAATTCTATGACTCCGTGAGCCCCGTTTTTCTCCAGCACCTATTTAAAAAATTGCTACAGCTTTAAAAAGTACTAAAATAATGAGATTTTATTTTTGCTTGGAATTGCACAGCTCTTCCAAAATCTGATTCAAGAGATGAAAATCAAATAATGAAAAAATTCTTTTTCTTAGCAAGTAATGCCTAGAAACAGAATATCTTGAAAAATAATTGGTTTTGTTAGGCATGACACCCTCAGAAGGGTCTTTGTTATTTTTTTTAAAATGCTACATGAGGATTTTTCTCTGAGCCTATTTCAAAAGTAAAGATATGGAAGAAAACATAATGACTTCTCAAGAAATGAAGCCATTTAGAGAAGAATAAACATAAATATGAAATATTTAACCGCCAAGTAGCTAAATAAATAAACATTTCCAAAAAGAAAAGGCAAGCCCTGGCCAGTGGCCCAGTAGATAGAGCATCGGTCCCACATGCAGACCTCCTGGGTTTGATTCCCAGTCAGGGCGCATACAAGAAATGACCATCTGTTTCTTCTCCCCACCCTCTCCCCCTTCTTTCTCCCTTCCTCTCTTGCATCCAGTGGCTCAATTGGTTCGAGCCTCAGCCCCAGGTGCTGAGGATAGCTCGGTTCATTTCTAGCATCAGCTCTAGATGGGGATTTCTGAGTAGATCCCGGTTGGGATGTATGTGGTAGTCTGTCTTACTACCTCACCTCCTCTCACTTAAAAAGAAAAAAAAAAACAGGAAGAAAAGGCAAATCATAGTCTTCAGTTTATTGTTTACCTGGGAAATGTGTTTTGTATGCATTATTTGTATTATTCACATACAAACTGCCTGTAGGCCACACAGCCAGCAGAGCACGTGAATTGTATGTTTCTTCTCCATAAGATGTTTTGTTTTGTCTCGAACTTTTATTTGTGGCCAGATGGAAAAAACCTGCTTTGGGTGTCACATGAAAAAACTTTACACAGAAAACCCTGTATTTGGACAGGTTTTTTTTTGTTTGTTTTATTTTGCTAAAAAGTAGAATGCACATGGGCATAAAAAGAAATACATGCAAAATATTTTTGTGCAAACCTCTAACACACTATATTCCACTTCTGAAGACTTAAAATTGAAAAAGAAAAATCCCAAAGTGAAAGTACGTGGTTTGAAAAGTTAATATTATAAAAGCTAGATTCCTAACACAAACACTGCAAGTACAGCCATTCAGTTACAAAAAATTAATGTTTATAAATATTAAGTAAATGTCAACAACAAGGAGACAAAAACTGCAGAGCCAAACTGTACTTCCCACTATGAACTATTAAAAATTGTATTTGGTGTTGAAGGCCATCCATGATGTTAACATGAAATAGATACAACCTTAACCCCGACCCTATGCCAAACTTACAATCACAGAGGAAGCCATATTTAAAACTACCTCCTTTCTCTGCTACCTTTTAAAAATTTTTTTTGTTTGTTTTGTGTTTTTGTAAATAAAAGAGTCCCTGAGAATCTACACTAGCTCTGAGATACAGAAAAACTGATTCAATAACTAACCATGAAGTTATCCTTTGAGATGTCACTTTTCATTTTAATGATCATATACTTTTTAATGACCACACTTGAGAGTGAGTGTGTGTGTGTGTGTGTGTGTGTGTGTGTGTGTGTGTGTGTGTAAACCCTTTTGAAAGATATTTTTGGAAATTTAACTAGGGGACTTTTTCCCTTTCCTTATGACCAATCCCTGATAATTTAATAGTAGGGGTGTTTGTTAGTTAGTTAGTTTGTTTGTTTTTAGAGAAAACCTACCTAGAGCCTTTCTGTATAGTCAGCAACCTCCTTGTCCCTGTATATTTGAACCTTCCAAAAATAACAGAATGCTCCAAAGTACTTGCTTGCAACCCCTGCAAAGTCTTCAGGCACTCCCTACAGATTTTACCCTGCCTGGTGTTTTCTATTCATTTGCTCACAGCACCAAGTTACAAAAGGGCCTTGTCGCAGGAGCACATGTATGTCCTTCCTGGTGCTCTCATGGGGACACTGGTGGCTTTACCTTGCAAAGAAACACAAGCTTCCTGCTAGGGACATATCTAGCTGCTTCCCTCTCCCTTGGGGAGAGGGGACATCCAGGTAGATAGGTAGTCCCCTAGAAGCTCAGTTCTCAGAAGAAAAGTGTTCTAGTGCACTCTCATAAAGTATTCCAAGCGTGCAAAGAGAAAATCCAAAACAGAAGTGAGAAGAGAGTAGCAGTAAGTTGGAAGAGCACCTAAGTATTGTGCTCAAGTGAGAAATGTCCACTCAACTGCTAACTTCAATGCCATGTTCAATGAGCAAAATAACAATATTTCCTAAAAGGGAAAGAGACTCTGTACTACTTCCAGCCTCAGAAACTAATGCTTCTCTCTTTATCCCCAAATGGCTTCAAAATTCTTACTTAACACAAACTATCGCTAATATTTTAAAGAAGTTTGAAGACTCAAGTCTACTTCAATAAATACTTAAATAATTGCTAAATCAACCCAGCTATTACGTTTTCAAAATATTAGCCAAAATAGCAACTGAGCAGTCAACACAATGGTGCCTAAGCAGTGTGCTGCATTTCGAGAAACATCTGAGAAGAACGGTGCTGATTTGGGGTGGGGCGTCCTGCCCATCCACACTGGTGGCTGAGGCTGGCAGAAGGTAAAACTCCTGTCTCCTCCCAGAGTCTTACGCATGTTCTCACAGCCTGTTTCAGACACTGTCTCTCTCTCTTTTCCTATGGGCCCCTAAGCCGGTGCTGAGGAAGACTTCCCAAGTGAGCACAGGACCAGGCATAAAATACATGCACGTGACTAAACATTCACACTAATGAACCTCATCAAGCAAAACAAAGGCCAAGCAGAACCAACCTGGAGTTGTCCTACAATCTCTCTCACACACAACAAAGCAAAACCGCGAAAAAAACAATTTAACTTTCCATTCACAATTCAAAATAGAGCTAAGCTTTCTGAGACGTCGGGTGTTGCAGACAGAAAGAGGGGCACTGAAGAGCCCACCTCTCCTCAGCTGTCAGCGCTGGGAGCCAGAAGCCTTCCTGAATCCTGGCCAGTTGCCCATCAGCTCCCAGAAGGCATTGCTCTGAACATCTGGGCTCCCTTTAAAATTATCAAGCATGTTCAAGGTCTAAAGTATGATGCTCAGAGGTAGCCCCATGACTCTAGTAATGGAATAACACTGCCTTTTTTGGTGAGGAAAGCCTAGTAGGTCTGAGCTAACAATCTCTCAGCTCTGGCTCTAAAAATACCCTGCAGCACAGACTGTTTGGCACTTTATTTTGTTTGCCAGAGGAACTCTAAAGAACTCCAGAGAATGCTGCAGATTCCCCGTAACTGCCCTGAGCTCTGTCCCTGCTCTGCTGACCTCAGGAAGTAACTTTGGGAAAGTTACTTTTTGTTTTTCAACCTTTGAGTTCTTGGAATTCTGTCCTTAATGCCTGAAGTATAATTCCAGTCTTGGATTAATTACTAGCTTGGTTTAGGAATCTTTATTTGGCTTCTAGTTTGAACTATGCAAATATACAATCGGTGTAGAGAAGAAAGGACTAAAATTATACTTCAAAAGAGCTCAGTTGCTTCTTGTCTCCCCCTCTCCTCCAAAAAGACACATCAACCTCCTTGAATCCTTTGTCATCAGAGGCAGAAGCAGCTTCCCGCCTGTCCACATCAGATGCCCTGGGCCCCCTATACATTGATGGCATGCGCGTGCTTCTTGCACAGGGGCTTGTCCTTCTTGGAGTAGAATGGCTGCCCCTCCAGATTCACATGGCAGACCTGGACAGAAAACAGACCTGTGTGAGACAGGGCCTCGCAGGCCATGAGGTGCGGGGAAAATGGCAAAAGATTTCAGTCACCCCTTTATGAAAAAGCACTGTCTCTTGCAGATGGGAGGAAAGGCCTAATTCTCCCCACTATAAATTCTTAACAACAAAAGCATACCAGATGAGTTAAACTGTATAAAATTTAAAACTTTCAAAGCAGAACATGGAACGAAACTCATTAAATTACATTAATTACATTTAATGGAATAGATGAAAATATACATGAGGACCAATTGATGCAATCTAAAAATGAATAAGAACCAATACAAATTCGTAAGCCAATATTCACTGAGGTTATTAACATCTAAAGAAATACCATCAGTAAACGAGCAAATGTCAGAAAAATTATCCTCACTCATAATTAAAGGAAAAAGAAGACCTCCATAAATACCACGAGAGAGCTATTAATTTAGTAAAATAAAAAACCAAAACAGAACAAAACCCTCACTAGCTCATCACCTTTAACCTTATATAATTGTAGCAAAAAAAGTAGGAAAAAAGAAAGAGTCATCAAATCCAGCAATCTCAAAAGGGGATCAGGCCTGCTTGTGCGCTGTTGGGGAACACATTGGTGGCTCAGTCTCCTATAGGGGGTGTGCCTATCCTGTACCCCAGTAACCCCACTCTGGGAAATTTTACCTTTCAGAAATTACTGCACAGACAAGAAGGCAATGTGTGCTTTGATAAAAACTGAAAACCACTGAAATTTCTCTTAAGAGGGAAAAGGTAAATACATTTTTACTGTACATTTTTTCCAAATGGAATGACAGCGTGAGAAAGATAAAACAAACATGAAGAAGTGAATGCAGGGAAATGTTATAGAAAAAGAAGAGGCAAGATGATATTTCCCCATGATGGCCACATATGGGCACAGATTGAAGATTGAGACACCGATGACAGAAGGGAGCTAAGTGAAACTTGTGGAGGTACTGTGGGTCAAGCAGGATGTCAGACACTCTATGGACATGATCTCATCTAATTCTCACAAAAACCTTATGCGACATATAGAACTTCTCCCCATTTCGCAATGGGAAAAACTGAGGTTCAGAGAGCCCAAGTGTCTTGCTTGTATGTACCGAGTAAGCTGGAGAGCTGGGAACCTAAGTACCCACGTCCAGGTTTGTAAAACTCCAGTTTAAGCTCATTTTCTTTACAGCCCACAGCAGAGAGGGATTATGTTTACTTGAAATTGTGCTGGGCTTACAAACTTGTGTAGAAGTAGCCCTCCAAGATTTTTAGACTACCAATATGTATGCTGGCCCTGGGTGTGCAATAATGCCCATATGTCAGTCAGCTGGGAAGTCACATTGGCTGGGCTTGGCCCCAGCCTGAGAGAGGGCAATGAGGTTTCCTAGTGGGAAGTAGCACTGCAGGCCACATCCAGGACAATAGCATTGGATGAAGAAGTGCAGGCGGAGTTCCCATGTATGGGTAGGCATGAGGATACAGAAATCACTCTACTGAGATGATCTTGGGTCAGTGAACATATGTCCACTCCAAGAGAGTCGGAAGGAAAACCAGCATCATGGTGACCCATGTGCAAAGCCCCGATGGCCAGTTAAGAATGTTATACTGGGAGCACACAGAGCTGCCAATGGGCTCTGGAAGACAATGACCTGAAAGTATCTGAAAATATCCCTGATGGATAGAGTCATGTTAAGTATAACCGGGCTCTTTTGATGGCCTCAGGCTGCTGATGACAACATAGAGTCAAGTTCAAGAAGTTGGCACTCAAGACCCAAATGAAACAGATTTCACAGGAGACAGAAAGGCAGCTCTCGAGCGAGTTGGCAAGGAGATACCTGTCAACCCTGCCTGGTCTGCAACAGTGCTGGTTGCTTGTGAGAATGCTAGGATGAGTCAGGCTGGAGAGGGTACTGGGGGATTGAAGACCAAGGAGTAAGGAAGGGCCAGAGCCTCAGAGGTGGCTTACGAATAAGATGGGGCTCAGGGCAGGAACGGTCATAGAGAGGTTGCGTTCAGTGTCCTGGGCCAGGAGATTGCAGGCAAGATGCAAGGTGACTTTATGGTGGAGGAGGCTTCTAGCCTACTCAGCACAGGGACACAGCAGGGATGCCACCTCCCAGGCTGGTAGCCTCAAGGCCTGGCTGATAAGGAGTACTGGCCATGGACAGTGCTGACCACAGAGTAGAAGGCAATGAAATAGGCCAGGTACAGCCACCCTTAGGACTGCCCACAAAAGTTATACCACCACTTGTCCCCTCCTGATACTCACACTAGTGAGGAAGGGCTAGAAGCCAACTAAACTTGGAGGAAACAAGGGGCTAGTAAGTCATCGCCCCCAACCCCACCCCCAGTAACGTAAGACCCAAATCCTTTCCCTGGAACTCAAGTGTCAAAGGCAGACAAGAGCTAAACCCTCATCCTGCCCTTTCTAAACCTTCATTGTATGTGCTTGGGACCTTAAAGATGCTGTCTTGTTCTGTCCTTTAATTGCTTGTATATGTTAACTTGGTTTTCCTTTCAAGATTCTAAATTCCTTGTAGGTAGAGTTCTGGAATACTCTTGTGCTCCTAAAACTTAGTAATTTGAATTAGTCTAAAGGATGTGCGCTCCTGAGATATGACTGATGGGGAAAATAGCACATTAACTGGAAGAGCTAGTCCTGATCTCTCTTTATTACTAGTTTTTTTTTTTTAAGTTTACAGGAAAAGATACGCTCATTAAAAGTGATTTGGAAATATAAAGTGATAGAAAGAGAACCAAAAAAAGCCCTCAAAGTTTTCCAATTAAAGCACTGTTTTCCCATTAGTACACAAGGACACATGCACTCCCTGTTCATCACAGTATTATTCACGGTGGCCAAGACATAGAAACAACCAAACTGTCCCTTGATAGAGGATTGGATAAAGAAGGTGCGGTACATATATATAATGGAATACTACTCAGCCATAAAAAAACGATGACATATTCCCATTTATGACAACATGGATGGACTTTGAGAACATTGTGCTAAGTGAAATAAATGAATCAGAAAAACTTAAGAACTATATGATTTCACACACAGGTGGGATATAAAACTGAGACTCATGGACATAGACAAAAGTAAAGTGGTTACCTAACAGAGAGTGAGAGTAGAGGAGTAAAGAAGGATAAATATAAGGTGACAGAAAATGATTTGACTTTGTATGATGGACACACATAGCAACCAACAGTTCAAATGCTATAGAGATGTTTACCTGAAACCTATGTATTCTTATTGACCAACGTTACCCCATTAAATTTAATTTCTATATAAAAAAGGATTCTTTTAGAAGTTGGGCACCCTGACTTGCAGGCAACATCTTAGTGTTAGATAAGCCATGGCTTGAATATAAGGGTCAGAGAGGCATCTTCTGTGCCTTGCTGAGCTGTGGCTCTGTAGGGACAACCCAAAGCCTGATTATTTATATTATTGTCCCTCTTTGGAGTGGAGGCCCTGATACACTTAAAGGACTGTAAAAAGCAACTAACAAATCTGTTCAAAGATCTGGAGAATCAGTGTTATGAGCTGAATTATGTCCTCCCAAAATTCATCTGTTGAAGTGAACACCCAGTACTTCCAGCTCACCCATCACAGGACCACAGAAGTGATCTGATTTGGAAACAGGGTCTTTGCTGATGTAATTAAGATGTAAATTAAGATGAGGTCATAGTGCAGTGTGGGCCCCTAATCCAGTATGACCAGCATCTTTATAAGGGGAGAAGCACACAGAGACAGACACACACATAAAGGAGAATGCCATGTGAAGACACAGGCACACAGATGGCAAACAGCCATGTGACAATGGAGCCAGAGACTGGAGTTATATGGTTGTAAGCCAAGAAACAGCAAGGATCGCTGGCAAACACCAGAATCTAGGAGAGAGAGCACGGCCCTGCTGATGCCTTAAATTTGGACTTCTAGCCCCCAGAACCAGGAGAGAATAAATTTCTGTTGATTAAACCATAAATTTATGGTACTTTGTTATGGCGGCCCTAGAAGACGGATCACAGAATAAATAAAGTGTACCCACTAACTGGGCAGGGGCAGTATAGAAATGATTGTGAAACCTGAAGTACTATATTGCAGTAAACTTCACACTTGGGTTATCCAATGTCATAAGACTATAAAAATTCAAGTTTAAACTATACAGATCTTTTATATATTCCCACAATTTACCTTGATCAGCTTTGGTTTAAAAAAATAATAGTAGTAGCACATTAATTTTCCCAGCTAAGGTTTAGTCAGTGACAGACTATCATTCCATGGTTTATTAGGAATAGCTATTTGCTAACTCTAATGCAGAATCTAAATGTCTCATAGCCATGTCTCCTACTCAACCCAAAGCCCTTGGAAGAAAAATGCCAATCCTTCAACCCAGCTGTTGAGCAGAAATAAATTGAAAATGGTTAGTAATTAATCTAGGGATTATCTCCTGGCAACAACATATCAAGCACAAGACCATTTAGAAAAATGAAATGATATTTAGTCCTACTTTCTAAAGGTTTTATCAATAGAAACTTTATCTCGGCTTTTCATGAAATTAGTTAATAAGCTCCAATCTAGTGTTCCTCGTTGAAATTTAGGGGAAAACCCTTGAATCACTTTATTGTATCATCTTTTTTAGATTTTTAAAAATTTATTCATTTTTAGAGAGAGAGAGACAAAGATAGAGAGAACTGGGTAGGAGCAGGAAGCATCAACTCCCATCTATGCCTTGATCAGGCAAGCCCAGGGTTTTGAACTGGCCATCTCAGCATTCCAGGTTGACACTTTATCCACTGTACCACCACAGGTCAGGCCTACTTTATCATATCTAAAACAACTTATAACCATGGGAGGCCATCTGTCTCTCTTTAAATCTAAGCATCATTCACTGCTCCCACCTACTAAGAATAAAGCTAGGGAGGTAGATCCTGAGACATTTTGTTGTCCTTAATGAAATGGAGAGTAACAAGGCCATACTGGTTTATAAAAATTACTAGTAATAAAACTTCGTTTAACTATAACATATCAAAGCATCAAGAGATTCACCAACTTTTAAAAAATGATCAAAATATTAAAATTCTAGAGCTGAAAAGATGTACAATGTTGGTCATCTGGCCCACTTGGTCCCTCCTACCCCTTCTCAGAAATTTAGGACCCCAGGCTAAAAACATACTGCACAAATGAAGCAGGTGTCATGCCAGGTGTGCCCCAGGGCCTCGATGAACTTGTCACCAGCCTCCACAGGGAAATCACAGCCGTGACACTTGGTGCTGAACAGATTGATGTAGTCTGAAACGAAAGGCAGAGTGAGGACCAGCATCCAGGCGGGCAGCATCCAGGTGGGCAGCATCCAGGCCGGCTAGGAGGAGCATCCTGGCCATATTGACTCAATGCCAGGACAACCCCCCAAATCACTGGGTGAGGGACAGTGGGTGAAACCCAGCTGGTTACTTGTCATCTTGCAGACAAAATACTTAGTTACAGGATTTTTGTCCCCTTCCAATAATTTGAACTGGTATTCTGTATATTCAGGTTTAGTCGCCACTCTGTGCTGGTTTAACTTGAAAACACTTTCTCAGACTCTCATCAACTTTCTGCAGGGTGATCTTCTCCTATGTCTCTGTCACCTCTTATAGCCCAAACAGACAATCTCACATACACACACACACAATAATTTTTGAAAAGTAAGAAAAAAAGACATATCTCTTAGCAGCTATGCTTATTTTGGAAGAATGACCCCTTAACACTTTAAATAGTTATAGAATGTTCTTTGGTTAGTCATTCTTCCATTATTGGGCATTTGTTTCAATAAAAACTTTCACTACTGGAAACAATATTTGAGGTAATTTTTTGGTATGTGGAGTGCCCCCCACCCCAGCCAAGGAGATAATAATACCAAATATTATTCGCATAATGCTTTATAGTTTACTAAGCATTCTCATATCAATGGTATTATTTACTGGTATCTCAGCGTCAAGGTCTTTGTACTACCAGCACAGTGCCTGGCACACAAGTCAGTATCTACCACATACGTGTTGAATGAATGAGTAAATGGATGAATCAATGAGTCAAAAAATTAATGAATACAATTAAGCTTTGCAATTTCTGGAAGATTGAACTATCACTGTTTTTCTATTTGCTTTGGATTTATTTTGCGGATGAGGAAACTAGGGATCTAAGAGGTAAAGTGCCTTCCTTGCCAGTCACATGGCTGAAACCCAATGGGCCAGGTCCTGTGCTTCTCCACCACAGAAGCTGCCTTCTCTGGATCACAGAGGTAGCAATTGTATTACCCTCATTATGGAACTCTTCCAGATTCTTCTAGAAAAGTGTGATGACTTTTACAAAGCCTTCATTTCCCCAGAAGGGCACTTGTCTCTCCACAGCTCGGCCTCAGCTGGCTTTTTCTTACAGTGGCTTTTTTTTTCTTTGTCCACATCTCCTTGTGGACAGCATGCCTGCTCACTGCCTTAGACACATGCTGAGAGGTCTAGTGCCATGGGGGTTAGGAACTGGGTTCTGAAGAGAGAGAGCTGGGAAGGAACTGTTCAAACCAAAGGCAAGTCACCTGACTTCTCAGTGCCTCAACTTTCTCATCTCTATAGGTAACTGTAGGACCTAACTCATAGAATTGTTATGCAGAATAAATAAGATAATGTATGTGAAGGACTTGGCACAGGTCCTCAATATGTTGGCTCTTATTTTGAATGTCTTCATAAATGATGAAAGAGGAAAGGGAACTGATTCGAGTGCCATGTGCCAATCCAATATTAGTGTTCTTCTATGTTTCTTGTTTAATCTTCACAGCCGCCCTGTGAAAAGGCATTATTCCCATTTGAAAGACAAGGAAACTGGCTGTAGAGGTCCGACCACACTAGTAGTAAGGAGCCTGATGGACTCGGAATTCATCACCGTCTCTTTGTGACTTCATGCTATCTCCAGCTTTCTATTGGCCACTGGGTTTTAATAAGTTACATCTCTTGCATACTTTTCCAAAGTATGGTTGCCCTTTGGGTTTCATTATATAGTTTGACACACAAATGCTTTTATATATATCACAGTCTGTGAACCTTGTTTCTGAAAGCATACTTAATTTTTTTCAGTAAGCAGAAATCTATCACCTCACCAGAGCAAAAAAACCCATTCTTCTGCTTCCTTTTGGAAGTTGCAGCAGGCTTATGGTTCATTCTATGCTCTATAGAACCTTATCAGTGTTGGAGGAGAAACAAGGCTATAGGCCAACCCACCTCCACTGCAGGGCAAGCCCTGCACCCCACTCCTGACTTCTCTCTTCTTACTCACAGCTGTTCTCCAGTTGCCCTGGGTTCTCCCCTCCACCTCCATGCCTCTGTTTGTACCAGGACCTGGGCTTGGAAAACCCTCATGTGTTTGCCTTAACCTCTGCAATCCTTTGGGCCAGGCTTTCCTCCTGGGAAGTCATCATCCCTACCCCCACTAAGAAATGAGATGGCCTTCCAGAGGGCTTCTCTTTCCTCTTTATTCACTCATTCATTCATTCCAATTATGTGCTGGCTGGCACATTACATGATGATGGGTCTACTTGAGGTTTTTTTTTTAAGACTTTATTCATTTTAGAGAAGAGAGAGAAAGAGAGAAAAGGGGGGGGTTGAGGAGCAGGAAGCATCAACTCCCATATGTGCCTTGACCCTGTGCAAGCCCAGGATTTCAAACTGGCAACCTCAGCATTCCAGGTTGATGCTTTATCCATTGCACCACCACAGGTTAGGCTACTTGAGGTTTTGAAGGGGAGGTACCTCCTCCTCTATGCTCGGCATCTTGCACAAGAATTGGCTGCATTTGATGGATAAGTAATAAATTGAAAAACAGAGAAATGGTTCAGAAACCCCTATTAAACAGTAATTTCTTATCCTGTTGTGAAGCCTATGGTTTTTCACAGATTAAGCTTTTTTTAAAAAAAATATTTATTTTATTCATTTTTTTAGAGAGGAGACATAGAGTGAGAGAGAGAAAGAGAGAAAGGGGGGAAGAGCTGGAAGCATCAACTCCCATATGTGCCTTGACCAGACCAGTGCAGGGTTTTGAACTGGCGACCTCAGTGTTCCCAGGTCAATGCTTTATCCACTGTGCCACCACAGGTCAGGCCCAGATTAAGCTTTTATAATGGGTTGATGTTATTTCTGGGATGTCTAATCTTTCTTACTGATTGATTTTTTTTGTTTTAAACTTGATTCTGTATGACCAGGAGAACTGCCACTTTGTTTCAAAAGTTAGTAGCACAGCTTTGACCCTAATACATTAAAACAAAACAAAAAAGCTGATATTTATTCTATAAAAAAGAGAATGTAATACATATTGAATTGAGTTTGCCCATGGGTCTTTTCCACCAGAAGCATTATCTAGCTCTTCATTTATTTATTCCTTCCTTTATTTCTCTTATTAGATCTTTATAATTTTCTTTCACTAACTCTTCTACCCCAAGCTAAATCCATACCCTTTGTATTTAATGGATTTTGTTGCTATCATAAAAGGATTTCCATCCAACAAATCACAGATGCTCTGTGCTGAAAAAGTGATTAATGCTTTACTGGAGCAGTGGTTCTCAAATGTTAGAATCATCTGGAGGGTTCATTACAATACAGGTTGCAGGGCCCCACCACTGGATTTCTGATTCAACACATCTGCAATTGGGCTGGACAACCTGCATTTCTAACAGGTTCCCAGGTCCTGGGACTACACTTGGACTCCCAAACCTAACTCTATATCAGAATCAACTGGGGTGGGGGAGGAGTACCCCATGCATTTCCGCTTCTGCAGGTTTGGGAAGTTATCTTCTCTATCTCTTAAGAATTCCCCAGGTGACTGTGATTCTCCACTAGGCCTGGGTGCTGCTCAGGTAGGTGCAGGCCAATCTGGCAGGGGTTGGCCCTCCCACCCCACCTGTCTTACTTATATGCAAGATGTCATATATGAAAGTGTCAGCTTATCATTGCAGCCAACTGAAATCCTTTTGCATCTCGAGTCTATCATCCTGTGCCTTCTTCCAAGGTGTTAATAAAAATGATGATAAAGTTACCACAATGAGATACTACCTCACACTAAAAAGAAAATAACAAGTGTAGGTAAAAATGTAGAAAAATTAGAACCCTGAGCCCTGTTCATGGGATGTAAAATGGGGCAACCACTATGGAAAACAGTATGGAGATTCCTCAGAAAGTAAAAAATAGAACTACCATTTGACCCAGCATTTCTAACTTTGGGAATATACCCAAAAGAATTGGAAATAGGACCTTGAGGAGATATTTGCACACTTCACAGCAGCTCTGTTCACAACATTCAAGAAGTGAGAGCAACCCAAGTGTCCATCAATCTTTCGGGGAGGGCTTACTATGGAGAGGGGCAGTGGTGATGGTGGGAATCTATCATTCTTTCACAAACCTGAGCCACGAAGTATGCCTTATCACAAGTTATTAAAGTTATAATGCTTTTAGTTGATTAATGATGGCAATTAACATAGGAACAATAGCACTTTTCTTAACTACCGATAATCACCATCTGCTCATAAGAAGGGAAAAAAAGACAGGTGTTATCTTTTCCCTTTTACAGATATGGAAACTGAGGCACAGAGTTACTAAGTGATTAAGTCATTTGATTAACTTCAGAGCTGGAAATACAACTTACCAGCATATAAGAATCCAAGAAATTGTTTTTATAATTTATTGTGGGGGAGTTTCATCTTATTTTGCTTTTCCCCTTGAGGAACAGGAATGCTCTATTTTGATATATATATATATATATATAGTTTTATTTAAGATTTTATTTATTTAATTAATTTATTTTCTTTTTATTTATTCATTTTAGAGAGAAGAAAGATGAGAGATAGAGAGAGAGAGAGAAGGGGAGGAGTAGGAAGCATCAATGCCCATATTGTGCCTTGACCAGGCAAGCCCAGGGTTTTAAATTGGTGACCTCAGCATTCCAGGTCAGTGCTTTATCCACTGTGCCACCACAGGCTCTCCTTTTTGATTTTAAAGTCAACTAACTCACTGTGTTTTTCTTTTTGCCCTCTAATGTGCTCCTCTGTTACTCAGTTTACTGCTGCTCTGTTCTCTTCATTATCAGTAGACTTAATTTTCCCTCTTTTACTTAGTACTGATTTTCTGTTTTTACTGTCTTAACCTACACATCTGTATTGCGTTTGTTGGAACCTGCCTTAAATTCTTTTCTGAAAGAGGCAGACTGTGGATAAATGAGGGAGAGAGTGAGAGAATGGGTGAATGGCTAGTTAGCCTGGGCAGCTACTCCCTAATAGAGAACTTTGTCTTCATAAAAGAATAAAAAATTAGAAATAATAATAAAAAAGAGTTTATGATAATTGACTCATAGTTTTAAGATAACATACAGCATTTTGGGGATGCAGAGAAACTCTGAATGCAGACAGGGAGATTACAGGGCTCTGACAGAACACTGCAGGAGCAGGGAGAGGGATCTTTTACATGCTTTCTCTGGTTTCATCCTCGCCATAACTCTGTGAGTCAGGTATTTAGTGCCCCCATTTTACAGATGGGAAAAGTATGGCTCAGAGAAGTTCAATAACTTACTCAGGGCTGCAAAGTCAGCCTGAGGTGGAGCCTGGAATAAAACCCAGAATGAAGTCCAGAGCCAAAGCCTTTGCAGACTATACTTCATAGTCTCCAAATCAAAATCATTTTAAAGGTTTCCCTTTCTGTTGCAGGATGCCAACGTGTGACCCACATATGTGGTGAAGGGAAGAGAGCAGAGATTAAATGTATAAAAAAACAAGCCCCTCCCTCATCCGCCCAACATCGATAAACCCCAACTCCCACCCTGCTCCCAAGAAAGCTGCAACCAAATGGGCAGGGGAGAGAGTTTAATGAATTTCTCTGTGTAATATTGGCATGACTCTGCCATTTGGAGCCTCCTGTTTGTTCCATGTGAATGGACCTGGGCAGGAGTTCCTGTGCCTGCCCCTTTCTCCCAGATGGGGCTAAGGGGACAGGGTGATAGGGAGAATTCCATTATGGCAGCCCTACCTTTCTCACAGTAGGGCTCTCCATCCTCCATGTGGAAGAGGCTATTCCCGAAAGGCTTCTTGCAGGCTGCACAGATGAAACAAGTGGTGTGCCATGTCTGTCTCAGGGCATGCATCACTTCCTGAGGGATACAGTCTCGAGTCAGGACAGAAAGATCCAGGGGCAGGGGTAGCTGGGCTTGATTTCCCCACCAGGCCCCAGCCAATGCTGGAGCATCCATCTGGGAGCAGGACAGGAGAGCCCAAGAAGCAGGTAAAAAAGGGACTCCTACTCATGTAGCACTTGCCAGGTGCCAGGTTCTGTGTGTGCTTACAAAACACTCCCATCAAACCTGGAGGGAGGTACTGCTTGTTACTGCCATTTCACCACAGGGGTAGCCAGGGTCAAGGCCACATGCAAATGCATAGTAAGCTCAGGCTTTAAAGCCATAACTTGCTTTGCAGAAGCTCCGCCACAACTTGAAGCTGTGTAGCTCAGGTACTGTAATCATCTCCTGCTCCAAGTTCATTTGCTCCCTAGTTCAGTGAGGGCGAGCCAGCCTACTTCCAGAATAAAAGTGGAGTTGTCTTCTCTCTGTTAGCAGCAACTTCTTGGCTTTCTTGGGGGAGGGAAGAGATTGGCTGGGAAAAAGACAAGGGTCATAGAAAGATGTTTCCTACTTACCCCCATAATTTTGGTGTTGCACTGGGCACAGATCGGGGCAAAGAACTGCTCATAACACCGCTCGCAGTAAACGCTGCTGTGCTCTTCCACAAAGCACACGTCTGCCAGCGAGGCCTTGCAGTAGGCACAGTTAAACTCTTCCGGGTGCCAGGAGCGGCCCATGGCCACCAGAAAAGGGCCCCTGGGGAGCAGAGAACAGCACCTACTAGCATGGCCCCAAAGCTTTACACCAGATCGTCTAACATCTCTAAGGCCAACACTTTGACCCAATAACCCTGACCTTTGTGACTGTTCTAATGAAAGAAGACAACATTCAGATAAAGCTCCTTGCAGAAAGATGTTCGCTGTTGCTTCCTTTACAATAGAGAACTGGAAAGCAACTCAAACATCGACAGCAGGGGACAGAGTAAACATATTATGAAATATCCGGTCAGTTGACTACTGATAATTACAATAAGAAGAGCAACAATAGCCTGACCTGTGGTGGCACAGTGGATAAAGCGTCGACCTGGGAACACTGAGGTCGCCAGTTCAAAACCCTGCACTGGTCTAGTCAAGGCACATATGGGAGTTGATGCTTTCAGCTCCTCCCCTCTTTCTCTCTCTCTCTCTCTCTCTCTCTCTCTCTATCTCTCTATTACTCTCTCTCTCCTCTCTAAAATGAATAAAATAAAATAAAATAAAAGAAGAGCAACAATAATGGGGCTGATGGCTAACATTTTTTAAGTGCTTACTCTGTGCTAGGCACTGGTCAAGAAGAAATTTGTATTTATTAACTTAATTCTCATAACAATCCTATGAAGTAGGCACTATTATGATACCCATTTGTCTATAAGGAAACAGAGAGGTTAAGTTGTACACAGCTATAGGGCTAATATAGTAGACCTAACTGAGACTATGAGGGAATGTGATATATTTAAAATTTTCTTTCCAAATTTTCTAATTCTTCTTTGAGAATGTATTACTTTATTTTAAATAAAAGTGTATTTTTCATGTATATGTAAGCTCACCAACCCCAAGCCCCCCCGACAAATACTATAAATAAAGTCTATATATTCAAACAAACAACAACCATCATCCTGACTTCTAAGCCTAAAATGGCTTGTTTTCATCATAGTGGCAGATGCCCACTGAAGCCCTGAGCAGCTCAAGCCTGTCTGTGGAAAGACCCAGAAGCAACTCTGAATGAAAGCTGGGTCAAAACCAGCATTGTCACCCAGCTGGCAACATGGCCATATAACCTACTGACAAGACCTGCCATTCCTAGAACCTAGCCTTAGCCCAAGACTGAGGTCCAGGCACTGGCATCATACTGGGAGCTTCACCCACTTCCCTCCCCAGGGAAACGCATATCAGACAGGGTTGGAAGTCAAAGCTCAGAGAAGGTCAGATCAGATGTTGACCCAGCAGGACCCTATTCCTGCCCTCCCTTTCCCTTGCTTTACCACAGGGCTCAGACAGTGGGCAAGCAACCTTCATCTCCACCCTTCCAGAACCCCAGGACAGGGCCACAGCTGGACCATACCGGATGACGTTGTTGCAGTGGCCACAGAGTGGAGTCCTGCTGCTGGCTGGGAAGCGCTCGGCCCTCTGGACAGTGCCCCTGGCAAGGGGGAACACCTGGGAACCTGGGGTGTAGGCAGGGGTCCCTCCAGGCAGGGTCTGCTTGCTGACAGAGGTGGTACTCTTGCCAGGGGCAAACTTCTGAGAGAAGCTGTCGTCTGTCATCCAAGGGGGGCGGCTGGCAGATTCAGCAGGGCCCCCACTATAGGCCACGGAGGATACAGGGTTATAGCTTGGGACAGGAGAGGGGGTATAGGCAGGTGCTGGGGAGGGGGAGTAGTTGGTGGCAGGAGAGGGGGTATAGGCTGGGGCAGGGGAGGGAGAGTAAGTGGGGGCAGGGGAGGTAGAATAGGTGGGGGCAGGTGAGGGAGCATAGGTAGGGGCAGGGGAGGGGGTGTACAGAGCTGGGCTGTAATTGGCCCCTGGGGATGGGCTGTATGTAGTAGACGCAGGTACTGCAAGCCAAAAACATCCAAAGAAATGTGTCAGGAATTCATATCCCCCAACTTCCCATCCCCGCCCCCAGCCAAAACAAGGAGATTTTATTAGAGCAGGACAATTCTAATTTTTACCAGAGACACAGTCCTGAGCTTCTTGGTGCCCCAGATTTGAATTTGCAGAGGGAACCATGGGAAATAAAGAACCATGGGAGCAGAGTCCCGGGAGCTAGGAGCTGCGACTAGCTGGGAAAGGGCTATAACTATAAATATCTGCATCTGCAAGAGGTGGGGCTTGCCTGGCCTCGCTGCCAGAGGCCTGCAGAAAGCAGGGAGTGGGTGGGGGCGGGGTGCTGGGCCAGGTTCTCATCTGGCTCCTGGGGGCCTGGAAGAGAGTGAGAGTGGGTCAGCTTGGTCTTGCCTCAAGATGCTTCGGTGCACTCTGACCCGTGATTTGACATCTGAAATGCTTTAATTGCATGTGTTTGCTGAACCTGGACTTAGTCTAGTCCAGTCTTTGGGGCAAAACAGATGACAGGGCAGTAAGTTTTTCAGATTTGGGTTTCAGGATCAGCTACACTTGTTTTCCTGAAAAAATCTTGGCTTGATTTGTATTGGTGGCAAATTTCCTCTTGGTTTCATTGGGGGGAGGGCAGGGGAAAGGTCTTGAAGGAATCACTCGGAGAGAGCCTGGAACAGAGATGCTAAGGCAACAATGCCCAGGTCCAGCAGCCTTTGGGGCACCTGTGGTCTCCCATCTCACTTTGGTAGGAAGTGAGAGTGGGTCCAAGTGATGGTAGAGGTTACAGAGGACATCAGAGGGTAAGAGTAGAATGCACTGCCCCACTGCTGTGTGGAGGGGACTGAGGCAGCCCCGCCAGCGTCCAGTAGGAAGGCCTTTCTCAAGGCTAACAGCCCTGGCCAGGCCTCTCATCTCCCCCACCTGGTTCCCCTGAACCACACTGGGCAGCTTGTGGCCTGCTGCTCTAATTCTGTAACTCTACTCCCAGGTAGCTGGACCCTCAGAGCTGGGTATCATGGAAACCCCTGCACTGAGGATGGAGGGGGCTATACCTGTGTTATAGAAAGCTGAGGGGGTAAAACCTTCACAACCCTGTCCTGGAGCCATCTTGGGAGCAATCCACAAAGAATCTCCTTCCCACTTACTAAA
The DNA here is from genome assembly GCA_037038555.1 of Rhynchonycteris naso. NCBI lineage: Eukaryota > Metazoa > Chordata > Mammalia > Chiroptera > Emballonuridae > Rhynchonycteris > Rhynchonycteris naso. The sequence continues at coordinate 83,026,359 of CM073001.1, read as the reverse complement.
GAGGTAGACTAGGCATATAATAGATAATCTTTGTTAGTCCTGTTTACAGTTGAGATTACTGAGGCTCAGACAGAGCCAGTAAGTGGCAAAGCGAGTCTCCAGAAACATTCTTTCTACCACCCCCAGCTGCCTCTGTAAAGAACACAAGTCTAATTTTTATAAAACCTTGGTGTACCATGTGACTGCACAGTAACTGCCAAAATGGAGGAGGTCTCGCCTGACTAGGTGGTGGCGCAGTGGATAGAGCATCGGACTGGGATGTGGAAGACTTGGGTTTGAGACCCTGAGCTCGCCAGCTTGAGCGCGGGCCCATGTGGCTTGAGCAAAAGCTCACCAGCTTGGACCCAAGGTCACTGGTTCCAGCAAGGGGTAGCTCGGTCTGCTGAAGGCCCACGGTCAAGGCACATGTGAGAAAGCAATCAATGAACAACTATGGTGTCGCAACGGCAACAAAATACTAATGATTGATGCTTCTCATCTCTCTCTGTTCCTGTCTGTCTGTCCCTGTCTATCCCTCTCTCTGACTCTCTCTCTGTCCCTGTAAAAAAAAAACAAACAAAAAAAAACGGAGGAGGTCCCATCCTCTGGAATGTAGCACATCCTTTAGAAGCACAGCTCTACTATATCCTGGCTGTGTGTTCTTGGGCAAGTTCCTTAACATCTGGGCCTGGATTTCCTTGTCTATAAATGGCAATAATAATTCTTAGTACCATACAGTGTTGTTATGAGGATTAAGTAGCTGGTCCAGTATGTGTGTCACTAAATGTTAGTGGGCATTGTGGGTATTAGTGACTCCTGAGTCTCAGTTTGAACTGTGTCAGCTCATCTCACAGCCTGGTGGTCACCTGAGGGAGCCCAATCCAGGTAGACTGTGGGATGTGGGGGCTTGAAGTGGTAGATGTAACACCCTGAAGGCATATAACCTGAGACTAAGTCTATTCACCAATGGGGAAATGCATGACACCCCTGTCTGCCTCAAAGGGAGTGATGGAGACATACCAGAATGACATGCTGCATGCACTTTATAAACTTGTGAAGTCCAAATTCAAGGTGTTGTCACTCTCTCACACAACCCTGCATAGCTCCCAAGGGCCCAGAGTAGGGTCTCAAAATGCTGGGGGCAAGGATGAACAGGTGGTGGGGAGTGAGGGGAGGGGGATGCTTCCAGGGAGGGATTGTGGAAAAAGATGATCCAGCAGAACTTCAGAGAAGCACTACCCCTCTCTGTTATACATAATGGGGTTCTATGCAAGATTTTGTTTCCTTTTTTTGTAAAGTGGTGGAATCTCCACTAAAAGGGATGAAAACAAAAGCCCTAGTCCTATGCTGTCCTATGTGGCTATTGAGAGCTTGAAATGTGGCTTGTCCAAACTGAGAAGTGCGTCAGGGTGAAAAACACACAGATTTTGGAGTTATTATAAGAAAGGAATAGCCTGACCTGTGGTGGCACAGTGGATAAAGCGTCGACCTGGGAACACTGAGGTCACCAGTTCAAAACCCTGCACTGGTCCGGTCAAGGCACATATGGGAGTTGATGCTTCCAGCTCCTCCCCCCTTTCTCTCTTTCTCTCTCTCTCTCTCACTCTGTGTCTCCTCTCTAAAATGAATAAAATAAAAATTAAATTTAAAAAAGAATGTAAAATATCTCAATAACTATTTTATATTGATTCTATATTGAAATTAATATACTAAATTAAATAAAATGTTGTATATAATTTATTTCACCTGCCTTTACTTTTCTTTAAAATGTGGCCACTAGGAAATTAATTTTTATTGGACAGTGCCGTCCTAACCAGAACAGTGGCTACCACATCCCAGGCCATTTATATGACATCCAATGAGGCAGATAGTATTTTAAGTCCATTTTACAGGCGAGAAACTGAGGCTTAATTAAGTGACTGCCTCAAAGTCACTGAGCTAGTCAACCACCTGGCTGAGCCAGAGCTCAGGCAGCCAGACTAAAGGCCAGATCCCCCAGCTTAACCACTCCTTAGGCAGGAAAACAAGCCCCTTTCAAACTGGGCCTTTGCCCACCTTTCCACCTCCTTCCAGGATTGCTTAACCAGATTCCCTTTGCATTCCCTACCTCTTCCCTCCTCCAAATCTTCCACATCCCTTGATCCAACCCTTTTTTCTAAGCCCCCCAAACACGAAGATCTCAGCAGTCAAAGGCAGGCCAAAATATGGACCCGAGTCCCGCCGCTTCCCTGTGCAGGGCTCACCCATCCAGAGCTGAGAACCTGCGCTTTCCCGAGATCGAGCCTGGCAGCCCCCTACTTCTGTGTCCTCTCATTCCTGGAGGGAGGGGCGTCGAGCAGCGGCTCCCCAACCTCTGCGCTCCGAGAGTTTCTGCCCGTCTCGCCGCGCGGTCCCCCGCACGCCGGGGAGGACTTGGTACCCCACCTCTGAGCCGCGGGCTGTTGCTATTTCTGCCTGACGGAATCCCGCCCGTCCAAATTAGAAGGTTATATTTCATCTCTTAATTGGCAAGTTCAAAAGGCCCCTATCGCACTTGCAGCCTCGGGAATGTGTAATTTAAACAAGGTGATTTCTGACTCATGGCAGGACGAGTCCGGCTTCCCGCGAGCGCCAGGCCTCGGCCCGGCCCACGGCCCGTGGCCACCCTGGGCCCGGGTGTCTGAGCCGCCGCGGCCGCCCGGCCCCTCCCGGGCCTCAGGAGCTCTGGGGAGCGCCGCTCGACCCCGGCGCCGGCGATAAGATCTGGGCCGCAAACGCCACCCGCTCCGGGGCCGAATCAGCAGAGGAGAAGGGGACGCTCGGGCCCACGTTCCCTGTTTACCCCCGGCCGCTGGCTGGCCACCCCCGGACCCCCCAGCCACCAGCCGGCCACGCCCCCCCCCCCCTGGGCCCCCAGACCGCTGCGCCTCCCGAGAGAGGGGTGGAGTACGCCGCCTTTTCCCCTCCCCCCAGGAATGAGTTAACGTCTGCAGGCCAGGGTACCCCTGGAGGCCCGGGGCTCCGGCCAGTCCCGCCAGCCTAGGCTACAGCCGACCCTTAGTGCCCACCCCCAGGGCCGTGCTGCCCCCTGGCGGCCCGCGCGGGAGAGCCCACAGTGGGGCCGGGGCTCTCAAGCCCGGCACCGCCCTGGACTGCGCCCAGAGAGACGCGCCGAGGAGGAGATCCCTACCGGCCCGGACAGATGTACCTTCTCGGCACCTTGACAGGGCTTCACCTCCACCCGCCGCCGCTCCTGCACACTCCTTTCCACTCTCCTTTCCATATCCCCTATCCCCGCGGGCCAGCCTCTTCCTTCCACTCCATCTGAGAGTTTTCTCGGTGTCAACCCGCTCCAAATTGCACCCTAATCCTATGGAGTTTTAACCTCATGACATCGCGTCCCTGCTTCTGGAGGCACAGAGACGTGCGCCTCCTGTGTGCCCAGCACTGCGCCAGGTGCTTCATTTCGTCCCCATAACACGGGTGTATACAGTTTCATGACCATTTTTCAAATAAGGAAATTCTGGCCCAGGAAATGAAATATTTTGCCTTAGGTGGAGGAGCGAGCGGCCCGGCAGGGAATCTTTCTGAGGATAAAGCCCCTTCTACTGCCTGCACTCAACACTGCTTGTCACAGTGAGTTCTGTACACACAGGGTTCCTGTGCCCTACACAAGTCAAGCTCCCAGAACAAGGCCCTTTCTGACTCCGTGCCTGGCTTGTCTCGGAGCCTACCCTTCAGCTGCAGTGAGAATATCCACGGGGGTCTCTCATGCTCCCCACTGCTGCTTGCCCAACTCTCCCTCCCTAACATGACACAGAGATGCTTTCTCCCTACCCCCTTAGAATTAGCTACCTCATTCTTTCACAAAAAAAGATATTAACTTCCTCAGTTCATCAGTTTAACTGTATATATGGTAAAATATATATATTGCACACGCACACACACACATATATACATATATAATATGTGTGCAATAATTTGAGAGGTGAAACAGTTTGTGCAAGTGGAAAATTGTTAATGCTTTCCATAAATTCAAGGTGGTCATAAAAATAAATATATCCAAAGTATAGTGCTTTAAATGAAAAGGTGTAGCCACCTAATGTCCTATCTGACCCATCCGTGGAACAGGCAAGAGGACATCACTCTGGGAACCCTTGTGGTCCGTTATCCCTGTGTGTTTGGCCACCAGAACATGCAGCTCATAGCCTCTTCCCTTCCCACTCCCATTGCAAGTCAGGGGACACTTGTGATTGTCACCAGCTTTCATTTATTTGTTTGTGTCCGTTCACTTCCTTTGCTAAGTAGCTCCTCTGTGCCAGACCTGAATCAATTTCTGGTGGTACAGTGGAAACATTTGCCATAGCCCTGCCCTCCTGGAACTCAGAGTCAGAGTCCAGAATGAAGGAGGGGATAAATGGTGATATCAACCCTCAGGACCAGGATACCACGAGCCCTGCTGTGGGCACATCCTATGGAGCAGAGCACACAAGATCTTCCCCTAGCTTGGGAAAGTGCCTGCTAAAGGACCCTTATGTGCATTGAGCAGGAACAGGTGTGTGAGTGTGTGTATGGTGGTGGTGGTGGGTTTGCAAGCAGGCCTGAGAATTGCCCTGGGACTCTAGGGACTGGGAAGCGAGCCCAATTTTGGCTAGGAAAGAGAGGGTCATCAGTGACCCCTTATCTCCACAAGGGGGTCCTAGACAGTGAAGACAATGGAAACCAGATTAATGGAACAGAGAGCCAGTGAGCTTAGCCACTGTTAGACCCTGTGCTGGCCACTCTGCTGCCTCCCCAATGCTTTTTATGCCTCTAGTTATCCCACCTCAGCTGAGAAAACTGAAGACAAGGCAGGTTGAGCAACTTGCCCAGGGTCACATTGTGATGTACTGGGGCTGTCTCCAGCCCATGGCATTTCTGGTATAGCTACCCATCCTCCAGTTTGAGGCAGACCCAGACTTCTGCGGGAACAGGCTCCTCCTTCTAAACCCTCTTCTCTCACCTTAAATCTGGAAATCCCCAGCCAGGAGTGTCCTCTTCCTTAGAGCTGGGAGGCTCCATGCCTGCCTGGCACTGCCTACCTGTCTCCCCAGGGCCAGAGGCAGGCTCCATAGGATTCTGGCACACAACTGGGGAAAGAGGGCTGAACCTCACTAGCAGGGCCTCACTGACCACCATCCTTCTGAGGACGTGGTTTTGGAGATGACGCCTGGAGCCCATGCCCAGTCTGACAGTCTTCCCTTTCATTCTGCTCTCACCTGGCTGGTAGACAGAAGGCCGGATGCTGGCAGTGGTGACAACCCGAGGTTTGGGCACAGGGGCAGCTGAGGCTTCAGGGACTGTATGGGCAGCAGGTGCTGGAGAGGTCGCCTTGGCGGTACTGTAAGCAAACGCCTGGGGCCTGGAACCAAGGTGGGGAGAGTCAGAAGCCAGAACGACAGCCCACCCAAGCCCTGGCACTTGCGGGCAGTGGCCGGTTGGCTCTCCAATCCTCAGGAGCCTCTGTGAAGAGGAAACCTGGCAGAGATGACCCTGGACTGACAGAGGCTGTGAAAAAGGAACCACAGGTTTTAGAGGGGATGAAGCTATTCCTTGGGTGCTGAGTCTTGGTGAGTTTGGCTAAGGAAGCAGAGATATCTTGAGAAATATAGCCCATTCCTGGTGTCACCACCTTGGAGGGAGGGAGGAAAGCCATTCACTAGATGCTGGACGAGAGGATACACAGACAATCCTTTCCCCCTGGGTAGAGACTGCCAGGGCTGGTCTGGAGTAGAAGGAGACAGAGGCAGAGAGATGGAGGTGGTCAGAGCTGCCCCACTCTCTGCGGTGGCTTTAGACTACCTGGCCTTCGGCCCCTCCCCCTTTCTATTGCTGCTGAAGGGAGCAGTAAAGACTCAGGTTTCTAGGCAAGAGTGCTTCAGGGAGGGCTCACGGGAAGCCAGGAGAACCCTCACCTCCAAACATATAGAATTTCTTTTCCATATAGAATTTCTGCCCTTTTCCCAAGTGGTTCAGAGCAACCTTTCGCTCTTGTGACCCAGGGATAGTTGGAACAAAGAGATGGGAAAGAACAGTGTCCCAGTTAATTGCCCTCATGAAATGCTATCATAGCCACTCTTCCTGGAGAGCTGGAGGCTTCAAGGACTCCTGCAGCTGAGCAGCTTGTTTAACTTTTGTCTGATTCAGGCTTCCCAGTTCCATAAATCTGTGACCTCCCCCTTTTTTTTCTCATTTTAAACTAATGAAGACCTTACAGAGCAGGTCCCTGGTCTCTCCCTACATCGTTCAGATCCCAACAGGGCCCACATGACCATACCCTGGGAAAATGGGGTACCAGAGAAGTGAGCTCCTGGAACTATTCTGCCCTATACCAGCCCATGGCTTCCTGCCTTTCTTCCAACTGCTTCACATGGGCCCAGGGCCTGTGAATCATGTTGGGCAGAGTCATAGGGTAAGGGGCACCTTCCTTTCTGGGGCTCTGGGAGGGGCGGCCCTGAGCTAAGAACCCACTGCCAAGGAGCAGCACTCCTGAGGGTGCTGCTGCAGACAGTGCAGAAGTGAAATGAGCCTCAGACAGCCATCGTATTAGACCTGGGTGTTGTGTTGACTTGCCCTGCCACATTGCCATGTGTCTGGTTGAGTGAAGTGTTGTTTCCCCTCCCTGTGCCTGCCTGACCTTCTCTGACTAACTGAGTAAGACTAGTGAAATAAGGGCCTCAGTGGAAGAGGAAGAGGTAGTGTCCATGGGGTGCCTAGCTTCTACTGGGGTAGAGGAAAGGAAGGTCAGTGGGTCTCAGCTGGACTTTCTTACCAGTTAAGAATGCATGCAGCATCCCAGGACTGTGTCAGGGATTGCCATTGTGGGAGGAAGCCAAGGCTTAAGATAACCAGCAAGAATTCTGAGGCCATGCTCCAGTGAAAGGCTGGGTGGCCATTTGCCTCTCTCTTTCTCCCTCTACCCCAATCCCAGACCTTATGCAGGAAGGGAAGTTAGCTGGGCCCAGAGTGTGGTCCATGGATCCCTTCTGGAACTCTCTGCTGAAGCTTGTCCTTGAGCATAACCCCCACATCTAGACCTCCCAGATCCCAACTGGGGAGGCATCTTCCCACTCAGCAACAGGGACATTTCTTACCCTCCTCTAAGTTTCTTCTTTGTGTCCTTGCCTGAAGCAATTCAGGTGTGCAGAGGGGAAGCACTTGCTAAATGATCCCAGGAAGCTGGGATAAAACAATCCCTGGAGGCTGGGCTGGGCCCCCACCCTTGAGGCTTCAGTGGGGCTTTGGAAAGGCTGGGCTCCACACCACCTGGGTCACTGTGCAGCCCAGTGGTTCTTAACCTGGGTTCTATCAAACCCTAGGGGTTTGATGAGCCGGTCTTAGGGGTTCAGAGAAGCCTCTGCCGCGGAGGCCAGAATAAAGTAATACCGTAATTTGTTGTGAGTTCATGGACTCTGTTGGTTTTGTTCATTGAGCAAGGTGATGTTCATGCATGGCTCACTTTGTGCACCAGTAAAAACACATATACCTGTGTCTTGAATTTGGAAAAAAAAAAAAATTTTATTTAACACTAAAGAAGGGTTCGGTGAATGCGCATATAAAACTGGTAGGTTTGGTACCTCAAAAAAGGTTAAGAACCACTGGTGCAGCCTCAGGGGTACAGCCCACAAACCTTTGGGCTACTCTGCTCACCCTTCCTCCTCCTCTGGCTGCACCAGGGGCCTATGCGCCCTGACTCAGAGAGGTTCATCCTTCCCAGCAAAGCCCTGGGAAGGGATCATGGGAGACTGACTCTAACACCAACTTGCCACCTCCATGCAGCCCAAAGAGCTGGGTCTGCGCAGCCTACTTCACTGCCCAGCTGTTCCAGAATAACCTACAAGCTGCCCCCGCCCCCATCCACCTCCCCGCACCTCCCATCACCCCTCTCATACCCTGGTGGCCCCTGGTGCAGCTTTGCTGGGCATCCAGGATGGTAGGTTGGAAAGCAGTGAGTTGTAATACTTGAAACTGTTTTATGTGCTAGGTGTTTTACGTACACTTTTTCTATCCCAACCCTATAAAATAGGTGTTGCCTTAAATGTCTTATCAGGTGAGGAAAATGAGGTTCAGAAGAGTTCTGTCGCCTTCTGAAGATTATAGAGATTTAAACCCTGCTGCACCAGAGTCTCTGCAGTTAGCATGTTTCTCCCTCAAGAGAAGAGAGGTGAAGAACAAGGACAAGTTAACTATATGACCTACCTCCTATAACCAGGTCACTGCTCCTCCCTTTACGGAGCCTTCCTTGGCTTCTCAGACCAAGGCAACAACTTCCACTCTCCATAATTCCAGTCCCAGAAACAGCCTTTTCACACAGCCTCCCTTTGTTATATAAGTGTGTGTGTGTGTGTGTGTGTGTGTGTGTGTGTGTGTGTGTGTGTGCGCGCGCGCGCGCGCGCGCGCACGCTCGACTTTTACCTCTTTTGCTAGACAGAGAGAGCAGGGAGGCATACCTCCCCTCCTCTGTCCACACTCCCCTTCACTCTCTGCAGCAAGCATGCAAGCCTTTGGCTTCCCTGGGGTCCTCGGGCTACTAATCACGTTGGGTGGCCATTTATGAGGGCCAGATTCAGCTACCAGCAGATGGACCCAACGTGAGGAGGCCTTTGCTGTCTCCCTTCCCCACAGCCAGGGCCAGCACCTGTGGGGCCGTTACCTTGGACTGTCTGCAGGGCTTGAAGCGGGGGCCACTGCAGAGGCGGTGGCAGCATGGACAGCAGCTGCAGCCAGGGATGGAGCGGCTGCACTGGGAGAGGCAGCAACAGGAGGCTGGGCACAAGCGGGCAGCAGCGGGGTGGTGGCCTGGCTGGTGCACACTGGAGCATACTCAGTAGGGGTGCTGATGAGGTGGGACCAAGAAAGACAACAGGTCAAGGGGGCCCTTCTGCATGGGGTGGTGGCTGCAGCAGAAGAAGGCTGCCTGGAAGGCACCATTAATACTGCAGACAGAATGGGATCTTCCAGAAGGTATGTGTCTCCAGCTTCAGGGGAAACACCCCCTCCCCACAACTGCAAGAGGGAAGAAGGGCTCAGACCACAAGGAGGATCGCAATAACATCAAAATTATTCTCGCCTGACCAGGCGGTGGCGCAGTAGATAGAGTGTAGGACTGGGATGAGGAAAGGCCCAGGTTCGAGACCCCGAGGTCGCCAGCTTGAGCGCGGGCCCATCTGGCTTGAGCAAAAACTCGCCAGCTTGGACCCAAGGTCCCAGCAAGGGGTTGCTTGGTCTGCTGAGGGCTCACGGTCAAGGCACATGTGAGAAAGCAATCAGTGAACAACTAAGGTGTCGCAACGGCAACAAAAAACTAATGATTGATGCTTCTCACAGCTCTCCGCTCCTGTCTGTCTGTCCCTATCTATCCCTCTCTCTGACTCTCTCTCTGTCTCTGTGGGGGGAAAAAAGAATTATTCTCAAGCCTTGTACTCAAGCCATTTTTGTACTTCCTTATTTATCTGTCTAAGTATGTATTATAAAAATGCAGTGTGATGGAAAAGAGATTGAATTATCAACCCCATGCTATTTTCCATGTTTTTCCCCTCCCTTCTCCACTTACTCAGAGGCAAACATTGCTTTTGAAAAGGGATACTACTATGAGAATAGCAGAGGTCAGATAATTGAGGGTCAAGGGCCTGGGCTTTTAGGCTATGAAGGACTCAGGGCACTGACCACACATTCGAAAGATGGATGAAAGCTGCCATGCCAGGCAGGCTAAGGTTATCTGGGATCAGAAAGGGGGCAGCGTGGCATGGGGTTTCAAGAATAGAGAAAGTGCCCGTTTTCTGTGTAACCTTGGAGAGCTGGCAGGACCCTAGGGTCTCCTGTGCCCATGGTGAAGGGCAGACAGATCCACGAAAGCCTGAAGATCCCCAGGCTATCATGTGCCCTAGCAGCCATAGAGGGTTTCCCATATACACAAGAGTGACATGGACATGGTCCCAAGTGCCTGTATATCTGAAAAACCCTGTAATTGGGAATAAGAGTGGTGACAGCTGTGCCAGTGTAGACCAGTGAGGCCAGATGGGATGCTATTCCTGCAGCTGCCAGCACAGGTAGACCATGATCAAGGACCAGGTGCCCAGATGCCCAGATGCCCCAGCCTGCCTGCCTTGCTGTTCTGTAAGTGCTTCCTCCCCAAAACCACTCCAAGGCAGAGGAGCATCAGAGCCTGGGTTGATGGGATTAGATTTCTGCAGAGAATACAAATTAGATTATAGGCAAGTAGGCCTGGCTGGATAGTTCAGTTGGTTAGAACATCATCCCAATACATAAAGGTTGCCTGTTCGGTCCCCGGGTCAGGACACATACAGAAACAAATAGACGTTTCTGTCTCTCTCTTCTCCTCCCTCTCTCTGAAAGTAATCAATAAAAAATATTTTTAAAAATTATAGGAAAGCAAAGAAATGCACATTCTTTGCTAACCTGGGTATTGGATTAAGATTTGTACTTGCTACATCTGAAACAGGATACTGCAATTCCTGCAAGTGGGAATGGCTGTCCCCATGCTATGTAATTTGTTTATTGACCCAGTATTATGTGCCGAGCATATGTCTGCAGTTTCTCACAACCACCCTCTGATGTGAATGTTAGCAACTCTGTTTAATAGAGGAGGGAATAGAGACAAAAAATTCAATTGCTCAAGCTGCTAGAATGCATGGGTGGTGACAGCAGGATCTGACTGAGAAACATTTGGATTTGAAGCCTTACCCAGTCCCTCAAGTGGCCCCTCATGGAGGAAGAAAGAAACTTCTTCTTAGAGTCAGGCAAGTAGAATCTTTCCCCCCAAAAAGGCACTATTTTTATTTGAAAGCATTAGAATGTTAATCTTCCGTCTGTGCATGCTTGCCATATGCCAGGCCTTGTGCTAACAGCTGTGTAAGCCTTACTCCATCTGATTCTTTCAGACTTGCTGTTGATTGGGACCAAGATCTTCATCTTACAGGTGAGGAGCCTGACTTCCAGAAAGACTGACTCTGCTAAAACATCACCCCACTGCCAAACATCGCTGCAACACATCTCAGGTTTTGATGTGCAGCAGATAAACCCCTGCACTGGTTAAAATGCAGGACCGGGCAGAGCTGAGAGTCCACACCTCTAACAAGTCTCCAGGTGATGCTGATGCTGCTGGTCCGTGGACCATACTTTGAGCAGCAAAGTGCTACAGAGTCTGTCCCCGCTGGCAATGCCAGAAGGCCATGAGCCATTTCCTAAAGCATGACAGAATGACTCTTCTTCCGCCCAGGAGGTGTATGGTGGAGGAGGCCATGAAATAACATGAAAGGGTTGAGGAAGAAGAGAGCTGAAGAAGTGGCAGGTTGTGGGCTGACTGCTCCAGAGGAGGGAGCACTATTTTCCTCTGATTGTGTAAGAAGCATCCATGATGGACAAGAGTGTCCACGATGGACAAGTACCTATGGTGGCTGTCCTTTCCCCAGCTAAGTGGTTTAGAGAAGAGGCCTCAGACAGCCCAGTTCTCAGGCCTGTGGCGGTGCCCAGCCTTGGCCCTTCTATGGAACCACTCCTTCACCCTGCATGAAAGAACCTGGCTTCTGGAAGCTATTTCTGTGAAGCAGCTGCCTCAGAGAAGTAGCTGCATTCTTGAAGCTGTATTGCTGAGTTGGCTGCTAGACTCTCCTCATGGCATGGGCAAGGATGGTCTGGGAAAGACCCAGCTGACACAGAACACCCACCTCCTTTATCTGTTGCTCCCTGACCCTATTACATGTTTCCAGTGAGCTTCTGGGAACCAAGGACACCGCTCAGGATAGGGGTGATGGGAGTGTCTGGGCTAGGGACAGGATTCTGAGGGACAAATAAGAAGTTGACTTTCCCTGTTCCCTTTGCTCCAATTTCCTGTCAGACCAGCTTACTTGATATTCTCCCCAGACATAGCTCCATATGAACCTTGGATTTTGGGAGTGATATGGGACTTAGGAAAATTCATGATCTACCACAGGACCTGGCCCTGGCCAGCTGGCTCAGAGGATAGAGCATTGACCTCAGTGTGCACACTGGGTTCAATCCCTCATCAGAGCACATAAAAGAAGAGACCATCTGTTTCTCTTCCTCTCCCTCTCCCTTTCCTCTCTCTTCTCCTCTCACAGCCAGTGGCTTGATTGGTTCAAGTGTTGGCCCCAGGTGCTGATGATAGCTCAGTTGATTTGAGTATCAGTCCCAGACAGGGGTTGCTGGGTGGATCCCGGTTGGGACACATGCAAGAGTCTCACTATCTCCCCCTTTCTCACTTAAAAAAATAAAATAGGCCCTGGCCAGTTGGCTCAGCAGTAGAGTGTTGGCCCAGTGTGTGGATGTCCTAGGTTCGATTCCCAGTCAGGGCACACAGAAGAAGCGTCATCTGCTTCTCTGACCCTCCCCTTCTTGCTTCTCTCTCTCTCTCTCTTTCTCTCCCTCTCCTGCAGCCATGGCTTGATTGGAGCGAGTTGGCCCTGGGCGCTAAGGATGGTTCCATGGTTTCCACTTCAGACACTAAGAAGAGCTCTGTTGCTGAGCAATGAAGCAATGCTCTAGATGGGCAGAGCATTGCCCCCTAGCGGGCCAACTGGGTGGATACCATCAGGGCACATGCAGGAGTCTGTCTCTGCCTCCCCTCCTCTCACTGAATAAAATAAATTAAGTTAAATTAAATTAAAAATAAAATAAAATATAAGAATACCACAGGTCCAGGACAAAAGGCAATCATGCGAACCTGCTGCTTGGGGTTCTCGCTGAGTGGTATCCTATGTAGGACCACTGTTTGCAGATACCAAGCAGCCAAGGCCTAGGAACAGTAGGGGCAGCACTGAAGAATGTCCTAAAGGAGCTTGTCCAGGCTAGCTCCTGCCTGAAGTTTCATGAGCTCCCCAAACGCCAAGGAGGTTGTCTCAGTGAGCCAGCATGTAGAGAACTTAACATGGCTCTGGCCTCAGGACTGAAGACAGTACCCATGAAATCACCCCAGCCTGGTTTAGGACTATATAGCTATCTCTCGCGTCAGTCACAATTCACTTTAAATATCTAAGCGAAACTCAAACCAAACCAACTATATTTAACTGCTCATGGCTCCAGGGGGACGGTGTGGCCAGAGAAGAAACACAGCATGGCTGCAGTCCTCTTCTCAGTCTTTCTACTCCATCAACCCAGTTGGCAACCCAGGTGGCACATGCCAGCCCTGTGCCCCTGCTCTGTTGTGGTGGCCTTTGGTCAATGCTCTTATTGATGGCAATGGGATTGTGTACAGAAAGATGGGCTGGCATTAGTGGTGGGGCTGGGACTTGGGGTTTGTGGTTATTGGGCTCAGGTTAGGACTGTTGGTGACCGCGGAGGTGTTTGATAATGTTAGTATTGGGGTGATGATGCTATTGGATTAGTTAAGAAAATGGAGCCTGACCAGGCGGTGGCGCAGTAGATAGAGTGTCAGACTGGGATGTAGAAGACCCAGGTTCGAGACCCCGAGCTCACCAGCTTGAGCGCGGGCCCATCTGGCTTGAGCAAAAGTTCGCCAGCTTGGACCCAAGGTTTCTGGCTCCAGCAAGGGGTGGCTCGGTCTGCTGAAGGCCCGCGGTCAAGGCACATGTGAGAAAGCAATCAATAAATAACTAAGGTGTTGCGAAGGCAACGAAAAACTAATGATTGATGCTTCTCACCTCTCTTCATTCCTGTCTGTCTGTCCCTACCTATCCCTCTCTCTGACTCTCTCTCTCTCTCTCTCTCTGTCCCTGTAAAAAAAAAAAAGAAAGAAATAAAAAGGAACATGACATCTCTATTCATTGGATGAAGACAGAACACCCCTCAGGTGGTTGGTCTTTAAAATGGTTCATACTGCCTCCCACCTAGCTGGTGTTTCATCTTGCTGCCTGATGACCGACTACTGCTCAGGGAAGCCCTGACCAGGTCCCTTTGCAGCAGGGCTGCTGCACTGCACAACTGCAGGAGCCCTGTTGGTCCTGTAGTCTATGCTGATGACACCCCTCAAGCATAGTGCACAGCGGTCCTCACAGGCTATGATGTGAACAGAGCCTTGCCACCTTTACTAGTCAGAATACAGCTAACATCTCATTGCCTGGCATTTGACCACTACTAACCAAAATACTCTCTCTGTTCCCTCCATTCCAGCCAAAGGGATTAAGGGGTTCTGGGACACCACTTATTCTCATTAGCACCTCAGCTTCTTCTGCTTAGAGTACCTGTCCAGCCTTCCCTAACTGCACATACCCCAATCCTAACTGTTCTTGAGGATCAGAAACACAGATATCTTCTTCCAGGAAGCCTTCTCTGATTTTTCCAGTAGGATGGGCACTCCCTGTCTCTGGTCCTCACACGAGCAACTTGGCATCATGGTCAGTCACAGCCACATCGGCTCTTTCTGATTTCTCTGACACCCACAGAGGCCAAGCATGGTGCCTTGACTCATGCCCATGGACATGAAAGACTGAATGAGGATATCTTCCCTGTTTACTCTGCATGGCTGCATGCAGACAGAGGCCCAGGGTCTCTGGGAGGCACTAGGCAGTCTGGAAAGCAAGCAAGAACCTTTCAGAGCTTGAAGAGGGCTGTGACAGACTGGGGGTTGGGGACAGGGAGCTGCGAGGCCACCAGCTCTTACTGATAGGCTTGGGACCTCTGTCAGCTTCAGGACACCCACTGCCTGGGGGGCCTCTCACTGTCTAGCAGCCCCCAGTCCCACAACCCACTCTGGGGCCTTCGAAGTCCTCAATAAAAAGTTCAGCTAAATATGGGTGTGCTCCGGGATGCCTAAATGTAGGCAAGAGCACATATTTCATCTCCTCTGTTGATCCCCCAGCAAGCTTGCCCTGCCTGGCCCTGGCGCTGAACTTGGCCCTGGAGTCAGACTGCTAGAGACTGAAAGAGATGAGAGGTCAAAATGGAGTAGGCTGGTGGGTGCTCTGGAGAGCATTTCAGGATGGTGGGCAGGAGAGAGCAGTCTCCCTGGCCAGCTCTTCCAGATGGGATTGCCAAGGTCCGTGGAGGCAGAAAGCAAACCTGTGCCCAGGCAGCAGGAGTGAAAGCAAGGCTCTGCCCAGTCTAGCCACAGGGGCAGCCTCAGAGTCCTGAGGGATGGGCCTCAGCATCTACCTTTATTTGCTAAGTGCCACTGGTTTCATGTTCTCAGCCAGTGGTTTCTGCAGTCAGAGACCAGGCTGATGGATAGACAGGAGGGTGGGGAGGACATGAGCCTGCCAGCCTGGCTCTTCCTAAATGCTCAGGACCAGGACAAGGCCACAGGTGCCTGGGGCCAGATCAAGACCCAGCTGGGGGTCTTCCCCACCTTCCACCACCAAGCATATCTTCTTCCTCTTCTCTCCTGAGCCATGGCCCTGGACTGAGGACCACCAACAGTTCCCCTGGGACCTGCTTATTGGTCCCGGTGTGCCTTCCTGAGCCCCTTCTCTGGCCACCTGGAGCAGGGCTGCACATGAGCAGTGCCTTCCTGGGAGAGGGGCTTGCAATCTGCTTTCTGATAGGGAAGGATGGATGGTTGCAGCTGGGTGTGGGAGCAGAGGCAGGGGGCATTTGGGTACCCAGCAATACACACTGCCCTATGGGAGGCTAAGGCTGCCCACCTGGCTCAGCACAGATTCCCACCCGCTATTAGCCAGCCTGAGCTCACTGCCCTCGACCTGAGGGCCCTTGCCGTGGGAAATCAGCAGAGGGCAGAGCTGCACAGGGTCCCAGCCCCAGTGGGCTCTGCCCCTGCCTTCTTCCGGAGGTGCCTGTCCTTTCCCCAGCTCAGACATGCTCCTCTGGGATGGTATGCACACAGGCACAGCATGACTGAGGCTGATTTGGTTCATTTCAGGTCCTTTTTATTTCAGAATGAGCATGCATATATGTACAGGAGAGAGAACTAGGGAACTGGCACACACAGCGGAGAGGAGAGTACGTGTCCCAGTCTCACCATGACCGGGAGGGCCCTCTGCCTCATCTACCTTGGGGCTTCCGTCTCCTCCGCAGGGAGCCCTGTTCCAGGATGCCAGGCTCCAGAGGGCAGCGAGGGAGTGAGTGGGCACAGGAAGTCAGACTTTTCTCAGGACCCTGATCTACAGGTGACTCCTTCCAGGACAGCACTAGGCAGGACTGCCTCTCTTGGGAACTGAGGTTGGTGGGAGTTCGGCCAACGGTGTGTTCTGTATCCCTTGGTTCTGGGATGTTTTGCCAGCATACCCCTTCACATCATCCTCTCTGAACTATGGCTAAGGCCCTGGGCAGGAGAGCAGAGTCTTGGGCTGCTTTAGGGGTAGTGAGGGTGGGGCTGAAGGGTAGGCGTGGCCGAGGGCAGAACTGCCGCACTTGACTACTACGGCCCCAGTGCTCCACACTCTCTAGCATCACCATAGGGCTCACATGCCAGATCTGTGAGGGGAACGGGGACAGGTGGAGTAACTTCACATAGTATCTTAGCTTTTAACGTTAAGGATTTGGGCTGAAAGACCATGGTGCCAGTTGCGCAATTTGGCAAAACGTGGGCTGTTACGTTCCGTTTCAAACCTTTCCCTGTGGCACAGAGAAAGAGAGAGAGAGAAACAGAGAGACAGAGCGAGAGATAGAGAAACAAAGAGAAGAGAGAAAGAAAAGGGTTAGGGGATGTGTCCGCCATTCTTCTATCTGACAGCTTGGGCAGAGGGCATGGGAGAGGGGAATTTGAATTTGAGAGGCTTTGCCTTCCATAGGACCCTTTCCAGATGGTCAAATCTGGTTTGGGGCAAGACCAGAATCCCAAGGGCCAGGATGGAAGGACTAAAGTCTCTGGCTTGAGTGAGTGGGTGGCCATGGAGAAGGGCCTAGCGAGGGGGCCTGAGGACAGGCTTGGCAAAGGGTAGCCGCTAGGTTCTCCCTGGCTTACGCAATTAGGGTTAGACAGGGCTGCTTTGGCTGTGGGCTCTTGGGGCTGACCCATATAGGCAGAGGGCCTCGCATGGTTTCTGTCCCCCAGCAGGCATAAAGAAGAACACCTGTCCCTGTGATGAGGCTCGGTGAGTAGACCTGTTACCTTGCTGTGCTGCTCCCGTCTCTGCCAACACTTTTTCGTCCCCAAAGAGAAGACTTCTAACACCATCAACTTCCCCTGCCCTTCTAGGCCTGAGCATGGCCAGGCACACGCGTGCGTGCACACACATACTCACAAGGCCACTGGCGCACATGTAGAGGGCTAGGACTCCGTTCTACTTCTCACCAGCAGGGTCTCTAGGGCTCATCCCACAGCCTGCTTAGCTGAGGGCACAAGACAAAGCAGGCAAGGAGCAGCCAGAACAAAGAAATGGAGGAAAGGGTGTGCCTGGGGAGACCAGTGACACAGATGCCAGACTCTGGGAGCTCCCCACCACCAGACCAGAGGGGCCTCTAACATCTTTCAGACTACAGGTGCACGCACATGGGCCACAAATGCCAGGTATTTAATCTGGACAGTGTATATAATTTATTTTAAAAAATTAATTGCTATATCCAGCCTGACCTGTGGTGGCACAGTGGGATAAAGCGTTGACCTGGAACACTTAGGTCGCTGGTTTGAAACCCTGGGCTTGCCCAGTCAAAGCACATATGGAAGTTGATGCTTCCTTCTCCTCCCCCCTTCTCTCTCTCTCTCTCTCTCTCTCTCTCTCTCTCTCTCTCTTTCTAAAGTGAATAAATAAAATCTTTAAAAAAAATTAATTGCTATATCCAGACCTTGGAATACTACTCAGCGGTAAGAAGATACGAACAAACCATTAGCTATGCTCAACAATTTGGGTGTATCTCTGGTGAATTAGGCTGACTGAAAAATCCAACCCCACAGCATGGAAGGCTTTATTCTATTTAAGAGCACTCTTGAGATAACAAAATTATAGAAACAGAAAAGATCAACAGTTAGTGGTTGCCACAGGTTAGGAAGAGAATGTGCGGTAGGGAGGTGGGTGTGGTTATCAAACGATGAACTGGGGGAATGTTCTGGGTGATGGAAATATTCTGCATTTGACTATATCAGTGTCAACACCCTGGCGGCTGTGATATTGTACTGTAGTTTTGCAAGACATCACCACTGGTGTAAAGGGTATTCTCTGTATTACTTCTTACAACTGTATGCCAATCTGCAATTACTTCAAAATAAATGGGTTAATAAATGAATTGCCAGCATATAAAAATTAGGGATATCAGCTTTGGGTCTTTAAAAAGCGAAAAATGGGCAGTGGTGGTCTTATATCTCTCCATGGTAACAGTCCCATGTCCCACATTTACGCCTGGCCACCTTCCCACATCTGCACTACTTGGAGGACTCCCTCTGTACCTTGAGTCCTGTATATTGAGTGTCTGCGTAAGACTGGACAAAAGGAGCCCACTGCTAACATATTTGAAAATCACTAGATGCATTCAAACTTTCCTAATACCAAGAAGGAGCCAAGGCCCAGAGACATCATGAATGGCCCAAAGCCACATGGAAATTCAGTATCAGAACCCTGACATAAGGGCCAGCCTCCCTGTGGTCAGGGAGGAGGGTCCAAGACAGAATGAGCAGAGGCCCTGGGCAGGACCCACTCAGCGCTGCTGACGCAGTAGAGACCATCCCAGGGAGACCACCCAGGACACAGCTGCTTTGTCCAGCCAGGCCTACAGCCTTTGTCATTAGTACTCAGTGACAGGACAGGGACAGTTCTGGAGTATCACAAGTCTAGTGAAAATGCTCTGCTTGGAGCTGTTTGAAAATTCAAAGGCAGCCGGAGAGAAGAGTGATAGAAGAAAGAAGAGGAGAGAAGAGAAGAGAGATAGAAAGAGAGAGAGAGAGAGAGAAAGAAAGGTCCTGGGATGCCCACCAGGTCTGCTCAGGGCATATCTAGGGCTGTCCTGGTCTCTGCAGTTAGGGCTTCTTGCTACGCTGGCAGAATGCCAAGAACAAATATATCCATATAGCACAGGTAACTTTTGTTACTGATGGCTGCCCACTGGTCCTCACAAGGGTTCCCTTTGAAGGAGGGCCCTGAGCCATGTGACACCATGAGAGTCAGCCAAGTGAGCAAGGATGGAGCCAAATGCATGCAGAGAGGGAAGGGGGACCTGGGAAGAACTAGCAAGTCTTGTGCTCGATTGGAACGAGGAGGGTAAGGAGAGGAAAAAGAACTTTGGATGGTAGCATAATGGAGACGGGACTTGGTGCGGTGGGGAGTTATGCTGTTTGTGGAGAGGGGTGCAAGGCAACCCTCACCTTCAACTCCTCAGTGAACTTGTCACTAAAATCAGCTTTGTTCCTTGGCTCTTAGGTCCTCTGCCATAGAGACTTACTCTCTTGCCCTTGAGCCTCCAGTGCTGCTGCTGTGTACAGAACTCCTGACACCCCGCACACGGCATTTCTGCCGGCTTCCTACCACACAGCAACAGGAAGCAGAAAGCACCTCTGCACATGTGCAAGCCTGTATGGGCTGCCAGGCTCCCAGCATCTGGCGAACTCAGGCTCTGCTGGAGTAAATCACGTAGAAATGTGAACCCGCCCAAAGGGAGACTCCTCGCCGTGAGTATGGCTGAATCAGAAGGAGAAAGAGAAGGAGGCTGTGGCTGTCCTCAGCCAACAAGATGGGTCAGCCAGGACTAGGGGTGCAGCATCCAACTTGGGAAACAGGTAGAAATGAGGCTTAACCTCCTTGGAGAGCAAGACCTCTGACCAGCCTGACTCGGGGTGGAGACAAGCATGCTTGCTTCTGCTCAGATGGCCACTCGGGTGAGCCCAGAGTCCCACCTGTCACCAGTGGCCACAGCCACTATTTCAGGCTTTAACCAAAGGTGAACCACTGCAAACACCGCCCTTTGTACCCCAGGTCCACAGTCTGCTTGGGGTTTTGTGAAATAAAAGTGCTCACCCTTCTCCCGGGGCCACAGGAAGGACAAGCATTTTGGGGGAGGTAATGAGGACGATCCTCCAGAAATTAAAGTCAGGAAAAGAAAGAGGAACGGAAGGCTCATGCCCCTCCAGTCCTGAGCAGAAGCCTTGCTGGGCACCCCAGAGCCTTCACCACATGGCCAAAGACCCTGGAGGGGGGTGCTGACAGTGGTACAGTGTCTGTAGGGGGAAGTTGCTTCCATGGGTGGGGGCCTGGAACCGAGGGGGAAAGCAGGTTGGAGCCTCATCTTTGGCCCTCTTTTCAGATTTCTTTGCACCAAAACACTACAGTAGATGAGGGAGAGGCTCTAAGACCAGCAACCGTGTTCTCAAGATGTCAAGTCCTCCACCTTCTGCTGGGGACTCATGTGGGGTCAGGCACTGAGGGCAGGATCAGGCAGAACAAACCCCAAGAGGTGCTTCTGAAAGCCAGGAAGGGGGACCAAAGACAAGACCTGAGGACCACCCCCAACACTGTATTTTCTGTTCTCATTTAGTAACTTCTCAGTGTCTATAGATATTCCAGAAGAAATACACAAGATAGAAGTTCCCTGTAGTTCACCTCCACCAGTACCATCCTGCCTCTTAAACGGTGTCCAGCTGACAAAGTACAAGCTTAGAGTGACCTGCCAGGGGAACCTAAAGGAACTGGGGGAGGGGCATAGCAGGGGCCAGAAAGGCAGGGCTGCCTTATGGGAGGGAGAAATGACACCCCTGCGGCTTCATGTTGCAAGGAACCTGGGGACTTCAAGCTGTTTGTTATGGGGCATGTGCTGTAAAGCTCCTCTGTCCAATCTTGGATAAGGAGGCTTTGCTCAGGGAGAATCTCTGTGGGTGGCTTGAAAGGGGAGGTGGGACAAACATGGAAGCAGCACGCGGAAGCAGTGCAGCATGGGAAGGGGAGGTCAGTCACACTGAAAATAGCTAGGTACCGACTTTTGAGCTAAATCAAACATTGTCTCATTCCAGGTGCATGTGGACACATTGCGGGCACTGACAGGTTATGAACTGTTACTGGAACTGCATGCCGTTGTTAGCAGGCCTGGAAAGACCACACTTTTTAGGCTTGGAAGCTCCAACCAAAGAGTGAGAGCATTTTGGATTGGCAAAAATACAGGTTCGAAAAGAAAGTCCACATCAACTCCAGCTGACCCAAGTTCCACTCTTTGCATAGCCCTGTGGCCAGGACACATAGGTTAGCAAGTATATAAAGCTTGGCCCAGGGTGGAGGAGCACCTCTAAGCCCCAACCTTACACAGAGGCCACCACAGGGTGCACTGACCAAGGCAGATTCCTCCAGGAAGAACATGCAGATGACATTTGCCTCCAAAGTAAAGCACAATCACAATGGGACCCATGCCTCCACATGGAAGACCCTAGTGGGTTCCAGAGGGTTCCAGGGCAGCATGCTCCTCTCATGTCCTGGTCCATGAACACCTGACAATCTACAGGTGACAGGTTAGTGGCTGTGGCCTCAGGCCTGCCAGTGTTTCAGAGACCGTACCTTGACCTTGAGATACCTAGCCCTGAACAAGCCCTTCCTCGTGCCCAGGGCTATCTTTCTTGCAGCAGCTGTTGTGTTTTGAGCAATTTATAGAACTAATACCTCAATGTCTGTACAGGTGAGTCCAGGGATCAGGCACCAATACCCAGCACAGCCCTCCTGGTGCCCACTTCCCAGTGCCTCGCCTCTAGACTCACAGGGTGAGCAGGCAAGGCAGCTGGCCCAGTGCCCTCACAGGGAGAGATGCCTTTGTTCTCAACAGCCCAGCAAAGGCCAAAGCAGCCCTGCTCCCTGCCCATAGACAGAGCCAGGAATGCCCAGAGTCCTCACTCTTGTGGCCTGGGCCCAGAGGATAGACACTCAGCTCCAGGTACCTGCCTCACTGATCTGGGACAAACACCTCAAGCCAGCATCTGCTGGAGCCCCTTAGGGGCCAGGAGTTTCCAAATACGTGAACTTGAGAGGTTCCTTCCATAAGTCATGTGACCTGGGGGATGCCTGGGGAGGGATGGGATTAGGAGGGGCAGGGCAGTCACCAAGCCTGAATCCAGGCACTTACCTTGACCTTCGCAAAGCTTCTTCATCAGGGTCTTGCACTATGGGTAGAAAGTTGCTGGTCAGGAAGAGTCACAGGGAACACAAGGAAGAGAAGCCACTAGAGCTCTGTGCCACTGATTCCCCACCAATGACTGAACATTTCTTGCTCCCTAGCCTGTGAACTAGGAAGAAAAGGCTGTGTGCTGGGTGGAGGGCAGAAGGAGGAAGGGGATATGAGAGGAAGCAGTGTGGCTGGGGGGCAGTGGCCAGAGGCGTGGCCTGTGAGGTCCTTTCATCCCAGCTCTGGGCAGTGATTTAGCCTGGAGGCACCATGGCAAACCTGCAGCCCACTATCTATCAAGTCCAGGGGGACCCTTCAAGAGGTGGGGGGCTGGACTCCCTGGCTTCTGTGGAACTGTGGAGTAGGGCCCAGGATGGTCATGGCCCCTCAACATCACCCCCAGCCCAGCTCTCACTTACTGTATTCTGTCCCTGTCATCTGGGCCAGGATGCGGAAGGAGCGGGACTGCAGGTTGGAGGAACGGCGAGCCCACTCGTCAGCCTCATCTTCCGTCTTGTCCTGGTTCTTGATCACAGCCTGGTACACAGGGGAGGCGCTGTCTACAGCAAGATCTTTAACAGGAAGGCTCCTGCAAAGGAGAAAGAGACTGTGGGTGAGGACTAGGCTGCAACCCTGCGCCCAACCCTTTGTACCCTCCCACATTGTGTCCCCCTGGCGCCCCTGTGGTGGCTTCTACTTGTCTGAGCCCACCATGCTCTTTACCCACTGCCATCTGAGACAAGGGGTTGGCTGGGTCCTCAGTGCTCAGGATGGTCACAATTGGACAATGATGCCTCTCATGGAGGGTCAGGAGGCTCAGCTCCCTCCAGCCAACAACCTCCCCATGCTCGCTGTAGACACAGACCTGAGGACACTACCACCTTAGGTGCTGGGTCTCCTTTAAGGAGAGAGGAGGCAGAAGATATTTTTGAAGTAATTTCCACCTCCCTGAGGAGGCCCTGAGTTCAGAGTTATGAGGACAGGCCATTGGGGACCCAGAGGCTTCCTCAGGGTTGATGCTTTGTCATCCTCACATCTTTGGATCCAGCTAGGAAGCCACCAATGCTGTGACCGGTGACTGCCAATGTCATGGCTGGTGACTGCCATAGCAGAGGACTGAAGGCTCCGGCTCAGCTACACACAGGCAGGCACAGTGGTGGGGTGGGGGTTGGGGGTACAGCCCTTGGCCATGTGGCCGGGTATCACCTGCAGACCGGGGGAGGGTCTGTTCAGGGAGAGCTGGGAGTGGAGCTGCAGACCGTCACTCGTCTTCTGCCCTGGCCTATTGAGGAGAATCTGGTAACCTTCCCTTAGACTCCCAGGGTCCAGCACATAGTAGGTACTTAAAACTTAGCTGAATAAATGAATCCTATAGCCGAGACAGAAGGTCCACTGCCTCCCAGCCCAGGCCAGACTGCAGGGCAGGATATATCAAAAGCTTATGGGTGCCTACTCACCCTGGCCAGTAAAGGGCTGGAGTGTGCAGGCTGCCTAGCCCCCACCCTGTCATGGACTCGGGTGTTGCTTACAACAACAGCAGCCTGTCTCCCTGGCCTAGACACTTCAGATACTGAAACTGAGATCCAGAGAGACCAGAAAACTAGCTCCAGGTTACAGCACAGAACCCAGCTCCCAACCCACTGTCCTTTCCATCAGACCCTCTGCAGTGACGAGGGCTTAGAAAGCCACTTCTGCCCACTGGGCCTTGCACAGCTCAGATGCTCTATGCCTAGAAACAGGCCAACCAAGACACTCGTCCTGCCCAGCACCCTCTGTCTGCTGCTATGGCTGCCTCTGCCTGTACCCCTGAAGGCCAGCTGGCTGGGAGAGGGATCTCCACAGCTCCTGTGTCTTCTGTCCTCTCCGCAAGGACCACCCAGCATTGGCCTAGTCTCCCAGGAGGAGTCTATCAGGTTTGGTTCCCTGTCTGGCTCGTGGTGGGCTATGACAGCAGAAGTAAAGTCAAGTGACAAAGGTGACTAAGGCTGGGTGGAGCTGCTCCTACTCCCCTGAAGGTTGTGCCCTGGCCCAAGAGCAGCCTGTAGTAGCAGCCCACATTTGGGATTCATTGGAGAAGACCAGCAGATCCCTCTGGGGTCCAAGCAGGGAAGAGCCTGGGGCTGTTCAGGAGCAGGGGAGAGGATGGGATATTACTGGGGGGAAGGGTATTCTCAGCACAAGGACATGTTTCAAGGGTCTCAAAGCAGAGGCTGGACCTATGGCCTTTGGGTGAGATGAGCAATAGAAAGACACAATCAAGACTCCTTGGTCCGCTAGGAGGAAGAGAGTGGACTGTGCCCTGGATGAAGGAAGGTGGAGAACAAAGTCCAGGCCCTGTCTACATGAAACTTCATGGGCCAGAAAGCAGACAGAAGGAGTTTGCTGCCAGTTCCCTGGAACTTGCCCTTGAAGCACTCCCTGTCCATCCAAAGCTCCCAGGGTTCCACATAGCTGTCAGCCATGAGCCCCTTAGGCTTTGCATTGTTGCTTAATTTCCTACCACACTGTGCAAAGACCAGTGACTGGTGCTGCTGCAACAGGGACTGAGGATCGAATGAAAGAACTGCTGTGCCTTTTTAAGACCCTGGGGCTCAGGGGGAAGATACACACAGAGAGAGTGGAGCAGGCCCTGCAGTCCTGGGAAGTGGACCTGAGGCTGTGTTCTGGAACCCCTCCCAGCATGATCTTCTTGCCACCAAGAACACTCCATAGTCACCACAAATCAAGGTCACTGTCAGGCATTTACTCAACTGAGACTGCTCCCAAATCTGTGTTTTACCTCCCTTGGGTGGTCTTGGCAAGCATTACTAACTTCTTCAGATCTGTGTTCCATGAGGATTCTAGAGAGTGGCTTCTAAGAGTCCCCTAATCACTTTCTCCCCTAAATATGCAATGATCCCGTGTGCATGCTGACATTCCGGTCTAGGCTCTTAGTGCAGACAGAAAAGGCTGGGTGAACTCCCACAAAGCATGGCAAGGAGAACACAGGGACAGCCCCAGCCTTGGGGGTCAGGATGAGTGCTCTCATCTTTGTCTATAACGACATTATTTGGGGGGCAAACCCCCTGAAAGACAAGCCTGTGCAGGCTGCACAGCATGCCCTGTGGCTGTGAGGTGGGTATGGGGAACAATACAGGCAGAGGCACTGTCTTCAGACACAGCCCACGAAACCCATACACCATCCAGCAACCAGACATACGGATGATGGAACAGACACCGTGGGGGTCTACTTACGCCAGTGGTGATGCCCTGCCAAGCAGAGGAAAGCCCAGCAGTGAGTGAGTGTCCATCAAGGGATGACAGAAAGATGGCGCACACACAAGGGATCAGGATTAGGATCAGAAATGAGTTATGGGAGTGGGATGGATAAAGGAGGAAGAGAGAGAGACAAAAAATAACTGTCAGTGAGGAAGGAATCATGAAAATTAACAGCAGAAATGAAGCACCTTATGGCAGAGGGGGCACTCTTACCCATGGTCACCACAGCAGCGCCAGTCCAGCAGTGCTGAGTTGGAAGGAAGGGAAAAGCACCTTGTTTCTCAGGCACACAGGGTAGGGAACGGGAGGGGAGGGGCCAGGATAGGAGGGAGATGGAAAAGGTCCTTTCAGAAGACTAGGTAAGATTAATGGTGCATCATGTTTTGTTTTGTTTTTATAAGTCCTGGGTGCCCTAGTGGTATGACCAAATAATAGCATTTTCCCCTCTCCCAAGGTGAAGAAAATTGAAAGTTCTTTTGAAGAGCAGTTCTTCATTATTTTCCATTGAGCCTTCCTTTGGTGACTTGCTGCTTTTAGGAGCACACCAAGGAAATTTTTGCCACGTTTGCCATGTTTGCCACATTCTGTGGAAAACTAATGTTAATAGGAAATCCCTGTTAGTCTCTGGCTTAGGAAATTTTGTTTCTCTGGGTATACAAAGTTAATACTGGTTGTGGTTTTAAACTTGTGTGGTCATACTTTCTGCTTTGAACAATGGAATCAAATCAACTCTGTCTGGAATTCTACCTGAGTCTGGCCAGTTTGAGAACTACAGCTCCAGGATAAGTAAGCTCTGTTCCCTGATGGTCCAGAGGTAGTACTGTGAGCCTAACAGGCTGGGCTCCCCCGGAAGCAGGAGGGCCATCCATCCATACAATCTTCCTCTGGCCTGTGGAACCTCCCTTTTCTAACCTGTAGTCAGATTGTGGCCACAAGGGCTGTGTTCTTTTTTTATTATTATTAATTTTAATGGGGTGACATTGATAAATCAGGGTACATATGTTCAGAGAAAACATCTCCAGGTTATTTTGACATAAGGGCTGGGTTCTGAAGAGGTAAATCATTACTGGAGTTTTCTGGGACTTTTTAACCCTTTTGTTCCTCTTACAACATCTGTTCTTAGTTTCAGAAAAAAAGTACAACCTCATTTTAAGATTGCTTGCTTTTTGCTGAGGATTCTGACTCAGGGATAAGATATTGCCCAAAGAGATAATCAGTCAGTTCTGAAAGTTAAAACTGTGATTCCCAAGTAGAAAGCAGTCAGCAACCGTGTGAGTGTGTGTGTGTGTGTGTGTGTGTGTGTGTGTGTGTGTGTGTGTGAGAGAGAGAGAGAGAGAGAGAGAGAGAGAGAAAGGAAGAGATAGAGACTAAAGAGTGAAAGAGACAGAGGCACAGAGAGAGAAAGAAAAAGAAACTGAGACAAAGAAAAACAAAAAGAAGAAGAGGTCCCAGAAATATTTACACTACTAGCAGTTTCATCTTCAGCCAGCTCTTTCCCTGTTTAGCCCTCAAGTTCCTCATTGATAACAGGCAAATTCCAGGAACCAAGGACATCCTCAGTCCCACAGCCCTGCGGTCAGGCTTCCCTGGAGCAAACAAGAGGAGGCAGTTGCCCAGTCCTGGGTACTCCCCAGGTTCTGTAGTGGGGAGACTGCTGACAGCACCCTGCATAGTTTGTCCTCAGGCCCCTTCCTAAACAAGTCACCTGGTCACGTATTTAAATGGCTCTCATCTTTGGAAGAATGCAGCAACTTCCCCCAAAGAAAGGCTTAGTTATGAGAACCCTGGGATACCCAGAATGCGACTCTGGCTAACAAGATCCCAGATGTCTCTTTCTAAACCAGACCCCATGAGAGCCCAGGGAAAATGCAGGCTGTGACAAGCACCTGGAAGAATCACCGTATTCTGCATTTCTCCACCATTCTCCTAAAACTGATGGCATTAAAACTGAAGAGAGAATATCATGTTCTGGGGGCCTAGGCAGAGGCTGACTTCCCTCAAAGGGTTGTGTCCCGGGAGCCCCAAGATGAGGGAAGAAAGCTGGTCCCCATGCCTAAAGTCTCTGACGGTGCCCAGCAGGCTGGTGCCCTCAGTCTTCGTGGGGGATGAAGCCCAGCCAGTGACTGAGTTGTGAGCGGTGAGCAACCAACCGTGGAGGAGGGGAGGAGCTTACCCACTGAAGTCACTGCCCTGGGCCTGGGCCTGCCCAGCGATGGCGTCCATGATGGCATCCTGAGAGTACATGCTGATGGGTGTGTTGTACTGCGCATGGATGATGGTGGCCTTGCCACCCAGCCCCTTCACCTCGATGGGCTTGTGGGTGGACAGGGCTGAGTCCTTCAGGGCATTGGGGTTGAAGCGCTCCTGGTATTCCGCACTGGGGGAGGGGAGCAGGGGGAGCAGAGGGGGGGAAGGGGAGGGAGGTGAAAGTAGAAAAGGGCAACAGGTGGTGTTACATGGGAGGTCCAGGTGGGGGCTGGTTGTGGAGGGTGTCAAGAAAGATCTCCTGAAGTCTGACCCCAGGAGGTCTGCCCAAGTCCTCCTGACTATGGCTGGGTCTGGTCAGGAAAGTCCTTGGCACCCTCCCCAAAACCCTCTGCAGAAGGTTTTTCTTGCCCATCTGGGCTTTTGAGGATCCCCAGAGGCCTCCCAGCTCAGCCTGAGCCACCGCCCAGGGTCAGCAGGGGGCATCAGGCTTCAGAAGCTCACTCACCACACCAGCAGAGAAGCAGAGACAACAGGGTTGGGGACAGGGGTTTGGGAATAGGGGACAGGAGCTGGTTCACTTGTATAGGCAGCGGCAGCCCAAGCGGAGTCTTGGATGCCAAAAAGGTGAGAAACAGCCCCACTGGGCAATCATGGAGATTCTGAGCTTGCTTTCTCTACCAAGACTCTCATTTTGTCGGCCAACCCCTTGATAGTGAGGGTCCTGCTCTTCCGGAGGCTTCTGTGCTGTGTGCTTCTTCCTCAGAGCGGGCTCTGGCTGCTCAGGCCCCTGCATGTCCGACTTGCTGTGTGGCCTGCCAGTCTCTGCTTGTCACGGCTTTCCCCTCCAACAGGCAGGTGTGCTCCCCAGGCAAAGACAAGGTAAGGGGCGGCCCTTCTGAGGGGTCCCACTGGGTCAGAGATGTCTTCAGGCTCACAGAGAACTCAGCGTCCATGCGGCACTCCACTCACCGCCCCCCATGGCCAGCCTATTGGCCTCAAGCAGCTGCAGCCGGAAATGCAGAACTGAAGAGCAGGATATCAGAAGGAGCCCTAGCACCCTTCCCCAGTGCCTTCACTCTGTACTTCCAGCTTCACACACATGCAGGCTCACTCAGGGACAAATAAATCCCCTTTCATACGTGCACACACACGTACACATGCTAACACAGGCACACGCTGTCCAGACCAATAGACACGAAAACATGCTGTGATAGGCACACAAGAGCATACACATGCTTTCCTTTGATACTAACTTGGCTGGAGAGTTGGCTACCACCTGGGGAGGAGAGAAAGAGCAAAGAAGACAGGGCTATCAGAGTGCAGCTCCTGTCAGGGGGTAGAATTCTGGAACCATCCTCAGAATTGTCACCTTGGAGGCAGAACCAGCCCAGTCTGGTCCTGGGTGATAGAGTGCAGAATGAGGACAAGAGCTCAGAGTTGGGTCATAGCCTCTGGGTTTGGGTCAGAGATGCCTACAGCACTGTTTCCCCCTTGGTAGAGCCCTGGTACCCAAAGCGTTGATAGGAAGAAGGGTTTTCTGGTCCATTTTTAAAGGCACTTGTGTACATGAGTCCCCCCAGTATAACCTGGCTGTGGAGCCTGGGAGAGAAGCCGGACCAGCTGCGGCTGCCAAGGGCCCAGGTATCTCTTGGTCAGAAAGCAGCTCTGGGAGTCCGGGTCCCAGAGCAGGAGCTGTGGCGGTGCTGGGATATGTGTGTGCTGGGGTTACCCACAGCCTGGGGGACCTACTGTCAGAGGGACAGGCAGCTGTGGTCACTCCTCCTGAGGCAACAAGGTAGGGAGTCTGTGCAGTCTCCAGTGAGAGCTCCTAAAGGCCCTGTGGATGATGGGCAACAGGGCACAACGAAGGGGCAAGGAGGCCCTGTAGTGTGGGACTTATTGCACAGGCACACGCAGGGCTTGTTGCAGGGAAGCCCTGGCCAGGACAGCCCATCCTGGATGCTACAAGAGGGACCCCTTTGCAGCATCATTCTTTGCTGAGTGAGCCTCATGAAGCATCACCTTCTTGAGGAGGCACTGTCTACATTGAATCTCTTTAAACGCAAATTTCTTGCCCCAGCAGATCCTGGCAGTATCTGTGGCAGAATCAGAAACCTGGGGAGGAGGTAGGGTGGGGAGGGGTGAGGAGGGAAGAGTGCTGGCATGTGATTGCCGCAAACCCTGCCACCTTCTCAGGTCTGACCACTGTGGGCTCCGACTTGCGGAGTCTGGACCCCAACTGGCCTGGCCCTGGTCATACTTTGGCCAAGATGCCGGGGTGCCAGGTCAAAGCCAGGGCCCTTGAGCCCCAGGCAGCCTCACAGTGCTCCTGCTCAGCCCCAGGACCCTGTCTCAGAGCTGATAAAAATTTTCTCTGTCCTTCCTGTCTCAAAATAGCTGAAGTGGAGCTATATTAGGAGAGGGCCAGCACAGATCTTCCACACCTTCTCCATTTTTGGCCAGTGCTAACAGCTGCAGGGTCAGCTCTTGCTCTGACAAGCCATACGTCCTGCAAAGGGCAGTGTTGACCTCTGGGGCTTCCTTTGCCCTGCCCTGCTTGGGCAGCCAACTCCTTCTTTGGCATTGATTCCTGCCTCCTGCTTAGTTTCTACTGCAGACCCAGAGGCTGGAATACCTATAGCAGACAGCTCAGAGAGGAGGCAGCATCCAGGTCTTGGAGTGGATGATCCAAAGCTGTTAGACCTGCCCAGGGGCCCTTGCACCTAGTGATCAAGCAGTCATTGCCCTTTCATCCCAGCCCCAGAGAGGACCAGGAGAAGGGGGCCACAGGGATACTCAGGTCTGCTATCCCTGCACCCCATCTGTTCTTCTCCATGGTTCCCAGGACAGAAGTTGCCAAGGAAATACACTGTAAACTGCTCATAGAGGAGTACAGGAAAGTATATCATTTTAAAGCCAGACAGGACAGAGTTCAAATCCTGATTCTGCCTTTTTCAAGGGCTGTGACTCTGGGCATGTTATCTGCCTGTCTCGACCTCCGTCTCCTCATTCATAAAATCGAGATGGTGGTGCCTACTGTACAGATGGGTGGTGTAGACTAGCCAGAATATTGATAGTAAAGCCCTCTGCATGGGTTAAGTATCTGGTGGATGAATTTCAAGCAATTAGACACTTGGTGAAGGCAGTGCCTTGGCCCAGCAGAGGCTGCCCAGGCTGGCCCAGGTCAGAGGCTACACCCTTCCTGTGGCATTGCCTGGGGGCAGCAGCACCAGCCTTTAAAGGATTAAGTGCTCCCTCTCCTAGCCCACCTTCCCTTAGAAAAAATCATTAGACTCTGTTGCTCTGAGTGCCAAGTAAAACTATAACACTTGTCAGGTTCTGAGAAGCCAATTGAAGGGCACCTTGGGAATCATGGGAAGCAGAGGTGGGGCTAGCTAGCCCTTGACATCCTGGGTAGGGAGGTGGGTCCCTGTCTCCATGCAGGGAAGAGTAAGTGGACCCTATTGCCAGTCTTATCAGCCACTCATTAGCTGTGTGACCTTGGGCAAATTTCTCTCTGGGCTTCTATTTCTCAACTATGAAATGAGGGATGATGCCCACATCTGAAGTCGCTGAGAGAGATGTGCTAGTTAAAACACATGCACTGTGAGAAGGTGCCCTGGTCAGACTGAGGGCTGCAAGGGGAGGCAATACCCTCCCTGCAGGGGGACCTCATTGGGGGTTCCAGGGGCCAGTCCCAGAAGGATCAGGAAGAGCTATCAGCCCATCCAAGGCAGAGAAGGAGGCCATTTGTATTCTGTTATTCCCCAAGTTTTCTGGCAGAAGCTCTGGGCTGGGAAAAGTCAGAGGTATATGTCTCTGCCACTTTGGTCCAGGGAAGCTAGGGTGATCAGACAGACCCTGGAGTGCCCAATGCCAGCTTCACTCAGGACCTGACAAAGAGCTGAGATCTAAGGGAGGTGGGGATCCCCAGGGGAGCAGTGAACTAGTGGGCACAAGCACCTGCTGTGGCACAGGCAGAGGAAGGGCATGGGCTTGGGTCGGACTGACCTGAGCTGTAATTCTGGCTCACTGGCATACCAGCTGTGTGACTCCAGGTGATGATGACAGGCCGCGCACACTGAGTGTGCCAGAACAGAGCTCTGCTATGCACAGGTTGTCCCTTCAGTCCTCCCAGGAATCTTCAGAGATGGACAGTTTCATGTCCATGTACCCCTAACCACTAGACCACATTGCCTTGACCAGGCTGCTCTGCTTCTAACACACAGTTAGTAGAGATAATTACACCAATTGCATGGGGCCATGGGAGAAGCTAAAATGAGAGAACAAGCATGAAGAATTTAGAAACTGATCCATGCTCTGCCTGGAGTCTCCTTCTCCTCAGCCACTCTCCACAACACCTGCTGGCTTTAGGTTTTTTTAATTCCTGTGCTCACAGAGTCCCACCAACTAGGCCTCAGGGGCAGAGGGTGAGCTACTGTCCCACACAGCCTCTTTCTCCTTGAGGTCCTCCTTCTTTGCTGCCTCAGTCCAGCCAGGGTTAGTCCTGCAAGCCCCTCCCTTCACACCATTGCCAAATCTCTCTGAACCCAGCTTAGATGCTTCCTCCTCCAGTCAGCCTTTCCAAACCACTTCAGCCTTAGAAAACATGCCTTCTCACCTCTCTAATTCTTCCTTATTCCTGTCTCAGGGTCACCAGAAGGGAGGGGACCAGCCACCTTGCCCTAGAGCTCCTGGAGGCAGCAGGCTTTGTCTTGTCTTGGGGGGGTGTGTGTGACAGTTTTGGCATCAAAGTCTTTTGCATTCAGGCTGAGCTTAGCCACTTAATAGCTGGATAGCTGGACTCCGACTTAACCTTCTCCAAGCCTTGGTTTCCCCCTCTGCAAAATTTGACACATCCCTGCAGGGCAGTTGTGTAAAGTAATGATGCATCCCACTTGTGGCAAAGGTCAGTGGGGTCATTGCTGTCATGGCTCTCAGCCTCCACTACCTCATGGGGTTTGGGCTGGTAGATTGAGGTCAGCTTCTCACTCTGACCAGTTGGCCAGGCCTCTGCTGAGCACTGAGGACCCAGGTGGCCCCTGACCACCAGTGGAGAGCTGCATGCCCATTACCTACCCTCCTGGGAGTCCAGCACCAGAGGCCTTCCCTTGGAGGCTCATCTGGTACATCTGAGCCATCTCCCTCAGGGTCTCTGCTGAGTACAGGCCAATAGGGTTGTTATACAGCCTTGGCTGGCTCGAGCCCAGTGGCATTTTTGGGCTGAGTGAGTCCAGGGCCCCCTCCAGGCTGGTCTTGGCCCCAGGATTGCCTTGTGGAGGGTCAGGGTCAGAGGCCTCCATGTGTGAGAAGACGGAGGAGCTAAAGGTCTGCCCGACCTCTGGGGTGCCCGGGCCAGCCCTCGCCTCGGGGTTGGGGTTGGGTGCCACCAGGCTTCCGTTCATGTCCAGAGCAGGGTCCTGGCACAGGGTAGCCGCCATGCAGGGGAGAGAGAAGAGAGCAGTTAGAGGCCACACGCATCCTCGTGCTTCTGTGCGGACCTGAAATGGAGGTGTTAGTGCAAGGTCCCCAGCCTGCAGCCTGCCTAACTGAGCTCAAGGGGCGAGATGGGCACCTGGAAGAGAAGGGTTTTGTAGGAAAAGTAGGTGAGGCACATGGCTCCTGGCCGCAGTGCTGGCCTCCGCCTGAGCAAAGTGCAAGACCCCACAAAGAAAGCCACGCCAAGCCAGCCCACCTACAGAGCTAGAGGAAAGGGCTGGAGCAAGGGGGCTGTGGGTGTCAAGGAGTGGGGCTCCATGTCTGTTCCCTTTCCCCTGAGTGGGGACCTCTGGTGGGCACAGCCCACCTCCTATTCTACTGCCCCAAGCTGAGATGTCCTCACATGGCCAGTAAAAGGGGGGCTCCCAGCTGGTAGTGGACACACAGATTTGGAGGTGCAGGACAGGAAACTGAGGAAGCAAAGGGTTCTTTTGGTACACATCTGCAACTCCTCCCAAGTAACCTTCTGCCTATTTCCCCAATCTGTCACCCACTCCAAGGCCCTGTCAGCCTGTCTCCTCCGTCTCTGTCCCTTGGCCACTCTCACTGAAGAGACAGGGTCAGTGAGGCCATGCTGGGAGGGGTGGAGAGTGGGTCCTTGTAGGAGTGATGGGGTGTACCTCCCGTACCTTGGGCCCACAAGGTTGAGCTACTTAGAGGAATCTGGGAAGGGGCTTGGGGCACAGAGGTTAGATTTGTGGCTGGGGCTCTACCTTCTCTCCTGTGCCTGCCCCTTGGCCACCACCAGCATTTGTGACTGGGCCATATAAGCATGCAGTGGGGAGGAAGGATGAAAATCAGAGGGGAAAAAGCCTATGTCAGGGGAGAATCCCCGAGAGCCAGCTGGCTCCTTCATGCCTAGGGGCTCCTCCACAGGTGACCAGCTCAAGCTAGGGCCTCTGGCTTTCAGGCCATGGTTTACCCTCCCAGTGCCTCTATAAGATGAGGGATAGAGCCTTCTGGACATTTGTCCTATCTGGCTGAGAGGAGGGTCCCTCTTCTGAGAATCCTGCTGCCTAAGCTGGTACCATGTCAGCCCAGCCAAGGCGCTGGCAGGTGGCACCCAGGTAAGCACTTCACACTCAGTATTTCATGGGGGCTCTGACACCTTTCTCCGAGGCCTGCCCCATTTCCCAGGGTCAGCCATAGCAGGGCAGTGTGGGGGCAGGGATGATCCCTTGCCTTGCCCGGGGTTGGCTAGCCAAGGATCAGGCAGGCAAACCAGGGGTCGCATACCAGGAACCACATTGATAGTGGAGTCTGTCACCAAGTCATCACCTACCTTCTGGTGGGGTATCACAGGCAGAGGGGACTGGATCGGGGGTGCTGTTGTGGAGATGGGAATGGGTCGCTTCGACCTGGAGAAACCAGAAATGAGACCAAGTTAAGACAGTCGTATCTGGGGCTAGGAGCTCCTATCCAGGCAGGGCTGGCCAGGGGAGAGCAGTGGAGTGCTGGGAGCCAGGCCAGAGAGCCCGAGGCCCACTGTCTACCCCATAGGCTAGGTGTCTCCAGGAAATAATGGGGTCTAAGCAGAACTAAGAAGTCATGGCCCTTGGGCACTATGCAGCTATGGGCCTCTGCAAGGTCATTGGGAAGGTGCCTGGGCAGGAGAAAGCAAGGAAGACCCTGGCTTTCGGGCCTGACTGTGCACACACTGGCAGCACCAAAACTGCCCCCTCAGCCTTGCCTGTAAAGTAAAGCACAGCCGTGGGAGGTGCTTGACAATGACTTGGCCCTGGTCCTTCCTTTGGTCCAGGGTCTGTCTTCACTGCCCTTCACGGCCTTGTAGGGGGGATGGGACCCAAACAACTGCTGCTGGACAGGTACCTGAGGCCGCCCCCCAGCCTTTCCTCTGCTCCAGAGAGCTCCCACCTACTTCTGCAGTGTGAGGCTCAGGTTGTAGGTGGCAGACTTGATCTTGTTCTGGGCCTCCAGATGTGTCATAGTATCTGTGTTGACGCCGTCGATGGCCACCACGAGGTCACCCTGGCTGAGCTGGGACTGGGCCGCCTTGCTGCCGGGTGTGATCTGGGAGGATGGCAGATGGGGGGATAAGCATAAGGAGGGTGGGCCTGAGGACTGACCTGCCCCTTTGCCTTTTTCACTGTGCCTACCCCCTGCTGTTCACCAAGCCTGGTTCCTCCTGATGGTACACAACTACCACATTCCCTACTGCTCAGTGTCTGAGCATGGCTGGGAGACCAGCTCTGGCTACTAGATATGGAGGGAGCAGTGCACACTACTTCTGGGACTGTTCCTGCACTCCCTCTTCTTGTTGGCTGACTGAATACAGAGGACCAATAGGAGGACAACCGAATCACTAACAGAAGGGACCTGGATCTTGGGGTCGCTACTTGAAGGAGCATGACTAAGGAGCACTGTGTTGGATGTTGCACGATTGAGGCATAAACTTCCATTGTGCTGTCATTGAGACTTGGGGGCTATTTGTTATACCACTTTGCTTACTGTAACACCTGTACCCTGAAAAACCATGGAGCACTTTCAGACTCCAGGAGGGAGGGAATATGCAGCAGCTAAAACTCAGCAGCACCACAGAGATGCTGCCAGATCCATAGGCAGGACCAACTATGCTATCACAAAGCGTCTTAGTTTGAGTGCTGGGTGTGTTACCATGGCAGGGGTGCAGCAATAGGCGGGTGTGCTGTCAACCCTGACTAGGTGAGCCAGGCAGGGACATGAGGCAGGGTTCTGGGCTCTGAGGTTGGCTTCATCCTTCCACAGGGGGAAGTATAGATGTGGGTGCCAGTTCCCAAATCCTGCACCCTACGACATCACAGAATGTAAGAGTCTGCAGGCCCCACCCCCAGCGTGATCACGCAGAATGCCAGGTGTGCTCCAACCTGGAACACTCCATGCAATGTCAGGAAGGACACACCGCCAGGAGCATTACTTGGAGTGCCACGACGGCTCAGATTCCACTCCCCATTACATCAAGCACCATGCCAGACTCTGCATGCCTGGCTCCCAGTAATAGCACCCTGACTGCTGTGGAGACCCTGCCTGCAGTGATAGTACACAAAACACAAAATTCGGGAAGGCCTTCTGACATCACCTAAAATAGCTTGATGGCCTGCTCCTAGAGACATTCCATGGAATGTGATGAAGCCCCCACCTCTAAAGATGTCCCATGAAATATCTTGGAGACTTTTCTCACCCCCCACCCATGACATCATGTGGAATACTATGCAATGACAGGATGACTTTGTGACCTGACTTGCATGACATCATGTGGAAAGCCCTCTGTGCCACCATGTCAAATGCCACACAGGCCCTACCTCCAAGGACACCATAGGAAAGAGGAGCCTGTAGAGGGAGCCTCCTGGCTTTTCCTCCTCAACACCCAGCAGCCAGGCCTCCAGGCTTCTCTAGGCACATCCAGTTACCTTCCTGGCTATACCCCAGGGACAAGTCCAGCGCTTAATGCTGGCAGAAGTTATTTTCTGGCCAAGGAGTCATGTTTGGAAACTGAGGAAGCAAAGGGCTGACATTGGTTCTTTTGGTCCCTGGCCAAGGCCTGGGGACCATCCTAGAGAGCCCAGAGAGAACCTGGGGACAGTCCCATGCTTTAGGTGTCAAGCCTTTGACAGGGTCTTTGGCCAGGCCCTGGGATCTCAGAAGTGGCTGGATGCCTCCTGCCAGGCCCCTCACAGGGGTCACTCACCTAAACCAGAACCCTTGCTGCCATCTGCCTTTAGCCTGTTCCCAGCCATGTTCTGCAGGGTGGGCCTAGGACTTGAGTGTGATCATGCAGTGAGAACAGCAAGGTACAAAGGGCCCTCCCGGCTGCCTCCAACTTGCCTCAGCCCCACGGGCTGTGTTCCTGCGTGAACACTGGCCCCCTCTGCCCAGAGCTGCCTCCCCCACCCCTGCATCTGCTGAGACAGACAAGGACGGGAAACAAACAATGCCTAGATTGCCAGGTGGCCACACATCATCTGTTTGCAGTCCGGTCTGCTCCCCCAGCTCCCTCAGGGGCATCTCAGAACTGACCTCTCAAAATGCACATCACCCATCCCCCTCTAGTATAAGGAGCCTCTACTAATGACAGGAAGGTATTGTTTTCTTAGATTTTAGGCCTCAAACAATGGGTGAAAAGCATGGAAACAAAGAAAACAAAACCATGATGTCATGGAAGGGGGATGAGAAAAGTCTCTAAGACATTTCATGGG
Source organism: Rhynchonycteris naso (assembly GCA_037038555.1). NCBI lineage: Eukaryota > Metazoa > Chordata > Mammalia > Chiroptera > Emballonuridae > Rhynchonycteris > Rhynchonycteris naso. The sequence continues at coordinate 82,989,244 of CM073001.1, read as the reverse complement.
ACATCTTTAGATGTGGGGGCTTCATCACATGGGACTGTCCCCAGGTCTTCAGAGGGGACTCCCCAGAGCAAGTGAGCTGCTCAACCTGCCACCCTTCCCCTCCACCCTTCCCCTTCTGGCCTGTGCTCTCTCCCCAGCATTTTATGACACAGTCAAATGTGTACCCAAAGTGGGAAAAATGTACAGCAAACACCCAAATACCCGCCACCAAGGTTCTACTGTAACATTTCGCTCAACTTGCTGTGTCACATGCATGCCCCATCCATCCACAAATCCATCTTAGTTTTGAAGCACTTTAGATGAAGTAGCGAGCACCAGTGTGCTCTATTCAGGAGGGAGTGAGCAATGCCTCTGTCCTCCTGGTGGATCAGCCACAGGGCTCCCCACAGCTGGATGCCCCTTCACCAGGTTTCCCCAGGGACTCCTAACCAACTACAGAGAATGGGCCACCACCCTGCAGCAGGAATTTTCCAGGTTGGGGGTGGGGACCAGCAGCACAGACCCTGACAGAAGGGCAGGCCTGCTGCTTATAGAAGTGATGACTGCCTGGCAGAACCAGAGTCATGTCCAAAAGATCATGGACAACAGTGTAAGTAAGCAAGGACGCCAGAATAACATCCAAGAGAAGCTTGGGCAAGGGAGGGGTATTGGGAGAGGTGACGATTCTGGAATGTCCTCTTTTTGGAGCTACCTCTAGGCCTGGGCTAGCACACCAAACTTTCTAGCTAGGTCTCCCACTTTCCTGGGACTTGCCTGGCCCTGCCTTGCTCCCTTCATGTTCAGATCTGAACTGGGGTGATCCTTGTTCCCAGGGCAGAGCACAGCCTCCCCAGGACCTCGTCAATGGCCAGACATCTCCGAGGGAAGCTACCAAGCTGGCCCCCGCCTGGCTCTGGCTCCTCTCTCCCTGCACTGTGTGTGCCTGTCAGGGCTCAGCGGACCTGGCCTTTGGCTGCCCTGAGCAGGACCCAAGAACTCTGGGGTTGCCATCCTCTAGGTGCTCTTCCAGTTTGTCCCAGCTTTCCTTAGAGAAGGAGGCAAGATGGAGGCAGGGACCTCCAGCTCGACCCAAGGGTCATCAGATTCCTCTCCCACTGCAGGAGCAGTCTGCCCCAAAGAAGGGTGGGGCCACTTTGGACTGTTGCCCAGAGCCCAAGGCAGCGAAGGGTGCAGCCCAGGCATAATGTACCCATGGATCTCTTGTTGGAGTCTCTCTCTTTCTGTTTTCCTCATCCCAGGAAGGAACCAAAGCAGCTTCATCCTGAAGGTGTTTTCCTTTAGTCTCTCTCTGTTTAAGCATCTGAAGGGCTCTTGGGACAGATGCTTCATTCCCACTTTACTTTTCAGTCTTCTCCCATCACCAGCCTCCTCTCAGCTGAGAAAGCAGCCCGGGCAGAGCTGCAAGCTCGAGGTCTTGTCTCAAATCTCCCTAGGGTGAGCTCAAAGTGCTTGGGGGCAAATATTGCCACGGGTCCCACAGGAGTCCCTTCACCTTGCTGAGCCTTGGTCTTAAGGCACCCCAGAGGGAGCAAAGGGACAATAGGTACCAATGAGCAGCTGTGGTCCCAGCCACCTGCAGGTGCCTGTGGGGGAGGCAGCAAAGGGAGGAGCATGGACTTCACCCTGAGCCAGACCTGAGGCTGCAGTGCCAGACTTTATGCCCTCTGTGTATGGAGAGAAGCAGAGCCTTTCTCCCAGGATTGCTGTGGGCATTATATTACTAAATAGGGTATTGTGTAAGGAGGGTGCAGAGCTGATAAAGTTTCAAGGAAGCTCCCAACTGAGGAGGCATAAGTGCCGCTCCGGCTCCTTCTCCCTGGAGATGCCAGAGGGACTGAGGCTGGGAGGCCACATCTCTGGCTCCAAGGGAAACAAGACTCAGGGCTGGCAGAGAGCTGGCATAGCGTCCAGCATCTCCTCTCCACCCTGCCAGGCTGACCACCCCAGGGGATTTCCCTTGGCGCCCTAAGTGTACTTAACATTGTATGGGGTTCCAGGAGCTGCCATGATTGACCAGTCTTGAGCCAGTATGTTGTCACTAGAGGGGCCTGAGCATTAGCTGGAGGGGAGAGAAATTCTGTTCAGGCTCCTGGGGAAGCAAGATGCCAGCTGGGGTTCAGTTGCACCCATGTCATTGGTTCCTATTTCCCCAGTGCCCAGGCAGCTAGGCTCCTTCCAGAAGTTCCCAGCCATCTCTCCCAGTGCTCAAAACCAGAGAGACCCCTGCCTTCTTTCCCCTCTAGATTTGCCCATGTAGATGTGATGGAGGATGGGGAACAAGGGTGGCTAGCGGATGCTGTGGATGGCATAGCTTCTAGCATCTCCTCCCCAGGATTCCAGGCTGACCACCTTAGGACATTTCCCATGGAGCCCTAAGTGCATTTAATTTAACGTGGTGTGATTAAATGACTGTGATGCGTGCTCTGCCTGAGTTCCATCTGGACTCCCCTGAGACCTCACTGCATCTCCTACCCTCTCACTGGGAGCTTCTGTCTCCCCATGGTCCCACTTCCAACCCCACATTGGCCAATAAACACGCCAGAGTCTTATCTATGCTCAAAAAACCCCTCCTTGCCCAGAGGATTTTAGAGCAGTGAAAATATTCAGGATACACTATGATAGTAAATATATGCCATTATACATGTGCCCAAAACCATAGACTCTGTGCTAACAACTACGACCTCTGGGTGATAATAACATGTCAATGTGGGTGCATCGGCTGTAAGGAATGCACTGACTTGATGGGGAATGCTAACTATGGGGGAGGCTATGTGTGCAGGGCTTGGGGGTAGATGGAAAATTTCTGTACCTTTCCCTTCATTTTGCTGTGAACCCAGAGGTGGATTTAATGGGGCCCAGGCACATGCCCTGGGCCCTGACTCTGCAGGGCCCCACAAAACCCCAACTTTACACTTTTTCCTAATGACACCAAGTTTGGTTTCACATGTGAAATTTAACATTAATAATACATAATATTTTTTATTTATTTAAAAATATGTTTAACATGTATTTTTATTTTCCCTGTCTCTCTCTTTTTTTAAAGGGGCCCAATATTTTCTGCATCCGGGGCCTCAACCAACCTTAATCTGCCTTTGTGTGAATCTAAAATTATTCAAAGAAAATAAATAGTCTTAAAAATAAAAAAGCCTCTCCCTCCCTCACCTTCCTTGCTCCAGCCAGCCCGGGTCCTATTTTTCTCTCTTTCTTTACCTCCAGGCTTCTTCAGGGACTGACCAGCATGTCCTGCCTCTACTACCCCACACTCTCGCACCCACCACCTGGCTCTGGCCTTCACCACTCCACACACTCAAAGACCTCCTGGTGCCCAAAGCCAGGCCTCCTTGGTTTGCTCTCTATCTGGCCATCCTCATCTCTGTCCCTGCCTGACCTTCTGCATCTCTCCCTTTTCCTGTTCTTGTCTACAGTTCATCTGCGTCCTGGATGTCACCTGTACAATGTTCTCATTCACACATCACTCTTGGTGGGCTCCAAAGAGTACTGGACATGGCAAAGTTCCTTCAAGCCTCTTAAGATGGTTCATGGGTAGAGGTAGAGCGTGGTTCTGAAGGGGCCTTTGCAATGATAGGCTGCCCCTGTATGACAGGGGACTGTGTAGAGATGAACAGGGACTCAGGGAACTAGGGCGATATCTCCCAGGCTGGAGGGCCAACTTGCAGGGACCAGGGGACCTTACTCTGGAAGTTTCCTTATGATTGCTGTTGTACCACAACACCTTTAGTCCTCAGAGATCTGGGGGCCGCCCATGACATCCAGCCCAGGGCCTTGAAGCTTCTACTCCTTAGTACCCAACAAGCCTCACGTTCATTCCTTTAGGGCCCTCACAGGGTCTGGAAAATGCTGAGCACCTCAGAAGGGAAGCATGCCAGGAGTGGGCCTGGCTGGGAGGTCTCTAAGAACTCATTCCGCAGTTGCAGGCATCTGTCAGTTATCTTTTCCATTTGTTTGTGCGTTGGAGGCTAGCACTGGCAGCCCCACAGAAACCTCCCAGAGGCTTGCCTGACCTGAGTGGCTATAAACAGCACAACCTGTCAGCACTTGGAGGCGCTGCCTAAGAAACAGCTCCAGAGGCCTCAGAATTCCAGAAATTGCCAGCACAGTTGCCCCAGAATAGTCTTGGCCTTCCCCTCCCCGGGAACCCTCTGTCCTCTGATCCTTATTGTAGCTGGGAAAGTCTGGCAGATACTGAAACTGAAAACTTGCCAAGGAGTTGGTCCTCAGGGCTGGCCCTCAGGTGAACCTTCTAGGCCAATGGGTGGGGCAGAAAGAGGCCCCACCCCCCATCCTCACAACCAGTACCTAAGGAACAGTGGGTATAACGGGTATAATATATTTGCACCAGTGCATGTCACACAGCTCTCTCACGAAGGGGCTGTCCTCCTTTTACAGATGGGAAAACTGAGGCTGAGCAGGTGACCAGACTTTTCTAAGGTGACCCAGCTGCGTGTGGCAGAGTCGAACAAAATCAAACATCTCTTCCCTAAAGTTAAGGACTGCAACAGGGACCATTGGGCAAGGCCTCCACCATGGCTCTAGCCTCTGACCTAGAGGCTGGGACTTGAGTAAGGGGTGGGCCTTTGTAGCTGCTCCCACCCCGCCCCCACTTCCTGGAGAACTGGCTAAGAGTGGAGGAGGGTGGGGATGAGAGGGCAGCTCATGTTGCAGAGCCAGCTGCACCTGTCCAGGATAAATAAAAGCATCTCCCCTCCACCCTCTAAGTCTCCCTCCTGACCCCTTTCTCTGTGGGTTCTCAGGCTGAGACCCACTGAAAAGAGGCCTTGAGGGGCTGCTGCTGCCCCAAAGAGGTCTTGAGGGGCTGCTGCTGCCCCAAGGTTGATGCTATGGGGCCTGTGGGAAGAATGGGGTGGGGACAGAGCTACCACTCAGCCTGCAGGTGGCTGGTGGCTGCCTTCTTACAGAAGGAGCTGCAGCCTGGAACTGCAGCCAACAGGTGACAGGCCCACTCAGTGCTTTTCTATAGCCCCTCACCAGAGGGTTAAAGGGACAGACTTGGGAGGTAGGAATTACCACAAAAGCTCCTGTGCAAAACTGAGCCTCAGTTTGCCTGGCTCTAACGCCCTGCCTGGCTGACCACTCCCTCAGCATTGTAGTGCTGGTTGTGTGTGGGAGAGGGGGAAACACAGGCCCCACTGAGAATGAGCAGGCTCCTGCCTCTGTGAATCCCCTCTCTGCAATATGCTACCAGTGACCCGAGCACCCATTGGCCCCTGTGGGAAGTGAATCACAGCTGCAGTGCAAATAGGGTCTCTCCAGAGAGCTCTGGTCCTACATCCTCTTGAGAGAGAAGTTTCTAGTGCAAAAGAGCCCCAGCAGGAAAAACCACAGCCCTAGTGGGATGGCAGGGCTGTGTTTCGGGGCCTGGCCTGCAACATGGAGCATGGGATGCCCCCATCCGGGGTATCAGCAGACCATCAGGGCAGTTCATCAAGAGATCCCAAGGCCTAGGGAGGACCCTGTGCCCAGTCCTGCTTGCTCCGTGGCTTTGGTAATTTGGGACGTACCCTTGTGAGAGGCAGAGAGGCCATTGTGTCCATTCTCTGATACCTTTCCTGAGCTGTGGGTTCTATTTTTAAAAGTCCCCCCCCCACCCCCCGCCGGTCATCAGCTCCAGTACATCTCAATACACCCGTTCCCTGCAATGAGGACATTCTTCCTGCTGTCTAGCTTAAGGCCTCTGTGCTGCAATTTAAGACCTGGACTGGCTAGGCCAGGTGGCACATAGACACTGGGTGAGGTAATTGGCTATCCTGGGTGTTACTGAACCAGGAGGCAAATTTCCACATGCAGGGGTGGGCAGGGAGCACCAGGAAGAGGCCTTGGGGATGGTGAAGCTGGAGCAGCAGAGTGGGACTCAGGCCCAGGTGTGGGTGGCCAGTGGACCTATGAGAATGAACACCCTACCTCATCTAGAGAGGAGACCTGCAATCATGAAGGAAGAGTTGTGTGGGTCTTGGGGTGAAGGGAGTCTACTAAGGCTCAAATAAATGCCCATGTGTCACCATATCATCAGGCAGAGTGTGCAGGTCTTTTGTTGTCCTTTTAGTATGGGACCCTGTGGTCTCCAGGGTAGTGGGTCAGGGGTGGGGGGTGGACTCAGGTTAGAATGAGCCAGCTTTCCGGGAGAAGGGTGAAAGGCTAAGGTTGTTTCCCGGGGCTGGATCTAGGCTTGTGCCCCACCCCAGAGGAATGCAGCCTCTGTAGCTGTTACAAAGCCTGTCATAACAACCCTGAGTGGGGCTTCTCTTTGGGGACCCTCCAAGTGCCCACATCAGGTTCCACAACCAGAACTTCTTTTTCAATAGGGGTATGGGCTTCTTGCCCCCTCTGCCAAGTAACTTTTAGGCCTCCCTGGCTACCCATTTCAATACTTTCCTAACCCCTTCTACCCTCTAGACCAGGGGTGCCCACACTTTTTTAGCTTGCGAGCTACTTATAAGATGACCAAGTCAAAATGATCTACCTACAATAAAAATGCAAAACATAAATTTATTTCTTCTATATTATCATTATTTAAGTTACTATTATTACTATTTAATATTGTGTATTCTTCTTTCACCTTTCTCCTTCTCAGCTCTCTTTTTGGAGGAAAGTCAATGTCATAGTTTTTATGAACAGTCCGAAAAAACCGCTCCACATTTCCCTTCTTTGGAATAGCAATGGCACGCAGACAGATGAGGCAAACGCACTTAGAATATGACATAGTGAAAAAAACCCCCTCCCATTCTGTATGAAAGTGGTAGGTTTTAGGCTTCTTACTCGGACCAGCTACGGCACTCATTTTTATACCCTTTGTTGTATTTAGTTTAAATAAATTGAAGGCTAACTACGCAGCAATGTAACTGAACAAGTTAGCACGGTTTAAAGCGCATGTGTAGGGTGTCAAAAGTTCAGATGTCAGATTGGCTACCCTGTATGTCAATCAAAAGACAAATGTCTTTTTAATGTCATGCGATCTACCCAATCTACCCACACTTCCTTCGTGATTGACCAGTAGATCGTGATCGACATATGGAGCACCCCTACTCTAAACTCAAGGCAAGTTTCTGCTGCCCTGGGGAAAAAACTATCTTCCTGTCTTTATGTGGGCAGCCACCCAGACACTCCTGCCCATCCATCACCCTCCAGTGACAGCTTAGGGCCTCAACCTGCCCCCTTGTGCCCACACCAGCACTGCTGAGGGCTGTTTCAGTCTTATCCCCTAAGGCAGGGCTTATCTATGGCTTTACATACCTCATAGTCTGCCCTGGGCCTCAGGGACTTCAGCCCCAGGTGTGCCAGACTTGTTGGAGAGTTTTTTTTACTTGACAAACGTTGCCTGAGCATCCACTATGTTCTAGACCCTGGTGTAGGTTCTACGGGCATGGCGGTGGTTAAAACTAGCCTTTAGATTTAGCTTCTCTGTTCTCTGGGTTTCAGTGTCCCCGGTAGGTCAATACTGTTAGTCAGACATTCTCCATTGTTTTGTAACATCCCCAACAGCCAGTGCTAGTCTCTGATCAGAGACACTGCAGGATGCAGATCATTCTCCCATGCAAGCATAGGGAATAAGATGTAAGCCAGGAAGATACAGCAGCCCTGGTGGAAGGGTAGGTAGGGGCTTAGGCAGGCCCAACCTCATGAGGCCAGCTGGTGCAAGGACCCTGGCAGGTCCAAGAAGGCATGAGAAGGGACTGTCATCTTGGGTCAGAGATGGAGTGGGTGCTGGAGCCCAGTAACCAGTCCCATCCAGTCCTGAGCCGTGACAGCCGGGGTCAGCATTTTGTCCATCTTTACCTGTCCATCCTCCTGTCACCTGCTTTCTCCATGCCAGGAGTGCTCTCTCCCCAAAGCAGTTGCCCACTTCCAGGGAGATGCTCCAGGCTGGGAGACACCTTGATCCCGCCCAGCTGAAGAAGGGCTGAGGAAGGTGCTATGCTCTGTTCACCTGCCTGCCTGCCTTGAGACCTTGATGTTTTCTTCTCTGCTCAAAACATCACTGCTCGCCCATGACATTTCACATTTACAACAGGCTGGCCAGTGCAGGTGGGCAAACAGCTGTGGCCAAGATCAGTGGCCTGTGGCCGGCAGCATCCAGTTGGGTCCAATCCCAGCCCCCAGACCGGGGATGGGGTGTACTCTGCTTTGGAAGAGCTTTGAGGAAGTCAGACAGATGGACATACACACCCTCCTCTGAACATGCCAACCTCTACGGGCACCAGGCCATGAGCAGTGTACACTCACCCGGGAGATAGTGAGCGGCATGTTGAAGTCCTTGCCACCCTGCAGTCGGAAGCCCCAGGGCCCGGGACCAGTCAGGGTCACACTGTAAGACATACTGATGCTGACAGTGGCAGCCTCTGTGGACAAGAAGAGAAGAATGGATTGAGAGCCTTTGTGCACCTTGCTTCCCCAGCCCAGACTGCTACCGCTGCCGCTGCTGCTGCCCCTGCCCCAGACCCAGCCCCTGGCCCTGGGCCTTGACCCCCATCCTTGCCTGCTCTGTCCCTTGCTGTCCGGCCAGGCTGTGTGGAGCTTCTGAGAGTCTCCTAAGAATAGCTGGGAATGAATGCCATGGACACTGATATCTGCCCTCTGCTACGCCCATAAATGGACTGTAACCCTATACTGTGCCCGCCCGCCAGCCTCCCAGGAGTCCACCAGTGACTCACACAGCTAATATAGCCCCTGGGGAGGGGTGACTGGCAAGCACCATGCCCCCCCCCAAGGGGCAGGATAGGGACTGGCCAGGTCAATGATAATGCTCTGGCCTCTCCACTGTCCTCTCCTTGCTCCCTCTGCCCTCTAGAGAGCCAGGACACATGTGCTTTCCCTAGCTGCACTCAGCCTCTCACCCAGAAGACTGCAGTGAGCTACCTTAGGCAGAGGCTTTGTGACTTGGGTTAATGCTGCCGTCTGCAATAAGGTTGCACCTCATGATACAGTGTGGAGCCCAGAGGGTCCTTAGGACCAAGCTGAGCTTCCAGTTGGTCTGGACAGAGCTTCAGCTTAGAAGACTAGTAACTGGCCCAAGGTTTGTCCAGCCCTAAAAATGATCATTGTAACAGCAGCAGCTCTGAGTGCAGCTCAGCTCAGCTCAGCTCAGCTCAGCTCCAGGCCCTTCACAACATTATCCCCTTAGATCCTGAGAGGCTGCCACCTTGGCAAGAACCATAGCTCAGAGAGGTTAAGTGACTTTTCCAAGGTCACACAGGGAGTGAACGCAGGCCAAACTGAAGCCTGAGCTAATTTTCATGGGACTCATGCCAGTTAATTGGCTCCCAGTGGCCACAGGTGCCTTCCTATGCCCGGACTCAGGGCAAGGTCTTGCCTGCATCTCTTGGCACATGGTCTGAAAGCAGACCTGGGCCTGGCTCACACCCTCCAGACCCTCTGGGGCCCAGTGGTTATTCCTGGCTCTCCCGTCTCATTTGTGCTCTGGAAAACTTGACAGCAATATGGAAAGCTCCAGCTGCCAGTGTGGCATGCCAGGCTCCTGTGCCCTTTGCGCTGGAATGGCAGGGGGCAGGGAGGAGGAGAGGAGGTGCCATTTGCTTAGCTGCTGGGACATGGGGCCAAAAGGGGCAGGGAGGGGCAGCATATCCAGTGTGTTCAGCCCATAACCCTGTGACAGTATGCTCTGGGAAGGGGCCTAGTCCCCTCTAGACGCCTGCTAGGGTGGTCTTTGGACTAGAATATCTCCAGGAGTCATACCCCAGGAGAGCCCTCAGGCCCAAGCTTGTCTGGAGATAGATCAAAGCTCACCCTGGCTCCTGGCTGGGAAACTGAGGCTTGGGGAAGGCAATGAGGCTAGCTGCCCTCTGGTCCTCCTAGAGGGCTCTGGCCTGGGCTTGGCCCCAAGGACTAAGTGTCAGCCTGGGTGTGAGTAATTTCCCAGCTGCGTGCATCCCACCTCATAGCTTGTCCCTGGCGCATAAAATGTGTAGGATAGAAGGAGCCCCCATATCATGGGAGCATTTGGTAAAATTGCCCAAGATCACAGAACTATCAAGTGGAAGAAGCTAAGGAGGGACCTGTGTTCCTTCCTGCACTTTACCACTTATTTCCTCGGCCCTGGCCCTGTGTTTTATAGCTCAGGCTGTTCTCCCCATGGGGGCCTGGCCCAGGAAGCCATCAACTCCCAGCATTCCCTCCCCCCACACCATTCCCTGTCCTTCCCCCAGGCCTCATCCCATCCATCCTTGGCTCCAGCTTTATCTCATTTCCTAGAGACCTCTGTCTTTTCAAGCTGCAGAGGTACCCAGAAGCAGGAACAGTGTGAGATAAGGAAGGAAAGGGAGGAGAGGGAGCCCCAGGCTAGGCTATACCTGGAGATGAAGGCACTTTCTCTGGACTTGGACACCAGCCTGATGTCTGATGCAGCCTCAAGGAAAGGGAGGGATAGTCGGAAGCATGTTCTTAAAGGGGAAGGCCAGCCGTCCTCCATCTGCCTCCCCTGGGAGACCCAAGACAGCCAGAGAGCAGCTGGTACCCACAAGCTGGGTGGGAGCTGTTTCTCCATAACAGCAGCTCATTGGGCAGTGGGGATGGGAGAAAGCCTGGTCTTCATCCCTCCTCCACTCTGCCCCCTACAGTTTGAGATGGGAGCTTCAAGAGAGAGAGAGAGACAACAGTTGGGAAAAGGGGAAAGGGAGGAAAAGAAACTGTTATGGGTATCAGAGGGCAGACCTGGGGTTTCTTTCCCATTGTAGTATCAATAGATAGAGACCATACCCGTCTGAGACTGTTTCTACCTTTTATTTTCTTATGTGTTGTCAGAGCCACACAGTCCTGGAATAAACTCAGACCATTGGTTTGAAAGAAATCATAGGTACAGTGTGCGTACATGTGTGCACAGTGTGCATGCAAATATGTACAGCTGGACAGTGTATCCACAAAGGCATGAGTGTCCACAAGTGTGGACCACAGTGGAAACATTACACCGTGGGGAGATGACAGATGTGAGTAACAGTTTCCAGCACATGAAGGTCTGTGTTGGGCTTCAGCTGCCAGCTGAGGGAGACTCAGGGCTGGCTCTCCCTGGCCAGCAACATGCTCAGCCCAGGGTGGAGGCAGCTCATAAATAGCTGTGTGCTCCTCAGAGCCATCGTTATTGTCATGGCTCGGACAATCACCACACACAGCACTGGGGAGAGGCAGATGCCTCCAGGAAGCAGGAGGGCCTGGGCTCTACTCTGCAGGCAGAGCCAGGGGTGTAGGCAGCCGAGAGGAGAAATGGGTGCAGAGCATTTTGCATGGCAGGAGTTTTGTGTTTGGGATGTGATGAATACAGCACACAGTAGGTGACAGGGCCACTTCCAATCCTGGATCTGTGTATGTGAGCGGTCTTGAGGGGGCTGGATGTGTCTTAGAAGAAAAAGAGAGCCAAGGGTGCCCTACATCTGGGGGTCCAGGCTGGAGAGAAACCCCTTGGTCTGAAAAACAAAGAGCACACATTTGTTTAACCTAAGGAATGTGCTGGTAGGAGCAGTCTCCCAGTGACCCTCTGTGTGAAGGGAGGCTACATGGACAGCCAAGGTGTGTTCCGGGTCGGGGATGGGCCTTTTCCAAGACTGCAGGCCCTCTGGCCTGAAAGATGGGAGCCAGAAGTGTCTAAGGTTCCCTGTAGGATGCCCCCTAAGGACATTCCTTCAGGTTCTTGGGCTTTTGGAGTCTAGATGGAGGTCTCTTCATCTCACCATCCTTTTCACTCCTTGCCTCCATTCCTCTTCCATATGCCTGCACTTGGCCTCTCCTCTCCTCTGCTGTCCTCAACACCTCATTCCTTGCCTTTTCAACAGCATGGCTTCCTCTGGTCTCCCTGCAGCTCATCCCATTCACCCTGTCCTTTCCCAGCCACTGCCAAAGGCCCTGCTACCCTGCAAAGCTGTCCAGCCCTACTCAGAGCCACGCCAAGTCCTCTAGGGTCCCTCCTCTCAGCATCATGCTTGGAGATCCCTCCAGCCAGCACTGAGTGGATCTTCCTGAGACTCCTACCACCTCCTGACCCTCTGCCTTCTCCCACATCCCCACCACCAGCTCCCAGGGTCCCTTTGGTTACTTCTGAGGCCACAGAGCAACATTCTGTTCCAGGACACTGAGTTCCCCCAGGCCCCACTGAGTCTGCACCACCTGTTCCTCAGCCTGGACCCCTCAAACCCTCCTCCCACCATTCTGCCTGGCAATACTCCCTTCACCTCCACCTTCCTTAGGGAGCCCTTGGGGACTTGCCTCTGCTTTCAGCACCTTGTGCACTGATACCTCAGTGTCAGTGCTTATCACATGTTAGGTGACTGCTGATGAGCTATCCCTCTCTGCCCAGCACCCTACCCCAGCCCAGCACCCCCCCAGGACAAGCACGGTGCCTGAAGTCAGTGCCCCACCAGCCTGGGGGGCACTACTGTGCCTCTGTGGCCATGCACAGTACCTGGGCAGGGCTGGGGCTGGAGCATCAGGGGAACAGTGCTCCCTGGGACACTGACTCTGGGGAAAGCAGAGGTACCTACTATGGGGAGCAGCCTCAGGCTCCCCCTCCTTGGGATACACAGGGGAGCAGCCCTGGAGAAGGAAGGCAGAAAAGCACCTCTGGTCTTAGGCTTGCTAGGAAAGCCCAAGAGGGCCCAATAGTTAGGGGTGCTATATGGGCGAGAGTGAAAGGCAGGAGGTGGGGGTGGCTTTCAGTTGAGGAGAAAGGGTAGCCTCAGGGCCTGTACCCATGGCATTTCCAGTGTTCCAGAATATGGCCATCTCTAAGCACCATCGACATTCCGTTCCATAGGCACTTGGGCTGACAGCTGGCTTTCTTTTAATAGCCACAAATATTCTAGGTGACATCCTAATCTCAGGGCATTCATGACAAGCACACACACAGCTCACAGCACCGCCACACAGGTAAACCCAGCCCCTAATCACATAGAGAGGTGTCCACCACCCATACTAACTTACACGCATGGCTCAGAGCAGACGTGTCGGGGGACACTCAGTTCCACGCCCTGTGGTGTCACAGTGAACAAGAGCATGTGCCCGGCATATGGCCACACACACTAGCACACACACATACCACTGTCTTATAGCACAGTGCAGCCACAACCACTTGCTACAACATGCAGTCAGTCATGCAATCTCACACATACATGCTGGGAGGCAGTCTCTGACTACACTCAGCCTGCTCAGAGCCTCTGGGAGTCAGAGACCCCCTCCAGGAGGGCTAAGGCAAGGTGGGAAGGTATGGAGAAGGGGCAATTCTCAGAGGACACTGAGCCTACCAGTGAGAACAAATCCCCCTTTCCTGACCACTCCTGGGGCTACTTGCCCCTTGTCTCTAGTCACCTTTCTGGGTGCCTCTGCTTCATGTCCCAAGGGCTTGAGAGGGGACTTGGCTTCCACATCCTCCAGGCCTTGACTGCAGGGAGACTGGCCACTCACTTGCTGGGTAGCCCCCCACGTAGCTGCTGCCTCCGTGTCTGTCCAGCCCTGGGTGGGGGTGGAGAGTCACTGTGAGGTGAGAGAGACATTTTGCAGTCTCGCTCCTCTCCCCTCCACCACCAGGCCTTTCTCCATCCTCCCCACAATCGTCACTGGGATAAGGCCCACGGCACTGTCTACAGGATTGCCAGTCACCAAATCCCTACAAACTGTGAGTGCATGTGCCTGTGTGTGTGTGTGTTTGCGTGTGTACGCACACGCATACCTTCTAAAGCATATGGGATGGGTGTGTTTTCATGAGGCTCTAGATCTCTGTTAACAAATAATCTTTACTTCTTGATGTCTTTCACTACAGTGGTTCAGGGAAGGGACCTCTAACTGCTCTTCCCTCAGCCCCTCAAGTCCCAGGGATGACTCCCAGGGATGGAGGTAGTAGGAGGAAGTAGTGGAGGCTCTTGGTGAGGCCCACAGTGGACCCTGTAGGCACAATATGGAGGATCCCAAGTGTGGATGGGGACAGGAGCCTATGGTACAGGGAGCTTTCCTGGGGAAATCTTGGAGCATCACAACTCTGGGTTCTAAGCAGGGCCTAGCAGGTTGGTACCTCTCAGGACTGATAACAACTATAGGGTCTGTACCACCCAGGGCACCCTAGCCAGTCTTGGATGTGTAGGGGACTGTTTCAGAGGAGGACATAGAGGGTCAGAGAGGCTGAGTGACCTGCCCATGCTTACACAGTGAGGACATGAGAAAACTGAGGCTTGAATCCAGGGCTAGTGCTTCTTCCTGTCTTGGGCACTTCAAGATTTCCAGGGGGAGGGGGCTTAATGCTGAGAAGAATGGGCCCCTGAGCTAGTTTCTGTCTGTCTCCCTAGAGACCCATGTGGAACCAGAAATGTTAGTCTTCTAAATCTGTGGCTCTAAGGCCATGATGGCGAACCTATGACACACATGTCAGCACTGACACACATAGCCATTTTCGATGACATGCGGCCACATACCAGAGAAGTATGAGGCTGCATGCGGAGAAGGACGTCTCATCCTCAGCTCCTGCATGGCCAGGTGCAGGAGCCGAGGATAAAACATTTGCTGTAGTGTAGACACTCTGTGCCGGAGGTCTGTAGGCCAAAACATTTTTGTTATTTAAACTATAAATATCGTGAAATTATGGTTTTTTTCTCGAAGTTACACACCACCCAAGTTATGCTCAGTTTTTTGGCGAATTTTGTTTGACACACCAAGCTCAAAAGATTGCCCATCACTGCTCTAAGGGATGGTGTCAGCACGAAAAAGAGATATCCTGTAGTTGGAAGACCATGTTCAGTCCTGGCCTTGCTGCTGTGTGACCTTGGGCCAACCCTTTGCCTCTCTGGCCCCAGTGGTCCTACAAATCAGGGAGGAAAATGCATGAAAAGCCATGGGGAAGGTTGGATGGGACTCTTCCTGCCAGCGTCCCAGGATCCAGAGGGTTCCTGAGGTGGGCCTGGTTGAGGAAGAAATGGCCAGCCATCGAGGGCCCAGCAGTTCTTACCACCTCACTTTCAGAGCCCAGGGATGCCTGGCGCCTACGTCTGGAGATCCAGCTGAGGTCCGAGGCCTGGCTGCTCAGTGTGGAGGGGTGGGTGGAATGATAGCTGGTATATGGACCAGGGCGCTGGCCCGATACTCCCAGCAGCACCCCCAGACAGGGAAGGTGCTGGGCTATGGCCATCCTACAGGAATAATACATTTGGTTAAGGCAGTGGCGATGGACTGACAGACACAGAGAGATGGGGATGGATGAACAGACTAATACAATGCCAATGGAAGTGGTCAGAGAGCTACTGGGGAAATGGGGAGATTCAGACATTGGGGTTATAAGGACAGACAGACAGATGATGGGGTGATAGGAATGGACAGAAAGACACTGGTAGTCATGAAAAGTAACGAGGACAGAAGGATGTCGAGATGAAAGAGACCGACAGACTCACAGGATGGAATGGACCAATAGATTGCTGGGGCCATGGGCATGGAAGGAGAGCCTTGGGGTAGCAAGTTCAACCAGGTGCTGCAAATGGGGACCTCTGTGCTGACTAGGATAAGGCTTGCTGCTGGCCTTGGAAGTGTGGTGTTACTGACTAGGCTGAAAGAAGCACTGGAAGCCCTCTTGTGGGAGAGGCCAGAGCTCTGGGATTCTCATCAGGGAATGCTCTGGGCCAGACCCATCCCTGGGCCTCTGCCAGGGCCCTTCAAGTGTAGCCAAGCTTTCTCTGTTGTGTTCTTTCCAGGATGTCTCTGTCTGGGGGCTTCTCCTTATCAGGGGCACACTGCCAATCAGCTACCCTGGCTGTCTTTTGGCCGTGGCTCCAAAAATCCCTAGTTAGGACTGGACACTGCCCAGGGAGCCTGACATCCCACTATGCTAAGCCTCCTAGGAAGGTGGAACATCAGAAGGGTCACCCCAGCTCTGCACCCCACCCACTGTCACTGGCTGCTTCCAGATGCTAGATGTCCCCTCCCAATGCACTTATAGGAGACAGGAAAGATGGTGGCCTTTGCCCCATCAGCAGGCCCAGGCCCTCCATGCCCATGAGGGTGGGCCTGGGGGCCTGAGTCTGGGGTCTGGAGTAGGTATGCACCTGTACTTGGGGTGGGTGATGGCATAAATGATGGGGTTGTGGATGGCAGAGGCCTTGGCGATAACAGCGGGCACCGAGTTCATGTAGGGCGTCAGGATGTGCGAGTACCTAGGACAGAGAAGCAGTGGTCTCCCTGCCAACTGCCCCCCCCCCCGAGACTCCACAGCCCACCCCCTCGGAAATCTTCTTTCTCTAGGTCAGGCCCTGCCAGGGGCACAGCCCATCTTGGCTAAAACCAGCTGGTCCAACCCAGCCCCATAGGAGTGACTGCGATGCCAGGGAGAATTCTGATCTGAGCTGAGTGGGAACCTGTGGAGCAGTTGAAGGAGGGGCTATGAGGAAGATGTGTCAGGTTGGGGGCTTCACTGTTCCCTGGAGCTTGTGCTGACAGCAATAAATCCTCTTCACCCCCAGTGACCCTGGTCCTCTGCCCAGTTCTTCCCACCCCACACCCCAGCCCTGATGCTCACAGCCCCCCTGGCACAGTAACTTCACAGGTGCCCGTGAAGGAATTGTTTCTTTACAAGGAGAAGATCTCATCCCCAAACACTTCCAAGGATTAATACTCTCTCTGTCCTCAAAGTTCTTCTGAAGTCTGGCCTATGTCCACACTGCTGCAAATGTCCAAGTCCTCAGAGTGTCACTGTGGAGGGCTGGCTGCATGCCCAGGTGAGGAGGGAGCTGGAACCTCAGGGAGAGCCGTGGATTCCCAGCGGGTCTAGCAGAACCTGTAGCCCTCATAGGTACTCAGGCCCAGAGCACCTTCAGCATGTGTCCTAGTGCCTGCAGGAACCAGGCAGGCCCTGCTAGCGGGGAGCACCTCACAGCAGAGGGAGAAGAAGGCTGTGAGGCTAGACTTAGAGTGTGAGAACAGATGGTTTGGGCTTGGGCTTGGGCTTGGGCTGGGGAGGGAGAGACTGCCTCAGGACCCCAAAATCGCCCTATACCCCACTACCCCCCACCAAGCCCCTTAGCCATTGCTCACCCAGCAAAGGCCATCAGGGCCACAGTGGAGTAGGGAGCCCAGGAGAGCACGAAGAGAAGGATGACCAGCAGCACAATCTTGGCCATTTTCCACTCACTCTGTAGACGCTGCTGTTGCCGAGGCAACTCACTGCGGCCCTCACAGGCCCCAAAAGTCTGGAGAGCCCTAGGAAGGGTATGGAGTCTGCATCTGACCCTGCTTGGGTTGCAGTGAGTGCCAGGGTCCCCATGGCCATTGTCAGGAAGCCTCCCTGGATGTGGCCATCCCTTTCAGTATAGGCATCCCTGACACCCTAAAGTTCTCCATCACAACCCAAGCTGCTTCCTTGGGTTCCACCTGCAGTGTTTCCTCTGCACCCCCAGACCTCCTGACACATCTAAAGGCCCCTCTGGAGGGGGACCTGTCTTCTTAGACTTCTGTAGGCATCAGGCTGTGCTAGCTTCTAGGCACCTACCCCATAAGCTCAGGTGCTCAGATTGTCTTTGCCCATCTGGAACTGGGGGTGCCCCAGAGGTGTGTGCAAATGTGAGCCTCTGGTGAAGGGGCACAGCCCCCCTCCCATCTAGTCCCTCCTCCATGCCCAGCTCTTACTGGCCTGTCTCCCGAATGGCCCTGAAGATGAAGACGTAGCAGTAGATGATAATGACCAGGGGGAGGAAGAACACAAAGCAGAAGAGCAGCATGGTATAGGCACGGACCGATGGCGTGAAGCTCATGTAGTCCCAGGAGCAAGAGGTCATCAGCCCCTCAGGCACGTAGGCACCTGGCACCAAGAGTAGGCAGGCTCTCAGCATTCTGGGCAGTGCTGACTAGGGCTCTTTATCAAGCAGGGGCTTTGGATTTGGGGTCTGGGATCCCAAAGCACTGGCCACAGCCATAGCCTAGCCCAATGCAGTGAGGAAGCTGAAGACATGGAAGGGAGCATTCCAAGCTTTTTCTGGGAGAAACAGAAAAACCCACTGCTGCCTGTTCTTGCCAGAATGGAGTATAGGCCTCACCATAGCCCCACAGCCCTACTCCTCCAGGCTTCAGCTACCCTTCTCATCCTGCCACAGAGGGATGGTCCCTTACTGCCAACCTTCGTGCCTGCTGAAGCCTCACACCCCAACCCTGCCTATCTGACTGCAAACTCAGAATCAGATATACCTGCCACCCAGGAACCATGTGGTCTTCCCTTCTACATTCAGGATGGGAGCCCAGGTTACACTCTGATAGCTGGTGATGCAGCTTCAGTTTCCCCTGCTACTAGTCATGCCTCCTGAATGTTCATCTTCCCTGAGGCTCAGGCAGTTCCCTGGCCCTCCTCCTGCTAGCTGATAAACCCGAGTCTACCAACCTGCCCTTGAACATGCCCTTCCCAGACTATCTTCCCCTCCTCCAATTCCTGCATCCCACTTACTCCAGCCAAAGAAGGGTGGAAGACTCCAGGCCAGGGCATAGAGCCAGACACCAAGCAGGACAAGTGCTGCCCGTCTCTTGGACACCACCCCAATGGTGGCCAGTGGGCGCGTGATCACCAGATAGCGGTCCAGGGCGATGGCCGTCAGGGTAATCATGGAGGTGATGCCAAAGAGGGCGCCACAGAAGGCATAGAATTCACAGCCTGTGGACAAAGCACCTTGAGCCCAGCCCTGCGCAGGAAGCCCATCAGGTACCCCAGGGAAGGGAGAGTCTGTGAACAGCATGTACTTGGCTTCTGCCTTTCTCTCAAGAAGTGCAGACTGAGCCCCTCTTCACCCTGCCTATTTGCCACTTCTGGCTGAGACTGGTGGAGGCCTCAGGACTGGAAGCTGAGTCTTGCCTATTGCTAACTCATGGGATGACGGCAGCTGCCCATCCACTCTCTGCCAAGGAAGAGGAACTCACCTTCTCATCTGGGCCACCCTGCACCATGGGCATCCCCTGCCACACCCTTCCTCCCTCTTTCAGCAGAAGGTATCCTGAGTGTCTACCTGCCTCCCCAAAGAGCCACCGTTTATAGAGGCTGCTGGCAAAGACGACGGGAGCCTGGGTGCAGGACATGAGGAAGTCGCTGATTGCAAGGTTGATAATGAACATATTGGCAGGTGTCCTGAGGCCTCGGCTCCTGTGAGGGGTTGGAAACTGTGAAAAGGTACTTCTGCTGGTTAGCTTCCTTTCACTGTAGCTGTATGTGTGTGTGTGTGCGCGCACACACATACACACACACACACACACACATGCCCATGCACACACAGGCTCATGTGGACACTCACACAGACAGGAGTCACTGGGCCATCCCACTGCCCAGCAAGTGCCAGCCGAACAGCTCTGGTGCCTGGCAGTGCAGGCTGAAAAGTAAGGGCAGCTCACGCAGAGTGAAGCAGCGAGCACTGCCTCTCCCAGAGCTGCTGTCAGCCCAGTGGAAGCTGGTTTGGGATGTCAGCTATTACTTCTCACCCTCTGCACTCCCTCTGCATGGTTCACACTCTTCTTGGACATACCCCTCATTTATCTGAGCACAGCCAGGCCAAGGACTTTCCCCAAGCTCCTCTTCTATGTGTCCAAATTATGCCTCCTTCTTCCTCAGGCACCTTCCTTATCCCCCTTCTTTCAGTGTCGTGGTCAGGGCCCTGCTCAGCGCAGCTGTGTCTGCATTCCTCACACTCAGAGTGGCAGAAGGCAATAGTTTGATGATTGTGCTTCCCCTGCCCCGGGTGGCACTTTCACAAACCTTGTCTCCTATAATCATCCATCTTTGCATCTACCCCCACCTCATTTTCCAGATAAGGACACTGAGCCTCCCACTTGTGATGTGGTTCACTCCAGATCACAAAATTCAGTAAGCAGCACAGCCAGGATTCGGACAGATTTGCTGGGCACTGCATGAACTTAGGCATTACATTAACTCTGTGAAGTAACGCACAACTCCATTTTGCAGACAAGTTCTGTGGGCTTAAAGGAGATAAATGACGTGATGTGCCCACAGTCAGTTGAGCTAGTAGGTAATAGGGCTCCGGCGTCACTTCTCTGCTTGCCTGCCTCAGCCATTCAGCCTGCGTATAGGGCATGTGTGGAAGGAAGGGGTGGTTGCTGAGTGGGTTGAGGACTCAGGGCCCTGGTGCCAGGGCTGCTTTTTGAGGCAGAAGGAGGAAAATGACCAATGGGGCAAGTAATGGTGGAGGGAAGGTGACAGCAGGGCAGAATGGGCAGAGACCAAGTATCCTAGACAATCACCACATGCAAAGGGTGTGCCTGGGCCCAATTACCACATGCCAATTGAGCTGCCTGGACTACTTTTTCAGCTTCTTTAGTGAGTTTTAAGATTGAGGCCTGGGCCCAAGACCACTGAGGGCTTTGTCCGGCCTCATTTCCCAGGCTTTACAGTGTCCTGGCAGAACAGGTACTGGCACTTCTGTCCTGACTGTTGCCTTGTCTCCGCATGACTGGCCCCCCTCAGTGCCCAGGCCCCAACCTTGCCAACTAGGCACCTGCAGAAGGTATAGATGACTGTTAGATTGCCCAGCATGCCCGTGAGGCCCACCAGCAGGATCACCGTGCCTAGGGTGTAGTGGGCATGGTCAGGAACACCAGCTGTGGGGAAGGGGATCCAGGCATCATCCTGAGCCCTGGCAGCCTGTAGAAAGACAGAGAAACAAAGGCATCATGTTATCCTGTCCCCTTCAAATAGTCCTGAGATAAGAGAGTCAAGGTCCTCAGAAAGGGACTGAAGCTCACAGTGCCAAAGTCACTTGGCCACACAGCTAGCAAGTAGCTGAGCTGAAATGAAAATAATACAACTCTTCTTAAAGTCAAGTCCAACCTCCTAGACCCTGGCACAGAGGCACAAGGATTCTGGAAGTGGGCTCAGATCACCTGTCGGAGGTTGGTAAGACAGACAGACAGACAGACAGACAGACAGACACATGTCTGACAAGCAGCAACATGGCTAGGATGACTCCACCTTTCCTTGGGGAGAAGGCAGAGCCAACTCTTGGGTGGTTCCTCTCTGCTGTATGGGACCTGTTCCATGCGCTTAAGACAGTTACCAGCGGTATTCCAGGCCTCCTTGACTTTGGATTTGTGAAGTGGGGTAAACTCCTCCTGAACCTCAAGGAAGAGGCTCTATGCCCCCAGAGTATAACTGGGTAGTACTGGCACAAAATGGAGGGAAGAATTTTCTTGTAAAAGGAAGTTTAGGTCTCCCAGGGTCACCGAGGAGATCATGGCACTAGGAGGCTAGTACAAACAGACTTAAAGACACCCCCTTCCCCAGCTCCTTTCAGGAGTGCTTTAGTCTCTACCCCGCCCTGGCATCTGTAGCTACTGGAGACTTCCCATTCTGTGCAGGACTTAGGCCAGCACCTCAGGGTCCTAAGGGTACCCTCAACCTTCCCCAGTTAGTGGTGGGGTCGGTGGGTATGGTCCTATGATTCTGGCTAGAATGACAGAGGCAGCAGAGTGCACTCTGGGGAGGACCAACCCAGAAGCCCAGAGTGCCTTCTTCTCTGGAAGGCTCCATGGGGCATCCAACCATCCTGAGAAACGAGTGGGTAAAGACAAGGGCAGGTCTGTGACATCCCAGCCCCTTGTTCTTCAGATTGGCTTCTCTATTCTTTGGACACTCTCCTTGAGAAAAATTGTTGCCTACACTCTCCTCTAGTGGCCTCTTTGTGAAGGGCAGGCATAAAGAGGTCCATTAACATGCCCCAGAGCTCATGACAAAGCTCAGACCTTTTTTATCTCCCTACCTAAGGCCCTGTGTCCCCCCAGGATTGAAGTCCAAATGGGGGAAGATGGCTGTGTGCCTGCAGAAGCTCACCCAGGCTTACCGTGGGACTGACGGGCAGAGGTTGGTCCAGGCTGGAGGTGCTGCTCTGGGGGCCGTCCCACCTGCTGGGAAAGACTGGGGTGGCCACGTAGCTGGGATCCTGGGACGGGTCCAGTGGGATTCTTGGCCCCGAAGAAGGGTTCATCTTCAGGTGGTGTGGTCTTTCCTTGAGCCTGGAGAGAAGTTAAGAGCACAGAGCCCTTAGGATGTTAGCTATGCCCAGCTTCCTAACTTTCCCCCATCTTCTGCACCCCTGCCCAGTCTGCCAGCTGCCTGCTTCTGCAACCAGCTTGGGGATGGTGGCTTTTCTGTGTCCAGTGAAGCATAAAGGAGAAGGGAATGTCACAGTTATGGCTACTCACAGCCACATGGTCTGTCCCCACCTTTAAGTAGTGGGGCCGGGAGTGCGCATGCCCAGTTGCTGGGTGCAACCGCCCCTCAGACACAGGTCCCTGATGGCGGCATGTATATGTGGATGTGTGTGTGTGAGTATGTGTGCATGTGCACATGAGTGTGTGTCTATCAGTGCAAATGTATGCATGTGCATGTATGTGTTTCAGTGGAGACTGCCAGGCTTAGGCTCCTGCACATCAGGCAGAAGGCTTTGTCCTCTCCTCTACCAGGCTCTCTTTCTTCCTGGAGCTCATCAGGAATAGCCTCTGTCACCCCCCACAAACCCAGGGCTGTCCAGTGGGCAGGTGAACCTGTGGAGCCCAAACCTACTCTTTCTACGGGATGCCGTACCCTCACATCCAGCCCATGTGAGCCCCTCACATCTTCACGACCACCCTGCACAGAACCAAGTCTGGTCACCCATTTCACAGACGAAGAGGGTAAGAAATGAGCCAGGATGTAAATGCACAGAAAGAGATCTTACTGTTGGGGTGAGATTCCATCATGAAACATTTTTGCCTATCCTTTTTTTGATAATAAACTTTTTGTTTTTAATTGAACTACAATGTTTTTTTAAAAAACTGCGAAGTTGGTAGAGACCTGGGAGCTCATCCAGGCCTGCAGGCCTGGCCCCAAGATAAGTGAATGTCAGAAGTGAAGGGGACCCTGGGTCTGCATTTTTTTTTTTTTTAAAGTTGTATTTTTTTAATTTTTATTTTATTCATTTTAGAGAGGAGACACAGAGTGAAAGAGAGAGAGAGAGAGAGAGAGAGAGAGAGAGAGAGAGAGAAAGAGAGAAAGGGGGGAGGAGCTGGAAGCATCAACTCCCATATGTGCCTTGACCAGACCAGTGCAGGGTTTTGAACTGGCGACCTCAGTGTTCCCAGGTCAACGCTTTATCCACTGCGCCACCACAGGTCAGGCTGGGTCTGCATTTTTGTCCCCTCTTGGAGGAGACAGCAGGAGCGGAGCCTCAGAGCTGGACAGGGTGAAAACCATACACACTTTCCAGGGGTCTGCTGGTGTCCAGAAACGTCCTACTTCAGAGCGGTGTCCTGAGGCATGGTGCCAAGACTCATGGAGCCATGGAGTGAACAGATGTACCATCTCCTCTTCCAGGGGTCCCCAGTCTGCAGCTTCCCTAGAGCCTCAGATTTGGGCCTGGGCTGGCTGCACCCACTCCAGAGAGAAGCTGCACCTTCCACAGGTGTCAACTCTTGGCTCAGATGGGTTTGCTCTTCCATTCCAGATCTTTGACTCACAGAGGTTCACCTTGGGTGGTGGGTAAGGCCGAGGGTCTGACCTTACTTTCTCTACTTTAAGCCCCATGTGGACTTGCCAGCGCTGGCTTTTGAATATGAGCATTTCTCTATTAATCTCAACTGAGAGAAATTCTGAACCAACACGAAGTCCTACTTCCCATCCTACCCCAGTTTCCCCTGGTAATTAGGAGACAATGCGGGTGAAGTAGCTAGCACCAGACTGAACTGTTTGTCAGACAGACCACTACGGAGGGACCACACACCTCAGAGCAATGCCGAAAGGCCCAAAGAATTGAATTCCCCACCTTAGGGCCTTCAGAAGCCCCTATCTGCTTAGTGTAAGTGCCTTTCTCCATGGCTGACACACTGCCACCCACAGGGTTGATGCTGACATTCCTCAGGGCCCGAGTCCTCACCATCCCCTCCTGTGCTGCAGCCCCTCTGGGAAGGGCCCACCATGATCCTCCACTCCTCACCTTTGCACCCTACTCCTGTCCCAAGCCCACTGTCTAGCATAAGCCAGGAGTGCTATGTGGGCAGCCTCAGCCTCCGAGGACAGAGTGTGGGCCTGCTTTCTTGGGCCACCACTGCCTGAGCTGTCCTTGCTGTAACCATAGATATGAGGTTGGGGAACCTCTGGCTTTCCATTGCTCTCCTCAGACCAGTGACCTTGTCTTTCCAGGTGTCCAGCTGTGTCCCCACCTCTAAGCCCAACTTCTACTGGTCACTCTGTCTCTCAGGTCTCACACCAAGCTTGGCCCAAAGTGGGTTCAGCCTCTCAAATGCCTCTCCTGGCTGCTCCATCAACAGTCCTGTGAACCCCACTCCATCCAAGCGTCTCAGTGCAGGGGTTTTAAGGTCCTCATAGCCCTTTGCTGCACCCCCTACCCTGACTTGTGCCATGCCCTCAGAGTCAGGCCTGGAATGTCTTCCTCTGCCGGCACCAGGCACTGGGGCAGGCTGACCTCAGCACTCAGAGTCAGCCACTGGCTCCTGGGGCATCTACGGCCCAGGGACCCATGAGCTAGTAACAGGGTTGCCCTGTTCTCTCCCCTCTCCTTACAACTGTTCTTCACACTGTGGCCCCAAAATTGTTTGGGAACACTAATCCCACCAAACAACTCCATGCTTAACCCTGAAGAGGCTTCCATTGCTCTGAAGACACAGACAGCCTACTGTGGCCAGGAGAGTGAATGTCACTGGTGTATGGGCTTAAGAGGTGGTTTCATTGGGAAAACTAGAACAGCAAAGGTCAGCAAGCGGAGGCATGCTGTCCCCCTTGGTGTCAGTGTGCATGGGCCAGGAGCCATCACACCAGAGGGCTGTGTGCCAGGGGAGGGACCTGCCGCTGCTCTTACCCCCTTTTTAGTGCAACAGCAGCCAAACTCAGGCGCCAGGGAGTCTAGGTGCAGCAGCCAACTGAGCAGAGAGATGCTTGGAAGCACCAGCTCCTGGCACCTGGAGTCTCACTGGATGCTGGACTTGGGCTTAGATGGAAGGGGAGGCCTGGTCACATGGGAAGCTGAGTTCAGGAGGAGGGCCAGCTTGGTACCTGGGGTCCTCACTGTGCTCCAGTCAGGCTGGCCTCCTCTCAGACCACAGAGTACACACTGTCCCTCTGCCACCAGCTGAAACCTTCCCTAGCCCCTTCTCTGCATCTCAGCTCAAATACCATCTCAACAAGGTGCCAAGGAAGCTCTGCTATAAACCTCACTGTTCACACAGCCTCCTGTCCATCCTTCGGAGCATTCACCAACAGTGTCATGTATAATGATTGTCACCTGATTGTATCTGTCTCCCTCTCTGTGTCATAAACAGTTCAATTTGTTTTACCTTTGTGACCCACTGCCCAGAAGAGTATCAGGCACATTGTTTCAGGAAAGTAAATATCTCCCTGATCCTTGCTTCTCAAAGTGTGGTCCAAGGACCAGCCACATCGGTATCACCCAGAACTTGTGAGAAATGTTCTAGATCCACTGAATCAGGTTACCCAGTCACACACTACATGGGACACGTGTTGTTCTAGACTCTTCAGAAAACAGAGATTGGTAACAGGTGGTAGAAGCCAACCTGAGGGGATACTGAGGCAACCCAGAGATTAGCAACAGCAAGATATATCCCACATGCAAGCCTGGAGAGACAACAGGAGCAAGAGGGGTGCTGGGATTCCAGGGGCTTGGGTTCTCCAGCAAGGGGCCCAGGAGACAGTGCTCACGAGTGGGAGCTGGAGCCCCGGTGAGGACGTGGCTGTTGGCAGAGGTGCCACGGGGAGCAGATGCAGGGTGTGAATTTCCACTGCTCTCTTTCTTGGTCTCCTGTCTTCCACAGATGCCTCCCAATGGCCAAACCCACCTAGAAGCCAGAGGTAGGGGGTCTTGAGAGATGTGATTCCCTGGGACAGAGACCAGGGTAGGAAAGGGTGATGGAGTAGGCACATGTCGTTCATTCCTCCATCCCACCCCCACCTGCCACTGTAGCCAGCAGACAGTATGGGTCCCCCCTCAACTGGCCAGCAAGATAGCCCTCCCAGTTCACCTGGGGTGCTTTGGCTCCTGATTGTCTTACTCCCCAGAGGGACTGCTCATGGAAGGGTGGCCTGAGCCCTGAGTAGGCAGTTCTGGTTCCCATGGACCAGCCCGAGCCATCCTGCTCAGCCTGTCCTGGAAATCTGTGGGGGATCACACTCAGTTCCCCCATCCCAACTCCCACTTCCCACACCATGGATGTCCGAAAGGGTTGAGTGTGCTTTGTGGCACCTGGAGTTCTTATCCACAGCTCCCCAATGACCTGCTGCCAGCTCTTCCCTCCTCACTGGCACGGCTGAAGGTGGGAAAAGCTTTTCAGGCGTCTCATCCTTGAGGGAGCACTGGAGGCATTGGAACAGGAGGCCTAAGAGCTGCCCTGAGGTGGCATAAATGTCTTGGGCATCTGCACAGCTGGGGGGGGGGGTGTATGATGCTTTACCTTAGATCAAGCAGGACTTATGAACAACTCAGCAATAGACCCTCAGCAGACAAGTAACCCTACTTGCTGTGGGACTGGTGTCAGCCAGCATCATGAATACTGTCCACAGGCCCCCAGTGCTGACTTTACCCACAGGCATTCTGAGCCCAGGTCCTTATTCAAGAAGTCCTGACAGCCGTTGTAAGGAAAGCTGATATAAGTCAGGAAGGCCCCTGAGTGTCTCCTACCATAGTGCCCGGGACCTGGGGAGGCATGTCTCTGCATTCCTGCCTGACCTACCAGGCAGTGCAGCAAAGCTACTCCCTGCCACTGCCATCCTGCCAGCTGCTAGGGATCAGTGTCCTCACCCTGGGCCTAGCAAGGGCTATTTGGTTACCCAGAGACTCCTAGGAAACTCCCAGGAGCTGTTGCCCAGGGAATATTAAATGTTTCAATAAGCATATTCCTGGCCTGGCCAGGAGCTCATCTGGGCCTTCCCTCACCTAGGTTTGCTGGGTTTTAGGCAAACCCTGTGAGGAGAGGCTATTCCTTTCCATGGCCTAAAGGAGGGGCCATAAATGTAGAAACTCAGAAAATCCTTGCTTTTCTGTTGCCTTGCACCATGGAGTAGCAGGTATAGTGCTGCCTTTTTATCTTCCCTGGGCCCAGAAGTGCTATCCATGGCCCCCACCAGCACCACCAGTGCATACCCGTCCCTTGGGAGCCAGCTAATGGTTAAGTGGTTTCGCTAATGTCTCCAGAGGTATCCAAGCATCCTTTGGTCCCTGTGGCCCACATTTCTTTCTGTGGCTCCTCCCATACTTACTCCCCAATGAGTTCCCTCCTGCGCAGCCTGCGTTGGCAAAAGGGGGCCGGCAGGAGAGAGCCATGGGGTTGGGTCTACACAGCACTGAGGGACTGTTTCCTGTCCCTAAAGGAGCATCTGTGGTGTGTCCTGGGCTTGCACCGCCTCATGCCCACATTCCCAACCTGGGGTCCTGAACCAGGGCATTTCAGAGCTGCCTTCTGCACCACTCCTGCCTGGTCCCTGTGTATTTTCTCAGTGATCCAGTCTGGGGTCTCCAACTCCATGCCTGTCCAAGTGCCATGCACTCACCAAACTATGGCAGTATGCCATGCCCTGGGCTGGCAGCAGTCACAGCAGCTGCCTGGGTATGCTTGCTTTGTAATCAGGAGGGAAATGAGAATCATCCTCCAGAAAGTGGCCTCTTCCTCCCCTTAGCTGGAGGCTTCTGTTGAGGTGGTTAGGGCCAGTTAACACATGTGGGAAAGTTATTAGGAAACAAAATCAAGAAGACATAAGTAAAGCCAACAAAACAAACTTTTATAAACTTGAAGACTGATTACATTCCTTAGAGGGACATGTGTAAACACAACTATCAGACAGGCATCCCTGCATTTCACATACCTTGGGCACACCCAGCAACCAATTGAAAGCAAGAACTAACCACTGGATTTAAAAAATAAAATTCACTTGAGCTTTGGTGGCTCAGTGGATAGAAGATCGACCTGGAATGCTGAAGTCGTGGGTTCAAAACCCAGGCTTGTCTGGTCAAGGCACATATGAGAAGCAACTAAGAGTTGATGCTTCTTGCTCCACCCTACCCCTCTATCCCCTCCCTCTCTAAAATCAATCAATAAAATATATTTTAAAATTAAAAATTCAGGTGAAGGGCTGACTGCCGGTTCCTGGACTTGCTGCTCCCCTGCCATTTGCTGCAAAGGGAATGGAGGCCCAGACTCACACCCCACACGTGGACCCTCTGGTCAGCCTGTCCCTCTGCTCTTCTCACTCTGAAGGCTGTGCTCTCCACCAGGAGTCTCATCCTGTCCCTGATCATCTAAAAGCTTCTTGAAATCCAAACTTTGAAAGCAAAATCTTCACAGCTTCTTCCCTAGGGCTGAAGACCAGAAACCCTACAATTTCATACCAGTGGGAAGAGCAGCTGCGTCAGCCCCTGCCCACACGTTCCTGGCTTCCAGACTCTGGGCTCTATCTGCAGCAGCAGGAAGGATGAGTAACTGCGTGATGGGACTGAAGATTGAATGTCCCCACTGCCCCACAAATAGCCAAGGATGGGCCCAGGCAAGGGAGTTCCTGAATTTATTCTGTAGTTTTTATTTGTGTAGTCTAATTAATATCAGCATATCCTTTAAACATGAAATTATATTTAAAAAGTCAATTGTGAAAAATTGTGCCCTGTCCCACTCTTCCCACTCCCCAGCTCCACTTCCTGGAATCAACAGTTTTCAAGTCTTTCATATTTCTTCTGCTATTATTCTTCATATTTATAAATAAAAAGGCTTCCAATCTTGAATCTTGTTTAGAGAGATGTGGCAAGAGGCTTTTCCTGTTGCTGGTTAAAGCCCCAAAGCTGGCCCTGGCTGGTTGGCTCAGTGGTAGAGTGTAGGCCCCGTGTGTGGAAGTCCCAGGTTCAATTCCCAGCCAGGGCACACAGGAGAAGTGCCCATTTGCTTCTCCACCCTTTCCTCTCTCCTTTCTCTCTATCTCTCTCTTCCCCTCCTAAAGCCAAGGCTCCATTGCAGCAAAGTTGGCCTGGGAGCTGAAGATGGCTTCATGGTCTCTGCCTCAGGTGCTAGAATGGCTCCCAGTGCTGCAGAGCAATGGCCCAGATGGGCAGAGCATCGCCCCCTAGTGGGCATGCTGGGTGGATCCCAGTCAGGCACATGAGGGAGTCTGTCTCTCTGTCTCCCCACTTCTCACTTCAGAAAAATTAAAAAACAAACAAACAAACCCCAAAGCTTATGGGTCCCAAAATTCTAGCAAGAACATTATAGCCTGATCAGGCAGTGGCGCAGTGAATAGACCATCAGACTGGGATGCGGAGGACTCAGGTTGAAACCCTGAGGTCACCAGCTTGAGTGAGGGGTCGCTGGCTTTAGCGTGGAATCATAGACATGGTCATGAGTGTCCCCTTTGCTGGCTTGAAGCCCAAGGTCGCTGGCTTGAAGGCCAATGTCGCTGGCTAGAGCCCAAGGCTGCTAGCTTGAACAAGGGGTCACTCAGTTTCCTATAGCCCCCCCACCCCCCGTCAAGGCACATATGAGAAAGCAATCACTGAACAACTAAGGAGCTGCAACGAAGAATTGATGCTTCTCATCTCTCTCCCTTCCTGTCTGTCTCTCTCTCTGTCTCTGTCAAAAAAAAAAAAAAAAAAAAAGAACATTACAGAGTTGCTTGACAGCCATCAAAGGCCACTTCAGAGGAGCCCAAACTGGCTCTCCCTCCCCCCGCCAGCCCCAGCATTTTCGGGAAGTGCACTGGTGTTTTTCCTCCCTTGGGCTGGCTATGTGAGCCCTTATTCCCACTTCTTCATGGGAATGTCTGGATGGGCTATTTGTTTGGGGGACCCCAGATATTAGCTGAGTGGGGAAGAGGGCTGGGGAAGGGGAGATGTGTTTCAGCTTTCCCTTAGCCTCCTATTTCAGTTCAATATCCCACGCTCATCTTTGCCCAATGTCCCAGTGCAGAGACACTCTGGTGTAGCCACTCCAGAGGAGACCCTCTAGTCTGCTGTGATGGGGAGACAGCTGTGCAGAGAGGGGAGGATGCTGAGGGCTCTGAACATCCTGCAATCCTCTTTGTCTGCCTCCCTCCTCCCCTTCACTCCTTCCAAGGTACCAGGTTGGTGGATCCTTTGGTGGATGGTTCATGGTCATGCCATTGCTAGTTTAGGACTTGGCTTCTTGGGACTACTGAGTCAGCTTTCACTCACCCACCTGCCTCTACATTCCAGATCTTTTGTTGTTTCCTCTGCCTTTCTCCCCATTTTGGGGGGTTTATGCCTTTATAATATTCATTTACTGTGATTTCAATGGAAGTGTGAAAGAGAGCAAACTTAGATGCATGTGTACTGTCTGCCATCTTTATCCAGAAGTCCCCTGTTTTGCTTTTGCTCTGAGACACAGTATGA
Source organism: Rhynchonycteris naso (assembly GCA_037038555.1). Classification (NCBI taxonomy): domain Eukaryota; kingdom Metazoa; phylum Chordata; class Mammalia; order Chiroptera; family Emballonuridae; genus Rhynchonycteris; species Rhynchonycteris naso. Next base: position 82,958,858 of record CM073001.1, on the reverse strand, counting down.
ATCTGTGTGCTTTATGTTTTTTCCCTTCCCTGTAGGCTGAGAGCTTGGGGCCAGGGGCTAAGCGGGAATGGAAAAGCAGGCAAGGGGCTCTGGGCTGGGACACTGCCAGTCTTTGTTAGGATATCTGTGTTCTGCTCTTTTCTAAAATTGGTTAATTGATTAATCAATAGGCTGGGTTTTTATTATTATTATTATTTGAGCTCACTTTGTTAGTTAGTGGGGGAAGAACATTTGTGCAGAAGTTTTACTTTGTTATTGGAATCTCCGTAATCATCTTTGTGCATCAGCGTGGTCCTTCTAGAGGCTTATTTACCCAAAGTGCCTGAGTGGGACTCTTGGGTGTGGGTCTGGCAGGGAGCTGGACCCCTGTTCTGAGGGTTTCCCTCTGCCCCCTCCCAGCTTCCCCTCCACGGAGTGGTCCTGCACAGCACAGTCACCCTTGTATGCCTTAGCACCGTGGATGGAAAAGCTCACATTAGAACAAACTGCCTTAATTTGGGGACTTAAAACAAAAACATTATTTGATTTTATAGAACCCTGGGCCAAAAAACCTACAAGTTTTTTTAAGAAGCCCCTACCCCAAAATCCCAGGTCTAGTTGAAAAACCCAACCAGAGTTCCACAACTCTCCCAGCAGCCTGGCCTTAAACTTCTGACTCGTTATACAGAAGTGGCATTTCCCCGTGTGGTGTTTCTCTGTGAGAAAGAAGCCAGGTCTGGGGATCCTTGACTGTTTTGTTTTCAACCTCATGGAGAAAATCTGAGATCCATTTGTCTCCATCACAGTTTTTGCTGCCCTTGCTTCTGCTTAGTGCCGCTGCAGAGGCTGGAATCAATGAGGCCTGGATGTGAGTCCTCAGGTACCTCTGAGCCCTAAGATAGAGACAGGGCTCCCTCCTGGGTCCACCACCTGCTGAAGACACAGCAACAGAATTCTGCAGAAGCCAGGGACTAGGCTAGGCTTTAAAGAAGAGACTAGCATCAGGAGTGACAGAACATCTCCCCTGAGCCACATAAGCAAGAACTGGTCCTATTGAAGAACTGCCTTGCTCCTCAACCTTCTGCCTCTCCCTCTGCCCTGATCCTATACTTTGAGCTGGCTCTGATCAGAGCACTCACTGGTGCTGTGTGTGTGGGGGCTGACCAGGGTGAGGCCAGGAAAAGTTTTCTAAGGGCTTCTGGACTGGGCTCCTGCAGGTTTACAAGGGGAGAGACTATGGCTAGTACTGTGTAGGCCCTCACCCCACCCTGCCAGCCATTGGGTCCTGCCTCCTGCCCATCTGCATAGAGCCTCAGGAGCAGGGGCACTCTTGGCCAGCTCTTGAGGGCCCACCCAGATAACACTCTTGCCACTTTTGAATCATAATTCCTGGTACTTCAATTTTAAGAACACTGAAATATTTGGGTGGGAAGCCTCAACCATACTCAGGAGCAGGTAGAGCAGAGTAGAGAAGAGAAAAGGCAGCCAGAAGTGACATTTCAGGCAAAGTCCTATCCTCTGCCTGATGCTGCTGGAAACTCTGGAGTATAAATTACCTTTGGAAGTTGATCCAGCCTCAAAGCAGTGAGCTGAGCTTTTCTTCACTAGCAATAAAGCAGTGACTACAGACTACCCTGGAGGAACATAAACACTTAAACATTTCCAGCTCACACCAGAGCCCAAGGAGTGCCAGCCCTGAGAAGAGGTTGGGCACACAGTCCTGATGGATGGCTGCTATAGATCCTGGGCAGAGCACCAAAAATGTCAACTCCAATTAGTAAGTAATTGGAATGAAATTCCCCAAAAGATGAGTGGTGCTCAGTGAGGTACAGAATTCCAGATTGGGAGGGAAGGTCAGCAGTTATTATAGGTAGACTCAGCTTCTGCTCGACCTTCTCTGGGGATAAGGAGACTCCCCTCCCCTGCAAAGGTTTAATATTCCTATTTAACCATCCCCTCTCTAGCTCACCAGAGTGTCCTGTCTGACCCACCAGGTGACCCACCGGCTGCTACAAGAGACTTTGGCCAAGATCTTAGATGACTGTTGTGACCCTAGTCCTCACCTTGCCAGCCCCCCTGCCCATTCACTCTAGGAGACTTTCTGGGAAGAGATGATTTGGCATGAAGAATTTCTAGTGAATCTAGCCAGTGCTCCCTTTCTCTGTGCTCACAGGTTTTAGAATTGACCAGTGCAAGGGTTCAGAATGAGCCACCCAAGATGTGCTTCAGCAGCAAGCAGTGAGCTAAAAGAACCCTGTGGGCTCAAGATAAATTTCTGCTGTCCTCCCCCCCCCCCAACTCTAAAAGATTTTAAATTAAGGATCTGGCACATAATAAGAGTTGTCACCAGAGGCGACTTTTTATCTAGCTATATGGCAAGGCAAACTAATTTCTGAAAATGTGCTCTCCCTGCGATTACTTCTGAACCCTCAATGTGCTACCTCTGTTCCTACCTCATAACATCATATATACCTCAATTTCCCTCTCTGTCTCTGAACCACTCATGGATGTGGGGGCACTGAATCTCTCATGTATACTGGGTTCCCATACATATATGTATATATGTAAATTTAGTAACTTTTCTCTTGATAATCTTATTTGATGTCATGTTTATTTGATTATTAGACCAGCTAAGAGAAACTTGAAGGTTGAAAAAAGTTTCTTCCTCCCCCACACCATCAATGGACATAAAGTCCTGAGGTTTCTAGAATTTACCTTTCCTGGTTTTTATATATAGTGGGATACTTGTCCTCCCTTGGTGCCTCTTCCATCCCTGAGGGCTCTGAGGGCAAGGACCACACCTGTTGTGGTCACCACTGTGTCCCAAGGTCTCTACCATTGCCCAGAAACAAGAGGAGATGCTAAGTGATAGTGCATTGAGCAAAACTGACATCACAGGATAATTTCTGTCAAACAAAGGAATGAGTTCTTCCTAGTCTGGATTCCCTGGAAAACAGGGTCTGAGGCAAAAGTTTAGCTGCTGACACTTTTGGGGGGAATGAGTCCCAGGGAAGCAGGGGTGAGGCAGGCAGAGAGTCAGGGAAGCATAGGCGAGGGCATGACGAGGCTGACCATGGCGTCACAATAAGCACAGTGATTACTAGCCCTTGTAAGATGTCTTCAGCGGGGCAGTATGAACCATCATGACACCCAGAGGTCTGCCTTGGAGAAGGAAAGGAGAGGACTGGCTCACCAACTCTCACCTCCCAACTGCTGTTCACTGAGTGGCCTCACTGGGGTCCACCCAGCACTTGTGTATGGTACCCACTAAGGCCCAGCAGCACCAGAAGACTGAATCCTCAGGCCATGTTGTCACACCTTTGGCATTGGCCATTGCCTGTGGGGTAAGCTAGCCAGTAGGCAGAAGCCAGTGGCACTTTCCATCTGCCCTCCTGCAGCCCACAGCTCTGCAGGGGGGCCCAGCAGGCAAATAAACATGCAACACCTATCAGCTTCACAGCTTTCTGTGTCTGAAGCTCTGGGTGCAGCAGCCTTGGCATTGACCTGGGCTCAGTGGACCATGTCTTGCTCCTACCCCGCCCCACCCCTGTCAAGTGGGTACCAAATGGCAGGGCTGTAAACCATAGCATCCAGAACTCAGAGATCTTACCGTAGTACCAACAGCTCTTAGACTGCCCAGACGCCCCCACCAGCAGGACCCTCCTGCCCGAGCTGCCCCCAAGAATCAGAGAGCACTCATTGCACAGATGGGCATTGGCATGGCCAGAAGCTAGCCTCAGCATCACCAAGGGCACTATGCAAACAAGGACACCCTGGAGTCTCACTCCCATCCATCTTCCTACCCTACCTGTCTGCAGTCCCAGAGCAGCCCCAAAGGGAGGCCTCAGACAGCCACACGACCTCATCGCGACCACAAGGTGCTGTGGAGAGCCACTCTAGACTGTGCCCTGAGTCTCTCAGACCTCAGCGGTCCAGGGTCCAAGTCTGCAATGTGGGTAAACAAAGCAGGTGCCTTAGAGCAGTGACAGCCCCATTAGAGAGACTTTGCTACCTGAGCCATGGTGGAGTGGGCCCCTCCTCTCCTACCATGCCCTCTCCTGGAGAGTACTAAAGCACCTAACCGTATCCCCAACCTGGAACCCAAACCTGTCAGAGCTTGGATTCTACTCCACCAAGTCCATGCATTGAATGCTGGAGAAAAAAACTCAAACAGTTTTGGGGATTTTTAAATTTGCTTTTTAAATTTTTATTTATTGATTTGAGAGAGAGAGGAAGGGAGAGAGTGAGAAAAAGACAGGAACATAAATCTCTTCCTGCCTGACCAAGCAATGGCGCAGAGGACAGAACATCAGACTGGGATGCAGATGGACCCAGGTTCAAAACCCTGAGGTCACCGGCTTGAGTGTGGGCTCACTAGCTTGAGCAAGGGGTCACTGGCTGGAGCCCAAGGTCGCTAGCTTGAGCGAGGAGTCACTTGCTCTGCTATAGACACCCCCCCCCCCCGTCAAGGCACATATGAGAAAGCAATCAATGAACAACTAAGGTGCTGCTATGAAGAATTGATGCTTCTCATCTCTCTCTCTTCCTGTTTGTCTGTCTCTATCTGTCCCTCTCTGTCACAAATAAATAAATGAATAAATAAATCTGTTCATGTATGTGCTCTGACCAGGGATTAAATCTGCAACCTCTGTGCTTCTGGACAATGCTCCAATTTAGCTATCCAGCCAAACATAGTTTTTATAACACAATAAATTGGTTGTAACATGACAGCTACAGGAAGAAATACATGCAAACAGTGGATAATTAGTTATTATTATTTTTGTGTGTGAGTGAGAAAGAAAGGGAGAGAGCAGGGGAGACAGGAGCATCTGTTCCTGTATGTGGTCTAACCAGGGATCGAACTGGCAAGCTCTGTACTTCCGTATGAAGCTTTAACCAGCCGAGCCATCCAGCCAGTGCATACAGTGGATAAATTTTTGAAAAAAGAAAAGAACAAGGAGAGGCCCATGTTTTGCCAGATATAAACAAAATATGCACCAGAAAATTACTGTAATAAAACACTGTGGGACTAACAAGGAGGTAAATAAACAGATCAGTGAGACAGAACAGAGACCAGAAACAGACCCACACACCTACTCATGTGTGTAGGACAGGCCACACTTTCAAACTCTGGATAAGGAGTAGATTATTCAATAAAGGATGTTGTAAACACTTAAATAGGTGATTTTAATCTATTTTTTTAATTAAGTTTAATGTGGTGACACCAATAAATCAGGGTACATATGTACAATGAAAACATCTCCAGATTATCTTATCATTCAATTGTGTTGCATACACATCACCCAAAGTCAAATTGTCCTCTGTCACCTTCTATCTGGTTTTTCCTGTGCCCCTACCCTTCTCCCCTTCCCACCCTCCCCTCCCTCCCTCGACCCCGTAACCACCACACTCTTGTCCATGTCTCATAGTCTCACTTTTATGTCCCACCTATGTATGAATTCATGCTGTTCTCAGTTTTTATTTTCTGATTTACTTATTTCACTCTGTATAATGTTATCAAGGTACAACCATTTTGTTGTAAATGATCCGATGTCATCATTTCTTATGGCCGAGTAGTATTCCATAGTATATATGTACCAAAGCTTTTTAATCCACTCGTCTTCTGATGGACACTTGGGCTGTTTCCAGATCTTCGCTATTGTGAACAATGCTGCCACAAACATGGGGGTGCATTACCTCTTTTCGAACAGTGTTATGGTGTTCCTAGGGTATATTCCTAAAAGTGGGGTAGCCGGGTCAAAAGGCAGTTCGATTTTTAATTTTTAGAGGAATCTCCAAACTGTTTTCCACAGTGGCTGCACCAGTCTGCATTCCCACCAGCAGTGAAGAAGGGTTCCCTTTTCTCCGCATTCTCGCCAGCACTTATTCTGTGTTGTTTTGCTGATGAGTGCCATTCTGACTGGTGTGAGGTGATACCTCATTGTGGTTTTAATTTGCATTTCTCTAATAATTAGTGATGTTGAGCATTTTTTCATATGTCTTTTGGCCATCTGTATGTCTTCTTTGGAGAAATTTCTATTCATTTCTTTTGCCCATTTTTTGATTGGATTATTTGTCTTCCTGGTGTTGAGTTTTATAAGTTCTTTATAAATTTTGGTTATTAACCCCTTATCTGACGTGCTGTCGAATATGTTCTCCCATTGTGTGGTTTGTCTTTTTATTCTGTTCCTATTGTCTTTAGCTGTGCAAAAACTTTTTAGTTTGATATAGTCCCATTTGTTTATCTTGCCTTTTATTTCATTTGCCGGTGGGGATAAATCGGCAAATATACTGCTGCTACAGATGTCGGAGAGCTTGCTGCCTATGTTTTCTTCTAACATGCTTATAGTTTCAGGGCTTATGTTTAAGTCTTTTATCCATTTTGAATTTGTTTGGTGAATGGTGTAAGTTGATGGTCTAGTTTCATTTTTTTGCAGGTAGATGTCCAATTTTACCAGCACCATTTGTTAAAGAGGCTGTCTTTACTCCATTGTATGTTCTTTTCTCCTTTGTCCAATATCAGTTGTCCATAAAGGTGTGGGTTTATTTCTGGGTTCTCTATTCTGTTCCATTGATCAATGTGTCTGTTCTTATGCCAGTACCAAGCTGTCTTGAGTATAATGGCCTTGTAGTAGACCTTGATATCTGGAAGAGTGATACCTCCTGCTTTATTTTTTCTTTTTAGGATTGCTGAGGCTATTCGTGTTCTTTTTTGGATCCATATAAATTTTTGGAATATGTTTTCTATATCTTTGAAGTATGTCATTGGTATTTTAATTGGTATTGCATTGAATTTATAAATTGCTTTGGGTAGTATAGACATTTTAATGATGTTTATTCTTCCTAGCCATGAGCACGGTATATGCTTCCACTTGTTTGTATCTTCCTTGATTTCTTTTATCAATGTTTTATAATTTTCTGAGTACAAGTCCTTAACCTCCTTGGTTAAATTTACTCCTAGGTATTTTATTTTTTTGGCTGCAATAGTGAAGGGGATTCTTTCCTTAATTTCTTTTGCTGACAGTTCATTGTTTGTATATAGAAATGCCTCTGATTTCTGAGTATTAATTTTATATCCTGCCACCTTGCTGAATTCATTTATAAGGTCCAGTAGTTTTTTGACTGAGACTTTAGGGTTTTCTATATACAACATCATATCATCTGCAAATAATGACAGTTTTACCTCTTCTTTTCCAATTTGGATGCCTTTTATTTCTTTTTCTTGCCTGATTGCTGTAGCTAGGACATCCAGAAATATATTGAATAAGAGTGGTGAAAGTGGGCAACCCTGCCTGGTTCCTGATCTTAAGGGGATTGCTTTTAATTTTTGTCCATTTAGTATGATGTTTGCTGTAAGTTTGTCGTAGATGGCCTTTATCATGTTAAGGAAAGTTCCTTGTATTCCCACTTTACTGAGAGTTTTGAGCATGAATGCGTGCTGGATTTTATCAAATGCCTTTTCTGCATCTATTGAAATTATCATGTGATTTTTGTCCTTCCTTTTGTTTATGTGATGAATCACATTGATTGATTTGCGAATATTGAACCAGCCTTGCCTCTCCAGAATAAATCTCACTTGATCATGGTGTATGATTTTTTTCATATATTGCCGGATCCGGTTGGCTAATATTTTGTTGAGAATTTTAGCGTCTAAATTCATCAGGGATATAGGCCTATAATTTTCTTTCTTTGTGTTGTCTTTGCCCGGTTTTGGGATCAGATTTATGCTCGCCTCATAAAAGGAGTTTGGAAGTCTTCCTTCCTCTTGAATTTTTTGAAATAGCTTGAGGAGGATAGGAGTTAGTTCTTCTTTGAATTTTTGATAGAATTCACTTGTGAAGCCATCAGGCCCAGGACTTTTCTTTTTTGGGAGTTTTTTGATAACTGTTTCGATCTCATTTGTTGTAATTGGTCTGTTTAGGTGTTCTGATTCTTCCAGATTGATTTTTGGAAGTTTATATGATTCAAGAAATTTGTCCATTTCATCTAGATTGTCTAATTTTTTGGCATATAGCTCTTCATAGTATTTTCTTACAATGCTTTGTATTTCTGTTGTATCAGTTGTTATTTCTCCACTGTCCTTTCTAATTTTATTTATTTGAGACCTCTCTCTTTTTTTCTTGGTGAGTCTAGTTAAAGGTTCATCAATCTTGTTTACCTTTTCAAAGAACCAGCTTCTGGTTTCATTGATCCTCTGTATTGTTTCCTTAGCCTCTATGTCATTTATTTCTGCTCTGATCTTTATAATTTCTTTCCTTCTACTTGTCCTGGGTTTTATTTGTTGTTGTTTTTCTAGTTCTTTTAGCTGCAGGGTCAGGTTGCTTATTTGAGCTTTTTCTAGCTTCTTATGATATGCCTGTAGTGCAATGAACTTCCCTCTCAGTACTGCTTTTGCTGTGTCCCATAAATTTTGAGTTGATGTATGCTCATTATCATTTGTTTCTAGAAACTTTTTTATTTCTTCTTTGATCTCATTGTTAATCCATTCATTATTTAATATCATGCTATTTAGTTTCCAAGTGTTTGAGTATTTTTCAGTTTTTCTTTTGTGGTTAATTTCTAGTTTCATAGCATTGTGATCAGAGAAAATGCTTGATATGATTTCAATCTTCTTAAATTTATTGAGACCATTTTTGTGTCCTAACATGTGGTCTATCCTAGTAAACGTACCGTGAGCGCTTGAGAAGAATGTATATTCTACTGCTTTAGGATGAAAAGTTCTGAAGATATCTATTAAATCAAGTTGATCTAGTGTATCCTTTAAGTCTGCTGTTTCTTTATTGATTTTCTTTTTGAGGATCTATCCAGTGATGTTAGTGGGGTATTGAAATCCCCTACTATGATAATATTGCTGTTAATCTCGCCCTTTATATCCATCAAAGTCTGCTTTATGTATGTCGGGGCTCCTATATTTGGTGCGTAGATATTTATAATAGTTATATCTTCCTGTTGAATTGTTCTCTTTATCGTTATGTAGTGTCCTTCTTTATCTCTTACTACAGCCTTTGTTTTAAAGTCCATTTTGTCAGCTATAAGTACTGCTACCCCGGCTTTTTTTTCTTTTCCATTTGCATGAAATATTAATTTCCATCCTTTTACCTTCAGTCTATGTGCATCTTTTGTTTTAAGGTGTGTCTCTTGTAGACACCATATGTATGGGTCCTGTTTCTTTATCCACGCAGCTACCATATGTCTTTTGATTGGATCATTTAATCCATTTACATTTAAGGTTATTATTGATATGTAGTTGTTTATTGCCATTTTATTCTTTAAAGCTGTATTCTTCTTTTGCTATATTCTTTCCTCCCTTTGAACTGTTCACAACAGGCCCCTTAGTATCTCTTGCAGAATTGGTTTGGTTTTAATGAATTCCTTGAGGCTTTCTTTGTCTGGAAAGCTCTTTATTTCTCCTTCAGTTTTAAATGTTAGCCTTGCTGGATAGAGTAGTCTTGGTTGTAGGTTCTTGTTCTGCATTACTTTGATTATATCTTGCCATTCCCTTCTGGCCTCAAGTGTTTCTGTTGAGAAGTTCGATGTCATCCTTATGGGGGCTCCTTTGTAGGTGATAGCCTTTTTTTCTCTAGCAGCTTTTAAGATTTTTTCTTTATCCATTAGCTTTGGTATTTTAACTATGATGTGTCTTGGTGTAGATTTTTTTGGGTTTCTCTTTAATGGAGTTCTATGTGCTTCTTGAACATGTGGAATGTTTCCCAGTCTTAATTTAGGGAAGTTTTCTGCTATGATTTGATTAAACAAAGTTTCCATTTCCTATCCTCTTTCCTCTTCTTCAGGCACCCCTATGATGCGAATGTTGTTTCTCTTCATGTTGTCACAGAGCTCCCTTAGAGTTTCCTCACATTTTTTGAGTCTCTTTCCCTTTTTCTTCTCTGCTTCTGTGCCTTTGTTTATTGTGTCCTCTAACTTGCTGATTCGATCCTCAGCGTGATTCATCCTGCTTTTAATTCCTTCCATTGTGGTCTTCAGTTCTGATACTGTATTTGTCATTTCTGTCTGATTCCTTTTTATTATTTCAATTTCGTTTTTTATACTTGTTATTTCTTTATTTAGGTGTTCATAGTGACTATCCATTGTTGCTCTAATTTCTTTGAACATCCTAACTATCATTATTCTAAATTCTGCTTCTGGTAGTTTGGTTATATCTGGTTCATTCAGGTCTTTCTCTGGGGATTTCTCTTGATTCATTTGGTTTGCATTCCTCTGCCTGACCATTTTATCTGTGCATAGGCAAGTAGTAGGCACTGGAGTCCAGTAGGTGTTCCCTTTGTGTTCTCTAGGTGTGGTCTTTCTACAGGACTGCCACCCCCTCTGCCGCTGCCTAGGGTGGTTGGGTATGGGCGTTGCCAGCGACAGCCTACTGCGGCTATTGCTGTGATTTCCGCTTCTCCTCTGCGGGAGGGGCTGTCACTCAAGCCACAAGGCTTAGTACCAAGGGCAGAGGTGAGGACCTTTGCTCAGCTGCGGACCCAGCCCGTTTCCGGAAGGCTTACGCCCAGCCCCCGCAGTCAGAGCCTGCTAGCCACAGTTTTGTGGGTTGGGTGGGGCTTTTGACATGCTCTCAGCTGTGAGCCTTCGCCCGTCCAGAATTTAGCCCCACCCTCGAGGCCAGGGCCCTCCTGCACAGGGTCGCAAACCACGGTTTATTGGGCCGGGCGTGTTTGCTTGCATGAGCTCAGTTGCTAGCTTCAGATCGATCCGGACTCTACCATGCCCCCGCGTTTGGAGCCAGCTCGGGCACGTAGGATGGCAAACCACCGGGATTTCTCTGGCCAGGCGGGGCTAGTAGCGTGAGGTCAGCCGTGAAAGCCAGCTCGTGCGCACGTTGGATTTCAAACCACCGCGGTTTCTCCATCCAGGCGGGGTTGGCAGCGTGAGCTCAGCCGTGAGCCCCTCGCCCGTCCCTGGTCCTAGCCCCGTCCCCGCAGTCAGGGCCGGCTTGCGCAGGGTCACAGAGCCGATCTCTGCCCGTATTTTTCCCCACAAGTGCGGTCACAGGCGGGCCCACAGCTGCCGGACCGCTTTCGCGTGTCCCCTCCGCCCCTGCTGGGCTAGACCGAGCTCACACCAGTTGTGACTCCGCCCCAGCCGACAGGACCGCGTTTCAGCGTCCCGCCGCCAAAATCCCTTCAGCAACCCTCAGAGAGATGGCAGTGTCTTAAGTCTCCACACTGTAAGCTTGGGAGCTCCCTCCCTCTAAGCAGCTCTGCTCTAATTGCCGCGGGAGAGCTTGTCTGGCTAGTGTCCTGTCTCCCTTTGCTGGTATTGCTAGTTCCAGGGGAAATATTCATTTTCGCTTAGGGAAATGACTTAGCCCAGGGGTCAGGATGGCTGTCCCTCAGAGTGTCCTCGTGCCTTCAGTCCACTCTCTGTTCCTGATGCTCTGTTCCTCTCCTCTGTCCCCGTTCCCCGGAGCCCCAGGTGCGTGGTTGTGAGAGAGGGTTTCTGCACTGTCCCTTTGAAAAGATTCTTGAGTCTGAGAAAACTATCTCTTTTTCACAAACAGTATCCTCACTTGCTTCACAGCTCAATACTGTCCATACGCCTCTTCTAGGCTCTGGGACTGCAAGCTGGGGCTTGGTTCCTGGGACCCAGGTCCCTCCCTCTCCGCCAAACTCTCCTCCCGCCACGCGGGTCTCTCCGGGCTGCCGTTTGCTCCAGGGAGCTGGGCAGCCCTCTTCGCGTTTTCGCTATTCCTACCAGTCTCAATGTGGCTTCTTCTGTGTTCCTTGGTTGAAGAGTCCACTTAGTTTAGTTCAAAGTTGGTTTATCCAGATGATGGTTCTTAAAATTGAGTTATAATCCACTTTGGTTCTGGGAGTTGGAAGTTGGTATGTCTGCCTACTCCATCACCATCTTCCGTCCCACCTCTTGATCTATTTTTAAAAGAGATATCATGCCTGGCTTGTGGTGGCGCAGTGCATAAAGCATACACTGAGGTTGCCGGTTCAAAGCCCTGGGCTTCCCTGGTCAAAGCACATATGGGAGTTGATGCTTCCTGCTCTTCCCCTTTTCTTTCTCTAAATAAGTGGTTCTTAACCTGGGTTATATCGAACCCTAGGGGTTCGATGAGTCGGTCTCAAGGGTTCGGAGAAGCCTCTGCCACGGAGGCCAGAATAAAGTAATACCGTAATTTGTTGTGAGTTCGTGTACTTTGTTGCTTTTATTCTTTGAGCAAGGTGATCTTCATGCACGGCTCACTTTGTGCACCAGTGTAAAGCCAGTAGTCAGGGCTACTATGACAGCAGCCTGACCCGTGCAGGTTCGCATTAGATTCGAACAGTCGGTAGTGAAACAACGGAGCCAAAAACTGGTGAGCCATCAGCTTTAATTCTAGCTTGCACTGCGGGCAAGCAAAAACACACACTGGGCTCCAAAACCCACACATTCAGTGCTCACAAAGCTACTGACTTACCCGAGTTTTCTAGAATCAAAGGTTTCTAGCTCACCAGACTTATTCACCTCTGTTTCTCATCTCCTCCTGCACAAACTCTTAACAAACTGGCTTCTTCCTCAGCATTCTGCCATCTTGATTGCTTCTCCTGGCCTCCATGTGGTCTTAATCTGCTCTCCTCTCTTCTACCTCAGGAACCAAGCGAGCCGAGAGAGATATCAAGTTACTGGTCTCTCCCACTTTATACCGTAGAATCAAAACCTTTAACCCAATTATACAAACCAGGAAGTCTCTGTATAATGGGATTCCTCAGGAGAGTGCACCACCCTACATCATCCAATCAGTCAAGGGTGTGGGGAAGAGCTTACTTTTAAAACCAAGCCTTAGGCCATAACGACCTGGCCTGCTTACATTACAGCCTTTCCCCACACCCATCCCAAGCATAAGGGCAAATAATATCACCTGAGACGGGCTTCCATCTTTAACAAAGTGAGCATATTATATTTTATCTGCCCAACAACCAGTAAAAAAACATGTACCTATATATTGAATTTGGAAAAGAAATCATATTTTATTTATCACTAAAGAAGGGTTCTGTGAATGCACATATGAAACTGGTGGGTTCGGTGCCTCAAAAAAGGTTAAGAACCACTGCCCTAAATGCAGCAAACATGGGCAAATTAAAAGCCTGGGAATAGCATTGATGATACATATAACAGACAAGAAGTTAATATTTAAGTTTAATGAAAACAAATGAAGATCCCATGAGATATCTGGTATCTGGACAAAACACACACACAAAAGCAGCCAGTTCACAAAAGAAATACAAATTGCCAACAAGAATACAAAAAGCACTAAGCCTTATTGAAAAACAAGGAAATGCACATTAAGAAAAACAAAAACAAATACAAGCTTAAAACTTTTCAGCAGTTTTCATTTCAAGTCATCATGGTTCTTATTAAACTAATTATCCTACTGATAAGTTATAAATTTGGGAAAAAAAGATAAGAATAAAAGAACAAAATTTTAGCAACGTGATGTAGAAGAAATAATGTCTCTGCTCATCTGCTTTATTAATTTAGTTGCTCATATTTTAAACCACATATTTTATAAAGCCATAATTCAATCTCTAAATGTTTTGTTTTTCCATTTTGCATTTTGTGAAGTAACACCAGGGTCTTGATCACCCCTGGAGCTTCCTGTTGAGTCGTTCTACAGGGTTTCCCCCCATCATTTCTTGAGAACAAAACCGATTTGTCTACTCAAACAAAACCAGCCTTAAAAATGTCAATTCCCTGCTCACCATTAACAAGGTGTCAAGGAAGTAAGTTTTTAGATGGTGCACTTATCGTAGGTGGAGGTGGGGAGCCACTTGGCCACTCTGTGGAGATGTGAGACTGCTATAATACCAAGGGAATACCCAAAGTACTCTCTACCGATAGGTGGGAAAAGCAAATGACCCTGGGACTGACTTGTGACATGAACAAATTAGGTTACCGACAAAGAATCTAAAAGCACTGCTTCAGTTAGAAAGAAAAGATTTGATAGATTAAAAGAAGTTTCATGTCAAGAGAATGCAATGTGTGACTCAAAATAGCATTTGGAGAAAATCAAGAAAATTAGATTCCTGAATGAATATTAGGTGTTTTTAAAGAAATAATTGTGGTCCTGACCTGTTGGCTCAGTGGTATAGCATCGGCCCGGCGTGTGGAAGTCCTGGGTTCGATTCCTGGCCAGGGCACACAGGAGAAGCATCCATCTGCTTCTCCACCCTTCCCCTCTTCTTTCTTACTCTCTCTCTCTTCCCCTCCTGCAGCCAAGGCTCCTTTGGAGCAAAAGTTGGCAGTTGGTTCTGGCACTGAGGATGACTCCAGGGTCTTCACCTCAGGTACTAGAATGGCTATGGTTGCAACAGAGCAACACCTCAGATGGGCAGAGTATTGCCCCCTAGTGGGCATGCCGGGTGGATCCCAGTCAGGTGCATACAGGAATCCGTCTTTCTGCCTCCCCGCTCTCACTTCAGAAAAATACAAAAAAAAAATTGTTTTTTTTATGTTTGTTTTTTTACAGGGACAGAGAGAGAGTCAGAATGAGGGATAGATAGGGACAGACAGACAGGAACGGAGAGAGGTGAGAAGCATCAATCATTAGTTTTTCGTTGCTGTCGCAACAGCTTAGTTGTTCATTGATTGCTTTCTCACATGTGCCTTGACCGTGGGCCCTCAGCAGACCGAGCAACCCCTTGCTGGAGCCAGCGACCTTGGGTCCAAACTGACGAGCTTTTGCTCAAGTCAGATGAACCCGCACTCAAACTGGCAACCTCGGGGTCTCGAACCTGGGTCCTCTGCATCCCAGTCCGACGCTCTATCCACTGCGCACCGCCTGGTCAGGCAAGAATTGTTTGGTTTTATTTTTATTTATTTTAATTATTTTTAATTTTAAAATTACAGTTGACATACAATATATTAGTTTCAGGTCTACAATCCAATGATTATACATTACATAACTTGCTAAGTGATTAAGTGATGATCCTGATAAGTCTCGTACCCATCTAACACAACATTGTTACTATAATATTATTGACTATACCCCTTATGCTGTACATTACACCCCTGGGGCTGTTCTCTACCCACCAATCTGTACTTCTTAATCCCTTCACTTTTTGCACTGGTCCCCCCAAATCCCTCCCATCTAGCAACTGTCAAAATGTTCTCTGTATCTATGAATCTGTTTCTGTTATGTTTATTTTGTTTTGTTTTGTTCTTTTTTTACTTAATTGTTGATAGGTATGTATTTATTGCCATTTTATTGTTTATATTTTTTACCTTTTTTTTCTTCTTCTTAAAGAAAAACCTTTAACCTTGCATGTAATACTGCTTTGTTGGTGATGAACTCCTTTAGCTTTTTCTTGTCTGGGAAGCACTTTATCTGTCCTCTGATTATAAATGACAGCTTTGCTGGGTAGAGTAATCTTGGTTGTAGGTCCTTGCTTTTCATCACTTTGAATATTTTTCACCACTCCCTTCTGGCATAAAAAGTTTCTGTTGAGAAATCAACTGACAGTCTGTGGGAACTCCCTTGTAGGGAACTAAGTGCTTTTCTCTTGTTGCTTTCAAGATTCTTTTTGTCTATAACCTTTTGCATTTTAATTATGATGTGTTTTGGTGTGGGCCTCTTTGGGATCATCTTCTTTGGGGTTCTTTTTGCTTCCTGGACTTGTGTATCTATTTTCTTCACCAGATTAGAGAAGTTTTCTGTTTAATTTTTCAAATAGGTTTTCAATTTCTTGTCCTCTCTCTTCTCCTTTTGGCAGCCCCATGATGTGAATACTGGTACACTTGAAGTTGTCTCAGAGGCTCTTTATCCTTTTACTTTGGATTCTGTTTTCTTTTTGCTATTCTGATTGGGTGTTTTTTGCTTCCTTATATTGCAGATCACTGATTTGATTCTTGGCCTGATTTACTATACTGTTGATTCCCTGTAAATTATTAAATTATTCTTCATTTCAGTTAGTATATCCTCCTTTTCTGACTGGTTCTTTTTTATGGTTTCTATGTCTTCACTAAGTTCATTGAGCATCCTTATAACCATCGTTTTGAATGCTGTATCTGGTCATTTGTTTGCCTCCGTTTTATTCAGTTCTTTTTCTGTAGCTTAATCCTGTCCTTCCATTTAAGACGTGTTTCTTTGTTTCTGCATTTTGGCTGCTTTTCTATGTTTGTTTCTATTAGGTAGAGCCACAACATCTCACAAACTTGGTAGAATAGCCTTGGGTAGTAGGTCTTCTATAGGGCCAATTGGCACAGCCTCCCCCTTCACCTGAGCGGAGCACTTCAAGTATGTCCCTGTGTGGGCTGTGTGCACTGTCCTGTTGTAGTTGAGCCCTGATTGCTGTTGGCATCACTGGGAGATATTGACCCCCAGGCTGATCAGCTGCAAGGACTAGCTGCCACTACAGTGCAGGAGTCGACCCTATGGAGCAGGACTTGCTTCAGTGGGGCTTTGGTGCTTACCAAGTCTGCCCCTTGATTCTGTCACCTATTAAGGTGGTAGGGTAGTAATCCTGCATGGTCTAAAACTGCCCACTGGGTGCACTAGCTCTGGCACCTCCTATAAAATCCAAGGTTAGCCACCACCTCTGCCCTGCCTGGGGCCACCTGGCACAAGCTACAGAGCAATCTTCAGATGGCTGTTACTTGTGCTGGGCTTAGAGGTGCCCAGGAGAAGTCAAGCTGAAACCATGGCTGGCAGCTGCTAGTGCCAGGCCTGGGGCCACTTAGCAAGAGGTACAGGGCATGCAGAAGCCAATGCTGCTCATTTGAGAGATTTTAGGAAAGTCCAAAGCATGAGGCAAAAGAGGCCATTTGTATGGAAATGGCTTGGGTGGGTCTGCAAGTCAAGTGGGGCAGGGTCTCAGAAAACACCTGGGTGGGGCAAACAGTGTTAGCCAGGTTGTTGGAGTGTCAGATATGAAACCTGCCTGCCAGCTCTGGGGTGGGGGGAGGCAGCCTCAGGAAAGGAATAATGGCCTCTGCCAGCACTTTTGTGTAGCAGAAAGCTGTCCCCTCCCATATCTTGCCCAATGCCAGACAATCCAGGTCCTTCCTATATGTCCCTGGTTCCTTTCAAGTTGCTGTCCCAGCACTGGAGCTCAGAGGGAGTGAGTTTGAGTAAGTCTGTGCATGGACCCTTTAAGAGGAATGCCTAGGATTTCTGCAGCCCTCAGGCTTTCTCAGTCACAACCCCTGTTGGTTTTATTTTATTTTTAAAATTTTATTTAGACAATAATTTTAATGGGTGACACTGGTCAATTAGAGTACATAGATTCAGAGAAAACATCTCCATATCATTTTGACATTTGATTATGTTGCATACCCATCACCCAAAGTCAAATTGCCCTCTGTCACCTTTCATTTGGTTTTCTTTATGCCCCTCCCCTCCGCCCACCCCCTCCCTCTCCTCCCTTCCCCTGCCCCTGGTAACCACTGCACTCTTATCTATGTCCATGAGTCTCAATTTTGTGTTCCACTATGCATATAATCATACAGTTTTTAGTTTTTTCTGATTTAAAATTTATTTTTATTTATTCATTTTAGAGAGGAGACAGAGAGAGAGAGAGAGAGAGAGAGAGAGAGAGAAATGGGGGAGGAGCTAGAAGCATCAACTCCCATATGTGCCTTGACCAGACCAGTGCAGGGTTTTGAACTGGCGACCTCAGTGTTCCCAGGTCAACGCTTTATCCACTGCGCCACCACAGGTCAGGCAGTTTTTTCTGATTTAATTATTTCACTCAGTATATTGTTATCAAGGTCCATCCATGTTGTCATAAATGATCCTATGTCATCATTTCTTATGGCTGAGTAGAATTCCATAGTATATATGTACCACTTCTTCTTTATCCAATCATCTATTGAAGGGCTTTTCTGGTTGTTTCCATGTCTTGGCCACTGTGAACAATGCTGCAGTGAAGATGGGGCTGCATGTGTCTTTACGTACCAATGTTTTTGAGTTTTGGGGGTATATACCCAGTAGAGGGATTGCTGGGTCATATGGCAGTTTTATTCTTAATTTTTTGAGCAACCACCATACTTTCTTCCATAATGGCTGTACTACTTTACATTCCCACCAACAGTGAATGAGGGTTCCTTTTCCTTCACAGCCTCTCCAACACTTGTTATTACCTGTCTTGTTGGTAATAGCTAATCTAACAGGTGTGGGGTGGTATCTCATTGTAGTTTTGATTTGCATTTCTCTAATAGCTAGCGAAAATGAGCATCTTTTAATATATCTATTGACCATTTGTATTTTTTCCTGGGAGAAGTGTCTGTTCATGTCCTCTTCCCATTCTTTTTATTGGATTGTTTGCTTGTTTGTTGTTGAGTTTTATGAGTTTAATGGGGTGACACTGTGTATTTTGGATATTAGGCCCTTTTCTGAGATGTTGTTTGAAAATATCATCTCCCATTTAGTTGGCTGTCTGTTTGTTTTGTTGTCAGTTTCCTTTGCTGTGCAAAATCTCCTTAGTCTGATGTAGTCCCATTCATTTATCTTTGCCTTCACTTCCCTTGCCTTTGAGTCAAATTCATAAAATGTTTTTATGGCCAAGGTCCATGAGTTTAGCACCTATGTTTTCTTCTATGTAATTTATTGTTTTGGATCTTATATTTAGGTCTGTGATCCATTTTGAATTAATTTTTGTACAAGGAGACAAACTGTTGTCGAATTTCATTCTTTTGCGTGTGGCTATCCAGTTTTCCCAGCACCATTTATTGAAGAGGCTTTCTTTTCTCCATTGAGTGTTTTTGGCTCCTTTATCAAAGATGATTTGACCATATATATGTGGTTTTATTTCTGGGCTCTCTATTCTGTTCCATTGGTCTGACTGTCTATTTTTTCTGCCAATACCATGCTGTTTTGATTATCGTGGCTCTATAATATAATTTGAAGTCAAGTATTGCAATGCCCCCAGCTTTGTTCTTTTTCCTTAGGATTACTTTGGCTATTTGGGGTTTTTTATAGTTCCATATAAACCTGATGATATTTTGTTCCATTTCTTTAAGGAATGACATTGGAATTTTGATGGGAATTGCATTCAATTTGTATATTGCTTTGGATAATATGGTCATTTTAACTATATTTATTCTTCATATCCAAGAACAAGAAATATTTTTCCATTTCATTGTATCTTTTTCGATTTCCCTTGACAATGCTTTGTAGTTTTCAGTATATAGGTCATTTACATTCTTTGTTATGTTTATTCCTAGGTGTTTTTGTTGTTGTTGTTACAATCGTAAAAGAAATTTTTTTTTGAGTTTGTTTTCTGAAGTTTCATTGTTGGCATATAAGAAGGCAATAGACTTCTGTATATTAATTTTGTATCCAGTGACTTTACTGTATTGGTTTATTGTTTCTAATAGTCTTTTTGTGGAGTCTTTGGGATTTTCAATGCACAGGATCATATCATCTGCAAAAAGTGAAACCTTTACTTGTTCTTTCCCAATAGAAATGCCTTTTATTTCTTTCTCTTTTCTGATTGCTCTGGCTAGGGCTTCCAGCACTACATTAAATAGGAGTGGAGAGAGTGGACAATCTTGTCTTGTTCCTGATTTTAGAGGAAAAGTTTTCAGTTTTTTGCCATTTAATATGATGTTAGCTGATGGTTTGTCATAAATGGCCTTTATTATGTTGAGATATTTTCCTTCTATATTCATTTTGTTGAGTGTTTAAACATAAAATGATGTTGCATTTTATTGAATGCCTTTTCTGCATCTACTGATAGGATCGTATGGTTTTTGTTCTATGTTTTGTTGATATGGTGTATTATGTTAACTATTTTATGTATGTTGAACCATCCTTGATCATGTGATTTCGGGATGAACCCCACTTGATCATGATGAATTATTTTTTTAATGTGTTGTTGTATTTGATTTGTTAGTATTTTGTTTAGGATTTTAGCATCTGTATTTATTAGAGATATTGGTCTGTAGTTTTCTTTTTTAGTGTTGTCCTTGCCAGGTTTTGGTATGAGTGTTATGTTGGCATCATAAAATGTGTTTGGAAGTATTGCTTCTTCTTCAATTTTTTGGAAGAGTTTGAGTAGAATAAGAACCAAATCTTCTTTGAATGTTTGATAGAATGCATTAGTATAGCCAT
Source organism: Rhynchonycteris naso (assembly GCA_037038555.1). Lineage (NCBI taxonomy): Eukaryota > Metazoa > Chordata > Mammalia > Chiroptera > Emballonuridae > Rhynchonycteris > Rhynchonycteris naso. Next base: position 82,938,817 of record CM073001.1, on the reverse strand, counting down.
CTGACCCTGACTTTTCTTTCTTGGGAGGTTTTTGATAGTTTTTTCTATTTCCTCCCTGCTTATGAGTCTGTTTAGGTTATCTAATTCTTCATGATTCAGTCTAGGAAGATTGTATTGTTCTAGGAATTTATCCATTTCTTCTAGATTGTTAAATTTGGTGGCATGCAATTTTTCATAGTATTCTATGACAGTGGTTCTTAACCTTTTTTGAGGTACCGAACCCACCAGTTTCATATGCACATTCACCGAACCCTTCTTTAGTGATAAATAAAATATGATTTTTTCCCCAAATTTAGTTTTGCCGGTGCAAGACTAGAGTTGCTCAACTTGGCATTGCATATCATGTAGATAGGACACTGACTCCCATCCCTTTCCTTGATACATGTGAATCCATGTTGTACATATTCGTCCGACTACTTTCTGTTTTTGCTCAACATATTTAGTATGGATTAAAATATTAAGAAAGAAACCACACGACGTACAACTACGACAGCCGTTGACTATTGCGTGCACTAAATTCCCTGCAGCACTGGTTGGCCAAGCAATGTAATGTGATACTCTGCAGCAAGTGATGGCCAAGCAGGGCATGTCATCACGACTTTACACAAGTGTGTCTTTACCTCCGTGGCAGAGGCTTCTCCGAACCCCTGAGACCGACTCATCGAACCCCTAGGGTTTGATTGAACCCAGGTTAAGAACCACTGGTCTAGAATGTTCGGGTGTTGGTGTTGCCCGCACCAGCCCGCTGCAGCTGTTGCTGCAGTTTCCGCCTCTCCTCCACAGGAGGGGCTGTGTTCTCGTGCCTGGCTCTAGAAGCCTCAGACAGCTTCGGCTTTCACCCTGCCACCTTTGTGGGGTTGCGCTCCACACATGGGTCACAAGCCTCGGCACCAAGAACAGGGGTGAGCACCTTTGCTTAGCTGTGGGTCTCTGCCTGTTCCCAGGCTTCCGCCCCGCCATCATGTTCAGAGCCGGCTTGCACCTCAGACTGCAAGCCTTGGCTCTGCTGGCAGTGGGGCTGCAGGCGCATGCTCAGCTGTGGACCTCTGCCTTTTCCTGGGCTTTCACCCCTCCCCTGCGGGCCGATGGGCTGGCATGCTGGCACATAGGGCGCAAACCTCAGAGGCTGGGCGAGGCTGTGTGCCATGTGCTCCTGCTCAGCAGCGGGTCTCCGCCCATTCTGGGCTCCCGGGCTCTAGTCCCCTCACCTCCCCCCGTTGTAGGCGAGCGTACAGCCGTCTGCAGCATCCTAGATCGCTTTTGTGCGCCCCCTCAGACCCACCAGGCTAAACTGAGCTCATGCTGGGCTGGCCTGGCTTCCACCCCCTTCCATGGAATCTCGCTTTCATCCCGCTGCCGCCTGCCCTCCAGCAAGCCTTCAGCAGTGTGGGTGGGGGCACTGCAGGTCAGACCCTAACACTCCATACTGTAGTCCTGGAAGCTCCTTCCTTCTAAGCGACTCTACTCTGAGTGCTGCGGGAGAGCTTGTTTGGCTGGTGTCCTGCTTCCCTTTGCTGGTATTGCTGGTTCCAGGGGAAATATTCACTTCAGATTTATGGAGTGACTCAGCCCAGGGGTTAGGGTGTCTATCCCTCAAAGTGTTTCTCCGGGTGCCTCCTAGATTACACTCTTCCCGCTGCTCCGGTCCTCTCCTTTCTTCCTGTCCCCCAGAGCCCCAGGTGGATGGTTGTGAGAGAGGTTTTCTGCACCATCCCTTTAAGAAGAATCCTAGGTCTGAGAAAATTGTCTCTTTCTCAACAAGTATCCTGACTTGTTTTGCAGCTAAATACTGTCTATATGCCTCTTCTAGACTCTGGGGCTGCAGGCTGGGGCTTTGTTCCTAGGACCCAGGTCCCTCCCTCTCTGCTAAACTCTCTTCCCGCCACACGAGTCTCTCCAGGCTGCCGTTTGCTCCAGGGAGCTGGGCAGCCCTCTCCGTGTTTCTGCTTTTCCTACCAGTTTCAGTGTGGCTTCTTCAGTGTTCCTTGGTTGAAGAATCCTTAGTTTAGTTCAAAGTTGGTTTTTCCAGATGATGGTTCTTAAAATTAAGTTGTAATCCACTTTGGTTCTGGGAGTTGGAAGTTCGTACGTCTGCCGCCTACTCCATTGCCATCTTGCTGCTCCTCTCTTTTCGCATTCTTGATGGTGTCTTTTGAATCCCCAAAGTTTTTTTTAAATTTATTTTTATTTATTCATTTTAGAGAGGAGACAGAGAGTGAGAGAGAGAGAGAGAGAGAGAGAAAGGGGGGAGGAGCTGGAAGCATCAACTCCCATATGTGCCTTTACCAGACCAGTGCAGGGTTTTGAACTGGCGACCTCAGTGTTCCCAGGTCGACGCTTTATCCACTGCGCCACCACAGGTCAGGCGAATCCCCAAAGTTTTTAAGTTTTGATGACGTCTGATGATCTTTCTCCCTGCTCCCCCGCTTGGATTTTTTGTAAATTTGGTGTCATATCTGGAGAAAGTCATGAAGATTTCATTCTGTGTTTTCTTCTATGGTTTTATAGTTTTAGCTCTTACAGTTAGGTTTGCCATCCATTTTGAGTTAATTTTTCCATATGGAGTGAGGTGAAGATTTGACATCATTTTCCTGCATGTGGATAGTCAGTTGTCTTAGCATCATTTATTGAAAACACTGTTTCTGGCCCTGGCTGGTTTGCTCAGTGGATAAAGCATTAGCCTAGCACACAAGAGAAGTGATCATCTTCTTCTCTACCCCTCTCCCCCTTCTCTCCCTCTTCCCCTCCCACAGCCAGCGTCTCGATTGGAGTGTTGGCCTGGGTTCTCAGGATAGCTCAGTTGGTCCAAGTGTGCCAGCCTCAAGCAATAAAAATAGTTTAGTTGAATTGAGCATCTGCCCTCACAGGGGTTGTTGGGTGGATGCTGGTCGGGGTGCAAGCGAGAGTCTGTCTCACTATCTGCCCTCCTCTCACTTGAAAGAAAAAGAAAGAAAGAAAGAAAGAGAAAAGAGAAAAGAGGGAGGGAGGGAGGAAAAAAAGAAGAGTAAAGAGAGAAAGAAAGAAAGGGAGAGAATCAAAATTTCTTATAGCCTGACCTGTGGTGGTGCAGTGGATAAAGCGTTGACCTGGGAACACTGAGGTCGCCAGTTCAAAACCCTGCACTGGTCTGGTCAAGGCACATATGGGAGTTGATGCTTCCAGCTCCTCCCTTCTTTCTCTCTCTCTCTCTCACTCTATGTCTCCTCTCTAAAATGATTAAATAAAATAAATATTTTTTAAAAAAATTAAAAAAAAAAAAGAAAGGGAGAGAGGAAGAGAGAAAGAGAGGGAGGCAGTGAGGGTGGAGTGGGAGGGAGGGAAGGAGGGAGAGAGGAAGGAAAGGAGAGAGGAAGGAAGGAAAGAAAGAAAGAAAGAAAGAGAGAAAGAGGAAAACACTGTTTCTTTCCCATTGAATTATCTTGGCATCTTGTTTAAATCAATTGACCATAAATGTAAGAATTTATTCTTGGATTCTAAATTCTACTTGCAGGGTTATTAGTTATGAGCAACAGAAACCAACTCTGACAGATTTAAGAAAAATGTAATAAGGGAAAGGTCCAATGAAATAAGAACAGAAACCTCAACAAAGAAGATATATGAATGGTCAATGTAAACAGGAAAAGATGAATACCATCTCTTACCATTAGGAAAATGCAAATTAAAACTATGATCAGATACTGCTACAAAACCAGTAGCTCAACTAAAATTTTAAAAGACTGGCAGTTGTTTATGATTATAGAGATAAATCAGAACTCTCATATATTTCTAGTGTGTGTTAGTTGTTAAAACCAATTAGAAAAACAGTGTGGTGGTTTAAAATAAAAATTAAACATAGTCTGCCTGACCTGTAGTGGCACAGTGGATAAAGCGTTGACCTGGGAACACTGAGTTCGCCAGTTCAAAACCCTGCACTGGTCTGGTCAAGGCACATATGGGAGTTGATGCTTCCAGCTCCTCCCCCCCATTTCTCTCTTTCTCACTTTGTGCCTCCTCTCTAAAATGAATAAATAAAAAGAAAAAAAAAATAAACATAGTCTTGCCATAAGATTCAGCTATTGCACTCCCAAAAGAAAGATAATATATATCTACACACAGGTTTGTATGTGAATATTCATGATAGCTTTATTTATAATTGCCAGAATCTGGAAACAATATCAATGTCCATTGACAGGCAAATGGAGAAACAAATGATTATCAATTCATACAGTGGTATACTATACAGAAAAAAAAAAATCCAGACACCTGGATTGCACCAGGGTTTCTCTAGCTAGAAATTAGAACAAATGAGGGAACTCACAACTCAGCAGGGAGGTATCTCCAGGCCTGTACCTCTGGTGCAGTCGTTCTTAACCTGGGTTCTATCGAACCCTAGGGGTTTGATGAGTCGGTTTCAGGGGTTTGGAGAAGCCTCTGCCGTGGAGGCCAGAATAAAATAATACCATAATTTGTTGTGAGTTCATGCACTTTGTTGGTTTTGTTCTTTGAGCAAGGTGATGTTCATGCATGGCTCATTTTGTGCACCAGTAAAAAAAACATATACCTATGTCTTGAAATTGGAAAAAAATATCATATTTTATTTATCACTAAAGAAGGGTTCGGTGAATGCGCATATGAAACTGGTGGGTTCGGTACCTCAAAAAAGGTTAAGAATCACTGCTCTGGTGGAAAAGAAAGAGGAGTTTGACCAGGTGGTGGCCCAGTAGATAGAGCATCAGCTTGAGATGCTGAGGACCCAGGTTCAAAACCCTGAGGTCACCAGCCTGAGTGCGGGCTCAACTGGTTTGAGTGTGGGGTGGCCAGTTTGAGCATGGAATCACAGACATGACCCCATGATTGCTGGCTTTGCCCAAAGGTCGCTGGCTTGAGCAATGGGTTATTGGCTCGGCTGCACATATCAGAAAGCAACCAATGAGCAACTAAAGTGATGCAACTATGAGTTGATGCTTCTCATCTCTCTCCTTTCCTGGCTGTCTGTCCCTCGGCTCTCTCTCTCTCTCTTTCTCTGTCTATAAAAAGAAAAGAAAGAGGAGAGGGTACAGAAGTCTTATCAATCTTAAGAGATAGGGGTCAGGAAAGAGGGAGGAAAAGGGAGAGGGAGCAGAAGGAGAGGGAAACAAGGCAGCAACAGGGGTGAGAATCAGACATGAGAACACAAGAGGCTTTCCTGAAAAGAGTCTACTGGGCCTGGTTTCTGGCTTAGGTTGGTAACTGAGGCTTCCTGGGAATGGTTGGCAGGTGCATGCAGGTGATGGTTTCAGCAAATTAGGTCTTGAAAGTAAATGTGAAAGTAAAATTTCACATACTTACAATTTGAAATGAAATTATTTTCTTTAATAAGAACCATGAATTTATATCCTGTATTCCTTTTGAAATTTAGAAGACAGAAAAAGGGCTTCAGAGGTGAAGGTTTGCATGATTGCTCCTCTGTATCTGAAAGACTTGCACTTGATCTGATTCATTTAATACATATCACTTAACTGACAAACAAGTGAGTTAAACATGTGCATCTAATTCTTTTTTAACTTTAGTGAGAAGCATGGAGGCAAATATGGACAGACTTCTGTATGCGCCCCTAGTGGGATCCAGCCAGCAAGCCCACTGGGAGGCGATGCTCTGCCCATCTGGGGCCTTTGCTCCGTTGCAACCAGAGCCATTTTTTTTAGTGCCTGAGGCATGTATATGGAGCCATCCTCAGTGCTTGGGGCCAACTCTCTCTAATTGAACCTTGGCTGCAGGAGGGAAGGGGATGGGAGGTGGAGGAGGAGGAGGGAGAGAGAGAGAGAGCAAGAGGGGGAGGGGTGGAGAAGCGTAGGGACTCTTCTGTGTGCCCTGACCAGGAATCAAACCCAGGATGTCCACACACCAAGCCGATGCTCTACCACTGAGCCAACTGGCCAGGGCTCGTGTGCATCTAATTTTAATAATCCAAAAGCACCAATAAAACTACAATAAAAGGATTTATAATTGCCTTTTTCATGTGGATCTCTATATATTTTATTGTAAAATATATAAAAATTGTATTATTTTAACCATTTACACAGTTCAGTGGCAATAAGTACATTAATAATTGTTAGGTTTGGATTAAATCCAGAGCCCCTTTAAACTCAAATTTCCCTCATCCAAACTCCCACTAGGGCAGTTTTTCCATTAAGCATCTCCCTCACCTGTCCTCTCTCTCCCTTTAAGCAACTCCCCCAACCCTGGGAAAGTTCAGGGAAGTGTCCTTGGGACAAGGCCATTGGGAGGGACCTGAGGGTTGGGAAGGGAAGACAGTATGTAACCAAGGCCACAAACCAGGATATGCTCATCTGAGCATGTACAGGTGCACCAAACCCCATGCCAGCAAATGCCTGCAGCAACCCCTATATCAGACACCCACTTCCTGCAGCTCTCCACTGATGCCACTAGGGTCTCAGCCCATCTTTTTGTAGATGCATAAATAATCGTATAAAATCATCAGGCCTTGTGCATCCCTCCTTTGGCCGACCTAACAATAATGTTGTTCAACCATCACTACTATTCATTTTTAGAACTATTTCATCATTCCAAACAGAAACTCCACACCCATTGCACAATAACTCCACATTCTTCTCTCTCTACCTGCCTGGTACCTTTATTCTATTTTTTGTCTCCATGATTTTTCCTATTCTATGTACCTCATGTAAGTGAAATCATACAATATTTGTCCTTTTGTACCAGGCTTATTTCATATAGCACAATGTTTTCAAATTTCATCTGTTGTAGTATATATGAGAATTCCCTTTTTTAGAGCTGAGTAATATTCCATTGTACAGAAATACCACATTTTACTTATCCATTCATCTGTTGATGGGCACTTGGGTTGTTTCCACCTTTTGGCTGTTGTAAATAATGCAACTATATATGAACACTGGTATTACAGCTATCTGTCTGAGTGCCTATTTTCAGTTCTTTTGGGTACATGCCTGGAAGTGGGATTGCTGAATCATATGGTAATACTATATTTAATTATTTTAGAAATACTATACTGTTTTTCACAGAGACCACATCTTATTATATTTCTACCATTAATATGTGTGGGTTTCAAGTTCTCCACATCCTTATCAACACTTTTTCTTTTTTTAAATAACGGTGTGGGGGAGAAACAAACTTCCCTCTACTCTCATGGTTCTTCTGGGTGGTCAAATAATCATATAGACATGAAACCAGATTAGCAAGAGAAAATAATTGAATTCAATACATACATATGTATGGGAACCCCATATACATGAGACAGAGACCCCACATGCAGGAAATGTTCAGAGATACTAAGTGTGACTGATGTACATTAGACACTATGAGCTAGGAATGAGGCAATGCACATTAGGGGCTTCAAAGGGTCATTGCAGGGTGATAAGAAGAGCAGATATTTGGTAATGAAAGTTTGCCCTTGCCATATACATGAATTAAAATAAGATTATCACTTGCCTATTATGGACAAGGTCCTTAATTCAAGTTCTTCTAGGTCATTAGTTGGCAAACTAATTAGTCAACAGAGCCAAATATCAACAGTACAACGATTGAAATTTCTTTTGAGAGCCAAATTTTTAAAATTTATACTATATAGGTAGGTGCATTCCTTATTGAGGTAGCGCCCACACGTGGTATTTTGTGGAAGAGCCACAGTCAAGGGGCCAAAGAGCCGCATGTGGCTCACGAGCACAGTTTGCCAACCAGGGTTCTAGGTAATTCAAGGAAGCAGCAGAAGTTTCTCTTGAGCCTGATATAAAGTTACCTTTAGCTCAAAATAATCCTCATTCTGAACCCCCACAGTTGCTATCCTAAGGGTATGAAGGGGTATGTCATTGTGGCATAATTACTCTTTAAATGCATAATTTCTCAAAGCAAGGGCTATATACACCCAACCTTGTCTGATCATCAGCTTTCCATTCCATATCCTAGCACTTTTGAGGCCTAAGCACATTTGTTTTAACAAAGCAGAAAGGTTCCCCGGCATTGTGGGATGTAGCTTAGATATGTAGTCTTTGGTCCTGATGCCATGTATCTCATCACTAAGCCCACACCCCAAAATTTCACTTCAGGAACTTTGGTATATAAAAATGAATGTCCATGACAACATTTTCTTATAAAAGAAAAAACAATCTAGAATGACATAAATATAAAACAATAGGGGAATGACAGAAAAATTATGGCATACCTTCTCAATGTATATTATGCAATGATTAAAAAAGGGTAAATGCACTCTTTGTTGAACCACTGAAAAGCACTTAATGGAGAAAGTGATCTATGGTCATATGATAATATAAAGTTATATAGACAAAGGCCAGAAAACACATTCCCCCCCAAAAGTTTCTATGATATGGTGTGAGACTATAGGTAATTTTGTTTTTAAATTGTGCATGTCCTTTTATTGTATTTCCAATAAGAAAAGGGAAGGAAAAGAGTGAACCAGACACTTCACTGAGGTTGCCTGATGAGCGGCAACCAAGTATCAGTTCTCATTTTTTAAATCGATATATAATTGACACATAAAATTACAAAATTTTAAGGTGTACAACATATTGATTTGATGCTGATACTTCTATCAGGTCACATAAGTATCATTTCTTCTAGTGGTGGAGACAATGAAGATCTAGTCTCTTATTATAATGTCGTTGTCTATAATCACTATACTGAATTTCGATTTCCAGGACTTATTTATCTATGGGTTGCAAGTACATACTCTTAAATGACATTTCTTCAAATCCCCTACCCCTCAGGCCCTGGGAATCACCATTCCACTCATCCATTGATGGACACTAGCTTGTTTCCATATCTTGGCCATTGTGACTAATGCTGCAATAACCATGGGAGTGCAGATATCTCTTCTATATTTTCATTTTTGTCAAGCAGTACATCTTACTATGATTTTGAAATTTATTCTGAATCCTCTGCTGGGGCTTTTTGCTTGGTTCCCTCCTCAGGTAAGTTCCAAGAAGCGTGCGATTTAAAATGTGGTGCCCAAATGCCAGGAGGCCTAGACAAATGTCACATTTGGATTAAACCACCACTAAGTTTTATAGCATTTGACTGTGTGGGAATATCCCACACACATTTTCCCATGTATTAAATGACCACTAGATGCTGCTGTACACTGATTTCCCCCCCAAACAGGCAACGTTTCCCTTTCCTCCTTCCTGCCTGAAGATGACAAGCATTCATTTTAGATGTTTTGTGTCAGGACAACTTGTATGCATTTTTTATATATATCACACAAAGCCCAGTGAATTGTAAGCACCACCTTTCCTACATCTTGAGCAGGGAGTTGAAACTAAGGTCTAGAAAGTGCCTTCTCTGGGCCAGGCAGTTTTCATACATTTTTTTTCCTATTTTATCTCTGTGCTGGGTGTCTTCTGCTTCCTGTTCTATGTACACTTTCCATTCCTCTCCAACCACTGTGTGCCCCAGAGGCTGAGCTGAGACAGCATCTGCCAGCTTCCTCCTCCTCTGGCTTTCCGTGGGGTTTGGCCAATGAGAAGCATCGTCAGGAGATGAAGGCACACACAGGAGAGAGCACCTGAGGTGTCAATTTCCAGGTTCCCTCTATGGAATCCACCAGCTGGCTGGGTCCTGGAGCCAATGGTTCCACCTCCCATAAGGTGGCCCTCCATACAGCCTTTTTGTCTCCAGGTTTTGTTTTCCAGACCAAGGGGAGATGTCACCTGTTTTCTGTCAGGACCCTGATATAATAATCCCTAAAGAGATAGGGAGTCACTTATCCACATTAAAGAGTTAGTAAGTGGCATAACCGGGCTGGAAAAACAGGTCTGCCTGCATCCTTTGCCAAGTCAGACTGCACTGCCCAGGAAGAAGCCTGCTTGAGGAGTGGGCCAATAGGGCACCTGAGATGGGATGGGGTACAGCACTGGACACAGGATATGGATACTTCTCCATGTCGTAGACCACTGCACATCCAGGGCCACTCCCACCTGTCTTTCCTGAAGTTGGTGTGTGCCCTGTAGAAAAATGACTGAGAGATTAAACTGCAGCCTTGAGACAAGTCTTTGGTGTGGATTTCAGAAAGCCAAGTCCTGCGGGGCAGACCGCTGCTCTGGTAAGCACTACTAGGATTGTTTATAGGAAGCAGCTGATCCCTAGAGCCATTTTCCTACATGCCTGGGGGGCATCGGTTGGTCATCTTTCTCTGCACCTGAATCCATTGTAGACTAATTTCACCCAGGCTCTGCTAATTTGCTTGATGAGCAAAGAGACTGATAACTACGATGAGGCTGCAGAGGGCTGGGCTCTCAGTCCTAGAAGCTGGGAGTCCCCTACCCATCTTTTCTCTATGTTGTGTCTTGTGTGTTTTTTCTTAAGTCCTGCAGCGCCTTCCTTTCATGCACATCCACGGCTAAGCTGGTCTCGGCAGTGTTCCTCTCATCATCAGCTATCATTGCATTTGTCCACCATGACTTAGCTTGAAAAACCCAGAACATTCTCTTTAATGGCTCCTGTGATAGTTTTAAAACATGTTTACAAATTCTTAAGAGATTCTTCCCATCAGGAGTGAAGTAATTCTTTCCCTTTGAATATGGACTGATCCTAGTAATTTGCTTCCAACAATTAGAATACAGAGGAAGTAATGTAACATTACCTCTGAGCCAACCAAGGTCATAAACGTAGATCAGCTTCCACCTGCCTCTCTGCACTCCGGATGCTCATTCATGATGTTCAGCTGCCATGCTGGGAGGAGACTTAAACCACCTAGAAACGGGAACTAGGCAATCCAACTCCAGCTGAGCTTCTAGCTGTAAGAAAGCCTTCTGAAGGAAGAAGCTAGAAAAATTCCTTGGCAAGTACAATGGGGAAACTGAGACAGATAGCTAAAAACAAACTGGCCGAACAATTTGCACCCCAATACAGGTCACCTCCCTATCTAGAACTCAGTTATATTTCAGCTCTAGATCCAAAAAAGCAGCAAAACCATGTAGGTGATGCCGGGACCAGCTGCAATAACTAAGGACCTCCTGCCTGCTGCTGACCAATCAATGGAGACCACGACCCTGAAAGACTGATGAATATTCTATTGAGATCTCCCTTAAAACCTTTAAAAACCCTCAAACAGCCTGAACTGTGGTGGCACAGTGGGTAATGCTGTTCCACCTGGTCCAGTTCAAAACTCCAGGCTTGCCGGTCAAGGCACATAGAAGAAGCAGCTACTATGAGTTGATGCTTCCTGCTCCTCCCCATTTTCTTCTCTAAAAAATCAATAAATAGAATCTTTAAATAACTCTCAAAACAGTCCTTGCCGGATACGTCAGTTGGTTAGAGTATCATCCCGAAGCACAGAGATTGCTAGTTCGATTCCCAGTCAGGGAACATATAGGAACAGCTCGATGTTCCTGTCTCTCTCTTGTTGAAATCAATAAATAAAAATAAAAACCCTCAAAACAAAGGACCCAGGTCACTACACCTACACCTTTCCCTTCCCCCTCCTCCTCTTCTTCCCCCACAGCATGTATCTCCTAAACTCTAAGGAACTCCATGAGACTTGCAACCAGTAGCTTGTCTTGGGCTAACCCCTGAAGAACCTGCCTCCAAGGCCCCCTTTTCTCTTACTTCCCAGTGTAGGCTTATTTCTTTCTCAGAAGGTTCTTAGAGAGCCAAGACAGCCCCACCTAGGCTCTTTCCTGTTTTTATTCTGGGCCCTTCTTTGTTTCACTCTTCCCAGCTTTAATAAACATATTCTCAAAATCACCTGGACCCCTGTTGTGAAGTCTTCTTTGCATGAAGCCCAAGCAGACCTGAAGGGCCAGATCCTCTTTCTGGTAACACTTCAATCCCAGCTATGGTTTGACAGCTTTCCGAGTGAATATTTCCTGCCTTTTTTTAAAAAAAAGCACCTGACCAGGCGATGGCGCAGTGGATTGAGTGTCGGACTGGGATGCGAAACCCTGAGGTCGCCAGCTTGAGCACAGACCTATCTGACTTGAGCAAAAGCTCGCCAGCTTGGACCCAAGGTGGCTGCCTCGAGCAAGGGGTTGCTTGGTCTACTGAAGGCCTGTGGTCAAGGTACATATGAGAAAGCAATCAGCCTGACCAGGCCGAGCTCACCAGCTTGAGTGCGGGCCCATCTGACTTGAGCAAAAGCTCATCAGCTTGGACCCAAGGTTGCTGGCTCCAGCAAGGGGTTGCTTGGTCTGCTGAGGGCCCACGGTCAAGGCACATGTGAGAAAGCAATCAATGAACAACTAAGGTGTTGCGACGGCAAGGAAAAACTAGTGATTGATGCTTCTTACCTCTCTCCGTTCCTGTCTGTCTGTCCCTATCTATCCCTCATTCTGACTCTCTGTTCCTGTAAAAATAATAATAATAATAATAAAACTTTTGGCATGAGAAAGCAATCAATGAACAACTAAGGTGTCGCTACAAAAAACTGATGATTGATGCTTCTCATCTCTCTCCGTTCCTGTCTGTCTGTCCCTGTCTATCCCTCTCTCTGACTCTCTCTCTGTCCCTGTAAAAAAATAATAATAATAAAATAATAATTTTACAGTATGAAGCTCTAGTTTTTAAGAGTTTTCCCACACTCGCTCTTTTTCATGGTGTCTCAAGGTGGTTTAAGCTGTACATCTCTTTCCAGCTGCTGAAAACTCACTAAAGTGAATGATGAACGCAACCTTCATATTTTCCATAAGAAGTGTATGGGCACAGAAGTTGCTGCTGATGCTCTGGGAGAACAATGAGAAGGTTATGTGGTGAGAATTGGTGGTGGGACCAACAAACGGTTTCCTCAGGAAGCAGGGAGTCTTGACCCATGGCTGTGTCCTCCACTTGCTACTCTGTTTAAGGGGCATTCCTGAAACAGACTGAGGAGGACTGGAGAATAAAATCTGCTCAAGGTTGCACTGTGGATGCCAATCTCCGTGTTTTCAACTTGGTCATTATACAAAAAGGAGGAAAGATATTCCTAGTCTCACTGATACTACTGTTCTTTGCTGCATGGGGCCCAAAAGAATGAGCAGAATGTGCAATTTTTTTTACTCTCTCTAGAGATAATATCCACCAACATGTTGTGAGAAAACCCCTAAACCGAGAAGTTAAGAAACTTAGGACCAAAGCACCCAAGATTCAGCGTCTTCTTACCTGACATGTCCTGCAACACAAATGTCGGCATATTGTACTAAGAAAAATAAGGAAGAGGCTGCAGAATATGCTAAATTTTTGGCTACGAAAATGGAGGAAACCAAGAAAAACACCAGGAATGGATTGCCAAGAGATGTAAGTTGTCTTCTCTGAGAGCTTCTACCTCTAAGTCTGAGTCCAGTCAAAAATGAGATTTTTGAAGAGTAAGAAATAAATAAAATAGACACACATGCACACACAAGAGTTTTCCAAGCTGAATATGTCCCCAGATAACATCCAGCTACTACCAGAGAATTTGTTAATTCATTCATTTATATATTAATTTTCTCACTTGCTAATTCAAAGCATCATAAAGTATTCCCTACATACTTTGTGGTAGTTTTTGAGAATGTTAAGAAGTTTTAAAAACTCTAATCCTTATTATTATTATTATTTTTAACAGAGACCGAGAGTCAGGAAGAGGGACAGATAGGGACAGACAGACAGGAAGGAAGAGAGATGAGAAGCATCAATTCCTCGCCAGAGCACCTTAGCTGCTCATCGATTACGTTCTCATATGTGCCTTGACCAGGGGGCTACAGCAGAGCAAATGACCCCCTGCTCAAGCCAGTGACCTTGGGCTCAAGCCAGCAACCTTGGGCTTCAAGCCAGTGACCATGGGGTCATGTCCATGATCCCATGCTCAAGCCAGCAACCTCGGGGTTTTGAACTTGATTCCTCCGCATCCCAGTCCAACGCTCCATCCACTGTGCCATGGCCTGGTCAGGCTCTAATCCTTATTTTATAGACAGTTTTTGCTCAAGTTAACCAAAGTTGGCTTTTAATTTTGCAATGACGGACCCTGAGTAGAATAGCAGTTCATATGAAATGTGAGGTGTAAGCAATAGACTCATGGAGAAATGGAGAGAATCTGAGACTGGGTCTCTTTCCTAGATAGGGTTGAAGACAACTGTGGTAGGCAGTCTTTAAAATGTCTTCCAAAGGTTTTCTCCTACTGCTATTCAGATTATTGTGTAACTCAAACCTAGTGACTTGTTTCTAACAAATAGAAATGACAAAAGTGATGTCATCTTGCTCTAATGCCTTCTATGTTTGTATACTTTGGTGAAGCAAGCTGACATGTTAGAGAGGTCCAAATGACAAGGGACGAAGGGTGATTTCTGACCAGCAGCTCTTAAGGAACTGAATCGTGTCAACCACCACATATGTAAGCTTGAGCATGGATCCTTCACCAGCCACACCTTCAGCAGAGACTACAGCCTGAACTGATACCTTGATTGCTACCTTGACATAAAGGGTGCAGATGAACTGTGCCCAGATTTCTACCTCACAGACACTGTGAGATAATAAGTATGTGTTGTTTTAAGTCCCTATAGTTATTTGTTATACACTAATAAATAACTAATAGTAATTATTTAGAGATGGGAACTTTCAAGTCTTGGTATGTGGTGATGAAATATGTGATTTAACTTTTCTTTAGGGTTTTCTATAATGAAGTATCCACTGAGACAAGTCTCTGAGAAACCCAGTGGCTGCCCCGAAAAAAAAAATCATATAGGAAATGAGGAATTCAAGGACTCAGGGTGATGCCATTTCTTTGGACCCTGCCTGACAATTTAAGAAAAGAGATTGATAAGCACAAGTTCATAAATTCTTGTTCCTCTTCCTTTTTCCTTTACTTTTACTATTCCCTTCTCTTCTTTTCCTTTACCTTCCTGAAAAAGTCAGTCCTAAAAAGGCATTAGGAAGGACAGAATAAGGAAGACATTTGTGCCTGAAAAAGAAGGAACTATGGAGGCACAGAGTGAGGTATTGCAACTGAATTGGATAAAGAGAGTATTTGGGTAGGAGGGATGCCTAGCATGGAGAGTCAGAACCGGAGCTGGCTGAGGGGGACATTTACACAGGAAGGTGGTCTTGCATAGGTATCAGAGCCCAAGAAGGGTGAGAAGGACAGCCCTGCACAGGAGTAGCGCAGTGAAGTGTTATAGCCTGATCAGGGTGATGAAACTGTGTTAACTATCTCTTGTAGCATAAGAAGCCACCCCCAAACTTAGTTAGAATAGTGATCTTTTACCATCTCACAGTTTCTGTGGGTCAAGAATTCAGGCAGGGCACAGCAGAAATGACTTGTTTCTGTTCTGTGACACATGGGAAAGGAGTGTTGGCCATTTTGTGTCTTTATATGGGTTTTCCTTTTCCTATCATGGCAGGGAGGGGTGTGTTGTTTAGTATGCTAATATATAACAATAGGCTTATAATGAGGACAGAGGTTTACCAGCAAGGTGAAATTAGTTGCCACCTTGGATGGAACTGCTCTTCTGCCAGTTTTAAGCCACAAATGTGTTAGGGGTTGGTCTTATTATCTTCGTGATAGTCCTTTTAGCCCTTATTGGTTACAGCTATTTGGCCACATACCCCATCTCAGTAGCATTTGAGAGGTAATGACCCTTGGCTGCAATGGAGTGTGGAGGCAGAGAACTTCAAAAGGGAGCATTTCCTTAGGCAGTTTACTGCTAACAAAAACACTGAAGCTGGATAGCAGGTTAACTGCTGAAGAAAAGCAAAGGCCAACAGGCAGGAGAAATGAGAATAAGCAGGGAAATGGAGTGTGGAAGGTCCTGGAATCAAATCCTTGTACTGGGCTGGGACAAATATCATGATCTGGAACTGAAACCGGCTGTGAAATTGGGAGACCACCTGCATTTTTCAAGGTACATTATTAAAAAGGGGGTAGGTGTCCTTTTCTCAATGGTTGAAGCTACCAAGGAATCTCTGTAACCGTCAGGCAACTGCTGCAGCTTCTGGGCAGAGCAAGATAACACTTGAAGCTGCCTGGGATGGATGCCTTAAACTTATCAAGGCGGCCTGAAGAAGCATGGCCTTTAACTCACTGGCGCCTCCTAAGGAGGACTGGCATAATTGTCCTCATTTTATCTAAACTGACACCCAATTCTCTCAGCACAAACCAAGGATACCCCTGGGTATCATCGCGATTGTGGAGAAAAGGGTGCACGTCCCGAGGTGAGTAGGGGAAGCCGGCCCGTCCGGAAAGAAGCCAAGGCCTGGGGAAGCTGAGGGCGCACACATCTAACTAGTGTGTCCTTAAAGTCATGGTGCAGTTTTGACCGGTCAAAAGTCAAAAGTGCACCACAACTTTACGGACACACTTTATAACGACGACTACAACTTTGTAAAGTGCTATTGGGGGCCACCGAGGCACTTGGGGTCAGAGAAGAGGCCACGGGCCTGACACTTCGAGTGTTCTGTGTCGATCAGCTTCAGCACAACCGTGTAAGCAAAACAGACTCGAGAGTGGGAGAAAGAAGAGCACAGCAAAGACGCGCAAGAACCTTCCACCTGGGGGTGGATCCCCTCCGTGGCACAGCGCCCTGGCTGGGTGGTCACTGCAGCCCACGACCCACCATTAAGCGGCCTCGGGTGAGCAGAGTACGCTTCCCGCGGCCGCTGTGCGCCCACACTTCCTCCGCAGCAGCACCTGTACGTGACGCAGTGGTCGGGAGGCACGGAGGGGCGGGGTGTTCCTGTCGTAGGGGCTGGCGCAGTGCCCGTTGCTAAGCATTTTTGAACTCAAAAGCCTCAGACAAAGCGATCAAAGCCCAGATGGGGGTGGACAGGCCAATCTTGCAGCGGCTAAGTCAGTCAGGCCCTGTAGCTCCTGAGCACCCAACTGCAGAACCAGCGCGCTCACGTAGAGGTGGCCGCCGCGCGCCCCCCGCGGGCCGGAGCCCCAGGGTCCGCCTTCACCCAAAGCTCCGCGTCCGCTTCCGGGACCGCCCGGGCTGCGGCCTTTCAGCTCCGTAGCCTTGGGGCCTTCGATCTGCCCAGAAAGTAGCCGCGAGGTCATCAGCACAACAAAGGCGGTCCTAAGCGGCGCCTGTCTTGTAAATGTAGGGTCCAGCCCCGGGGGTAATTGTAGCGCGGGGCGTATCTCGAGCCCACTCCGCCCCCTCCCCAGCTCCTGAGGACGCTCTTTGGGAATGAATGTCTATGTTCTGAAGCTTCCCTTTTGGCCCGGGCCTCGCTCTTTGAAAGCAGAATGAAGCCTTTGGGATTAGTAAACAAACCAAACCCGCATTTGGCTGCGTGGGAACCGGATAAACATTAATTGGTGGCCCCAAGGAGAGAGGCATGTGGCACGGAGACAAACACGGGGGACTAATTTCACAGCCTCGCCACTCTCTCTCAAAAGACTCCTTTGTGCACCGATTATTCCAGGAGTTGAAGAAATTTTCCCAATCCACAGACCCATACACCCACAGGCTGAGGGCTCCAGTTGCGCGCCTTTCGGACCCGGTGTGGCGGGGAGGAAACTGGGTCGCTGGTGGAGGGCGGGTCCGGACCGCGGCGGGCGGAGCCAAACACAAATCCCACCCAGGTCCTGCTTGGCCAGAGCTCAGCCCGCAACTCCTCTGCTGAGTGGCGGCTGGGTGATACTAGTATCCCGGAATGATAAAGTACCCGCGAGTACTTCGGAGCGGTGACACGTGGATTAACCTACGATGAGACGTAAATGATTGATTGGCTTCTTTCTAGAAAGGATATAACACCTGCTCTACTTCTGTCCTCCGGTGGTGTGAACAGAATGGGGGTGTGCCCCGCTTGTTTATGGGGTCCCTATTGTGCAGGTATGACTCCCAGGGCCCGGTGCTCATGTGTGCTGGTGCGGGGCTGCGGCAATCACCAGGGTACCATTGAAGTCCTTGAAACGCTGCCAGGCCCCCACAATTCCACAACTTCAAGGTTCTTTAAACAACTAAATCCTCTAAACAAGCGCTGTATGGTCTTCCAAAAGCTTTTCCCTCAAGCTGGGAAAGCCCAATAGAGAAATGATCATTTTTGAACCATGGGAGCCAACAACACTCATACATAATGAAGCAAGTCACACAAAGGGCAGAATTATTTCCCACTCTCCTGGGAGAAGCCCCTTAGCCCAGGGAGTCTTCAAAACTGCCCAAACTACTCAAACTATGGGCCAGGCTGGGGGTGCATAGGGGAGACGACACTTGCTAAGGAGCCCTCCTACCCACCCAATGGCTGAAGTTGGTTACCCAAAGAAATCCTAGCCCAGGGTTATTCAAAAGCATTTCTTAGAAATCCAAGTCTTTCTTTTTCTGTCCCAAGGGCAGTTGTGGATGCCCTGGACAGCTGAGGGACACACAGAAGGCAAGAACAGCTTATTTTATAGAGGCCTCCCTCCGTTCCAGTGATAGCATCTGGGTACTTTCAGAGAACCCAATGGGTAGGGTCGGAAGAGAACATACATCATCTGGTTAAGACAAGGCGCTGTGGCCTCGAATTTGTAAATAAGCCTAATTTTGTACACATCAGCCTGCCCTTCTACCCTTGATGCTCACAGATACATTACCTCTCAGGTCTGCTTATACGTTCCTGCAGGCACTAGACCATTAATGACTCCTCCAACCTGGCCTTTTTCCTCTAAACACCCCTGAGGTCCCAACTCGATCCTTATTCATCACAACAGGTCTGGACCACCTGCTTGAAAGGACATCAGGAGGATGGGGACCTCTACCTGGCAATGATATTTAGGGCCAAGGATAGCACATGCTTCATGCCTATTGTAAGGTATTTTCCCCCGCTGAGAAAGAAGGAAGGGGCACTGGAGCCACCAAGTGTGGAATAGCAAAGGCTTTATTAAGTACTGTGCATCCCACCCGACGAGGTCCTCCAGTCCTGGGGTACAGAGGCCGGAGGAGTCACACGAATTAGACTGCAAGAGAGGTATTTAAAGGGGTCCTCTAGGGTAGGGGAGCAATTATGACATGGTGAAATCTCACTGGCTGACGGACGGTCGCTCTCTTCCCAAGGTCCTCTGGGAAGGTTCTTTCTGGTGCGCTTACTTGTGGGCAGCCCTAGTTAAAGGTCCCGGGTCTGAGTTCCTCACGTGACCATCCCCCTACTGACCACCCTACATTCCAGCCTTTTTTATTAAATAGAATGGGGGCACCATTTATTCATCTGGCTACTTCCTGCTGGTTAGGGGCATCGTGGGGAGGGGCGGTCAGATGGGAGTGGCTTTGAGGGGAGTCAGGAGGAACATCTGTTTGTCCGTGAGTTGAGAAACTTCGCGGATGCGGTTCTGTAAGAATTTAAAAAAAGAAACACATATGAGTTATACGCTGATAATTAGAAGAAGATTTAGGATAGGGGCAACCCATGTAAGAATGGTTGGTTGCTGTCAGTAGTTAAGCAGTTTCTCTGAGTCCAGGCTGTGTCCTAGAAGTTCGAGCGATGGGCCCACATAGCTGGCTTGGCCTCCCATTTGGGCGGCTTGTCCTCCACGTAGGTACCTTGAGGATGAGCCTGTTCCCCAAAGGGGCAATCGCTCCGCCAGTAACGGGGCTGCTTGCAGTTAGAGCAGGGCTCAGTGGGCGGCAACAGGCAGGGGCCCTGTCGGGCACAGTGGTCCTGCTTGCCACTCTTAAAGCAAGCTGTTGGTGGGATTCCTCTTTGCAGTCCAGACTTGGTTCGGGCACTTCCTGTGCCTGGGTTTGGAGTGTCACCTTCTGCTGCATGCAGGCCTGGTAAACAGCCTTGGCCTGTTCCTACTAGCTGTGACCATTGAAAACTTTAAATGCCATGTTCACAGGTCCCAGATAAGGGTCTGGGGGTTGAGAATAAAAGGAGGAAGAGGGCCAGGCTCTCAGATCCAGCTGAAAATGCTGGATCCAGGGGTAGGACACGGTCAGACCTTCCTGCAAGCAGATTGGGGTTGGGCATCCTGTAAACTGGTGTAAGAGCCAATGATAGGCCGAGAATGGCCTGATGGAGGAGGGGTTTAAGAATGCAGTGGAGAAGGGAGGGGCCCCTGGCCAGCAGCGGAGGAGAAAGAGAGACTGGTATTTGCAGGTGAATGAGAAACAGGATTTAGTGAAGGGAGGGGGAGAAAGTTGGAAGTCCGCGGAGAAGAGTAGAAGCGGAGGTTTTCTCTGGCCAAAAAACGGCCTGCGTGGTGAAACAGGCAGCACAGAGATTAAGGACAGGTGAGCGAATAATTACAAGCCCTGAGTGTAAAGGGATCTCCAATCAGCTCCCAGCTTTTTCAGCCAGTTAAATCGGTGAGGGTGTTAAAACCAAAAGTCCCCCCTGACCAGGCAGTGGCGCAGGGGATAGAGCGTTGGACTGGGATGCGGAAGACCCAGGTTCGAGACCCCAGGGTCGCCAGCTTGAGCGCGGGCCCATCTGGCTTGAGGAAAAGCTTGCTAGCTTGGACCCAAAGTTGTTGGCTCCAGCAAGGGGTTGCTCGGTCTGCTGAATTGTAAGGCCCGCGGTCAAGGCATATGTGAGAAAGCAATCAATGAGCAACTAAGGTGTCGCAACGGCAATGAAAAACTAATGATTGATGCTTCTCACCTCTCTTCGTTCCTTCCTGTCTCTCTGTCCCTGTAAAAAAAAAAAAACACAAAAGTCCCTTCAGGAGGCTACCTTGTCCGATTATCCAGTGGGTTCTGTGGCCGAGCCTCAGTGGAGAAGAAAAATTTTCTTCTTTAGGGAGGGAGAGATTTCGGATAAGGCAACTCCAGGAGTGTTTTGGGGTTCCTGTGCCCCGACAGCCGCCCTCAGTCCTCGGAGTGCTCAGAGTAGAGAAACTCAAGCTCTGGCCACGGGTGGATAGGCAAAGTAGATGTGCTCGGGACATCTCCA
The DNA here is from genome assembly GCA_037038555.1 of Rhynchonycteris naso. Taxonomy (NCBI): domain Eukaryota; kingdom Metazoa; phylum Chordata; class Mammalia; order Chiroptera; family Emballonuridae; genus Rhynchonycteris; species Rhynchonycteris naso. The sequence goes on along the minus strand of CM073001.1, from coordinate 82,918,027 downwards.
CGGGCACACATGCACTCAGATGGAAAAGACTTCCCTGGCGTAGCTATGGTTTTGGATGGGGAGTCTCGGCGGAAAGAACTGAAGGGAAGTTTGGAGGCATGGGACTTACCGCACCGTGCACTGAAGTGGGTGGATGGTCAGAGATCCTGAGATCCTGCTTCTTTCTTGGAGGGGAAGGAGAGAGAGCAGTGGTCCCTTGTGGACTTCTGACTCCTCCTGGGTTTTCAGCACCAAAATGTAAGGTATTTTTTCCTGCTGAGAAAGAAGCAAGGGGGGCCGAGAGCCACAAAGTGTGGAATAGCAAAGGCTTTATTAAGTACAGCGCATCCTGCCGACGATGTCCTCCGGTCCCGGAGTCCAGAGGCTGGAGGAGTTGCACGATTAGACTGCGTGAGAGGTATTTAAAGGGGTCCTCTAGGGTAGGGGAGCAATTATGACATGGTGAAATCTCACTGGCTGACGGACGGTCGCTCTCTTCCCAAGGTCCTCTGGGAAGGTACTTTTTGGTGCGCTTAGTTGTGGGCAGCCCTAGTTAAAGGTCCCGGGTCTGAGTTCCTCACGTGACCATCCCCCTACTGATCATCCTACGCCTATAATCCATGGAAAGACTGACACCTCTTAAGTAGATGGGTGACCTTGAGTAAGTCATTTATCTTTGTACAGTATTCCTGTAGTTTTCCCATAGGCGAAGTGGTGGGATAGTACCACATTCCTGAAAGGGAGATGCAGAGAAATCTGCACTGTAAATTCAGCACCTGAAAGCTTGCTCACCTGTTACTATATGCTCTCCTGAGCCTCCATTGTTAGGATGGGTAGAGGGAAAAGGTAATGTCATTGCTACAACTGCCATTAGCTCTGGAAGTGAAATACCTGAAACCGAATCACACTGGCATACTGGTTTGGGTGAGCAGCAGTCAGAGGCAGATTGGCTTTCAGAGCAGGTGACAGCCCAGAGGCCTCTCTCCTATCATGGTAGGGAGGTAGTCAGTTAACACCACCTCACTGCTAAGATGGATCTTGCTTCCAGCAGGGTATCCCACTGCCACCTGCATAGGAGGTAAGACCAAGCAGACCTTCACTGACATTCAATCCCTTGTTCTGCTTCCACTGTTTCCATCTTAACAATATTAATCCCTAGCCGGCCCATTGTTACCAGAATTATTTTCCAACATTCTGTGTGTGTGTGTGTGTGTGTGTGTGTGTGTGTGTGTATATATATATATATATATATATAAACTCATATTATCCATCTTACAAACTTAAACACCATATGCCTAGTTTTCTGTATCCACTTTTAATTTAGAATCAATGAAACTAAGGAAAAGAGGATGATTGACTTATATGGGAGTGTATGAAAGACACACTATAAGATCCCACAAGTGGAGAGGAAAAAGGATGGTCCAGGCAGAAGGGACTACATGAGTCCCTCAATGGAGGCTTGAGAAGCTTGAATAGACTTGTTATAGCTGGAGAGGAGCAGTGGTGGGGACCAAGGGTATGGTGGGGTGGCAAACAGCTGTAAATGCCAGTGCAAATACCAATGGATATACACTTATTTCCAGAAGACAATGGGAGCCATTAATATTTTAAAAAGGGGGAAGTGGTTTATTAAATTTATGTTTAAAAATCCCATTCTGGTGGTTGTGCAAAAGTGGGTTCATTTTTTTTAATTAAAAAAAATTGATTTTAAAGAGAAAGGGAGAGAGAAAAAGAGAAAGAAACATCAATTTGTTGTTCCACTTATTTATGCATTCATTCGTTGATTCTTGTATGTGCCCTTACCAGGGATAGCACCTGCAACCTTGGCATATCAGGCTAACCAACTGAGCTATATCTGGCCAGGGCTTGGATTCATTTCTTTTTCTCTTTTTTCTTTCTTTTTGGAGAAAGAGGAAGCGAGAGAGAGAGAAGTATCAATTCACTCTTTAGTTATGCATCATTGATTATTTCTCTGTATTTATTTATTTATTTTTAACAGGGACAGAGAGGGATAGATAGGGACAGACAGACAGGAACGGAGAGAGGTGAGAAGCATCAATCATTAGTTTTTCGTTGCCGTCGCGAACAACCATAGTTGTTCATTGACTGCTTTCTCACATGTGCCTTGACTGTGGGCCTTCTGCAGACTGAGCAAACCCTTGCTGGAGCCAGCGACCTTGGGTCCAAGCTGGCGAGCTTTTGCTCAAGCCAGATGGGCCCGCGCTCAAGCTGGTGAGCTCGGGGTCTTGAACCTAGGTCTTCCGCATCCCAGTCAGATGCTCTATCCACTGCGCCACCGCCTGGTCAGGCTCTATATTCATTTTTTTAAAATAGACTTTTTTGTGTGTGACAGATACAGAGAGAGACAGAGAGAGGGATAGGGACAGATAGACAGGAAGGAAGAGAAATGAAAAGCATCAATTCTTCATTGTGGCACCTTAGTTGTTCATTGATTGCTTTCTCATACGTGCCTTGACCCAGGGGACTACAGCCGACTGAGTGACCCCTTGCTTAAGCCAGCGACCTTTGGCTCAAGCTGCTGAGCCTTGTTCAAACCAGACAAGTGGTGTGCTCAAGTGGGTGACCTTGGGGTTTTGAACCTGGGTCCTCTGTGTCCCAGTCCAACGCTCTATCCAGTGTGTCACCACCTGGTTAGGCAAAATAGACTTTTTTTTTTGTGGGAGAGACAGAGTCAGAGAGAGGGACAGATAGGGACAGACAGACAGGAAGGGGGAGAGATGAGAAACATCAATTCTTTGTTGCGGTTCCTTAGTTGTTCATTGATTGATTTTTCATTCGTGTCTTGACTGGGGGCTACAGCAGACCTAGTGACCCCTTGCTCGAGCCAGCGACCTTGGGCTCAAGCTGGTGAGCCTTGCTCAAACCAGATGAGCTCATGCTCATGCTCAAGCTGGTGACCTCGGGATCTTGAACCTGGGTCCTCCACATCCCAGTCCGATGCTCTATCCACTGTGCCACTGCATGGTCAGGCAAAATAGACTTTTTAAAAACAGTTTTAAATTCGCAGAAAAACTGAGCATATATATACTTTAGAGATCTCCCACATGCCTCCCTCCCCACCTCCACATTTTATTATTAATGTCTAGCATTAATATGGTATATTTGTTACAATTAATGAGTCAATATTGATGCATTGTTAACTAATTTCCCTAGTTTATATGAGGGTTCACTCTCTGTGTTATACATTTATCCTGGTTTTCAAAAATGCTTAATATTATGGACCTACCATTATAGTATCAATCAGAATTATTTCACTACCCTAAAATTTCTCAGCACTTTGCCTACTCATTACTCCTTCCTCCTCATGAATTCCTGGCTTGATAGCTCATTTATTTTGGTAAGTCTATTTCATATTTTCCTTCAATAAATATTTACTGAACTTTTATATCAGTATTCTCTCATAAAAATATCCTAATTTTTTTCTAGTAACTGCATTAAAAAGATAAAAAGATATGAAATTAATTTTAATAATATACTCTACTTAATTCAATATATTTAAGATTATTCCCTGGGCATCAATCCAATATGCCAAGGTTGTGGGTTCGATCCCTGGTCAGGGCACATATAAGAATCAATCACTGCCTGACCAGGAGGTGGCGCAGTGGATAGAGTGTCAGACTGGGATGCGGAACACCCGGGTTCAAGACCCCGAGGTCGCCAGCTTGAGCGCGGGCCCATCTGGCTTGAGCAAAAGCTCGTCAGCTTGGACCCAAGGTCACTGGCTCAGCAAGGGGTTGCTTGGTTTGCTGAAGGCCCGCGGTCAAGGCACATGTGTGAAAGCAATCAATGATTAACTAAGGTGTTGCTACGGCAACAAAAAACTAATGATTGATGCTTCTCACCTCTCTCCGCTCCTGTCTGTCTGTCTCTCTCTGTCCCTGTAAAAAAAAAAAAAAAAAATCAACCACTGAATGCATAAATAAGTGGAGCAACAAAACGATGTTTTTCTTTCTGCTTTACTCTCTCCTTAATTATTTTAACATTAAAACAGTGTAAGAATTGAGATTTTTTTGTACTAAGTCTTTGAAATCCAGTTTGTATTTTATATTTACAGCACATCTTCAGTTGGACTAGCCATATTTCCAATGCTCAGTGGACACATGCAGCTAGGGAGTATTGTATTGTGCTGGTGATAGAGCCGAGATCAGAACAAACAAGGTCTTTGCTCTCACATAGTTTACAGTTTAGGGTAGGACACAGAGAATAAAGAAGTAAAATCATTTCAGGGAATGGTGTTATTGAGAAAATAATGCACCCATATTATAGAAAATAATATGGAAAGCATATTATGGAAAGCTGATTTACATAGCCTGGGCAGTCAGGCAAGCCTTTTCAAGGCTGAAATCCAAATGAGGAGGAATCAGCCATCTATTATCTATTGCCACAATAATGCTGTAGAACAAACCATTCCAAAATCCAGAGTCTTAACATAATAGTTATTACTCATGAGTCTGTAAGTCAGCTGGGCAGGTGTGTGTGTGTGTGACAGAGAGATAAAGAGAGGGACAGATCGGGACAAATAGACAGGAAGGGAGAGAGATGAGAAGCATCAATTCTTTGTTGCGTCTTCTTAGTTGTTCATTGATTGCTTTCTCATATATGTGTTGACCAGGGAACTACAGCAGAGTGAGTGACCCCTTGCTCAAGCCAGCAACCTTGGGCTTCAATCCAGTGACCATGGGGTCATGTCTATGATCCCATGATCAAGCCAGAAAACCTTTGCTCAAGCTGGATGAGCCAGCACTCAAGCCGGTGACCGTGGGGCTTTGAACCTGGGTCCTCCACATCCCAGTCTGACACTCTATCCACTGCACCACTGCCTGGTCAGGCAACTGGGCAGTTCTTTTGGTCCTAGATGGACTCACACATGCGTCTGTGGGTGGCTGCAGTTCAGGTAGGTGGTTACGCTGATCTGTCTAGGTTTCCATGTTTTGGGCCTATTGGCTGCTGACTGGTGTTGGATGACCTCAGTTCTTTTCTTTCATTTTGAGAGAAGAAAAGCATCAACTCGTTGTTGCTTCACTTTAGTTGTGCATTGATTGCTTCTCCCATGCTTAAGCCAGTGACCCCACGCTCAAGCCAGAGACCTTGGATTTCGAATACACAACCTCATTCTTCCAGGTTGGTGCTCTATCCACTGCCACACCACCAGTCAGGCGTCAGCTCTTTTCCATGTGGCTTCTCATCTGCCAGCAGGCTAGCCCAGGCCTGTTCTCATGGTGGAGGCAGGTATCCAAGAGAGAGTGTGGAAGTGTTCAAGGATTCTTACTCTTAAGGCTCAGGCTCAAAACTATATCATTCCTGCCACATTCTTCTGGCCAAATACAAGTTACAAGATCAGCCCAGATCCTTGGAGGAGCTGCAAAATCACATTGCAAAAGGTGTGCATACAGGGAGTGATGGAAAATTCAGGCAGTTTTTGAGAGTAATTGGTCACATTACTTAAAAAGCTTTCAATTTCACCAGGAAATTATAACAATTCTATACTACTTATATGTGCCCAATATATTATCCTTGAAAATATAAAAACAAAAACAGAACAAGAAAGAAATTGACAAAATTACTCTTAAAGTGGGAGGTTTCAATGTACCTTTTGTAATATTGATAGGTCAAGCACACACACAAAAATTTACTATATTTCTGTAAAGATCTAGAATAGTTGAACACTGTTTACAAGGTTTTGGGTCAACAAATATATATGGCACACTTTCTGTGTCTGAGGAACTATTCTAGATCTGGTGGGCATAATAGGAATTAACAAAAGCCAACAGTCCCTGTCCTCATAGTTTATATTCTAGTGGAAGAAAACAACAAATATGTGAACAAGTTAATATGTAAAACAGACATGACTCTTCTGGAGAAAAGACAGGAAAAGGATATGACATACAAAGTGCTGGGATGGCAAGGTAAACTGAACTTAAATAGCATGGACAGGGTAGGCACCACTGAGCAGACCTGAGAGTGAAGATCTGAAGGTGAGGGAGTGAGTCATGTGCGTATGTATGTTCAGGACTAGTGGAAGGACCAGCAAGTACAATAGTCCTGACTGGAGCTGGTTTGGCAGGTTCTAAAGTAGACAGTGGCAGGCTTGGCACTGTGGGGAGGGGTGGGAGTAGTAAGGAGCCAGATCATGCAAGACCTTCTGGCCATGCTAAGGATTTTAGAATTTGATCTTGATGATAGGAACCCCAGGAGGGTTTTTGTTTAGGAGGGAAGGGGTGAAAACCATGGGGAGAAGAGTGCTGTTTCAAGGCAAGAGTCAGGTAGCTGGAGCTTTAGAGGTTGCTGGGTACCATCCTTTTCAGGTAGTAAGTCCCCAGGGAATTACCCTAGCTTTGTCTTTCAACTACCTAGACAGCAGTTTATTTCCCAAAGGATATCACCATCTCCAGAGAACATATTCCAACTACCCTGAAAAAACAAGGTAATTAGGATTATAGCAGTATTCCTTTTCTCAATTCTCAGAATGAAAGCCTATCCAATGCAGAAACAAAAGGTACCTCCAGAAAGCACTCCCCTTCCATTGGGAAACCCTGGACAGTCTGTGGAGCCACAGGTTCTGTGAAGCGATTGTTAGTTTCAAGTCACTTTCCTTTTAAGCTATAATTTTACAAGAAAAAAGGAAACAAATGGGGGCATTTATTCAACAGATATTTGTTGAGCACCTATCATGTGTCACACTCTTCTAGGAGCTAGGGATAGAGTAGAAAACAAGACAGGCAAAGATCCTTGACCTCATAGAGAAAATAAATACAGTGTGTCCGTAAAGTCATGGTGCACTTTTGACCTGTGACCAGTCAAAAGTGCACCATGACTTTACGGACACACTGTATATGTAAGAGAAACACACAAAATAGGTGATATGTTACACAAGAGTATATACTGCTCACAAAAAGTAGCGGATATTTCAAAATGAATATGAAGCGATAAAAAGAAGCATCTTTTTTATTTTTATTAAACAAGAACATCAGAAAAACAAACTAAAGTCAAAGAAAGTTGTTCAATTATGCAAATGAGATGTAAAGCCAACTTTTATTTCATTGGTAAGAATGCACTAAACATAAAGCTGAAAGTACTGGAGTATCTGCATGTTTCCTGATCTCCTAATTTTTGTGAGCAGTGTATGTATGTGGAGGAAAATAAAGTAGGAATAGTAAGCATTTGGAAATGGAGATGTTACAGTTTAAAAGTTTGGCCAGACCAGACTGGTGGTGGCACAGAGGCTAGAGCATTGACTTGGGGTGCCGAGGACCCAGGTTCGAAACCCCTAGGTCATCCACTTGAATGCCAGATCATCAGCTTGAGTGCAAGGTTACAAGCTTGAGTATAGGGTCATCAACATTATCCCTTGGTTGCTGGCTTGAAGCCCAAGGTCACTGGCTCAGCTTGAGCCTCCTGGTCAAGGCACATATGAGAAGCAATCAATGAACAACTAAAAGTGCCACAACTACCGGTTGATGCTTCTCATCTCTCTCCCTTCTTGTCTGGTCCTCTCTCCTGTCCATACGCAATAAATAAATAAATAAATAAATAGGCTGGTCAGGGAGAGATCAGTTGAAAAGTTACATCTGCCAAATATGGGCAGAGCTGAAGGAGTAGGGGAATGTCAGAGAGAAAAGGGTAGTGCCTGGCCCATCCCTTGTAATACAACCACTACAAGGTCCAAGCGTACAATTTATAATCTAATTCCACATTCTTATTTATTTATTTTTACAGGGACAGAGAGTCAGAAAGAGGGATATATATAGGGACAGACAGGAACGAAAAGAGAGATGAGAAGCATCAATCATCAGTTTTTCGTTGCAGCACCTTAGTTGTTCAATGATTGCTTTCTCATATGTGCCTTGATGGGGGGGCTACAGCAGACCGAATAACCTCTTGCTCGAGCCAGCGATCTTGGGGCCAAGCTGGTGAGCTTTGCTAAACCAGATGAGCCCGTGCTCAAGCTGGCGACCTCGGGGTCTCAAACAGGTCTTCCACATCCCAGTCTGACGCTCTATCCACTGTGCCACCCCCTGGTCAGGCTTATTCCACATTCTATTTATTCTATGAGAAGGAAGAATTTTTTGTAACCAATGTGGTAATTCCTGACTTCTAGTTCTTTGAACTGAGTTTTAACTTTTTTTTTTTTTTTTTTTTTTTACAGGGACACAGAGAGTCAGAGAGAGAGTTAGATAGGGAAAGACAGGAATGGAGAGAGATGAGAAGCATCAATCATCAGTTTTTCGTTGCGACACCTTAGTTGTTCATTGATTGCTTTCTCATATGTGCCTTGACTGGGGGGCTACAGCAGACCCAATAACCCCTTGCTCGAGCCAGCGACGTTGGGCCAAGCTGATGAGCTTTGCTCAAACCAGATGAGCCCGCGCTCAAGCTGGCGCCCTCGGGGTCTCGAACCTAGGTCTTCCACATCCCAGTCTGATGCTCTATCCACTGTCCACCGCCTGGTCAGGCTTAACTTTTTAATTAAAAATAAATTTTTTTTTTGAGAAACATCTATTTGTTGTCCTACTTATTTATGCACCGATTAGTTGATTCTTGTATGTGCCCTGACTGGTGAACTGAGTTTTATATGTTGCAACCTATTTTACTAACATTATCAGAAAAAGACTAAATAGCTCTATTTAACAACTCCAGTTCTGACAGTTCCCATGTCTGGTAGAGAACAAAGGTACAATAATGTCAGAACAGATTCTTCTATTTTCTTTGCAGGATTTCCTTTCTTCAGCTAAAGCAAAGTATGTGTCCACCTGGGTCATGGGGATCCTGCCCTCCTCTATGCAGCAGACAGGAGGGGAACCTGCTGTATCAAAAATGACAAGCTTGGCTCAAATCCAGGATGTTTCTGGCATAAATATGGCATTTAATAGAGGAAAAAAAATCAGACGTTTGAGAGCTTGCACAGAGGCATTCTAGCAAAGAAAGCACCTACTGACTACCTGCTGTGTATGCGGGAAGATTCCAATGAATTGAAGAGAACCAATCTAGGTGGTGGAGTATAAACTGAGAAACTCGGAAAACAAAAGCAAAATAACAATAAAACAAAAAGCTAGTTGTCTTTGTTACCTACACTGGAGTCCAATTTGCTCACTCTGGTGTGCAACTCAGGGCCAAGTTTGCTTGCCACATTGGGACCAAGGCGGTAAAGGCTAAAGGTGGTGGTGGGACAGCTTGCAAGCCCAGAGTCTGGAATTCCTCCAGGAAGGGTCCTAGAGTGGGCACTTGTTTTGAGTGTGGGGCATATAAGGGTGGAGAGGCCTATCACAGCTCTGCTCAGTATTCACACACTAAGCTTACATATACTTAAACATACAGAATTTTAAATTAAAATAATTTATTGATTGATTTTAGTGAGGGAGGCAGGGAAAGAGAGGAGAGACAGAGAGATAGAAACACCGACCTCTTCCTGTATGTGCCCTGACCGGGATTGAACCGGCAACCTCTACGGTTTGGGATGATGCGCCATCCAACTGAGTATCTGGCCAGGGTCAGAATTCTTAACTTTTCAAAACATGTACCATCTTCTACCAGATCCAAGAATGTCTACAAGTAATGATGGGAATGAAATGTTGAAGAAAATGTTTGATCCCCTCATTAGCTGCAATGTCTTGAGCAAATGCGAACCTCTCCATCCATTTCATTGCCTGTAAAATAGGGATGACAGGAAGGGATGCAAACGAAGCATTCCAGGAGAGCCTGGCACCATGCCTGATGCTGAGTAGGTTATGTCCCCTACCCTGCCCCATCAAACGCTATAGGTATACTTCAATGCTTGTTGGGCTTTAATGCGTGGACCAGTCACATGGGGGAATCCTGTAAAAGTGCAGATTCTGATTCAGTGGAGTTTGGGTGGGGACAGGAATGCTGTGTTTCCAAATCAATTCCCAGGTCGAGCCTTTGAAGCCCACTGAGGATCACTGAATAACAAGATCTTAATTAACACCACTAAGTTCCCTATTTAATACTTCTACCTCATAGAAAGCCCTCAAAAGGGCTCCACAGATTGTCTATTGCTGTGAAAAAATTAACTCTTCACTTCAGCTTAGCACAGTCACCTACCCAGTCAGGTTTCCAGCACCAGCAGACCAGGGCACAATGAATTAATCCTGTGGCCCTGGAGGGTTCATAGCACTCTTCCACCTGAAGATCTTGAAATTGTGTCTTCACCACTTTTTGCACTTTGATCTTAGCCTTTGCCTCTGATAATAAGCCCTTAATTAGCACCCACCACTCTGTCATTTAAATAATTATAGTAAGGGCAGCTTGCACCTTAGGGAGCAATCTTCAAGCAAACTGATAAAACAAGATCCTGGAATGATTTTTCTTTCTCTTTCTTTTCTTTTTTTTTTACAGGGACAGAGGGAAAGTCAGAGAGAGGGATAGATAGGGACAGACAGATGGGAACAGAGAGAGATGAGAAGCATCAATCATTAGTTTTTCGTTGCTGTTGGGACAGCATAGTTGTTCATTGATTGCTTTCTCACATATGCCTTGACCACGGGCCTTCAGCAGACTGAGCCACCCCTTGCTGGAGCCAGCGACCTTGGGTCCAAGCTGGCGAGTTTTTGCTCAAGCCAGATGGGTCCACGCTCAAGCTGGCAACCTCGGGGTCTCGAACCTGGGTCTTCTGCATCCCAGTCCGACGCTCTATCCACTGCGCCACCGCCTGGTCAGGCTAGAATGATTTTTTAAAGACTAAACTGACCCAAATAAAAAAGTTATGTGCACACCAATCACAATGGATTATTCAGACCTGATTTAACTTCCATCCACATGGGCTACCTAAGAGTTGATTTACTTTGAACCAAAGAAAGTACAGATACATGGGAAACTGTAAATGTCAGAACAGTAATTTTGCAAATAGTGGTGCAGAAGTAAAACATTTCAACCACCCCAAGATCCACCTTAAATTCCTATTGGGAAGGTCTGCAAGATCTCTAAGCTATTCTGTTTTTCTTTATTCAGATTTTTCTGAATATACTGGAGAAACTTGGTAACTTCTGGGTGCCTTTAAAGCAAATTATCCATTTGTAGAAGAGGTGGGCTTTTCACTGAAAGCAATGAGCAGTTTTCTAACTTCCCAGGTGGATCTACATTAACAACCCACCAAACACAGGGCTGCTGCAGCCGGATGATCATGCACCTCTCAGCAAGACCCGACTGCGCTAGTCTTGAGAACGCAGTTTTCCCCTGCAACTTTAAAACAACTTTCTATCTGTCTCAATAGGTGAGTGCATTCACTTGGAAAAAAAACCTTAATTTTCCCTCTCATCTCCCACCTCCCCGTCCTCCCAGGCAATCACTGCTTCATTTATATAAACTTAATTTTTTTAAAAAAATTAATTGATCTATTCATTGATTTTAGAGAGAGAAGATAAGAAACAGGAAGAGACAGGAACATGGATCTGTTCTTGCCTGTGCCCTGACCAGAGATTGAACCAGCAATTTCTCCCTCGGGAGGATGTTCTAAACAACCCAGCCACCCCTCCAAGGCATAATAAAAAAAATAAACTTTTTTATTAAGGAAAGTTATAGATACACAAGTAGAGAGACTGAAATCATGAGCTCGTATACACACATCACGCAGCATCAATAGTGAAAAGCATCCCGCTTGTGTTATCCCCCCCCCCCCCCCCGCCCCCGCCAAAGTTTTTACAGGAGTTATTTAAAAGTACATTCTAGGCCAGTGATGGCGAACCTATGACACGCGTGTCAGCACTGACACGTGTAGCTATTTTCGATGACACAGGGCCACATACCAGAGAAGTATGGGGCCCTATGCGAGGGTTTCATCCTCAGCTCCTGCAGGACCAGGTGCAGTAACCCAGGATAAAACACTTGCTGTAGTGTAGACACTCTGTGCGGGAGGTCTGTAGGCCAAAACACTTTTGTCATTTAAACTATAAATATCGCAAAATTATGTTTTTTTTTCTCGAAGTGACACACCACCCAAGTTATGCTCGGTTTTTTGGCGAATTTTGACACACCAAGCTCAAAAGATTGCCTATCACTGTTCTAGGCGCCAGCACACCAGATCATTTTTATCTGTCAAAGTTTTAGCGGTTTTTTTTTTTTTTAACACAACCCCATTACCTTTATCACACTGAACAAGGTTAACGATAACTCCTTAATACCATCCAATATTCTCGGGGCAACTTTTATCCGGTGCAGGACAGAGACAGAATTAAGGAGGTAAGGTCCGATGGCCGGGAGGGAGCGCATTAAAAAGCCGCCGCCCCCATGTGCCCAGTATGGGCCTCCCCAGTCCCGCTGTTGTTACCTGCGCCGGACCAGCACCGACCAAGCCGGTGGAGGGCTGCTGTGAGACTCGAGCTCCCGGCTCCCAAGCCGCGGCCCCAGCAGGCCCAGCACAGCTGCATAACCCACCGTCCCCAGACACCGGCGGGTCCCTAGAGGGGAAACGATTGACACAGCTGCCTGCACTGCACCCTCGGCCTAACCCCGCGACACCTGCGTCTCTCAGCGGGGCCGAGAGCTGGACTAGACTACAGAGCAGAAGCAAAGCCTCATTCGCGGGAGCTGCTCCGCCCGACGTCCGATCCCGCGCGGGATTCTCAACACCCGCGACCTCGCGGACCGGGACTACAATTCCCATCGGGCCCTGCGGCCGGGCCAATGGCGGGCAGCGGAGCATGCGGGGCGCAGCGCCTGCGCGGTATTTTGAGTAAGCGGCCGCGCGATTGGCTGCGGGGTCCAGCGGCCGCGCGGGGCCTGTGGGAAGCGGAGTGACGGAGCGAGCGGCTGTTGGAGGAAGGAGGTGGGGGCCGGGAGCGCAAATGGCGTTGAGATGGTTCAGGGCCCTGTTCAAACTCCAGCGCTGACCATTCACCCGCGGAAGCGGCGGCGCAGGAGGAGGAGGAGGCGGCCCAGGGAGGGCACGTACTGGGCTCAGGTGGCCAGGGAGGCCTAGGCCCAGGCCTGGCTGGCGGCGCTCAAGGCGAGGGGGGAAGTTGCGGTGCCGCCACTCCTCCCCCCCTTCACCGGGTTTCCTATTTACCGCGAGCGGAGTCCCGGGTTCTGACGGTGGCGGAGCCCCTTGCCACTCTTGGCGTCGCAGCGAGCCCTGTTCCTCCGTGCGGGACCCCGGCGCCCCGCCCGGGGGCTGTTGGGGGCGGGAGAGGCGGAGGCGGCCCGCGGCCAGAGCACCCGCCAGGCGCGGAGGGTAAGTGAGTCTCCGCAGCTGCCTAGGCCCGGAGCTACTAGCCCCGGAGGGTGGGGAAGGCCGGGCTCTGGCAGGGGCGATGGAAGTCTCGCCCTCTCCCCCCTTCCGCCCCGGCCCCCGAGGAAGTTGGGTAGGGGAACCTGGAGAAGTCCTTTTTCTCCATTCTGTGTCCCTTATTCTGAGTTTTTCCCGGGTGGCTGCTGATTTCCTTCCCACCCCAGCCCAGGCGCAGTCGAGTTTGTTGGTTTCAGCCCTGCCTCCTTTGCCCTCTTTTGCGCCCGGGACCGCAGCCGAGGCCTTGCTGTGCCCTGGGGAGTCGGTGGCGAAGTCTTACGGGGCGTCGGAAGCGGCGGCCCTTTCCTGACGGTGGGGGCGGGGAGGCCAAAAGTTGCGTGAGCCTGCAGCCGGGGTGGCGGGGGGGGGGGGGTTCCTCTCGCTGTCCCCGGTGCACGAGCCTCCCGCTTCGCCTTTTCCGCTATCATCCCCAAAGGGGAGCCCCTAAGCCTTTGGGGAGCCGGAGGACTCGAGATGTGGACGGGGATAGTGTGAGGACTTCCCTGAAAAATCGACCTGGTTTTGTGCTGAGGAGGGAAGAGGTCCAGCGACCGAAAAGACTTAGTTTTGACTCCTGTCCTTCATAGTAGTATGATAGTCTGTAGAAGTGGAAGTCCGAGCAAGATAGCCTGTGTACTTGAAATATACTTAAAATATAATGTAAGGTAGGCCCGCACACTTATTTTTGAATATACACAAACTTTACACTGTAGGCTTAGGTAATGCTATCACAGTAATCTGTCTGGTGAGTGTTAGAAAAAGACACCACGGAAAACTGTAAAGGAAATCAAAAGTAGGGGATATTATGTAATGAACTCCCATGTACTCATCTCTCAAATTCAGCAGTTATTAACTCCCCTAAAATTTTCTCGTTTACACGCTTTACACTCTACACTCGTTAAAGCGAGAGAAGACGTTATTTCATCAATATTTAAGTGGATCTTTGTAAAAGTCTAAATTCTTTTTAAAAATATAAGTGTGGGTTTTTTCTTATCTTTTAAAATAATTAGCTCCTTAATATCAAGTTAATCACCTGCAGACTTTCAACTTGCTGCTGGTTCTAGGGCCATTTTTGCAATGAGTTATTCTGGTGTGGGCCTAAAGGAGCTCAAGTCGAGATTTTTTGTTAGACCTTCAGTCAACATTTTTAGGTCATTACCGTGCAAGTGTATCCAAAACATTCCAGCCTTGTTGGGGTGAGTGTAAATGTAGGTCTGTGTATCGGTTTTTACATTCTTGGAGGAATGAAAAGAAATCACTTTATTTTGTAATTCTTGTAGCTGCCAAATATACTTAGTTTTGTTTAGACTATACTTAAGATTCTTTAGTGTACATCTACAGTAGAAGGGAAACATAAATCTCCCTTAGCAAAAAGTTTTGTGATACATTAAAAGTTTTTCAAACAGACTATGGACTCTTAATGCATTTGTGTATGATGACTAAGTTATTTTGTTAATTTAGAATTGGCTTCCTATCAAACATGAGAGGGGAAAATTGTCTAGTGAATATATATATAAGACAAGTTTATAGTGGTTAAATTAATAAAGGGAAAACATTTAAAAGTATAGATGGAAACATTGAGAAGTATAAGTCAAGTATCATTCCAGTTGTTGAAAGTATGAAGATTTTTTTTTCAAGGCCGTAAGCAATTGTTTATTTTTTTTCTTGTTATATTTAAGTTTTGATATTTGAATTTTAGAAAACCAAAGTGTAGGAAATGGATGAATTGGTAGGGTTTAAAAAGTACTGTAACTTGTTTTTAAAATGTTTGACTCTTAATTTACTGTCCAGAAAATTTTTGTTCTAGTAATTTTTATTAAAATATGGGTAAGTCAGATGAATCAATTTTCATTTTTATGAAGTGTAAAGGAAAATATACTTTATCTTAGCTGAAAGGTGCAGAAGTGATAAGAGGAAGATAGTTATGGTTCTGTTGCTTTGTTTAATAATCCATGGACCACTGTAATATGATGGACTTCACCAGCTCCAGAAAATGTAACTCAGCAAATGAGCACAGCACTATAGGGATGAGGAAGATAAAATAAATATGGTTTCTTGTGCTCAGGGAGATGACCAACTAAGGAATATTTTTCAAGTCACACTTCAAATTACATTAGAACAAGAAGTAGAATTTAAGGTTCTGTTAAAAAGCTGCATATTTTAATATGTGAGAAAACCACACAATTTTCTCTATTTTTCCCTTATTTTAATAAGTTTTACGAAACTTCAAAGAACTAAATTTAGTTAATTATTTGATATTTCTGAGATCCTGAAAAGTATGGACATTTTGTGCTCACGGTCTTATACTGTATTAGGGGAAATTTCAGGTTATTTTATTTATTTATTTATTTATAATTTTTTTTTTTTTTTTTTTACAGGGACAGAGAGTCAGAGAGAAGGATAGATAGGAACGGAGAGAGATGAGAAGCATCAATCATTAGTTTTCTGTTGCTGTTGCAACACCTTAGTTCATTGATTGCTTTCTCACATGTGCCTTGACCACGGGCCTTCAGCAGACTGAGCAACCCCTTGCTGGAGCCAGCGACCTTGGATCCAAGCTGGCGAGCTATTTGCTCAAGCCAGATAGGCCCGCACTCAAGCTGGCGACCTCGGGGTCTCGAAGCTGGGTCTTCCACATCCCAGTCCGACGCTCTATCCACTGCGCCACTGCCTGGTCGGGTTATTTTTAAGGTAAAAGTTAGGTTCATAAGAATACTAAGTAGATTCATTTGAAACAAAAAAATTGATGATCTGCCTGACTGGAGGTGATGCAGTAGATAGAGCATCGACCTGGAATGCTGAGGTCCCTGGTTCAAAACCCTGAGGTTACAGGCTTGAGTGCAGGGCTCATCTGGTTTGAGCATTTACAATGAGGATTAGGTTTAGGAGTGTTAGGCTTTCCTCCCAAACTAGTTTAGAAAGATTAAGGAGGTATGGAGTGCAAACATTGAAGAATTTAACATTGCAATTTGAGATTAGTTTGTAGTCTCTTTGGTGCCAGTAGCAACTTGATTAGTAGATTTTAATCCATAAAATCAGATGTAGTTTTAAAATGTTAATTTGTAAATCTGGCATCTAATGTTCATTCCTTAAACAATATATTTTATCGGTCGTATTCTTACTCCTTTTGTAAAGAATTTGAGACTTACAATAAATGATAAAAGTGCAATTAACTAAAGGATTGACGGGCTAAGATTGGAGGTGGCAGGGGAGACAGCATGTGCCTTAGCAGCAGTAGGACAAGGATGGCGCTGTAGTTGAAAATAAACCTTAGCTCTTGGCAGAGTTTAGTAATATGAAAGGTTATATAGATCTCATATTTTGAAAAGAAGTTAAAGACAAAACTTCCTCAGTACTCAGTTTGAGCGCTGGATTACTCAACGCGGGATCAACATGATCCCAAGGTCACGGGTTTGAGTCTCTGACTTGAGCAAGGGGTCATTGGCTCAGCTGGAGTTCCCCAGTCAAGGCACATCTAAGAAGCTGCCAATGAACAACTAAAGTGCTGCAACTATGAGTTGATGTTTCTCTTCTCTCTCCCTGCCTGTCTCTTTCTCTTGCTAAAAAGAAAAAAGAAAGAAAAAAATGATGTTCCACTATAAGTTGATGAGTCTTACTTTGTAAGCAGCAATGTGAATATGTACTGACTGTAAAAAAAGTTGACATATGGGAGTACATAGTGTAAAAAAAAGTCTTTTTCTCTCTCTTTATATCCCCTCCCCATATTTAAGAATTTTTAGAGAGTTGTATCTTGAATGTTGAAAAGCCACATGTGGAGAATATCGGGGTTCTTATTTTTGCGTTCAGTGTTAACACTTAAGTATTTGGTGATTATATATTCTTATTTTTTTTCTCCACAGAGAATATGAAACAGGTGTCAAAATGACATCCAGATTTGGGAAAACATACAGTAGGAAAGGAGGAAATGGCAGTTCAAAATTTGATGAAGTCTTTTCCAATAAACGGACCACCCTTAGCACAAAATGGGGAGAGACCACATTTATGGCTAAATTAGGGCAGAAGAGGCCCAATTTCAAACCAGATATCCAAGAAATTCCGAAGAAACCTAAGGTGGAAGAAGAAAATACTGGGGACCCTTTTGGATTTGATAGCGATGATGAGTCTCTACCAGTTTCTTCAAAGAATTTAGCCCAGGGTAAGGGTTCCTCTTACTCAGAAACTAGTGAAGCTGCTCAGCTGGAAGATGACACTTCTGTACTTGAAGCTAATAGCAAAATTAGTCATGTGGTGGATGAAGACAGTGTTGTATCTGATAAATGCTTACATTTGGAGGATACTTTGCTTGAGAAAGAAAAGAGCACAAACGAAGTCTTAGAAGATGATACAAGCAAAAGTAGTTGTGCTAAATTAATGACTTTAGGTAAGTTTTGATTTTTCTTTATTGTGAGCCAAGAGTTTTGTGTAAGCCCTTTAGTTAGAGGATTTAAATTCTAAAATAATATATATACTCCTTGGGTTTTCTTTCTGCATTTATGATAATGGGGACTTCAGATTTAAGAACTTGAAAGAAACCAGTTTGGGGGTTGAAATTTTACTTAAACATCTTGGATACTGTTTCCACACTTAATCATTTTTGGAGCAGTCTTTTGTAAATCCCTAACTCCCAATTCCAATAAGAAACATCTCTTTTTGTTGTGTTAGGATTACACAGTATCTCATTTCTATTACTGTGGAGCATTTGGATGGTTACTGATAGTGAAAATGAGATGAGCATTTACAATGAGGATTAGGTTTAGGAGTGTTAGGCTTTCCTCCCAAACTAGTTTAGAAAGATTAAGGAGGTATGGAGTGCAAACATTGAAGAATTTAACATTGCAATTTGAGATTAGTTTGTAGTCTCTTTGGTGCCAGTAGCAACTTGATTAGTAGATTTTAATCCATAAAATCAGATGTAGTTTTAAAATGTTAATTTGTAAATCTGGCATCTAATGTTCATTCCTTAAACAATATATTTTATCGGTCGTATTCTTACTCCTTTTGTAAAGAATTTGAGACTTACAATAAATGATAAAAGTGCAATTAACTAAAGGATTGACGGGCTAAGATTGGAGGTGGCAGGGGAGACAGCATGTGCCTTAGCAGCAGTAGGACAAGGATGGCGCTGTAGTTGAAAATAAACCTTAGCTCTTGGCAGAGTTTAGTAATATGAAAGGTTATATAGATCTCATATTTTGAAAAGAAGTTAAAGACAAAACTTCCTCAGTACTCAGTTCTTAAGAAGAATTTGTTCTTTGGAGGCTTTTATGGGGCGGGGGGCTCAAACAGTATGATAAAAGATGTTGCCTTGCATGGCTTTAGTATATACATGCTGAACCTTTTCACTTTTTTTCTCTCTCTTGGATGAGGGGATGAGCCAGTTGTTATTGTCATTCCCTCAATTCTCCTGGTTAATTCTGATTTGACTGTTCTTTATGATTTGCTCATATTTTTCCTGAAGTGTTATTCATAACTTAAGATTAGTAAACTTTTCATTTAAAAGCAGAGCATAAAACCTGCTTCCCAGGTCAGCTCCTAAAAATGAATTATAATTGAGCCAAAATGCACTTTTAACTCAGCTCTTCTCATTTTATAGATCAGGCTCAAAGAGATTGAGGTGACTGTCCCAAGGTCAGCTGGCGGCAGAATTGGGATGAGATTAATTTATTGACTTTCAACATGTTGAGCAGCTGCGGTGCTGAGGCTCAGGGAATGCTGTTTCACTTCAGTTGTCTAGTGTTCTAATTGTCATATCTTGCTGTCCTCTGGTAGTTGATCCACAGTGTGGGGCATGTAGGCTAGAGGAAGGGAGGTGAGGTTGGGGAAGTGGTAAAATTGGTCAAGGAACACAGACACAGGCTATCTTTTGTAGAATAGGGTATCGTTGGTGGGCAGAGGATATCAAGAGGATGAAAGTTTCTGTAGAGAGAGACCAGGAACTGGGAGTTAAATATTTAAAGGCAGCAAGTCCATGTATATAGTTTTGCTGGTGTTACGTCTATAATATGTATGCCATTTGAAGTTGTTTGTTGGGAATTGGAAACAGTATTTTGTAGAAATGAGATACTGGTTTCCTAGGCTGATATAGTTAAATTGTAGTTTTTGGTGCTGATACTGTGGCCTGATTGGGAATTCAAACTCCATTATAATGGGTTTGTGAGGAGAATATATATACTAAAATACAGACAAGTCAACGTTCAAGAACATCCTGTCATTCTTCTTTTCTCCTTCACAAGGCACACTTAGTGGGACGGATATAACGCTGTATTTCCTTTTTTTACCTCCTCTCCTTTGGCTACCCAGAGCTGCTGCAACCCTGGCAGCCCCCTATAGGATAAGAAGGGAACTTTGAGGCAGTGCTTTTAATTCTCTTGGTAGTTAGTCTTATCCTAAGTTGTTATAAAAACATTTATAAGTTTGTATGTTTACAAGTTGGCTAAAAGTTCTGGGAATAATTTTATACATTATGACCTTTTTTCCTCTTTGCCTCTCCCCTCTAAAATTTGGTTTCCTCATGTCTAAACTTTTTTTGCATTATGTCTGTTAAGTTGTCATTGCTTTTACTCTCATTCCGAAAGCCTTCTGATTTTATAAGTTTAGGAGCCCAAACCTAAGTTTTTGATCAAAGGAATCTCTATAAATCTGAAGTCGTTCTTAACCTGTTTTGAATCAGATCCTTTCGAGAATGATAAAATTTTGGACTTCAGATAAAAGTTTGGTATACCTGCTTAGGTCTCAGAAATCTCTGAAATCCTTTGCAGGTCATGTTCAGATATTTTATTCAAGAACCTTTGAGAAATTTTATTATCAAGCTTATTCAGAGTGTGCAAGTTAAGTTCCATAGTATCCTTCCAGTATAATGTTCCTGCTCATTCAGACCATTTTTCAGTGTGTAATTAGAGTAGACTCCTCCCCCCCCCCCCCATCTGCAGGGAATACATTCTAAGACCTCTCCTCTCTACTGGATTCCTGAAACCATAGATCAGGGGTCCCCAAACTAGGGCCCACAGGCCGCATGCGACCCCCTGAGGCCATTTATCTGCCCCCACTGTACTTCTGGAAGGGGCACCTCTTTCATTTGTGGTCAGTGAGAGGAGCACAGAATGCATCTGCATCCTGTGCTCCTGCAGGACTGTATATGGCGGTGTTGCTCACGTACAGTACTACTTCCGGTGACGCGGGACGCACACGTCATGGCTCCGGAAGTGCGTTTTGTTTTTTTACTTTTAAAAAAGATATGTGCAGTGTGCATAGGGATTTGTTCATAGTTTTTTTTTATAGTCTGGCCCTCCAAAGGTCTGAGGGACAGTGAACTGGCCCCCTGTGTAAAAAGATGGGAATCCCTGCCATAGATAGTACTGAACCCTATACATACTGTGTATTTTCGTATATGTACATACCTATGATAAAGTTTAATTTGTAAGTTAGGCACAGTAAGAGATAAACAATAATAAAGTAGAACAATTATAATATACTGTACTAGAAGTTATATGAATGACTTCAGGTTCA
Source organism: Rhynchonycteris naso (assembly GCA_037038555.1). NCBI lineage: Eukaryota > Metazoa > Chordata > Mammalia > Chiroptera > Emballonuridae > Rhynchonycteris > Rhynchonycteris naso. The sequence goes on along the minus strand of CM073001.1, from coordinate 82,897,284 downwards.
TTAAGTACAGTTTATTTGAAACAAGCACTGTGATACCATGGCAGTCATCTGATCACTGAAAAGGCTACTAAGTGACTATTTTTCCAGTGTGGATATGCTAGACAAAGGGATGATTCATTTCTTGGCAGGTTGGAGCAAGATGGTGAGATATTTTCATCATGCTACTCAGAAGGGCGCACAACATAAAACTTATGAATTGTTTATACATGTAATATTCCATTTAATCATTTTGGATTCTGGTTGACTGGACAGTTGAAACTTGAAAATGAAACTGCAGATTAGGGAATGGGGGGCCTGTTGTACATCGCATCGGTGTGAAGGGCTTATCTAAGCTCAGACTTAATCTATCATTTCTCCTGGCATTACATTTTAAAGTGATCTCTTTCACTGTAGGGGAGTTTGTAGTTAACTTTTAGGTACTATCAAAATTCTTTGTTTTAAACATTTTATATTGGATACTTTTTTTTTTTTATTGGATACTTTTAAAAATTGTGGCTAATATGGAAAGGAAACTTAATGAGATCATGATAAAACATATAATGCTTGGCGTTTTCAAAATAGATGCTTTATGGGTAAAGAAACAAGAGGCAAGATTACAAACTGAAAGGAAACTGCAAGAAATAATTAAATTGGTAAAATGTCCCAACTCTTGATTTAAAAAAACAAAACAACTAAAGGTTTACCAGCATCAATGGTTGTCAGCATATGGTTAATTTGTTTCATCTATTTTACTCACTGTTTCCACCTCCCATTCTCAACCCCCTGCATTATTTCAAAACAGATTTAGGATTTCCCATTTTATTTGCAAATACTTCAGTTGCAGTTGCTATTTAAAGCCAGTGAGTTCTCAGGTATGCCACTTAAAAAATCACTGTTAACAGGACCTAAATGTTTGCCCTTTTAAGAGATCTTGGAATATTCTTTAGTGTCGCATCTACGATTGTGTGCATTAAGGGTAAAAAAAGGTCTTGCCTTTATTCCATTTTCTGTTCGTGCTTTCTGCTCTAAGTTTTTAAATCTGAAGTATAGAATGAAGTGTGCAAAGACTTATATTTCTCCTTGGCACACTTTACTTGCCAGCCAGCTGGGATTCAGTCTACACACCCTGCCATATATTGAGGTAACTGCTGCATAGGCTCTTAATTTACATGACTGGTTTTGTGGCCAGTAAAGTTTTTTCCATTTGCTTAAACCTGTACTGAATATTTGTGTAAGTTAGAGGAATGTTATTGTCAGGAAGTTAAGAACTTTGATTTAGAACGGAGGATGATTTGAGAAAGGCAAATGATTATTCTATTCCTGAAAGCTTAAAGTAGGCCAGGAACTTGTGACCTGATATGAGATTGTCCTCTGCTCATTGGATAAAGTACAGGTGATTAATGAGGATTATTAAAGAATTCTGAAAGTACAGTATCAGCGAGTTACTTTAATTTAGATATTGAATGTATTTATTGTATAAAATATACTTAAGTTATACCTAAAACTCTTAAGAGAAATGGGTAAGACTCAGTCATAATATAGAATTAAATCTTACCATTTGCAACAGCATGGATGGAATTAGAGGCTATTATGGTAAGTGAAATAAGTCAGAGAAAGACAAGTACAATATGATTACACTGATAAGTGTAATAGAAAGAACAAAATATATGAGCAAACAATTGAAACAGACTCATAGATACAGAGAACACAGACTAATAGTTGCTAGAGGGGATGGGGATTGAGGGATTAGGTGAAAGATGAAGGGGATTAAGAAGTATGAATTGGTAGTTACAAAATAGTCCACAGGGATCTAAAAGTATAGCACAGGGCATATAGTCAGTATGTGGTGTCAGGTGGGTAGGAAAATACTAGGGGGAGCAACTTTGTGAAGTATATGACTGACCACTGTGCTGTACACCTGAAACTAATACAATTAATATTGAATGTAAACTGTACTAAAGTTTTAAAAAAAGAAGTGGGTAAGATACCTATTTATTCAGTTCCTACCTTGTGCTGATCCCTTTTTGTATCAGTTAATTTTTAACCACAACTGTGTAAGGCAGACTTTTGTCCCATTTTATGGATGGTAAAGCACAGTTCAGAGAGGCCGAATAACCTGGAACTATTAAGTGAAATAAGTGAAATAACTGAGAAACATCCAAAGTGTTTTTTCATATGGTGCTGCTGTATTCTGATGTGAATAAATTTAGTTTTATCGTATTTGAAGATTTTTTTTTTTTGACAGAGAGGGACAGACAAGAAGGGACAGAAATGAGAAGCATTGATTCTTCATTGCAGCACCTTAGTTGTTCATCAGTTGCTTTCTCATATGTGCCTTGATGGGTTGTGGGGGGGCTACAGCAGAGTGAATGACCCCTTACTCAAGCCAGCGACCTTGGGCTTCAAGCTAGCGACCTTTGGGCTGAAGCTAGTGACCATAGGGTCATGTCTGTAATCCCACGCTCAAGCTGGTGAACCCATGCTCAAGCTGGTGAACCTGTGCTCTAGTGGGATGAGCCCACGCTCAAGCTGAACGCAGGGTTTTGAACCTGGGTCCTCCACGTCCCAGTCAGATGCTCTTCCCACTGTGCTACTGCCTGGTCAGATTGAAGATTTATTTTAAAAATAATAGACTGTCACTAAATGATCAGTATTGTCTTATGTTGGAAAGAACTATTTTGACAAAGAACAAATTATGGATTCCCTCCTGCCTTTATTTAAGTAACTTTTAAAAGTAATAAGAATGATGGTCAAACTACTTTAGTGAATAAAACTGACCTTATTTTTACAGGTAATAGGTGTCTTCTACTTTTTAATTTTTAGTGCCGTATACAGCGTGTAAATTCTGACAAGGACACTAATTTTAATTAAATTTATTTATTTTTAATTTTTTTTTAAGACTCTATTTGTTTGACGGGGAGAGAGAAGGAAAGGAGGGAGAGAGAGAGAGAGAGAGAGAAGGGGGGAGGAGCAGGAAGCATCAACTCCCATATGTGCCTTGACCAAGCAAGCCCAGGGTTTTGAACTGGCGACCTCAGCATTCCAGGTCAGTGCTTTATCCACTGCGCCACAACAGGTCAGGCCTAAATTTATTTTGTTTTAAAGTAGAACTTTAATTTCTTGTAAAAGATTTTCTTAGTAAAAGGATCATTCTTAAGGCTTGAGCAATAACAAAAGTGCAGGTGACGACACATTTTTGTAGAGTACTTGATGCTTTTCATATATATTCCATATTGGAATTTAGAGCCAGATGATACATCATAAATCTTCCTGGTCTAGCCACTGACTCTTTAGGTAGCAGGGCCTTTCAGTGTCCTGATGGTAGAGGAAGATGCCTTTGTTCATCAGAAGGTGTGGGGCAGGCCTTCTTTCCAGCCATCCAGCTCTTTATTTTAGAGTCCTTTATGTGCTGAGTGTTGGGTGTATGTCCATGAACAAGATTTTGCTTAGTTCTAAAATTGAATAAAGAATAACACATGTGCTGAAAATCAGGGGAAAATAGAGGGTGCTGTGATTGCGTGTAATAGGCTCATGTACCTGGTTTGAGGGAGGGATGGTGGCAAGGCTGACATCTCACTTGAGACCTACTGGTACACTGAGAAAGGATAAAAGTGTCAGATCTTGGTTATATAGACTGGGAGGAAGAAGGAGACATCAAAAATGATTCCTGGCCCTGGCTGGTTGGCTCAGTGGTAGAGCATCAGCCCAGCATGTAGATGTCCCTGGTTTGATTCCTGGTCAGGAACACAGAAGCTACTATCTCCTTCTCCCCTCCTCTGCCCCTCTCTTCTCTTCCTCTCTCCCCTCTTCCTGCAGCCATTGCTCATTTGGTTCAAGTGCATGGATCTGGGTGATCAAGGATGGCTCCATGGAGCTTCTACCTCAGGTACTAAAGCTATTTTAGCTTGGTTGCAAGTATGGCCCCAGGTGGGGTTGCTGGGTGGACCCCTGTTGAGGTTCATGCGGGAGTCTGTCTCTCTGTCTCCCCTCCTTTCACTTGGAAAAAGAAAAAAATTAAAATAACATTAAAAAAAATGATTCCTAATTATTTGCTGTGAGCAATTGAGCTCACAAAGGGATGTCACAGGAGGGTATTTTGTGGTCAAGTTTATCAGTTCCTGGCACATTGGATTTGAGATATTTGTGATATATTGAAGAGGCAGTAGGATCTGCTGGTGTGGAACTTAGATAAGAATCTTGGTTGGAGATGGTGATACATTTGAGATTAAGCATATAATGTTACTTGAAAGTGTAGGATTAGATATAGTTATTAAGGAGAGTGTGAGGAAAAAATACTGAGCTATGAAGAACTTGCAATACTTAATAGATGGAGAGAAGAGGAAGGAAAACAAGAATAAAATTGAATAGGAGCAACTACAGCACCTGAAGGAAAATCAAGCAAATGATATTTTATAGAGGCCAGCAGAAAGGTGTTTCATGAGAGATCAACTGAATTGGAATGCTGCTGCAAAGTCAGTCATAGAGAAGACTGCAGATCAGGCATTGGCATTTTCATACTGGATCGGAGTTGTCACTGAGTAGTGAGTACACAGTGAGGAAATAGGGGTGACAAGTATGCATGACTTGTTAAATATGCTGGGAGGGGAGAATTAAAAGGGCAACTAGAGGTAGATGAGGTGTTCTGAAAGGTATGATAGCATGAGAGAGCCTTGAAGCATAGGATCCAATGCATATGGGGCAGGAGGTCTTAGAAAAAGGGATACTGCATTGCTTAGACAGGAGGAACGATGGGTGAAAAGGTGGGCTGAGTGGAAGAATAGAAGATAGATGGCTTTTGGATAGAAGCATTTTTTTTCTCCCATACAGTTGCAGAAGAAGTTGTCTCTGAAAGGGAGAAAGTAGGGCAGGGGTAATATGATGGGGGCACAAGGGGAGAGACAAAGGGTTCAAACAATGCTGTAGAAAGTGGAAGGAGCTGTCTGTCTAGAGAGGATTTCTGGACGTTATTGGGGCCTTAGTTGAAGTTTGTCACTAAAAACTCATGGTCAGTAATCTACCCGTTGTACGAATGAATGTGCCTCCTACCCCAGTAGGTCCTATTAGCCAGAACTTACAAAGAATATAAAATATTGGATAGGATAATTAGAATTATTTAGAATTGGCATTTCATCTGACAAGATGTGGAATGATGGAATGAATAGGTACAGAAGAAAGAGAATCTAAGGTATTGACCAGAGAATGATTAAAGTGATAGATTATAGGATTTAAAATGTTCAGTAAATTGGCCTGACCTGTGGTGGAGCAGTGGATAGACTACCTGGAAAGCTTGGGTCACAGGTTCAAAACCCCAGGCTTGCCCGGTCAAGGCACATACAGCAAGCAAACAATGAACAACTAAAATGAAGCAACTATCATTCAATATTTCTCACTCCACCTTTGCCCCCATAAAATCAGTAAATAAAAATTTTAAAACAAAACAAAACAAAATGCTCAGTAATTGAACAAACCTGGTGAATAAGAGAAAGAGAAGAAGGATCAGTATACCGAGAGACTTATTAAGTAAAAGTCAAGAGAGGGATTACTGGAACAAGCATGTTAGATAGTCAGTAGGTTGTAATTTAAAAGTGGGCTCTTTGAGCCAGACCAGGCGGTGGCGCAGTGGATAGAGCGTTGGACTGAGATGCGGAACACCCAGGTTCGAGACCCCGAGGTCGCCAGCTTGAGCACAGGCCCATCTGGCTTGAGCAAAAGCTTGTCAGCTTGGACCCAAGGTCGCTGGCTCCAGCAAGGGGTTGTTCGGTCTGCTGAAGGCCGGCAGTCAAGGCACACGTGAGAAAGCAATCAATGTGTTGTGAAGGCAACAGAAAACTAATGATTGATGCTTCTCACCTCTCTCTGTTCCTGTCTATCTGTCCATCCCTATCTATCCCTCTCTCTCTCTGTCCCTGTTAAATAAAAAATTCTTAAAGAAAAAGTGGGTTCTTTGATTTTAATACTTAAGAAGAGAAGCCTTTTAGGACATGGTAACTTCCTGATGAAATTGTGAGACATGGTGACTGAGATGGAATGTAGAAGACTTGATAGAAAGTTAAAGAACTGGGAGGTCAGGGAGGTTGGGATTTGCTGGAATTCAGGGTGATAGCAAAACTGGCATGTAGAGGGAAATTATTCTTGTGTAAAATCTTTAAATAAATGAGGAATACGAGGTTGTTAGATGACAGGTATAGGGAAGATTAGAGGGTAACTGGATAGGTGGCACAGCCTCAAAAGCATGGGCTTTTCATAAGAGGGGCAGTTCTGTAAGGAGGCTCTGGGGAACCAGCATACCAGTGAGCCCAAACCATCCTACTTTAAGTTACTTGGGGGCTACAGAAGAAAAGAGGCATTCTTAGTTGGGTTTCAGCTAGGACAAGGTGTATATGAGTCTGCTGATGACTCAGGGCAGGATACTCGACTTAAGGGGTGGGTGGTAGGTGGGAAAGAAGTACAGATAACATTTTGAGTATTATATACAGGAGAAGGTAGATGACAGGATGTGTTTACATTTTGGATCATGACCCAGAGAAAGGGATGAGAGCCATTGTGGCTTTAGAACCATATTTTCCTCAAGCAGTTTTCAAACGTTTGTTCATAAATCATCTGAACGTTTTTTGAAAACCATCCCCACTTCATACATTCTCTACCTTCTCCAATAAATTTTTTTAAAACTTATTTTTATTTTATTCATTTTAGAGAGGAGACACAGAGAGAAAGAGAAAGAGAGAAAGAGACAAAGAGGGGAGGAGCTGGAAGCATCAACTCCCATATGTGCCTTGACCAGACCAGTGCAGGGTTTTGAACTGGCGACCTCAGTGTTCCCAGGTCGACGCTTTATCCACTGCGCCACCACAGGTCAGGCCTTCTCCAATAAATTTTTAAAGTTTGCATTTTGATTTTTATCAAAGTCCTAAATGGAAACAGATATTATGCCCCAATTAGTCTAATACCAGGAAGGTTTATTTATAAGGGGGTTACTTACAAACGTGGGAGGAGTGTTATTGAAAGCACTGGGGATGGTGCCCTGGCCTCGCTCAGCTGCAGTGAAGCTGTTACCACCCATTTTCACAGGTACAAAGGATCATCTGAGCCATATAGAGGAAGCCACCTTCTGTTGAAGGTCCTCATAAGGAAAGCACTGGAGGAATTATATACCTGAATCTAACTCCTTCCTTTGTTCTTCTGGGGCTCCTCATAGGTTGAACCCAGTGGATGCCTGAGGGTAAAGAAACTGATACAGGTCAGCCTCCTAGGGCTGAGATTAGGGTGGAGAGTGGATCTAGAAGGACAAGTGGAAGATATCTGGTGTACTGTCCAATAAACCTAAACATCAAACTGTAAAGTTCTATGGAAATGTATACAATTATGTATGTAATCACTATCAAGAACTAGAATAATAGAATATTTCCATCACCTCAAAAGTTTGTCTGTGGTCAGTCCTTTCTCTTCTCTCCAGCCCCTGGCATCCACTGATCTGTTTTCTGTCACTGTAGTTTCATCTTTTACAAAATGTTATACACATGGGAACATGTGGTATGTAGCCTTAACAATCTGGCTTTATTTTATTTAGCATAATGCTTTTTAAGAGTACTCCACATTGTGGCATAAGTAGTTCATTGCTTTTTATTGCCAAGTAGTAGTACATTGTATATAATCCATTCACTAGTTGAAGGACATTTGCATTGTTTTTCAGTTTTTGGCAATTATGAATGAAGCTGCTGTGAATATTCACGCTTAGTATTTTTTTAAAAATATTATTACTCACTGAGGGAGGCAGACAGACAAGACTGTCGCATGCACCCAGACCTGGACTCTGGAAAGCCCACTAGGGGGCGGTACTCTGCCTATCTGGGGCATTGTTCCATTGCTCAGCAACTGAGTTCTTCTTAAGGCAGCCACGGAGCCATCCTCAGTGCCTGGGGCCAACTTGCTCCAGTCCAGCCATGGCTGCAGGAGAAGAGAGAGAAAAGTGAGAAGGAGAGGGGCAGAGAAGCAGATTAGTGCTTCTCCTGTGTGCCCTGACTGGGAATTGAACTCAGGACTTCTATACAATGTGCCGATGCTACCAGTTGAGTCAACTGGCCAGAGCAACACATTTAGGTTTTCATTTTATTATATTTAAATTTTCATTTTTTTATTTTTTATTTTTTTATATTTAATTTTTATTGATATTAATTTATTGTGTTTACATAGATTCAAGTGTCCCACTGAATATCTGCCACCCCGCCCCCCGTGTTCCCCTCGGCATCCCCCTTGCACACCACCTCCCAATGCCTTCCCCTCTTCCCTCCAGGATTTGCTTTGCTGCTCTCTATAACACTGTGTGTGTGTATATATATATATATATATATATATATATATATATATATATATATATTATATATATATATATATATATATATATATATATATATAAATTTCACTAATTTTTTTACCTTCTCTGATCCCATCCTCTCTTCTACTTTCCCTCTGACTGCTCTCTCTCTGGTTCCTTTGATCCCGCCTCTACCTCTATTTTGCTCCTCAGTTCACATTGTTCATTAGATTCCTCAAATGAGTGAGGTTATATGATATTTTTCTTTCTTTTGTCTTATTTCACTTAGCATAATAGTCTGCAGCTCTATCCATAAGGTCGCAAAAGGTAAGATTTCCTTCTTTTCACAGCCACATAGTATTCCATTGTGTATATGTACCACAGCTTTATAATCCACTCGTCCACAGATGGACACTTGGTCTGTTTCAAGATCTTGGCTATTTATCGTAAACAATGCTACAGTAAACATGGGGGTGCATTTCTTCTTTTGAATCAGTGATTTGTTGTTCTTAGGATATATTCCTAAAAGGGGGATGGCTAGGTCAAAAGGCAGTTCCATTTTTAATTTTTTGAGGAATCTTCATACTGTTTTCCACAGTGGCTGCACCAGTCTGCATTCCCACCATTAGTGCAGGAGGGTTCCCTTTTCTCTTCACCCTCTCCAGCACTTATGTGTTGTTTTGTTAGTAAGTGTCATTCTGACTGGTGTGAGGTGGTATCTCATTGTGGTTTTAATTTGCATTTCTCTAATGATTAGTGAAGTTAAACATTTTTTCATATGCCTATTGGCCATCTGTATGTTCTCTTTGGAGAAGTGCCTATTCATTTCTTCTGCCCATTTTTTGATTGGATTGTTTATCTTCCTGGTGTTGAGTTTTATAAGTTCTTTATAAATTTTGATTATTAACCTCTTATCAGACATATTGTCGAATATATTCTCCCATTGTGTGGTTTGTCTTTTTATTTTGTTCATATTGTCTTCAGCTGTACAAAAGCTTTTTAGTTTGATATAGTCCCAGTTGTTCATTCTGTTCTTCATTTCACTTGCCTGTGGAGATAAATTGGCAATTAATATTGCTGTGAGAGAGGTCAGATAGCTTACTGCCTATGTTTTCCTCCAAGATGATTATAGTTTCACGACTTACATTTAAGTCTTTTATCTATTTTGAATTTATTTTTGTGAATGGTGTAATTTGGTGGCATAGTTTCATTTTTTAGCAGGTAGCGTCCAATTTTCCCAACACCATTTATTAAATAGACTGTCTTTGTCCATTGTGTACTACTGCCACCCTTGTCAAATATCAGTTGTCCATAAAGGTGTGGGTTTATTTCTGAGTTCTGTGTTCCATCCATCTATATGCCTGTTCTTATGCCAGTACCAAGCTGTTTTGAGTACAATAGCCTTGTAGTATAACTTGATATAGTATAACTTGATATCAGGAAGTGTGATACCACCCACTTTATTCTTCTTTTTTAAGATTGCTGAGGCTATTTGTGTTCTTTTCTGGTTCCATATAAATTTTTGGAATATTTGTTCTGTATCTTTGAAGTATGCCATTGGTTTTTTAATAGAAATTGCACTGAATTTATAAATTGCTTTGGGTAATATAGACATTTTAATGATGTTTATTCTTCCTATCCATGAACACGGTATATGCTTCCACTTGTTTGTATCTTCCTTGATTTCTTTTATAATTTTCCAAGTACAAGTCTTTAACCTCCTTGGTTACATTTACTCTTAGTTTCTTTATTTTATTTGTTGCAGTCGTGAAGGGGATTGTTTTCATAATTTCTCTTTCAGACGGTTCATTGTTGCTGCATAAAAATGCCTCTGATTTCTGAGTATTAATTTTATATCATGACACCTTGCTGAATTCATATATCAGGTTCAGTAGTTCTTTTACTGAGACATCAGCGTTTTCTGTGTACAGCATAATGTCATCAGCAAATAATGATAGTTTTGCTTCTTTTCCAATTTGGATGCCTTTTATTTATTCTTCTTATTCGATTGCTGTGGCTAGGACTTGCAGAACTATGTTGAATAATTATGGTGAAAGGGGGCACCCCTGCCTTGTTCCTGATCTTAAGGGGATTGCTTTTAATTTTTGCCCATTGATTATGATGTAGGCTTTGGGCTTGTCATAGATGGCCTTTATCATGTTGAGGTATGTTCCCTGTATTCCCACTTTGCTGAGAGTTTTGATCATAAATGGGTGCTGGATTTTATCAAATGCTTTTTCTGCATCTATTTATATTATTATGTTGTTTTTCTCCTTCCTTTTGTTTATATGATGAATCACATTGATTGATTTGCAAATATTGTAACCGCCTTGCCTCCCCAGAATAAATCCCACTTGATTATGATTTTTGATTTTTTTTCATGTATTGCTGGATCCGGTTTGCTAATATTTTGTTGAGAATTTTAGCATCTAAATTCATCAGGGATATTGGCTTATAGTTTTCTTTCTTTGTATTGTCTCTGCCTGGTTCTGGAATGAGGATTATGCTTGCCTCATAAAAGGAGCTTGGAAGTTTTCTCTCCTCTTGAATTTTTTGAAATAGCTTGAGAAGGATAGGAGTTAGTTCTTTTTTGAATATTTGGTAGAATTCACCTGTGAAGCCATCTGGCCGAGGGCTTTTCTTTGTTGGGAGTTTTTTTATAACTGTTTCAGTCTCATTTCTAATAATTGCTCTGTTTAGGTTTTCTGATTCTTCTCACATTTAGGTTTTTGTGTAGACATAAAATGTTTTCATTTTTCTTGGGTAAGTACCAAGGTATGGGGCATGATCTTAAATGCTTGCAATGGTTAAAATTTCCATAATTTTCTGTAAATACTGACATTTTAAAATAAAACTAAATGCAATTTAAGTATCATAGTGATTTCTTTTAATCTTTTTATTGCAAAATAAAACGGAGAAAACCACACTGTATAATATATAAAATATATATAAGTTTAGCTTAATGATTTGTAAGAGCAGCACTCTTGTGACCAACACCCATTCCAAGACATAGAATTTTGCCAGCCACTTTAGAAGGTCTTCCATTTGTCCCCTCCTGTACCCCCCAAATTACTTTTTTCTGTCTTTTATTATACTCTTTTGATTGCAAATGTCATAAATATTTGTTGTTGACTTTAATGCATTAAAAAAATAATACCCTGTTTCTGGCCAGTGGCTCAGTAGGTAGAGTGTTGGCCAGGTTTATGGATATCCTGAATTTGATTCCTGGACAGGGCACAGGAGAGCAACCCTCTGCTTCTTTTCTCCTTTCTCTACCCCTTCTCTCTCTTTTCCTCTCCCATAGCCAGTGGCTCAATTGGTTTGAATGAGGCCCTGGGCGCTGAGTATAGCTCAGTTAGTCCCAGAGCATCAGCTTCAGGCACTAAAAATAGCTCAGTACATGAGCATCTTCCCCAGATGGGGTTGCCAGGTGGATCCTGGTCAGGACACATGCGGGAGTCTGCCTCACTATCTCTCCTCCTTTCACCTTAAAAAATAAAAACCTTTTGGAAATTGTATTTCTGTTCTATTTCCTCTTCAGAATTTTACTGTAATGGATATATTTATGTTTAGTCTTTTAATACTCATTCTTTTCATAATTCTTTGTACAAAATATGCAAATAAATTCATAAACTTATTTTTATTTTTAGTGAGAGGAGGGGAAGGCAGAGAGAGACTCCCACATGCGCCCTGACCGGGATCCACTGGGCAAGCACACTGAGGGCGATGCTCCGGAGCCATTTTTTAGCACCTGAGGCAGAAGCCGTGGGGCCATTCTCAGCCACCAGGAGCATCTCACTCTAATCGAGCCTTGGCTGCGGGAGGGGAGAAGAGAGATGGAGAGAGAGAGAGAGAGAAGCGAGAGGGAGAGGGGTGGAGAAGCAAATGGGTGCCTCTCCTGTGTGACCTAACTGGTGTCAAACCCCGTGACATCCACACGCCGGGCTAATGCTCTACCACTGAGGCAAATGGCCAGGGCCTAAATTCATAAACTTTTTAGAATATTTTTTAATTATAATGTTCTGAATGTTTAAAAATTCTTGTAGATTGTTTGGGCAACACTTACCAGAGCATAATTGATTGAATATGAATGCTATACATTTTAAGGCAAATTAATTGAAAATGTACCTCTTAATGACAATGACATGGGTGGAGTTTTTTCAATTAATTCATATATATATATATATATATATATATATATATATATGTATGAATATCATTGCTAGAGTAAGAAAAGTCTTTGGTGCCTGACCAGGTAGGTGGTGGTGTAGTACGTAGAGCATCAGCCTGGGAACCTGAAGATTCAAGTTCAAAACCCTGAAGTTGCCAGCTCGAGCGCGGGCTCACTGACTTGAGTGCCAGATCGCCAATCTGAGCGTGGGATCATAGACATGACCCCAAGGTTACTGGCTTGAGCCCAGAGGTCACTGGCTTGAACAAGGAGTCTCTGGTTCAGCTGGAGCTCCTGGTCAAGGCACGTCGTACAAGAAAGCAGTCAGTGAACAACTAAGGTGTCGAGTTGATGCTTCTCATCTCTGTCCCTTCCTGTCTGTCTGTCTCTCTTGCTAAAAAAAAAGTCCTTGGCATTTTTATATTATTTTTTAGTATATGTAAATACTGAGAAACCATATTGATAAAAATAATGGACAGAGTTGTGTTATAGCAGTTTCTATTTTGAAAGCAATAATTGGGAAACACCTGATATGCAAAAAATTTGTCCTCAACGTTAGAGTTATTCAGTTACTAAGCACAGAAGCCAATAATAGTTTACATAATTTCTTTATAGATTATGTTCCAGAGTTTGAGCAATGTACCGTAGTAATATTAGAGATAGGTGAGTGATAGGCCATTATTCACATTGTGGGAGAAGGATTAGTTACCAGTGAGATGTTTTTGGACCAGAGTACATACATGCAAAGTTGAGGATTTAGAAATGAATTTCCTTAAAACTTAATTGTGTTTTTTTTTTTAAATTTATTTTATTTTTATTTTATTCATTTTTAGAGAGGAGACACAGAGTGAGAGAGAGAGAGAGAAAGGGGGGAGGAGCTGGAAACATCAACTCCCATATGTGCCTTGACCAGACCAGTGCAGGGTTTTGAACTGACGACCTCAGTGTTCCCAGGTCGACGCTTTATCCACTGTGCCACCACAGGTCAGGCAAACTTAATTGTGTTTTTGACTGACTGGTAGCATCTACCTGGAATGCTGAGGTCGCAAGTTCGAAATCCTGGGCTTGTCTGGTCAAAACACATATGAGAAGCAAATATGAGTTGATGCTTCCTGCTCTTCCCTCCTCCCCTCTCTCTTACACCCTCCCTCTCCTTCCCTCTCTCTCTTCCTCTCCTTTCCCCTCTCTCCCTCTCCCTCCCCCTCCCCCATCTCCCTCTCCTTCCCCTTCCTCCCTCCCCCTCCCCTTCCTCCCTCCCCCTCTTCTTTCCTCCCTCCCTCTCTCCTTTCCCCCTCCTCCCTCCCCTCACTTCCTCTGCCTCCCCTTCCCCCTCTTCATTATCCCCTCTCCCCCTTCCCTCTACCTCCCTGTTCCCTCTCTACTTTCCCTTTCCCTTTCTACCTTCCTTCTCCTCTCTCCCCCCTCTCATTATCTCCCCCTCCGTCCCCCCCCCAGTCTCTCCCTCTCTTTTATCTCTCTCTAAACAGAAATCATCTAAAAAAAACCCACAACCCTTATTGTGTTTATATACAGTGTGTCCGTAAAGTCATGGTGCACTTTTGACCTGTCAGAAGTCAAAAGTGCACCATGACTTTACGGACACACTATATATCCTTTGGAAGGTGTTAGTATCACTAGAGGTCTGTGGGTTCCATGTACCTGTTTTAAAGAGTTAATTGCCACTAGAAGGGAGGCACACTGGTTGAGGCATTGCTGGGGTGTGGGGTGTGTTTCCTGTTCTATTGGTGAGCAGAGATGGCCAGCTGGAGCAGGGGGCCACAGGAGCCGGTGGACTATGGTGGTTGGCAGACAGTTGGCAGTAATGCTTTCAACAGACTATGTGGATGTGGGATGAGGAGAGGTTGAGTTAACTTGAACTGCTGTATAGTGTGCCCAGTTGAGTAGCATTTTTGAAGTTTTATGTTTATTTTTTATCTTTTAAAATTAAATGTAAAATTTGTGTTGATAGGTATTCTCTATAAAATATTAAAATGTTTTAAATTACTGTTGAAGTTTGTAAGATTTTTTAAAGTACTTTGTACCTTTCAAATTTTTTAGTACAATTGATCCACTGAGGAAGATGTGACAGTTTTTTCTGTGGCTTTTTAGATTGCTCTGGTCAAGAGCCACCTATCCTTGTTGGCTGTGAAAAGAATCAGCTTCTTTTCACAGAAGCAATTTTTTTTTTTTTTTTTAATTTTAATGAGAGAAAAGGGAGGCAGAGACAGACTCCCACCTGCCCCAGGACTGACCTGGATCCACCTGGCCAGCCCACTAGGGGGCAATGCTCTACCAATCTGGGGCATTGCTCCATTGCACCTGAAGCCATGTTTTAGTGCCTGAGGCAGAGGTCATGGAGCCATCCTCAGCGCATGGGGCCAACTCACTCTAATCCAGCCATGGCTGCAGGAGATGAGAGGAGAGAGTGAGAAGCAAGAGAGGGAGGGTTGGAGAAGCAGATGGGTGCTTCTCCTGTGTGCCCTGACTGGGAATTGAACCCGGCCATCCACACGCCAGGATGATGCTTTACCACTGAGCCAACTGGCCAGGTTTGCAAATAATTTCTTGTATAGCTTTCCATAGTCTTTAATATACATAGCATCACATCTTTGTATCATCACACACATCACACAAATGGGAGCATAATGCTGTGTGTCTGATACATGCTGTATATATAGTACTGTACCTTTAAAAATACTTAAGGAAAGATTTTTAAAGATGTGCACTTCCTTTTATTTTTAGATCTACTTATTTATTTTTTTAGCAGCTTCATGTTTTTCCATTGTATGGAGGTACTTTAAACTAGTCGTAGAGATATTTTGGCTGTTTTTAGTCGTTTAATACTACAAATAAATGCTACATTGATTTTTCTACTTCTGTTTTTGAGCATCATGTCTCAGTATAGAAGATGTTTCTAGAAAGGGAATGAAAGGGCACATATTTAAATTTTCAATTGATATTGCTAAATTCCCCACTACCAGTGTAATTTTTTTGCATCCTCCTCCCATCAGCCAACTTTGCCAACTGAAAGGTAGAAAAATGTTTATTTGGGGGTTTTAGTTTTTTAGGATTTGTACATCTTTATTTGTATGTATGTATGTGTGTATATGTATGAATTTTCTTTTCCAAGTGAGAGGAGGGGAGATAGACAGCTTTCCTCATGTGTCCTGACCTGGATCCATCTGGCAACCCCCATCTGGGGTGATGCTCTTCCCATCTGGGACCATGCTCTCAACCAAGCTATTTTTAGCACCTGAGTCAGAGGCCCCTTGGAGCCATCCTCAGTGCTGGGCCATTGCATCAAACCAGTTGAGCCATGCCTGCAGGGGGTGGAGGGAGAGAAAAGGGGGAGCAAGAGGGGTGGAGAAGCAGATGGTCGCTTCTCCTGTGTGCCCTGACTGGGAATTGAACTCGGGACTTCCATATGCTGGGCCAACACTCTACCAGTGAGCCAACTGGCTAGGGCCTGTGTGTGGGTATTTAAATTTACAAAAATGATAATCATGCTGTTTTGTACCTTACTCTTTCACTTAATGTATCTTGGGGATAATTTTCTGTCAGTATATAGAAGTTTTCTTTCTGGCCTCCCTTAATTTTTATTTAAAATACTGCTGCATGATTTGTCAATTTCTGTATGTGCTGTGAATTCCTTAACCAGTTCCTTGTTAATGTCAGGCTTTGGGGTTGTTTCCAGTGCTTATTATTTTTATTTTATTTTTAAGTTGCCTTATTTTTCAGACAAACACCACTTAAATGTGTGACCATCAGCCAGTAACTTATGCCTTGTGGTCATTTGTAGAATAGTATACAGGCTCACATTTCCTTATCTGAAAACTTTGGTGCCAGATTTGTCTTGGAATATAGGATTATTTTTAAAATATGGATACTATATATTTTACATTAACACTCAAAGACGGTGTTTCTTCATAAAAAGAAAATAACCACCTATGTAGGATACATACTATCAGTAGCCTCACTTAGGAGGGAGTGGTCAGGCTTTGCTTCACAGTGGATTATGAGAAAACTCAGTTTTCAGAACTTTTTGGATATTGGAATTGTGGATACAAACTTAGGAACTTGGCAATAGTAACTTCCTTACATGGTTGCTATGAGATCAAATGAATTAATAGATAGAAAGTACCAGGAAGAGGACCAGGCACATACTGAAGGTTTAGTAGAAATCAATATAGTTCTACTTTTACTTTGATTTTTCTCTCCAGCTTTATTGGGATATAATTGGCATTAAAACGTTATGTACTTGATTTTTAATTGTGAATGAAATAAAGTATCTTTTCATAATTACACCTTTTTATTTAATTTACTATTGCCTATGTCTCTATGTTCTTTTTCTACTGGGATGTTGGATTTATCGAGGTGTAAGAATTCTTTATACATTTTACAGAAATTAGCCTTTTACATATTCCTAATGACTGTTGAGTGCTTGTTTGTTATCAGTATAGTTTCTTTGGTGATGTCTGTTCAGATTTTTTGCTCATTTTTAATTGGGTTTATTTTCTTGTTGAACTTTAATAGTTTTTTATATATTCTGGATACAGGGCTTTTTATCAGCTAAATATGTTGCAGACATTTTTTCAAAGTGTGGCTTTATCTTTACATTGTCTTTTGCAGAACAGTAGTTATTAATTTTAATCAAGTTCCATTTTATCAGATACTTTTTTAACAAGGGAGTTCACTCTTTGTTGGACAGTTCTAACTGATCTTTAATGTTCTTGCTCATCAGTTCTTTCTTTTAATCATTTTTTATTTTTCAATTACAGTTAACATTAGTTTCAGGTGATTAGACCTTGCATAACTTTTTTTTTTTTAGACAGAGAGACAGATAGGGACAAACAGTCAGAAAAGGGAGAGAGATGAGAAGCATCAGCTCCTTGTTGCGGCATCTCAGTTGTTCATTGATTGCTTGTTTATTGACTGCTTTCTCATGTGTGCTCTGACCTGGGAGCCAAAGCAGAGCGACTGACCCCCTGCTCAAGCCAGCTACCATGGGGTCATGTCTATGATCCCATGCTCCAGCTAGTGAGCCCACCACGCTCAAGCAGGCGACCTCGTGATCTTGAACTTGGATCCTTCACGTTCCAGTCTTTCACTCCATTTACTATGCCACCGCCTAGCCAGGCACCTTGCATAACTTGACACTGTACATTGTTATGAGAATATTATTGACTGAATTTTCAATGCTGCACTTACATCCCCTTGCTTTTTCTGTAACCACCACTTTGTATTTCTTAACCCTTTCACCTGTTTCATGCATCTCTCCCCAACTGCACTCCTGTCTGACAACTGTCAAAATGTTCTTTCTTCTATCTATGAGTCTGTTTCTGTTCTGCTTGTTCATAGATTTTGGTTTTTTTTTTAGATTCAGTTGTTGATATGTATTTATTGTCAGTTTATTGTTCATATTTTCTATTTTCTTCCTTCTTTCATCTTCAGAACCCTTTAACATTTCATATAATACAAGTTTGTTGGTGATTAACTCCTTTAGCTTTTCCTTGTCTGGGAAGCTCTTTTATCTGTCCTTTGATTCTAAATGACAGCTTTGCTAGGTAGAGTAATCATAGTTGTAGGTCCTTGCTTTTTATCACTTTGAGTATTTTTTTGCCACTCCTTGGCCTGCAAAGTTTCTGTTGAGAAATCAGCTGACAGTCTTATGGGTGCTCTCTTGTAGGTAACTAACTGCTTTTTTCTCGCTGCTTATAAGATTCTCTCTTTGTCTTTAACCTTTTGCATTTTAATTATGATGTTGTGTCTTGGTGTGGGCCTCTTTGGGTTTATCTTGTTTGGAACTCTCTGCTTTCTGGACTTGTATCTCTTTCCTTCACCAGATTAGGGTAGTCTTAGTCATTATTTTTTTCAAATAGGTTTTCAATTTCTTATTCTTTTCTTCTTCCAGAATTATGTTGCAAATAATTTACACACTTGAAGTTGTCCCAAAGGCTCCTTATACTGTCCTCATATTTTTGGATTCTTTTTTTATTTTGATGTTCTGATTAGGTGTTTTTGCTTCCTTATATTCCAAATCACTGATTTGATTCTCAGCTTGATCTCAGCTATTATAGATTTCCTGTAAATTATTTATTTTGTTAGTGAAGCTTTTACTTTGTGACATTAAGACAATGGGATGCTATACAGTTATAAATATGATGTAGTATCATGTTAAGTGACATTTCATAGACCTTTGTCTAAATCCTTAGCTAAATACTAAGGATTTCCATAGGCATTTATTCATAAAAAATTTTCTTTAGTAACAAAGTAAAAGAGTCTAGTCTAGGTCAGTAGTTTTTGAACAGGTGAGAAAATTAAAGACTTCATGAAAACTCCCAAAGTTAGGGCTCTTGCGTAAGCTCTAAAGAACTAGTTTAACCAGATGATACTAGTTTCTAGACTCAGCTACTAGTGCTCTTTCCACTTGTATAAAAGCAGTGGTATCGTTTTTTCATATTTGATTTTAGACTTGGCTTTGCTTATATGCCTTTTAAAGTATCAGATGTCATAGCTTATAATTTTTGGTTTTTAGTGTTTTGTGCTTAGTGGGTTGGTACTTCTGAGATTATGAAAACTGTAGTTCCTTGTCTTCAGCTGGGAAGTTCCTGAGAATAAAACAAATACACCTAAAATTAGGTTAGTAAATATGAATCTTATCAAGTTAAATTGTAGTTAAATCCATTGGGGTAGCATTAACAAATTAAGGTGCACATTTTAAAAATTTTTTATTTTTTGGCATAAACATTTGCTATTGTTTTTCTACCAATGAGTGCTAGGAGAATTAATCATAATATTAGTTTGAATCGTATTTTCATCTCATTTAGAAAGGTTAACAAAAATGTCTCTGATGATAAAAATTAAAGGCAACGAAAATGAATTCCTCAACTACAAAATGAATAGACAGATTAAGATTTACTCCTAGCTGATATGCATAAATAGGCAATTAAATCAGACTTTTAAAAGGAAAGTTTGAAGTCCTATGACTTTGAAGACTTGAGGAATGGAAGCAAACATGGCTAAAGAAAGGTAATGCTAGGGCGGTTTCTAGACAGAGCTGGCAGGGCTGATGGACTGTCAACCTTACACAAATACAGATGCCGGAATGTTTGCAGTTATTGTGTTACACTGATTTTATTCTACTTAAATATGTTTTCATTTAAGCATTTTTATTTGCAAAACCATTATACCTCTGAGGTTTGGCTGAGTCATTTATATGTTATTTTGAATTGATCTAGTTTGCTTAGCATTACTGAAATCTATTGGTTTTATTGTAACAATTTTAAGGGATGCCTAGGGAGAGGTCTCTAGAAGATATGAGAATTATATATGCATCCTAAAAAGGTGGAAGAGGAAATGTGAAATACATAAACATTGATTTTACTATTTAAAATAATTGTAGTCATCAAGATTCATTGATTCTATGCTATGTAGTAGTCAACTATCCTTGTTATTTGTGTGCTGTTTGTTTATTGACTTTTACTTTGATGTCACTCATTTTTAATTCTGACATAATTCTTAATTTTTATAGATAAAATGGAGAATTTTAGTGATGATTATGAAAAGAATAGTCACCATATTCACAAAAATGCTGAAGACAGTACTAAGAAACCCAATGTAGAAACTGTAGTGGCTTCTGGATACAAAGTGGATGAAATCAAGGAAACAAATGATACTTGGAACTCTCAATTTGAAAAAAGATCAGACTCTCCATCAGAAATACCTCTGATTAAGGGAACTGTAAGAACTGGTTTGTATGAATGGGATAATGATTTTGAAGATGTCAGATCAGAAGATTGTATCTTAAATTTGGATAGTGACCCTCCTTTGGAGATAAAGGATGAGGATTTTAAAAATCCGTTGGAAAATCTAAACGAAGGTATTGAGGAAGACATCGTACAAAGTGTTCTTAGGCCAACCAACTGTAGGACGTACTGTAGAGTCAATAAAGCAAAATCCTCACAAGGAACATCAAATTTTGATAAGCTGTTAGATGGCACCAGTCAGGCCTTAGCCAAAGCAAACAGTGAATCAAGTAAAGATGGCCTGAATCAGGCAAAGAAAAGCAGTGTAAGTTGTGGGACCAGTTTTAGAGGGACAGTTGGACGGACTAGAGATTACACTGTTTTACATCCATCTTGCTTGTCAGTCTGTAATGTCACCATACAGGATACTATGGAACGCAGCATGGATGAGTTCACTGCATCAACTCCTGCTGATTTGGGAGAAGCTGGCCGTCTAAGAAAAAAGGCAGATATTGCAACTTCAAAGACCACTACTAGATTTCGACCTAGTAATACTAAATCCAAAAAGGATGTTAAACTTGAATTTTTTGGTTTTGAAGATCATGATGAGACAGGAGGTGATGAAGGAGGTTCTGGGAGTTCTAATTATAAAATTAAGTATTTTGGCTTTGACGATCTCAGTGAAAGTGACGATGATGAAGATGATGACTGTCAAGTGGAAAGCAAGACAAACAAAAAAAGAACTAAAACAGCTCCATCATCCTTGCAGCCTGCTCTAGAAAGCAATGATAATTCCCAGGACAGTCAGTCTAGTACTAATAATGCAGGTAAGACTTCTTTAAAAAATTGTCATAAATGCTTTTTAGATCTAAGTCAGCAGCTGCTTAGTTTTCTCCTAGATACTTAGTTTTAACTTATTTTTAATTTTAATAGGAGTACTGTTTAGAACCACAGATTGCCTTATCCAAAGGTACAACCTTTTAAATGTTAATAATAAAATTTCACATTGTAAGGAGCCAGTTTTTGATTGTGGAGTCTTTTCATTTGTTTTTAAATTTTATTATTAGCATTTGAGAATTAAAGAGTATGTATGTATATTCAGGGTTAATAGCCTTTTTTTTTGTATTTTTCCAAATTTAGAAGTGGGGAGGCAATCAGACTCCCACATGTGCCTCACCGGGATCCACGCAGCATGCCCACCAGGGAGCAATGCTCTGCTTATCTGGGGCGGTCCACTGTGCTAGAGCCATTCTAGAGCCTGAGGCGGAGGCCATGGAGCGGTCCTCAGTGTCCGGGTCAACTTTGCTCCAGTGGAGCCTTGGCTGCCAGAGGGGAAGAAAGAGTCAGAGAGAAAGGAGAGGGAGAAGGGTGGAGAAGCAGATGGGTGCTTCGCCTGTTTGCCCTTGCTGGGAATCAAACCCGGGACTTCCACATGTCAGGCCGACGCTCTACCACTGAGCCAACTGGCCAGGACCTAACAGGCATCTTGATGTTTCACTTTTGAAAATTCAAATGGAGGTTCTAGCAGGGGAGCGCAGCTACTCGTATACCCTTGACCAAAGAATGGTCCTCTCCTCTATCGGGGAAGGTCGTCCTCTTTGACCAAGCGCGCAGCTTCGGGAGGGACGTACATGGAGCAGTGAGGGAGGAAGGGGACACCCGCCTAGCCAGCCAGATCAGCCGAATCAACCTTGGCGATCAGTGAGGTCACAGATGTCGCAGCCAGATCACCCTCACATCCGAAAATTCAAATGCATTGGAGACAGAAGGATAGATTTTTGGATATTTAGAACTAGTCTGGTAGGTTGTTGTAATGAGGGAAATATTAGAAACTTAAAATTGATAAAGAACCTTTGCATTTGGCTCAGAACTAAACTAGTAAATGTTAAAAACATTCTGGAGAGATCTTAAGTTTGAAGTTAGGTTTAAATTGTAATCTTAATTATCCTCTTAAATTGACGATAAAATTGAAAAGTGATAGTTAAGTAATTTTCATTCTTAATGATGAAAATTTAATTTGTCTCTTAAGATAGTAGGACCAGTAATGCCTAGAGGTCCTCAAGGAGTTAATAGTCTTGACTGTGAGAAACAAACAAAAGAAATGGGTTAGTTTTGCTATAACTAAGTCATTACTTAACAAGGGCTTTGTGAAGTGGAGTGAGGAAGAATATGTGAAAGCCTCTGGGATACAGGGGCTATATTTGGCCAAATACAGTTTTTCTGTATTGGTTTACTTGTTAAATAAAGCTTTTGTCCTATTAGGGTCATAGAGGAATTACAATTCTAATAGTATTCTTCCACATAGGTTTTCTCATAGAGTGTAAGTCATACTAGAAACTACCTACCACTTTGCTTCACTTGGCCTAAAAATAGTTTTTCTAGTTTAGAATCACTCTTATCTAAATACTAGAATTATACAGGAGTAGCTTCTAAGGGCTCATCCCTAACTCCCTCACAGCAAAAAATAAATAAATAAAATAAGGGTATTGTCAGAATTATCAGTGTTGTCTTGAATCTCTGCTGGAGAACTCAGGTTTACAGGAACCTTTCTAGTTACTTGAGATCTGACTGGGCAGTCAGCTTTAAAGTTGCTTTAAAGGCTCAGGGGAATGATAAGTAAAAATGTTTGACACTGGAGCTCCTGTCTACTGCAATTTACTTAGCTCTTATGCTAACCTTGATGGCAAATTATGTTAATCTGCAGTTGAAAATCTGTGGCTGAAATTTATATCTTGGGATAATGTAACTTTTTAAACTTTAAAATGTGAATTTATTAGGCTTCCTTTTAAAAACTTTTAAGTTGAGCCTGACCAGGTGGTACCCCAGTGGATAGATGGAGTTATTGACCTGGGACCCTGAGGACCCAGGATTGAAACCTCAGGTTGCCGACTTGAGCAAGGGGTCACTGGCTTGTCTGGAACCTCCCTGGTCAAGGCACATGTGAAAAGCAGTTAGTGAACAAGTAGGGTGCCACCACTACAAGTTGATGCTTCTTATCTCTCTCCCTTCCTGTCTGTCTGTCTGTCTGCCTCTCACTTAAAAAACAAAACAAAACAAAAAACTAAGTTGATAACCAAATAAAAATTTTAAATTAGAGATATTTGAGTTGGATTTTTTAAAAATCTTTTGATTCATTTGAAAGAGAGGAAGCAAGAAGGGGGGGCAAGGACGGGGGAAATGCAGAGAGAGAAAGAAGCATCAGCTTGTTTAACTTAGTTGTTCCATTTAGTTGTGTTCTTCTTGATCGCTTCTTGTACATGCCCTGACCGGGGGTCAAACCTTCAACCTCTGGTGTGCTGGTTTGACACTTGCTACTGAGTCACCTGGCCAGGGCTGAGTTGGAATTTGGGTCTTCATGTAATGTATGAAATAGCAAACATTTTTAAAGTTTGTCCTAGAGAAAAGTTTTTCTATTTTTTTATTTTTTAAGTTTGAGAAGGAAAAAGAAAAAGAACATTTTTATAACCATTTGGGAAAGAATCTGATCTTTTGGTTAGTTTTGTGTGATGGTCCCCTAAATCACTAAACTACATTGGATTAGGTTATTTTGTATCTTTTGCCAAAAATAGCCATTTAATTCTTTTTAAATGTGGTCTTTGTAGATAAAAGTGGGCATTCTTTGAAGGCCAGCATTATTTTGTCCTTAAATTCTAGGAAAGTGTAGAAGTTAGATACCACTTGATAATTGTATATGGGTGTTTAAAGTAGGCCATGCTGATGTTCGTGTCAGTATATATCTAATGGTTACTTTGTGAAAGAATTGATTTTCCCATTTATGCAAAATAAAATGGGAGCATAGTAAGATTTCTAATTTTTTCTTGGGGGGGGGTGGGACAAGTATGAGAATGGGAGAATGAGACTTAATATTGTTGAGAAGATTTTTGTCAACTGTGTGGGTGCTTTTATTCCTTTATTCTCTTTTTTTCCCCACAGTGTGCCCCCTTTTATCCCTACCAAATGTTCATAGATTGTTTGGTAAATAATTTGAAATGTTAGAAAGCTAGCTAGTTTTGATTACCATTTCAGAAAACTTGGATTTTACAGAGGACTTGCCTGGTGTGCCTGAAAATGTGAAGAAGCCCCCAAATAAACAAGGAGATAAATCAAAGGAAAATACCAGAAAGATTTTTAGTGGTCCCAAACGGGTAAGTAAAGCATTATCCATGACTTGTAATATTTACTTATTATTGGAGGCGCCAAATCTTAATGTTTTTATTTGAAAATCACTAAAAGACATTATAGCAATTAAATTTTCTTGCAATGAATAAATGTAAGTTATTTTTAAAAAACATAGTAACCATTTTTTTGAAGTGTGGTAAAATGTGTTTATTATATGCAAAGATACAATTCAAGGACATTGAATACATTCACAGTGTTGTATAATCATCACTATTATCTATACCCAAAACATTTTAATCATCTCCAACAAAACTGTACCCATTAAACAATAACTCATATGACTTCCCCTTTTTACTCTCCTTCCTTCTGGTCCTGGTAAGCACTCTTCTACTTTCTATCTCTGTGAACTTGCCTGTTGTAGGTACCTTATAGAAGTGGGTTATTTCACTAAGCATAATGGTGTCAAAGTCATTCATGTTGTAGCCTCTATGAAAATTTCATACTTTTTTATGGCTGAATAATAGTCCATTGTTTATATATTCATCTGTTGGTGGATACCTGGTTTTCACCTTTTGGCTATTTGAGTCCCTGCTTCCAATTCTTTTGACTATCCATCTAGGAGTAGAATTTTGGGGTATATATGTTAGGTCTTTGTTTAACTGCCCAACTGTTTTCCACCTTGGCTGTACCATTTTACACTCCTACCAGCGATGCTTTAAGGTGCTAATTTTTTCACATTCTCACCAGCACTTATTTTGAGTTTTTTTTTTTAATAGCTATTCTAATGGCTGTGAAATGGTGTTTGCATTTTCCTAACTAGTGATGTTGATCATCTTTTCATGTACTTATTGGCCACTTGTTTATTTTGGAGAAAGGTCTATTCAGGTCCTTTGCCCGTTTTTTGAGTTGTGTTTTTGTTGTTGAGTTATAGGAGATCTTCATGCATTGTAGATATCAGTGCCTAATTCTGTGATGGCAAACCTATGACACGCGTAGCCATTTTCAATGACACATGGCTGCATACCAGAGAAGTATGGGGCCGCATGCCGAGAAGGATGTTTCATCCTCAGCTCTTGCACGGCCAGGGCAGTAGCCGAGGATAAAACATTTGCTGTGGTGTAGACACTCCCTGCCGGAGGTTTCTAGGCCAAAACATTTTTGTTATTTAAACTATAAATATCATGA
Source organism: Rhynchonycteris naso (assembly GCA_037038555.1). Taxonomy (NCBI): domain Eukaryota; kingdom Metazoa; phylum Chordata; class Mammalia; order Chiroptera; family Emballonuridae; genus Rhynchonycteris; species Rhynchonycteris naso. The sequence goes on along the minus strand of CM073001.1, from coordinate 82,871,774 downwards.
AATCATGGTTCTTTTCTCGAAGTGACACACCACCTGAGTTATGCTCGTTTTTTTGGCTAATTTTGACACACCAAGCTCAAAAGACTGCCTATCACTGGCCTAATTAGATACATAATTTACGAATAGATTCCCCCATTGTTGTCTCTTTACTTGCTCGATAGTGTGCTGTAGCACTTTATCTATTTATTTATTTATTTTTATTCAGTGAGAGGAGGAGAGGCAGAGACAGACTCCCACATGCGCCGTGACTGGAACCCACCCAGCGGGCCCACTATAGGGTGGTGCTCCTACCCATCTGGGGCATTGCTTTGTTGCTCAGCAGCCTAGCTCTTAGCTCCTGAGGTGGAGGCCGTGAAGCTATCCTCAGTGCCTGGGGCCAACTGGCTCCAATTGAGACATGTCTGCAGGAGGGGGAGAGAGAGAGAGAGAGATGTGAGAGGGTGAGTAGTAGAGTAGCAGATGGGTGTTTCTTCTGTGTGCCCTGACATGGAATCGAACCCAGGATATCCACACATTGGGCTGACCCTTTATGACTGAGCCAGCTGGCCAGCGCCCACAAAATTTTTAATTTTGGTAAACTCCAATTTATTTTTTCATTTGTTGCCTGTCCTTTTGGTGTTATATCCAAGAAATCATTGCCAAATTTGTCATGTAGCTTTTCCACTGTTATCTTTCTTTTTTTTTTATAGTGAGAGGAGGGGAGGCAGAGTCATACTCCTGCACGTGCCCCAACTGGGATCTACCTGGCAAGCCTACTGGGGGTGATGCTCTGCCCATCTGGAGCTCTTGCTTTGTTGCAACTGGAGCCATTTTTTAGCACCTTAGGCAGAGGCCATGGAACCATCCTCAGAGCCCGGGGCCAACTTGCTCCCTTGGAGCCATGGCTACAAGAGGGGAGGAGAAGAGAGAGAGATAGAGAAAGAAAAAAGAGGGGGAAGGGTGGAGAAGCAGATGTGTGCTTCTCCTTTGTGCCCTGTCTGGGAATTGAACCCCAGGACATCCATACGCAGGGCTGACACTGGACCACTGAGCAGACTGCCAAGGCTTCCATTGGTCTAAAGCTCTAAACTTTATTTATTTGTTTGTTTGTTTATTTATGTGATGGAGACAGAGAGAGGGACAGACAGATAGGAAGGTAGAGAGATGAGAAGCATTAATTCTTTGTTATTACTCCTTAGTCTCTGTAGTTGTTCATTGATTGCTTTCTCTTATGTGCCTTGGGGAGGGGGCTGCCGAGGGAGTGAACCCTTGCTCGAGTCAGTGACCTTGGGCTTTAAGCCAGTGACCTTTGGGCTCAAGTCTGCGACCTCGCACTCAAGCCGGATGAGCCTGCATTTAAGCTGGTGTTCTCAGTGTTTCAAATGTGGATCCTCCGTGTCCCAGTCCGACACTCTATCTGCTGTACCACTGCCTGGTCAGGCAAGAATTTTATACATACTTTTAAATCTTACATTTAAGTGTTTGATTTATTTTGAGTTTATTTTTGTATGTAGTGTTAAGAGGCCAACATAATTTCTTTTTTTGATATGGAACTCTTTACTAATTTGCATGTCACTCTTACACAAAGGCTGTGCTAATCTCTTTCCATGAGGTTTTAGTATGTGTACTACCAAAGCGAGCATTATGTATGTCATTTTAATATGGTTCAGCATAGATATTGAGAATAATTTGTTTGCTTTTACCTTTTTATTAAAAATGTTTTTACTTAGTTTTTTATGGTGTTAAATATATTTGCTATTGTGAATTACATTTAGAAGTTGTCTAAACCTTTTGTAGATTGAACTGATTTTAAGCAACTAAAGAATGAGTGTCTTTTTTTAGCTTCATTTTATTTTGTTCTATGTTTTATTTTTTTTAATTTATGTAAAGAGCCAATTGGGAATCTTTTCAGAGTAATTGTGCTATTATGTTCCTGCTCCCCCAGGTGCCCAACCCCCATGAGAATAAAAAGTGCTTAATGCTAATAATTTCAACAGTTAACTTACTCTGGGGCTAGGTGCTTGGGTAACATGGTATAAAGACTAAAGTCATTAGTGCTAAGGTGAGGTTTTTTGGTTTATTGCAAATTGCGTGTGACAGGTATTGATTTCCAGAGCAACAGTTAAAGCAGTTTTTTTTGTCTGAGGACCACTTTACAGTCTTACAAAAATTATTGAGAATCCCCAATCGCTTTTGATTATAGATCAGTATTTATCAAATTAGAGAAGTGAAAACATTTTAAAAATATTTATTAGCATTTTACCTGAAAATAACAATAACTCATTACATGTTAACATAACATTTTTATGAAAAAGTTTTCTTAAAAAAATAGGATAACATTGTTTTACATTTTTTGCCACTTTCTTTAAAGTTTCACTTTGTAAAAAAAAAGCTATATTCTCATATCCCCTTCAGTCAATGTATTTCATTATGTTGTTTTGGTTAAAATATATGGAGAAATCCAGTCTCACTTAGATACCTGGTTGCATTTTCAATAACCTTTTCAGGTAATTGTAAACATTATTCTTTGATACTATACTAAACGTAACAAATGGGAGTTCTTAAACATTAGGTGCAACTTGTGATCTAAAACCATTCTAATGAACTTTGCATGCTGTGACATTAAAATCTGTTGGTCTGTCTTGTACATTGAATGGATCTTTTATACACATCTGCTTTGTAACATACATTGGTCATTTGTAAAATTGTGGTTATACTGACTTACATAAATCAAATGGGCTCACACCTCATTAAACAATATCAAAAAAATCACATTGATATTACTGTCAAATTCATCAGAAATACTTTTAAGTATTGGGAGTGCATCAAGTTCACCGTGGTAGTTAAAAGTTCTACAAATTTTTATTTGTTACTTAAAAGTTGAAATTTTTTCATTGGTAAAAATTACTTCAAGGAAAATGACTGACAGCAAGAGGCCCACTTTGTTCATTTTGAGAAAATCTCTGCCTAATACTCAAGTCTGTGTAAACAAAGTTTGTCAGTCTTTCAAATAAAAGAATGATGTTTCTGATAAAAGTGACTAAGTTTAGCTTGCAACTTGAGCAATAATGTTTTTACTTGAACACAACCACCACACCCTATATATAGCAGAAGTATTTTATGCGTACTTGTTTTGTCACACGGAATATTAGTGTACTGAAGGGTTGTAATTTGATAAAATTAATACTTTTTTATCCATCAAGGGCTTTATCTAATGTGAAGCTGGCATTTTATTTTTTTAAATTTTCATTTATTGATTTTAGAGAGGGGAGAAAGAGAAAGGGAGGAGGGGAGTAGGAAGTACCAACTCATAGCAGTTGCCTCTTAGTATCTTGATGGGCCAAGCCCAGGGCTCTTAACCAGCAACCTCAGCATTCCAGGTTGATGCTTCATCCACTGAGTCACCACAGGCTGGCGTTTTATTTTTTAACTTTTAACTGTCAGGTATGTGGCAGTGAAGAATATGACTTTAATACATTTCAGAGTCCCTGCCCTGATGTGTGATAAGGCACCAACAGCTTTACTTACCATTGCTTTTGTACTCTGTACAGATGTCAACATTGTGTAAAAGGCAAATAACATTATTACCTTGAAAATAGTTTTGGCTCTACAGACAATGCTCAAAGTTTTATGAACCTCTAGGGATACATTTTGACAACTGCTGATTTAAAGTAATTCTATTTTATTTTCCTCGCTCAACTTTTCTATTATGTAAAAGTTTAAATAAAGAAAATATATAAGAATGATAAAGCAAATACTCATCCCCCTACCTAAATCAATTTCCAGTTAACATTTTGACATAATTGTACCTATATTGTTGGTCGTCCCCCCTACCCCCCGTTTTATTTAGAATTGAGTTGTAGATAGCATTTCTTAAGAAAAAAGGACAGTCTCATACCTAACTGTGGCGATACAATTATTGTACTTATTTCTCTATTCTTGAGCACTCTTCTCATCTTTTAAAAATTTCTCGTGGAACTGAAATGTGTTTTAAGGAGCCCAGTATATTTGTCTTGTAGAATGTTCCATAATCAGAATTTATGTGATTGTTTTTGATGTCAATGTGAGCTGTTACACCACTATATTAAAGTAGTATAGGTTCAGAGAACACTGGAAGTTAAATCTGAGAAGTTGGATTAGGCTCAGGTTAAACATAGTTTGGCAAGAATACTTCAGAGTGTTACTGTATGTGTTGCTTCACATCAGAAGCTACACAACACATGGTATCCTACTCTTAATATTTCTTAACTACCTAGTGAAGGTTGGGATGACCAGCTTTCTCCAAAATAAAGGTACATTTTTCTTGCACTACTCTGGTACCATGTGAATATCCTGTCTCCCATTATTGTTTTACCTCATCATTTTAGCATAATTTTCTTTTTTAAGTGAGAGGAGGGGAGACAGACCAACTCCTTCTGCATACGCTCCATCTGGGAGCCACCCAGCAAACCTAGTTATTTTTAGCACCTGAGGCTGACCTTTGAGCAACCAAGCTATCCTCTGCGCCTGAGGCTGATGCTTGAACCAGTCAAACTCTACTGATTGCAGGAGGGGAAGATGGAGAGTAGGGGGAGAAGGAGAAAGAGGGAAGCAGATGGTCACTTCTCATATGTACTCGATGGAAAATCGAACCCGGGATGTCCATAACACTGGGCTAACGCACTGACCCCTGAGCCAACCAGCCAGGGCCATAATTTTTTTATTTTTTGAAACACACAGACACCAGAAGGGAGAGAGAAGTGAGAAGTATCAACTCATAGTTGCTTTCACTTAGTTGTGCATTGATTTGATTGCTTCTCATTTGTGCCTTGACCCAAGGCCAAGCCAGTGTCCCCTTGCTCAAGCCAGCGACCATGAACTTTTCATACCAGTGACCTTTGGGCTCAAGCTGGTCAGCTTTGGGATTGAGAGTACAATATACAATGTACCCACTCCAGCCTGCAACCCTTCACTGATTAGCCTGTGCTCAGAGTCAGTGACCCCAGGGTTTCAAGCTGGTGATCTCGCTTCATCCACTGTGCTACCTTACTGATCAAGCCTGCATCATTTATTACACTGACAGCTGCAGAAAGGAATTTTCTAATTGCTGTTTCTTTCCACATTTAATGACTGGAATTCTGGGCCCTGGTCAGTTGGCTCAGTGGATAGAGTATCGGCCCAGCTTGTGGATGTCCCGGGTTTGATCCCCAGTCAGAGCACAAATGAGATGCTATCATCTGCTTTTCTTCCCCTCTTTTTCTTCTCTCTCTCTCTCTCTCACAGCCAGTGGCTCAACTGGTTCAAGCATCGGCCTCAGGCACTGAGGATAGCTTGCTTGGTCTGAGCGTCAGCCTCAGGAGCTGCAGCCCCAGACAAAGTTTGCTGGGTGGATCCCAGTTGGGGCATATGCAGGAGTTTGTCTATCTCTCCTCCTCTCACTTAAAAAAGAAAAACAAAAAACTGGAATTCTATAAAGAGGAGTTTACACCCCCCCCCCCCCCCCCGCTTCCCCCTACTCTCTTGATCACTACAGCTAGTGCTCAACTTACGACCACGATTGGTTCCGACAGACCGGTCGTAACACGATTTGGTCGTAAGTTGAGTAGGCTATATGTACGGTACTGTGAAATGATGTTATAAAAATTTTCAAGTCATATTTTATCATAATTTTCTCATTGTTATATATCATAATTTTCTTTGTTCATTTTGTGCCATTTGTACCATCTCTACACCATTTTGTTTCTTATTTTTACATTTGTCAGGTTTGAGTAAAACACTGCCTTACCAGTACAACTGGTTTAATATTTGCAAAACATACAAATTATAAAATACAGGTGCATACAAAAACTGCTCCAGACGTGGAGCAGTCGAGGCTAGCGATTGTGGTCGTAAAGTCAAATAGTCGTAAGTTGCATAGGTTGTAAGTCGATCAATACCTGTATAGACTCAAACATTTTTTACATAATAAACATTTATAATACAGTGTGTCCGTAAAGTCATGGTGCACTTTTGACCATGTGACTTTACGGACACACTGTAGATTAGGCTAGTGTGAACCATTTCAAGCTATCATCTCTGGTGTCCTTTGATATAACCCCATCTTCTTTGAGTACTCTTTGCTATCTGGGAAAAAAATTACCCAGACTCATCTTGTACCCATTTTCAGTCATGGAATCAATCATCCATTTATTCAAGGATCCATGTGTGCGTGTGTGTGCGTGTGTTAGTACTTAGAAACCAGACCTGAGTGCTGGATTGCATCTAGGCTCTTTCAGATATGTTGAAAAATAAACGAGTTTAATTTCAAATTTAACATAGACTTTTGTTCTTAGCTTACTTGCTTTATCCTACAGGCATACATTACTTTTAAAATTATAATAGTATTACTATGAACAATAAATATTTCCAGTTCTTTTTGTCTTTATATTATTTCAATTAAGGATGAAGTAATAGTGATGTGTTCTAAAGTTTTGAAATAGTTTTATCTTGTATGCTTATGTTAATTCAATATTCCTTTGTACTTATTTGTGTTCAGTTTTTAAACTTTGTTTTAAACTTAATATTGGAGTTATTTCTTTGCTAGTGAGTAATATAGAAGGCAGTGGTACATGTACTTGACCCAATTATGAAGGAATCTCTCTGGCCTAGAATAAAATCAGGTCATGCAACCTAGTAAGCAGAAGACCTATTTACTGTTGATAGGTAATGTCAGAGGAAATATTGCTTATCTATAAAAACAAAAGAACTATGGGATTGACTCATTTGAAAGATGCAATATGGGTAAAGCTCTGCCTTAAAACAGTAGTCCTAAACAACATTTTATTCCCTGGAGAGGCTTAATGTTTAATTTTCTTTTCATCCTCCCATTGAAATATTTTTCAAGGCCCTTTAATTTTAAGGAGAATTATGTCAGAATTTTAAAATGTCAGTATTAACGACTATTTAGATGGAGCAGTAAGCCTCAAAGATCAAACTTTGATCCTAGATCTATAGAACAGTGGTTCTTAACCTAGGTTCTATCGAACCCTAGGGGTTCGATGAGTCGATCTCGGGTTTGGAGAAGCCTCTGCCACGGAGGCCAGAATAAAGTAATACCGTAATTTGTTATGAGTTCATGCACTTTGTTGCTTTTGTTCTTTGAGCAAGGTGATGTTCATGCACGGCTCATTTTGTGCACCAGTAAAAAACATACCTATGTCTTGAATTTGGAAAAAAAAAATATTTTATTTATCACTAAAGAAGGGTTCGGTGAATGCGCATATGAAACTGATGGGTTCGGTACCTCAAAAAAGGTTAAGAACCACTGCTATAGAATAAAAAATGCTTTAGAACCCATGAAAGTTAGGTATTTTTAATATCTTTAATTTATTCATTTTAGAGAGGAGACACAGAGTGAGAGCGAGAGAAAGAGAGAAAGGGGGGAGGAGCTGGAAGCATCAACTCCCATATGTGCCTTGACCAGACCAGTGCAGGGTTTTGAACTGGCGACCTCAGTGTTCCCAGGTCAGTGCTTTATCCACTGCACCAGCACAGGTCAGGCGAAAGTTAGGTATTTTATGTAAATGTCTAGGTATAGAGTTTAGAAGCCTAAGTCAGGAAGAGAGCAACAAGAAGTTAAGCAGTATAAAATCTCTATTGTTTGTAAGAAATAGGTCATTCATTTGCCTTCAAGACATTAAAAGACTACTTAAAAGATACTAAAAAGAAGAGAACCATTGAGAACCAGAAGTAGTAAAATTTTACCTACTGCTTGTTTGGGACCAAAAAACCAACAGGGTTTTTGGAGTTTAGATTTTTGGGGGACAGAGGTGTGGGGAATTGGCTGTAAGCTGACAGTCTGCCCAACCCCCCACCTCACTTGCCTGATTAGGTTGCAAAAGGCTGTTAAGCTGGGGTGCTGGATTGTTTACACTACCCCCCATGTTTCCTGGAAAGACTGGAGGCAAGTTTCTTCTATCCTTTGTTTGCTGTAAAGTTAAGATGATATGTATGGTGGGGGTTTTCTGCACTCAACACAATTAAGAGTAAAAAGAGAAATTCTTCAATGTATTGACGAGGAAATGAGAGTTTGCCTTTCAAATATATGCCCAAACATTGAAGAAATCACTAGGACACATCAGGCTCATGTTTCTCATAAACACAAGAATGAAAAATTTAACACATTCGTGCTGGGACCTGCTGAATTTACTAAATCTTACTAAGAATGTATCTATATATATAAAAAGAAAACTTTTTTTTTGTTTTTTTTAATACCTCTTTTTTATGAATTCTAAAAAGCATAACTCAAAAGTAACATAAAAATGTTTTTTAATGTCAGAATAAATTTAATTTTGTCATAATTATTTTGTTTACCATAAAAGCATGCTTGGACTTTATATTTTTTCTTTAATATTTGACTTAATTATTATAACATATTTCTCAGGAATTTGTATATAGTGTGCCTACAGTTATTTGTAGGATTTTAAATGCACCGTGACTTCAAAAAGTTTGAGAACCACTGCATTAGAGGAACCATGTGGCATTTTATGAGATTATTTTGTAGGATTTGGGGAATATAGGGATTTAAGTTGAAATTTAAATGAAACTGAGAGGCTCAGAGCAAACAGGTGCTGTCTGTGAAGAGCTCAAGATCAGATCAGGTCAGGGCTGCAAAGTGGACCTTGGGGTCCTGTTTACTTGGGAGCTATGATGTTAAAGTAATTGTGAAATGTTGTATTCGGAAACCCCTTATTTGAAGCTCTCTCTCCAGAGTCACTTAGATTCTTCGAAAGAGGGGAATATTTTAATCTTACAGATATGATTTCAAACAACAAAGTGTCTGATAGCTTATGGTTTTAGTAAAGAAAGTTTCACTGTGCATAAGCAAGCAGTAGTAGTAGTCAAGGAACAGTGTTTTTTTATAACACTCAACATCTGTAACTTGTAGTATGCTCACTTTGTTAAAGATGGTGCTGCCCATGTGGATGCCCATTGCCCAGGTGATAATATTAGTTGCCCTTCTTGCTTGGGATGGGCGTAATTATACTAATGTGTGTTGGGGGAGGGCTTTCTGGCCAAAAGGTTTTAAAAGAGAGATCACATTGTTATTCGGGGGAAGAGTGATTACGTTCTAAGAAGAGCCCTTAGATGGGGCAGGGAAGCCACGTGGAGGAGGCAGCCAGAACGGCGGATTAGGAGAAGGAATGGGGAACAGATGTGAGTAAGGCTGGTGAGGTAGAAACTTTTGATTCTAGGAAGCTCGGATAAGTCAGTGGTTTTGGGAGCCCTGAATGGGAAGGGAAGTATTTCCTGCTGTGTATATTTCTCACCTGCCAGGTGCGAGTTAGGATAAAGGTAATGGCCCACCAGTTCTTATCTCTATTGTTTCATTATTGTCTGTCCGAAACAAATGTGAACCTGCATGGGCCAGGCGGCTGTGCTGTGATGGTGACCGCGGCAACTGACCATACACCCGTCCTTTGGAATATATTGTTCCTATTGTCTTTACAGCTGTTATTTTCTGTTAATCTTGTCTCATGAATGGCAGAGCAGAGTTTTGCAGTTATAGTTAATTTTTACCTTATCATATACATTTATTGGGCTGGATGACCTAGTCCCAGTGTGCATGAATATTCTGTCCAACCTTTTTATTTTTTTCAGTTTTTTTTTTCTCTTCGTTTTACTATAGATAGTTTCTGTTGCTGCATTTTTATGATACTCTGCAATTTCTAACCAGCATAATTTTCTTCTCTTAAAGTTTAGTTTGGATCTTTTTTTTTTTTTTTTTTTTTTTACAGAGACAGACAGGAAGGGAGATGAGAAGCATCAATTCTTCGTAGCAGCACCTTAGTTGTTCATTGATGTCTTTCCCACATGTGCCTTGACCAGGGGGCTGCAGCAGAGTGAGTGACCTTGGGCTTCAAGCCAGCGAGCATAGGATCATTTCTATGATCCTACGCTCAAGCCAGCGACCCCGTACTCAAGCTGGTGAGCCTGTGCTCAAGCAGCAACCTTGGGATTTTGAGCCTGGGTCCTCTGCATCCCAGTCTGATGCTCTATCCACTGTGCTACCATTTGGTTAGGCAATTTGAATCTATTTTATAGCTTTTTGGTTACTTAACATATTCAGTGTTTCCTCTTTTTTAACTCTTTTTACTGAAGAATGTAAGAGTAAATTGAAGGAAAAAAGAGAAATAGTAGAGAGGTTAAAGAACAGGAAAATATACCAAAATTATTAATAGAAATCATTTAAAAGAAGGGAGATATTCTACAACAGATTAAGAAAATTTGAATTTCTTTTCACATTAGACATTGTTTTCCACAATCAGCTAACAGATATTACTGTATCAAACAAAGATCAAGATACATAGAGTTAAGGGGTAAACCTCATTTAATAAGGATGATGTGAGATACTGTATTTTTCATGATAGGGTAAGATACAACATATTGAAGGTAAAGCAAATAGTTCAGGTCAAGGAGAAATAATTTGGAGTAAATTTGTCATAATTTGGCTAGTGGAGCCTTTTCAAGCTGGCTCTTTTGTCGCTGTAACATGCCATCATTATTTGAGCATTTCCTTTTTCTGGCATAACACAATGTTCCAAGTTCATCTTGTACCTGATCTGCTCCAGCCCTAGAATCAGAGCTATTTTCTGAGGATTGTTGCATTTAGTGGCATATAATATAGCTGCTGACCAAGATCTGAGCTCTAGATGTGCTCATCTCCTCCGTCCTATTTAAGCAGATGGCGATAAGAAGCATATACATGTATATGCAGATAGATCCCTGCAAATGTACATATTTGTTACAGAAATTGTGAATCCATACTATTTCCAATTCTAATCCATCCCCCCACAGGGTTCTTTCTTACCTTCTGTCTTAACCCTGAATCCCAGCAACATCAACATTTTTATTCAATCCTATAATAAAATCGTTACAGAATGTCTTTGTCCATTTCACTACAGTAAATTTAGTGTGTTCAGCATTTCTTTGCAATCCTGCACGTGCCCCACTTTACTATATATCCTCTTGACTGAGGATATATAGTCAGATACTTTGTTCCTAAATTACTGAGATTAGTTCTGTCTGCTTGCCTCCTGGTTTGTCTTTCTGTTTTCCCTTTAATGTGTTTACTACTCATTTGAATTACAGTTAAGTTTCCCCCTTCCATTCTTATTGATTTATTTTTTGCATATGTTATCATCAACATGCTTCCAAAAGTCAAAATGATACAAAAAGGTAAGTTCAGTGTAGGGTCACTTCATTGAGATATATTCTGGCCTATCATTTACCTCTTGTAGGGAATCAACTTTGTTTTCTGGTTTATCCTTTTTGTTTCTTTTTTAATAAAAATTAGTGCAAAAGTTCTTATTTTCTGTCATTCTTATATAAATAGTAGCATCTATATGTGCTCTTTTGCACTTTGCTTTTTATTTAGTGATAACTCTTAGAGATTTCTAACTCTGAGATAACTCTTTTGGGGTTTATAGAGATCTTCCCCAGAGTATGTATACTTACAGTTTTTTAAAATTTGGCTTTAGACTGTATATTTTTTTCTTTAGTTTGTGTCTCTATTCTCTTACACATTGTTTATATCCTCCTTTAAATTTTTTCTTAAAGTTACATGTATAGGTTATGTATGTACAGTAAATCTTTACTTAGCATTGTTGATAGTTTCTGCAACTTGAAGTGAAATAATGTATAACAAAACCAATTTTACCATAGTTTAATTTATATAAACAGGGGGTTAAATTCCTATGGCATCTCATCAACATTATAATGAAAGGATGTTATTGGAAGACCTATTATATATAATTTCAGTGTTGGCAAAATTGTGTATACCTAGCACATCCCCATTATTTGGTCATAATTTTAGTTGGAGATTGTTCAAAGGTTGTTTTAAGATTTGGTTCAGCCTGACCTGTGGTGGTGCAGTGGATAAAGCGTCGACCTGGGAACACTGAGGTCGTCAGTTCAAAACCCTGCACTGGTCTGGTCAAGGCACATATGGGAGTTGATGCTTCCAGCTCCTCCCCCCTTTCTCATTCTTTCTCTCTCTCTCTCACTCACTCACTCACTCTGTGTCTCCTCTCTAAAAATGAATAAAATAAAAAGAAAAAAATTAAAATGTGAATGATCTTTTAAGAACAGAACAATTCTTTAAAAAAAAAAGATTTGGTTCAGTTGCTGTAAAAGAAATTTCAAATTATTTTTTAAACAGGTAGCTATTGGCCCTTGGCAGGTAGCTCATTGGGTAGAGCATTATCCCTGCATGCCTAAGTTCTGAGTTCAAACCCCAGTCAGGGCACATATGAGAAGCATTCAGTGAGTGCACAACTAAATAGAACTAAGTGGAACAAAGAATTGATGAGTTGATGCTTCTCTCTTTCTCTATCCTCTCCCCTTTTCCCCCTCTCTGTCTTCCTTCCCTACCTCCCCTGTCCTCCTCTTCTCTCTCTAAGTCATTGGGGAAAAAATAGCTTATTTTTCTAGTTTACCAGTACTTAGGTGTTTTTTGTGGATTATTTTCAAGTTGCTGTATTATTGGGGACCAGCTTCCTCTGTGGTGGTGGTCTGCCATTTCTAGAGTATTGAAGAGCATAGAGGAAATGAGAAGAGAGAGGCACAATGAAGAATCCTAGACGACCAAAACCCGAAAGGTTACTGACTTCTGTTCATAAATCATTGACTAGAACTTGGTCGTGTGCCCTCATAAACAGTAAGAAATTTTGGATGATCAGGGCGAGCGTGTGTCCAGTTAAATATTCTTAAAGTAAAGTGAAGGGGATAATGAATAATCTTTAGCCACAGGTGTCTTAATGTGTTCACAGTTTCTCTTCTCATATTTTTTAAGTTTGATGATCAACCCACCAATACAGCTGGTCCATTATATATATATTTTTTGGTCTATTATATATTTAATGGTATTTTTAATTGTAAAATGGGACATCTATTTCAGCTGATATTTTCTTCATGTCTTATTCTCATATCTTTATATTGAATTAAATTCTAAGTTGTATTTTCACAAAGTGCCAAGTATGAAATTTTATGCTTTGTTATTTGGACTTTTTAGAGGTTGTGTTCATATTATGCTCCTTCAAGATGATATTCTGATGTGACAGTGGTTTGCTTTTGTAAAACTTTTTCTACCAATTATACTTTTGAAGTTAAACTTACAGAACTGAGTAGTAGTATGCATTGTTCTTCAGGTAGATAGGAGTTGACAGCTTTTTCATAAAAGCAGCAACTGTATCTTTAAAAGGTTTATCTGTAGAACTTAATTGAATCAGACAGAAAAGAAAGGTATTTCAGCTCTATTTCTCTTGTACTGGTGGATTGTATTCTCTTCATAGTGCGCTGTATTAACATCTTCTAAATGTCTAGTTGTTAGCATTACCGACATTCTTGGTTTTAGTTTAGATATCTGCAGATTTTCCTCAACTATTTTAATCCTCTGGATATTTAACAAATTTTATTTTAAGTTTATTTTTATTGTAGTTTAGAACAATATACAATTATATGCTTATGCTAAAAAGTTCTAAAGAACTAAAGGCATTCTAATCTTTGTAAGATTTTCTTAAACTTCCTCAGTTGCTAACCACCCATTTTAAAAAAGAAATCCTTAACAATTCTTTAAAATGCCAAATTCAGATTTTTACCTTTTGAACTGCCACCAAAATGCCTCCCTCCCTCTCTCTCAGACATACACACACACTGTATTGTAGCCCATTGTTTTTCCACAGCTCATTTCTTTGTAGAGCATGCTGATTGAATTACTGGTGAGAGTGTGATTCTGTTCTCATATTTTTGAGTGGGTAAGGCTGAATGAATTCTGATTAGCTTGCTCTATGTGTTCTCATTGAGAACATAGTCTTCTTTGAAATTAAGGAATCTATTTGATAATGTTTAAATTCATATGACTTAAAAGCAGTTATTCTAATTTTTTTGCCTTTTGGGAACCAATTTAACAGATCATAACATAATGTCATTTCTTAGCTTCTCATGAAGGAGCTCTTTTTATCTGCTTTATAATTGTGATTCAGCACACCAGTCTTAACTGCAGGCTTGGCATTATAATTGTAAAAACTGATTTTTTTATCCATTATTTTTATAGAAAGTGGATTCTCTGTCATGGATAAATGCTCCATAGGTCTGTTGTTGGCATATTTCTTTTTTAGCTGTAATAGAGTGTTAGTTACATTTCAGGTTCTCTTTGTCATACTTTGGATAATTGAATAGTTAAGAATAGTATATTTAAGATGACTAAGGCTAAAATATGTTTATTCTAAGTTTTAGAATATTTCTAAAGGGCTTTTTACTTAATTTGTTCTAAATATTTTTCTAATTAAATTTCAGAACAAACAGAATTCTCAAATATTTTAACACAGAAAAGTTAAGGAATCTGGTTAATATGAGCATTTGTTTTTGAACAAGAATTAAATTAGTAAGATAATATACAAGCATGATGGTACAATCAGAATGACTCAGTTAGAACTTAGCTAGGTTGCTAAGTGGTAAGGATGATTTTCGTTTCCCAGGAAATGTTGATTACTATATGATATTTTTTCAGATACTCTATGTACATAGTCACTTGCACTGCGTGACATTAGCATGTAACAGTGTTGTGTAGTTTTTGTATACAATTCATTAGGTGTGTGTGAATTGTCATACCATTTTGGAATAATGTAAAGAGCTCAGAGTTGTTCATTGTCATGTACCAGTGGCCCCCCTTCCCCAGTGTGTATTAACCACATTCAAATATTTTTTTACCTCACTAATTTTAGATAGTAGGATATATTTTCATCTGCTCTCTCCTTGTAATAAACTCTATATTAACTATATACAACTTTTTCTTCTTCTTTTTCCAAGTGAGAGGAAGTAGAGAGACAGACTCCCACATGTGCTCTAACTGGGATCCACCCGGCAACCCCCATCTGGGGCTAATGCTCTGCCCATCAGGGGCCGTGCTTGCAACTGAGATATTTTTAGTGCCTGAGGTGGAGGCTTCACAGAGCCACCATCAGCAACCAAGGCCGATGCGCTTGAACCAATTGAGCAATGGGAGTTGGAGGATAAGGGGGGGAGAGAGAGAGAGAGAAGGGGGAGGAGAGATAGAGAAACAGATGGTCACTTCTCCAGTGTGCCCTGACTGGGATTTGAACCTGGGACATTCACACACCAGGCTGACATCCTAACATTGAGCCAACTGGCCGGGGCATTTTGTTTGAGAGAGACAAACAGGAAGGGAGAGAGATGAGAAGCATCAATTTTTAGTTGGCATCACTTGAGTTGTTCATTGATTGCTTTCTCTTCTGTCCTTTGACCCGGGGTCTCCAGCTCAAGCCAGCACCCTTGGGGTTTTAGACCTGGGTCCTCAGTGTCTCAGGTCTACACTCTATCTACTGCACCACCACATGGGTCAGGCATGTACAACTTTCAATTTACAATTAAGGAAAGTTCTGATTCGATCCACTTTCTTTTAGATTACTCATTAGCATTAAAATGGTGAAACATCATATAAAACTTTAAAATAGCAGTATTACTAAATCGCCTTGTTCAATAGAATAAGCAGAAAGTTCATTGAATGTGTCCTTTAATATAATTTATTCAGTTATTCTGTATCTATAACAGTTTGAAGAAAAAACTTTTTTTAATATTTATTGATTTTAGTGAGAGAGGCAAGGGGGCAAGAGAGAGAGAGAAAGGGGAACATCAGTCTGTTCTTGTATGTGCCTTAATTGGGGATCAAATCAGCAAACCTCTGTGCTTTGGGATGATACTCTTAACAAATCGAGCTATCTGGCCAGGGCATGAAGAAAGTTTTCATTGGGGTCAAAACCACAACATGAGATTACCATTTTAGGAAACTTTTTTTTAAAGATTTTATTTATTGATTTTAGAGGGGGAGAGAGGCAGTGTGGAGAAGGAGCAGGAAGCATAGTTTCTTCTTGTTATGTGCCTTGACTGGGCAAGGAAGGGTTCTTGAACTGGCAGCCTCAGCACTCCCAGTGGATGCTCTATCCACTGTGCCACCACATGACTACCCCCTAAGGAAACTTTTAATGTACAGTACAGTATTATTAGCTGTAAGCTGTAGGCACAGTGTTGCAAGAGAGATCTCTAGAACTTTTTCATCTTGCATGACTGGATTCTATACTCATTGAACAGCAACATCCCATTTCCCCTCTCTTGCTATTGCTGACCACCATTCTTTCTGGTTTTTTGTTTTCAGTTTTGACAACTTAAAAAGATAGTTCATATAAGTGGAATCATGCAGTTACTAACTAGTTCTGTGACTTATTTAGCATAACATCCTAAGGGTGTCAGCTGGTGGTCATTAAAGCCAATTCAGTGCCAACAGGAACCCCCAATTTGGGGGGCCATGAAGAAGGAAATTTGATTCAGTGCAAACAGTGATGCAGCATGGCTATGAGGCTGCTCAAGGGCCAAGTAGCCTTGCTGCCAAGCCTGTCTTCAGCTAGGTAGCTCTGTGACGGTCTACTTCCCTCTTCAGGATTCAGACTACCAGGAAGAGTGTACTCCCCACACCAGAGAGGTGCTAGCTTGTATGGACAGACAGCAGTGCCCCTGGGTCCTCATTGGTCCATTCTCTGGCAAATAAGGACCAGATCCTCACAGTTTGATTAGCCTAAGGGGCACAGCTCTGATTGGAAGGGGAAAGCCTCAATGAAACAATGCAGACAGGAAGTTTAGCACAGAGGCTTCTGCAGTTTGCTTGAGAGGTCTCTGGAAAGAAATGGCTGCTAGGCTCTGCTTTTATTTACTTATTTATTTTGAGCCCAGTTAGCCACTAGGAGTCCTTCTTACAAGCATATCATAGAATTTCCTTTTATTTTATGTAATAATTTGGTGTGTGGGTATATTTAACATTTTATCCATTCATCTGTTGATGGCCATTTAGGTTATTTCTACTTCTTAGCTATTGTGACAGTGCCATAGTGAACATGGGAGTACAAATATTTCTTTGAGATCCTGATGTTAATTCTTTTCTTTTTGAGAGAGGGACAGGCAGAAAGAGATGAGAAGCATCAACTCGTAAATGCGACGCTTTAGTTGTTCATTGATTGCTTTCTCATACATGCCTTATCCAGGGGACTCTAGCCAAGCCAGTGACCCTTTGCTCAAGCCAGTGACCTTGGGCTCAAGCTGGTGACCTCGGGGTTTCGAACCTTGGTCCTCTGCATCCCAGGCCATTGCTCTATCCTCTGGTCCACCACCTGGTCAGGCTGATTTCAGTTCTTTTGGATAAATTCTCCAAAGTGTGATTGCAGGATCATCTGATAGTTTTCTTTTTAATGTTTTGGGGACCTCCATCCTGTGTTCCATAAAGGCCGCACGATTTAAGTTCCCACCACCAATGTTCATGGAACTGGTTTCACTTTGCATTGTTGCCAACCCTTGTTTTCTATTCTTTTGACATTGGCTGTCTTAATAGGTATGACGTGATATTGTGATTTCTTTTTTCTCATTGTGAATTTGATTTGCATTTCTCTTGATTAATGATGTTGAGCATCTTTTCATTACTAGTTTTTGTTGAGGATTTTATATCTGTATTCATCAGGGATATTATTCAAGGACTTTTGAAGTGAGTTAGGACAATATATCTGTCTGCTTTTTTATAATAATACATGTTAACAAAGTGTTTTCCTGTCAGTTATTCCATTTGTTTTTTTTATTCCCTGTTAGGTGAGTAGACCATATATTCCAGTATTCTTATGAAAATGCTAGGCTCAGAACTGCACATGAATACATAAATTATCACTAGTATTATTTATAATAATTAATACTTGTATTGCACATACTGTTTCAGGCATTCTTCTAAGTGTCTTATAGTTATTTAATCCTCACAACAATCAATTGCAGCAGAGTTATTAACTATTTTACAAATGAGAAAAATAGCAAGTAACAAGTAGTAGTAGAGCTTACTGTTTAACTGGATTTGTGTGTGTGTGTGTGTGTGTGTGTGTGTGTGTGTGTGTGGCAGAGACAGTGTCAGAGAGAGGGACAGATAGGAACAGACAGGAAGGGAGAGAGATGAGAAACATCAATTTTTGTTGCAGCTCCTTAATTGTTCATTGATTGATTTCTCATATGTGCCTTGACTGGTGGGGGGTGACAGCTGACCGAGTGACCCCTTGCTTGAGCCAACGATCTTGGGTCCAAGCTGGTGACCTCGGGGTTTTGAACCTGGGTCCTCCGCGTCCCAGTTCGACTCTCTATCCACTGCACCACTGCCTGGTCAGGCTAGAATAGTGGAAGTTATTACATAGTACTATTGCTTTAGACTCCACTGTGTTTTATAAAGTGGCATATATATCATATTTACCTTTATGGAATTGGAAAACTTTTAACTAATGGTATTCATTTGGTTCCAATATTCATTTAACTTAAATGAATATGGGTCTTTATCATTTGTCATAAGCTGCCCAGTTTCCACTGTGGGAAGAATGTGGGCCAAGAATTAGTAGCATGAGAAATAGAGAACATGTCGAATTAACTATGTTGATAAGTAAGTTAGTACAAGCCTGGCGAGAGGCATAATTTCTTCTCTTGGTTGGTAATAGTTTTCCCAGAGCACTGGTTGTCCATTCGGTGACATAATACTACTCTGATTCTATGCCTGCCATAGGCATGGGAGCATGGTGGGCATATGAGCCTGATACAATACTGTGTATTCTGCTCTGTCTAGAGTATATTTTATGCATTTAAATCATTCGTTGTGATTTTTCTTTTATTAAAGGAGGCAATTTTATAATGCAAAGTATGGAGACAGTTGACCTTTCTCTCATTTCTGTAGTCTCCTACAAAAGCTGTATATAATGCCAGACATTGGAACCATCCAGACTCAGAAGAGCTACCTGGGCCACCAGTAGTGAAACCTCAGAGTGCCCCAGTAAGTGAACTTTACTTTTTGTTTTTTCACTTTGTGTGTGTTTAATTTGCTGTCTTTATTCATAATTTGAATGTATCTGGTTTTCCTGTTTAACAATTTATTTTGGACTTCCTAACTAAAATTAATGGCTTCAGTTTGATTCATTGGAAAAATGAGAGTTATGGACAGGATTACAGAAATTTTTGTCCTACTAGCTTATAAATAAAAGCCTTAAAATTTTTGGATCACTTTTTCCTTATGATGCACATTTTGTGGAATTATGGTGTTTAGTTTTAAAGGACAAATTAGTTCATATTTGAACTTTGTATTAACTACTAAGAGCTGTATTATAAATTACATTCTACATAGATCTTACAGTGGCTTTGAGTGGTTAATTTTCTTTTTAGAGGAGAACTTTTTCCTACATCCCAGTAATACCTTTTAGTTCAAAACACATTTGTAAAAGATTCTTAGCAAATTATTTTCTTCAGAATAACTGGTAGGACCATATTAATACTTATAGATAATGCTAACATTTCAGTGACCCAGAGCTCTCAAGGAGTGAGATCTTTATAATAACAGAAGTTAGAGATCTTCCTAAAATATAATGTATAGTTAGTTCCCTCTCTTCTTAGGTTGAATATATTAAACTCATTTTACTAGTATAAAGTCATTGTGCATATTAATAATTATATACTGTGCTCTTATTTTGGTTATTTATTGCTATTCTATAAACTACAGATTACTGTGATTAAAAATTTTTTTTGTCTATCTGTTGTTTTTCTGTCCCATCTTTTTTTTTTTTTGTGACAGAGAGAGAGGGACAGACAGACAGGAAGGGAGAGAAATGAGAAGCATCAATTCTTTGTTGCGGCAGTTTGTTGTTCATTGATTGCTTTCTCATATGTGCCTTGACTGGGGCTGGGGGGGCTCCAGCAGAGCTAGTGACTCCTTGCTCAAGCCACCAACCTTGGGCTTACAGCCGGCAACCTTAGACTTCAATTGGTGGCCCTGCGCTCAAGCTGGCAAGCCTGTGCTCAAGGTTTCTAACCTGTGTCCTCTGCGTCCTAGTCCAGTGCTCTATCCACAGCGCCACCGCCTGGTTAGGCTGTTTCTAACTTCTTATCAATGCTATTTATGTGCGTAAATTGTGTTTTTTATTCCTTCGAATGGTCCTGGAGGTAAATTACAGATTACATGAAATGTAAGGTTAAAAAAGAACAGGAGGAATTCCTGAGTGATTCTTTTGTAAGTAAAATATATATTAATCTTACCTGCTAGTGAATGGAATATTAAAATATCCTTTAAGACCTTTCTGAGACTTCCTCTCATCTTTTTTTCTTAAGCTAAATTTACTAGGTAGAGGAGATTATATATATATAACTAACTGAATCCCTTTTTTAATAGGTGAGGCTGTCTTCAAAGGAACCAAATCAAAAAGATGATGGAGTTTTTAAGGCTCCTGCACCACCACCCAGAGTGATAAAAACTGTGACAATACCTACTCAGCCCTACCAAGATATTGTTACTGCATTAAAATGCAGAAAAGAAGACAAAGAAGTAAGCAGCTGTCAAGTTTTACTGCATGTGGATAGAGTTTTGCGTGTGACATTTAGCCTTTTAGTGTCTTGAACAAATAACAGTACTCTGATATTCACAGTTTTGAGTCACGAACTTATCCTAGAACTACCAGTGTTTTAAAAATGTATCTTGTAATTGCTACATAATAAATTATTTTATTGACTTTTAAATAAAGTACAGCAAGCCTATAGATTTAACTAAACATGCACATTCACAGTTACCAAAGAGGTGGACTTATTTTTTTCTTGGCAGTTATATACTGTTGTTCAGCACGTGAAGCACTTCAATGATGTGGTAGAATTTGGTGAAAACCAAGAGTTCACCGATGACATTGAGTACTTGTTAAGTGGCTTAAAGAGCACTCAGCCTCTAAACACACGTTGCCTTAGGTAAGCTCTTATATTTATTTGATAATTGTATGTATGGGATATAGCTCATTAAAATTTTTCAGGTGAATAGAGCTAAACACTTCTGATTTTGTTATTATGGATGTAGTTTATAGCCAGTAATAATAAGTTAAAATGTGATTGATTTCTTATAAGGGACTTGATTATACATGGACAAAAGAAAGTTGGATATTCATAGTTTTTCAATATACTATTATGGGCTTCAGTGTCCGGTTCTTGAAAGAAGTGTTAAGCCGGGCTAACGCTCTGTCACTAAGCCAACTACCAGGGAGGCCTTTCTCTTAATATTAATGCTTACCTAAACTACACTTTCATTACTTGTAGATTTTAGTACCTGTTGTAAGCCTTTAAATTCTATTTTAGTCCAGAATTTTAGACATGCAAGTGATTAATTTGATTCATATAAGCATGTTTTAGTTTGGATAATCTTTTGTATGCTATAATGAATTAACTATCTTGCTTTGATTGAATTATCTAGTCAATCAGAACATACCTAATCAAATATTATTTATAATCTTCATTATGAAAAATAGCTGAGACTTTATTTTAATTGTAGTACTTAATGTAAGAAATAAACTAACAATGATCATATATTTCTATAATATACATGATCCCATATTATACATAGGCAAATTTTTAATAATTCGGTTTTTCATGCTTTTTGTACTGTGATCTGTACAGGCAGTGTTTTGGCAGTCCACCCCCATTTGCTTGTTTTGGTATTGTGCAGACAAAATACTAATGTACCAGGTATATTCATTCTCCCTAACCTAGTCTGTTTTCTTCTAGTGTTATAAGCTTGGCTACTAAATGTGCCATGCCCAGTTTTCGAATGCACCTGAGAGCACATGGAATGGTAGCAATGGTCTTTAAAACCTTGGATGATTCCCAGCACCATCAGGTATTTTTAATTTTCTGGGATTGAGAATCATTATTTAAAAATTCTAGTCTGTTTGGTTATTGACAAATATCTTGAGTGGATATTCACATATAATATTTTCTAAATATGGGTTGAGTTTTATTTGCTAAATATACAGAGCTCTATGTCAGAAATTATTGCTTAGTCCATTTAAGATTTTCTCATGACATTTTTCCTCTTGTCAGTTTATAATATTAAAACATTATCAAAGCTAACATACTGTAATACTGAATATTTAATTCTATAAGCATTAATTTTTCTCTCATCAGAATGTACTGGAAAAGATTTTCTACTACTCTGGTAGTGATTTTTTTTTTTTTTTTTACAGAGACAGAGGGAGAGAGGGATAGATAAGGACATACAGACAGGAACAGAGAGAGATGAAAAGCATCAGTCATCAGTTTTTCATTGTGGTGCTTTAGTTGTTCATTGATTGCTTTCTCATATGTGCCTTGACTGTGGGGCAACAGCAGACAGAGTAACCCCTTGCTCAAGCCATGTGACCTTGGGTCCAAGCTGGTGAGCTTTGCTCAAACCAGATGAGCCCGCGCTCAAGCTGGCAACCTTGGGGTCTTGAACCTGGGTCCTCCGCATCCCAGTTCGATGCTCTATCCACTGCACCACCACCTGGTCAGGCGGTAATAATATTTTCTTAAGGCATTTTATATGGATATTAAATCTGGGACATAGCTCATTGTGAAAAAGAATTCATTTTGATTTTGATGCTTTCTCTTAAAATAGATAATAAAATTCAGTTTTAACATTTTTGAAGTTAAAATAATCATTACTAATTATTATCAATAATGAAATTTTGAGATGACGTTTTTATATTTTTGTTTAAAGAAATTGTTTCAAATGCAGAATAGGAGACATAATTTGCTACTGTGTCTCTTGAAACTGAAAGTCCTGTACTTAACCCTGAGTGAGGATAACTCCATCACCAAGTTGTAGCAGATACATAACAATGAGGGGGAGGGAAGAGAAGAAAAGAGAACTGTTAATTTTCAAAAGTAATATGCTGTGTAAGCATTTAGTCACTTGGTCTGAAATCTCTCTTTTTGGGGTTTAAAGTTTAAATCTTTACATAGTTGTGTTTCTCTGCACTGAAATAAGTAAAAGTACAGTATATCTCATATGTTGGAATATCCTAACATAAACCTTTTTGTTATTTTTTTTTTTTTAATATTAAGTGACAGGCAGGGAGGCACAGACTCTTCCTGCATGTGCTCTGACTGGGATCCACCTGACAAGCCCACTAGGGAGCGATGCTCTGCCCATCTGGGGCGTTGCTCCATTGCTCAGCAACCAAGCTCTTCTTAGCATGGGAGGCAGAGGCCATGGAGCCATTCTCAGTGCCTGGGGCCAATCATACTTGGACCATTTGATCCATGGCTGCAGGAAGGGAAGATAGAGAGGGGAGAGGTGGGGAGGAGAAGCAGATGGTCACTTCTCCTGTGTGCCCTGACTGGGAATCAAACCTGGGACTTCCACAAGCCGGGCTAACGCTCTGTCACTAAGCCAACTACCAGGGAGGCCTTTCTCTTAATATTAATGCTTACCTAAACTACACTTTCATTACTTGTAGATTTTAGTACCTGTTGTAAGCAAAGTGTGCTATCTGATTTGAATTATTTTGAGAACACATTTTATTTTTAATTACTTGGTTCAACCAGACTTGATTGGTTTATTTTAAAGAAATTGTGCTTATTTGGTCATCTTAATTTTATATATTGACACAAACTCAGTTGTGTTTATTTTATAAAGAAAAGTGGCATAAGTTTTTGCTACAACAATTTTAAAACACACATTATTGATTTTATTTACTGAAATTTGTTTATTGAAATTTGACTTTATTTAATAATAAAGAATAAGTGTGAGTATACTGTAGAATAGGATTATATAGTCAAAGCTGAAAAAAAAAGTAGTCTGACTGGTGGTGGCATAGTGGACAGAGTGTTGACCTGGGACACTTGAGATCCCAGGTTCAAAACCCCAAGGTCACTGGCTTGAGCTTGGGTTCACCAGCTTGAGCACAGGGTCGCCAGCTTGAGCATGGAGTCATCAACATGATTCTGTGGTCATAGGCTTGAGCCCAATCAGGGTCGCTGGCTTGAGCAAGGGGTTTCCGGCTTGATGGGCTCTGAGTCAAGGCACATATGAGAAGCAATCAGTGAACAACCAAAGTTGATACTTCTCATCTCTCTCCCTTCCTGTCTTTCTTTCACATATACGCACACAAAATTTCTGTCAACTCTTTGTAGCATGGGATGGCCTAAGAAATACGTATTTCCACTTACATTCCTCTAGCTTTGGAACATTCATGTGTGGAGATCTGTAGAAAGCAAAAATTTAAGTGTGTTTTGTTTGATTCACATTTCTAAAGAATATTTTAGTGGTTATGATTTCAGTGAGTAAAACATTTTTAAGGTTTCCACCATGTGAATGAATGTCAAAATGGTCTTATTTCCTGAAATTGCCACTAATTGATGACATCAATTTTTTTTTTTTTTTTTTGGGGTCTGTTGAAGAATCTGTCCCTTTGTACAGCTGCCCTCATGTACATATTGAGTAGAGATCGTTTGAACATGGATCTTGATAGAGCTAGCCTAGACCTAATGATTCGACTTCTAGAACTGGAACAAGATGCTTCTTCAGCTAAGCTACTGAATGAAAAAGACATGAACAAAATCAAGGAAAAAATTCGAAGGCTCTGTGAAACTGTACACAACAAGCATCTTGATCTAGAAAACATAACGGTGGGTTCCTTCCTTCCATTATAAAATGAAAATTTCAGAAAGTTTTTAGTCACAGCAAGTATGTGACTTTGGACAGATTTAACCTCATGGTTTACAATTCAGCAAATACTCCTAAAGTTTAGTTCTGAGCATAATTCTTTTCCCTGCCCAAAATTCCTGTACTAGCCCATCTGTATTTAGTTTTTTGCTGGTAAATTTTTTATTGCCTTTTGCCTAATCCTTTTCTCTTGATATATTCTTTTAAAATATAGAAACTACATTTAAGCTAGTAGGAATTTGAATTCTTTTTGAGTTTCAAGAATAAGGATTCAGAGAATTTGCAAGGGCCATTTTCAGTAAGCATTCACTTATTTCAGAGTATCTCAGGGTGTTCCATTAACTGCTTCAAGGGACCAAGACTCGGAAGGAAGATTCCAAGACATCTGCCCTCCCTGGAGCAATGCCCCTCATAATTTGGGTCATGGCTACCCTTATGCTCAACACGTTATCTCCAAGTTAAAGATGACTATCACTTTATGTCTTTTTCACTTGTAAAATCAATAATATTTCCCAAGATTACTGGGCCAGTAGAAGATAATTTGCCTTGTCATTTTTGACAAAATAAAGAGTATTTGTTTATGTGTCATTTCACTTTTAGGTATTTTCAACATCGAAGCTGTAAACCGTTTTGTTTTGTTTTTCTACTTTTTATTAAACTGTAGGCTGTAGCAATTGCCTCAAAAATTATAGAATGCTTTGTTGTGCTAGCCAGATATGACTTAGGGATACTGCTGTGTTTGGTGAAGGTAGAATAAGGAATTTGGGTAAAGTGGGAATTGCGGGGAAAGCAAGTTAACATTAAAAAGCATGATACAAAATTGACACATACTACTAATAGTACTTCCACGTATTACAGTTAGACAAATATGGATAAAAGATTACTCTACCTCACCAAGCTATTTTTATACTATTTTAAAAATATATTTTTAATATTTTTGCAACATATACAACATAAATCTTAGTCTATAATTTTTATTTGCTGCATAATTAAATAAATGTACCTTTATGGCCTTTTTTGGTCTCCTTTATTATTCAACATTTAGACTCATTCCAGATATTTGTTATTAAATAACATGATAAACTTGTTTATTGAATTACCTTCAGTGTTTGTTAACTTTATTAGGGTAGTAAATACCAGCACAATAATTTTCTTATTGTGTTAGTTTACTGGCATGATTAAAACTTAAACTAGAGCACTCAAGTTGCTAATTTTAGAATGTCTGTTTTTCTTCCTAATTATCAGTGTTTGTTTTAAATCTTAAGTAGACATTGTTTGTACAGTGTCTGTCCCCCATACGTAAGTTTTGTTTTATTAATTGCTTAATTTCTTCCTTGAAATACATTGCTGCTCCTGGTGTGCCATTGAAAGATAATTTAAAACATTAATATTATAATGTTTTCAGATATAATTCAAATAACAACTAAAACGGTAGCTGAGTATAGTATTCTGATTAAATGATTGGGCTGTGCTGTAACTCTTTGAGAACTATTCCAGTTTTCAAGTAAAATGTTTTGGAATTGTAGGCTGTGTTTAAATGCTAATTTACACTAACCTGAAAATAGCATAAATTATCAAACAATCCTTTTTATGGCAATAGAAACAAATGATAAAGTCCCTCCTTAGCCTAAAAACTTTTGAGCTTTTGCTATATTAACATCAAATTGCTGTGCCCTTTCTTCCTAAGTAAAGAAGCCTCTTTAGGCTTCAGCTTCACTGTGACTCAGGGGCTAATGTACCTCAACTGATCTCATTAAGTTACTATTCCAGGGACTTAGAATGAGGACTGGGCAGAATGGAATCTGTTTTTGTAGTATTGAATTCTAGTTCCATATTCTTCACATTCATCACCTTGGATATCAACCTTGTTAAAGATTAGACTAAAATATTTTAGATCTCCTGTAAATCTGTAATACTAAGATTTGCTGGAAAGATGTGGTTTTTGCATTTCTGAATACCTATTTTATATTCAGTTCCAAATAGGCCAGGAGGACTTAATGTAAACTTGCATTTTCAAAGGAAAAGAGCTTTGGTAAGAAAAGCAGTTCTTTTCAACTTTGCCAATTAAAACATTTCTTTTGTTATGTTTAATTTCTTGTTGCAAGAAGAAACAGAATTTCTTGTTGCAAGAAGAAACAGCTCTTTGGGGATAGCCATGTGCTTTTAAAAGGAAACAGTAGAAAAGAAAATAAAGGCAAAGAGAAAGGAAAATTTGTAAAGTTATAAATATGACTTACTGTTTTGTGCTTCCTCTAGTGGTGATCTTGAATCATTTATATGTAATTTTGTCATGGTGGCCACATGATATGTGTATCCAAGCTGCTAACTCTGCAGTATTAAGTTTAAGCCCTGATAAATTTGAAATACTAAAAGTAACAAAAGATTTTTATTTGGAATAGATAATACATATAACGATAAGAAAAAGATAAGCAAATGTGCAGATAAATAAGAAAGGAAGAATTGACAGGGGAAACAGTTAATTAATATGTGAAAAAATGTTGGTTCACTGTAGTTAGAAAAATGTAAACGGAAGCAATAAGATACCAGTTTTTACCCTCAGGAAAAACATTTAAAGTGATAAGTGTTTGAGGATTGAGGGCAACCCACATTTTGCTCCTGGAGTGTTTCTTGGTATCGCCCTGCGGTAAATTATTCCAATTTATTGATTTACAACTAAAGTACATGTTCACTTGAATTCAACAATTTCACCCTTAAGCCTATATACCATAGAAATAATACCAGTATCTATATTTTATTGAACTGATAATTGATAGACTACTTTAAATAATGGGCTTTCTTTATCAAAACAAGCAATGGTTAAAAACATTTCTTTAGCTTAGACTATTGAGATAAAAATTAAACTCACTTTAGTTTTATTTATAAAAGCACTTACTGTATTATAAATAACATTATGGGCTGGTAGCATGCAGTGAACTTTTCTAAAGGAAAACAGCCTCTGTAAGTACTGTCTCATTGCTAAAAGTGAATTTTCATTAATGGTACTTCTGGTTTTTTAGACTGGGCATTTAGCTATGGAGACACTACTGTCCCTTACTTCTAAACGAGCAGGAGACTGGTTTAAAGAAGAACTCCGGCTTTTGGGTGGTCTGGATCATATTGTAGATAAAGGTATGATAAATACATGCATTATTTAAAAGCCTGAAGAAAATATTTTATTTACGTTTCAAAAATAATTTCATTATTTTGAAAAGATCTGTTCTTTAGTATCATGTTGCAAATCTCTAACTTTTTAAAGGAAATGCCATTAATGCTTTGAAATTGTGAAGTTATGGAAATAAAATAATTACAATAAATTAGTGTCTCATATATTACAACATCCCATAATATAAAACTTAGAATAAATAATGTTCAGGGAGGTTTCTGCATATTCATAGCATCTGTACAAATGGCTCTTCATGTTATTTAAGGGGGCAGATACTGAGATGATGAGACATAATAATTTATATCAATTTCTTCTCTCCTAGTGAAAGAATGTGTGGATCATCTAAGTAGAGATGAAGATGAAGAGAAACTAGTAGCCTCACTGTGGGGAGCAGAGAGATGTTTACGAGTTCTAGAAAGTGTAAGTATGGATAACTATTTGGGGGAAGTTATTTAACCTTAATTGTGACTGAGACCACCACATAACTTATATTACATATTCTAGAGTTTAACTTTTTTTAAATCCAAATTGAAATTATAATGCATACTTTGAACAGCCAATGTTATTGAACAAATTAAATGACTAGTTAGGTAATTTAAGAATATTTCTATGGTTGTTCCATACAAAACCTTGCATGTCAAGGGAGTGACATCAGAGAAATGGCGCTGTGAGGAGTGCTCCCGATACCTCTCTCTGAAACTTCAACAAATTTAACAACTAGAGACAGACAAACAATCTCAGGAGCATCTGAAATACACATACATCAAACAAAGGTACGATTGGGCGAAAAGGTGGCTGAATGTATAATCCACTCTGAAGGAAATAAGATGGAGAACGGAGTATTCCGCTTTCCTTGCTGACCTGAGCAAGGGCTGCTTTCACTTGGAACTGAGAGAAAGTGAGGGCTGGGGGCACGGAAGATGCGGGGCCAGGGCAGAGACGTTCAAGCTGAGGAGAGAGTGTGCCCGTGGCTCAGCCCACGTGGAGCTAACGCCAGCAGCTGACCCTGGCAGAGGTGGGCGAGCAGTTGCCTTGTTTATTCCCGGTATCCCAGTTGGCGGGCGTGGGCAGTGTGCGAGTGGATCCACCTGGCACTTCGGGCATTGGTGCCCGTGTTCCCAGACGGAGAGCCTGGGTTGGAGACTGTCAGTAGTGACTCTATGTGGGCTGTGACCAGAGTTTTTGAATAATCCCGGCTTCCCAAACAATAGTGCATGGAAAGTGCATGAAAACCGGCTTCCCGACACCCAGTCCCGTCTGGGCAAGGCACCTCCGCCAGCCATACAGGCTAACTAAGCACGCTCCTGGAGAAGAGAACTGTGGAAGTGGTGGGGGGAAGGGCAGGCAGGCAGCTTCCAGAAAGCTTCTGGAGAGAAGACATGCAGAGTGCTAGGCATACTAGACATGCCCGGAGGCTCATAGAAAGACACCTGAAAGACAATTGGCTCCCAGCCGTGCCTGATTACACTGGTGGTTCTGGCTGGCAAAGCCTTACCCAGAACCCTGCGTTGAGTGGGGATAGAGGGGAGATTTGGCAGCTCTTACAGCCTCTTCCTCTCCAGGCAGTGGCAACTTCACAGCTGGGTCCCAGGCTGCTGGTTCAGGAAGGAGATATTTGGGGAGAGGCTCCAGGAAAATGGACCCTCCCATTGTCGGAGCCTGCAGACGCTAACAAGCCCCACCTACCAACAGGACTGAGGCCTAGTTTATGTCATCATCATAGCGACACAACAGCAAATCTCTGTCTAAGAGTGCCACAGGGGCAGAACCTGGGGTACAGTGCCAATGGCCAAAAAGAGAAGAAAGAAAAAGGAAGAAGATAACTTCTCAAAAGGAAGAGAAATCCACAGTCTTTATAACTTTTTCCATTTTTTTCCTTGTATTTTTTTTTTTCCCTTCCACCTTGGTTATTTTATCCTCTTTCGTTTTATTCTTTTCTTTTCATTTTGAACGTTATTGCCCATAGGTGTTACATTTTCCATTCTTTTTTTTTTCCTATGAGTGTTACATTCCAAAAAACTTAACTCGATTTTTTCTCTGTCTCTCTTTTTGTTTCTTATTATCTCTTTCACTTTTTTTCTCATTCAAATCTCACCCACAAACAAATTATTTTATTCTGGATTCAAATTTTTTCTTTGTGGCACTTTGCTTTTTATTTCACTTTTTATCTCTTTAGCATTTTCCCCAACTCCCGGCTCTCCATTCTATAGTTTTTATGCCACTTAATACAATAGAATTTTCATTTTTCACTGTATTCATTTTCTTCTTTCTCTTTTTCTTTTTCTTTTCTCTTACACTGTTTTTCTCATTTGACCATCATTTACAAACAAATTATTTTATTCTTAATCCAAATTTTTTCCTTGTAGCATTTTGTGGGTTCTTGCTTCATTTTCTGCCACTTTGTCAGTGTCCCTCAACCCAGGCCCTCCATTCTACATATTTTTGTTTCACTTAGCACAATAGAATTTTCACTTTTTCACTGCATTTTCTCAAAAAAAATTTTTTTTATCAACTCTTATTAGTGTTATTAACAATACCACTCAAATGCCATTAAAGAAAAAGAAATCAAATATCATGGATACAAAAGACAGTGATGTAGCTCAGATAGATGAGGAAAAATCTATAGAAAAAAATTTCAATAGCTTAGAAACCTTGGAATTAAATGACAGAAAATTTAAAATTGAAGTCCTAAAAAGACTCAGGGATATACAAGAAAGCACAGAAAAGAAAGGCAATTTAGGGAGCTTAAAAAACAATTTAATGGTTAACAGAAAGAATACTTCACCAAGGAAATGGAAACTATGAAAACGAATCAAACATAGATGAAAAACTCAATTTATGAACTGAAAAACGAGGTAACAAGCTTAGCCAATAGAACAGGCCAGATAAATAGTGACATAGAAGACAGGCAACTAGAGGTACTACAGAGAGAAGAGGAGAGAAACTCACGAATTAAAAAAAAGAGAAAGCCCTACAGAAATTGTCTGACTCCATCAGAAAGAGCAACATAAGAATAATGGGTATATCAGAAGGAGAAGAGAGAGAAAATGGAATGGAGAACATATTCAAACAAATAATAGACGAGAACTTCCCAAGCTTGTGAAAAGAACTAAAGCCTCGAATTCAAGAAGCAAACAGAACACTGAGTTATCTTAACCCTAATAAACCTACTCCAAGGCACATCATAATGAAACTGGCACAAACCAATGAAAAGAAAATATTTCCAAGTCAGCCAGGGAAAAGAAGAATACAACATATAAAGGAAGGCCTTTATCAACAGATTATCAACAGGTTTCTCAGCAGAAACTCTACAAGCTAGAAGAGACTGGACCCCAATATTTAAAGTTCTGAAAGAGAGGAACTTCTGGTCAAGAATACTATACCCATCAAAGCTATCCTTCAAATAAGAAAGAGAAATCAGAACATTCCCAGATACAAAAAAGATGAGGGAATTTATCATCAGAAAACCCCCACTTCAAGAAATACTAAAGGGGGTTTTCCGACCAGACACAGAAAACAAAACAAAACTACAAGTAAAAGCTCCATCAAGATCACAATAAAAACAAGATTAATCTGTGACAAAGAAACAAAAAAGGTGAAAGAACAAAGATTAACAGTAGCAAAGGAGGATGGAGTGCAGAAGCACTCATGAGATAAGGATACAACAATAAACATGATGTGTATGCTTTCCATTACTTAATGGAAACCACCTTTCAAAAAACCAACACAGAGGTACACTGCTTGAAAAAAAGAAGTAACAGAGAAAAGAAGTATGGATTACAACCAAACAAAAACAATTGATAGAAAAATGAAAGAGAAGAACCAAAGAAGATACAAAACTATCAGAAAGCAATATAATAAAATGGCAATAGGAAACCCTCAAATGTCAATAATGACACTAAATATAAATGGATTGAACTCACCAATAAAAAGACACAGAGTAGCAGAATGAGTTAAAAAAGAAAATCCAACTGTATGCTGCCTATAAGAAACACATCTAAGCTATAAAGATAAAGACAAATTCAAAGTGAAAGGTTGGAAAACAATACTCCAAGCAAATAGCATACAAAACCTTGCATGTCAAGTTTTTTTATATTAGTAGTTTCATTCTTTTCTTAATATGAAATTCTGCTTAAATATATTCACTTGTTTAGGGAAAATGATAGTTAAATGCAGTCAGGTTTTTGTTTTGTTTTTTAATTAATAAAGATTTTCTTGATTTAGCCATTATTTGAGTCAAGATACTTTGTAATCACAGCTTATAATATTTTTTAGTGTTGAAGAATGATACTGTTGAACTGTGTGTTAGATTTGTCCTTTGGCTTTTATGAATAACTTAACCCCATTCAGTCTAGATTTGAATTTATGCTGCTGTTGAATTTCAGGATGCATAGATTGTGTATTTATCAGATTGGATTAGCTAGATGCTTTTTGAAACTTCTATGGGAAAATAATCTAATGTAATTAAATGTTTTAGCATAGTTGAAATTGTTCTTTCAATTTCAATTGTGCTTAGGTATGTTTGATAAACCTATATATAGCAGTAGGCAAAAGTAGGTTTACAGGTGTTCATATGGCAAGAATAAAATGTTTTGTGTACTCACAACTGTGAATCTACTTTTGTTCACTCCTGTATAATTTTTATTCTCAATGAATCCACTTAAGAACCTGATTAGTTTGCTTATAAGATAGAATTTGCTCTTTTCTGACAAAGTGTGTGGTAGTTAATTACTGTGAATGTACAGCACAAAATACATTAATTATGAAGAAGCCATTTTAACAGTGATATTTTAATTTTGTAATAAAGTGATAGCTCTATTATTTTAAATCTGGAACATGTAGGTTGTTACTCTTTATGTGACAGGGGCTGAACCTTCTCATCTTTATTGTGTCTTTTAGAGTACCAAGCATAGCATGTTATATGTGAGTGAATGAATGAAAATTGCGGATTGCCACAATCGTTTCACAATTTTTCCTTTTAGGTAACAGTGCACAATCCAGAGAATCAGAGCTATTTGATAGCATATAAAGATTCACAACTCATTGTTTCATCAGCTAAGTAAGTGTTTCTGAAATATCACTTTTTATCACAGCATTTGGATTGACCATAAAGGAAATACGATTGTATCACCTGCCTTCATAAAATCCTTCTGTCTGTTGAATTCTGTATACAGATGCAGTACAGCATAGTGCAAGTTAGGGGTACACAGAAGTACAGATTCTGGAGCTAGAGTGACTAACTCCAGTCCCTGTCATTTTGGGCAAGGCAGTTATTTGCTATAAGTTCTTCAGAAGGGGATTAATAATTGTATCTCCTTATTCAAGGTTGTTACAATAAAAAGAATATCTGTGTTAAAGATTAAATTATGTACACTTAAAATGTGTATATTAAATAATACGTGTATATAAATATTTTTAAATTAAAAATATCTTTAAATGTCTCATGTATATATATATTATTAACGGTATATAGTAAAAAAGTTAATATATATGTGTATAGCCTAGAACAATGCTTGGCATATAGTAAACTCTTAAGTATTAGTCCCTGTTTTTATTATAAATTAACTTCACTAGCCCTCTTCTCCCCTTTTTTATAAGTGTTTTCTCTGATCTATATGTAATTTCTTCTTCCCCCAGTGCACACACCCTCAGATTAATTTCTGTGACATTTAGGCTAATGCTGTCACCTCAGCTAATGCTAGTGCCTCTTTCTAATATCTTTATCCTAATTATTGATAGCTCTGCCGTAGTTGACTGGCATCTGGTCTGTCTAGTACAGTACTACAGGAGGTTAACCTTCCACAAGCCTCTACTTTGTAAAAGTAATCCCAAATCTCCATGATTCCTTACTGTTTTTGCATATGTCCAAAGTCCTTAGTATAATAACAAAGGCCCACTCACTACCTGTCTCAAGTTTATCTGTTTTTTAACCTCTTATTTTGGAGGGTTTCAAACATGACAGAAGGCGATAAAATAGTGTAATATACTCGGATATACACATCATTCAGCTTGAATAATCATGAATCATGGCTAGTCTTGTTTCCATCTCTAACTCTACCCATTCCTCCTTCTATATATTATCTTGAAGCAAACTATAGATTCCATATCATTTCATTTGTAAATACTTGAATATATACAATATTACTATTTTCTTTTTCTTTTTTTAAATTTACTATAGATATCTTACATTAAATCACCCCAAGCTATACAGTATCACCATTCCCAAAGTTCTGTGTAGGAATTTGGAGGCTGGCCAGTGAAAAATTCTGTCCGTGAGACAACACTAGACCTGTACTATGATTCCAACTTAGTCTTTGGCTGCATGATGTTTACTACGTTACTATTTTCATACTCTATAATTTATTAATTAGTTAATATTATGTCTAATTTTTAATTTCCAAGAGTCTTAGATTTCTAGTAGTGTGTACTTTCTAATACATATTTTTTTAAAGTCTTGTGGCACACCAGTTTTTGTTGTTTATTTTATTTTTAGGTGAGAGGAGAGGAGATAAACAGACTCTCACATGCTCCCCAACCAGGATTCACCTGGCAACCCCTGTCTGGGTCTGATGCTCGAATCAACCGAGCTATTTTTAGCACCTAGGGCTGTTGCACTTGGACCAACTAAGCCATCCTTAGTGCCTGGAGCCATGCTCGAACTAGTTGAACCACTGGCTATGGAAGGGGAAGAGGGAAAGAAGGGGAGACAGAGGAGGAGGAGAGAAGCAGATGGTTACTTCTCCTATGTGCCCTGACTGGGAATTGAATCTGGGATGTCCATACACTGGGCCAACACTTTATCCCCTGAATCTACTGGCCAGGGCTCTAATAGATGATTTTTATTTTTTTGGTTACAGAGACAGAGGGACAGACAGACAGGGAGAGAGATGAGAAGCTTCAGTTCTTCCTTGCGGCACCTCATCTTAGTTGTTCATTGTTTGCTTTCTCATATGTGCCTTGACTGGGGGGAGAGGAGAGGGGGAACCACAGCATACCGAGTGACCCCTTGCTCAAGCCAGTGACTTTGGGTGCAAGCTAGTGAGCTATGCTCAAACTAAATGAATTTGCACTGAAGCCTGCGACCTCA
The DNA here is from genome assembly GCA_037038555.1 of Rhynchonycteris naso. Classification (NCBI taxonomy): domain Eukaryota; kingdom Metazoa; phylum Chordata; class Mammalia; order Chiroptera; family Emballonuridae; genus Rhynchonycteris; species Rhynchonycteris naso. The sequence goes on along the minus strand of CM073001.1, from coordinate 82,836,995 downwards.
GGGTTTCAAACCTGGGTCGTTTGTGTCCCAGTCTGATGCTCTAATAGATTCTCTTAATCTGTAAGTTTCCCCTCTATCTCTCTTGTCTTGTATTATGTAAATTTTGTATCTCTTGGTACCATTAAACGTGTGTTTTACCGTTTAATCCTTTCTTACCAGAGTATTCTTGCAAGTTAAATTTGTTTCTTATCTTTAAAATATCTCTTGTATATTTTATGACTCCTGACAAGCACTTCCTAAAAGAGGTGTTTACTGTGACAGATTTTAGTTTTTTTGTTGTAACTAGGAACTTTGCATCCAATGTCTTAGAAGTAGCAGTAGAGGTCAGAGTTGGATATTTATGAAAGATCACTCATTTGGTTTTTTAAACATGTTTGTAGAACACTGATAGATGCAGGTGTAGTGTACACTGTCTGACAAATCAATTGACAGTCAGTTTACATAATCTCTACGAGACCTTTCTCAATGGACTTGGTGATTTAAGGAGAGTCTTCAGAAATACCAGACCTGCTTAAGCATTACATTTTCCTGTTATTTTGGGTAACATCTTGAGAGTCCTTGAGTGCAGCTGGCACCTTGCTGTGTGCCAAGAGACATATCAGTTAAACGACCTCCTGTCATTTGCTCTAATGTTTTATGAAGCATTTAATACCCATATACACAAGGTTATTAGGCAGTATTAATATAAATAATATTATCTATCTGCTAAGAGCATGCATTCTAAATGAAAAACATCTAAATGAAGTTCAGAAGTGTCTAGTGTCAGCTCTTTAAAATTTTAGCCTGTTTGGGAGGGGTTGTGGTAATTCAGTTGTGTTGGAGAGATTGGTCAAATGGGGGACAGCTATAGGTCTACAGATAAAAACTTCTATATTGAGTTTAATTAGGTCTAGAAAAATTTTAATTATCAAAATTACTTAAATCAAATATAGCAGCTAGTGTGATACCAGACATAACATATTTCCCCATATATGAGATGATCCCATGTATAAGACACACTTTAATTTTGGGGCCTGAAATTTGAAAAAAGATTTATTACATATAAGTTATTGAACTCAAGTTTTATTTATCATAAAATTCATACAACTCCTTATCACTGTCAAAACTCCCATCCGTTAGCTCCGGGATGGCGAACCTTTGACACACGTGTCAGCACTGACATGTGTAGCCATTTTTGATGACACGCAGCCGCATGTGGCCGCATACCAGAGAAGTATGGGGCTGCATGCCAAGAAGGACGTCTCATCCTTGGCTCCTGCACAGCCAGGTGCAGGAGCCGAGGATAAAACACTTGCTGTAGTGTAGACATTCTGTGCCGAAGGTCTGTAGGCCAAAACAACAGAACTCTGGCACAGAGCATCTAATTCTGGGACTTCCGGTTAGGCCGTTTTTCTCGAAGTGACACACCCGAGTTATGCTCGTTTTTTTGGCGAATTTTGACACACCAAGCTCAAAAGATTGCCCATCACTGCATTAGCTTGTCCTTATCTGTGTCTGATGACGAATCAGTTTTCATATATTGCCTCGTCCTCAATTCCATCTAGAGCATTTGAAATGTCACAACCACTGTATAAGATGCACCCAGTTTTTAGACCCCAAAGTTTTCAAAAAAGGGTTTGTCTTGTACATGGGGAAATATGGTACTTAATACATGATTGAATAGTCAATACATTATAACTTTGGGAACAGAAAAATAATTTCGCAGCATTTATGGCAGATTTGAAACATTAAGGTTCAGGGAAGTAGAAATTTTTAGTATAACTATTGTTGTTCAGCATAATAGTCTACATTTTGTTTTCTCTTAAGAGCATTGCAGCATTGTGAAGAATTGATTCAGCAGTATAGCCGTGCTGAGAACAGTATGTGTTTCTCTGGTAGCACGCCTCTGCCTCAGCAGACCGTAGCTAGCCACGTGGGCAAAGCAGTGGAAGACTGCATGCGGGCCGTCGTTGGGGTGCTGCTCAATCTAACCAATGACAATGGCAAGTAATGCTTCTGCATGTATGCTCAGGAAAGGGTTGTGTATTTACGTGTAAAAACAAGTTATTTTTCTTGTTTCTTTTTGTAGTGATTTTTTAAAAAAATTACTATCATGTAATTCACTTATACATGTATAGATTTAACTACTTGTAGGAGTTTTTAGAACCAGCCTGGTAGCTTGGCTTGGAAATACTACAATCAACAATGTATTTCAGTAAAGAAATAGTTATACATTTTTAACTTTTAATGTTCTTGTTAATATATTGCTTACTGGTGTCATAAAGAAGAATCAGTAATTTTCACACTCATATTTTCTATTTTAGAGTGGGGCAGCACCAAAACAGGAGAACAAGATGGCTTGATTGGCACAGCAATGAACTGTGTGCTTCAGGTCCCAAAGTACCTACCTCAGGAGCAGCGATTTGATATTCGAGTGCTGGTGAGTCGATGTGATTGTTTCAGAAATGAGGATTTGATTCATTAAATACTTGATTGACAATAAAAACTTCATCCTAGCTATGGGGTTAGAACCAATCGTTTGCAATATTGTAGGTTTCAGTAGACTCCTTATGAACATGATGTTACTGTACAAAAGTGAGACGTGGAGGGCCCTATATACAGATAATAAATATAAGAACTGAAAGTGGTGATTTTGAAAAGTGGTAAAATCATTCTTTGGGAAGACCATTACCTTACATATTAGTTTTTAACCATTTTGTGGATGGTAGGACACTGATTAGGTTTCTTTTTGCCAATAAAAGTTATGTATATTGTGTTCATTTGCTTTTAATTGTCACCTGTAGTAATACGCATGTTTCAATTTTTGTAGGGCCTAGGTCTGCTGATAAACCTAGTAGAGTATAGCGCTCGGAATCGGCACTGTCTTGTCAACATGGAGACGTCGTGTTCTTTTGATTCTTCCTTCTGTAGTGGAGAAGATGATAGTTTGATAGCTGGACAAGTTCATGCTGTTCAGGCTTTAGTGCAGGTAAGCAACAGCCTTGGCTGGATAGATAGTCTTGATTGGTTAGAGCATCATCCGGAAGCACAGAGGTTGCTGGTTTGATCCTGATCAGGTCACATAATGGAGCAGATCGATGTTCCTGTCTCTCATCAGTTGCACTTTCTCTTCCCCTCCCCTCATCTTTTCTTTCATCCCCCTCCCCACCTTGCTCACTCTCATTCTGTTCTCAACAGTTCAGTGAGAGGTGCACTGGGTTAGAATGAATATGCTTCCTTATTTATTTTTTTTAATGTTTTATTTATTTTTTACAGGGACAGAGAGAGAGTCAGAGAGAGGTACAGACAGACAGGAATAGGGAGAAATGAGAAGCATCAATCATTAGTTTTTCGTTGCCATTGCCACACCATAGTTCATTGATTGCTTTCTCATATGTGCCTTGACCGCGGGCTCTCAGCAGACCGAGCCACCACTTACTGGAGCCAGCGACCTTGGGTCCAAGCTGGCGAGCTTTTGCTCAAGCCAGATGGGCCTGCGCTCAAGCTGGCGACCTCGGGGTCTCGAACCTGTGTCTTCCATATCCCAGTCCAGCGCTCTATCCACTGAGCCACCACCCAGTCAGGCTATGCTTCCTTATTTTTACTCTGCAGACTGTCTTCAACTATTGTAATCACTTAGGCGTTGTTAGCAAAAAGCATAAACAAGACATATTTGTTTATGAGTCAAAAATAGATAATAACAAAGTAGGATTCAACCTCCAGCCCCATCTCATCCAGTGTAAGTCCTCCAGCATTTACTTAATGGTTTGATTTGTACATGAGACTGTGTGTACCTAAATATTGGGCCATGCTTTTTGAAGTATGCCTGGGGAAATGTGTCAGTATATTTGAAATTGAGCCTGGCCTGTGGTGGCGCATTGAAAAAAGCATTGACCTGGAACGCTGAGGTCGCCAGTTCAAAGTCCTGGGCCTGCCCTGTCAAGGCACATGCAGGAAGCAGCGAGTTAATGCTTCCTGCTCCTCTTCCCCCTTCTTCCTCCCTCCCTCCTTTTCTCTTCTTCCTCCCTCCCTCCTTTTCTCTTCTTCCTCCCTCCCTTTCCCTTCTTCCCTCCCTCTCCCTTAACCTCTCTCCCTCTGCTGTTTCTGAAATCAGTAAATAAAATCTTAAAACAATAAAGTTGCTGTCCCTAACTCACCTCACCCCAAACACCGAAAATACACTTCCTCTACCTTCCATTTATACTTCACAAAAAAAAACAACTGAGTTCTTGTTTCATGAAAATGGTGGGCATTACAATTATTACTTTTTGCCAGTCTCATAGTTCTAGCTGCCTCAGTCATTTCCTTAAATGACAATATTTATATGTATGCAGAAGTGATAACCATTATTTTCATTGTTTCTGAAGCCTCTGCCTACCTGTTAACCCTTTAGGCCTTTTTTTAACTAACAGTGCTTGAACTGTGTCTTCAGAAAGTAATCCACAACAACTTGATCTTTTCCTGAACTGCAGTTAGCTCCTCATTCTCATCTCAGACTTTTTTTTTTTTTACAGGGACAGAGAGAGAGAGAGTCAGAGGGATAGATAGGGACAGACAGAAACGGAGAGGTGAGAAGCATCAATCATTAGTTTTTCATTGCTGTCGCAACCTTAGTTATTCATTGATTTCTTTCTCACATGTGCCCTGACTGCGGGCCTTCAGCAGACCGAGCAACCCCTTGCTGGAGCCAGCGACCTTGGATCCAAGCTGACAAGCTTTTGCCCAAGCCAGATGAGCCCGTGCTCAAGCTGGCGAGCTCGGGGTCTCGAACCTGGGTCTTCTGCTTCCCAGTCCGACGCTCCATCCACTGCGCCACCGCCTGGTCAGGCTCATCTGAGACATTTTGATCTCAAGACTTTCTTATACTCTTAAATATTACTGGAAACTCCAAAGATCTTTTGTTTATGTGTGGTTTATCTTTCCATACTTACTAAATTAGAAATAAAAACTGAGACAGTTGTAAAACACAGGCACCCATTTCATTAACCATTAGCGCATTAATATAACCAATCACATTGTGCATGTGTTCTGGAAACTGCTGTACAGTCATGAGAATTTGATCTAATATAATTATGAACTCAATTGGGACCTCTAGGCTACCAGAAAGGAACTTGGGGATCCTCAAACCAATTTTACAAAATACTGCTTTAGCCTTGGCCAGGTTGCTCAGTGGATGAAATATTGTCCCAGTTCACCAGTGTGTGGGTTTTATCCCTGGTCATGGCACATACGAGAAGCAATAAAGGATTACACAACTAAATGGAACAACTAAGTAGAATGGAGAGTTGATGCTTCTTCCCTCCCTCCCCCAATCAATGGAAAAATTTTAAAAAAATACTGCCTTATATAAAATACTTAAATTTTATTTTTTTAAGGATATTAAATTTTATATAATACTTTTCTATATACTAAGCAAATCTTTGAGATCAGTTGTCTTTAGACAAATGTCTTTTTATTTTTATTTTCATTTTTTAAATTTATTCATTTTAGAGAGGAGGCACAGAGTGAGAGAGAGAGAGAGAGAGAGAGAGAGAGAGAAAGAGAGAGAGAAAGAGAGAAAGGGGGGAGGAGCTGGAAGCATCAACTCCCATATGTGCCTTGACCAGACCAGTGCAGGGTTTTGAACTGGCGACCTCAGTGTTCCCAGGTCGACGCTTTATCCACTGCGCCACCACAGGGCAGGCAAGATCAATTGTCTTTAGTAACTCGGGGTTTTTCACAAATCATACTAGAAAGTTAAATATTTTTTGTATGTTCAGCATGGTACCACCCTAGGGAAAATAAAGTGGAGAAAAGAGTTTAATGTATTCTCTTTTTTTTTACAGGGACAGAGAGAAAGTCAGAGAGAGTGATAGATAGGGACAGACAGACAGGAACGGAGAGAGGTGAGAAGCATCAATCATTAGTTTTTTGTTGCTATTGCGACACCTTAGTTGTTCATTGATTGCTTTCTCACATGTGCCTTGACCGCTGGCCTTCAGCAGACCAAACCACCCCTTGCTGGAGCCAGTGACCTTGGGTCCAAGCTGACGAGCTTTTGCTCAAGCCAGATGGGCCCGCGCTCAAGCTTGCGAGCTCGGGGTCTTAAACCTGGGTCTTCCGCATCCCAGTCCCATGCTCTATCCACTGCTCCACCGCCTGGTCAGGCTAGTGTATTCTCTTTTGACTTTAGAGTTTTCACTGTGTACTTCCAGTGACAATTGCCCTTCTACTTTTAGTAAAATTGGTTGAGTTCCAGTTCTGGGTCCTTCTCTGAGACTTTTGCTGAGTTTTGTTTATTTTGTTCTTTTTTTTTTTAAAGATGCCATGTTGCTTTTGCCCAGTATTACTAGTTTTATTCAGTGTTGTTCTTTCTTTTCAGTTAATTCATTTATTCTGCTTGGGTCTTAAAATTTTTTATTCAAGTTCGTGGGTGTTTTGCTTGAATTTTTGTTTGAGGTTTTTGTCAGTATTATCCAAATTAAAGACAAGTATTGATACTATCATTCTTACAGACAGAATACCTGCATCATTAGTAGGTACTTTTAATTTGGTTGACTGAATCTCAGCAGCGTTTATGCTTTTTTATTTTGGCCTTCATAGACTGTAGAGCAAGGATTGTCAATCAGAGCAAGGGCTTTTATTCATATTATTCGTACTTAACCTTTCTATCAGACAACATGATTCCTAGGGTTAGTGATATTTAGAAACACAACTTGGCCCTGGCCGGTGCCTCAGTGGGTAGAGCATCAGCCCAGCATATGGACATCCCAGGTTTGATTCCTGGTTAGGGCACACAGGAGAAGCGACCATCTGCTTTTCTCCCCCTCCCTTTCCCCTTCTCTCCCTTTTCCCTCCTACAGCCAATGGCTTGATTGGTTCGAGCACGGCCTCAGATTCTGAGGATAGCCTAGTTGGTTGGTCTGGTGCTATAGCCTCAGAAGCTAAAAATAGCTTGGCTGGCCTGGGCTGGCTAGCTCAGTGGTAGAGCGTCAGCCCAATGTGTGGAGGTCCTGCGTTTGATTCCTGGCCAGGGCACACAGGAGAAGCACCCATCTGCTTTTCCACCCTTCCCTATCTCCTTTATTTTTCTCTTCCCCTCCTGCAGTCAGGGCTCCATTGGAGCAAAGTTGGCCTGGGCGCTGAGGATGGCTCCATGGCCTCTGCCTCAGGCGCTAGAATGGCTCCGGTTGCAACAGAGCAATGCCCACATGGGCAGAGTATCGCCCCCTAGTGGGCATGCCTGGTGGATCCCAGTTGGGTGCATGTAGGAGTCTGTCTCTCTGCCTCCCTTTTTCTCACTTCAGAAAAATACCCCTGACCACCACAAAAAAATAGCTTGGCTAGGTGGATCCCAGTCGGGGCACTGCCTCACTATCCCCTCCTCTCACCTAAAATAAAATTAAAAGAATCCTCAGAACTTTGTATTTGGTACATATATGTTGGTTGTGATCTCTTTTTAATGATATTCAAAAATATTTTTTGTCAGCTATTCCTTGAGCGAGAGCGAGCAGCCCAGTTGGCAGAAAGTAAAACAGATGAGTTGATCAAAGATGCTCCCACCACTCAGCATGATAAGAGTGGAGAGTGGCAAGAAACAAGTGGAGAAATACAGTGGGTATCAACTGAGAGGACTGATGGTACAGAAGAGAAACATAAGAAAGAGGATGATGATGAAGAACTTGACCTCAATAAAGGTATGTTTATTTTGAGTGGTATATTTAAATTGAAAATAATGGCTTACTTTTTTTCTCCAGACCATAACTTTTAATTTATGTGTTGTCATAATCTTTTATTTAATCTGTTTTATGGTCTCTATAGTTCAGTGCACACAAGCTTTGATATCTCAGTGCCATAGGAGTTCTTCCCTGACTTCCTGGCAGTGAAGAAGGCACCTGTGCAGTGCAGGCAAGGTCTGACTTTCTTGCTGGCCCAGCCTTACTTACTTGTAGGGAGAAGCAGCAGAACAATGACCCCAAAGGTTGTTACAGTTTTTAAAATTTGAGATTCTTTTATCAGCCTCACTTTATAAACTGAGATCTATTGTGAACTATAGTCCTTATTTTCAGATGGCATGTAGTTGGTGGTGAACACAGTAAGGAATATACTGCTTTTAATGTCTTCACTAATCAGACGGCATCTACTGTATCAGGAACTGATACCTGATGCATGTAAATTCTGGAAAACAGCCATTTTTAATTTCATGTCTCTCAAATTATATAATTTAAGTAATATAGTTATCTTCACCGAGCTAGGAATCAGCCAGCAATAATGTGTGATTCTGAGTCTAGTCTCTTTCTCTTATGCCCTCTGCTCCCCAAATCTAATGTTACTGGTTCTGATATTGTAAGAACTCGGTTTTCACATTTACTAGTTTTGCTCTTTTCTTTGGCATGATATTTTGGTTGCTTGGCAGCAATCTTAAATAATAGCTTAATTTGGGTAAGTATCAACATGGTAGGGCTGCCATAATGAAGTACCGTAGACTGAGAGGCTTCACAACAGAATGTATTTCTTTTTGGTCCTGAGGGCCAGGTGGCATCAGGGTGGCGTCTGCTGAAGCTTCCCCTTTGGCTTGTTGATGACCGCTTCACCCTGTGTCTCTCCATGTCTGCTGTCTGTGTTTATCTTCTTTCTAATTTCTCCTTATGGGGACAGTAGTCAGATTAGGGCCTACCCTAATGATCTCATTTAAATTGGCTGCCTTTTTCATTAAACACACTCTGTCCAAATGCAATCATATCCTGGTGTCAACATCAATTCATCCTTTTAAAGTAAGCAATTGAGTACTTTTCAGTATATTTACAATGTTATATAGTCATCACCACTGTCCAACTTCAGAACATTTTCTTCATCCCCAAAAGAAACCCCGTGAACAGCCACTACCCATTTTTCTCCCTTCCATAGCAGAAATTACCATCCTACTTTGGTCTCTGGGTTTGTGTCTTCTGGAATAATACAGTATGGCCCTCTGTCACTGGCTTCTTTCACTTAGTCTAATGTGCTCAGTATCCATCATCTTAGAGCATGTGCCAGTTCTTGATTCATTGTATGTATGAAGCACATTTTGTTTAGTCATCAGTTGGTGGACATTTGGGTTTGTGTCTACCTTTGGCTGTTACGAATAATACTGCTGTGAACATTCATGTAAAAGTTTTTGTATGGCCATATATTTTCAGTTCTCTTGGGTATATACCCAAGTATGGAATTGCTGGATTATTTGTTAATTATATGGTTAATATTTTAAGGAACTGCCAAATTGTTTTCCAAAGTGGCTTCACCATTTTGATTTCCTACCAGCAGCACTTAAGGGTTCCAGTTTCTTTGTATCCTTACAGTTGTCTCTCTTATTATAACTGTCATAGTGGGTGAGGTATATGTTGTCACTTGATTTGCAGTTCCCCTAGTGAATAAATGGTGTGAATAACTTTTCACATGCTCAGTGGTCATTTACATATCTTTGGAGAAGTATACATTCAAATGCCCATATTTCTATCCAGATGACCATATTTTAAACTGGTTGTTTTGTTTTAATTAAATTTGAAAATTAAATTAAACAGGGTAACATTGATCAACAAGAGTACATAGATTTTGGTTAAACATCTCCACATCATTTGAACTGTTGATTATGTTGTATACCCATCACCCAGTCACATCATCCTCTGTCACCCTATATTTTGTTGCTCTTTACTCCATTCTCCCAATGGGTTGTCTTTTTGCTGCACAAATTCTTTATGTATTCTGGATACCTGACCCTGATCACAGATATATGATTTGCAGACATATTCTGAGGGTGATCTTTTTACTTTCTTGATAGTATCTTTTGAAACAAAAGTTTTTAGTTTGATGAAGTCCAACTTACCAATTTTTTATTTTGTCATTTCTGGTGATAGTGTTGTAGCTAAGAAATCATTCTTAATGTAACAAAATTTAGTGTTGTGTTTTTTTCTAAGAGTTTTATGGTTTTAGCTCTTATATGATCTTATAGCTTCCATTTGAGTGATATTTTTTTGTTGTTAATTTGTGTGGATATCCCATTTTTATAGCATTGTTTACCAATGTTTAACATTTTGAAGAAAAGATTAACAGAATTTTTGGTTTCCTGGGTTTTTATTTGTTGATACACTGTTACTGTTCCTTGTTTATTCTCAGCCCTTCAGCATGCTGGCAAACACATGGAGGACTGCATTGTGGCCTCTTACACAGCTCTGCTGCTAGGCTGTCTCTGTCAGGAGAGTCCAGTAAGTAACAGTTTGTTGTTGCTTTATATGTGCTAAAAAGATTCTATTATGACATTGCCTTAGTGTTAAAAACTTTCATATATTTGGTGAACTTTTAAGGGTTTTTCCATTCCGGTTTACATTCAGTATTATTTTGTATTAGTTTCAAGTGTACAATATAGTGGTTAGACAGTCACATATTTGACTAAGTGTTCCTATATTTCCAGTACCCACCTGGCACCATACACAGTTAGCATATTGTTATTGACTATATTCCCTATGCTCTACGTCACATTCCTGTGACTTTTGAGTATTTGGTGAACTTGTAAAAGGACATACAAAGTAAGAGTATTTTTGGTTAGTAAGAAAGTTCTTGACTAATGGATGATGAATGGGTTCACATGCCTTTGGGTGAAGAGAGCATAATGTAGAGCCTGTGCTCAGCTGGCTTCATTGCAGAAGTGCAGCCTTAGTGATGTCCAGGACTCAGATTATCTGTCGCTAAACTCCACTGTCCCCTGCACGCTGCCTCTGCGAGCTCTCCTTATGGCCCTGTGCTGACCTAGCTGTATCTGGCAGAAAGAGGTGGCCTCTTCCTATAGATTTCCTTTTTTAAGTGCAGTGCTTTTTCCCCCTCGACCCCATTATACCAGCCCTATCAAGTAGACTCCCCTTCATCCTGGTCAGTGTGACTCACATGCTTTCATTTAAACTACTCACTGGCCAGAAAACTGGGGCTGTGTAAGATATAGATCATCGTGATTTAACTACAGGAGGTATGAATGTCCAGACAGTTCGGTGCAAGAAAGCACAGGAGTGGATGGTTCTGGCCTTTGGGACAGTCTGTTTTAAAATGGGGGACACATGGAGTTCTTTAGGGTTGTTTTCTTTCTTTATTTTTTATTTTTTAAGGGAAGGTACCAGGGGAAGACTCAGATTTTAAAATGAAAGGGGGGTGTTTTTAGGAGCCAGGGCATTTGGGAGGCGAGAAAGTAGAGCTGTATTGTGTGGTAGGAAGGTTCACTTCTGTCTTCTGAGCCAGGAAGGGGAAGGGCTCTGCCAGGAGGGACGCTCACGCTGGGGTCTGTGCAGCCACCAGCACTTGCTCGTTTTCACTACCGAGTTGTCTGCATCGCCTCTCCCCACTGTCCCTGTAGCCATCTGTATCATTTGTCTGTCTTTTCCCTGTTTACAATCAGGGAAGGCTGTGATCTGCATGCACACGAGCCCACTTTGCTGTGGTCCTTGGTGGCACCACAGCTTTTAGGATCAAGAGCACATTTCTCATCATAGCTCTGGGAGCCCTGTAAGATCTTCATTCCCTTTCTGTGAATCTCCTCATCTCACCCTTTACTCATCCTAGTTTCAGTCATGTTCTTTCTTAAATAATGGTTCTTGAAATTAACTTGTTTTATTACCTCGTGTGGTTTATTTGTGGCATCTTTCCTATTCATTTTCTCGCTGTCTCTACAGAGATGATAAGGTCTCTTTATTGTGAGGAATGTTGTGAGTTGATAGAGCCAGATGTTTTTGTTGCCTTGAGGATCATTATGATTAATCCAAAAAAGCAAACTGATACCACAAAATGTGAAGCAGATTGGTTTGTCCAGTGTGTTAAGTGGAAGAGAGACAAGAAAGTAGATAGTTGTTTATAGTGAATGCTGCTTTGTGGTGAAGGGTCATTTTCGATTGCCTACCAGGCGTCTGGTGCCTGCAGTGTCCTTGCAGGTCTACCTGTCCTTCCTGCTCTCTTGGCTCTCCATTCCTGCAGTTTTGCACACTGCCACCATAGCTGCTTCCTTAAGAGCACATGTACCACATGACTCCTCTTACCAGTCCTTCTTACTCGCCATCATTTAGGAAATGATGACTATGTTTACTGCTACAAGACCCCAAACTTAAAACTGCTTCTCCAGTTTTTCAGTCTGGTGCACCCTTGGGCACTTTACATTTTCCAGACAGACCTTGCTGTTTCACACCTCTTCTTTCTGTGTACACACATTGCCCTGCCTACCACTGTCCTAGCATCCCTCTTCCCTAGAAACTGCTTAAAGACATGCTTACACTCTGTAGGTAACCGTAGCCATTACTCTTATATTCTCCACTTACTATATTTTTAAACGTTTAGTAAAATCTCATAACTGTTCTAGCTACAGAATTTGTGCTGGGGACCAACGGTGGCTCTTGGTGGGGAGGTTCACTAGAATATGGATGATTGATACTGCATGCCTCGGCACATGGTGATTTTAGCAACATTTTATTAGATCTTTTCTGAAACTATTTGTACCATTATTTTGTTTCTTTATATAATTTCAAAAGTACCAGAATAGAAGCATAAAAAAGGGAGATTTTCTAAGAGAGTAATTTTAGTCTCCTTTCTTGCCTCCACCAACAAAACTCAACCCAGAATAATTGCTCCTGCCCCTGCACACCTCTTACCTCCCATCCCAACCTCAGGATAGCTGTTCCTTCTGTGCTTTTTTTTTTATTATAGGTGAACCTTTTAAGAAGAGCTTTTCCTTTTATTCTTTATGAACTTTTAAAGCATTTTAAAGACATATTGAAATAGAGCAGGTTTCATCCCCACAAATAAGATTTTTTCTCATCATTAAGCATGAATTTTAAATAGATTCTTTGCCTGAGGTTTATAGTCATCAGCTCATTCAACTTTTTTATTTTTATTTTATTCATTTTAGAGAGGAGACACAGAGTGAGAGAGAGAGAAAGAGAGAGAGAGAGAGAGAGAGATAGAGAAAGGGGGGAGGAGCTGGCAGCATCAACTCCCATATGTGCCTTGACCAGACCAGTGCAGGGTTTTGAACTGGCGACCTCAGTGTTCCCAGGTCGACGCTTTATCCACTGCGCCACCACAGGTCAGGCAGCTCATTCAACTTTAAAACCTGTCTTATCCCCCCTTGAGTTTTTCCAGTTTACACTTGGGCTTCTTTTGCATTTGACTTTGCAACAGAGACATCGTGCGGCGGGTACACAGGGTGGCAAGCCTTTCTGTGTCATTCCCAGGGATCTCTGGGCCAACCTATTGGCCACTTCTTTCAGGTCATTTGCACCTCTCAGGTCATGATTTCTATCATCTTCTCCTAGATCTGGCATACCTGTTGAGCATAAGAGGTCTTCTGAATATGGTGGTTGAGTTTTTTAGTAAAACCAACGGGATAGATAAAGCAAATAACCGTGGGTAGTCTTGACATCAACGTGATCTTCAATCATGGTCTACCATTTTTTTACCATGGAGCACATTTTGTCATGAGTAACTTCCATGCCGTGGAAATTAGGCATTTTTTTTGTCCTGAATATCCTCAATAATTAGCTTGAACTTTCTAAATGCAATTTCATCATATTGTAGATCAGCTAGGCTCACTTTAGAAACATGAGCCTTGAGACCATCAGGTACAGTTTTGATTCCTTGCATTCTCATAACCATTGTTTTTCCAGTGTTTCTAATAATGGCCAAAGCTGGTCCTTTCACATCATACTAGTAATTCTTAGAAAGTGGATCAACCAAGGTTTTCTTGGCTCCCTTTCTTGCTGCCTTCCATAACGCTCTTGTTCTTGCCGACTGCCGTGCTGGTGCTCAAGAGAGCCAAAGGGTGAAATAGATATATATTTCTTATAACAGATTGGTTTGTATATAGTTTGGCTGCCTCTTGCTAACAGTGAAGGGAAACACCTTAATCTCTCCTGGCTTTCTGACATTCTCCCCCTCATATATCATACTAGATTTCCTTCGGAAAGATCTAGTTAATTCTTACTCCACATAATTAGCTGAATTCACCTGTGGAACATGACAAATTTTCTCTGTGATCATTTTCTTTTTATTTCATAAGCAGTTCTGAGTATATTCTGAAGTGTAACATTTTAAATCTGCCCTCCTCCTTTCCTAACACGAATCCCCCTCCCCCCAACATAAACATGCTCAGCAGCACTTTATGTGCATTTACAAGAGTAAGTATGCACACATACGTTCCTTTTGTGGCCTTTACCAGCTTAGACTTTGCCCTTTCTTTCTGTGGATAGGATGAGGTAGGGAGTGGGGAAACACACGCATGCAGAGGTGAGTATGGAAAAGCAAATTGCGTATTAACCAGGGAGTTCAGGGACCCTGGCGAGAGCGTGTGCCAAAACCACCAACACAGTGCAAGGTGCCCACTCTGTGTTCTGCCACCTGACCAGGATTTCTGTGTTGTTTCTTCAGATCAATGTGACCACTGTGCGGGAGTATCTGCCTGAAGGGGACTTCTCAATAATGACAGAGATGCTCAAAAAATTCCTGAGCTTTATGAACCTTACTGTAAGTAGCTTCTATTGCAGCTTTTAGGGTTTTAAATGTAAGCGTTTGACACATGACTGACAGTAGAAATAAAAATATTGTGGCCATAGTGAGTGGAAGGTAAACAGAATCTTTTAGTAAGTGTGCTCTGTTTCTCTTTTAAAGTAATTAATTATTTTGACCAAATTATTATCAAAGCCACAATTCAATCTCTGTGGTTTGATTCGTACTATTGAGTTTAGTCAAGCTAAAGAATTTATGCTTTGATCTAATAGTTTTTAAACTTTGTAAAACATTAACTGTTACTTCCTCTCTCCTCATCCATCTTCCTCCTTTCAGTGTGCTGTTGGAACCACAGGCCAGAAATCTATCTCTAGAGTGATTGAATACTTGGAACATTGCTAGCTGCTTCACCTTTGCTTCAGGTGCTTGGTAATGCTGGAGCGACTCTTAGACAAAGAAAAGTCATGAAAGAAGTCCTTGAAGATACACCAAGAACATTCATCAGTGTCATTCATGTTTGGATTTTTAAGGCCTCCTGATTTCTTCGTCATGCATTCTGCATTTGCTAAATGACAGTTACTACACCAATCTGCAACTATCAAAAATGAGGGAAAAGGTTCAGGCTGTTAATTCCATGCAGTATTTAAGTACACTTACTTTGGCAGAGTTTATATTCTCCCTTGTCCTCTTGCTTTCCTCTGGGCAAGTTGAAGGGGAAACTTGTGCTGCTGTTAGTGCAACTGCTGTGTATGTTGAGCCACTGTTGTCATGCCGCCAGGTGCAAAGGCAGCTTAGCTACTGAGGCAACGAATGTTCGGAGGACATTCTAGACAACAGCTTAGTTCCTTTTTCAGGCTCATTTGCTTTTGCTTTTTTGTTGAATGATTCCAATCGTAAATAAAGCTTTTAATAATTTGTGAATTTTTTCTTGTTGTTCCCTGAACTACTGTCTATATTTAAAATTAGATAGAATCCAAAGACACAAGGGATTAGTAGCATATTTTTTATTCTTGATTTGATTTGGGTTGTCAGACTATTTGTTGTTCACTCTTCAGACCGTGACCATGTTCATTGTGCTACCGTAGTGAGTCATAACTAGACGCAAGAAAACTCACAGTGTAAGGGACGATGACATAGATGATGTGCCCAGTTAGAGGATGAAGCAAAACAGACAAACCCAGGGTAGTTTACGCTTACTGTTAGGGGAGGCTCTTGAAACATTATGAAGTTTTGAGGAAGGACTCTCTAGATATATTTTCTATTGTTCAGTACAATAATTATAAGGAAGCTAAAACACCAATGTGGAATTCATGTTTCCAAATGACGTGTATATTCTTCTATAGAGTGACAGGATCAAATGCATAAGCGCAAAGCCTTAAATTGCTGGTATAGAAAGATCCTTTTCTTTTTCCATTCAGTCTTAGTTCATAGAGCAGTGTGCTGTTTGGAAAGCAGTCATGAAACACACACAACACTATCCTTAATTTCACAACATTGCAGATTTTTCTTGTGTTACTGTTCAGACCACTAGTTATACATTTTTTCTTTATCAGACCCAAATATAGGCTTTCCAGAGATCTGTTTCATTAATACTTTTAATAATCTTTCATGTTTCTTCATTGAATTTGTAAAACTTGAAGCCATAAAAATATTGTTTGGTGTGTACTGGGAAAAATAGCTAAAAGTCTAATTTTTACTTCTTTAGACTTTATTTCCTTGTATAAAGTGACAAATCGAGGCTCTTGTATCAGTGCCAGCTGTAATGTTTTTTAATGCAGTGGCTGCCTTCTAATGTCTTCCTATTTTTGATAATGCAGATTGTTGGGAAATCTATACGGAAGTAACTGGTTCCAGGCAGATTGTTTCTTCTCTCTCCTGCCTCCCCGACCCCACCCGTCACCTGAGAGCTCATCTGAGAGCGCAGTGCCAGTGTAACTTGGGAGACACTTGGGTTGTATTTGCCCTGAGTATAAAAGCTAGCTTAGCAAACTATTTTAAAAGCATATTGGTAAATGATATTCATAAAAATGAATTAGATATATTTTGTTTAATTATTGTAAAATATGTTGATATTTATTAATCATTGATTTAGGAGAAGGAACAGATTTTTGGTAAAATGGACTTGTGGAAGGTGGTCAGAAATAGCAAACGTTTGGATGAAAACAATCAGGGCGAACTACATTTTTCTGTTACACTGGTAATCATTGGAGAATTGAGTTACCTCAGTGTTTAACAGTGTTTTGTCTTGTTATTTAAATAATAACTAATTGTCGAGCACTGATAAGAGATGCAGATTTTGGTGGGGGTGGGGTGGGGGAGAAATCACCTCACCAACTTCAGTGCATTTGTGTGTTGAACCCTCAGAGAACTCTGCATTTTAGAGTACTTGAGGCTGACTTACAAAATTAAAGTTTTAAAGTAACCTTTTTTTCCATTGTAAATATTTGTGTAAATACTACCATTGGAAATTAGAATAGTAGAGTACTTTTTCTGAATCCAATCTTATTTTTATTTTATACAGTATTTCTCAGCTGTGACCTTTGGAGCAAAAGCCAACGGCAGGAAAAAAATAGTTTGTACCAGTTTCATGAAGTATGTCTTTGGGTTTTTGTAAATAATTTTAACTCAAATAAAATTGCTACTTTCAATACATATGTTGTCTTTAACAAATCTATTGAAGTGTTTTGGAGCAAGAAGTCTTAATGAACTTCATAAAGCTGACAGATGGGAAACAGCAGTGTGTCACCTAAGTGAATTTCACACAACTTATACATAAAAATTTAGCCTGACCAAGCAGTGGCGCAGTGGATAGAACGTCAGACTAGGAAGCGGAGGACCCAGGTTCAAAACCCTGAGGTCGCCCGCTTGAGCACAGGCTCATCTGGTTTGAGCAAGGTTCACCAGCTTGAGCCCAAGGTCACTGGCTTGAGCAAGGGTTCACTCGGTCTGCTGTAGCCCCACGGTCAAAGCACATATGAGAAATCAATCAATGAACAACTAAGGTGCCGCAACAAAGAATTAATGCTTATCTCTCTCCTTACCTGTCTGTCCCTGTCTCTATCTCTGTCATACACAACAAAAAGTTAACCAGTTTTTGTTAAATGTTATGTACTTCTACATGTTTTTAATAATACTCATCTGAAAGTAATAACTCGCAGCAACTCAGGCTCATTGGGGATAGTGGTTTTCTGGCTGTGTAGTGAGGCCTGGGTGTTTTATTAAGTTGCATTAGTCTTTTTGCCTCTGGATAGGATCTAAAATGACTTTGCTTTTGATTTTTTTACAGCTGCTTTTTAGTTTTTTCAGTGTTTCCTTAGTTGTCAGCTTTTTTTTTTAAGGTTTTTTTTAAAATTAATTTTAATGGGGTAACACCGATAAATCAGGGTACATATGATCAAAGAAAACATCTCCAGGTTATCTTATCATTCAATTATGTTGCATACCCATCACCCAAAGTCAAATTGTCCTCTGTCACCTTCTATCTGGTTTTCCCTGTGTCCCTCCCCTCCCTCCCCCAACCACCTAAACCACCATTCTCTTGTCCATGTCAAATAGTCTCACTTTCATGTCCCACCTATGTATGAAATCATGCTGTCCTCAGTTTTTTTCTGTTTTACTTATTTCACTCCGTATAATGTTATCAAGGTCCATCCATTTTGTTGTAAATGATCCTATATCATCATTTCTTAGGGCTGAGTAGTATTCCATAGTATATATGTACCAAGCTTTTTAATCCACTTGTCCTCTGACGGACAATTGGGCTGTTTCCAGATCTTCGCTATTGTGAACAATGCTGCCACAAAATGGGGGCGCATTTCTTCTTTTCAAACAGTGCTATGGTGTTCTTGGGGTATATTCCTAGAAGTGGGGTAGCTGGGTCAAAAGGCAGTTCAATTTTTAATTTTTTGAGGAATCTCCATACTGTTTTCCACAGTGGCTGCACCAGTCTGCATTCCCACCAGCAGTACAGGAGGGTTCCCTTTTCTCCACATCCTCTCCAACAGTTGTTCTGTTGTTTTACAGATGAGCGCCATTCTGACTGGTGTGAGGTGATATCTCATTGTGGTTTTAATTTGCATTTCTCTAATGATTAGTGATGTTGAGCATTTTTTCATATGCCTATTGGCCATCTGTATGTCCTCTGGAGAATTTCTATTCATTTGTTCTGCCCATTTATTGATTGGATTGTTTGTCTTCCTGGTGTTGACTTTTATAAGTTTTTTATAAATTTTAGTTACTAACCCCTTATCAGACCTGCTGTTGAATATACTCTCCCATTGTGTGGTTTGTCTTTTTATTCTGTTCTTATTGTTTTTAGCTGTGCAAAAACTTTTTAGTTTGATATAGTCTCATTTGTTTATCTCGCCGTATATTTCATTTGCCCGTGGAGATAAACTGGCAAATATATTGCTGCTACAGATGTCGGAGAGCTTGCTGCCTATGTTTTGTTCTAAGATGCTTATGGTTTCACGGCTTACATTTAAGTCTTTTACCCATTTTGAGTTTGTTTATGTGAATGGTGTAAGTTGATGGTCTAGTTTCATTTTTTTTCAGGTAGATGTCCAATTTTCCCAACACCATTTGTTAAAGAGGCTGTCTTTACTCCATTGTATTTTCTTTCCTCCATTGTAAAATATCAGTTGTCCATAAAGCTGTGGGTTTATTTCTGGGTTCTCTGTTCTGTTCCATTGATCTATGTGCCTGTTCTTATGCCAGTACCAGGCTGTCTTGAGTATAATGGCCTTGTAGTAAACCTTGATATCCGGAAGAGTAATACCTCCTGCTTTATTTTTTCTTTTTAAGATTGCTGAGGCTATTCGTGTTCTTTTTTGGTTCCATATAAATTTTTGGAATATGTGTTCTATATCTTTGAAGTATGTCATTGGTATTTTAATTGGTATTGCATTGAATTTATAAATTGCTTTGGGTAATATAGACATTTTAATGATGTTTATTCTCCCTAACCATGAGCATGGTATATGCTTCCACTTGTTTGTATCTTTCTTGATTTCTTTTATCAATGTTTTATAATTTTCCGAGTACAAATCCTTAACCTTCTTGGTTAAATTTACTCCTAGGTACTTTATTTTATTGGCTGCAATAGTGAAGGGGATTGTTTCCTTAATTTCTTTTGCTGACAGTTCATTGTTGGTATATAGAAATGCCTCTGATTTCTGAGTATTAACTTTATATCCTGCCACCTTGCTGAATTCATTTATAAGGTCCAGTAGTTTCTTGACTGAGACTTTAGGGTTTGCAATATACAATATCATATCATCTGCAAATAGTGACAGTTTTACTTCTTCTTTTCGAATTTGGATGCCTCTTATTTCTTCTTCTTGTCTGATTGCTGGAGCTAGGACTTCCAGAACTATGTTGAATAAGAGTGGTGATAGGGGGCACCCCTGCCTGGTTCCTGATCTTAAAGGGATTGCTTTTAATTTTTGTCCATTTAGTATGATGTTTGCTGTGGGTTTGTCGTAGATGGCCTTTATCATGTTAAGGAATGTTCCCTGTATTCCCACTTCACTGAGAGTTTAGAGCATGAATGGGTGCTGGATTTTATTAAATGCCTTTTCTGCATCTATTGAAATTATCATGTGATTTTTGTCCTTCCTTTTGTTTATGTGATGAATCACATTGATTGATTTGCGAATATTGAACCAGCGTTGCCTCTCCAGAATAAATCCCACTTGGTCATGGTGTATGATTATTTTCATATATTGCTGGATCCGGTTGGCTAATATTTTGTTGAGAATTTTAGCGTCTAAATTCATCAGGGATATAGGCCTATAATTTTCATTCTTTGTGTTGTCTTTGCCGGGTTTTGGGATCAGAATTATGCTCACCTCATAAAAGGAGTTTGGACGTCTTCCTTCCTCTTGAATTTTTTGAAAAAGTTTGAGGAGGATAAGAGTTAGTTCTTCTTTGAATATTTGATAGAATTCACTTGTGAAGCCATCAGGCCCAGGACTTTTCTTTTTTGGGAGTTTTTTGATAACTGTTATGATCTCATTTGTTGTTATTGGTCTGTTTAGGTGTTCTGATTCTTCCAGATTGATTTTTGGAAGGTTATATGATTCAAGAAATTGGTCCATTTCACCGAGATTGTCTAATTTTTTGGCATAGAGTTCTTCATAGTATTTTCTTACAATGCTTTGTATTTCTGTTGTGTCAGTTGTTATTTCTCCACTGTCCTTTCTAATTTTATTTATTTGAGTCCTCTTTATTTCTTGGTGAGTCTAGTTAAAGGTTTATCAATCTTGTTTACCTTTTCAAAGAACCAGCTTCTGGTTTCATTGATCCTCTGTATTATTTCCTTAGCCTCTATGTCATTTATTTCTGCTCTGATCTTTATTATTTCCTTCCTTCTACTTGTCTTGCGTTTTATTTGCTGTTGTTTTTCTAGTTCTTTTAGATGCAGGGTCAGGTTGCTTATCTGAGCTTTTTCTAGCTTCTTATGATATGCCTGTAATGCAATGAACTTTCCTCTCAGAACTGCTTTTGCTGTGTCCAGTAAATTTTGAGTTGATGTATGCTCATTATCATTTGTTTCCAGAAACTTTTTTATTTCTTCTATGATCTCATTGTTAATCCATTCATTATTTAATATCATGCTAGTTTCCAAGTGTTTGAGTGTTTTTCAGTTTTTCTTTTGTGGTTAATTTCTAGTTTCATGGCATTGTGATCAGAGAAGATGCTTGATATGATTTGAATCTTCTTAAATTTATTGAGACCATTTTTGTGTCCTAACATGTGGTCTATCCTAGAAAACGTACCATGAGCGCTTGAGAAGAATGTATATTATACTGCTTTAGGGGGAAAAGTTCTGAAGATATCTATTAAATCAAGTTATCTAATATCCTTTAAGTCTGCTGTTTCTTTATTAATTTTCTTTTTTTTTTTTTAATTCTTTTTATTTATTCATTTTAGAGAGGAGACACAGAGTGAGAGAGAGAGAAAGAAAGAGAGAAAGGGGGGAGGATCTGGAAGCATCAACTCCCATATGTGCCTTGACCAGACCAGTGCCGGGTTTTGAACTGGCAACCTCAGTGTTCCCAGGTTGACGCTTTATCCACTGCACCACCACAGGTCAGGCCTATTAATTTTCTTTTTTGAGGATCTATCCAGTGTTGATAGAGGGGTATTGAAATCCCCTACTATTGAAGGAGAAATAAAGAGCTTCCCAGACAATGAAAGCCTCAAGGAATTCATTAATACCAAACCAAACAGCTGGTATTGCTGTTAATCTCGCCCTTTATATCCATCAAAGTCTGCTTTATGTATGTAGGGGCTCCTATATTTGGTGCGTAGGTATTTATAATAGTTATATCTTCCTGTTGAATTGTTCTCTTTATCATTATGTAGTGTCCTTCTTTATCTCTTACCAAAGCCTTTGTTTTAAAGTCCATTTTATCAGATATAAGTATTGCTACCCCAGCTTTTTTTTCATTTTCATTTGCATGAAATATTTTTTTCCATCCTTTTACGTTCAGTCTATGTGCATCTTTTGTTTTAAGGTTTGTCTCTTGTTGACAGCATATGTCTGGGTCCTGTTTCTTTATCCACGCAGCTACCCTATGTCTTTTGATTGGATCATTTAATCCATTTACATTTAAGGTTATTATTGATATGTAGTTTATTGCCATTTTATTCTTTAAAGCTGTATTCTTCTTTTGCTATATTCTTTTCTCCCTTGAAACTGTTCAGAACAGGCCCCTTAGTATCTCTTGCAGAATTGGTTTGGTTTTAATCAATTCCTTGAGGCTTTCATTGTCTGGGAAGCTCTTTATTTCTCCTTCAATTTTAAACGTTAGCCTTACTAGATAGAGTAGTCTTGGTTGTAGGTTCTTGTTCTGCATTATTTTGATTACATCTTGCCATTCCCTTCTGGTCTCAAATATTTCTGTTGAGAAGTCCGATGTCATCCTTATGGGGGCTCCTTTGTAGGTGATAGCCTTTTTTTCCCTAGCAGCTTTAAAATTTTTTTCTTTATCCATTACCTTTGGTATTTTAACTATGATGTGTCTTGGTGTAGATCTTTTTGGGTTTCTCTTTAATGGAGTTCTGTGTGCTTCTTGAACTTGTTGGGTGTTTCCCAGCCTTTATTTAGGGAAGTTTTCTGCTATGATTTGATTGAACAAAGTTTCCATTTCCTGTCCTCTTTCCTCTTCTTCAGGCACCCCTATGATGCGAATGTTGTTTCTCTTCATGTTGTCACAGAGCTCCCTTAGAGTTTCCTCACATTTTTTCAGTCTCTTCCTTTTTCTTCTCTGCTTTTGTGCCTTTGTTTATTGTGTCCTCTAACTCGCTTATTCGATCCTCAGCGTGATTCATCCTGATTTTAATTCCTTCCATTGTGGTCTTCAGTTCTGATACTGTATTTTTCATTTCTGTTTGTTTCTTTTTTAGTATTTCAATTTCGTTTTTTATACTTGTTATCTCTTTATTTAGGTGTTCATAATGACTATCCATTGTTGCTCTAATTTTTTTGAACATCGTAACTATCATTATTCTAAATTCTGCTTCTGGTAATTTGGTTATATCTGATTCATTCAGGTCCTTCTCTGTGAATTTCTCTTGATTCATTTGGTTTGCATTCCTCTGCCGCCCATTTTGTCTGTGTATAAACAAGTTGTGGCCACTGGAGTTCAGTAGGTGTTGCCTTTATGTTCTCTTGGTGTGTTCTGTCTGCTGGCCCGCCTTCTCCTCCGCCGCTGCCTAGGGCGGTTGTGTATGGGCGTTGCCAGCACCTGCCCACTGTGGCTTTTGCTGTAATTTCTGCCTCTCCTCCGCGGGAGGGGCTGTCACTCAAGCCACAAGCCTCACCACCAAGGATAGAGGTGAGCACCTTTGCTCAGCTGCGGACCCAGCCTGTTTCCGGGCTTCCGCCCAGAATGCGTAGTCAGAGCCTGCTCGCCACAGTTTCGCGGGTTGGGTGGGGCTTTTGACATGCTCTCAGCTGTGAGCCTTTGCCCGTCTGGAGCTTTAGCCCCACTCTCGAGGCCAGGGCCCTTCTTCGCAGGGTCGCATACCCAGGTTTATTGGGCCGGGCGTGTTTGCTGGCTTTCGCTCAGCTGCTAGCTGCCGCTGGTCCCGGACTCTACCCCGCTCTCACGTTCGGAACCCGCTCGTGCATGTAGGATGGCACACCGTGGTTTCTCCGGCCTGGCGGGGATAGTAGCGTGGGCTCAGCTGCGAGCTTCCACTTGTCTCGGGGTCTACCACGCCCCCCGCGCTCGAAGCCCGCTCGCGCATGTAGAATGGCAAACCGCGGTTTCTCTGGCCGGGCGGGGCTGGTAGCGTGAGCTCAGCCTCAAGCCCCTGCCCGTCTCTGTTCCTAGCCCCGTCCCCGTGGTCAGGGCCGGCTTGCGCAGGGTCGCAGAGCAGATCTCTGCCAGTTCCTGGCCTCCCGCTTTGTCCCCACAGGTGGGATTACAGGCTGGCCCGCAGCTTCCGGACTTCTTTTGTGCATACCCTCCGCCCCTGCTGGGCTAGACTGAGCTCACACTGACTTGGCCTCCGCCCATGCCGACAGAACCACATTTCATTGTCCTGTCGCCACCATACCCTTCAGTAACCCTCAACAGAGTAGTAAGGGCCCTAATACTCCATACTGTAGGCCTGGGAGTTCCCTCACTTGTTTCACAGCTCAAAACTGTCCAAACGCCTCTTCTAGGTTCTGGGACTGCAGGCTGGGGCTTGGTTCCTGGGACCCAGGTCCCTCCCTCTCCACCAAACTCCTCCCGCCACGCGGATCTCTCCGGGCTGCCATCTACTCCGGGGAGCTGGGCAGCTCTCTTTGCATTTTCGCTATTCCTACCAGTCTCAATGTGGCTTCTTATGTGTTCCTTGGTGGAAGAGTCCACTTAGTTTAGTTCAAAGTTGATTTATCCAGATGATGGTTCTTAAAAGTGAGTTATAATCCACTTTGGTTCTGGGAGTTGGAAGTTGGTGTGTCCGCCTACTCCATCGCCATCTTGCTTCTCCTGGTTTGGTTTTAATGAATTCCTTGAGGCTTTCATTGTCTGGGAAGGTCTTTATTTTTCCTTCAATTTTAAACGTTAGCGTTGCTGGATAGAGTAGTCTTTGTTGTAGGTTCTTGTTTTGCATTACTTTGAATATATCTTGCCATTCCCTTCTGACCTCAAGTGTTCCTGTTGAGAAGTCAGATGTCATCCTTATGGGGGCTCCTTTGTAGGTGATAGCCTTTTTTTCTCTAGCAGCTTTTAAAATTTTCTCTTTATCCCTTAGCTTTGGTATTTTAACTATGATGTGTCTTGGTGTAGATTTTTTTTGGTTTCTCTTTAATGAAGTTCTATGTGTTCCTTGAATGTGTGGAATGTTTCCCAGCCTTAATTTAGGGAAGTTTTCTGCTATGATTTGATTGAACAAAGTTTCTATATTTTGTTCTCTCTCCTCTTCTTCAGGAACCCCTATGATGCAAATGTTGTTTCTCTTCATGTTGTCACAGAGCTCCCTTAGAGTTTCCTCACATTTTTTTGAGTCTCTTTCCCTTTTTCTTCTCTTCTTCTGTGCCTTTCTCCTCTAAGTCGCTGATTCGATTCTCAGCGTGATTCATCCTGCTTTTAATTCCCTCCATTGTGGTCTTCAGTTCTGATACTGTATTTGTCATTTCTGTCTGATTCTTTTTTATTATTTCAATTTTGGTTTTTATACTTGTTATCACTTTATTTAGGTGTTCATAGTGACTATCTATTGTTGCTCTAATTTCTTTGAACATCCTAACTATCATTATTCTAAATTCTGCTTCTGGTAATTTGGTTATATCTGGTTCATTCATTTCCTTCTCTGGGGATTTCTCTTGATTCACTTGGTTTGCATTCCTCTGTCTGCCCATTTTGTCTGTGTATAAGAAGGTTGTGGCTACTGGAGTCTAGTAGGTGTTTCCTTTGTGTTCTCTAGGTGTGGTCTGTCTGCAGGCCCGCCTTCCACTCTGCCGCTGCCTAGGGCGGTTGGGTATTTGTGTTGCCAGCGCCGGCCCACTGCGGCTTTTGCTGTGATTTCTGCCTCTCCTCCGTGGGAGGGGCTGTCACTCAAGCCACAAGCTTCAGCACCAAGGGTAGAGGTGAGCACCTTTGCTCAGCTACGGGCCCAGCCTGTTTTTTGGGCTTCAGCACAGCATCCGTGGTTAGAGCCTTCTCGCCATAGTTTCTCGGGTTTGGTGGGGCTTTTGACGTGCTCTCAGCTGTGAGCCTTTGCCTGTCTGGAGCTTTAGACCTGCCCTCGAGGCCAGGGCCCTTCTGGGCAGGGTCACAAAAGAAGGTTTATTGTGCCGGGCGTGGCTGCTGGCTTGCGCTCAGCTGAGAACTTCCGCTCGTCCCGGGGTCTACCCCACCCCCGCGTTCAGAGTCAACTCGCCCACGAGGATGGCAAACGTGTTTTATTTGGCCAGGCGTGGCTGCTGGCGTGAACTCAGCCACGAGCCCCCGCCCATTCCTGGTCCTAGCCCCGTCCCCGAGGTCAGGGCCGGCTTGTGCAGGGTTGCAGAGCAGATCTTTGCCCGTTCCTGAGCTCCGGCTCCCCTCCTCCCCCCGTGGGGTTACAGGCGGGCCTGCAACAGCAGGACCATTTTCGCGCATCCGCTTTGCCCCTGCTGGGGTAGATCGAGCTCACACAGGCTGGGCCTACCCCCCCCCCCCCACAGAACCGCGTTTCAGCGTCCTGCCGCCACCATCATTTCAGCAATCCTCAGCAGAGTAGGAAGGGCCCTAAGTCTCCATACTGTAGTCCTCTGAGCTCCCTCTCTCTAAGCAGCTCTGCTCTAATTGCCGCATGAGAGCTTGTTTGGCTAGTGTCCTGTCTCCCTTTGCTGGTATTGCTAGTTCCAGGGGAAATATTCGTTTTTGATTAGGGAAGTGACTTAGCCCAGGGGTTAGGGTGGCTGTCCCTCAGAGTGTTTGTACCTGTGCCTTCAGTCCACACTCTCTTCCCGTTCCTCTGGTCCTCTCCTCTGTCCCCGTTCCCCGGAGCCCCGGGTGCGTGGTTGTGAGAGGTTTTCTGCGCTGTCCCTTTAAAAAGAATCTTGGGTCTGAGAAAGCTGTCTCTTTCTAACAAACAGTATCCTCACTTGTTTCACAGCTCAATACTGTCCAAACGCCTCTTCTAGGCTCTGGGGCTGCAAGCTGGGGCTTTGTTCCTGGGACCCAGGTCCCTCCCTCTCCGCCAAACTCTCCTCCCGCCACGTGGGTCTCTCCGGGCTGCCGTTCGCTCTGGGGAGCTGGGCAGCCCTCTTCGCGTTTTCGCTATTCCTACCAGTCTCAATGTGCTTCTTCTGTGTTTCTTGGTTGAAGAGTCCACTTAGTTTAGTTCAAAGTTGATTTATCCAGATGATGGTTCTTAAAAGTGAGTTATAATCCACTTTGTTTCTGGGAGTTGAAAGTTGGTACGTCCGCCTACTCCATCGCCATCTTGCTCTCCTTTTTTTAAAGGTTATGTATTTACTTTTTCCAGGGACAGAGAGAGAGATAGATAGGAACAGACAGAGAGGAACAGAAAGGGGTGAAGAGAAGCATCAATCATTAGTTTTTTGTTGCCGTTGCAACACCATAGTTGTTCATTGTTCATTGATTGCTTTCTCACATGTGCCTTGACCACAGAACTTCTGCAGACTGAGCATCCCTTTGCTGGAGCCAGCGACCTTGGGTCCAACCTGATGAGCTTTTGCTCAAGCCAAATGGGCCCGCACTCAAGCTGGCGAGCTTGGGGTCTCTAACCTAGGTCTTCCGCATCCCAGTCCGACGCTCTATCCACTGCGCCACTGCCTGGTCAGGCCTTAGTTGTCAGCTTTTAAGCTTCCTGCATTTACTACATGTGGATTTTTCAACCTCTTCCCACTGCTTTCAACCAGAAAACTGAATGGAAGGCCCTGTCATGAGAGTTCCGGTCTTCTCCCCTCTCACACACAATGTAGAGATGGGTGGAATAGTGAAAGCTGTAGGGAGAGAAAGACCTCTGTCACACAGATTTCACTGAGCAAATTCCTGAACTAACTTTTATCCTGTTTACTCAGCTAGAAAATGGAGGTAGCATATAGTTACCTCGGGGCTGTGAATATTAACCAGGACGGTGCATGTGAAGCATTAGCATTGCTTTCGAAACAGAGATCCTGGTAAATGGTTGCTTTTAACAAACTGGTTTTTACTCTTGGGAAATTTAAATGTGCCAAACAACAGGACAGAAGACTGTTTCAGCCACTTAGAATAATGCCTTTCATATCACTGAGATAATTGAGTTTGGTTTACTTGAACAAGTCTGTGAAATTGTTTCCAAAGTTTGCATTAATATCTTGGTTGTGACTAATAACACAGAGGAAGGTGAAACAGATTTCAGTGTAAAATGTCTTAACCATGTCCCTCAGGTATTTTTCTTACATTAGAAGGAAGACTAGAAGAGGTTTGCACAATTTGCTGTCAGTTAATGATCTCTTTTTTTTTTTTTTAAGATTATTTTTTAATTTCTTTTTACTTTATTCATTTTAGAGAAGAGACAGAGAGAGAGAGAGAAAGGGGGGAGGAGCTGGAAGCATCAACTCCCATATGTGCCTTGACCAGACCAGTGCAGGGTTTTGAACTGGCAACCTCAGTGTTCCCAGGTCGATGCTTTATCCACTGCACTACCACAGGTCAGGCTATGATCTCTTGATCATTAACTGGATGCATAGATTTAATAACTTCATATAGAAAGTCTTTAAACAGAGAATTTGAAAAATACTATTGTTTTGCTCAAACCTCTATTTCCTTACTTCTGTATTTGCAGTTTGAAAACTCGAAAGACCATGTAATGGCTTAAGGAGCAAAACCAGAAGACTGTATCTGTACTACCTAGTTTTTAGTTATATAAAGGAACTGTCGGTTATCCAGAGTTGTATTATAGAGAATGTGGATAAATGGAAAGATACTGTTGCCAATTTCATAATTTTTTTTTAATTTCATGAATATTAATGTAAAGTATAAATTCAATAGTTTGTAATAAGTTAAAAATGCATGTTAAAATCTCTAGAGCATCCAGTAAAAACTGCAAAGAGCTACAGCTAGAGCGGCTTATGGAAATCAAAATGGAACACTGAAAAATACTTGATTAACAAAATAAAGGTAGGGAAAGCAGTGAGGAAAATAGAAAACAAATAGCAAGAAATATACGGCTCACTAAAATTAGGGATATTTCAAAGTGAATATGAAACTATAAAATATTCCCTAATTTTTATGAGAAGTAGATGTAAGTAAAAAGCCAAAAATACTTTCCTCCTAAGATAGGAACAAGCCAAGAACACTCTTGTCTATGAAATCTATCAGTAATTACATTAAATGTAAGTACACCAAATTCTCCCAAGCTACCAGAGTGGGGGTCCTACTATTGGTCCGTGGAGGTAGGTAATTGGGTTTTACTAATTTGCGACAGGAAATGAGGCAGGGGTTAGAGACTGACACACACATAAAGCCAGGTCCCGGGGTGGGCTGCACCCGTAATAGAAGGTTTACTAGAAAATGTTCTGAGGAAACATTCTTGCCTGGGCTCTGAGTGTGGATGGAAAAGACCCCCAAGATGAAAAATATTCTTGGGCTGTGTTATTAACTAAATGTGCCCCCCCCAATTCATATGTTGAAATCCTAACCCCCAGGATGATGGTATTTGGAGGTGAGGCCTTTGGGAGGTGATTAGGTCTTGAGGCAAAGCCCTCATGCCCCTATGAAAGAGGCCTGAGAGAACACCTGTGCACCCTCAAACATGTGAAGACAGTGAAAAGATGTCTATGAAACAGAAAAGTGGGCCTCTCAACAGACCCTGGCTCTGTGGGCACCCTGATTGTGGACTTTCCAGCCTCTAGAACTGTGAGAAATGTCTGTTGTTTATATGTCACCCAATCTGGTATTTTTTTTATAGTGGTTCAAATGAATTAAGGCAGGTTTGGGATCAAAATTTGTTTTTCGAATTTCTGGCATAAATTTTATTCATTCTGATGATGTTGCTGCAGCATATTGAAGAAGCAAACTTGCACCACTGTGGCCATCAGCAGGGTGAGTTAACAGCCCCACAGATAATGCTCCCGGGGAGAGGCTGGCAGAGTCCTTCAGCTTACTTAAACTGAAGGAATAAGACCACAACTCCCACCTCCGAATCTCCTAAGTAGAACAGAAACAGAAAAGCAGAGACTCTTAAGACAACAGAGCAGCTGAAACAACTACAAAATGAGGTGGGAAGGCTGCCTCAGAAAGTGGGGATCAGGTAGCGAGAGTGGAGACAAGCTCGCAGGGACTGACAAAACAAATGGCTTTCAGACAGCACACTCTGAGGTTTAGAATCAAACTCTTGCAAAAGTAGGAACAAGGAACCCCCAAACTGGGCAACAGCTACGCTGGACCCATTGTGGTTCCAAGAAGCAGAAGAGCTTAAATGGAAGGAGGAGCCACACAGGACCCCATGTTTGCAGAGAGCAGTCCCTCTGTGTGGAGGAGCGGGGAGGAAGACTTACATTGTGAAGAGCCTGCAGCATCTTTTATTTCCTCTCTGCTGAGTGGGGGAAGGGAATGGTGGGGAGTGAGGCTAAAACAAAACACATATACAACTCTGAATCTTAAAGATAATTTCTGCCAGCCTGGAACATGGCCCGAACCCTTACCAAACATGAGGCTCCTGTGAAAAAGATGGTTCAACAAAGATAAACTCTCACTCTAAAGAAAACTGCAGGCCAATCAAATGATGCAAAAAATTTCTTTCTACAGTGTGAGGGACTGTTCTAGCCACCAAGGACACAACAATGGGAAGAAAGTATCAGTTTTCTCAGTGTCAATTTGTGATGTGTGATGTGTTGTGGATATAAATAAAATAGAAAGGCGGTAGGGCCATTTTATTTTAATTGGAGTGATAAATGAAGTTTTTGTGTCAGAAAAAACATGAAGAAAATAATATTTAAACACAAAAACTACACAATCTTCACACACAGCCTGGAAGTCATGACAAAATTCAATATCCTTTTGTGATCGAAAACCAAAGTAATACTTAACAAAAGGACAACAGTTGAAATGTTCTTAGCACGATTTAAAAATCTCAACCCCAAAGTCGTCAAGGATCCACTGTCACCAAAACATGCCCCTTGTGTCACCATGAACAAGTCAGCAGACATTACAAAGAGGAGTATTAGAACTCCAAGATTTTCAGGAAATAGAATGAATTCCTCTAAATTGCTTAAAGACCTAAAAGATGGCATTAAAATGTTAATATGTCAGGAAAACAATAAAATACTATGTAAAAACTAGTGGGAAAATTAGAGAAACAAAACATGATAAAAAGAATTTCTGCAACTTAAAACCAGTGCTATGGAAATCAGAATAGTGCTGGGTGGGTTAGATCTCAGAATAAATGATGTTGAAGGGAGAATGAATCAGTGAACAAGAATGCTGCAGAGAAGTGAAAAGATGGAAGATAAAAACGGTTGTTAGCACAATAACAAACATGAAGTAAAGAGTCTAATACACATTGGAATTTTAGGATTAGAAATGAAAGGAGTGGTGAGGAGACAATATTTGAAGATTTTTAGAATTATTGAAAAACATGGATCTCCAGATTCAAGTCCTGAGCAGGAAAATAAAAATAAACTCAAACCTTGTGTTAAAGTAATGAACTAGGAGAATATTAAAAACAAGCCTAGCCTGACCAGGCGGTGGCGCAGTGGATAGAGCATTGGACTGGGATGTGGAGGACCCAGGTTCGAAACCCTGAGGTCACCAGCTTGAGTGTGGGCTCATCTGGTTTGAGCAAGGCTCACCAGCTTGAGCCCAAGGTCGCTGACTCCAGCAAGGGGTCATTCGGTCTGCTGTAGCCCCCCACCCAACCCTGGTCAAGGCTCATATGAGAAATCAATCAAAGAACAACTAAGGAGCTGCAAGGAAGAATTGATGTTTCTCATCTCTTTCCCTTCCATGTGTCTGTCCCTATCAGTCCTTCTCTCTGACTCTCTTTGTCTCTGCCACAAAAACAAACAAACAAAAAACAAAACAAGCCTGACTGGTGGTGGTGCCATGGGTAGAGCGGAGACCTGGGACGCTGGGGACCCAGGTTTGAAGCCCTGAGGTTTCTGGCTTGAGCTCAGGCTCATCTGCCTTGAGCGTAGGATCATAGAGATGACTTCAAGGTTGTTGGCTTGAGCAAGGGGTCACTGGCTTGACTGGAGCCCGCCACCCTCCCCCAAAGGCACATATAAGAAGCAATAATGAACAATTAAAGTGCTGTAACTGCAAGTTGATGCTTCTCATCTCTCTCCCTTCCTGTCTATGTTTGTCTCTTTCTCGCTTAAAAAAAAAAAAGAATATAGCCTGGCCTGTGGTAGCGCAGTGGATAAAGCGTCAACCTGGGAACACTGAGGTCGCCAGTTCAAAACCCTGTACTGGTCTGGTCAAGGCACATATGGGAGTTGATGCATCCAGCTCCTCTCCTCTTTCTCTCTCTCTCACTCTGTGTCTCCTCTTTAAAATGAATAATAAAAAAAAAAGAATATTAAAGACAAAAGACTTTATTGCAACAGAGGAGGAGAGGCAGAATACTAAAACAATAAGGGGGATTGAGGGAATAAAGATGGACAAATATACAATGACAGAAAATGAGTTGGCTTTGGTTAATGGGCACACAACACAACAATTCAAATGCTATAGAGATATTCACCTGAAACCCATGAACTCTTTCTTTTTTTTTTTTAATTAATTTTAATGGGGTGACACCAATAAATCAGGGTACATATGTTCAAAAAAAACATCTCCAGGTTATCTTATCATTCAATTATGTTGCATACCCATCACCCAAAGTCAAATTGTCCTCTGTCAACTTCTATCTGGTTTTCCCTGTGCCCCTCCCCTCCTCCCTATCTCAGCCTCTCCTCCCTTCCCCCACCCCATAACCACCACACTCTTGTCCATGTCTCATAGTCTCACTTTTATGTCCCACCTATGTATGAAATCATGCTGTTCTCAGTTTTTTTCTGTTTTACTTATTTCACTCCGTAAAATGTTATCAAGGTCCATTCATTTTGTTGTAAATGATCCGATGTCATCATTTCTTAGGGCTGAGTAGTATTCCATAGTATATATGTACCAAAGTTTTTTAATCCACTCATCCTCTGATGGATACTTGGGCTGCTTCCAGATCTTCGCTATTGTGAACAATGCTGCCATGAACGTGGGAGCGCATTTCTTCTTTTCGAACAGTGCTATGGTGTTCTTAGGGTATATTCCTAGAAGTGGGGTAGCTGGGTCAAAAGGCAGTTTGATTTTTAATTTTTTGAGGAATCTCCATACTGTTTTCCACAGTGGCTGCACCAGTTTGCATTCCCACGAGCAGTACACGAGGATACCCTTTTCTCCACATCCTCTCCAGCACTTGTTCTGTGCTGTTTTGCTGATGAGCGCCATTCTGACTGGTGAGAGGTGATATCTCATTGTGGTTTTAATTTGCATTTCTCTAATGATTAGTGATGTTGAGCATTTTTTCATATGTCTATTAGCCATCTGTATGTCCTCTTTGAAGAAATTTCTATTCATTTGTTTTGCCCATTTTTTGATTGGATTGTTTGTCTTCCTGGTGTTGACTTTTATAAGTTCTTTATAAATTTTAGTTACTAACCCCTTATCAGACATGCTGTTGAATATGTTCTCCTATTGTGTGGTTTGTCTTTTTATTCTGTTCTTATTGTCTTTAGCTGTGCAAAAACTTTTTAGTTTGATATAGTCCCATTTGTTTATCCTTCCTTTTATTTCCTTTGCCCGTGGAGATAAATCGGCAAATATATTGCTGCTACAGATGTCGGAGAGCTTGCTGCCTATGTTTTGTTCTAAGATGCTTATGGTTTCACGGCTTACATTTAAGTCTTTTATCCATTTTGAGTTTGTTTTTGTGAATGGTGTAAGTTGATGATCTAGTTTCATTATTTTGCAGGTAGATGTCCAATTTTCCCAACACCATTTGTTAAAGAGGATGTCTTTACTCCATTGTATGTTCTTTCCTCCTTTGTCAAATATCAGTTGTCCATAAAGCTGTGGGTTTATTTCTGGGTCCTCTGTTCTGTTCCATTGATCTATGTGCCTGTTCTTATGCCAGTACCAGGCTGTCTTGAGTATAATGGCCTTATAGTAAAACTTGATATCCGGAAGAGTGATACCTCCTGCTTAGTTTTTCTTTTTAAGATTGCTGAGACTATTCATGTTCTTTTTTGGTTCCATATAAATATTTGGAATATGTGTTCTATATCTTTGAAGTATGTCAAAATTGGTATTTTAATTGGTATTGCATTGAATTTATAAATTGCTTTGGGTAATATAGACATTTTAATGATGTTTATTCTTCCTAGTCATGAGCACAGTATATGCTTCCACTTGTTTGTATCTTCCTTGATTTCTTTTATCAATGTTTCATAATTTTCTGAGTACAAGTCCTTAACCTTCTTGGTTAAATTTACTTCTAGGTACTTTATTTTTTTGACTGCAATAGTGAAGGGGATTGTTTCCTTAATTTCTTTTGCTGACAGTTTATTGTTGGTATATAGAAATGCCTCTGATTTCTGAGTATTAATTTTATATTCTGCCACCTTGCAGAATTCATTTATAAGGTTCAGTAGTTTTTTGACTGAGACTTTAGGGTTTTCTATATACAATATTATATCATCTGCGAATAATGACAGTTTTACTACTTCTTTTACAATTTGAATGACTTTTATTTCTTCTTCTTGTCTGATTGCTGGAGCTAGGACTTCCAGAACTATGTTGAATAAAAGTAGTGAAAGGGGGCACCCCTGCCTGGTTCCTGATCTTAAGGGGATTGCTTTTAATTTTTGTCCATTTAGTATGATGTTTGATGTGGGTTTGTCATAGATGGCCTTTATCATGTTAAGGAATGATCCCTGTATTCCCACTTTACTGAGAGTTTAGAGCATTAATGGGTGCTGGATTTTATCAAATGTCTCTTCTGCATCTATTGAAATTATCATGTGATTTTTGTCCTTCCTTTTGTTTATGTGATGAATCACATTGATTGATTTGCGAATATAGAAC
Organism: Rhynchonycteris naso; assembly: GCA_037038555.1. Lineage (NCBI taxonomy): Eukaryota > Metazoa > Chordata > Mammalia > Chiroptera > Emballonuridae > Rhynchonycteris > Rhynchonycteris naso. The sequence goes on along the minus strand of CM073001.1, from coordinate 82,802,469 downwards.
CAGAGTTGCCTCTCCAGAATAAATCTCACTTGATCATGGTGTATGATTTTTTTCATATATTGCTGGATCCGGTTGGCTAATATTTTGTTGAGAATTTTAGCGTCTAAATTTATCAGGGATATAGGCCTATAATTTTCTTTCTTTGTGTTGTCTTTGCCCGGTTTTGGGATCAGAATTATACTTGCCTCATAAAAGGAGTTTGGACGTATTCCTTCCTCTTGAATTTTTTGAAATAGCTTGAGGAGGATAGGAGTTAGTTCTTCTTTGAATTTTTGATAGAATTCACTTGTGAAGCCATCAGGCCCAGGACTTTTCTTTCTTGGGAGTTTTTTGATAACTGTTATGATCTCATTTGTTGTAATTGGTCTGTTTTGGTGTTCTGATTCTTCCAGATTGATTTTTGGAAGATTATATGATTCAAGAAATTGGTCCATTTCACCTAGGTTGTCTAATTTTTGGCATATAGTTCTTCATAGTATTTTCTTACAGTGCTTTGTATTTCTGTTGTGTCAGTTGTTATTTCTCCACTGTTCTTTCTAATTTTATTAATTTGGGTCCTCTCTCTTTATTTCTTGGTGAGTCTAGTTAAAGGTTTATCAATCTTGTTTACCTTTTCAAAGAACCAGCTTCCGGTTTCATTGATCCTCTGTATTGTTTCCTTCACCTCTATGTCATTTATTTCTGCTCTGATCGTTATTATTTCCTTCCTTCTACTGGTCCTGGGCTTTATTTCCTGTTGTTTTACTAGTTCTTTTAAACAAATTTTTTTTTAACTTTTAATTTCTTTTTTTTTTATTTATTCATTTAGAGAGGAGACACAGAGTGAGAGGGAGAGAGAGAGAGAGAAAGAGAGAAAGGGGGGAGGAGCTGGAAGCATCAACTCCCATATGTGCCTTGACCAGACCAGTGCAGGGTTTTGAACTGGTGACCTCAGTATTCCCAGGTCGACGCTTTATCTACCGCGCCACCACAGGTCAGGCTCTAGTTCTTTTAGATGCAGGGTCAAGTTGCTTATTTGAGCTTTTTCTAGCTTCTTTTGGTATGCCTGTAGTGCGATATAACTTCCCTCTCAGTACTGCTTTTGCTGTGTCCCATAAATTTTGAGTTGATGTATGCTCATTATCATTAGTTTCTAGAAACTTTTTTATTTCTTCTTTGATCTTATTGTTAATTCATTTTTTATTTAATAACATGCTATTTAGTTTCCAAGTGTTTGAGTATTTTTCAGTTTTTCTTTAGTGGTTAATTTCTAGTTTCATGGCATTGTGATCAGAGAAAATGCTTGATATGATTTCAATCTTCTTAAATTTCTTGAGACCATTTTTGTGTCCTAACATGTGGTCTATCCTAGAAAAAGTACCATGAGCACTTGAGAAGAATGTATATTCTACTGCTTTAGGGTGAAAAGTTCTGAAGATATCTATTAAATCAAGTTGATCTAGTGTCTCCTTTAAGTCTGCTGTTTCTTTATTGATTTTCTTTCTTGTGGATCTGTCCAGTGTTGTTAGTGGGGTATTGAAATCCCCTACTATGATAGTATTACTGTTAATCTCGCCCTTTATATCCATCAAAGTCTGCTTTATGTATGTCGGGGCTCCTATATTTGGTGCATAGATATTTATAATAGTTATATCTTCCTGTTGAATTGTTCTCTGTATCATTATGTAGTGTCCTTCTTTATCTCTTACTACAGCCTTTGTTTTAAAGTCCATTTTGTCAGATATAAGTATTGCTACCCCAGCTTTTCTTTCATTTTTATTTGCATGAAATATTTTTTTCCATCCTTTTACCTTCAGTCTATTTGCATCTTTTGTTTTAAGGTGTGTCTCTTGTAGACAGCATATGTATGGGTCCTGTTTCTTTATCCACGCAGTTACCCTATGTCTTTTGATTGGATCATTTAATCCATTTACATTTAAGGTTATTATTGATATGTAGTTGTTTATTGCCATTTTATTCTTTAAAGCTGTATTCTTCTTTTGCTATATTCTTTTCTCCCTTTGAACTGTTCAGAACAGGCTCATTAGTATCTCTTGCAGAATTGGTTTGGTTTTAATGAATTCCTTGTGGCTTTCAATGTCTGGGAAGCTCTTTATTTCTCCTTCAACTTTAAACGTTAGCCTTGCTGGATAGAGTAGTCTTGGTTGTAGGTTCTTGTTCTGCATTACTTTAAATATATCTTGCCATTCCCTTCTGGCCTCAAGTGTTTCTGTTGAGAAGTCAGATGTCATCCTTATGGGGGCTCCTTTGTAGGTGATAACCTTTATTTCTCTAGCAGCTTTTAAAATTTTCTCTTTATACCTTAGCTTTGGTATTTTAACTATGATGTGTCTTGGTGTAGATCTTTTTGGGTTTCTCTTTAATGGAGTTTTGTTGCTTTTTGAACTTGTGGAATGTTTCCCAGCCTTAATTTAGGGAAGTTTTCTGCTATGATTTGATTGAACAAAGTTTCCATTTCCTGTCCTCTCTCCTCTTCTTCAGGCACCCCTATGATGCGAATGTTGTTTCTCTTCATGTTGTCATAGAGCTCCCTTAGAGTTTCCTCACATTTTTTCAGTCTCTCTTCTTGTTTCTGCTCTGCTTCTGTGCCTTTGTTTATTGTGTCCTCTAACTCGCTGAGTCGATTCTCAGCGTCATTCATCCTGCTTTTAATTCCTTCCGTTGTGGTCTTTAGTTCTGATCCTATATTTTTCATTTCTGTCTGAGTCTTTTTTATTATTTCAATTTTGTTTTATATACTTATCTCTTTATTTAGGTGTTCATAGTGACTATCCATTGTTGCTCTAATTTGACTATCATTATTCTAAATTCTGCATCTGGCAATTTGGTTATATCTGGTTCATTCATTTCCTTCTCTTGGGATTTCTCTTAATTCATTTGGGTTGCATTTCTCTGCCTGCCCATTTTGTCTGTGTATAAGAAGGTTGCGGCCACTGGAGTCCAGTAGGTGTTGCCTTTGTGTTCTCTAGGTGTGGTCTGTCTTCAGGTCCACCACCCCCTCTGCTGTTTCCTAGGGCGGTTGGGTATTGGTGTTGCCAGATCCGGCCCACTGTGGCTGTTGCTGTGAATTCCGCCTGTCCTCCATGGGAGGGGCTGTCACTCAAGCCACAAACCTTAGCACCAATGGTAGAGGTGAGCACTTCTGCTCAGCTGCGGACCCAGCCTGTTTCCGGGCTTCCGTCCAGCCCCCGCGGTCAGAGCCTGCTTGCCACTGTTTCTCGGGTTGGACGGGGTGCTGACGTGCTTTCAGCTGTGAGTCTTTGCTCGTCCGGTGCTTTAGCCCCACCGTGGAGTCATGGGCCCTGCCACGCAGGATTGCAAACCAGTTTATTGGGCCGGGTGTGGCTTCTGGCATGTGCTCCGTTGCATACTTCTGGTCCTCCCGGGCTCTAGCCCCGCCCTCACATTCAGAGCCAACTCATGTATGCAGGATGGCAAATTGCGGTTTTTCGGGCCAGTTGGGGCTGCTGGTGTGAGCTCAGCTACGAGCCTCCTCCCGTCCCTGGTCCTAGACTCGTCCCCACAGTCAGGGATGGCTTGCGCAGGGTCGCAGAGCAGATCTCTGCCTGTTCCTGGCCTCCTGCTTTTCCCCCGCAGGTGGGGCTACAGGCGGCCTGCAGCTGCCAGACCGCTTTTGTGCGTCCCCTCTACTCCTGCTGGGCTAGACCAAGCTCACACCAGCTGTGCCTCCGCCCCTCCCAACAGAACTGCGTTTCAGTGTCCCGCAGCCCCCGTCCCTCCAGCAACCCTCAGCAGAGTGAGAAGGGGCCCCGCAGCTCAGACCCTAGAACTCCATACTGTAAACCTGGAAGCTTTCTCCATCTAAGCTGCTGTGCTCTAAGTGCCGCAGGAGAGCTTGTTTGGCTGGTGTCCTGTCTCCCTTTGCTGGTATTGCTAATTCCAGGGCAAATATTCATTTTTGATTAGGGAAGTGACTTAGCCCAGGAGTTAGGGTGGCTGTCCCTCAGAGTGTTTCTCCCTGTGGCTTCCAGTTTACTCTCTCTTCCCGCTGCTCTGGTCCTCTCCTCTGACCCCGTTCCCCAAAGCCCCGGGTGAGTGGCTGTGAGAAAGGTTTTCTGCTCTGTCCCTTTAAGAATCTTGGGTCTGAGAAAACTGTCTCTTTCTCACAAACAGTATCCTCACTTGTTTCACAGCTCAATACTGTCCAAACGCCTCTTCTAGGCTCTGGGGCTGCAAGCTAGGGCTTTGTTCCTGGGACCCAGGTCCCACCTCTCTGCCAAACTCTCCTCCCACCATGCAGGTCTCTCCAGGCTGCCGTTTGCTCTGGGGAGCTGGGCAGCCCTCTTCGCGTTTTTGTTATTCCTACCATTCTTAATGTGGCTTCTTCTGTATTCCTTGGTTGAAGAGTCAACTTAGTTTAGTTTAAAGTTGGTTTATCCAGATGATGGTTCTTAAAATTGAGTTATAATCCACTTTGGTTCTGGGAGTTGGAAGTTGGTACGTCCGCCTATTCCATCGCCATCTTTCTCCTCTCCATGAACTCTTATTGATCAATGTCACCCCATTAAATTTTTAAAAATATTTTTATTTATTTATTCATTTTAGATAGGAGAGAGAGAGAGAAGGGGGGAGGAGCAGGAAGCATCAGCTCCCACATGTGCCTTGATCAAGCAGCTCCAGGGTTTCAAACTGGCGATGTCATTGTTTCCAGGTTGACACTTTACCCACTGCACCACCACAGGTCAGGTCAGTCACCCCATTAAATTTAATTTCTAAGTTATAAAAAGAAAAATAAAGAAATATCAATATTACTGAAATAGCAGACAACTCAGTAGCAGCAACAAATAGCAGGACACAATGGAACTATACCTCCAGGTACCAAAGGAAAACCACAGAAAGAATCTGAATATTTTTATTCTGAACTCTCACTAAAGACAGTGGTTCTCAAACATTTTGAAGTCAGAGTGCATTTAAAATCCTACAAATAATTGTAGTTGCACTATATACAAATTTCTGAGAAATATGTTATAATAATTTAGTCAAATATTAAAGAAAAAATATAAAGTCCAAGCATGCTTTTATGGTAATTAAATGAAATAACTATGACAAAATTAAATTTATTCTGGCATTAAAAAGCATTTTTATGTTACATTTTTTGAGCTATGCTCTTTAGAATTTGTAAAAAAGAAGTTAAAAATAAAAAAATGACAAAATAGTTATCTTTTTATATATATAGATACATTCTTAGTAAGATTTAGTAAATTCTGAAGATCCCAGCACGAATGTGTTAAGTTTTATCATTTTTGTGTTTATGAGAAAACATGAGCCTGATGTGTCCTAGTGATTTCTTCAATGTTTAGGCATATATCTGAAAGGCAAACTCTCATTTCCTTGTCAATACATTGAAGAATTCCTCTCTTTTTACTCTTAATTGTGTTGAGGGTAGAAAATCCTAATTCACATAAATAGGATGTTGAAAATTGTTGTAAAATGTTCAAAGCCTTTTTAGATATTGCCACATATTCTTCTTTTCTAGAAATCGGAAAGGCTTCAAGAGACAATTCCTTATGTTTAATCATCAACTCAAAACCCCTCTATACATATCATCTTAACTTTACACCAAACAAAGGATAGAAGAAACTTGCCTCCAGTCTTTCCGGGGAACATGAGGGGTAGTGTAAACAATCCAGCACCACAGCTTAACAGCCTTTTGCAACCTAATCAGGCAAGTGAGGTGGGGGGTTGGTCAGACTGTCAGCTTACAGCCAATTCCCCACACCTCTGTCCCCCCAAAATATAAACTCCAAAAACCCTGTTGGTTTTTTGGTCCCCAACAGGCACATATTTCTCTGGAATACCATAGGAGGCACCTGGAAATCTTCTATGGTGCACCAGTGTGCCCTGGTGCACACTTTGAGAACCACTGACTCAAGAGTAAGGGCAAAGAATATTTTCAGATAAGGAGAGACTAAGTTTGCCACCCTCAGGTTCTCACTGAGAGTGAGAAAGAATATATTTAATGGGTCCCAGAAGGAAGGAGTGGAGTTCAAGAAATACTGAGGGCCAGAAATGGGTAAATGTCGGTGTCCAAACTATCAATGATTGTTTAAACAAATCTAGGAGCAGTAATAAAAACAGTAATGACTACTGTATTTCCTCATGTATAAGACACACCCTTTTTTGAAAAATTTGGGGTCTAAAAACTGGGTGTATCTTATACAGTGGTTGTAGATTTTTTTCTTGCATTTCCTGCTTTTTCACGCTTGTTTCTGTGCTCATTGTTGAAGACAGTGATTCATCATCAGACACACACAAGGACAAGCTAATGGATGGGAGTTTTGACAGTGATGAGTTGTATGAATTTTATGATGAATGAAACTTGAGTTCAATAACTTTATGTAATATTTTTTTCTTCAAATTTTGGGCTCCAGCCTGATCAGGCGGTGGCGCAGTGAATAGAGTGTCGACTGGGATGCGGAGGACCCAGGCTCGAGACCCCGAGCTCACCAGCTTTAGAGCGGGCCCATCTGGCTTGAGCAAAAGCTTGCCAGGTTGGACCCAAGTTCGTTGGCTCCAGCAAGGGGTTGCTTGGTCTGCTGAAGACTCGTGGTCAAGGCACATGTGAGAAAGCAATCTATGAACAACTATGGTGTTGCAACGGCAATGAAAAACTAATGATTGATACTTCTCATCTCTCTCTGTTCCTGTCTGTCTGTCCCTATCTATCCGTCTCTCTGACTCTCTCTCTCTGTCCTTGTAAAAAGAAAAAAAATTTGGGCTCCAAAATTAAGGTGTGTCTTATACATAGGGAAATACCTAATTTAGAAGGCGTGGTCCTAATCAAATAGAAAATTCTTTATGATGTACCTAGCACTCTTTTAAGTGTTTTATCACAATCATATGACACAGACATTATAATTTCTATTTTACAGACCAGAAAACTGAGGCACAAAAAATTGCCCAAAGCCATGCAGGTGGCAGAGCAGGAGCTGGAAATACAAACACAGTTTGGTCTGACTATCCCCACTCATAACCACAGAGCTGGCTGCAGCAAAGCTGCTACCTTCACCAGGCACAGAGGCTGGCAGAGTTGGCTTCTTGGGCTGGGCATAGCTTGGCACTGGGTCAGTCAGGCAGATCTGCATCATCACCATATACACTTGACAATCTCATTTGCTGCTGCCTTTATATTCCTGTCCTTAAATGCCTCATCCTCAAAATGAGGCTGGCTGTAACATTTCATGCAGGCCCATCCCCAGTACAAACAGAGCTGACTTCACCAGTCACAAAGCATTGTTATTAGCGGGAGCAGAAAGATCCTCAGCTTCTCTGGAAATCCCCTGGTTAGTTTATTCCAGTGACTTCATTAGGGAAGAGGGTCAGATTTGACACTAATCATACGTGTCTAAGGTTTAATTAGTCCCAAGTTGCCTTCTGGAACTCTCCACCCCTCAACTCCCTGGTCTTGCAGCAGCTCCCTCTTCCCAGAGGTTCAAACCGGAACCCTGGGGGTCTTCTAGGTCCCTCTTTCTCATCCCATATGCAATCAACTGATCCCCATGTCCCATAGAACTCCAAAACAGATAGATTACTTTTCTACATCTTCCTCTATTCCCCTCGTCAGGGCCACAATTGGCGCTGTCCCTGAGTCACACTCTTTGTTTCCATTTCTCACTCCTTCCTACTCCAAAAGAGGTATTTCAGACAGACCTTATCCCGTCTCTCTGCTAACAAACAGTGAAACTCTCAGTAGCACTTTGGGGAAAAGCCCCAAACCTTAGCCAGACCTCAAGCCTGCCTCCGAGCATCCCTCCATCTTTGCTCTCCGCAGTCCAGCCCCCGGGCCATCTATTGGGCACGCGGTTCTTCCGCTGTGCTTGGGCCCCGGGTCCCGACCACTGTCAGTCCCTGGGTCTCAGCCCCAGTACTGGTCGCACCAGGGAGGGGCAGGAGGCTGGGACGCCCGCCACCAAAGCCCCGGTGCGCCCTCGGGGTGGGGGTGGGGTGGGGTGGGGGTGGGTGGCTCTGTCGCCCCCTGGCGGAGAGAACGGGCCCGGGCCGCTGGTCCCTCCACAGGTCCAGCGACGCCTGGCGCGTCGGGAACCAGGGAGGAGAAGCCTCGCCGCACTTCACGTGCCGCCACCTAGAGGGTCCCGCCGTGCAGAAGCGAGGGACACGAGCTCCCAGCAGGGACCAGACTTCCCGACACTGACCCCGCTCCACCGCAGGTCCCGCCTCTTTCAGTTTCCTCCTTTGGCGCCAGGTGCGTCTTTTTCGCAGGACTGGAGGTCTGGGACACCTGGTGCAAATCCTCAGTTCCGTCTTTTCACTGTGCACGCAGCGTGTGCGAGTCATCTTTATTCTCTTACTAACCGGGACCCACCGCTCCTAGGGGCCGCCACTGCTCCGGGCCCTGGGGGGACCGCAGAGGATAAAGCCGACGGACGAAAACCAACTTTGGGGTGCTTAGGGTCTAGTTGGGAGACTGATAATAACTAAAATAAATGGGTTAAAAAAAGTAGAGTATGTTAGATGACGAGAAGTCCTTGGGGAAATATTTTAACACCCTAAATAAATCTTTCTAGAGCTCCTCCCCATTCAGAATCTTTTCCTTCTGCCCTAGTTGTAACCACAATTCTGGCTTTACCGGTGTGTGTGTGTGTGTGTGTGTGTGTGTGTGTGTGTGTGTGTGTGTGTGTGTGTGTGTGTGTGTGTGTGCCTGAGACAGAGAGAGACAAAGAGAGGGACAGACAGATGAGAGATGAGAAGAATCAGGTCTTCGTTGTTGCTCCTTAGTTGTTCATTGATTTCTTTCTCATCATATGTGCCCTGACCCAGGGCTACAGCAGACCAAGTGACCCCTTGTTCAAGCTAGCGACCTTGGTTTCAGGTTGGTGAGCCTTGCTCAAACCAGATGAGACCGTGCTCAAGCCGTTCCCCGATAATGTTTTTAAAAATACAGTGTGTCCTGTCTGTAAAGTCATGGTGTACTTTTTATTTACTTATTTATTTATTTTTAATAATTTTAATGGGGTGACATTAGTAAATCAGGGTACATATGTTCAAAGAAAACATTTCCAGGTTATCTTGTCATTCAATTATGTTGCATACCCATCACCCAAAGTCAAATTGTCCTCTGTCAACTTCTATCTGGTTTTCTTTGTGCCCCCCCCTTCCTCTCTGTCCTCCCTCCCCCCACCCCCTAACCACCAGACTCTTGTTCATGTCTCATAGTCCTGTTTTTTTTATCCCACCTATGTATGAAATCATGCAGTTCTCAGTTTTTTTCTCTTTTATTTATTTCACTCCATATAATGTTATCAAGGTCCATCCATTTTGTTGTAAATGATCCGATATCATCATTTCTTATGGCTGAGTAGTATTCCATAGTATATATGTACCAAAGCTTTTTAATCCACTATGCTCATTCGGACACTTGGGCTGTTTCCAGATCTTTGCTATTGTGAACAATGCTGCCACGAACATGGAGGCACATTTCTTCTTTTCAAACAGTGCTATGGTGTTCTTAGGGTATATTCCTAAAAGTGGGATAGCTGGGTCAAAGGCAGTTCAATTTTTAATTTTTTGAGAAATCTTCATACTGTTTTCCACAGTGGCTGCACCAGTCTGCATTCCCACCAGCAGTGCAGAAGGTTTCCCTTTTCTCCACATCCTCTCCAGCACTTATTCTGTGTTGTTTTGCTGATGAGCGCCATTCTGACTGGTGTGAGGTGATATCTCATTGTGGTTTTAATTTGCATTTCTCTAATGATTAATGATGTTGAGCATTTTTTCATATGCCTATTGGCCATCTGTATGTTCTCTCTGGAGAAATTTCTATTCATTTGTTTTGCCCATTTATTGATTGGATTGTTTGTCTTCCTGGTGTTGAGTTTTATAAGTTCTTTATAAATTTTAGTTATTAACCCCTTATCAGATGCACTGTCTAACATGTTCTCCCATTGTGTGGTTTGTCTTTTTATTCTGTTCTTATTGTCTTTAGCTGTGCAAAAACTTTTTAGTTTGATATAGTCCCATTTGTTTATCTTGCATTTTATTTCATTTGCTTGTGGAGATAAATCGGCAAATATATTGCTGCAACAAATGTCGGAGAGCTTGCTGCCTATATTAAGGAAACAATCCCCTTCAGTATTGCAACCAAAAAAATAAAGTACCTAAGAGTAAATTTAACAAAGGAGGTTAAGGACTTGTACTCGGAAAATTATAAAACATTGACAAAAGAAATCACGGATGATACAAACAAGTGGAAGCATATACCGTGCTCATGCTTAGGAAGAATAAACATCATTAAAATGTCTATATTATCCAAAGCAACTTATAAATTCAAAGCAATACCAATTAAAATACCAATGACATACTTCAAAGATATAGAACGCATATTCCAAAAATTTATATGGAACCAAAAAAGAACATGAATAGCCTCAACAATCTTAAAAAGAAAAAATAAAGCAGGAGGTATCACTCTTCTGGATATCATGGAATACTACAAGGCCATTGTACTCAAGACAACCTGGTACTGGCATAAGAACAGGGACATTGATCAATGGAACAGAGCAGAGAAACCAGAAATAAACCCACACCTTTATGGACAACTGAGGAAAGAGCATACAAGGAAGTAAAGACAGCTTTTTTAACAAATGGTGTTGGGAAAATTGGACATGTACCTGCAAAAAAATGAAGCTAGACCATCAACTTACACCATTCACAAAAACAAACTCAAAATGGATAAAAGACTTAAATGTAAGTCGTGAAACCATAAGCATCTTAGATCGTGCACTTTTGACCAGTCACCATGCATCTCTAAATCATTTTGGGCTGATAGTTGTTTGTTTTTTAAATAATTGATTTAATTTTTTTCTTTTTTTCTAACTTTATTGAAGCATAGTTGACAAAATTGTAAGATATTTAAGGTGTACATATGATAGTTTAATATATGTATGCATTGTAAAAGGATCCCCCTAATTAACACACCGAATTCCTCACAGTTACCCACTTTTTGTGTGTGTGTGTTAAAGTTCTACTCTCTTAGCAAATTCCAATTCTACAATACAGTATTATCAACTCTTGCTACTTATGTTATACATTAGATCAGTGGTTCTTAACCTGGGTTCTATCGAACCCTAGGGGTTCAATGAGTTGGTCTCAGAGGTTCGGAGAAGCCTCTGCCACAAAGGCCAGAATAAAGTAATACCGAATTTGTTGTGAGTTCATGCACTGTTGGTTTGTTCTTTGAGCAAGGTGATGTTCATGCACGGCTCATTTTGTGCCCCAGTAATAAAAACATATACCTATGTCTTGAATTTGGAAAAAAAATCATATTTTATTTATCACTAAAGAAGGGTTCGGTGAATGCACGTATGAAACTGGTAGGTTCGATACCTCAAAAAAGGTTAAGAGCCACTGCATTAGATCCTCAGGTTGCCTTCATCATGTAACTGAATGTTTGCTTCCTCTTTTGCCTGACCAGGTGGTGGAGCACTGGGTAGAGCGTCGGACTGGGACGCGGAAGACCCAGGTTCGAGACCTCGAGGTCGCCAGCTAAAGCGGGGGCTCATCTAGTTTGAGCAAAGCTCACCAGCTTAAGCCCAAGGTCACTGGCTTGAGCAAGGGGGCAATCGGTCTGCTGTACCCCCCCCCTTCCCTCATCAAGGCATATAGGAGAAAACAATGAACAACTAAGGTGCAGCAAGGAAGAATTGATGCTTCTCATCTCTCTCCTTTCCTATCTGTCCCCTCTGTCTGACTCTGTTACAAAAAAAGAGAAAGTTTGCTCCCTTTTACCAGCCACTTTCTATCCACTCCCCTCCACCAAGCCCTTAGCAACCGCTTTTCCTCTTTCTATGATTTCAACATTTATTTATTTTTATTTTTAGATTCCACACATAAATGATAGCATGTGGTATCTGTCTTTGTATTTGTCTGACTCGTTTGAATGGAATGCTACATAGGGTTTTTGTTTTTTGACAGAGACAGAGAGAGGGACAGATAGGGACAGACAGACAGGAAGGGAGAGAGATGAGAAGCATCAATTCTTCCTTATGACACTTTAGTTGTTCATTGACTGCTTTCTCATATGTATGTGCCTTGATGGGGTGGGGCTGTGGGGGGCAGCTACAGCAGTGCTAGTGACCCCTTGCTCAAGCCTGTGACCATGGGGGTCATGTCTATGATCCCACGTTCAAGCCGCGACCCCGTGCTCAAGCCAGATGAGCCCGTGCTCAAGCTGAGGAACTCAGGGTTTTGAACCTGGGTGCTCTGCATCCCAGTCCGACACTCTATCTGCTGCCCCACTGTCTGGTCAGGCAGGGATGTTTTTCTTTGTTTGTTTGTTTAACATATTGTTTGTGAGCATCATGTCTTCCATAGTTGTAGCTTGTTCATTATCATGGCTGTGTAGTATTTCATTGTAAAAAATAGATCAGATGTTATTTATCTATTCTACTGAGATAGAAATCTGGGCTGTCTGTGGGTTTTGGATATCACAAACAGAGTTGCAGTTTGTGTGCCTGTCATCTGTGCACATATGTGGGAGTCTCTCTAGAGGACAGGGGAATTGCTGGACCAGAGGGCACGTGTATCTTCATTCAGCTTGAATGATGATACAAGCTGGATGATGCCAAACTGTTTCCAGATATATAAATTTGTTCTCCTACGGTTTGAAGGATGTGTAATAGTTTCTCATTCTATCTTATGGTGTTGTGTTTTCACTCAATGGTTTTTAATATATTCACAGAATTGTGCAACCATCACCACAATAATTTTTTTTAAATTTAGAAATTAAATTTAATGGAGTGACATTGATCAATAAGAGTACGTAAGTTTCAGGTGAACATCTCTTTAATTTGTATTTCTCCCTTCACTAATGGATTTTCTTTTTTGAAGAGTGCTTGTTCAAGTCTTTTGTTCATTTATTTTTATTGGGTTGCTATTCCAAGTCTTTAATGCAGCATTTAAAAAACCCACTCCAAAATTTAGTGGCTTAAAGCAGCAACACTAACTTACTTTGCTCATGAATCATCAATTTGAGTAGGGCTGGGATAATTCAATGGCTGGGCTCAGCTCAAAAATGGCTTTCTCATAGCATGGCGGTCTTGGGGTAGTTGGATTTCTGACTATGCAGCTGGTTTTCCCTCAGCAAGAGAATCAGGTGGAAGCTGCATGGTTCAGATGTGTTGTATTTTGTGTCAAGCAAGTCATTCAGGCCAGTCAGATTCAAGCGAAGCAGAATCAGAGAATACCTTTCAGTGAGAGAAATATTAAGGAATCTGTTGTCATCTTTCACCTGCAGTTGTTTAGCTTTTTTCTTATTGATTTGTAGGAGTTCTTTATATATTCTGTACAAGTCTAATATTAGTTCAGGTTTTAGAACAACCTCTTCCATCACAGCTTCCTTATCACCATCTATATGTCTTTTTCCTCTTTGTGGCTAAAGAGATTTGAATTTTGAAAGCTTTAATCTCTCTTGAGGTCATGAAAATATTCTTTAACTTTAAAAACTTCTGAGAGCATTCTAACTCTGTTTTTCCTAGTTAGATCTTTCATTTACCTGTAATTACTTTAGTGCATGGTGTGAAGTACAGTAGTAGTTTTTTCCTCATATGGACATTTAAGCACCATTTATTAAGAAGAATGTAGTTTCCCCTGCTTTGCATGGCACTTCTGCCAGATGGCAACTGTTTGTTTATGTGTCTTTTTTAAAAAAAAATTTTTTTAGTATTTTTCCGAAGTGAGAAGTTGGGGGTGGCAGACAGACAGACTCCAGCATGCACCTGACAGGGATCCACCAGGCATATCCACCAGGGGGCAATGGTTGGCCCATCTGGGGCATTGCTCCGCTGCAACTGAAGCCATTTTAGCACCTGAGGTGTAGGCCATGGAGTTATCCTCAGTGCCTGGGCCAACTTTGCTCCCATGGAGCCTTGGCTGCTGGAGGGGAAGAGAGATTGAGAGAAAGGAGAGGGGAAGGGTGGAGAAGCAGATGGGTGCTTCTCCTGTGTGCCCTGGCTGGGAATCGAACCTGGGACTTCCACACACCAGGCTGATGCTCTACCGGTGAGCCAACCGTCCAAGGCCTGTTTGTGTACCTTTTGGGGCACCCTGTTCTATTCCATTCTGTTTTTCTCTCCTTAGGTCAATATCACACTGTCTGAATTTCTATTGTATTATACTAGTGTGGAGAAAACAGCTGTGTTAGGGTTGTTCGCTGGTGTACCGGCTGTAAGCACTTTGCCTGACTAGTGCGTGAGCACATGGCAGAGGCATGTGTGGAGGGTCTTTGTAAGGCTATGGGTGCTTTCCCTCAGGGATGATTCTCCTAGATCACTTTCCTGACACTGCAAGATGCAGTTTCTCTGTTTCTTTGCCCTTCACTGCGAAAAGCAGGTTTTCCTATGTTTATTAGCTCTTTCCTTTTTAGTTTATTCGCTTTCCTGTCTTAGTGAGCCTCCAATAAACAGGTGTGGCCCGATGCTTTCTGGCTCTGCAGTTCCTCTGCCGTCTGCCCGAATTCAGTGGGAACCTGCCTGGCCTCGGCCACCATCACTACAAGCAGTCTTGCTATCTGGTAGGGCAGGGTAAGATTTCCCTTTTTCTTTTTTAAGAGTGTTTGGGCTATCAGGGTCCTTCACATTCCCTACACATTTCAAAATCACTTGACAACTTCCACAAAAATATCTATTTGGATTGACATCTATACCATATTTACCCTACTGATATTTATTCATTATATGCCTTTCCCTCCATTTGGATGTTTTGTGATACTTGTCCGTACAGTTTGCTCTTTGCCCACTCTTTCATTATTTTATATATATATATATATATTATTATTATTAATTCTAATGGGGTGACACCAATAAATCAGGGTACATATGTAAAATAGAAAACATCTCCAGGTTATCTTATCATTCAATTGTGTTGCATACCCGTCACCAAAAGTCAAATTGTCCTCTGTCACCGGCTATCTGGTTTTCCCTATGTCCCTCCCCTCCTCCCTAGCCCACTCTCCCCTCCCTCCACCCATCCCGTAACCACCACTCTCTTGTCCATGTCTCATAATCTCACTTTTATGTCCCACCTATGTATGAAATCATGCTGTTCACAGTTTTTCTTTTTTTCTGATTTACTTATTTCACTCCGTATAATATTATCAAGGTCCATCCATTTTGTTATAAATGATCCGATGTCATCATTTCTTATGGCTGAGTAGTATTCCATAGTATATATGTGCCATAGCTTTTTAATCCACTCGTCTTCTGATGGACACTTGGGCTGGTTCCAGATCTTCGCTATTGTGAACAATGCTGCCACGAACATGGGGGCGCATTTCTTCTTTTCGAACAGGGCTATGGTGTTCTTAGGGTATATTCCTAAAAGTGGGATAGCTGGGTCAAAAGGCAGTTCGATTTTGAATTTTCTGAGGAATCTCCAAACTGTTTTCCACAGTGGCTGCACCAGTCTGCATTCCCACCAGCAGCGCAGAAGGGTTCCCTTTTCTCCACATCCTCTCCAGCACTTATTCTGTGTTGTTTTGCTGATGAGTGCCATTCTGACTGGTGTGAGGTGATATCTCATTGTGGTTTTAATTTGCATTTCTCTAATGATTAGTGATGTTGAGCATTTTTTCATATGCCTATTGGCCATCTGTATGTCCTCTTTGGAGAAATATCTATTCATTTCTTTTGCCCATTTTTTGATTGGGTTGTTTGTCTTCCTGGTGTTGAGTTTTTATAAGTTCTTTATAAATTTTCGTTATTAACCCCTTATCAGATGTGCTGTCGAATATGTTCTCCCATTGTGTGGTTTGTCTTTTTATTCTGTTCTTATTGTCTTTAGCTGTGCAAAAACTTTTTAGTTTGATACAGTCCCATTTGTTTATCTTGCCTTTTATTTCATTTGCCCGTGGAGATAAATCGGCAAATATATTGCTGCTACAGATGTCGGAGAGCTTGCTGCCTATGTTTTCTTCTAAGATGCTTATGGTTTCACGGATAACATTTAAGTCTTTTATCCATTTAGAGTTTGTTTTTGTGAATGGTGTAAGTTGATGGTCTAGTTTCATTTTATTGCAGGTAGATGTCCAATTTTCCCAACACCATTTGTTAAAGAGGCTGTCTTTATTCCATTGTATGTTCTTTCCTCCTTTGTCAAATATCAGTTGTCCATAAAGCTGTGGGTTTATTTCTGGGTCCTCTGTTCTGTTCCATTGATCTGTGTGCCTGTTCTTATGCCAGTACCAGGCTGTCTTGAGTATAATGGCCTTATAGTAAACCTTGATAACTGGAAGAGTTATACCTCCTGCTTTATTTTTTCTTTTTAAGATTGCTGAGGCTATTCATGTTCTTTTTTGACTCCATATAAATTTTTGGAATATGTGTTCTATATCTTTGAAGTATGTCATTGGTATTTTAATTGGTATTGCATTGAATTTGTAAATTGCTTTGGGTAATATAGACATTTTAATGATGTTTATTCTTCCTAGCCATGAGCACGGTATATGCTTCCACTTGTTTGTATCTTCCTTGATTTCTTTTACCAATGTTTTATAATTTTCCGAGTACAAGTCCTTAACCTCTTTGGTTAAATTTACTCCTAGGTACTTTATTTTTTTGGCTGCAATAGTAAAGGGTATTGTTTCCTTAATTTCTTTTGCTGACAGTTCATTGTTGGTATATAGAAATGCCTCTGATTTCTGAGTATTAATTTTATATCCTGCCACCATGCTGAATTCATTTATAAGGTCCAGTAGTTTTTTGACTGAGACTTTAGGGTTTTCAATATACAATATCATATCATCTGCAAATAGTGACAGTTTTACTTCTTCTTTTCCAATTTGGATGCCTTTTATTTCTTCTTCTTGTCTGATTGCTGGAGCTAGGACTTCCAGAACTATGTTGAATAAGAGTGGTGAAAGGGGGCATCCCTGCCTGGTTCCTGATCTTAAGGGGATTGCTTTTAATTTTTGTCCATTTATTATGATGTTTGCTGTGGGTTTCTCGTAGATGGCCTTTATCATGTTAAGGAATGATTTCTGCATTCCCACTTTACTGAGAGTTTTGAGCATGAATGGGTGCTGGATTTTATCCAATGGCTTTTCTGCATCTATTGAAATTATCATGTGATTTTTGTCCTTCCTTTTGTTTATGTGATGAATCACATTGATTGATTTGCGAATATTGAACCAGCCTTGCCTCTCCAGAATAAATCCCACTTGATCATGGTGAATGATTTTTTTCATATATTGCTGGATCCGGTTGGCTAATATTTTGTTGAGAATTTTAGCGTCTAAATTCATCAGGGTTATTGGCCTATAATTTTCTTTGTGTTGTCCTTGCCCGGTTTTGGGATCAGATTTATGCTCGCCTCATAAAAGGAGTTTGGAAGTCTTCCTTCCTCTTGAATTTTTTGAAATAACTTGAGGAGGATAGGAGTTAGTTCTTCTTTGAATTTTTGATAGAATTCACTTGTGAAGCCATCAGGCCCAGGACTTTTCTTTTTTGGGAGTTTTTTGATAACTGTTTCTATCTCATTTGTTGTAATTGGTCTGTTTAGGTGTTCTGATTCTTCCAGATTGATTTTTGGAAGGTTATATGACTCAAGATATTTGTCCATTTCACCAAGATTGTCTAATTTTTTGGCATATAGTTCTTCATAGTATTTTCTTATAATGCTTTGTATTTCTGTTGTGTCAGTTGCTATTTCTCCACTGTCCTTTCTAATTTTGTTTATTTGAGTCCTCTCTCTTTTTTTCTTGGTGAGTCTAGTTAAAGGTTCATCAATCTTGTTTACCTTTTTAAAGAACCAGCTTCTGGTTTGATTGATCCTCTGTATTGTTTCCTTCGCCTCTATGTCATTTATTTCTGCTCTGATCTTTATTATTTCCTTCCTTCTACTTGTCTTGCGTTTTATTTGCTGTTGTTTTTCTAGTTCTTTTAGATGCAGGGTCAGGTTGCTTATTTGAGCTTTTTCTAGCTTCTTATGATATGCCTGTAGGGCAATAAACTTCCCTCTCAGAACTGCTTTTGCTGTGTCCCATAAATTTTGAGTTGATGTATGCTCATTATCATTTGTTTCTTGAAACTCTTTTATTTCTTCTTTGATCTCATTGTTAATCCATTCATTATTTTATATCATGCTATTTAGTTTCTAAGTGTTTGAGTATTTTTCAGTTTTTCTTTTGTGGTTAATTTCTAGTTTCATGGCATTGTGATCAGAGAAAATGCTTGATATGATTTCAATCTTCTTAAATTTATTGAGACCATTTTTGTGTCCTAACATGTGGTCTTTCCTAGAAAACGTACCATGAGCGCTTGAGAAGAATGTATATTCTACTGCTTTAGGGTGAAAAGTTCTGAAGATATCTATTAAATCAAGTTGATCTAGTGTCTCCTTTAAGTCTGCTGTTTCTTTATTAATTTTCTTTCTTGAGGATCTATCCAGTGTTGTTAGAGGGGTATTGAAATCCCCTACTATGATAGTATTACTGTTAATCTCGCCCTTTATATCCATCAAAGTCTGCTTCATGTATGTCGGGGCTCCTATATTTGGTGCATAGATATTTATAATAGTTATATCTTCCTGTTGAATTGTTCCCTTTATCACTATGTAGTGTCCTCCTTTATCTCTTACTACAGCCTTTGTTTTAAAGTCCATTTTGTCAGATATAAGTACTGCTACCCCGGCTTTTTTTTCATTTCCATTTGCCTGAAATATTTTTTTCCATCCATTTACGTTCAGTCTATGTGCGTCTTTTGTTTTAAGGTGTGTCTCTTGTAGACAGCATATGTATGGGTCCTGTTTCTTTATCCATGCAGCTACCCTATGTCTTTTGATTGGATCATTTAATCCATTTACATTTAAGGTTATTATTGATATGTAGTTGTTTATTGCCATTTTATTCTTTAAAGTTGTATTCTTCTTTTGCTATATTCTTTTCTCCCTTTAAAATGTTTACAACAGTCCCCTTAGTATCTCTTGCAGAATTGGTTTGGTTTTTATGAATTCCTTCAGGCTTTCTTTTTCTGGGAAGCTCTTTATTTCTCCTTCAATTTTAAACGTTAGCCTTGCTGGATAAAGTAGTCTTGGTTGTAGGTTTTTGTTCTGCATTACTTTGATTATTTCTTGCCATTCCCTTCTGGCCTCAAGTGTTTCTGTTGAGAAGTCCGATGTCATCCTTATGGGGGCTACTTTGTAGGTGATAGCCTTTTTTTTCCTAGCAGCTTTTTAGATTTTTTCTTTATCCATTAGCTTTGGTATTTTAACTATGGTGTGTCTTGGTGTAGATCTTTTTGGGTTTCTCTTTAATGGAGTTCTGTGTGCTTCTTGAACGTGTGGATTGTTTCCCAGCCTTAATTTAGGGAAGTTTTCTGCTATGATTTTGATTGAACAAAGTTTCCATTTTCTGTCCTCTCTCCTCTTCTTCAGGTACCCCTATGATGCGAATATTGTTTCTCTTCCGGTTGTCACAGAGCTCCCTTAGAGTTTCCTCACATTTTTTCAGTCTCTTTTCCTTTTTCTTCTCTGCTTCTGTGCCTTTGTGTATTGTGTCCTCTAACTCGCTTATTTGATCTTCAGCGTGATTCATCCTGCTTTTAATTCCTTCCATTGTGGTCTTCAGTTCTGATACTGTATTTGTCATTTCTGTCTGATTCTTTTTTACTATTTCAATTTCGTTTTTTATACTTGTTATCTCTTTATTTAGGTGTTCATAATGACTATCCATTGTTGCTCTAATTTCTTTGAACATCCTAACTATCATTATTCTAAATTCTGCATCTGGTAATTTGGTTATATCTGGTTCATTCAGGTCCTTTTCTGGGGATTTCTCTTGATTCATTTGGTTTGCATTCCTCTGCCGCCCATTTTGTCTGTGTATAAACAAGTTGTCGACACTGGAGTCCAGTAGGTGTTGCCTTTGTGTTCTTTATGTGTGGTCTGTCTTCAGGCTCCCCCCCCCTGCCGCTGCCTAGGGTGGTTGGATATGGGCGTTGCCAGAGCCGGCCCTCTGTGGCTTTTGCTGTGATTTCTGCCTCTCCTCCGTGGGAGGAGCTGTCACTCTAGCCACAAGCCTCAGGACCAAGGATAGAGGTGAGCACCTTTACTCAGCTGCGGACCAGCCTATTTCCGGACTTCCGCCCAGAACCAGCAGTCGGAGCCTGCTTGCTACAGTTTCGCAGGTTAGGTGGGGCTTTTGACGTGCTGTCAGCTGTAAGCTTTTGCCCATCTGGAGCTTTAGCCCTGCCC
Source organism: Rhynchonycteris naso (assembly GCA_037038555.1). Lineage (NCBI taxonomy): Eukaryota > Metazoa > Chordata > Mammalia > Chiroptera > Emballonuridae > Rhynchonycteris > Rhynchonycteris naso. Next base: position 82,782,249 of record CM073001.1, on the reverse strand, counting down.
TCGAGGCCCGGTCCCTTCTGCGCAGGGTCGGAAACCAAGGTTTATTGGGGTGGGCGGGCATGTTTGCTGGCTTCCGCTCAGCTGTGGACTTCCGCTCGTCCCAGACTCTACTCCCCCCGCGTTTGGAGCCTGCTTGTGCACGTGGGATGGCAAATCGCGGTTTCTCCAGCCGGGCGGGGATACTAGCGTGGGCTCAGCTGCGAGCTTCCACTTGTCTCGGGGTCTACCACGTCCCTGCACCCGCTTGCGCACGCAGAATGGCAAACTCGGTTTCTTCGGCCGGGCAGGGCTGGTAGCGTGAGCTCATCCGCAAGCCCCCCGCCCGTCCCTGGTCCTAGCCCGGTTCCCACCGTCAGGGCCGGCTTGCACAGAGTCGCAGAGCATATTTCTGCCCGTTCCTGGCCTCCTGCTTTGTCCCCGTAAGTGGGATTAAAGGCCGGCCCGCAGCTTCCGGACCACTTTCGCGCGTCCCCTCCGACCCTGCTGGGCTAGACCGAGCTCCCACCGGCTTGGCCTCCGCCCACGCCGACAGAACCGCGTTTCAGCGTCCTGCCGCCCACCATGCCCTTCAGCAACCCTCAACAGAGTAGGATGGGACCTAATACTCCACACTGTAGGCCTGGGAGCTCCCTCACTTGTTTCACAGCTCAAAACTGTCCAAACGCCTCTTCTAGGCTCTGGGACTGTAGGCTGGGGCTTGGTTCCTGGGACCCAGGTCTCTCCCTCTCTGCCAAACTCTCCTCCCGCCACGCGGTTCTCTCCGGGCTGCCGTTTGCTCCAGGGAGCTGGGCAGCCCTCTTCGCGTTTTCGCTATTCCTACCAGTCTCATTGTGGCTTCTTCTGGGTTCCTTGGTTGAAGAGTCCACTTAGTTTTGTTCAAAGTTGGTTTATCCAGGTGATGTTTCTTATAATTGAGTTGAAATCCACTTTGGTTCTGAAAGTTGGAAGTTGGTACGTCCGCCTACTCCGTCGCCATCTTGCTCCCTCTGATTTATTTTTAATTTGCATTTCTCTAATGATTAGTGATGTTGAGCATTTATTTATATGCCTATTGGCCATCTGTATGTCCTCTTTGGAGAAATTTCTATTCATTTCTATAGCCCATTTTTTGATTGGATTGTTTGTCTTCCTGGTGTTCAGTTTTATAAGTTCTTTATAAATTTTCGTTATTAACCCCTTATCAGATGTGCTGTCAAATATGTTCTCCCATTGTGTGGTTTGTCTTTTTATTCTGTTCTTATTGTCTTTAGCTGTGCAAAAACTCTTTAGTTTGATATAGTCCCATTTGTTTATCTTGCATTTTATTTCATTTGCCCGTGGAGATAAATTGGCAAATATATTGCTGCTACAGATGTCGGAGAGCTTGCTGCCTATGTTTTCTTCTAAGATGCTTATGGTTTCACGGATAACATTTAAGTCTTTTATCCATTTAGAGTTTGTTTTTGTGAATGGTGTAAGTTGATGGTCTAGTTTCATTTTTTTTCAGGTAGATGTCCAATTTTCCCAACACCATTTGTTAAAGAGGCTGTCTTTACTCCATTGTATGTTCTTTCCTTCTTTGTCAAATATCAGTTGTCCATAAAGGTGTGGGTTTATTTCTGGGTTCTCTGTTCTGTTCCTTTGATCTATGTGCATGTTCTTATGCAAGTGCCAGGCTGTCTTGAGTATAATGGCTTTATAGTATACCTTGATATCTGGAAGAGTGACACCTCCTGCTTTATTTCTTCTTTTTAAGATTGCTGAGGCTTTTTGTCTTCTTTTTTGGTTCCATATAAATTTTTGGAATATGTGTTTTATATCTTTGAAGTATGTTATTGGTATTTGAATTGGTATTGCATTGAATTTATAAATTGCTTTGGGTAATATAGACATTTTAATGATGTTCATTCTTTCTAACCATGAGCACGGTATATGCTTCCACTTGTTTGTATCTTCCTTGATTTCTTTTATCAATGTTTTATAATTTTCAGAGTACAAGTCCTTAACCTCCTTGGTTAAATTTACTCCTAGCTACTTTATTTTTTTGGCTGCAATAGTGAAGGAGATTGTTTCCTTAATATCTTTTGCTGACAGTTTATTTTTGGTATATAAAAATGCCTCTGATTTCTGAGTATTAATTTTATATCCTGCTACCTTGCTAAATTTATTTATCAGGTCCAGTAGTTTTTTGACTCAGACTTTAGGGTTTTCTATATAAAATATCATATCATCTGCAAATAATGACAGTTTTACTTCTTCTTTCCAATTTGAATGCCTTTTATTTCTTCTTCTTGTCTGATTGCTGTAGCTAGGACTTCCAGAACTATGTTGAATAAGAGTGGTGAAAGGGAGCCCCCTGCCTGGTTCCTGATTTTAATGGGATTGCTTTTAATTTTTGTTCATTTAGTATGATGTTTGCTGTGGGTTTGTCATAGATGGCCTTTATCATGTTAAGGAATGTTCCCTGTATTCCCACTTTACTGAGGGTTTTGATCATGAATGGGTGCTTGATTTTATCAAATGTTGTTTCTGCATCTATTGAAATTATGTGATTTTTGTCCTTCCTTTTTTTTTTTTTTTTTTTTTTTTACAGGGACAGAGAGAGAGAGTCAGAGAGAGGGATAGACAGGTACAGATAGACAGGAACGGAGAGAGGTGAGAATCATCAATCATTAGTTTTTCGTTGCCGTTGCGACACCATAATTGTTCATTGATTGCTTTCTCACATGTTTCTTGACCACGGGCCCTCAGCAGAACAAGCCACCCCTTGCTGGAGCCAGCGACCTTTGATCCAAGCTGGCGAGTTTTTACCCAAGCCACATGGGCTCGCACTCAAGGTGGGGACCTCGGGGTCTTGAACCTGGGTCTTCCGCATCTCAGTCTGACGCTCTATCCACTGTGCCACTGCCTGGTCAGGCTGTCCTTCCTTTTGTTTATGAGATGAATCACATTAATTGATTTGTGAATATTGAACCAGCCTTGCCTCTCCAGAATAAATCCCACTTGATCATGGTGTATGATTTTTTCATATATTGCTGGATCCGGTTGGCTAGTATTTTGTTGAGAATTTTAGCATCTAAATTCATCAGGGATATTGGCCCATAATTTTTTCTTTCTTTGTGTTGTCTTTGCCTGGTTTCGGGATCAGAATTATGCTCACCTCAAAATAGGAGTTTGGAAGCCTTCCTCTTGAATTTTTTGAAATGGCTTGAGGAAGATAGGAGTTATTTGTTCTTTGAATTTTTGGTAGTATTCACTTGTGAAGCCATCAGGCCCAGGACTTTTCTTTGTTGTGAGTTTTTATTTCTTTTTATTTTATTTTTTTTACAGAACAGAGAGAGAGAGAGTCAGAGAGAAGGATAGATAGGGACAGACAGACAGAAACGGAGAGAGGTGAGAAGCATCAATCATTAGGTTTTCGTTGCCATTGTGACACCATAGTTGTTCATTGATTGCTTTCTCACATGTGCCTTGACCGCAGGCCTTCAGCATACTGAGCCACCCCTTGCTGGGGCCAGTGACCTTGGGTCCAAGCTGGCGAGCTCTTTGCTCAAGCCAGATTCGCCCCCACGCTCAAGAAGTCAGCTCTGGGTCTCGAACCTGGGTCTTCCGCATCCCAGTCCGACACTCTATGCACTGCGGCACCACCTGTACAGGCTATTGGGAGTATTGAAATCCCCATCCAGATGATGGTTCTTAAAATCAAGTTATAATCCACTTTGGTTCTGGGAGTTGGAAGTTGGTACGTACGCTTACTCCATCACCATCTTGCCCCCTCCCATTGTAACCATTTTTAAGTGTACAGTTCAGTGGCATTAAGTATATTCACATTGTTGTACAACTATCCCTACCATCAAGCTTCAGAACTATTTCATGCCCATGAAACGTCAAGTGCCCAGCCTCCCTGCCTTTCTCCAGCCCCTGGCAACTACCACTCTACTTTCTGTCTCTATGGATTTAAGTATGAGTGGAATCATGCAGTATCTGTCTTTTTGTGACTAGCTTATTCACTAAGCATAATGTCCTCAGGGTTCACCTATGCTGTATCATGTGTCAGCATTTCCTTTTTAAGGCTGAATAATATTCCATTGTATGTATACTACCCACATTTAAAACTATCTGTTGGTGGGCACTTGGTTTGCTTCCCAATTTTGCTATTGTGAATGTTACAAACATAGGTGTATAAATATCTCTGAGGTCCTGCTTTCAATTTTTGTGGGCATATAACCAAAAGTGGAATGTTTGGATTATGTGGCAATTCTATGTTTAATTTTTTGAGGAACTTCCATACTATTTCCAGTGGGGCCACGCCATTTAACTTTCCCACCAACAGAACACAGGCTCCTGACTTCTCCACATCCTCAGTAATACTTGTTATTTTTTTTATTGTTTTGTTTCTTTTTATTCTAATTGGTGTGAGGTGGTATCTTGTTGTGGTTTTGACTTACATTACCCTCATGATCCGTGATTTTGAACATTTTTTCATGTGCTTATTTGCCATTTCCATATCTTCTTTAGAGAAATGTCTTTTTCCCATATTAAAATTGTCTTGTTGTGGTTGTTCAGTTGTTATAAAGAGTATTATACAGGGTGTCACAACTTGACCTATGGTCTGGAGAAAACTGAGCTTGAAACTGTTGCAGTGATCATGGTGTGAGGAGGGGAGGACCTGAGCTGCCTGCAGCAGGGAAGATGGTCGCTGCACACAGATGACTTCACAATGGCCTACCGGGGCCCCTTTCTGCTTGAGATCTTGGGTGGCCTGTGACAGAGGCCACCCAGGTCATTTCCTTGGACTCTGAGGAGTGCTTGGATCCTAGCCTTTTACAGACCTAGGCAAGGTTCAGGGCAGCCCTATTAGGCCCAGGGGAAATGCAGAGCCTCAGGCCTTGCACATGGCCCAGAGAATGGTTTGGAGCTGAGGATAGAGGATACCTGCTTGCTCTTCTGCAGCAGTGGCCTGGCTGTAACGGTCCAGCTCTAGAAACTGTTGAAATGACACTGTGTTGGGACATGTAAAGGTTAAGGCTCCTCTCCCCCGTTTCTGACTATCAGATGGTTTGAAGGTTGTCGGGCTGTGGAGCCAGACAGCCCGGGTTCAAATCTCACCCTGCCACTTACTAACTGGGCAAGTTACAAACTGTTTGGACCTCAGTTTCCCCCATTATATGCAAATAATTAGCATGCCTTCCTTATTAAGAATTGAGTGAGGATTAAGAGTTAATAATGTATGTAAAGCATTAGAATGGTGCTGGGCTCATAATAAATGTTGGCTATTATTGCTGTTATTTTCACTGAGATGAGACCCTGTCCGAATTTCCAGTGATAGTCCAGCTGTTCATAGCTCTCCGCGTCCAGGTCAAGGCACCACATCCCTGAGCCCAGTCTTTACTTACCCTCTCCTACCCCCGCAGTACCCCATCCCACCCCACCCTACCCCCACTGAGGCTGCAGTCGGGCCTGTTTTCGTGGCCGCCAGCAGGGGGCAGCATCGCTCCATGGCTGCCCTGGGCAACGCAGTCGGTGCAGCCTTGAAACTGGTGGCTGCGTCTTGCTAGTAGTTTCCTAGACCAGGTGGGGTTGCCATGGGAGCGGGGAGAGGGGAACCCCACCGCCTTCTCCCTCTCCCATTGCGGGTGGTTCTAGCTGGGTACCTTGTGCAGCCTGGAAGAGCTCTGCTGCGCCCTTGCCAGTGCACAACCTCTCATCTGTGAAATGGGGGCGACTGTGCCAGGTCGCTGAGCTTGGGCCGACCTGATGCAGAGTGAAGATAAGGATTTGTTACAGCAACTCCACCGGGGCATGCCTTCAGCCTGAGTGACCGGCCTAGGGGGCAGTGTTGCCTTTAGGGTGTGCTTAGGTGTGTCTGCTCATGGAAGTGGCTGCCAGTGTGGTCCTGAGGAGAGGGCTGATCTGGGCAGGAGGACACCCCATTCTTGAGCCTGCTCGGTGTCTTTGCTCATGCTGCGGCTGTTTTCTGGAATACCTCTCCAATTCTTCTCTCCCTGCTTAGCGCTTTCAGAAGTCCTTGCCTGCCTTCTAGGTTTCTCAGGGTCTGCTATCAGCTTCCTTGGCCCCTGCAGTCCCCAGCAGCAGTCCTATCCCCACCTGAGCCTACCCAAGATGCTGCTGTCAGACTCTGGGCCTCACACCTGGACCTGTCTGTCACACCATGACCCTCAACAGGGACAATAAGAGTGGCCCAGCTTCTGTGTGAAGGACGGTCCCAGTTTAATGATTCCAGTCCTGGAATCTCATGGACTCTGAGGGTCTAGCTTTTGGCCTCCCTCCCATACAGTCCCTAGAATAGCTTGAACACTGGCCAACACCCCACCTTCATCATTTAGGGTCACACACCTCCTGCAACTGCTGGTAGACGCAGGTCACTCTGCCCTCAGGAACCCCCAGGGTGGGAAAGGACCTGCCAAAGAGCCATTAAGCTGGCCACAAAACACTCAGTGACCAGTGATCAGGAGCGGTACATGAAAACAACTTGGAGGTACAACTTTTCAAAATTAAAAAGAAATTAATAATGTCTAGTGTTGGTGGAGGTACAGAGAAACTAACACTTCCATGAATTGCTCATGGAAATGCAAATTGGCTTTAAAAACAGCTTTGGAGAGCAATTTTGGAATATACATGAAGAGATTTAAATTATGCATAACTGTTCTAGGCATTTATCCTAATAAAATAATTGCGTAAGAGCTGAAGTGTCTGTATAAGTATTTTTATAGTAGCATTGTTTATAATAGTGAAAATTGGAAAAAATGTCCCTTAGCAATGACTGGTTAAATAAAGCTTGATAAATTTATGGAATAGAACTGTAATTGTGATTAAAAATAACGTTTTTAGGAAACAATTTCATGGCAGGGGGAAATAGTCATGTTAAAATGTTCATTTACTCATTAATTAATTCATTGATTTAACTAACATTTATTGAACATCCAGACATGCCAGGCATTGTTCTAGATAAGAAAATAAAATTTTAAACAAGATAGATAGTATCCTTCTCATGAGGCTTATCTTCTATAAGGGGAAACACACAATAAGTCAGTGAAAAGTAAATTAATTTCAGGTAGTGATACTTTTTGTCTGTTTCTGTTTTAAAATTATACCCGAGTAGAAAAAAGGACAGGAAGAAATGTATCATGATGTCAACGTGGTTATTTCTGGTTGGTGGTATCAGTTAGGCCTTGTGTTGCAAACACCTGAAAACTTAAATGGTAAGGACTTAACTGTCTCATGCACCCAGGGCTGAGAAAGCCCATCCCTGTTATCTGGTGCCTCTGCCATCCTGGGATAAGGCTGTCAGTCCCCATGCTTGACTGCTCAAGGTCATAAGACAGCAGCCTCTCTTCTGAGTCTCCCCTCCACATTCTGGGGGTGGGGAGCAGGGCTGAAGAAGGGGAATGAGGGGAGAGTGGAGTCTCTCTCCTCAGGAGGTGTTGCTGTTTTATTAGTGAGCAGTGATGCTTCATTCAGCCATCTCCTCATTGGTCAGAAATGGTCTGGCCGCTCCTAGCTGAAGGAAGGTCAGGAAGAACCTAGAAATGGCATCATGAGTGATGGTAATTCTTTCTTTAGGTTTTCTGGTAATTTCTACATCAAACTAGACACTGAAACAAGCTTTTGCATAGAGAAAACAAAAGGCTGTTTGTCTTTCAAGACAGAGGGCTGGTGTGGATTGCTACAGGCAAAGCCAGAGCAGAGTAAAGGCAGCTGACTGGACCCAGACACCCCTGGGAGGCCCTTGGCCTCTCCTGTTGATTCCATCCCCTTTGGTCTTGCAGGCCGTCCACTGGCTAGCACAGCTCTGAGGGGATGAGGTGAAGGGTAGGCCCATGGCTGCCCCAGGGAGGGCTGTTCCCTTCCGTTGGCTTCAGCTCTCCCCATTTGCTGTTCTGTGAGAGACATAGAGCTGTGTAGCCTGGGTGGTACAGGGCTGTGCCCACCAGCCCTTGGGTCTCTCTCTCAAAACAAGCTGGATAGTGTCCCTACACACAGGTCCTGGCGGCCCATGCCAGACCCAGCTGGGTTTGTGTCATAGCTTCTTTACTGTTCATTTCCTGTGGCTGCATATCACATTACCACACATCAGATGCCTTAAAACAACAAAAATTTCTCTGTCACAGTTCTAGAGGCTGGAAGTCTGATTCTGGTGAGGCTATTGAGGAGAATCTGTCCCTTGCCTCTCTGGCTTCTGGTGGCATTCCTTGACTTGTGGCTGCGTTGCATAATCCTTGCATAAAGGATCACATTGCCTTCTGTCTGTGTAGACCTCTGCCTCTCTTATATGGACACTTGTGATGCCATTGAGGGCCCACCCAGACAGTCCAGGACAATCCTCTCATCTCAATCACATCTGCAAAGACACTTTTCCCAAATAAGATCACATTTATAGGTTCTGGGGATGAGGGTCTGGACACTGTTTGATATATACATTTTAGCCTTCACACCCACCTACCGTCCAGGAACTTTACTGCTCTGAGCCTCACTGGTTTCATCTGTGGATTGGGGGTGAGAACACTGTTTTCACAGGGTTTCACTAAATCAGCAGGTGACAGTAGGAATGAGCTTCTTTGTGGCTGAGCCCTGCCCCTCCCCTCTGACCTCTAAGGGCTGTTCTCATCTCCTAGAGCAGCTTCCTCCTTCCTCCCCATTTGTCACTGGCCTGTTCTGAGTCGAGACAGTTATAGAGGACCTGGGAAGCCTGCATCCTCAGGGTTCTCTTCTGCAAACCCTTGTACTCATCTCTATTCATTTCTCCTTGCATTGCCGGTTCCCCACAGCAGGGCAGGTGCAGTGTCGCAGTGAGCTGGCCTGTCACTTGGCAAAGGTTAGACATATGCAGGGGCCCTTCCGCCTCTGGGGGCCTCCCCTCGGGGATTCTGCTCCCTCCAATTCCCACTTGTGTTTTCCAACACCAAAACCCTGGGTCTTTCTGTTTTCCATATCGATGTCCCAAAAGTCAGGGACCTTGCCCAAGACTGCCCCTCTTGTCAGTGGTGGGTCCAGGGCCTGTGCCCTCCCCCAGCCCCTTCAGGAGGAGCACTAGGAACAGTGCTCCAAGCTATGTCCCCAGGAGTGTCCCTGGGAGGCAGCACCTTCATACTTTGGGTTTATAGGGGGCTAAATGTACCATGACAGTCAAAGAAAAATCAACCACAATTTCATTGCCAGGTAAAAGAAGAGGTTTACGGGCCAGAAATCCTGCTCTTGAGAACGGGTGTGTCCATGAGCAGGGTGACCAGGTCCATTAGTGACAGCAAAGAAGAAGGGCTATGTCTGGGGAAGGGGCTTTTTGCTAGAGGGACTAGGGCTCCAGGCAGATGTAGCTCCCTCTGTCTCTGCCACCCTGGGAAAGTAGGGGGCTGCAGGTTCCAGCTGGTGGGAACCACTGGGCTATAATTGACTTAGGATGGTGAAAGGTGGCATAGGAAAGCCTCTCACATTCATTTCACTGGTGTCTGGGTTCCCCACTGTGCAGTACCAAGCCTGGGGTGCAGGCTGACACTTGGATACCCTGTCACAGACGTGGAGCAGGCCAGAGTGAGCCCTAAGGCCCCAACTCACCTGTGGACACCTGCTAACCCATCACTGGGGAAGGCAGAGGGCATATGTCTGGCACAATGTCCTGTTCAGAGCCAGTATGGTGGCCAGGGGGACAATGGCCTCTGTCCTGTCTTGACTCTCTATTGTGAATGAGCAGCCTAGTGGCTTCCCCAAAATGTCCACTGAAGACACAATGATTGACATGACTCTGGCTGCTGTGAGTGGCCACCCCAGCCCTTGCTCTGTAGAGCTGTCTGGCAAGGATTGAATCTAGCCAAAGCATTTCCCACAAGGACCATTCTGGCAATGTCCACCCTGGTTCCTCCACTGATTCCTCTTCCCATCTTGCTGTTCTACTGTCTGCGTTCCTTCGTGCACTTCTGCATGCACTCCGTTCCTCTTGCTGCTCTCTCTGCTTGGAATGTGCATCTCTTTCTTAACTCAGTCCCAGGGCTCAGGTCAACCTGCATGGAGTCCACTGCAGGGACCCATTGCAGCAGATGGCAGGGGGCAGGAAGAGCCTTGGGCAGCAGTGGGAGTGGCAGGGGACCTCTGTGGTACTTCATGTCCAGGGTCTGCAAGGTTGTCACTGATGAGGGTATGGGGAGATACTTTAGCTCTGGGGATAGACAGACAGGCCAGGATTTGGTTCTCTGTCATTTGGTCCTACCTGGGGAATTGGGAGCTCCCCAAATGGAAAAAGGTAAGAAAAATGTCTTTTTTTTTTTTTTTTTTACAGAGCGCAGGGGCTGTGGAAAGAGGAAAGAAGCCTCCCCGGCTGTAACTGGGAAACAGATACCCCAGCAAGCAGCCTGGGAGGGGTCTGGGCCAACCTTTGGGCCCAGGGAGAGACTCTTTGGGGCTGTGGCTTTCAAACTTTAGACTCAGCAGCAGAACCCTCTCTTCACACACAATGGATTCAGGGCTCCCATGTGCAAGGTTGATGGAAATGGGGTAGGTCTAGAGCCCCAGAGGTCTTGGTCCCCTCTGTAGAACCTCCTGGACCCAGGCCAGGGGCTGCACACCTGGAGGATCAGTGCTTTAGGAGAAGGCTGGGACGCATGCTGCTCCAGGTGGCCCGAGATTACAATGACAGCTCATGGGAGTCATTCCAGGGAGCCAAACCTACCTTCCTTTTTGCTTTCCTTTGGTATTTGGTGACACTTTTGTGTAAACTCCAGCCTGTCTCTTCTGGCCTTCTTCTTGGACTCTTTTGGGCCTTGGGAGCTCTAGAGGTCAGCACGAGGGCCCCAGGTGGGCTTGAGCTGGTGTTTGGTGCTGCTACCACCCTGCCTGGAGAATACAGGTGCAGGAGCCTACCTCTGCAGTTCCAGCTTGTGTTTCCCAGCGACTTGTCACATGCGTAACTTTCTGGACTTCCTTGGTTCTAAGTGGATTGAGCACCCCCATTGTGAGCCTGTTTCTGGACTATACCCTGTGAATAAAGAGGGTTTGTTCTTACTCTGCAAAAATGAGGTGCTCCTGTGTAGGGAGGAGTTGATGTGTGTGGTTTCCGTCCACCCTATCTAGGCTGCCAGCCATGAGTTCCTGCCCTGTGCCATGCGCAGTGCCTTGGGAAGGCTACCTGGAAAGATTGAAGGCTGGCTGTGGGCAGAGGGCAGAGACACATCCATGTGTCCAGCAAGGTGGGTCCAGGGAGGGTACCCTCAGGCTCTCTTACCCTGCCCCTGACCTTGGGAAATCTGAAGACTAGATGGATAGAAGGCTGGAATGATAGGGTGAGTGATGCAAAGGATTTTAGGCCTGGAACATTGAAAATACAAACCCATGAGACTAACCAATAGTAAACATGAAATAAAAATATAGTAATACAAAAGATAAATAAACACAAGCTGAGAAACAGTAAAAATGAGATGAAAGAGTTTGAAAAGATGGGGTAAGGAAGGCAAGAGAGGTGGGCAATTAACATACAACAGAGGCAGCTGCTGAGGGAAGGGACAGCAGAACCCATGAATAGGGTTTCTCCTCCCTCCGTGTCACCCTCCCTGCCTCCCTCCCTCCCTCCCTCCCTTCCTCCTCTGCCTCCCTTCCTCCTTGTTTCCCTCCCTCCCTCTCTTTCTTCCTCTGTCTCTCTCTCCCCCTTACTTTCTCCCTTTTTCTTTCTTTTCTCTTTTTTTTCTTTTTCATTCTTTTTCTTCTCTCTCTCTCTTTCTTTTTAAAGAAAACCCTGGTGGATTAAGAGTGATTTTCTGAGCTGAAGTCCTAGCAGAGGGTGGGTTCCCTGGCTGGAACTTAGGCTGCAGGGTTCCAAGCCTGGCTTCTTTTAAGATGTTGGCTGGCTCCTCTCTGGGCAGTTGACCCCCCAGGACTTGGGTTAGCCTCCTCCTGCACACTTAGGAGAGCTGGTCTTCCATGCCAAAACCTGCAGAGACTCACCCAGGCTGGGCCTTGGTCTCTCGGGTTGGTGGTATCCTTGTGTAGGGCCTGGGCTGAATTGTCTTAGAAATCCTGGGTTGTCTCTATACTGGGAGAGACGGGGTAAGGCAGTCTCTCTCTGGGTACAGTACCATGTCTAGTCTGGAGGCTTTCTAGGAGGAACATGATTGGGGAGGGGCACCTCTGCAGGGACGGGACATTGGTGGTTTTACATTGCTCAGGTAGCTCCTCAGGGATTGTGTCAGGGCAGGAGGCCCCTGGTAGAGTCAGAATTCCAGCTGGCCCTTCCTTAGTCCAGTTATTGATGGGGTGAGAAAGAAGCCAACAGAGAAAGGAAAGAGGTCTGCAATTCTGGAATGACAAAGCTTTAGGTTACCATGATTGTGGCTTCCAAGTGGACCACATGACCTCTCTCTTTGCCTTGCCACTTCATCTATAGCTTTGGTAGCAAACTCCTGGCTTCTAGTTGTGTTCCATTTCAGATTCCTGATGGGCCCAGTTTAATTTTTTTGTATCCTCCTTCAGTTTCCTTTTGTGTAAGATAGGAATACCATCTCAGAGGTATGATGTAGGGTGCTGAGCACAGTGCCTGCCTGTGGTAAGTAGTTAGAATCAGTATAATTGAAAATCTCTGTAGAAAAGGCAATCATCTGTGTTGGCTGAACTCCGTGCAAAAGAAGGAATTATTGACTTGGTCTTTATTTCTGTAGATACATCTTTATGTAGTGAGGAGCAAAACCAACAGGACTGAGTCCTGGGTCTGCCAGCAACTCCCCTGGTGCCTTGGGCAAATCCCTCCTTTCTCTGAGCCTTAGTTTTCCCCTCTGTGAAATGGTATGTGTCATACAATCCAGAGATTGCTAATCTGTCTTTTGCAGCCAGGTTGTTACAAATTAGGGTGAATTTGTTCATTGGGTGGAGTTGCTTCCCCAGAAGCTTGGTTGCAGGCAGGCAGCTTTTGCAGTCTCAGAGGTTATCAGGGCTTAAAGGGACTGGGCTGGCCAGTAAGTAATTAAGGGCTATATAAGCCTGATAAAGGCTGCCCTGGGCCAACAGCTTTCAGTACGTTCCAACCTGAGTTGTAACCCTCAGGTCCCACACCAGAGGGACCTCATTGTCCATTTCATCATCCAAACCAGAAACTGATAGACCTCTTTCTAGAACTGTGTGTGGGTGGCTGGGCTGCCTTCTTTACATTTGGAAAAAGATCTTGAGTCCTGTCTCACTGCAATCATGATACCCCTACCTGGTATAATATCCATTGAGAAAAACTTCTAACTGGATTAGAAGTATTACATACCTAGTCTACTAACATACTGCTGAGGCCCAGACAGGTGAGTTTAGGGGTCCTTGACCCTATGGCTCTTGACCTCAGGGTTGAGCCCCTGACCACACCCACAATCCTTCCCAGGTGGAAAACATCACCACAGGAATCAAGTTGTTAAAGAATAAAATCCTTTACTTCCCTTCCCCTACAACCAGTGAATGGTGGGGTTTCCTGGGAATGAGAAACAGGTTTGGGGGGTTGGAGAGGCTGGGTGGGACATGTTTTAATCCAAAGCCTGTGCAGGGCCTGGGCTGAACTGTCTTAGGAATCCTGGGTTGACTCTATACTGGGGAGAGAGGGGGTAAGGCAGGTTTCTGAGTAAATGCTTTTGTGTGGGTACCACGCCTAGCCTGGTAGCCTAGCCTTCCACAGGCATAAAGACATTCCTTTCTTCTCACCCACTGACCTCCTCATCCTGGAAGTCACTTTGCCTGACCATGTGGTTCCTTACAGTTTCCTCAACCCAGCTTCTTCTTTCCACCAGGATGCTTCTCCCAGCTGAGTCAGCCCCACTCCTCCACTGCAAGTACTGCCTCACTGCTCTCTAAGCCTGGTCCTATCTGCACAGGCTGCTTCCCTACCTTTCTAACGTAAAATTTGCCAGTGACTCCTCCATGGCTCACAGCCTGGGACACATCCACACACACTTCTTTTTCTTCCTGCCATGGCTGGCTAATCAGCATTCAATGCCTAGAAGCCTCCCTTCCCTCTCCCTTGGTAACTCCCACTCAGCCCTCAGAACTGTCACCTCCTCCAGGAAGCCATCCTTGGCTCTTCCAGGCTGTCTCAGAGACCAGGATGCATCTGTGTATACACATCTCACTCGGGGTCCTTGCCACATCTTTTAATGATCTGTTTTAGTGACCACCTCTTCCACTATGCGGGAGTTCCAGGCAAAGGATGTTGCAGAGCCTCTCGGAATCCTGCGCGCCCAGCGTATGGCTTGGAGCACGGTTGGGCCTTGGTACCGGACCAATAACAGGGCCAAAGGGCGCTCCTGGATTCATGGGAGCGGCCCGCTGCTCAAGGCTCTGCCAGGCGTGCCCAGGCCAAGCTTCGGCGGAATCCCGGTCCGGGAAGTCTCAGCTATCTCCCCGAAATCTTGGGTGTTACACGTGGAGTCCAGTCCGCCTCTGACTTGGGCAGGGTGTGTATCTGCGCGTCCGGCTTGCCACCTTTTCCCAGGCTCGAGCCCAAACTGCTTAACGCTAAAACTGGTAGTGGCGGGTTGGGTAGAGAGAGCCGCACTCGGCGGGAACCGCGAGGAGCCGGCTCTTCGCCCTGGCTCGAGAGCGAAGGCTCAGAGCGGACTCAGAGTCTGAGAATGCCGGCCACTTGGAAGGCTCCTCACGTCCAGGAGCCGCGGTCACGGCTGCGCTGGTTTCCGGCCATGAATTGGGCTTCAGAGTCAGAGCCTCCTTCCCGACTCCCGGCTGAGCTCGGGCCCCGTGGGGTGGGGGATGGGCGCCAGCCAAGATCCGGGAGGCTAGCTAGGGTTCGAACCCGGGGTCCCAGCTCTGCTCCGTGACGCTCAGCTGCCGTCGGTCCCCTTTGCCTCCAGTGGCATCCCAGTGCCGGGCTTAGTGCCCCGCCCCGTTTCTCTGCCGCTACTCCTGGCTCGACTCCAGGAGGGGCTCTCTGCCCCAGGTGGGAGGATGGCCCGAAGGGCTCGGAGGCCGAGGTCGGGGCGCCGGGCGCTCCGGGACCCTCCAGAGGCAGCCAGCAGCCGACCCCTTTCCATCCTCCGCCCCTGGCGAATGGGGGGCGTGAGGTCCTGGGCTGCCAGGTCCTTGTGCACTGCAACCCCGGGCGGGCCTCTGCCATGCTGCCAGCTTCTGAGCATCCCCAGGTTGGGCGCCTGGAGCACCCAGCACCCCAGAACCCCCTCCGAGCCGCGAGGCGCTCGCACCGCGAGGCTGAGGTTCCGCAGTCACGTGGTGGAGAGGAGGGCGTAGGGGCGGGAGGCGGGCGGGGAGGGAGGGGAGCGGAGCTGAGGGAGAGGGGGAAGGGAGGGGGAGGGGAGGGGGCGTCCTCCGCAGTTCGCTCCCGGCTGGGGCTCAGACACACAGCAAGCCCGAAGCCGCCGCTCTGGCCGGGCCGCCGCCACTACCACCTCCGAAGCCGCCCGAGCCGTGGGAAACGCAGCCGCTGCTGGGGGCCGCCCCCGCTGTGCCGGCCTGGGATCTGGCTGCCACCACTGCTGCAGCCACCACCGGAGCCGGAGCGGGAACCCGACCGCGCTGAGCTGGGCTGGGTCGGGGGGCACTGGGTGCAGGGGCGGGCGCACCGGGAAGACGAACCGGCGGGTTTGGCTCTCCCGGGAAGCGGCTCCGGACTGCACCCGGACGGGCGTCTCCCCGCTCCGCGCTGCCCTCGGCCTCACCCCGGGCCCAGGCGGATGAGCCACACGCCTGGGGGACATGGAAGCGCTGACGCTGTGGCTTCTCTCCTGGATATGCCAGTGCGTGTCTGTGCGGGCCGACTCCATCATCCACATCGGTGAGAGCGGCGGGCGACAGGGCATAGGCTGGGCGGGGGCCTCAGCAGCTCTAAGGGTGCGCAGCGTCTGAACTTGGCGGTTCCTTCGTCCGAGGGGCTCTGGCGGGCGGTGTTCCACCCAAGGCCCTCGTCACGCTGCCCGGCTGAGGAACTGTGCACCGGCCGAGCCGCGCTCCGGCGGGTCCCTCGCGGCTCCTCTCGGCTCCAGTCCCTGTGCGGGGCCCCGCGGCCTCTGCCGACACTTAGGGCCGTGGTTGCAGGGAACCCAGTGTTGGACACGCGCCCAGACCCTCGCCCCAGGCGGAGCCGTCGGTGGGCTCTGGCCAGCCCTTCGCAGCTCAGAGCAGCAGAGAGCAGGGGTGGACACCGCCAGGGGTCTCGCCAAGTTGGCAGGGCAGAATCAAAAGAGGCCCATCCGGAACCGTGTGTTGTGGGTGGGTGGGTAGGTTTTGTCTGCCTGTATTGCTCTGTTTGCACCTGACACTGTGTTAGTGTCACTACGAGAGTGCGATGGTGTGTGTGGGGCCATCTGAGCCTGTGTTGGTGAGTGCACAACTGTCAGTCAGCCTTTTAGAGTGGACATTGTTTGCCTGTTTCTCCCGTGTGTGTCTGTATTTCTTGGTGTATGTATGTGTGTGTGTGTGTGTATCTGGTTTTGGCAACTGCAGCCCAATCCTGGATAGTCCCAGAGTTTCCTGTGGTCCAAGTCTTGGGGGCCCCGCAGACCGTCCAGGTGGTGGGAGCGCAGAGAAGAAGAGCGTGGGCAGCGGTGGTGGTGGTGGGAAGTGTGTGCTCCCTGAGCGAGAGAACCGGTAAAGAGGATAGTGGAGATGAGGAGGAGGAGGATGGAGGGGGAGTGTGTGGGAGTTGGTAGCAGCTTGGGAAGAATCCCAGGAAGTTGGGCTGGGTTGGGGGGCTGACAGCAGTTGATTAGCATGAGCCTTCTGCAGTCACCTTTCCGGAAGTTGGAGAAAATCGAGCACAGAGAAACTGGTGGCTCAGAGGTGTGCGATAAGACGAGATGGTGGGACAGGCGGGGTGGGAGCCGGGTGAGGGTGGGGAGGGATGGAGTGGGGCTAGGTCTGGGATTATTGAGCTACCTGTGACCTCCCCCCCCCCTTCCGGTGCCCTGGCTGGGGTCAAATCAGCTTCTTGAGGTTGGTGGGTATGGGTGGATGGGGGCTCTGGGTGTATCTTAGAACTGGGCCTCCCTCCTCCCACCCAGCCACCAGCTCTGGGAGGATTACTGGGCCCAGTTCTGGGGCAATGGGGACCCTTGGAGCCTGGCAATGTGGGGATGACTGCAGAGTTGCTCAGGCTGCAGGGCCAGGCTGGGGCAAGTCAGAAGCTCAGAGTAGGCCAAGGTGGTGCTAAGCATAAATGAAGGCAAGCCAGAGGCTGCCCTGCAGAAGCTCTTGGAGATTATAGAAGGCCTTTTCAAGACCATCTCCTTTTGGACTTCTCAGCCCTGCTGGGTCAGAAAGCAAGGGGTCTAGGGGAGTCCTGTTCCCCCAACATTCAAGCAGTAGGAAGAGGCTGGGAGAGAGGGAGAGCAGAAGGTAGAATCCAAGAGCCAGGCTGGAACGGAAATGCTGGTTACCCAAGGCCCCTGAATAAAGAGGCTCCCTGGCGCAGGAAAGCCACCCTGGTCCTGCTTGCTTAGCTTCATGCAAAGGGGAAAATGCAGGGCAGAAGGAAGTCCTTATTCCGTTTTGGGTTTGGGGCAGGGGAGTCTGCCCTGCTGGGGAACCTTCTGCTCCTGGGATGGAACTCATGGGGCTATGTCAGGGCATGTATGTGCTGCCTGTGGCCAATCCAACTCGGCTCAGTTAATGAGGCATGGCCAGGTTATGAGGTGGCTTTGTTGTGAGACACACATGTGGCCTGGTGGCAGCATGTGCAATGTGCATGTGTAATGCACACTGTGTGCACATGTGCGCCGTGCATGTGCAGCATCCTGTGCGTGTTGAGTTAGGAAAGCCTTCAACTCTTTGAAACACTAGTCCAGAGCTCATACGTCTGGTAACCAGCAGCCCTGCCAGCACATGACAGGCAGGAGTGGGGTGGGGTGAGGGGGGGAGGGAAAGCTCCTCTCTAGGCCACATCTTGACCCCTCCTCTCCTCCAGGTGCCATCTTCGAGGAGAACGCAGCCAAGGACGACAGGGTGTTCCAGCTAGCCATATCTGACCTGAGCCTCAACGATGATATCCTGCAGAGCGAGAAGATTACCTACTCCATCAAGGTCATCGAGGCCAACAACCCGTTTCAGGCTGTGCAGGAAGGTGAGTGGCCCGGGTGTCCAGGGCTCGCAGCGGAGGAGATCTGTGGAGTAGTGACAGGCTGGGCAGCGTGGAGCCTCTGTGTTCCTGGGCAGCCGCGGTGCCGGGCACAGTATGCGCACTCCATATACCATCCCAGCCCACAAGCAGTAACGCCCGTGGTGCCCTGCGTGGTGGGGCTGAGCGGGGGCGGGAGCTTTCTAACGTGGGGAGCCCGGCTCCTGGAGGAGCTTGTGGCAGGGTCGTGGGGATCCTTTCCAGCGGGGTTGGCGCGTGTGTGCGCCCAGCGCTGGCCATGCAGGAGTGGCTCAGGGTCGTCTTTGTTTCTCGAGTGTTTGTGGGCGGGCGTGTCTGCATCCGTGCACTTCCCCTGACCTAGATGGCGGGTCGGGTGTCTTCCTAACTGTCAAACCAGGAGCGCCTGGCGCAGGAGCCCACCGTGTGCCCTCTCTGGAGCACACCCGGATAGCGTTTCGCACCTCGCGCCCCTTCAGTGCCTGGCCTCGCGTTTCTTTGCGGTGCTCCTCCCCTGGGTGTGCAAGAGCCCTTTACTCAGCTCTCGCTGTGGCGGTGGCGCGCAGGGGCGCCGCAACCTGGACCGGAGGTGGGCGCTGTTTGACCAGAAGAGGAGTGGAGCTGGGCTAGGCCTGGCTACAGGTAAACCTGCCCTGAGCCTGGGCCGCAGTGGGCCCAGCCTCTTCCTCAGATTCAGCCTGGAGGCGCAACAAGTGCGCGGAACAGGACAGGGGTGGGGGCAGCCGGTGGCTGCTGTTCTCTCCTCTCTCATTCCCTTCTTTCCCTTGCACTTGGCTTTAGGCTCTGCTCTGGAACCTGGGTTCCTCCTCCAAGACACCTGCTTCCCAGTCAGGGCCTGAGGCTCTCTCTGCCCTTGACTTCTGCCCAGCCCAGGTCCCTTTTTCCTTTCTTCTGTCTTCCTACTAGCCCGGGAGTGTGGAGCACAGAGGGCACAGCTGGTAACACGGAATGTGGAGATTTCTTTCAGGAGAAATTGGCAGGATGGTGGGGGTAAGGAAGAAGTGGGTTGGTGAAGGCTTCAGGCCAGTTCTCCCTCCCCCAGGCCACTGGGCTCAGAGTCCTCCTGTTGCCATGGGATATAGGCCGGTTGTGGGTTTCTTGGGTACCTGCAAGGATAGGGTGACTCAGTGAAGGCTCTGGTCTGGGTCCAGAAGGTTTGAGCTCTGCTAGGGAGAACTTTGTGCTGGAAGGAGGTAATTTGGGAGTCTTGTATTCTTGGGTGCAGCAGAAGAGGGAGAAGGCTCAGCTCTGGGGCCTGAAGGTCCAAGTGTATCTTGAGGTGGTTATATAAACCCAGAGTTCTGAGTGTGTTTTTGGGAGTGATAGTGAGTGGGGTGAGGCTGGTGTTGCCTGTTAGGGGAACTGCTGCTTCCAGCCTTGCCTGATGTTCATGGTCAGATGTCTGTTCACTGAGGTCCCAGAGGAGGGATCCCTCTTCTTGGTGTTTCATCCCACCAGCAGTCCCTGCCCCCACGTTCCCCACCCTTGGAATTTTTTTATGTGCCCTCATGAAAGTAGGCTCCAGCTGGGGGTGGGGGCCTCCTTAGACAGGGGTGACCCAAACTAGAGTGAGCATCCGTGGTGACACAGTTTTTCCAGTCAGAGGCCACAATGTTCAGAGTGCCTCTTGCTCCCTTGATACTTGCCTACTGCTCCTACACACTTGCCTCTGGGGATGGTCACTCCTTGTGTTGGGGAGCTGGGGACAGAGTGGGGAAGCACATATCTCCTGTACCCAGGAGCTCATGCTGTGATGGGACTCTGCCTGTCTTCCACAGTGTTAGCCAATTTTGCCATTTGGAAATGAAAATTCTAGTATAGATGTGTTGAGTTCCCCCCTCCCCCCCCGCCCAAAGAGGAGTCCCCAGTTTGGACTTTACTCAGCTAACCAAACAATTTACCAACATAATACAAGCCAAACAAGAATAGCTATGAGACATTCAACCTTCAAGCCCCAATGCAGCTTTGTCCTGGAGACACAGGGCTCTATCCGGGCACTTTTTCTGACAGAGACTTTGCTTTTCTGGGTCTCAGTTTCTCCACTTGTGTAACTGGGAAACCACCTCAAGCTCCGAGGATGGCAGGCTGACATAGTCTCACAACGGATTGAGAGTGAGTTTGTGTGTGTACAGTTAGACTAGGCCGTTGGATTCTGATGGCTGACAGTTGTCCAGACAGAGGAGTACTGACCAGGTGTTGCTGAGCTGCCTGCTGCCCAGAGAGTGTGTGCTGGTAAAGCTGGCATGTGCCTTCAACTTATGAGCTGTGTGGGCAGAAATCCACAGAGTTCTCCTATGCCCTTGCTCAGAACTTTGAATCTCTGTGAGGGCTGGGACAGCCAGTCCCTTTCAGAGCCTCAGAGTGCCGGGCCGTGCTCAAAGGCTCTTTTTCCCTAGCCTGGGCAGGCACTCAGCTTGCTGGATGTCCTTCCTTCTGTGCTCTGTGGGGTTCTGTCCATCCATGGGATTGATATCTCTCTCTTGGGTCTGGATGTTCATTGCAGCAGGATGTAGGTGGTACACACAATTTGGGTGGGAAAGGAAAGAACTTCTTGGGAGGGGGGAGAGGCCAAGGATGAAGAAGGCAAAGGCATGCTGGGCTTTAGTCTCTATTATGAACTGAAGAAGCTTCCAATGATCCCCTATGAACTGGAGATTGAGCTGATTCTACCTCATTTTGGCTCAAGAGACAGCACCATGCAGGGATAAGAGTCTGACTTTTAGAGCCCATTTTCAAATCCTGCTTGCCTCACTTGCAGTGTAACCCTGGGGAGTCCGGGCCTCACTCTGAGCTTTTGCTGCCATATCTGTAAAAAGAGAACAGTCATTGTACCTGCCTCATGGGATTATTGTGAGGATGAAATGAGTGAGATGTGTATAAATTGTCTGTGGAAGGCCTGTGGCACACACTCATTCCCTCTTTGTTTCTAGATGACCTAGCAGTGAGTTCATCTCAGCTTCTCTTGAGGCTGTTAAAATTCTCAGCTGTCTCTTTTTCCAAGCTAGCAAATTTCTTGAGAATGGACCATCACTGACCTTCCTATTTTAAGCTCTTTACTTAGCTCCCTCACCCCTGATTATAAAGGAAATGTATTGGTAAGATGAGCATGAATTTATGTAAAAAAAACAAAGAGAGAAAGGGCAACACATGTTCATTTTGTAATGTGGAATGTACCAGAAAGTATCAAGAGACAGGACAGTGTCTATTTGGGAGAAATTAGATTTATAACCTTGCAGTTCACCCAGACCTTCCTTAGTTCCAGATCTTGATTCTCTGAAGGGGGTTCTGTCAGACTCACAATTAAAAGTACAGCTCACCCCTCCTGTACTGCTGGTGGGAATGCAGACTGGTGCAGCCACTGTGGAAAACAGTATGGAGACTCCTCAAAAAATTGAAAATGAAACTGCCTTTTGACCTAGTCATCCCACTTTTAGGAATATATCCTAATACCAAATCACTGATTCAAAAGAAGAAATGCACCCCCATGTTTATTGCAGCATTGTTTACAATAGCCGAGATCTGAAAACAACCTAAGTGTCCGTCAGTGGACGAGTGGATTAAAAAGCAGTAGTACATATACACAATGGAATATTATGCGGCTGTGAAAAAGAAGGAAATCTTACCTTTTGCGACAACATGGATGGAGCTGTAGATTATTATGTTAAGTGAAATAAGCCAGGTAGAGAAAGAAAAATATCATATGACCTCACTCATTTGCGGAATCTAATAAATAATGTGAACTGAGGAGTGGAATAGAGACAGAAGCGGGATCAAAGGGTCAGAGGGAAAGTAGAAGAGAGGATAGGATCAGAGAAGGGAAAGAGATTGGTGAAATTATATATACATAACACAGCATTATAGAGAGTAGGAAAGCAAATCCTGGAGGGAAGGGGGAGGACCTTGGGGGAAGGGGCGAGGGGGATTTTGAGTGGAATACAGGGATGGGAGGATGTATTCGGTGGGACACTTGAATCTATGTAAACACAATAAATTAAAATCAATTAAAAAAAAAGAAAGGTACATACCTGATAAAATGCTGAAAACTGTAAATAACTTCTCTCAGGCTGAAAAAAAGTTAAGAAAAAAATGAAGGGCTTTTAAATTAAGAAAAAAAGAGAGACAGGACAAAATCATTCTGAATTCTCCCTCTGTATTTTCTTCTCGTGTTTTCCCCACCACGTTTTGTAAACAGCAAGAGCTCCCACACTGCTGGGTTCTCTGTCCTGCTTTTTTCATTTAATGTGTCACTGACTTTTCCTGAAGCCACTGTGAACTATTTGTAAACATTACTTTTAGCAGCTGCATGTATTTTCCAGTGTTCAAAACAACTTAATAAAAAAAACCCAGGATCATTTATGCTGAAATATGCTTAAGTATGTATTACTGAGGAAATTAAGAAGTTACTTTGATTTTTGGTCCTATCGTTTATACCTATAATTTTTTTTCAGGTCGATTTTTATATAAGCTTCTTATAAACTACCTTTTAAGATAGTTAGTCAGTCTTTTTATGTTTATGTGAAAAAAATGGATCACTCTTAATGAAATGTGCATTTGATGAGGATTTTAAATTAGCAAATAATAACAGAAATGACATATAAATCTTTGAAATGTTATAGCTTAGGTTTGGTTAGTAAAGTTCATAATAACAAAGTGTGAAAATTTATCTTCTAGATATTAAAAGAAATACTGATTTGTTAAAAAAAATTTCATATTGTTTTAAAGTTTCTGCTCAAGGAGAAGATTCTATTAATACAAATGCATTAATGCATAAAAGAATTGGCTAAATACTAGTCTTCCATGTTCACAGTATTACCTTTTTCTGTAAGTAAAAGACCCATGTTATGGGTTATGCTGTAGAGCTACCCATCATAAAACGGAAAGGTGACAATTTGGGGAAGAGAAAAGGAATATATGCGAGATATATTTAGTTGTAATAAGTACAAACTTGTTTGAGGAAGACAAGGTAAAAATTACCAAAGTATAGCTTGGTGTCCACAGAATAAAACAAACAATGAAATAAAATGAAACTAAAACTCAGCAACCTTGCGGATGGCCATCTGATGGCTGGTCCTTTCGGGTTGATCGCACCTAGGTCGTCACCTTGTCCCCACACGTCCTGCTGGTACATAGACATTCTGCTAGATGGTGTCTCTCCCCAAGCCTTGATGCCTGTAGCATTTTCCTTGGCTTTCCTTCAGAACTGTAGGTCCTGTGGAGGTTGTATCCTTGCAGCCCCTGCTGCAGACCCACTGTTGTCTGTTGGAGCAGTTCTATTGATCCCCGCCTGGGAGACACTGTCAGGGTTGCCCTCAGTTGATGTTAGTGCTGTTAAAGATGCCTGCAGGCCCACCCACTGCTGTCATCCTCACTCGATTGTATTCTTTTTTTCTTAGTGTTGAAACAGACTTTGCGACAACACGTTTACTTGGTGAAAAACCTAAATGCATTATGTTAACAGTTCTGTGGATTAGAAGGACATGGGTGTCCCTGGACTGAGTCAAGGTGTCAGCAGCACTATCATCTGGAAGCTCCAGGAGAGGACCCCTTTCCTTGGCTTTTGAGCTCCCAGAGGCTGCATGCCTTCCTTAGCTCCTGGCCCCCTTCCTCCCCCTTCAGACCAGCAGCGGTGGGTGGGTTCTTCTCACAACCTGTCCCTCGGACCTCTCTTCTGTCGTTGCAGCTCCCTCTCCACCTCTGATTCTTCTGCCTCTCTCCTTCTAGAACCTTGCCATTGGGCCCACCTGGGTAATCCGGGATGAAAGACAGCTGTTTAGCAACCTTAATTCTATCTGCGACCGTATTATCCTTTGCTGTATAGCTGAACATGTTCATAGTTTCAGGGCTTGGGCCCTGGGGGACTTGGGGACTTTTACTCTGCTTCTCGGTGCCCACTGCAGCCAGTGCACGCTCTTCTCCCTTCCCTTTCTTCTGCACAGCTGACTGCACTCTTGCCTACTGGGTGGCATTCTCTTGTTTTAGCCAGACCTGTGAGAGCCACTGGGTACCTATAGCCATGTTTCTGTGTCTACCAAGCTCACTTGGGAGGTGGCACACTGTAAGCCTGTGGGCCTCTGCAGACTCACTTGTGTTCCCCAATGACACACTGATGTTCTTGCATGGGCCAAGAAGCTGCTTATTTGCTTCTAAAGAAGTTCCTGGAAGAATCTGGTTTTGTAACTTTGTGTTACTACTCAGGCCAATTACCTCCTTTCCTACTTGGTTTTTCTTTCTTTCTTCTTTTTTCTTTTTTGTATTTTTCTGAAGTGCAAAGTAGGAAGGCAGAGAGACAGACCATGTGCCTGACTAGGATCCTCCTGGCAAGCCTACCGGGGGCGATGCTCTGCCCATCTGGGGCATTGCTCCATGGCAACCAGAGCCATTCTAGCACCTGAGGCAGAGGCCACGAAGCCATCCTCAGTGGCTGGACCAACTTTGCTCCAGTGGAGCCTTGGCTGTGGGAGGGAAAGAGAGGGGGAGAGAGAGAGAGAGAGAGAGAGAGAAAAGAGATGGGGAAGGGTGGAGAAGTGGATGGGCACTGCTCCTGTGTGCCCTGACCAGGTAATCGAACCCAGGACTTCCACACGCTGGACTGACGCTCTACCACTGAGCCAACGGGTTAGGGCCTCTACCTGGTTTTTCTATAAACTCCTTTCTCTTCCGCTGTCCTCTGCCTCACCACCCACCTAGAACCCAAGGTGGGACCTTGCAGGGGACAGTCTTGATTGGGTGCCACGCAGAGCAAGGGGCTGCTGCCAATGATGTCAAGCCCAAAGATGTCAGTACCCATGGTACAGATGATGGCCCCTCACCAGGGCACCATCTAGTTTTCTCTTTGGGTTCCCTACAAGCCTGTGCTGTATAGAGGAATGATGACCACCTTCCCTTCACTGACCTCTCAGCCCTCAGTGTTCTCTTTCCTTCTGAGGTCCCTCCTGTGTGCACAAGTGCACGTGCATGCATACACACGGGCGCACATGCTGTCACTTTGTAGACCATTCTCCTGTCCCATTCATGTCCTCATGTTGGGTTCTAGAGACTCCCTTTTAGTATACCTATTGTCATGGCTTTGTGCCCAGATTGGGAGGTTGGGCTTAACTGGCAGTGAGCAGATGGACACTTCACGCCAGGCATGTGGGTAGGAAACTATGGTCCTAGCAAGACACATGTCCTCGAGGTGCTGGTCCCAATCTTGGTGACATGGGAACTTTAACAACCTTCCTGTATAGAGCAGCATGTTGGGGCTACTCCAGATTTCTATTGGAGAACAGCTGAAGTTGTCCCTTGGCATTCAGAGACATCTTCTAAGTGCAGACAGACTCTTTTCAAATTCTTCTAGATGCCAGGTCAGAGTCCCCTAGCCTTGTCCCCGCTAGCAGTTATTGCCCTTCTTTACTTGGCTTTCTCACTACCCAGAAAATGCTGTCTCCTAAAAACCTGCACCACTCTGCACTGCTTGTTCTTAGCCCATTTCTAACTCAGTCTTATCCCTGGATGTGAACCTTTTTAGACTTAGCTTCCCAGGGAAGTGCCTGTTTGTCCCTATCCTTTGGTTTGGTTTTGTGACTCCCTTTGTATCAGTCAGGAGAGACTAAGTTATGCTATAGTAACAAACAATCCCTAAACCTCAGTGGCTTCACATAACAAAATATATCTCTTGCCCATGCTACACATGCACCATTGGTCAGCTTAGAGCTGGGCTTGTCATGGTCACTCAGTTTGAGTATTACCAGTTGCTTTGCCAGAGGGAAATAGTCCTGGGGTTACTCAGTCTGGATGTGACACATCCACGTCACTTCTGCTTAAAACTCATTGGTTGAAACTAGTCATGTGGTCTTAGCGAGGCATAAGGGATCCAGGAAGCACAGTCTTAAGATATGCCTGGGAAGGGGAGAACTAGAAATATTGGGTGAATGACACAAATACCTACTATCCTATTCATGTGAAACAGTCCTCCCATTTCCTTGGTGATTTATGCATTAAAACAATAACAACAACAACAACAACAACAACAAAGAAACAAAAATCCAAAAACAATTTTAGGTATTAGATCCTTGCTGAGTCAAACCCATGGTCTCATTAGTTTTCTTTGCCCACTCATTTGTTGTTCCTCCTCCACAGAAGGCTCTGAGCAGCCCTTTGGTGTGGTGGGGAGTCAGGAGGCCTGGGTCCTCAGCCACAGCTGGGCCCTCACATGCACTTTCCTGTGTTCCTCTGTGAACTAGGGCCTGAACAGGTCCACTCTTAGAAGATTGGGGCTAAGTGCATCCTCAGTAGTGAGGTGAAGCGTGGCGTCCAGCCCTGGCCATTGCCAGGCCAGCACCAGTGAGCTTCCACAGCTGACTTGGGCAAGGCTGCGCTCCCTGTGCCATCAGCAGGGCTCCCTGAGGCCCTGTTCCTTTTACAGACCTCCCCAGCTTTCCCTCCAGCCCCACCCCATGCCCTCTCACCCCTTCTTTCCTGCACAGTAGCTCCTCTCTCTTGTTATAGCATTGGGCTGCATTGGGCTGGGCAGAGGCTCCTCTCCCTGATGTGGGCTGGCCTCTGACAGGCATGGAGCCTAACAAGGCACTTGGTCTGTGTCCAATATCCCATCCACTGGGTTCTTGAAGACATTCTTCCCAGCCTACAAACAGCCAGTTTTCTGGTTGCTGGCCATGGATTGGGAAGAGAAAGACGCAGGGTTCTCCCTTTCAGGCCTGAAGCTCAGGCAGGGTAGCTGTGAGGTGATTAGATGGCCCGTTCTGTATGTTCCTGAGCATAGGCTGCAGGTGGTGCAGGCACCCTGAAGGTGAAGACAGGGGCTGCCAGCTGGGGCCCAGGTTGGCCCTCAGCCCAGGCAGTATATAATCTTCCAGCTGGTCTGGGGCATATGGCTGGTCCAGTCTACCCAGTTTGCTTCCCTCATGTTAGTCCTTCACCAGAGCCAGGCAGGGCAGCCAGATGCCCCAGCTCCTTCACTGCCTGCTCTGGGCCTGTCCCTGGCTGGTGCTCAGCCTGGGACTCCCACGCCTCCACATGACAACAGACATGGTGCTCAGGTGTAGGGGACAGGAGTGTTGCTGCTCTCACTTATATACTGGTGTTTCTGTCCCTGCTCTGCTCTCTGACTCCGGGCAGGTTACCTGGGTTTCCTCAACTAGAAGATGGCAGTGACAGTACAGAGGACAGCTGTGAGGGTCAGTTGATGCCTAGCTAACGGCCAGGCAGAGAGGTAGGGACTGCTGTCACATCACCAGCCTGAGTGGTCCCAAGGGGTTCTTAATCTTCTCCCCTTCCTGACATGGGCTGGTCAGGCTCCTCCAGCCCTTGTACTATTTAGAGCAGCAGGGGAGTTGAGATCTAGCCTTTTGGAGTGTTCTGGGAGAGCAGGGAAGAAGTTTGGTACTGACAACATGGTTCCTATGGAGGCTGCCTAGCGCCATCTGTGTGGACTGTGGCTCTGGAGCCTGTGGGCTATTGCCGCGCAATATTGCGGTCTTGCCTTTTTGAATGCAGAGTTGCTGGAATCTGGCCAGCGTAGCCCAGCTCCCAGGAGCCTGCCATAGGGCAGGCACAACTTGCTCTATTTGGAGGAAAGGGTCAGGCAGGTCTGGGTTCCGTTCTCAGCTCTGTGAGTGGTCAGCTGAGGGATCACTCACCCTGTCCTTCAAAGTGCAGTTTCAGCATCTGTGAGGTGCTGATGGATCTAAAGAGGTGATGGTGCCTTGCAGAAAGAGGGCTGTCAGTCAGCAGCAGCCACTGGGTGCCCAACAGAGGTGTGCTCAGCCTCGTGCTGGGGCGGGTGGTGGCCCATAGTATGCTTGGTAGGCATTCGTTCTCCCTCTGTCCTGGCTACCTTTTGTTTTGTCTTTCTGGGCTCTTACCAAGGGTACATGATACCCCTTGGTGCTACCAACTCTTAGGTAAGGGCAGAGACATGGACTCCATCCCCACACCCTCTGCCCTGGCATGGCCTGTGCCCTTGTAGACAGCCTCAGCCGGGCTTGACTGGCTGGCTGGCTCTACTCTTCCCCTCCTGTGAATTCTGCTCTGTGCAGAAGTAGAGCTTTGAGGTCTTGCTTTGGCTCTGTTCCTGTACTAGAGCTGGGAGCTTTCTTCTGTTCTTTAATCTGGGCACCCAGAGGCAGGGGGAGGGAGGTGGCTCCTCTCCCTGATGTGGGCTGGCCTGTAGCAGCCCCTTTGTTGGGGGGCTGGCCTCTGACAGGCATGGAGCCTAACAAGGCGCTTGGTCTGTGTCCAATATCCCATCAGCTGGGTTCTTGAAGCCCCCAGACTGTGAGACACACATGTCTGTTGGGAGGGGTCACACTTGGGGACCCTATGCTGGGTTCCCCATGCCTGTCTAGTGGTGTTATTGTAGGGGCTGGCACCAGGCACTGAGGTGGCCCTGACTTGACTCGGATTAGGGTTCTTGCTGTCTTCCCTGTCATTACTGTAGACATCAAATACTGCTCCTCAGCCCTAGGTGACTCCCAAGACTTCACCCAGAGCTCGTAGCCCAGACAATCTGGGGGTTGCCAAAGAGTCTGTTAGGCTCCCCCTCTGGGCCCAGAGCTCTGAGGGTGAGTCTCTCCCTGTCAGTAAGCCCCAGCTGGAGCCTTGGCTTAGGGCTGGCTTAGGGCTTCCCCTGTGTACCTGATAAAGGCTTTGCAGAGCTGAGACGTGACACTCCACAGCCCACAGCACTGAGCCGGGGCTGCACAGGGGAAAGGGGGCCAGTGTTCCTCCAGAGACAGTAAGCAGCTTGACCATACCTCCGGGGCGCATGGTGTGGTGGGCAGTGCTGAAGGGTGGGACTGTCTAGGAGGCTATGTCAGGTCCTTGGCATTCTGTGTGATCTAGGTAGAGATCTCTTGCACTCTGTATGCGTATATATGTGCAAGTGTATGTGTTAACATGCGTATGCACATATGTATGTTGTGTGTGTGAGAGAGTGTATGGGTACCTGTGTATGCTCAAGCATGTGTGCGTATATGAGTGTGTATGCATGTATATGTGCAAGTGTATGTGTGCACGTGTGTATGCACACATGTATGTTGCGTGTGTGAGAGTGTGTATGGGTACCTGTGTATGCTCAAGCATGTGTGCGTGTATGAGTGTGTATGTGTGTATATGTGCTTGAATATTTGCATGTGTGAGTAGCATATGTGTGTGTATGTTGCAGAGACCCATGCTGCCCTGGCAGTTTTGGCAGAAAGATCCAGCAGTTCCAGCTGCTGCTCAGAACCCTTCTCATCCCTTCCGTCTCTGTCTTCTTCCTGGATGTCCTTCAGGCTCGGTTTAGGTGTGGCGTCCACAGGGAGCCCCAGTGCCCAGAGGAGATGGGCCCTGTCATGTGCTTCCATTGCCCTATGTTTGGTGACATCTCCTGGAGACTGGGCTGTGGGAAGGGAGGCACTTGTCTCTAAGACAGAATAGTTCATGGGGCACTCAAAAAAATACCATTTTCCCCTAACTTCTGTGGGACATATTTAGACCCAGGTGTGTAGTCCTGACTCTGGGCCCTTGGAGATCACCCCAATGAAATGGTCATTGTGGGGGTGGCCGCTCAACTTGGCCAAGGTAAGGAGGAAGCTGTGGGCGGCAGCCTGGGCCCTTCCTCACTGTTGGCACCTTGGCATTGTGTCAGTGAGGTGAGGGTGGGAGTCAGTCTGCCTGCCCACCTCAGGGAGAGGCTCTCTTGGGGTCTCAGCAAGTGGGTCAGCAGAGTCACAGGGTCCTGCTGTCCAGCACTGGAGGTGATGTGGCTATGCACCCTCCCAAATTCATTTGTAGGAGCCCTGCCCCTCAGTGTGACAGTATTTGGATGTGAGGCCTTTGGGAGGTGATAAGGTTTAGATGAGGTCTTGCTGGGAGTCTTCATGATGGGATTAGTTATAAGAATAGACCAGAGAGCTGCTCTCTCTCTATCACGTGAGAAGGTGGTAGTCTACAAGCCAGGAAAAGAGATCTTGCAAGAAACTGAATCAGCCAGCACCATCATTTTGGATTTTTCAGCCCCTAGACTGTGAGACACACATGTCTGTTGTTGAAACCACGCAATCCATGGGACTTGGTGACGGCAGCCTGAGCTGGGGCAGGAGGGGCACAGCTGTGAGCAAGCCCTGGCCTGAGGCCACACCCTGTGTGGGTGAACTACTGAGGGTGTTGGGCCAGCCCTGTCTCTCACGGGACCTTGGAGCTCACACATGGCAAGTAAGATTCAGGTGCCTCTGAGGATGGAAGGTTCTCAGCTCTGACCTAACCTGACACTCAGCCAGACTGTCTCTACTCACAGCCCTTTAAATATTTAAAGATGGCCACCATGACCCTTGCAGACTTTTCCCAGCTGCACAGCCTGACGATTTTTCACCTGCTTCTCTTCTGGATACATCCACTTGTCACTGCCCCTCTTAGCACGTGACATTCCTGATGCCCCTCAATAAGGGGCTTAACTCACTGACCTCAGCTTTCCTGCCTGTGAAATGGGGACAGTGGCCCCTCCCTTACCAAGTTATCTCAGGACCAAAGAACTGAGCAGGTACCTGGTACCAAGGACGTGCTCAGTGACTAGAAGCCAGTTACTGTCCTCACAGTTGTCTGACCAGTGCAGAGTAAGAATCACTGCTTGTTCCGGACTCTGTATGATATTATTATGGAAGCCGGAGCGAGTACTGGCTGTCGACCCTGCCTTCCGCCCATGGCTCTGGGTGAGCCTTTGGCCTTCGAGCCTGGGCATTTTGTCCAAGAAAGGGTGACGCATCAGATGCCCTGACCCGGGGCTTGTACTTTTTGATGCTGGTGTGTAAGTTCACACTGACTACTTCTCATGTCCAGTCTGCCCAGAACTTTGTGACTTCACCCATGCCTTCCGGGGGTTGGTGTTCTCTCCCAGCCCGAGCCAGCTGGCAGGGGACCTGTGCTGTCTGCACTGACCTCAGGAACCCTTTGCATGCTGGGCCAGTCCCACCCACCACCTAGCTCTCTAGCCAGCTCCTAGCCGGTGTAGCTTGATATTGGATCACTGAGCAGCAACCATGGGACACAGGGTTGCATCCTATGGATTCACTGACAGCCCTCCAGCTGGATACATTACTGCACACGACTTGGTCATACACACCGTTTTTATCCAGGCATGTTTTCTTCTTTATGGATTTCAAGGGATTGCGGCACGCTGGAGTCTGCTGGGGTCCTGAGCCTCTTCGGTTCTTCCTCCCTTCCTGTGGGAACCCTCATAGTGGACAGTCATCTGGGCGGCGCTGGGAGCTAGCCCATGAGTCTCACCGAGGGAAGGAATGTGGTGGGCTTGGTAGCTTTTGTTCTGCTACAGGCTCCTGGTGATGGCCCTTTAAAATGCAGAGGTATGTGGTGACACTTTGTTCCCAGGGTTGGGTGTGCAGCATCCCAGGACAACCCTGGGCAGCACTGATACATTCAGGGAGCAAAGCTAAGCAGGGATTGCATAGGAAACATGAAGGGTTGGTAGCTGAACCAAGTCCCTCCCTTTAACTTTGGCCTCCTTTCGTTTCTTCCCACCTCCATCACCATCTCCTGGGCTTCAGCCTGAATCCCTGCAGTCACTCGTTCATTTCCCTTGCCTGCCTTCCCCTTCAGGCTACTGTTCATACAGCAACCGGAGTTATTTGCAAAATCAATCTAATCGCCCCCCTCTCCTGCTGAAACCCTTAAATGCTCCTGCTGTGTTAGGATTGAAATCCAGACCCCTTGCCAGAGCATGCAGAGGGTTCCTGAGGTCAGTGCGGACAGCACAGGTACTCCTGAGTACCCCAGCAAGGGCTGACCTCAACTGCCTCTTGTCCTCTCTCCTTCAGCTGCATTTTCTTTCCAAGATGTGATGCATGCTGCCACCTCAGGGCCTTTGCACATGCTGTAAGGCTCCTCACTTGACAAACTTTTCTCTAGCCCTAGATATTACCTTGGAGAGACTCCCCTTGGCTCCAAGTTATGGCTCCTCTTTTTCTCTATCAAGGCCTTCTTTTCCTCCTTTGTGTGTTTTCCCACCAGCAATTGTTATTAACATTCTGAGGAGTGTCAGATCTGTGAGGGTGGGGAAATATCTGTCTTCTAACCAAACCTGATGTGGGCCAGTCACAGAGGCTCAGTACAAGTCCCTGGCTGGGTGACAAGATGGAAGGACACATGGGACCTTGCAACTCCTGCAAGGTGACTGTGGTCCTGACCACTTGGGGTCCTGTGACACATGGGGCCTGGAGGTATGTTGCATTTGCAGCAGCCCTGTCCTGCCACCTGAAGCCCACCTGTGTCAGCCATCCCTCATGGTCAGTTCTAG
This sequence comes from Rhynchonycteris naso, assembly GCA_037038555.1. Taxonomy (NCBI): domain Eukaryota; kingdom Metazoa; phylum Chordata; class Mammalia; order Chiroptera; family Emballonuridae; genus Rhynchonycteris; species Rhynchonycteris naso. The sequence continues at coordinate 82,749,889 of CM073001.1, read as the reverse complement.
ATTTGAAAAGGTTTTCCTGCCAAGAACAGCTAGGAGCTGATGGCATTGCCTCTCTCTGGCACTTCTGTGGGGACAGTCAAAGGTCTAATGTGCAGGGTGTGGCCACATGGAAGGTCCCATGCTCCCTGGTTGGGTGGGACACAGGGTTGGTGGCCCTATTTCAGAAAGGTGTTTCCCTACCTGAGCTGCTCTGTCTGATGCTCAGGACTAATGGCCTGTTCACCCCCTCTGTAGGCCTGTGGTGTGCCTGTGGAGGTGGCAATGGGTTTTGGGGGAGAAGGGTTCCGCAGGGGAAGCAGAAGCTGTCCTGGGCCCAGGTGCTGGCTGTGGCACTCTGTGGGCCGGTGGCTGTGTGGGTACTGGGTGTGAGCCAGGACCTGGGCTTCTATTCTCTTCTGCCACTGGAATCCTCTGGTTAGCCCTGGTCTTCACATGTGTAAAATGGGGATGACATTGTCTTAGCCATGGCCTCTTCCAGGTTAGGGAAAGAGAAGGGGCTTGGGAATGGAGGAGCAACTCCAGGTCTGGAGTCCAGGAGCCTGGCTGCTTTGAGCTTGGCGGGGAGGGACACTGCCTGACACTCCAACCACAGCACCCTGTCTGCAGGTGCTCCAGAGGCTGGTAAGCAGTGTCCACATGCAAGGATGTAGCCAGTACCCCTGCCATGTTGACATCCGAGGAAGCAGAACTAGAACCCTCCCAGGGACCAGGGCCCTCAGGGGCTTTGAAGCTTGGTTGTTGTTAATGACAAAAGCCTTATCAGAAGAAACCCCCCTGCACATGGCTGTGTTAGGCTACTTAGCTCCTGTCAAGAAAACCAGCTTCACTAGAGGGAGAACAGCAGGCCTGTGGTGAGTAGCAGCACCACTGATCAGTACTGGTGAGTACTACAGGGGAGCTTCTAGACAGCAGGGAAGCCAGGTAGGGGCTGCGTGTTGGCCTGCCCTGGCCTCGCCTATGACACTGTACGTTTGTACAAACATGTATTGTGCACGCCAGTCCAGGCACCTGTACACAGTGGGTGTGCCCCTGTCAGCCTTGCACCTCAGAGCCCTCTGGGGCATCTTCCTGCACCAGTGTCTGGCCGGGCCCACAGGCTCCTGGCCTGCAGGATGATGCCTGTGCTCACATTTGGTCCTCATAGTCTGGCCCTGGCCAAGTGTCAGACTCATTCCTGCTGTGTGGCCTGCTGCCGTCCCTGTGTCAGCAGAGAGGGCCTTGCTTTCCTCTGTGTTCCCTACTTCCTATACTCCATCACTTCCAAATCTCAGTTTGGTACACTCTTCAGAGGCTTTCCCTGGGTACCCTGCTCCCTTACTATTATTTTATTTTACAAAGACAGAGAGAGAGTCAGAGAGAGGGATAGATAGGGACAGACAGACAGGAACGGAGAGAGGTGAGAAGCATCAATCATTAGTTTTTCATTGCAACACCTTAGTTGTTCATTGATTGCTTTCTCACATGTGCCTTGACCGCGGGCCTTCAGCAGACTGAGTAACCCCTTGCTGGAGCCAGCGACCTTGGGTCCAAGCTGGCGAGCTTTCACTCAAGCCAGTTAGGCCCGCGCTCAAGCTGGCAACCTTGGGGTCCCGAACCTGGGTCTTCCACATCCTAGTCCGATGCTCTATCTACTGCACCACCACCTGGTCAGGTGGCTGCCCTGCTCCCTTAGCTGGCGCTGGGATTCCTCTTTGCAGCCACTCTGTCCCGCCTGTCTCTCATTGTGTGTGACGTGGTGTCTGTGAACTCAGACACCATGAGCTCTGCATCTCAGCACTCCAGTGCACACACAGGAGTGAGTGTTTGTAAAGTGGCTCTTTGTACTCTACACATGTGAGCCTGCACACACACAGGAGTGCAAGCATGTGGGTTCTGGTAAGCTCATAAGACTCACACCTGCAGATGGGCTGAGACCCTAGTGGCGGGTGGATCCAGGGATCACCTTCCCAGAGATCCCTTCCTTGGGGGTGCCTGTCAGATGGCCTGCTGGGGGTGTGCTGTGAGGACCCTATGAGGTAGCTGGAGCATGGCACCCTGGGCTGTGTGCTTCCACAGCCATAGCCTGTGTCCTTGACCTCAGGTTCAGCCTCCTCCATGTTGCTGGGTCTTTCTTATCCCTATACACCTACTGTGGGCAGAGCTCTTTGCTCCTTTCTTCCAGATGGCCCATCTGTGGCCAATCCTGAGAGCCCCACCCAGGTTCCAAGGGAGGGAAGGAGTCCCCGGCTGGCAGCCCCATCCCCCTGGCCAGTTCCACTCATCCTTCAGTTCAGAGGTGACACCAGCCCTGGGAGGCTGGGCTGCCAGAGCAGTACTAGGATGCTGAGAGGGGTTGCCTTATTGGCAGGGCTTCTGCGGCCTCCTGGGCAGTGTCTACCCCACTCTGAACCACTAATTGAATAAAAATCCTCCACACTGTGAGGCAGAGTGCGGGCCCTGCCTAATCTTGTTAAGAAGTCCCCTGGCAGTCTCATTAGGTATCTGGCTGCTTAGAGAAGGTTATCTCTGCCCGGGAGGTGGTTATGCCCATGGAGGCTGGTCCTGGGATCAGGTCCCCGTTCAGCTACCCCTCTGCAAACACAGGCTCAGGTAGAGGCAAGGCTGTGGTAGGTTCACTGGGCACCAGTCCTTACTTAATCGGTTATGGTTTGCTGAACTTAATTACTTTAAAATTATTCACTTCAGCTGGAGAAAGCAGGTGACAAGGGTCAAAGAAGAAATGTGAGCCTTTGTATGGGGTGTGAGGTGGGCTGGGCTAAGAGGGTTGTTCCCAGTCCTATCAAGGTCATTCCCTGGGGGGAATGCTGGCAGGCCATGTCCATTTGTGAGGGCCTGGCCCTCCTGGCTGTCCACTATATTGAAGCAGCAGAGCTGGGGTGTGTCAGGGACAGACCATTGGGCTGATAATGTAATCCATGCCAGCCCAAGGCTGTGGGCGTGTGGTGCCTAACCTACCCTTGGCTTGGGAGCAACCAGAGGCTTTCTGAGAGAAGTGACTCCTGAGCTGTGCCTTAAGTGGAGACTAGGGGTTGGTCAGGTGAAGAAGGGGAAGCAGTATCTCCAGGTGGTGGAACAGCTTGAACAAAGGCTCAGAGGTATGACATGGCAGGAGCCTTGAGCAGTCCAGGGTTGCTGGGCAGAGGAGGAGAGCTGACAGCCTGGTAAGATCGGCAGGGGTCTTAGTGCTCCATCTCTGTGGTCCTGGCAGAAGTGGCTCAGTCTCTGAGGACTGAGCCCTAGGACAGGTAAGGAGTGCAAGTTGTAGACCATGGAGGGGCCAGCAGGGCTCAGAGCCATACACCTAGGTCTTGGTTTTGAGGATGTGGGACCCCTAGGAAGCAGTCAGCTCTACCCATACCCTGCCCCTGCAGGCCCACGGGAGGTGAGCTAATGGGGGCACTTATCACCATTGACTTCCTTCATCACAGTGCTGGACATGCTCTTGCAGTTCAGACTGAAACCAGAGGCGGGTTTAACGATGGGCGCACTGGGCGTACCAGACACCCGCCCTGGGCCCCGACTCTGTAGGGCCCCACAAAACCCCAACTTTACACTTTTTTCTAATGATACCAAGTTTGGTTTCATATGTGCAATTTTAACATTAATAGTACATAATATTTTTTATTTATTTAAAAATATGGTTAACATGTATTTTTATTTTCCCTGGCTCTTCTTTTATCCACTGTGCCACCACAGGTCTCCCTGGCTCTTCTTTTAAAGGGGCCCAATATTTTCTTCTGTGCCCGAGGCCTCAACTGACCTTAATCCGTCTCTGACTGAAATGCACACTTTTGCTCCACAATGAGGGTTCCTGGCAAGGTTATTATTTGTCATTTATTCGTCCCCTGTCCCCGGCCCCTTGCTTTCCCCTCCCCAGACACTACGCTCTGGAGTTTGGTAGAGAGGACAACGAGAACCAGGCATCACTAACTTTGAGACTGGAAGCTCCAGGATGGAGCTCTTTCACACTGGCTGATGGGGGCGCCTCTTTTCCAGCTCAGGGGCCTCAGCCGCCAGAGACTGTGCTGTGCAGAGCTCTGGGGTGAAGACAGCCCACGTTCTCTGTATGGAATGAGTGTCTCATCTCGTCTTATCAGTACACGGAGCAGTACAGCAGCGGTACGTGCGTGTTCTTTTCATAACTTTACAGCCATCTAAAAAACCCTCTAGATATTGGTTTTCTTTTCATTAATGACATAGTGGCAGGCAGTAAGGCCCACCATCTTTTTGTAATCAGATTTAAATTGTTTTAATTATACAGCCCATATTCTCCCAGTAACATACCATGTCTGTGAGTTAATGGGCTTTGAAATCTCCCTTTGTTGCATACACTGTCGGTACAGATTTTTTTTGTTAAGTGATTTATTTTATATGTAGATGTTCAGAAAATTAGCTTTGAGGTGGCTTTGGATGAGTATTGGGAGGTTCTGTTATGTTAGAAGAAGGCAAATATATGTCTGCAGGAAACTGCAAAATCTAGCCCAGATTCCTGGTTGGAATTTGGAGTACCTCTCCTTCCCCAGGACAAGGTTGTGAGAACCCAGGTGATAGACGGAATTATCAGGGTTGATTTGGCTGCAGCAGAGGAAGCATTCATTTGCTGTCTGAATTTCTCTGCTGATCCTTCAGGGAGGATATTAGAAAGGAGATCATTCATTCATTCATTCATTCATTTCTTGAGCATCTGCTGGTGGGTTTGGCCCTGAACTTAGAGATACACAGCAAAGAAAGCTGTGATCTTTATCCTTGAGGAGCTGGTGCTTTCCAGAGAAGCAGACGTTTATGCATGGCATTCCCAAAGAAGGCCTTTTTGCCAGACGGTGCTTCTGCAGATTGAACTGATGGGCAGGCTTGTCTCTCCTCACTAGAGGCCGAGGAGGGTGTGCTGCCAGGACACAGTGTAGGCTCCCTGGGGTTTCTTGGAAGTGGGTGGGTCAGACCCAGTCTCCTGTTCTCCAGACACACAGCTCCCTCGGGCCTGTCCTCCCTGTTCTGTGCTGGGGGCCTGGCCCTGTCTCAGGAACCCCTTGGGTGTCTGTTAGGACCTGGCCTTAGTGGACCTCTTAACTGGATGGGCGGCCCCAGTAAGGCCATTGGAGTTGCCAGAATGGCCATTGGCTGATGATCTGAGTGGTTGTGTGTGTGTGTGTGTGTTGGGAGTGGATGGAATTTAGCTTCCTTGGTTCCCCTGGCTTGTGCCTGAGGCACTCCTGGGATTAGGAACCTGGCTGACCAGAGAGTGCTGTGTGAGCTCTGTGATTCTCAGCCCTCTCTGTGTCAGATGCTAGCTGGGTAGCCTGTGCAGTGGTGTCTCCACCACAGGTCTCAGGGGAAGAGCCCTCCAGTGTGAGAGCCATGTCAGCTGATCCTCCCCTCTTCTTGCCCCTGTGTCTGGAGTACACAGGCACTGCATTTGGAGCCCCTTTGGCTAAGGGTCTCTTAACAGAGATGGGAGAAGAGGGCAGAATCTCCTAACATGTTTGGGAGTGAGCAGCGTTGTCAAGGCTGAAGAACCAGCTGCCCCTCACCTACTCCACCCCCTTCAATGAAAAGACCCAGAGTGACTCTCCTTCACAGGCTGTCCCCGCATAGAAACTCAAGCTTGGAGCCCTCTCCCAGCCCATGAGAAAACTTACAGAATTGGTATCCTTAAATCTGGACCCCACCCTAAACTCAGAAACCGTGGCAAAGCATCCCAGGATGAGAATCCTCATGGTAAAACCCCAGGATCCCCACCTCTACATCAATCCCTCAGAAAAAACACTGCGGCTTGGTACCCTAGTGTAGAGACCCAATTTAGAAGCCTCCCAGCAGGGCCCCTCCAAGCTGAGGTCCACTATCCCCAGCCCGTCCCCATCTCTCTTCCTGGTACATTCACATTGGTGGCTCATCACAGTTTAGAGCTTTCACCTTTCCTGTTCCACATTTTATTTCCCCTGATTATAACGACTGACTTTTTGGTGGTTTGGTGCTCATTTTCCAAGGATTTCTCACTAATTTATTCCCATGCTGTTAATGATGTCAGCCAGTTGTCTAAATTTCTCTCGCTCAGCTCGCTCATGTTATCTGTGGTTTCCCTTTCACCTCCTGACCTATGTCCTGAGGTCTTCTGACCGCTGCTGGGCACTGCCCCCAGAATGTCTGTGAGGCTCCCTCTGACCTCCCCAGCTTCTGCACAGAATATTACCACTTCCACGAGCTCTTCCCTAACCAGTTTAGAATCTCACCTGGTGGTCATGATGTTGCCCTGTTTTCCTCCATGGAACTCATCTCCTCCTCATGTGCTATTTGTCCAGATGATTGGTCTTGTTACTGCTTGCCCACTCCCATCCTGAGTGGAAGTGTGAGGAGGGCAGGGGTTGCTATCTTTCAGGTCCCCCATCTCTGTTGCAATGTCTGGCGCCCAGTCTGTGCACACTGCATGAGCGACTGGATGCTTCTGTGCTGGTCACCAGACACTGTCCTCCTGAAAGTCCTTCACTCTCTCCCCTCCTGAGGTCACCTACCCCCTTAGGTCACCTCTGGTCTGCTGAGTTCCAGCCTTCCTCCTGTACTTTGCCCTCTTCTGTTCTCATGGGCTCCTCAGCTTGGTGTGTCTGGCCTCATCACTGCCCACCAAGGTGCTCATGTGCCAACGCCGAGGCTCAGTTCTGGGCCCTCTTCCCAGTGGGAGAATGTCTTCCCCACCATGTCCCCTGCAGGGCAGTGCTGCCTGCTTGGCCCAGCCTCAAGGTGCAGTGGGAGCTACCTGACCCCTGGGAGCAGCAGCTTAATTAGTGTAGCTAGAGCCGGCTGTGGGTAATTACTGGGTGCATCCCCAACGGTAGGCACCGTCTCTTGTGTGGGGCTCTGTGGTGCCAGGGCCCAGCATCCACCAGCCCTGTCTTCTCCCACTCCACACTTGCTGTTTCTCCTTCTTCCCTGCCTCCCCTGCAGCTTCTCCCAGGGGCTCCTCTGGAGGGCAGGATTTCCGGAAGGCTCCTGGGAGGTGCCCAGGTGTGGTACTGTGCAGACATCTGCTCACTTCCACAGACATTAACCGGTGTCGCATCTGGGCCAGCCCTGTTCCAGCTGCTGGGTATAGCAGGCACATGCTCCTTGTCTGATGGAGAGAGGGGTCAAGAGACTTGGAGGCAGAGTTTTTGACCTTGAGTTACTTACTTAAGTTCCCTAGGCTTTACTTTCCTCATCCATTTGTGTGAATTAAAGTGGAAAGAGGATACTAGGAGGTGCTCACTGGGGGTGGCCCTATTCCCATCTCCAGAACACATCAGGGTGGCATGTACATGCCAAGGACCTACTGTGTGCAATAAGGTACAATGAGGAGGGCAGGTGCGTTTTATAACCTGGCTCCAGAAACTCATCATGGAAAACAGAGAAAGAGGGGAGAGGGCAAGATGAGAGCTGTACTGGACAAAGTAGCAGCAGAGTAGAACAGAGTTGAAAGTCTATGTAGGGATGGTCCAGTGGTGACTCGGGGGTCCCTGACAGGGAGGCCCTTTGTGCTGCACTTTAAGGGTTGAGCTGAGCATGGCAAAGAAGGGCAGGAAAGGCACTCCATGGGTGTTGGGAAGGGAAGGGCGTCATCATGGGGTTCTTATGGCAGGTCGACCCGACATGGGAGGAGGCAGCCCTGAACACCAGTCAGGGCTCATTCAGTTGTGTGGGACAGGCATTCAGCTCACCTCGCTTTTGCCCAAAGGGGATTAGGGAAAGGCTGGACTCTGGGATTTGCAGCAAACTCTTTTTTGGCTCTACTTGACTTTGTTCTTTTGCCAGGTATCTTCCATATGTCAGTCATCCTTCCATCTTAGTGAAAATGACAGGGGAAGGAGACTAGTTCACTATCTGTTCAAAGGACCCATGAGCCAGCCAGTGCTGTCAGGTGTGGGAGTATCCTGATTGGCCCATCCTGAGTCATTTGCCCATCCATGAGCTAAACTGTGCAACCAGGGGTGGGGGTCCCCTCATTGACCAGCCATATGGCTTGCTCCTCTTCAAGACTGCATAGAATTGGCCTGACCAGGCGGTTGCACAGTGGATAGAGCGTCGGACTGGGACACGGAGGACCCAGGTTCAAAACCCTGAGGTCGCTGGCTTGAATGTGGGCTCATCTGGATTGAGTGTGGGGTCACTGGCTTGAGTGTGGGATCATAGACATGACCCCATGGTTGCTGGCTTGAGCCCAAAGGTCACTGGCTTGAGCACAGGTCACTCGCTCTGCTGTAGCCTCCCAGTCAAGGCACATACGAGAGAGCAATCAATGAACAACTAAGGAGCCGCAGCAAAGAATTGATGCTCCTCATCTCTCTCCCTTCCTGTCTGTCTGTCCCTCTCTCTGACTTTCTCTGTCTCTGTCACTAAAAACAACAACAACAACAACAACAAAACTGCATAGAATTAGAAGAAAAAGTTCAGAAAGGGAAAGAGAAAGACTAGTAGAAGAATCAGGTCAATGAGTAAAAGTGATGGTCACTTAGAACTGTAACTGCCATGGTCACCCCGAGAGCCATTCCACCCATGCAGCACTCCTTTTGGACCTCTGCTGTCCTCACCATGCTGTTTTCACAGCAACCTGGGCTAGCCCAGCTGGTAGGGAGTTACCTCAGTTCAGGATAACATCTGTCTCCTGTACAGCCCTGGGAAGAGTCTCAAAGGTGGGTCAATATTATCCTGGTCGGTGGCTCAGTGAATAGACCATCAGCCCCAAGTATGGATGTCTTGGGTTTGATTCCTGGTCAAGGCATTAATGAGAAGTGACCATTTTGCTTCTTTTCTTCTTTCCCTCTTCCCCTCCTGCTGCCAGTGGCTTGATGGGTTTGAGCATCAGCCCCGGGTGCTTCATTAGAGCATGGCAGCCTCAGGTGCTAAAAATAGCTCAATACTGGAGTGTCAGCCTCAGATGGGGTTGCTGGGTGGACCTTAGTTGGGGAGCATGCGGGAGTCTGCCTCACTATCTCCCCCCCCCACCTAAAAAAACCCCCCCAAAAACGTTGGGTCAACACCTCCCTCCATAGGGGCTTCTGTGGTATCATAGCTGGGGCCCAGCTGTGTTTAGGGGCTACTAGCTACACACAGGGCAGTGACCTTGTGCTGCCACACTTTCCAGGCACATTGCTTAAGGATCAAAGGCTTCCATGCCTGGTGCACCTCAAAGCAGCCTGTGATCCTGTTCTGCCTACACTTGAAGGAGTGGGCTGGCTTGCTTGGGACCTCTCTCATGGCTGTGTTCTTGGTGGTGGGCTTGTGGCCACCCACTGTAGATTGATCAATCAGTCACAAAGAGTGGGCCAGGCAGTCAGCTGGGCTATGAGACAAGGTCTTTCTAGAATGTGTACAGTTGAATGGGTGATGCTTGCATGAAATAAAACAATTGTCAGAAACAATTTATAGCCATGTTCCCATGGAGCCAGGCCTGGTATGACTTTGCATGTTGCCTTTTGGCAAACGAAGTTTGTCACTCAATCATTGCACTTAAGTATCTGCTATGAAAGCCAGCCCTACGGCTGTGCTGTGCAGGGGAACCCCAGGGCTCCAGGCACCTAGGGGATGGTGGGAGGAGCCAGTTCCATTCTGGGAAGGTGTGGAACCTGTGTTGATGGGAAGCAGCCCTGGTGGTGCCAGCGGAGAGGTTGGGCTGTGGACACACACTTGGATGTCTTATTCAACTGCGTGCTTGGGCTCTAGAATATCCCCTGAGCCATCAGGCTCCATATGCTGTGATGCTCCTTCAGGAACACTGACATTCTTGGAGGCCCCCCGCTCTCTGCACTCCTGCCCTGAGGTGTCATAGTTCTTTCATTCAGTCACCAAACCCATTCTGATGCCTAAATCTGTGCTTGGCCTGGGGGCAGGGGCTAGAGATCATAGTGGATGCTAATCTTAAGAATCTCCACCTGCCATTGTGAGCCCTGTTAGTGTTTTCTTAATGTGCATGGATACATTTTATTGTACACAACAAAACTTCTCCTTAGATACCACATTGGACTTACTAGTCCAGTGATCTAGGAGGACAATCTAGGGCTGTCTATGACCAACACAGGCTTCAGAAAGGTGTGACAGCCGACCAGGCGGTGGCGCAGTGGATAGAGCATCAGACTGGGATGCGGAAGACTCAGGTTCGAGATTCCAAGGTCGCTAGCTTGAGTGCGGGCTCATCTGATTTGAGCAAAAGCTTACCAGCTTGAGTCCAAGGTCACTGGCTTGAGCAAGGGGTTATTTGGTCTGCTGAAGGGTTATTCGGTCTGCCGAAGGCCTGCGGTCAAGGCACATATGAGAAAGCAATCAATGAACAACTAAAGTGTCAAAACGAAAAACTGATGATTGATGCTTCTCATCTCTCTCCATTCCTGTCTGTCTGTCTGTCTCTATCTATCCCTCTCTCTAAAAAAAAAAAAAAAAAAAAAAGTGGGACAGTTGCTGCCACCTTCTTGTCTCTGGTCAGGGATGACATTTGTGATCAACTGGAGTGATGCTCGTGTGACCCCTATATTCCTACCCCTTCATTGATTGGAGAGGCATCCCCCAGAAACCACACTCAAGAGAACCTAGGGGAGGCCCCTTGAGGGTTTTCTCAGGACTGGGACCAGGCCAGAGTCAGGTGCCTGTGCATCCTGTCCCATTTCAGTCTCCTAGGGGAGGTGTCCTCCTGTCATTTTGGGAGAAGTGGACATGGGAAGTGCAAGGAGCTGGGAGTCAGGTAGTGCCAGAGGGCTGTCCCAGCTCTCCCCAATGTGCCACACCCTTGACATCTCTTAGTGCATCTTCCAACTGTGTGTGGAGGGCCTGCTGTGTGTTAGTCTCTGTACTGGGTGCTGGGGACAGAATGATGGATGGGAGAGACCCCATAAGCCTGTGTCATCACTTCTAAGATGGGGACAGTGTAGCTACTTTCCCGGACGGGTGAGAAATGGAATGAAGTGTAACAGCATGCCCCAACCTGAGTTCTCTACAACTAGTTCTGCAAAATGCTGTGGGAGAAACTACTCTGTGGTTGTGCCCATGTGACTCAACTGGATGCTTCTCTTAGAGACATCACCATACGTACTGCATCTTTAAGGCTCCGAGAAGTCCTGCAGTCAAGAAGTCCAATAACTTTTGTGACCTTAGTATTTGCACGCTCAGTTGCATGTGAAACTTCCTTTGGCAGAGTACCCAGTAACATTCAACATGTCAATGCATGGTTGTTAGTGTCAGTTCTGATACCAGAAGGAATCCCTAATTTGGAGGGCCATGAAGAAGGAAACTATAATAGTGCAAGCAGTGATGCAGCATGGCCGGGACATCCCTGGGGCCAGGTGGCTCTGGGGCCGGGTCCTTCTCCAAATAGTCTGCTCTGCTCCACTTCACTGTGGTCTGCTTGATCCTCTCCACTTGGCACTGCACTGGGCTCTGGCTTGGCCAGGAGACACTATTTTTATTTTTCAGTGGAAAGAGAAAGTGCCCTCCCAGAGCTAGAGGGAAGCTGGTCTATGTGGACAAAAGTCCCACTCCTGGTCTCTGATTGGTCCACCCTCATGCACAAGAGGGCTCTGAATCCTAGCAGTTTGGTCCAAAAGGTACTGACTTGATTGGTCAGAATAGAACTGCTCAGATTGGTCAATCATATTGGTTAAAATAGGATTCCAGGAAGCCTTTATAAGGGCTGGCTCAGGTAGGTGGAAGACACACAGTACAGGTGGGCAGTTCAGGCAGGGACAGGCATTGTGGTGCAGGCTTCTCTGGGAAGTACAGTTTGTGTGAGAGGCTGCTGTGCAGAAATGGCTGCCAGGCCTTGTTTTTAAAAACTTGAGCCCAGTTAGCCACCAGGAGCCCTTCTTAGTAGGTATCTTTCTTTCTCAGGATCCACATATGTAATTACTGCTTTCCAAAACCCATTTTGGGAACACCAAGGCACCTACAGAAGCCAGCGATGCCCTGCCCCTGGGAGGCACTTCTTAGCTGAGTGTCTCCCTGCCTCAATGTCCTGAAGGAAGTCCAGGGTCAAAGCAAGCCCTGGATGCCCGTTGCCCACAGATCAGCTTGGTGGAGCTGACAGTAGTTAACACACTTGGATTTTAATGGTCACAGCAATGGCAGTCAAAGTGAGTTCAGTTTTAAAAAGGCAGAGTGATTTCCTCCATGCTCTGCCCGAAAAGCAGGGGGTTCTGGGTGCTGAGCACAGCTCCATTGCAGAGAATCTCTGCAAAGCACCATCCAGTATCAAATGTCTGCACCCAAGCCACACTCCTGTTCTCGTTAGCAGGGCACGCAACTTGATAGTTACCTGCTGGGGCCACTGGCTGGCTAGGGGATGGCAGCAGATTTAATAGGGCTGTGTTTTGGAAGAGGTGTCCCTGTAGCTGCTGCAGTGGGCAGGGATTGAGGCATGGGAGGCTGTGCAGACATTGCCACCTTCTCATCTCCCAGCCGTGGTACAGGACCAGGGAGCCTTAGCTAGCTACTCTGGAACATGGGACCGTCATGCCCAGTGCTGTCAGTGTCTTGAAGTAGGGACTGCCTCTTTCTCCCTTGTGTCCTTAAAACCCAGCTCAGGTGAAAATCAGAATTGGGTTTTGAAGCATGAATAGGAGTTTATTATGCATAAGTAGATGAAGAGCATTCTAGGCAGATAGTACTCTATATACAAAGGCATGGAGGCTTGAAAAAAGTCTGACTTGTTAAATGAATCATACATAATGAGGTGTAGGGGTTGTGTAAGGACTGAACAAGTGACAGAAAACCCTTCTCACTTGGGCTGGTTAGGGCAGCATTGGGAATCTGCTTCCTGGGCCAAAGAGACACCAGGAAGGGAAGCATGGTGTGTTCAAAGATGAGTAATCCCTGCCCCCCACTCCTCTCTGGAGAACTGGTTTACTTTATCCTGACAGTCAGCAGCGATAAATGAAGGAGATGGAACATGTTATTTTAATTATATACACTCACCACCTAATTATAATTTTAATTGATATGTGAGCAGGTGCTGGGCTCTTCAAAGCAGTTTAAGGCAGTGCATTCCCTGGAAAAGGAGCGTAGGTTGTTCTGTTTATTAGTCAAGCAGATGGATGGGCTGGAAGGGCTAGGAAGGAGGCAGGGGGGTCATGGGGAGGGGGAAGGAGCTCTTTCCCTGAGTAATGCAGGAGGTGAGGGTCTTGCCCTGGAGGGGCTGAGCACCACAGAAGAAAAGAAGAGAGGAGGGGAGGGAGGGAGAAGAGAAAGATGTGGCTTTCGTCCAATGCTAGAGTCAGTTTACTCATTTTATTTATCTCAAAAAACATTTATTGAGAGTTTGCTGCAAGGTGGCAGGCTCTGTGCTAAATGCAGGAATTTCAGAGTGATTTCAGCACAGTTCCTTTCCTTCAGTGTGCTCCCAGTCTGGAGGGGAGGGAGGATATGTGTGGAAACCAATAATTACAGTTCATGGAAGAAATGGGAAATTATCATAGAAGCAGCACAGACTACAGGGAGAGTTTTGCTGTCTAGTGAAGTCTAGGAAGGCTTCCTGGAGGACACTTCAGTTGTGGTTTTGAAGTGTAAATAGGAGTTGACCAGGTTGTTGGAGGTTAAGGATAGGAGATGGTGGTGGGGGATGGCATTCTAAGCAGAGGTGGGAAGATGCATGGGATGTGTAGGGAGTGCCCAGTGGTTTGCTGGATCACTGGTACAGGGAAGAGCTGGTGGGAGCTGAGTCTGGAAGTTTGAGTGGTGAGAGGGTCTCCTAAGGACAGGAGTGGGACTTCACCTGATGGCAGAGAGGAGCTGGGAGGGGTTTGAAGCTGCAGTGATATGATGAGGTCTGCATTTCTGGGAGGTCATCCTGGTGGAAGGTTGGATGGGGAGGCTGATGATGCAACCAATCAGAGCAATGAGGATGGGCTTCATGCAGCCCAGGGCAGGAGCATGGAGGGTGGATTCTGGATATTGTAGTGTGGGAAGGGGAGGGGGGGTAAAAGCAGAGTCTGGGCTCAGGCCTCTGGGGAGGCCATCCTTGGGATGGGAATTTGGGGAGGAGCGGAAGGCAATGAGGTTAATCTAGACTGTGAACTTTGGGGTACCTGTGGGACCTTCTGGGTAAGACATCGTGAGGAGAGGGCTCTGCTGGAGGCAACACCTTGGGAGTTGTCATTGTTGGAAGGCGGGGATTAGGAAGCCTGGCAGGGATGAGGGAGGTACCTGAGAAACAACATTAACATTTTAAAAATTATTTTCAATCTTTATTTTATTGTGGTGAGAACACTTAACATGAAAGCTGTTCTCTTAGCAGACTTTTAATGCACAGTGCAGTTTTGTTAACTGTAGGCACAGTGTTGTACAAAAGACCTCTAGAGCTTATTCATCTTGCATGACAGAAACTTTATGCCCTTTGAACAGCAGCTTCCCATTTCTTCTTCCTTCCCAGCCGCTGGCAACCCTGTTATGCCCTGTTTCTATAAGTTTAACTGTTTTAGATACTTTGTATAAATGAGATCATGCAGTATTTGTCCTTCTGTGACTGGCTTATTGCACGTTAAGGTCCATCCATGTTGTCACATATTTCAGGATTTCTTTCTTTTTTAAGGTTGAATTATAAGGATATCCCACATTTTCTTTACCCATTCATCATCCACTATGGACAATTAGGTTGCTTCCACATCCTGGCTGTTGTGAATAATGCTGCAATGAACATAGGAGTGCTAATATCTCTTTGAGATCCTGGTTTATTTTTGGATAGATATCCAGAAGTTGGATTGCTGGATCATATGGTAACTCTATTTTTAATTATTTGAAGAATCTCCATACTGTTTTCCATAGTGGTTGTACCATTTCCATTCCCACTAACAGTGTTTAGCAGTCCCAATTTCTCTACATCCTTGCCAATACTTATTTTCATTCTCTCTCTTTCTTTTCTTTCCTTTCTTTTTTTATTGTTTCCTCCCTCCCTACCTCCCTCTCTCCCTCTCTCCCTCCCTCCCTCCCTCCCTCCCTCCCTCCTTTCCTTCCTTCCTCTTTTCTCTTCTCTTCCCTTCCCCTCCCATCTCTTCCCTCCCTCCTTTCCTTTTTTTTTCTTTCTTTTCTAATAGCCACCCTCACAGGTGTGCAGTGACATCTTATTGTGATTTTGGTTTGCATCCCTGATGATTGGTGATGCTGAGCATTGTTTTGTGTCTCCGTTTCCCATTTGCCTTCTGTGAAGAAATGTCTGTTCAAGTCCTTAGCCCATTTTTATTTGGGTTATTAGGTCTTTTTTCTGCTGTTTTGACACATAGGCCAATGGAACAGAGTAGAGCTGTCAGGAATGACCCACACATATAGTATATGGTAAACCGATCTTGGACAAGGGTGCCAGGAATACACAATGGGGAAAGGATAGTCTCTTCACCAATGGGCTGTTCTTACTTGTCCTTCATCTGGGTCGCCTCCCGTTCCTGGGGTAGGAAGCAGACCTTGATTCCACAGGGCTGTGAAAGAGCCAGTCCAGCGCTAAGGGTGAGAAAAGCCAGGAGCAAGCATCTCCAGGTCCCACCTCCTATTGGCTGGTTGTGTGACTTGGAGGAAGTTACTCCCGCCTGGGCTCTGGTGTTTGCCTGTCTGAAGCAAACGGTCTGGATTCAGCATGCTCTGACATTTGCAGATGGTGTTGTGGTGTTACAGGTGGTTCTGATACTGCAGGCCTGCCTCAAGCTCCCCCATTCTCTGTCTGCTCTGTCCCCTGCAGTCAGTTCCTCCTCTCTGTGTCGTCCTTGTCCAACAAGATGACCAGAGTCCCCAGCTGTGGACCTGGGTCAGACTTAGCTCTGCCCATCTCACTGTGCTCTGTAAGATCCCGTGGTGACACCTTGAATAAGAGGCCATGGCCTTATTTTACCTATTGTATGCCAGGTACATTACAAGCACTAGTGTGTTTATTTCACAAGACAACCTGTCTGCAGATGAGGAAACCAAGACAGTGGTGCTCAGTACACCCTGGGCTCAAGCTGGTGAGTGTGGCTCAAACCAGATGAGCCCATGCTCAAGCTTGAGATCTCGGGGCTTCGAACCTGGGTCCTCCTCGTCTCAGTCCAATGCTCTATCTGCTGTACCACCACTCAGTCAGGCATAAAATGAAATTCTTTTAAGTAATCATCAGCTACTTGTTACCTGCTTTTTTTGGCCATTGTGAATGAAAAGGTGTGCCGGCCACTGCATGCTTTGAATATATACTGTAGTTAACAAAGCAAGAACCTCATCTTCATGTGCTGATAGTTAC
This sequence comes from Rhynchonycteris naso, assembly GCA_037038555.1. Lineage (NCBI taxonomy): Eukaryota > Metazoa > Chordata > Mammalia > Chiroptera > Emballonuridae > Rhynchonycteris > Rhynchonycteris naso. Next base: position 82,733,685 of record CM073001.1, on the reverse strand, counting down.
CATCCAGGGACAGAGTGTGTCTCTCTGTTTATTTTGAGTCTTTTGGTGCTTTTAATAAAGTTTTACACTTTCCTTCATATAGATCTTGCACATTTCTTATTAGGTTTATCCCCAGGGATTTTATAGATTTTTTTTTTCCCGATAAGAATAAGTTTTCTTTTGGATCAAATTTTCTAATTGTGAGTGCTGGCATCCACAAAAACTATTTATTTTGCATATTGATTTTATTTCCAAGAGTTTTGCTGAACTCCCTTATTAGCTCTAATAGTTTATTAAATTGATTCTTTTGGGGCTTATTGGTTGATGCTCATATTTTCTGCAAAACATACTGATTTTTATCTCTTTCTTATTTCTTTTTCAGATGTTATCACATTGTCTGGGACAACGCTAAATATTGATAGTGGTAGAATATTTCAGAGCTTCACAAGGAAGTGCAGTGCTTTCTATAGTTTTAGAGTAGGGGTCGGGAACCTATGGCTGACGAGCCAGATGTGGCTCTTTTGATGGCTGCATCTGGCTCACAGACAAATCTTTAATAAAAAAAATAATAACATTAAGAATGTAAAACATTTTCATGTATACAATACATTCATTTTCTACTGCTCATGTTCATGGTTACAGGTAGCTGGAGCCAATCATAGCTGTCCTCCGGGACAACACAAAATTTTTATTGGATAGTGCGTAACGTACACGGGTCGTTGTGAGGTCAGGAAGTAAACTTCCCTTCTTCTAATCAAGTAGTCAGCTAGCTAATTGCAGAAACCCTTTTGACGAAGAAGTGGCTAAAAGAAAAAAAAGATGAGGAGTATCGTACTTTTCAGCAGGAATGGACAGAGGAATTCACCTTTGTAGAGAGAGCAGGTTCTGTAGTGTGTCTAATATGCAATGATAAAATTGCATCGATGAAACGGTCAAATATAAAGCGGCACTTCGACACACGCCATACTACATTTGCATAGAAATATCCAGTGGGGACAGCAGGAAGAAAGCATGTCAAGAGCTACTGTGCAGAGTGCAAGCTAGTCAGCAGCAACTCTGTGTTTGGATCCAACAAGGTGACTGGAATCCGGCTAGCTTTGCTGGTGCTTTAGCAATTGTGAGAAATGGAAAGCCATTCACAGATGGGGAGTATGCCAAAACATTCATGCTTGATGTTGCCAATGAACTTTTTGATGACTTTTCGGATAAAGACAAGATAATGAATAAAAGACATACCTCTGTCGACAAGAACTGTTTATGATCGTACTATCAGGATGGCAAATCAAATTGAGGCAGCACAGTGAAGGACATAAGTGCAGCACCATTCTTTTCTCTTGCTTTGAATGAGTCAACAGACGTAAGCCATTTACCCCAGTTCAGCGTGATTGCAAGGTATGCTGTCGGTGACACAGTACGTGAGGAAAGTCTTGCTGTTTTGCCTATGAAAGAGACAACAAGGGGGGAGAATTTATACAAGTCTTTCACTGAGTTTGCTAAAGAAAAAAATCTACCGATGGATAAACTTATTTCGGTGTGTACTGATGGTGCTCCCTGCATGGTGGGGAAAAATAGAGGTTTTGTAGTGCTTCTTCATGAAAAAGAAAAGAGACCCATCCTAAGTTTTCACTGCATCCTACATCAGAGGTGCTCTGTGCTCAGATGTGTGGCGAGCAGCTTGGTGAGGTGATGTCGCTGGTCATTCGAGTGGTCAACTTTATTGTTGCCCGAGCTTTAAATGATCGCCAGTTTAAAACACTGCTGGATGAAGTTGGGAATAATTATCCTGGTCCGCTTCTGCACAGCAATGTGCGTTGGTTGTCAAGAGGGAAGGTGCTCAGCCGTTTCGCAGCTTTTCTAAGCAATATCTGGACTTTTCTTGAAATGAAAAACGTCGAGCATCCTGAGTTAGCTAACACTGAGGGGCTCCTGAATTTCTACTATCTCGTGGACATGACTGAACCTCTGAACCAGTTCAATGTGAAAATGCAAGGCATTGGAAATACAGTCTTATCCCTTCAACAAGCAGTGTTTGCATTTGAAAACAAGCTGGAACTCTTCATTGCCGACATTGAAACAGGTCATTTACTACACTTTAAAAAAACTGGGAGAGTTTAAAGATGCATGCACAGCAAGTGACCCTGATCAACATCTTGGTCTCCAACAGCTAGCAGGCTTCACATCTAATCTGCAGTCATTCAAAGCACGATTTGGAGAATTTTGTGAGTGCACTCGTCTTTTTAAGTTCATCACCCATCCACACGAGTGTGCATTGGATAGCATGGACCTGAGTTACATTCCTGGTGTCTCCGTCAGAGATTTTGAGCTACAAGCTGCTGACCTGAAGGCCTCAGACATGTGGGTGAATAAGTTCAAGTCACTGAATGAAGATTTGGAAAGACTTGCACGACAGCAAGCAGAGTTGGCGAACAAACACAAGTGGGGAGAAATGAGAAAACTTCAACCCGTGGACCAGCTGATTGTCAAAACTTGGAATGTGCTTCCCATCACATACCACACACTGCAGCATGTGAGTATTGCTGTACTGACAATGTTTGGCTCTATGTATGCATGTGAGCAGTCTTTCTCACATTTAAAGAACGTTAAGACCAACTTACGGTCACATAACGGATGGAAGTCTCAACGTCTGCATGAAGCTTAACCTCACCAAGTATCAACCAGACTACAAAGCCATCAGCAAAACCATGCAGCACCAGAGGTCGCATTAATGGTAAGAAGTACTTTATTCATCATTGATTAGCAACAGCATAACAACGTTATTAAAAAGAATTCAGACTTATTGTACTTTAAAAGTGTTGGTCTTCCATAAAATGCACACATTTACTTGTATTTAGTGTTAAACATATTGTAAGGCTCTCACGGAATTACATTTTAAAATATATGGCATTCATGACTGTCTCAGCCAAAAAGGTTCCCGATCCCTGTTCTAGAGGGTGTACTTTATCAGGTTAGGAGAGCTCTTTTTGATCCCTAGTTTACCAAGAGTTACAAAGGGTTTTACTAAGAGTAGTACTGTTTTGGTCAAATGCAGCAGGTGCCCCAGTTAAATTAATTTCTACATAGTTTGGAATTCCTGTTGTTATGTTCTCTTGAGGCAGAAATTATAAAAGAGAATATTTTAAGTTTTCTAAGGATATAGATCCTTCCGAGTGGTTACTTTTCATTGTTAATTCCTTATCTTATTGCATTGGACTCGGTTCCTGTGAAGTAAGTTTCTGAGTAATTTCATGTTTAGGACTTGAGTGAGGTTTTCACTGTGCACAGAAAGACTGTACTTTCTCGCCTGACCTGTGGTGGCGCAGTGGATAAAGCGTCGACCTGGGAACACTGAGGTCGCCAGTTCAAAACCCTGCACTGGTCTGGTCAAGGCACATATGGGAGTTGATGCTTCCAGCTCCTCCCCCATTTCTCTCTTTCTCTCTCTCTCTCTCTCCCACTCTGTGTTTCCTCTCTAAAAAATGAATAAATAAATAAAAAAATTAAAAAAAAAAAAAGACTGTACTTTCTCTGCTGGGCCTCATGAAAGAGCAGAAGTGGGAGCTGAGATCAGACTGTGGGGTCAGTGCCTAGACATGGGTCCCGGCTGCTGGCTGCATAGTGGTGGATGAGTGGCTGGGCATCAGTCCCATCCTTGTCAGATCGGCGTCATAAGACTGCCTCCTTTACAGTGTTCCCTAACAATTAAATTCCTTAATATAGCCACAACTTTAAAAGGGAGCGTGGAATACAATTTAGGTATGTAACAAAATAAATATTATTAGATAAACTTATAGGTGAGATAGGGAAGCCTTTGGCATTATTATTTCTTCCCTACTGAATCTGAAATAAGCATGTTGACCTCACTTGTCATCATGGATTTGTTGGTTTCCTCTTACATTTGCATCAGATTTGTTCTGTTGTGAAGTTGTGAAGCTCATATGTCCAACTGTCATATTTTTGGGGTGAGCTGTACCTTGATCAATATGAAATTTCCCTGTTTACTTTTTTCAGTAATTTATTTCTGTCTTGAATTCTGTTTGTCTGATAAACATTTTCATTTTTTTGGCTTATCTTTTATTTGGTATTGCCCTTCTCATCCTGTTATTATTATTTTTTTTATCATTTTTAAAATTATTATTAATTTTAATGGGGACACAAATAAATCAGGGTACATATGTATAATGAAAACATCTCCAGGTTATCTTATCATTCAATTGTGTAGCATACCCGTCACCAAAAGTCAAATTGTCCTCTGTCACCTTCTATCTGGTTTTCCTTGTGTCCCTCCCCTCCTCCCTATCCCACCATTCCCTCCCTCTCCCCACCCCGTAACCAACACTTTCTTGTCCATGTCTCATAGTCGCACTTTTATGTCCCACCTATGTATGAAATCATGCTGTTCTCAGTTTTTCTTTTTTTCTGATTTACTTATTTCACTCCGTATAATGTTATCAAGTACCATCCATTTTGTTATAAATGATCCGATGTCATCATTTCTTATGGCTGAGTAGTATTCCATAGTATATATGTACCGTAGCTTTTTAAAATTTTTTAAAAATTTTTTTATTTTTTATATATATTTAATTATTATTAATTCTAATGGGGTGAAACCAATAAATCAGGGTACGTATGTACAATGAAAACATCTCCATTTATAACAAAATGGATGTACCTTGATAATATTATACGGAGTGAAATAAGTAAATCAGAAAAAAAGAAAAACTGAGAACAGCATGATTTCATACATAGGTGGGACATAAAAGTGAGAATATGAGACATGGACAAGAGAGTGGTGGTTACGGGAGGAGGGGAGGGAGGGAAGAGTGGGATAGGGAGGAGGGGAGGGACACAGGGAAAACCAGATAAAGGTGATAGAGGACAATTTGACTTTTGCAACATAATTGAATGATAAGATAACCTGTACCATAGCTTTTTAATCCACTCGACTTCTGACGAACACTTGGGCTGTTTCCAGATCTTCGCTATTGTGAACAATGCTGCCACAAACATGGGGGCGCATTTCTTCTTTTCGAACAGTGCTATGGTGTTCTTAGGGTATATTCCTATAAGTGAGGTAGCTGGGTCAAAAGGCAGTTCGATTTTTAATTTTTTGAGGAATCTTCAAACTGTTTTCCATAGTGGCTGCACCAGTCTGCATTCCCACCAGCAGTGCAGAAGGGTTCCCTTTTCTCCACATCCTCTCCAGCACTTATTCTGTGTTGTTTTGCTGATGAGTGCCATTCTGACTGGTGTGAGGTGATATCTCATTGTGGTTTTAATTTGCATTTCTCTAATGATTAGTGATGTTGAGCATTTTTTCATATGCCTATCGGCCATCTGTATGTCCTCCTTGGAGAAATTTCTATTCATTTCTTTTGCCCATTTTTTGATTGGATTGTTTGTCTTCCTGGTGTTGAGTTTTATAAGATCTTTATAAATTTTAGTTATTAACCCCTTATCAGATGTGCTGTCGAATATGTTCTCCCATTGTGTGGTTTGTCTTTTTATTCTGTTCTTATTGTCTTTAGCTGTGCAAAAAATTTTTAGTTTGATATAGCCCCATTTGTTTATCTTGCCTTTTATTTCCTTTGCCCGTGGAGATAAATCGGCAAATATACTGCTGCTACAGATGTCGGAGAGCTTACTGCCTATGTTTTCTTCTAAGATGCTTATGGTTTCACGGCTTACATTTAAATCTTTTATCCATTTTGAGTGTGTTTTTGTGAATGGTGTAAGTTGATGGTCTAGTTTCATTTTATTGCAGGTAGATGTCCAATTTTCCCAACACCATTTGTTAAAGAGGCTGTCTTTACTCCATTGTATGTTCTTTCCTCCTTTGTCAAATATCAGTTGTCCATAAAGGTGTGGGTTTATTTCTGGGTTCTCTGTTCTGTTCCATTGATCTATGTGCCTGTTCTTATGCCAGTACCAGGCTGTCTTGAGTATAATGGCCTTATAGTAAACCTTGATATCTGGAAGAGTGATACCTCCTGCTTTATTTCTTCTTTTTAAGGTTGCTGAGGCTATTCGTGTTCTTTTTTGGTTCCATATAAATTTTTGGAATATGTGTTCTATATCTTTGAAGTATGTCATTGGTATTTTAATTGGTATTGCATTGAATTTGTAAATTGCTTTGGGTAATATAGACATTTTAATGATGTTTATTCTTCCTAGCCATGAGCACGGTATATGCTTCCACTTGTTTGTATCTTCCTTGATTTCTTTTATCAATGTTTTATAATTTTCCGAGTACAAGTCCTTAACCTCCTTGGTTAAATTTACTTCTGGGTACTTTATTTTTTTGGCAGAAATAGTGAAGGGTATTGTTTCCTTAATTTCTTTTGCTGACAGTTCATTGTTGGTATATAGAAATGCCTCTGATTTCTGAGTATTAATTTTATATCCTGCCACCTTGCTGAATTCATTTATAAGGTCCAGTAGTTTTTTGACTGAGACTTTAGGGTTTTCAATATACAATATCATAACATCTGCAAATAGTGACAGTTTTACTTCTTCTTTTCCAATTTGGATGCCTTTTATTTCTTCTTCTTGTCTGATTGCTGTAGCTAGGACTTCCAGAACTATGGTGAATAAGAGTGGTGAAAGGGGGCAACCCTGCCTGGTTCCTGATCTAAAAAGGATTGCTTTTAATTTTTGTCCATTTAATATGATGTTTGCTGTGGGTTTGTAGTAAATGGCCTCTATCATGTTAAGGAATGATCCCTGTATTCCCACTTTACTGTGAGTTTTGAGCATGAATGGGTGCTGGATTTTATCCAATGCCTTTTCTGCATCTATTGAAATTATCATGTGATTTTTGTTTATGTGATGAATCACATTAATTGATTTGCGAATATTGAACCAGCCTTGCCTCTCCAGAATAAATCCCACTTGATCATGGTGTATGATGTTTTTAATATATTGCTGGATCCGGTTGGCTAATATTTTGTTGAGAATTTTAGCGTCTAAATTCATCAGGGATCTAGGCCTATAATTTTCTTTCTTTGTGTTGTCTTTGCCCGGTTTTGGGATCAGATTTATGCTCGCCTCATAAAAGGAGTTTGGAAGTCTTCCTTCCTCTTGAATTTTTTGAAATAGCTTGAGGAGGATAGGAGTTAGTTCTTCTTGAATTTTTGATAGAATTCACTTGTGAAGCCATCAGGCCCAGGATTTTTCTTTTTTGGGAGTTTTTTGATAAGTGTTTCGATCTCATTTGTTGTAATTGGTCTGTTTAGGTGTTCTGATTCTTCCAGATTGATTTTTGGAAGGTTATATGATTCAAGAAATTGGTCCATTTCACTAAGATTGTCTAATTTTTTGGCATATAGTTCTTCATAGTATTTTCTTACAATGCTTTGTATTTCTGTTGTGTCAGTTGTTATTTCTCCACTGTCCTTTCTAATTTTATTTATTTGAGTCCTTTCTCTTTTCTTCTTGGTGAGTCTAGTTAAAGGTTCATCAATCTTGTTTACCTATTCAAAGAACCAGCTTCTGGTTTCATTGATCCTCTGTATTGTTTCCTTAGCCTCTATGACATTTATTTCTGCTCTGAACTTTATTATTTCTTTCATTTTACTTGCCTTGGGTTTTATTTGCTGTTGTGTTTCTAGTTCTTTTCGATGCAGGGTCAGGTTGCTTATTTGAGCTTTTTTTAGCTTCTTATGATATGCCTGTAGTGCAATAAACTTCCCTCTCAGAACTGCTTTTGCTGTGTCCCATAAATTTTGAGTTGATTTATGCTCATTATCATTTGTTTCTAGAAACTTTTTTATTTCTTCTTTGATCTTATTGTTAATCCATTCATTATTTAATATCATGCTATTTAGTTTCCAAGTGTTTGAGTATTTTTCAGTTTATCTTTGTGGTTAATTTCTAGTTTCATGGCATTGTGATCAGAGAAAATGCTTGATATGATTTCAATCTTCTTAAATTTATTGAGACCATTTTTGTGTCCTAACATGTGGTCTATCCTAGAAAACGTACCATGAGCGCTTGAGAAGAATGTATATTCTACTGCTTTAGGGTGAAAAGTTCTGAAGATATCTATTAAATCAAGTTTATCTAGTATGTCCTTTAAGTCTGCTGTTTCTTTATTAATTTTCTTTCTTGAGAATCTATCCAGTGTTGTTAGAGGGGTATTGAAATCCCCTACTATTATACTGTTTTTGTTAATCTCGCCCTTTATATCCATTAAAGTCTGCTTTATGTATGTTGGGGCTCCTATAAATGGCGCATAGATATTTATAATAGTTATATCTTCCTGTTGAATTGTTCCCTTTATCATTATGTAGTGTCCTTCTTTATCTCTTACTACAGCCTTTGTTTTAAAGTCCATTTTGTCATATATAAGTATTGTTACCCATACTTTTTTTTCATTTCCATTTGCATGAAATATTTTTCTCCATCCGTTTACCTTCAGTCTATGTGCATCTTTTGTTTTAATGTGTGTCTCTTGTAGACAGCTTATGTCTGGGTCCTGTTTTTTTATCCATGCAGCTACCCTATGTCTTTTTATTGGATCATTTAATTCATTTATATTTAAGGTTATTATTGATATGTAGTTCTTTCTTGCCATTTTATTCTTTAAAGCTGTATTCTTCTTTTGCTCTATTCTTTCCTCCTTTTAAACTGTTCACAAGAGGCCCCTTATTATGTCTTGCAGAATTGGTTTGGTTTTTATGAATTCCTTCAGGCTTTCTTTTTCTGGGAAGCTCCTTATTTCTCCTTCAGTTTTAAACGTTAGCCTTGCTGGATAAAGTAGTCTTGGTTGTAGGTTCTTGTTCTGCATTACTTTGATTATATCTTGCCATTCCCTTCTGGCCTCAAGTGTTTCTGTTGAGAAGTCAGATGTCATCCTTATGGGGGTTCCTTTGTTGGTGATAGCCTTTTTTTCCCTAGCAGCTTTAAAAATTTTTCTTTATTCATTATCTTTAGTATTTTAACTATGATGTGTCTTGGTGTAGATCTTTTTGGGTTTCTCTTTAATGGAGTTCTGTGTGCTTCTTGAACGTGTGGAGTGTTTCCCAGCCTTAATTTAGGGAAGTTTTCAGCTATGATTTGATTGAACAAATTTTCCATTTCCTGTTCTCTCTCCTCTTCTTCAGGCACCCCTATGATGCGAATGTTGTTTCTCTTCATGTTGTCACAGAGCTCCCTTACAGTTTCCTCACATTTTTTCAGTCTCTTTTCCTTTTTCTTCTCTGCTTCTGTGCCTTTGTTTATTGTGTCCTCTAAATCGCTTATTCGATCCTCAGCGTGATTCATCCTGCTTTTAATTCCTTCCATTGTGGTCTTCAGTTCTGATACTGTATTTGTCATTTCTGTCTGATTCTTTTTTATTATTTTAATTTCTTTTTTTATACTTGTTATCTCTTTATTTAGGTGTTCATAATGACTATCCATTGTTGCTCTAATTTCTTTGAACATCCTAACTATCATTATTCTAAATTCTGCTTCTGGTAATTTGGTTGTATCTGGTTCATTCAGGTCCTTCTCTGGGGATTTCTCTTGATTCATTTGGTTTGCATTCTTCTGCCTGCCCATTTTGTCTGTGTATAAGCAAGTTGTGGCCACTGGAGTCCAGTAGGTGTTTCCTTTGTGTTCTCTAGGTGTGGTCTGTCTGCAGGCCCCCCACCCCTTCTGCCCTTGCCTAGGGTGGTTGGGTATGGGCGTTGCCAGCGACGGCTTACTGTCGCTTTTGCTGTGATTTCTGCCTCTCCTCTGTGGGAGGGGCTGTCACTCAAGCCACAAGCCTCAGCATCAAGGGGAGAGTCGAGCACCTTTGCTCAGCTGCAGACCCTGCCTGTTTCCGGACTTCCGCCCAGAACCCGCAGTCAGAGGCTGCTCGCCACAGTTTCGCATGTTGGTTGGGGCTTTTGACGTGCTCTCAGCTGTGAGCCTTTGCCCGTCCGGAGCTTTAGCCCCGCCCTCGAGGCCATGAGCCTTCTGCGCAGGGTCGCAAATCCAGGTTTATTGGGCTGGGTGTGTTTGCTGGCTTCCGCTTTGCTGCGTACTTCCGCTCGTCCCGGACTCTACCCCGCCCCCGCGTTTGGATCCCGCTCCTGCCCGTAGGATGGCAATCCGCGGTTTCTCTGGCCGGGCGGGGATAGTAGCGTGGGCTCAGCTGCGAGCTTCCACTTGTCTCCGGGTCTACCCCGTTCCCGCGCTCGGAGCCCCCTCGTGCACGTATAATGGCAAACCGCCGTTTCTCTGGCGGGGCGGGGCTGGTAGCGTGACCTCAGCCGAGAGCCCCTGCCTATTCCTGGTCCTAGCCTGGTCCACGCGGTTAGGGCCAGCTTGCGCAGGGTCGCAGAGCAGATTTCTGCCTATTCCTGGCCTCCCACTTTGTCCCCGTAGGTGGCATTACAGGTGGACTCGCAGCTTCCAGAGCGCTTTTGCGCGTCCCCTCCGACCCTGCTGGGCTAGACCGAGCTCACACCGGCTTGGCCTCTGCCCACACCGACAGAACCGTGTTTCAGCGTCTTGCCGCCCCAAATCCTTCAGCAACCCTCAGCAGAGTAGGAACACTGTAGGCCTGGGAGCTCCCTAACTTGTTTCACAGCTCAAAACTTTCCAAACGCCTCTTGTAGGCTCTGGGACTGCAGTCTGGGTCTTGGTTCCTGGGACCCAGGTCCCTCCCTCTCCTCCAAACTTTCCTTCCGCCACGCGGGTCTCTCCAGGCTGCCGTTTTCTCTGTGGAGGTGGCCAGCCCTCTTCGTGTTTTCGCTATTCCTACCAGTCTCAATGTGGCTTCTTCTGTGTTCCTTGGTTGAAGTGTTCACTTAGTGTATTTCCAAGTTGGTTTATCCAGATGATGGTTCTTAAAATTGAGTTATAATCCACTTTGGTTCTGGGTTTGGAAGTTGGTACGTCCGCTTACTCCGTTGCCATCTTGCTTCCCTTTTTATTCTTCATAAGATATTTTTTGAATAATTAGGTTGCAGTTCTGGCTCGAGCGTGGGCTCATCTGGCTCAAGGGTGGGCTCATCTGGCTCAAGGGCGGGCTCATCTGGCTCGTGGGCTCACCAGCTTGAGCACGGGTTGATGGCTTGAGAGTAGGATCATAGACATGACCCCATGGTCACTGGCTTGAGCCCTAAAATCACTGGTTTGAGCAAAGGGTGACTCTCTCTGCTGGAACCCCGCTGTCGGGGCACCTTACAGGAAATTACTGCAGGTCTTGCCCCCAGAATTCATATATCTTAAGAAGCTCCTCATAGATAAAGTCTTGAAAGACGACTTCCCAGAATGTGGTCACGATGGTGCCTTGACCCTGGATTGCTTGGCCTTCAGAACTGTAGAAGCAGTCTTAGTGTGGAGTGCTCAGAGGACGCAAGTCTCTAAATTAGAAAACAGGGGGTGTCTGCACTTTTTGCTTCAGCAGAGCGAGTGTTCTACGCAGAAGTAATCAACTGCCTCTTCAAAGTCGTCAAGACTACGCATGCGCGTTAAACCGCACTAACGTGTTCAGTTACATTGCTGCGTAGTTAGCCTTCAATTTATTTAAACTTAATACAACAAAGGGTATAAAAATGAGTGCTGTAGGGTCTGTGTAAGAAGCCTAAAACCTACCACTTTCATACAGAATGGGAGGGGATTTTTTTCACTATGTTATATTCTCAGTGCGTTTGCCTCATCTGTCTGTGGGCCATTGCTATTCCAAAGAAGAGGAATGTGGAGCGGCTTTTTCAGACTGTTCATAAAAACTATGACTGACTTTCCTCCAAAAAGAGAGCTGAGAAGGAGAAAGGTGAAAGAAGAACACACAATATTAAATAGTAATAATAGTAACTTAAATAATGATAATATAGAAGAAATAAATTTGTTTTGCATTTTTATTGTAGGTAGATCATTTTGACTTGGTCATCTTATAAGTAACTTGCAAGCTGAAAAAGGGTGGACACCCCTGCTCTAAGCTCTTTGAACATCCTAACTATCATTATTTTAAACTGTGCATCAGGTAGTTTGGTTATATCTGATTCATTAAGGTCCTTCTCTGGGGATTTCTCTTGATTCATTTAGGTTGAATTTCTCTGCTGCCCATTTTGTGTGTGTGTAAGAAGGGTTTGGCTACTGGAGTCCAATGGGTGTTGCCTCTGTGTTCCCTAGGTGTGGTCTGTCTGTATGCCTGCCACCCCCTCTGCCGCTACCTAGGGCGATGTTGCCGGCGCCAGCCGCTGTGGCTGCTGCTGCGATCTCCGCCTCGTCTCCGCAGGAGGGGTTGTGCTCTTGTGCCAGGCTCTATAAGCCTTAGCTGGTCTCAGACTTGGCCCCTGTCCCATGGGTGGGACTCTGCACCACACTCAGGCCACAATCCTGGGCACCAAGGGCAAGGGTGAGCACTTTTGCTCAGCCGTGGGTCCCTGTCAGCCTATTCCTCCGGCTGGGAGTGGCTTCTGGTGCGCATTCAGCTGCTAGCCTGGGCTTCCGGCCCACCCCCGCCAACCTCAGCTCCTTGGCTGGGATGGGCTGCTGCTACGTGCTCAGCCGCGCACCAGGTTTCTGCCCCACCTCTGCTGGCAAAGCCAGTTCGGGCAGGGCTTCAAGCCTCGGAGGCCGGGTGCGGCTGCGTGCCTGCTTGCCCCTGCCTAGCAGCAGATCTTTGCCCGTTCTGGGCTCCCGCTTCTCCCCCATAGGTGGGGTTGCAGGTGGGCCCGCAACCGCCGGAACATTTTTGTGTGTCCCCTTTGCCCCAGCTGGGATAGACCGAGCTCATGTCCACCTGCTCGGCTTCTGCCCCTGCCAGTGGAATCATGATTTCACGTCCTGCTGCCGCCCGCCCTCCAGTGTGGGTGGGGGCGCTGCAACTCAGACCCTAACATTCCATACTGTAGTCCTGAATGCTCCCTCTTACTAAGCGACTGTGCTCTAATTGCTGCAGGATAGCCTGTTTGGCTCGTGTCCTGCTTTCCCTTGCTGGTTCCAAGGGAAATATTGTTTCAGATTTGTGGAGTGACTCAGCCCAGGGTTTAGGGTGGTTGTCTCTCAAAGCTTTTCTCCCTGTGCCTTCCAGACCACACTCTCTTCCTGCTGCTCTGGTCTTCTCTTCTCTCCCTGTTTCCCGGAGTTCCGGGTGGGTGGTTGTGAGAGAGGTTTTCTGCGCCGTCTTTTTAAGAAGAATCCTGGGTCTGAGAAAACTGTTTCTTTCTCACAAACAATATCCTAACCTGTTTCACAGCTAAATATTGTCCAAATGCCTCTTCTAGGCTCTGGGGCTGCAGGCTGGGGCTTTGTTTCTGGGACCCAGATTTCTACTCTTCTGCTGGCCTCTCTTTCTGCCACACGAGTCTCTCCAGGCTGCCTTTTGCTCTGGGGAGCTGGGCAACCCTTTCCGCGTTTTCACTTTTCCTACCAGTCTCAATGTTGCTTCTTCAGTGTTAGTTAAAGAGTCTTCGCAGTCCAGTTTAGTGTTGGTTTATCCAGCTGATGGTTCTTAAAATCAAGTTATAATCCACTTTGGTTCTGGGAGTTGGAAGTTGGTACATTCGCTTACTCCATCGCCATCTTCCCTCTACTTGCTTTTAATTTTTGCCCATTGAGTATGATGTTGGCTGTGGGTTTGTCATAGATGGCCTTTATCATGTTAAGGTATGTTTCCTGTATTCCCACTTTGCTGAGAATTTTGATGCTGGATTTTATCAAATGCTTTTTCTGCATCTATTGAAATTATCATGTGGTTTTTGTCCTTCCTTTTGTTGATGTGATGAATCACATTGATTGATTTGTGAATATTGAACCAGCCTTGCCTTCCCAGAATAAATCTCACTTGATCATGGTGTATGATTTTTTTCATATATTGCTGGATCCGTTTGACTAATATTTTGTTGAGGATTTTAGCTTCTAAATTCATCAGGGATATTGGTCTATAATTATCTTTCTTTGTGTTGTCTTTGCCTGGTTTTGGAATCAGAATTATGCTTGCCTCATAAAAGGAGCTAGGAAGTCTTCCTTCCTCTTGAATTTTTTGAAATAGCTTGAGGAGGATAGGAATTAGTTCTTCTTTTAATTTTTGGTAGAATTCACTTCTGAAGCCATTAGGCCCAGGACTTTTGTTTGTTGGGAGTTTTTTGATAACTGTTTCGATCTCATTTGTTGTAATCGGTCTGTGTAGGGTTTCTGATTCATCCAGATTGATTTTTGGAAGATTGCATATTTCAAGGAATTTGTCCATTTCATATAGATTGTCTAGTTTTTTGGCATACAATTCTTCATAGTATTTTCTTACACTATTTTGTATTTCTGTTGTGTCAGTTGTTATTTCTCCACTCTCTTTCTAATTTTATTTATTTGAGTCCTCTCTCTTTTTTTTCTTGGTGAGTCTAATTAAAGGTTCTTTGATCTTGTTTACCTTTTTAAAGAACCAGCTCCTGGTTTCATTGATCCTCTGTATTGTTTCTTTAGTCTCTATGTCATTTATTTCTGCTCTAAGCTTTATTATTTCGTTCCTTCTACTCCCCCTGGGCTTTACTTGCTGTTGTTTTTATAATTCTTTTAGATGCAGGGACAGGTTGATTATTTGAGTTTTTTCTTACTTTTTATGGTATGCCCTTTATATTCATCAAAGTCTGCTTTATGTATTTTGGAGCTCCTATGAATGGCACATAGATATTTATAATGGTTATATCTTTCTGTTGAATTGCTCCCTTTATCATTATGTAGTGTCCTTCTTTATCTCTTACTACAGTCTTTGTTTTAAAGTTCATTTTATCAGATATAAGTATTGCTACCTCGGCTTTTTTTTCATTTCCATTTGCATGAAATATTTTTCTCCATCCGTTTACCTTCAGTCTATGTGCATCTTTTGTTTTAAGGTGTGTCTCTTGTAGACAGCATATGTATGGATCCTGTTTTCTTATCCATGCAGTTACCCTATTTCTTTTGATTGGATTATTTAATCCATTTACATTTAAGGTTATTCTTGATATGTAGTTGTTTATTGCCATATTATTCTTTAAAGCTGTGTTCTTTTTTTGCTATATTCTTTTCCCCCTTTGATCTGTTCACAACAGGCCCCTTAGCATCTCTTGCAGGATTGGCTTTGTTTTAATGAATTCCTTGAGTTTATTTTTGTCTGGGAAGCTTTTTATTTCTACTTCAATTTTAAATGTTAGCCTTGCTGGATAAAGTAGTCTTGGTTGTAGGTTCTTGTTCTGCATTTCTTTGAATATCTTGCCATTCCCTTCTGGCCTCAAGTGTTTCTGTTGAGAAGTCAGATGTCATCTTTATGGGGGCTCCTTTGTAGGGGATAGCCTTTATTTCTCTAGCAGCTTTTAAAATTTTCTCTTTATCACTTAGCTTTGGTATTTTAATTATGATGTGTCTTGATGAGGATTTCTTTGGGTTTCTCTAAAATGGAGTTCTTTGTTCTTCTTGAACATGTGAGTCGTTTTCCAGCCTTAACTTAGAGAAGTTTTCAGCTATGATTTGGTTGAACAAAGTTTCTATCTCTTGTTCTTTCTCTTCTTCTTTAGGATTCCCTATGATGTGGATGTTATTTCTCTTCATGTTGTCACAGTGGTTCCCTAGAGGTTCCTTAGTCTTTTGAAGTCTCTTTTCTTTTTTCTACTCTGCTTCTGTGCTTTTGTTTATTTTGTCCTCTAACTTGCTGATTCGATCCTCAGCTTCATCCATCCTGCTTTTAATTCCTTCCATTGTGTTCTTCAATTCTGATATTGTATTTGTCATTTCTGTCTGATTCTTCTTTATTATTTCAATTTCCTTTTTTATACTTGTTATCTCTTTATTTAGGTGTTGATAATGACTATCCATTGTTGCTCTAAGCTCTTTGAGCATCCTAACTATCATTATTTTAAACTCTGCATCCAGCAGTTTGGTTATATCTTGTTCACTCAGGTCCTTCTTTGGGGATTTCTCTTGTTTCATTTGGGTTGCATTTCTCTGCTTGTCCATTTTGTCTGTGTATAAGAAAGGTGTAGCCACTGGAGTTCAATGGGTGTTGCCTCTGTGTTCCCTATGTGTGGATTGTCTGCAGGCCCACCACCCCTTCTGCCGCTGCCTAGGACGGTTGGGTATGGGCGTTGCCGGTGCTGGCCCGCTGTGGCTATTGCTAAGGTTTCCGCCTCTCCTCTGCTGGAGGGGCTGTGTTCTTGAGTCCGGCTCTACAAACCTTAGCCTGTCTTGGCCTTTGCTCTGCCTGCATGGGTGGCGTTGCACACTGCACTCGAGCCACAACTCTCGGCACCAAGGGCAGGGGTGAGCACCTTTGCTCAGCTGCGGTCCCTGCCTGTTCTTGAGCTTTTGCCCAGCCCCCGCGGTCAAAGCCGTCTTGCACATAGGTTTCCGCTCAGCCCCTGTGGTCAGGGCCAGCTTCCTCAGGATCTCAAACCTCTGGAGCTGCTGGCGCACGCTCAGCTGCGAGCCTCATCCTGTCCCGAGCTTTCGTCCAGTCCCCGCAGTCCGGGCAGCTAGCACGGGGTTGCAAACCCCGGAGGCCAGGTGATGCTGTGCTCCCGTGAGCCCTGCTCAGCAGCAGATCTCCACCCGTTTTCTGGCTCCCCCTTTTCTCCCACAGGGGAAGCTGCAGGCGGTACCGCAGCTGCCGGACAGCTTTTGCGCGTCCCCTTCGCTCCTGCTGGGCTAGACCGAGCTCATGGCCAGCCTGCCCGGCCTCTGCCCCTTCTGACAGAACCACGTTTTCACGTCCGCTGTCACAGTCCCTCCAGCAGGCCCTCAGCAGTGTGGGTGGGGGCAGTGCAGCTCAGACCCTAACACTCTATACTGTAGTCCTGAAAGCTCCTTCCTTCTAAGTGGCAGTGCTCTAAGTGCCGTGGGAGAGCTTGTTTGGCTGGTGTCCTGCCTTCCTTTGCTGGTATTTCTAGTTCCAGGGGAAATAGTCGTTTCAAATTTGGGAAATGACTCAGCCCAGGGTTTAGGGTGGTTGTCCCTTATAGTGTTTCTCCCTGTGCCTTCCAGTCCACACTCTCTTCCCGCTGCTCCAGTCCTCTTCTCTCTCCCTGTTCCCTGGAGCCCTGGGTGAGTGGTTGTGAGTGAGGTTTTCTGCGCTGTCCCTTTGAAAAGAATACTGGGTCTAAGAAAACTGTCTGTTTCTCACAAACAGTATCCTCACTTGTTTCACAGCTAAATACTGTCCATACGCCTCTTCTAGGTTCTGGGACTGCAGGCTGGGGCTTTGTTCCTGGAAGCCAGGTCCTTTCTTCTCTGCTAAACTCTCTTCCCGCCACACGAGTCTCTCTGGGCTGCCTTTTGCTCTGCGGAGCTGTGCAGCCCTTTCCGCATTTTTGCTTTTCCTACCAGTCTCAATGTGGCTTCTTCAGTGTTCGGGGATTGAAGAGTCTTCTCAATTTAGTTTAGTGTTGATTTATCCAGATGATGATTCTTAAAATCAAGTTATAATCCACTTTGGTTCCAGGAGTTGGAAGTTGGCACATCTGCCTACTCCATCGCCATCTTGCTGCCCCATGATTACTTATATTTCTGATGTATTTCGGCTCACATTTGACTTCCACCATAGAACAGTGTTTCTATGGCTCCCTGAAGAAACCGAGAACTTTAGTGTGCCTTAACTGCTCCTGTACCCAGACCTTGTTGCCTCATAGGAAGAGAACAACTGGGGTTTAGTTCCAGCTTTTAATACTTATAGCCAATAGGTGGTATTTTTCTCATTGTTTTGTGTTTCACATTCCATTCTGTCTTGGATTCTTTCTTTTTTCTTTTTTTGTCATTGTGTTAAAATTTGCACAATTATAAAATTTATGATTTTAACCATTTTAAAGTGTACAATTCAGTGACTTCCAGTGTGTTCACAATGCTGTACAACCATAATCGCTAATTCCATAATGTTTTATCACCCCAGAAAGAAGCTTCATACTCATTAGCAATTGTTCCCCATGTCCCCCTGCCGTCCAGACATTTGGTAATTCTTTCTGAGTGGGTGATGGACTACTTTTTGTGTCCTCATGTGTCTGAAATTGCCTGTTCCCTTCCAAAAGGCTGAGTAGGGAATTCGAGGGTTATACCATATCCTCCTCAGCACTGAGATGCTGTTGGTCAGCCTCATGGGCATCTGATGTTCTCATACAGTGTAAGCTAAGTCTTACAGAGTGGGCTCTGTGTGCCGGTACTTTACACATGTCACCTATCAAACTCGGACATCATTCCGGGACATAGGCACTGTTTCCCACATGGGACAGGGACAATGAGGCAGAGGATGGCCCCGCAGCTAGGAAGGAGGGGTTGTGGGTCATAGCCAGGCCACTTGGTTCTCAGGTCAACATCAATAACTCTGACTTCTGTTCTGCTGTAGGCATTCTGTGTCTTTTTTTCCCGTGGAAAAATTTAGCATTGTTCCTTTCTCCCCTGGATTCTTTAATTTCACCATTCTGTGCCTAAATATTATCTTTTTACATCACCTTACTTTGCATGTGGTTCACTCTTTTAACCTGAGAATTTGTTTTCTCATTTCCTATATTCTCCCAGATCTCTCTTTGGAACCCCATTGAATGATGGTTGGAGAATATAGTTCCTACGTCTCTTGTCTTGGCTTTCATCCTTTTCATCCCTGGGTTTTTGTGCCATCACCTGGAAGAATTCCTGTTTCTGTCTCCAGGTCACTCAAGATTGTCCTTCATTTGCTCCATGTTGCTATCCAGCCTCCTTTCCTACTTTAACTCTGAGTGTTCCTTCCCAGATCTAGCTCACTCCTTTTTTAGGGATGTGATGGCCTCTTCCATCACTCGGAGTCCTTGTTCCAAAGTGCTATAGTCCCTCTGTGTCCTCAGGTCTTAGATCCTGTGTTTGATGAGTTTGGCATGCCTCTTTCAACATGCAGACCTTCTGAACTATGTATGGGTGGGCGATTCTGGGTTGTGCACTTGTCCTTGTATTTGAAGTTCCCTGTTGGCCTGTGAGTCCCCAGCAGTGGCTGGGCTGGGTGCCTGGGGTGTTGTGTCGGTGGCACCAGATTCTAGTGTTTGAGGTGTGGGGGTTCCACTTTCCTCTTGTATGTTGTTGCTGCTTTAGGGCTGCCTGACTCCTGGGAATCACCTTCTCTTACTCCTTGCTCCTGTGGGCCATTACTTTCTCAGTTCACTGCTTGGCATTGTGGGGAGGGACACCTGGGTGCCTCTCCAAAGACGCCACCATCAGTCACCCTTGCACGCTTCCTCTGTGTCCTGTTTCCTCAGCTTCCAGCTCAGAGCAGCCACCTTTCTTGCTGCCCTCTCCTGGGTATGTTCTGGGCAGTGGTGCCATTTCCAGTCTGAACCCACCAGCCTTCTGCCTTTCAAGGATATCCCATGATTTCTGCCCTATCAAGAAGCCCATTGTTGTTTTCTAGCACCATTATAATTTTTTTTAAGAATCATTTATCTTTTATGTCATTGTAAGGGCTTTGTGTTGGGGAGGAGAGGCTGGCATGTCCTTAGACCACTGTTTTGATCTGACATCTGTTTGTTTTTTATGGGTGACCTTGTCTCAGAGGGACCTGACAGCATTATGGTTCATAGCATCCCATATCATTACCATAGTTGGTAACCATTTCTCGGTCCCTAAAAGGTCTGTGTATTGACTGTTTTAATGACTGCATGGTATTTTTTTTGGTGATGTGCCTTAATTGACTCAAACATTTCCCTTTTTTTTCTCCAACATTTTACTATCATAAAACATGCTGCAATGCATATCTTGTGCCTAAAACTCTGTCCACCTTTGGGACTATTTTCCTAAGCTAGAGTCCTAAGTGGTTTACGGCGTGTGTTTGTTATGATAAAATATGCATAACAAAACTGATCATTTTAACCAGTTTTAGGAGTGCAGGTCCAAGACATGATGTAGGTAACTAGCTATGCCGCCATCACCACCGTGCCTTGCCAAAGCTATCTCACCCTCTTAAACGAAGACTCTGGACCCGAGGAATGACTCCCTGTCCCCCTCCCCTCAGCTCCTGGCATCCAGCATTCTGTTCTCTGTCTAGATCAGTGGTTCTTAACCTGGGTTCTATCGAACCCTAGGGGTTCAATGAGTCGGTCTCAGGGGTTAGGAGAAGCCTCTGCCGCTGAGGCCAGAATAAAGTAATACCATAATTTGTTGTGAGTTCACGCACTTTGTTGGTTTTGTTCTTTGAGCAAGGTGATGTTCATGCACGGCTCATTTTGTGCACCAGTAAAAAAACATATACCTATGTCTTGAATTTAGAAAAAAAATCGTATTTTATTTATCACTAAAGAAGGGTTTGGTGAATGCGCATATGAAACTGGTGGGTTCGGTACCCAAAAAAGGTTAAGAACCACTGGTCTAGATGAATTTGACCACTCTGGTACCTGCTGTCAGTGAAATCGTGCAGTATTTGTCCTGCTGTGACTGGCTTATTTACGTAAGAGTGTTTTCAAGGTGTATCTGCATTGTCAGTGGGTGTTTTGCAATGCCCGTTCTATCCCCTTCCTCCCTGAATACCCCCTGCCCTGTCTGGGAATCAGTGTGTTCTCGGGAGGCAGCAGGGCATCTCTTCATCGCTTGCTCCCACTCTGGTGCAGAAGGGCTTTTCTGGGAGACTGCCATCTTCATTCGCTTGTGATTCATCTTGGAGCCAAAGCCAAATGAAATGGAATTTCATTCCCAGCAGGGCTGGTCTGAAAGTCCGTGCTCATAAACTTGCTTTACAGTGATCTGTACGTTTAGTTTTCATGTTCTGCCCTCTCTGTTGATCCTGCATCTGTTGGGTGTGAGGGGTGGATCTAAGACACTGTGCCTGGGGGGCGCAGGGGTGGTGGCGACAGTGAGGGGGTGCGGTTTAAGGATGTAATTGCATTTTCCTACTATGTTACTGTCATTGAGGAAGGGACAGCTGTTTCTCACACAGGCCATGCTTGAATATCTGAGGCTAGGAGGGAATTTGATAGCGTGCAAGAGGGGAGGGCAAGGGGCAGCACCTTAGCGCCCTGGGCCTGGCCACCAAACCTAGCAGTCTTCCATAAAACCGTTATCAGTATCTCTGCCGCTCTCACTGTCCCCATCAGCAACTTCTGCAGATACCAAGACTTCCTGCCTCCCAGATTATCTCAGGGAACCCTCTGAGGGAGTTGTGACCACGACCATTTTATAGATGGGTTGGAGGAGGCTCGGGCCCAATGTTACACCTCTGGTGTGTTTCTTGTGGCAGGTAGGGTGCTTTCTCCCTGAGGGTGAGGATAGCCAGAGGTCCATGGGGTCTGGAGCTGGTGCAAGGAGGCAGAGGGAAAGGGAGTCCTCATCATTTGGGCACCTGTGCCCTCCGCTCCTCACCCCCCGGGGCTCAGCAGGAAGAACAGAGCTATGCTAGTTCAGGCACTGCTGACCCTCCTGCCTGGTGCAGGAGCTGCCCTGAAGGATATGCGGGGCTCAATCAGCCAGGTGGCAGTACAGTAGACAGAGTCTGTGTACGGGCCTGGAGGCCACAAGCTAGAGACCCTGATTGGATTCCTGGCTCTGTGACCCTAGACAAATGACTGGGGATTACCTCCTTAACTGCTCTGAGCCTTGGGCCCTGTTGCTGTAATATCCCTAGGACTGTGATAAGTTTTGGTTTGGTTGATATGTCAGTCTAGTAGTCTCTGTGCTCCTACTACCAGCACAGCAGTCAAGGTGAGACTTGTAAAACAAAGGCTAATCACGTCCCTCTTCTGCTTAGAACCTGCCATGGCTCCCCACTTCTCCTAGAGTTGAAGCCCATGATGCTGTTCATGATCCTGTCCCCTGTTCCCTGTTGGGCCTTATCTCCCTCCTCTGAGTGTGTGTGTTTCCTCTGCTTCAGCCACATGGTGTCCCCATGTTCCTTGGGTACCCCAGGCATTGCCCAGCCTCAGGGCTTTTGCACTCTCTGTTTCTTCTGCCTGTAGTCTCCTTTCTAAGATACCCCTTTCTCTCCTACTGTCTCTGAGTGTTTGTTCACATGTCACTTTCTTGGGAAGATGTGCCCGATGTCCTATTTTAAATCAAGGCCCACACCCCAGTCCTGCTTTCCCTGTCTCTGCTAGGACACTTATCACCTGTTTTTGCTTTTTATTTCTTAGGCCTTCTCTCCTGCTAGAGTGCTTGGTACACAGTAGGTGCTCAGTTGAGTGAGTGAGTATCTAGCAAGTTGTCCCACCTATGGTAGGGTCTCAGGAAGAGAGATCATTTCCTCTCCGACACTCCCACCCTTTGCCCCTGTCCTCAGGCCTAGCCCTGGGCTCAGATGTGTCCCAGCAGGGGGGGACACAGGCAGGACACTAGGCCTGGCCTGGCGGGGTTCGCTTGTCTTCCCATCTCCGGTATATCTATGGGATATCAGAAGTGGGGTTTTCACAGCAGAAGGGGCAGCAATGTGGGCTTTACCCACACCCATCAGTCAGCCTGGCTGACTCCGGCAGGGGGCGAGCAGGGGACTGGAGCAGCTGCTGGGGCAGAGCACAGGGATTAAATGGGGGCATTTTCCAACCTTGGCATGGCTTCTGCATGGCAGCTATGGCTGTGAGCAGGTCCGAGTTAAATGCAACATGCAGATTAAAGTCAGAGTGAGACATATTTCTGGTGTCAGCCTTGTATCATTATTGAGAGGAGCCCTGGTGGACAGTATGGAACCTGTATGTCCCCTGGACCCTAAGCCCCTCTGTCCCCTGCCTGTCTTACTCTGCGGGTCTTACCATTCCCCGGTTGTGCTGACTCTTAACAGGGGCTATGGCACTATAGGGAGAACCAGCCCCCTACACTTGCTTAGGAATGGACACAACTGGGAAGAGAGGTTAGAATTTATTAGAAGAATAGTGAACAGCTGGGCTCCCCATGGTCTGAGAGAGAGGCCCATGTGCCACAGCAGTGTGGACAGGGTGGCCACACTTAGCACCAGCACTAAGGTGCTGAGTCATTCTAGTACATCTGTTGCCTTTTTCAGGCCTCCAAAGAGCAGGCTGACAATGGGGTGAGGTGCCCCAAGCACCTGGGGCCTTTTCAGTCTACTTGGGAAGCTCCGTCTGGCCTTTCAGACTATCTGAGCCAAGTGGACACAATTCGGGAGGTATCCCTTGGCCTTCTGTTCCCCGAGAGCCAGAGGAGGGGGCCCATTGCCCTGTGGCCTGGCAGAAGTACCGGCCAAGATGTCTGGGCACAGGTGCCTGCTACCTGTGGCATGCCCACCTGCAAAGACAGGTTGTGAGAATGATAGGTGGGTGCTCCCAAGAAAAATAGCAGTGTGTAGAATTCATTTCAGAGGTGGACATAATTGTGGGTGATTGAAAACACTGTCAAGCTATTTGTCATAGTTCTTATGAGTACCTTCTCCTTGGGTCATTCATAACACTTGCAGAAACCCACTGCCCACAGAGCACCCCTTCACTGCATTCCTTTACTCTGCAGAGTCTGTCTTGTTTAGAGCGAGTGGGCCAGCCCAGAGGCAGGGGACCTGCCGGCCTGGCTTCCACATCAGGGCTCTGAGCATTGCAGGGCAAGGCATGGCCTGATCATAGCAGTGAGCTGCAGCTCTAGTGTTTAGAATTAGGGAGTGAGAAAGTCAGAGCAGAGGGGCAGCTATGCTCACTTGGGCTAAACCCTGAGGCCCTAAATGAGGGCCCAGGGTGGGCTGGGAGTGGGGTGCCTGCCTTCTACAAGGAGGTGAAGGACAGAGTCTCAGGCTGTTCTCTTCTGAGGGCATTTAGATGTGTACTGGTCCTTAGTGAGTGTCCCTGGGGCCACCAGTCAGAATCCCCAGACTTCCCTACAGCTTTCTGCCCCCGCCCCCCAGCCCCTCAGGATCTTGGGGAAGGGCCTGGGATATGTATGTTAGCCAGGGTGGCCCTTGTGACTGCCGTGCACACTGAGCAGCACAACCTGGGACAAGGTGGCTTGGAGCTCTAGCCTGTCTCGCTCTTGGGGAAAACTACACAAGAGCAAGGCGACTGCCTCATCTGGAGGCTGAGTGGGATCATTTTGGGTTTCTACGTTGTTAGCAGTGCCTGGGAGCACTCGGGCATGACACACTCACCGCCTGGTTCTTCTAGGCAGAGCCCTGTGTGCCAGTCTGCCAGCAGGCTTAACTCTCCCATTGCTGGAGGTCTTACCTGTGCTATTCCATCTTGCTTAGGGGCAGTTTTGAGGGAAAGGTCTCTGTCATCTGGTCTCAGGCGTGTGCAGAGCCTCAGGGCCCAGGCCGGGCCTGCCAGATAGGCAGCTTTGGAGACTCTGGAGGGCTGTGCTGTATGATTGGACTCACCTGCAAATCGGGGCTATGAAGTGTCTGACATGAAGCAGCTGGCAGTCCTGGCTTGTGGGAATGTGTGGACAGTGAGCACTGTGTGGTCCTGCCAGATATGCTCAAGACCCAGCATCTGCCTGGGTGGTCAGGGAGGGCTTTGGGGAGTGCAGAGCCGGAGTAGAGGTTCCCGGTGTGGACCAGAGTGGACAGGGGAGCCATGGGCTAGGTTGATGGCCAATACTAGCCACCTCTCCCCATTGCATTATATCACATACTTGCTCAGTCTTAGAAGAGCAGCAGCATAGGGGTTGGCTGGATATGTAGGTGGGTAACGTTGGATGGGTGGGTGCGTAGATGGCTAAGGGGATAGAGTTGATAGATGGGATTTAGAAAGATGGTGATGTATGTATGTATGTATGTATGGACAAATGGTTGATTGAATTTATGGCTGTCTGTCTGAGTGGGTGGGTAGTCCGTGGGGGTATGTGTAGATGGTGGATTGATGAGATTGGAGTTGGCTAGGTGGATGGATATAGGGATTGAAGGATGGGTGTGGCTGGGTGGATTGATAGAGTGTAGACAGGAAGAGATGGATGGGGGGATGATTGGAAGGCCGTGTATAAATGTGACTGAAGGAAAAGACGGATAGGTGGGGATATATGTGTCAGTGGGTGGAAGAATGTGTGAATGAAGATCAGGGTGAGTGGATAGATGGATCTATAGGTGGATGGTTAGTGGGGATTGGAAGGATGGGTTGCTGGATAAGAGGCAGATGAGGAGGGTGAGGAGGCTAAGTAATTTAAATCCATGTCCCTCTTGGGACTCGGCTAGGCTGTAAGGGTTCTGGGAGGAGTTGCTCAGCTTCACACCCCTTAGGGGAAGCAGCCCTGCACCCCTCCCTCAGCCCCACAGACATGTTTCTGCCCCAAGAGTTGCTTTCTTCCTTGTGGCTTTAGCCCCCCTTGCCTGGTGAGTGTGGCTGTCTGGAGTCTGGGAGTCCTGCCTGGGATATGGCTGTGTGTGGTCTGGGTGACAAGGTGAGAGCTCAGGCGTGGGCCTGGAGGACAAAGGCCAAGGGGAGAACATGGCCTTTGCTTTATAGAATCCCAACAAGGCATGTGCTAAGCACTTTGTATGCATTGCTCACTTCATTCTCCTGACAGCTGAGCATCTATTGTCCCCACAGGCAAGACTGAACTGATGGAGGGTGGGTGACTAGCCCAGGTTCATGCTGTTTGACGGAGACAGAGCCTGCAGGTCCAGCAGAGACTGGGGTCTCTGAACTAGAGATGTCATCATGGGGTCAGACCAGAATTGGGTCTGGGCAGCAGGTCAGTCCTGGGAAGAACAGGTTGGGTCCTGACTGCAGACCCACGAAGAGGGTGGGACCCAGGGAGCACTCCCTGTGGGAGGAAGGTGCATAATGGGCTTGGTGACTCAGTGATGGGGCCCTGGGTCTTCGGTCTGGGCTCCATGTCCATGTGGCTTTTCTGATGCTCCCATAGCAGGTCTTAGGGATCTGGAGTGGCAGTCCTGTATCCCACTTGGCAGGAAGGGCAGGGCTGCTGGCCTGCTTGTGAGAAGGAAGCCACAGCAGCTTCCTAAGAGGTGCCGCCACCTTCGGAGAGCTCAGGGGCCCACCTCTGGTAAACAGCAGGCTCTTACCGCAGCTGATGGACCCTTTCGTTATGAGGGCACCCTGTCATGATTTTCCAGGCCTGGCAGAAAATGTCCCAAGAACCCCTGAAGTTTTCTTATCCCTGTCTCTGGGGCAGGCCAGGGATTTCTCTGCTGTCTTCCCAGGCCAAGGCTGCTAGCCACAGCTGAGCCTCATCCTGAGGGCCTGCTGGACACAGGAGTTGAGCTCCAGGGTTGGGAGGGGCCCCCCTGGTCTCAGGGATCGGCTCTATCTTTATGCCACCCACCCTCATCTGCAGCTTCTAATGTTAGGGCTGGGGCAGCCTTGGGATCTGTCACGTCTGTGCTCATGTGTGGCTCACATGAGGGGAGTCAGCCCTCCTCAGTTCGGATGTGGAAGTGGCTAGTGTGCCTGTTGGGGGAAGAGTTCAGGGGGCAGGGCACCGAATCTCAGGAGGGAGGAGAAGGAAGGACCCATGTTTGGGAGGAAAGAAAGAGGAAGCTGGGCCTGAGCTGGCTTTGGCAAGGAATGATAAAGCAGGAAAAGCAGAAAAGTAATTTCAGTACATTAAGATAGAGGTGGGAGTGTTTGCTGATCATTTAGTTTTTAGATGGTGATAGGGTAATGGTTAGATTATCAGGAAGCCAGTCAGCTCGAAAGGAGGGAATTAATTTATTAGATTGCAACGGGGGAAATTGTTTGCAAGAAATACAGGGGTTTTGTTGTAATAGCATCAAATTTAACAGAAACAACATGCACCAGCAGGCCTGGCTGTCCTTCAGGGAGCCAGCCACCAGGAGAGCAGTTGGGAGGCTGGGAATGCAGGGGCTGTGGGAGCCTCCAGAGGGTGGATGGCACAAGTCTCAGCTGCTCCTTGGCCTGAGAAGGCTGTTCCTGTCCTGTGGTTTATCTGAGCTTTGGCATTGAGGTTCCAGAGCCGGGAATTGGGACTGGAGGAACCTTGGTAACTGTGGTGGAGGGGTAAGAACAGGATGCCACCAGTTCTAGGATATTATTGCGTCCTGTGTGAGTTCTTGCTGCAATGTACCCCTACAGGGGTGACCCTCTGCCACAGAGACCCGGGAAAGAAGACTCGAGGTGACTCTTCTGGCTCCTGTGCCATACTGTGGGATGTGGGGATAGAGGTCCTGAGCAGAGAATCTCAGAGGTTTGGCAAATTCTCAATTCATTACATAAACATTCCTATGCTCAGCTCATGTGACCAAGAGATAGGCATGGCCACGGGAACTGGCCTCCCATTCCAACCCCACCACCTAGTGGTTGAGTGGCTTGGGCAAGATGTGGAGCCTCTCAAAACATTCATATCCTCATCTGTCAACATCTCAGGGTTGTCATGAGGGTTATCTGAGATGATGTGTATGAGGAGCTTGGCATGGTGCCTGGGATAGGGTAGTTCTGGGTAGTGGTGGCTGCCAGTATAATCACTGTGATAGTAATGGTGGGGGGTTAGAGAGGGCCTTCCAAGGCCCCGATTCTGGTGCTTTCCCCTTGCTATTTGCCCTCAGCCCTGGTCCCCTCTTCCGGAGGCACCTCTTGCCTGGATGCCTCCTTCTTCTGGGCTCTGAATGGCTGCTGTGTCCTGGCTTGTAGCCTCCATCCAGCCCTGGAGCCCTGTTGTCACTGAGCCTGCTGTACCTCTGTCACTACCCCTGTAGTACCGGGAGAAGAACCCCGGACTCTGGCACCTCTCTCTAGGTTTCCTATCCTGTGGAGCTGCTTTGAGGTCCTGGCGCTCCTCCGAATGGGACAACATTGCTGATGTGGACTTTGGGATTTGGTTGCCCACACCCACTCCTGCAGTGGTCACAGCCCCACTCATCATTCCCTGCAGTAGAGGGAAGCAGCGCCCCTTTTGGGGAGGCAGGTAGCAGCACTGACAGCATTTGACTGTTTACAAAGTGCTCCATCTTCCTAGTCACCTTGCGAGACATGGCCAATGGTGACTTTCAGATGAGGAAGTCAAGCCAGAGAGGTGGGACATCTTGCTCAAGTGGCAGGGTTAGTAAGTGATGGAGCCAAGACTTGAACCTCGCTCTCTCAGCCCTGCCCATTCTACTAGCTCTTCCACCCCACTGCCTCCGGCCAAGCCTGGCCCTGGGGTATGAGGGCTCCATGATTGGTGGGGAGGCAGCACCAACGCCTCTGCAACCACTGCTAGAGGCAGAGAGGAACCTCCCTGGAGGGGCTGCCTGGGAAGAAAGGAAAGCAATCTCTTCCCCTTGTTGACTAATGAGGGGTAAGCCTGCTCCTTGGGACATGTGGATGCTCCTGTCATTAGCTCCAGTACGAAAAGGGATAGCGTAGTTAGGGTAGGGTGGGGGACCAAAGAATGGGTTCCCTTTGTTTCCACCTCAGCACAGAGAGTTGTTTTTCCAGGTTGGGGGAATTTCTTTTTTGAAAGTGAAATGACTCTACTGTCATCTGGGCTTGATGGAGCTAAACCACCTGGAAACATTATGAGGGAGCTTTGCATTGTTTCCACCCACATTTAACAGTAGCTGAGGCGGTCTGAACTTTATAGAAGTGTCCCTGTCAGCAGAAAGAGCCTGCACAGTGGCCCTCGGCCAGGAGGCACTTTGCACAAATTATAAGTGCTGGGAAATGGAGGCCATGTGGATGGCCAAGCAGGGCCTCCTGCTGTGATTTGGGCCAGGTACCCTGGGCTGAGGGACTCTTGGAATAGTAGGCCCAAGGATTGCAAAACCAGCTAATTTAAGCAGGTTTTGGTGCTGCCATCGGGTATTTGCCTTGGCCTTTGAACCCCAAACTTAGTTTAGAAGGATGGGGAGCAGGGTGAGAGAGTGAAGTGTCATGGTGCCTTTCTTCACTTGGAGGCCCCGTGTTCTCAGGAGTGGGGAAGCCCGTGACACCTTTCTAGGTGTTGGGTCAGAAAGCTGTGGTCTAGGTATTTGTCTTCCTTGGTTGGGGCGGGGGTAGTGGTGTGTGTGTGTGTGCATGTGAGAACCAATAACACCTTCAGGTGTTCATGGAGGGAAGTTTTATTGTGTGGGGGTCACACCCCATGCACGATGTGTTGGAACATTATAGGAGCCAGCGTTGGTGACCCCCATTTGCTGTGACTGGGTCTCCCAGCTGCCCCAGGTGTTCCTCCCATTAGCTGTTGGAAACCACGTGCTATAGTTCAGAGGAGATGGTCTTTCACACCTGACAGTCTAACTGCACTTTCTGGCTTTATGCTTTCAAGAATATTCCATAACTTCTCTGAGCCTTGGTTTCCTCACTGAAGAGGGGATATCTAACAGATTCTCGGGGGGCTGAACAACATATCAGTACATGTCTTAGCTCTCTGGCTGGCACAGAGGGGAGGAGGAGCTCAGAAAATGTTAGTCTGTCCCTCCTAACCCTCTTCCTCTTCCTCCTCTGCTTCCCCTCCTCCTCCCTTTCCCCACCTCTTCTTCACACTCCTCCTCCATCTTGACCCACAAAGCTCTTTGAGGACAGATTGGCTAGAAATCTATCGTGCTCACCTTCCTGTACTCTCTGCTGTCTGGGACAAAGAGATCTGAGCTCAGAGATAACAGGGTATTACTGTGCAGACTTCTTCACAGTGTTAGCAGATCTGGCCAAGTTGTAAATTCCTCTGACTTTGGCTCTTTGGAAGCTCCAGAAATGAATGTGGGGGCTCCTGCAGACTGGTATGCATCTAGTGACTCTGGTACAAGATGACAAGGGTAGCAGCTGTGTTTGGCTGGGTCTGTATGGCATCAGCTGCCTCTGCTGGAACTTTCAGCCTCTTTGCTGAAACCACAGAGTAGGCAGTGGGAAGCCTGGAGTCTGGACCCATGTACTTCCCTCCTCTAACACTCAGACACTTAGGACCCCTGCAAGGGCACTGGAAGATTGATGAACCAAACTGTTTGGAGTCCTGGAGACTCCACGTTCATTGGTGGAGTCAGGCACAGACTGAGAACTGATGGAGCCCTGTTTCTATACTTCTGCCCCACCCTGGGTTTGGAAACACCCACTGCAGGCCCTGGAGGATGAGGAAGCACCAACTCCAAGTATATAAAGACTCAAGTCCAACTATATAAGGACTCATGGTGTAAAAGATGGTGCCTTGGGGGACAGTCTATTGAGGAGGGAATGGTGGGGATCCACTGGCTGCTGTGGCCCCAGTTAGGACGGTCTGGACTTGAGGCAGGGGAGGAGGGTGTGAGAGCTGCCCCTAAATCACTCTGTGTCAGAATAGAGCCAGCGGGAATTGGCATGAGGTGGGAGTCTGCCCTGTGCACTTGGGTCTGGCTCAGGTGTCAGTAGAAGGAACTTCAAGCTGTGTAGATGGTGGAGCTGGGACGCTGGCCTGGCTGGTGGCCTTCTGCCAGCCAGTTTGGACCTGAAGGGGTGATGATAGGCTTGAACTGATACATCAGTGAGTTCTAAGAGGGTGGTGGTGGCGAAATAGAGTGGAGTTGGCACTGTCCCAGCTGTGGGCAGATAGAATGGCGTAAACTTTCTCCGAATGTGAGCATTTCACAAGGTGGGATGGAGGGTAGGGCTTAGCGCTCCAGAGGCAGAGCCCATTGAGGCACTAGCTTTGGAGATGCACTAGAGAGGAAGGTCTCTCCCTACAAGAGGGCTTTGTAGGAGGAGCAACTGTGGTACAACCTTTGTGTGCAGAGTGCACAGGGCACATTTTAGAAGGAAGGCTATTGAAGGCTATTCACCTCACTCCACTTATTGGCCTCCCATTGAGTGGGTTCTTTCATGGCAGTGACCATGAGGCCAGAGGTCATATTGCCAGTAATTTAAGCCCACCATAAGAGTCACCAGAAAAATACAGTGTGTCCGTAAAGTCATGGTGCACTTTTGGCTGTGTGACCAGTCAAAAGTGCACCATGACTTTACGGACACACTGTAGAAGCTGTCCTTTCCAGTCCAGGGTTCCTACAGTGCAGGATCAGTTGATTCATTTCATAGATCACCCAACCCTTGCCCTTATGCCCTCTTTTTCTGTCCACTATTCAGCTCCTCCACTTTTTCCAGTACCACCTTCTTGCTGGTTACTTCTTTTGTTAATGATCATTCATTAGTATAAGGAGGGAACCCCTTTATGGGTGACTGAGAATGGAGCCAGCAGTTTTTTGTGGGAGCTGAGCCCTCTTTTCTGCTTTGTCAAATCCAGCTGTGTTTACAACTGAGCACTCTTGTGATCTCTAGAAAATTAATGCCTTGCAGTTTCCCATCTGCTATCTCCCCTGTGACTTTATACATCTTAAGTTCTAAGATAGGTTCTCCTAAATCCACTAATTTACTAGATAATCTTAGCCTACTAACATAAAGCATAGACTGTTTCCAAACATAAATAACCAAATAATTATATCTTTAGAAACCCTCTAACAAGTATATTTTATATACTTACTATTAAATACATTTTCTTTTTCCATCAAACTGATTTTTCTTTTGATCAATACCACATGACAGGAGAGTTTATGACTTGTGAACACAAGGTCACCCTGAGGCTGGGCATTTTATGTTCATAGTCCCCAATATATTTGGGCATAAACTCTCTGACTTGTCAAAATGTATAGGAACAACAGCCTGTTTGAACCAAATATCCACAGATTCCGAAGTGGTTCTGGGGCTGTGACCAAGGGTCAGGGCCTCACCCAAAAATCTAGCTGGCCCTAGTTTAGGTCTGCAGGTGGAGGGACCCATCTGACCACTCAGAGGTGGGTTCAGTTTACAGGTCCATGAGGACTAAGGTAAGCTATGTGTTGAGCAGAGTCTGGCTGGAAAGTTAAGTATATGAGGAGAGTAGCCAAGAAGGGCATGTGACAGGAGGTGAGTGCTGACCTGGTACCTGAACTCTGGATGGTAAAATTCACGTCAAGGTGACAGTCAGATGTGGAGATAAAGATTGATGGTTCTGATATACATAGGAAGCCATGTTGAGACTGAGCTTGTGCCACACACTTGAGTGGTAGATAAAAATTGGGGGTATATCTCAGCTGCAGAAGGTCCCTCCTCTGGAGTGAGGCATCCCAGCCCCATACCAGGATCCCTAGCCCAGAGTTCCAGTACTGCAAATAAAAGTCCCTATAACTGTGAAAAACAGTGAGGAATTATGTCTGAGTCAGATGTAGGGCTGCTGGAATCACAGGCACTCCTCTGAAAGGTACCCTGTGTGGACTTAATTGCTGACAGACTCACTTACTCTGAGCTCCCACACTGGGGCAGCAGCTGGCTTTAAAGCACCGGGAACATATGAGAAGGAACTGAATTGTCTGTCTTTGGATTGAGGACTGGAGGGCTTTCTCCCAGACAGAAGTGCTGGTAAAAGCCACTGCTCCTTTGCTGAGCCCCCACACCCCCGTAGGCCCAGGCAGCCACCATATCTAAGTCTTTATCAACTTGACTAACACTGTTAGCTTCACCCTGGTGATTTTCTGAGACCCCACCCCACTCAACTTTTGGGCCCACCCAAGCTGCTTCCAGTGGCATTTACAGATGACCTGTCTTGGCTCATACTGAGGACTTTCCTAAATTCTCTGAAAGTTGCACACACCCAAACAAGCAGCATCTGACCTCAGCATGCCAGTATCTTTTGCTAAGTGGCTTCAGGCTCAGCACTAGTGGCAGCCAGATTTGGTTTACAGCTTGGCCTCTCCCAAGCACCTCCAAGCCCAACACAAGAAGCAGTCATCTGTGTATTGCTCATGCTGGATGTCCCTGGAAGGGCTTACGAGGCAGCTGACCTTAACCTGCACCTCCTAGGTGCTAGCTTCAGACCATGGAGCACTACCCAACCACCTCCATGAGTAACACTCTAAATGAGTCGACTCTGGACACCAGAGCCCTGCTGAAGTTAATTCTGCTCTGTGTGGTTGGCCCCTGCACAGCAGCTCCTCTGCTATAGTAGCTGATCAGCCTAAGGGTCAATCCCTGCCATTGGTGTGCCAACAGCAATCAAGACTCAACTACAACAAAAGGGTAAACACAGCCCACATGAGGAGGGGCACAACTGGAACACCCAGCTCAGGTGACTGGGGAGGCTGAACCACTGGGCCAAATATGACACTTACTATATAAGGATATCCTCCCAAGACTGGGAGACAGAAAATCTACCTAATGCATAGAAACAAACACAGGCAGCCAAAATGAGAAGACAAAGAAACATGTTCCAGATGAAGGAATAGGAGAAAACTCCAGAAAAAAGAATGAAATGAAACAAAGGTAAGCAAACTATCGAAGTTCAAAACAATAGTTATAAGGATGCTTTAGGAGATTATGAGACTTAAACAGCATGAAAAAGGACATAGAAACCATAAATAAAGTCAGAAGTGAAGAATACACTAGAAAGTATCAACAACAGATTAGATAACATAGAGGCTTAAGTTGAGAGAGAGAAAGAGAGAGAGAGAGAGAGAGAGAGAGGGAGAGAGAGAGAGAAAGAAGGAAAGGAAGGAAGGAAAGAAGGAAGAAAAGGAAGAAAGAAAGGAAAGAAGGAAGGACGGGAGGAAGAAAGGAAGAAAGAAAGAAAGAAAGAAAGAAAGAAAAGGTAGGAAGAAAAAAAAATGACGATAGGGGCCTGTGGTGGCATAGTGGATAAAGCGTCCTGGAATGCTGAGGTTGCTGGTTTGAAACCCTGGGCTTGCCTGGTCAAGGCACCTATGAGAAGGAACAAGTAGTTTAAATAAAAATAGATTAAATTCTCTAATCAAAAGACATAGGGTGGCTGAATGGATAAGAAAACAAGATTCTTACATATGCCATCTATGAAAGACTTCAGTTCAAAAGACACAGACAGACCAAAAGTAAAGGAATGGAAAAAGATATTTTATAAAATTGGAAACAAAGCTGGGGTAGCAATATTTATATCAGACAAAATAGACTTTTAAACAAAGGCTATATATAACAAAAGACAGAGAAGGACCCAGCAGTTCCACTTCTGGGTATTTATATGAAGAAACCCAAAACACTAAATTGGAAAAGACATATGCACCCATATATTTATTGAAGCACTGTTTACAACAGCCAAGATATGGAGGCAACCCAAGTGCCCATCAGTAGATGACTGGGTAAAGAAGAAGTGCTGCATGTGTACAATTGGATATGACTCAGCCATAAAGAAAGAATGAAATCTTGCCCTCTGCAACCACATGGATGGACTTCGAGGGTGTTTACTGAGTGAAGTAAGTCAGACAGAGAAAAAAGTGCCACGTGATTTCACTTATACATGGAATCTATAAAACAAATGAACAAGTAGAACAGAAACAGTCTCAAAAATACAGAAAACATTTTGAGGGTTGCCAGATAGGGGAGAGTTTGGGGAGATGGGTGAAAGGGGTGAAGAAATGAAGAAGTACAAATTGGTAGTTACAGAATGGTCATGTAAATAAAGTACAGCACAGGGAATATACTGGTAGTCAATAATATTGTAATAACTATGTATGGTGTCAGAGGGGTACTAAATTATCAGGTGATTATTTTTTAAGTTACATAAATGTCTAATCACTGGGTTGTACCCCTGAAACCAATATATGTCAACTCTAATTGAAAAATAAAAAAAAATTATTTGGTCAAACACACTTCAGGAATGTAGGTCAGAACCTTGGATAGCGCCAGGGCAGTGCCATTATCTTAAGTCTTTCTGGGTCCAGACAGCCATGGGTGTCCTGCTGTCTTTCTCTGGAACCTTGGATCTCTTTGTGTCAACATGTACCCAGGACTTTGGGTATCTATTTCAGAAAAGGCCCTTGATTTTAGCCTGGGAAGCATCTCCTTTTCTCTCTGTTCTTCTCTGTTTCTCTTTCTTTATCCTTGTTTTGACTGTTGGCTTCTGAAAACCAGATTCATGGCAAGGACAAGAGGAATGAAATGGAGAGTACTGGGACTTCTTAGGCCAGCTTACCACAGGTTAATACTCAGGAATTTCTAGGTAGCTGTTCAGTCTCTTCCTGCAATTTGGAAGTTTCTTTGAAGCAGCTAAGGGGTTGCCAAATGTGATTAGGTACTATTTTATTTTTATCTATCTATCTGTCTATCTATCTATCTGTCATCTATCTATCTATAATCTATCTATTTTTTAAGTTATAAGAGAGGAGATAAAGAGACAGACTCCTACATGTGCTCTGACCAGGATCCACCTGGCAACCCCCATCTAAGGCTGATGCTCTGCCCATCTGGGCCATGCTCTCAAGCTATTTTTAGTGCCTGAGATCGAATCTCCACAGTGTCATACTCAGCACCCTGAGTCATGTGCTTGAACCAACTGAGCTATGGCTGTGGGAGGGGAAGAGAGAGAAGAAAAGACAGAAGAGGGAAGGGAAGGGGTAGAGAAGCAGCTGGTTGCCTCTCTTGTGTGCCCAGACTGGGAATCTAACCCAGGTCATCCACATGCTGGGCTGACACTCTACCACTGAGCAAACCGGCCAGGGCCTAGGTGCTTGTTGGGCAGATAAAATATATTATGCTCACTTTGTTAAAGATGGCACTGCCCATATGGAAGCCCGTCACCCAGGTAATATTATTTGCCCATATGCTTGGGATGGGTGTGGGGGAAAGGCTGTAATGTAAGCAGGCCGGGTCGTTATAGCCTATGGCTTTGTTTTAAGAGTAAGCTTTTCCCCACGCCCTTGACTGATTGGATGATGTGGGGTTATGCACTCTCATGAGGAATCCCATTGTGCCTCAGATGAGTGACTTTATATCAGAGACTTTCTTGCTTGTAGATTGGATTAAGGGTTTGGATTTCTACAGTATAAAGTGGGGCAGGCCGGGAGGTTGCTCTCTCTTGGTTCCTGAGGTTAGTATTAGAAAGGAGAGCAGATGAAGGCCATGTGTAGGCCAGGAGAAGCAGCCAAGATGGCGGAGTGCTGAGGGAGAAGCCAGTTTGGCTAGAAACCTTTTGATTTTAGGAAACTTGGATAAGTCAGTAGCTTTGTGAGCACTGAATGAGTGGGTTTTGGAGCCCAGTGTGTGTTTTTGCTTGCTTGCCAGGTGCAAGCTAGGATTAAAGCTGATGGCTCACCAGTTTTTGGCTCTGTTGTTTCATTACCGACTGTCTGAATCTAATGTGAACCTGCACGGGTCAGGTGGCTGTGATGGTAGCCTTGACCACTGGCTTTACAATGCTATTTTAAATCAGTGAGAGACAGGTGACTGGGGAGGGTAACCCACACAAACAACCTTATCCACTGGTCTTAGCTCAAGCCACGAGGGCCAATTAATTCTTACAACGCTTGTGGGAGCCATGGCCAAGAGTAAACCGGCTTTCTATCATTTTGTTGCAGGGTCTTTAGAAGGAGGGCTATAACAACTCATTGAGCCCCAGCTTCCTCAACTGTAAATGGGGACAGTGTTGCCTACCTTATAGAACTGTTGTGAAGAAGAGACAAAATACAGGAAGTGCTCAGTGGGAATCTCAGCTCTCTCTTCCCAGAGGCCCCAAGACATTGTGTCATCCTCCTTCTAAAATCCTTGGAGGTATCTGCAGCAGCGTGGCCTTGGGGAGGACCTTACTGGACTTCCCAATTCCCATTGTTTCTGACTGTTGATGCCTGGGGCTAATGAAGACTCCGACCCCTCCCTCTGCATGATAGGCTGAACTGAGGCTCTCTCTGTGATGCAGAGGTCATCCCAGGGATACCAGCCCCCTCCGCAGCCACTGGGGATTCTGAGCTAGATGTTAGATATTCTATTCCTTTTTAGGGCAGGAGGAAATGAGGGGTGGGGACTGAGGTCTGAGAATCACATGTTTATAAACTAATTGCTCTTTCTTCTTCTTCTCTCTCTCTCTCTTTTTATTTTTGCCAGAGAAAGAGAGAGAGAGAGAGACAGGAAGGGAGAGAGGAGAAGCATGAACTCATAGTTGCAACACTGTAGTTATTCATCACTTTCTTTCTCATATGTGCCTTGACTGGGGGACTCCAGCCGAACCAGTGACCCCTTGCTCGAGCGAGCGACCTTGGGCTCAAGTCAGCGACCAGGGGGTCATGTCTATGATCCTACACTCAAACTGGCTATTTTGTGCTCAAGCTGGTGACCCTGTGCTCAAGCCAGTGACCTTGAGGCTTCAAACCTAGGTCCTTAGCATCCCAGTCTGACTCTCTATCTACTGCATCACTGCCTGGTCAGGCTAACTGCTCTTTCTTTTAGATTTTTATATAATCACAAAGATAGGATCAATTCTTAACCATTTCACCTCCAGTCATTTTAAGAGAAATAAAGAAAGGTTCATGGGATGCACCTCAGGGCAGGCACAGGCCCTGCCTCTGTTTGCCTCCCAGCGGCTATGAACTCCTGACCAGTGGCAGGAACTTGAGGGAGGGTTTCATTAAGGAGATGGTGTGTTTGTCAGGCTTCTCCAAAGATGCAGAACCAATGGCCGTGCATATTTCTTTCTCTCTATCCCCATTCTCTCTCTCTCTCTCTCTCACCCCCCCCCCCCATGCATGCATAGAGAGAGAGAGAGAAATTTTTAAGGAATTGGATAGTGTGATTGTTGGCACCGGGAAGTCCAAAATCTGAAGAGCAGGCCCGCAGGCTAGAGACCCAGGGGACCTTTCTTAGAGAACCTCATCTTTTCTAGTAAGGCCTTCACTGAGTATATGAGGCCTACCTACATTATGGAGGATAATCTGCTTTACTCAAAATCTATTGATTTAAATAGATTCATTAAAAAAATACATTTACAGTAACACTTAGACTAGTATTTGACGAAACTACTGGCCACCGTAGCCTGGCCAACTTGACAGATAAAATTAATCTTCACAGACAGGAACAATGCCATCCGGTGGTTTATAAATGTTCCTGTAATACACATTTAAATCCAAGAGTCTAGATCTGAGAACACCCCACACCTTGACAATGAAAAGAGTGTGGGTTTTGAACATGCCAGTTTGGGTTCTGATCTCTGCTTCTCCATGTTCTTGGCAGTGACATGTTACCTTGTCCAACTTAAAGCCTTGATTTTCTCATCTGTAACATGAAGACAGTTGCTTGTGTCTTATAGGTGTGTTAAAGATAGATTGAGATCATAGATAAGTCAGGGTGAGGCACAACCTTGGTTTACTCCTAATTTCTCTTTCTACCTTTGGGGGCCTCTGCCTGCTGCCTGGTACCTGCCATGCTTTCTGGGCTGGGGCATGTGGACAGAGCTGACTGAGTTCTGTAGGGCTCAGCAAGTACCTGCTGGGTGTATGTCTGGAGTCCAGAGGGTGGGACCCTCAGAAGGACCTCAGCAGCTGAGCTGTGGGTAGGGAAAGGCCAGACTTCATGGGGAGCCATGTGTGGCAGCTGAAGATGGGACCCACAGGGCATGTGTTCAGGTGTAGGAAAGGGTGAGGGCTCCTTTCTGCTGATGCTTTTCTCATCTTAATCAGGTCCCTGCTCTGCCCAACCCCCTTTTCCCTAGTGCATCTTAAACATGCTGCTCCTGGGTTCCCAGGAAAGATCATGTGGTGTGCCAATGGCCAGAGTGCATTTTGAAGCAGGTTATTGAGGATGCAGACTGTGTAGGTGGTACAGAAACTGCAGTGAAGTGAGCTGGGGACCCTTTTGATGCCCCCTCTGAGCAAGGTAAAAGCAGAGAGGGTCACCACCAGGGTTGGGGCCTCTAAAACCTGCCTGGGAAGAGTGGTTGAGAACATTTAACATTGCATCTTCCCAAGCTGGTACCCTATGCAAGCATTCTGCCAGAATGGAAGGGAATATTGGAGATGGGAAAGGGCAGTATAAGGAGAAGTAATGCACTGAGACTAAGAAGGGAAGATTTGTTGGGTCTCTAAAAGGTTGGCAGCTGTGAGGTCAATTAGCCTGGAGATCACTTGCAGTGGTGAATCTTGGAGGGAGCATCCAGAAAGGACCCCATCCCCTCTCCAGCCAGCATCTGGGTGCCCAGAAGAGAGTTCAGGCAAGGCTTCTCAAACAGTTGTCTGTGAAACCAGGTGGGCTGCAGCTGGGTTGGCGATGACGGGTGTTGTTACCAAGACTCTGACCCCAGCCCTTACCAGCTGTGTGGTGTGGGGCAGTGTGGTACCCAGTGGGCAGCTAGGTATCAGTGCATTATCTGAGACGGGGCTAAGGCCAGCCTCTGAAGTGGTATGGAGATAAATGAGGACAACAAATACCAACTATTCTCATGCTTAGTAGGTCACGTGTGTTTTCTTGCTTACCCATTCTCCATTCCGTCCTGACCTGCGGAGCCTAGTTCCTGCAGAGTCAGAAATCATCTGCACTGATCCACTTTTTATTTAGGAAATCTCTTTACTGTAGTATCGAATAGTGTAATATACACCCACATATTCGGCACCTAAATTTAACATTTGTTACATATTTGCTTCATCTATTTCCTTGGGGAAATATTTTAAAGTAAATTACAGATATCATTATATTTTACTACTAAATACTTATGTGTATATCTCTAAAAATGTAAGGACATTTCCCTATACAATCACAAAACCATTATCATGCCTAGCAGAATAATTATAATTTCTTAATATAATCTAACAGTCCATATTGAAAATTTCCTTTTGGTCTATAAAGTATCTCTTACAGCTGATTGGTTCAATCAAGATTTAAACAAAAACAATATATTGCTATTGGTTGTTATTTCTCATAAGTCTCTTTTTTCTTTTTCTTTTTTTGACAGAGACAGAGTCAGAGAGATGGACAGATAGGGACAGACAGACAGGAAGGAAAGAGATGAAGAAGCATCAGTTCTTTATTGTGACATCTTAGTTGTTTGTTGATTGCTTGTGCATTGATTGCTTTTTCATATGTTCCTTGACTGGGGGGGCTACAGCAGAGTGAGTGACTTCTTGCTCAAACCAGCGACCTTGAGCTCAAGCCAGTGACCTTGGGCTTCAAGCTAGCGACCTTTGGGCTTAAGCCAGTGACCCTGTGCTCAAGCTGGTGAGCCCATGCTCAAGTCAGATGAGCCTGCGCTCAAGCCAGATGAGCCTGCGCTCAAGCTGATGACCTTGGGGTTTTGAACCTGGGTCCTCCACATCCCAGCCCGATGCTCTGTCCACTGCACCACCGCCTGGTCAGGCTCATAAGTTTCTTCTTACTTAGATTAGGGCTTGCTAGTCATTCATGTGTGCGTATGATTTATTTACCTGGAGTTCTTGCTAACATGTGGATTCTGATTCAGAAGGCTGGAGAGGGGTCTGAGATTCTGCATTTTTAGCAAACTCTTATGGGATGCAGCTGGTGGTGGTCCATGGCCTATGCTTTGAGTAGCAAGGGTCTAGAACATCCCCCTATTTCTTTCCTATGACACAGCCTTATTGGACAGCATGGGCCAGCTGCTCTGTAAAATGTTTCCTCTGCTGGATCTACCTAGTTGCTTCCTCAGGGTGTTACTTAACATGTAAATTGTAAGTTAGGTCTGGAGGTGGGTGTGATCCAGATGAGACATTTGTGGCAAGAATACCTCATTGAGGGGCTGTGTGCTTCCCATTGCATCAAATCAGACACTACATAAAAGCATTGTTTATTGTGATTCATGATTGGGCCTCAAAAGTATTAGATGTGAGGTGCACATTTGGGGGATTCATTAACTGTATCAGATTCTCAAAGAGTTGCTAGAGGTTTTCACTCACAAAAGACACCCAGGAGTGCTTCTTGAGCCCTTGAAGGATATCAGAGCTGTCCCTGATTCATCCATCTGTCCCCATGTCCTCACCCACAGAAGTGCTGTTGCAAGATGAGCACTGTAAAGCCAGTAGCCGAGGCCACTATCACAGCAGCCTGACCCACGCAGGTTCACGTTAGATTCGAACAGTCGGTAATGAAACACAGGAGCCAAAAACTGGTGAGCCATCAGCTTTAATTCTAGCTTGCACCCGGCGGGCAAGCAAAAACACACACTGGGCTCCAAAACCCTCACATTCAGTGCTCACAAAGC
Source organism: Rhynchonycteris naso (assembly GCA_037038555.1). Lineage (NCBI taxonomy): Eukaryota > Metazoa > Chordata > Mammalia > Chiroptera > Emballonuridae > Rhynchonycteris > Rhynchonycteris naso. Next base: position 82,692,999 of record CM073001.1, on the reverse strand, counting down.
TACTGACTTATCCGAGTTTCCTAGAATCAAAGCTTTCCAGCTCACCAGACTTATTCACCTCTGTTTCCCATCTCCTCCTGCACAAACTCTTAACAAACTGGCTTCTTCCTCAGCACTCTGCCATCTCGGCTGCTTCTCTCCTCCACGTGGCCTTAATCTGCTCTCCTCTCTAATACTAACCTCAGGAACTCAGGAACCAAGAGAGAGAAAGATCAAGCTACTGCTCTCTCCCATTTTATAGCATAGACTCCAAACCTTTAATCCAATTATACATAAAGAAAGTCTCTGATACAAAGCCACCCATCTGAGGCATAATGGGATTCCTCAGGAGAGCGTACCACCCTACATTATCCAATCAGTCAAGGGTGTGGGGAAGAGCTTACTCTTAAAGCCAAGCCTTAGGCCATAACGACCTGGCCTGCTTACATTACAGCCTTTCCCCCACACCCATCCCAAGCACAAGGGCAAATAATATTACCTGGGTGACGGGCTTCCATGTGGGCAGCACCATCTTTAACAAAGTGAGCATATTATATTTTACCTGCCCAACAATCCACCCCTATGCTCACTTTACTACCCACAATCTACACTACCGGCATCCCTGTACAAGGAAATTAAGTACATTACACAAATTACAGCAATAGCCCAAATCATACAGTTTCAACAATTACAAAGATACATTTCACCAGTCTCTGAGCACTTTGCCAAAAGCACAAAATGTCCTCGGCCTTTTCTCTAGCCATGGGAAAAGCTTCCCGGAGCAGGAGGGCCTCCAGCAAAGCCACCCCACCCCCATCAGGGTATTTCACATTGTCCAAAAACCATAAGTCCATTCAACAAAGGAGCCAGTGCTCACTCGGGTCGTAGTCCAGGAAATCAGTCCACACACATGGGGTATTAGCCTCCCCCCTCATCTCTCCAATCCTGGCAGCTCGTACACTGTCCCAAAAAGGAGCACATGGCCATGGCAGTCAGAATTTCCATCTCTGCTCTGGGGAGCATGATGGCATCCACCTCTATGTCCCAAAATCGCAGACCTACCAGCGTTGTAGTAGAAGCTCCTTGCTGGTGGGCTCTCACCTTCTGGAGACAGCAGATTGCAACTTCAGCTTGATTCTCATCATCCTCCAAAGAGGAACTGAAAACATCAGCTCCTGCTGCTGGGCTCGAGCCCTCTGCTGCCGCTGCTTTCTGCTCCATGGGTCTTACAGCCCCTGCCTCAGCCTCAGCCCCAGCCTTGGCTTCAGCCCTGGCCTCAGCCCCGGTCCTGGCCTCATGCCGCTGCTGGCTCTCCACAACATCCAGGGCAATCTCCAACTCACGAACCTGTGATTCCTTCTCCAGTGTCTGCTCCATTTCCAGGTGAATCTCGCAAACCTGGTCAGCGTCCTCCAGCGCTTCCTTCAGCTCCAGGGTCAGCATCTGTTTCTCCCACGTTTCCTCCAGCTCCTTCAACTGCTCGGTTTGCCGGTCCTGGGAAGCCTCCTCCATAGAGCTCTTGGTTTCCTCACGCATGGCTGTAAAAGTCAGCCATCCAACAGTCCCCCAAAAAACAGCTATGGGAAACCAAAACAGCAACCACTCCTCTACTCCACCACTCAAAGGTGGTGGTGGCTCCATGCCGAACTGTATCGAATCCTGCCACAGACTACGCCAAATGTAAAGCCAGTAGCCGAGGCCACTATCACAGCAGCCTGACCCACGCAGGTTCACGTTAGATTCGAACAGTCGGTAATGAAACACAGGAGCCAAAAACTGGTGAGCCATCAGCTTTAATTCTAGCTTGCACCCGGCGGGCAAGCAAAAACACACACTGGGCTCCAAAACCCTCACATTCAGTGCTCACAAAGCTACTGACTTATCCGAGTTTCCTAGAATCAAAGCTTTCCAGCTCACCAGACTTATTCACCTCTGTTTCCCATCTCCTCCTGCACAAACTCTTAACAAACTGGCTTCTTCCTCAGCACTCTGCCATCTCGGCTGCTTCTCTCCTCCACGTGGCCTTAATCTGCTCTCCTCTCTAATACTAACCTCAGGAACTCAGGAACCAAGAGAGAGAAAGATCAAGCTACTGCTCTCTCCCATTTTATAGCATAGACTCCAAACCTTTAATCCAATTATACATAAAGAAAGTCTCTGATACAAAGCCACCCATCTGAGGCATAATGGGATTCCTCAGGAGAGCGTACCACCCTACATTATCCAATCAGTCAAGGGTGTGGGGAAGAGCTTACTCTTAAAGCCAAGCCTTAGGCCATAACGACCTGGCCTGCTTACATTACAGCCTTTCCCCCACACCCATCCCAAGCACAAGGGCAAATAATATTACCTGGGTGACGGGCTTCCATGTGGGCAGCACCATCTTTAACAAAGTGAGCATATTATATTTTACCTGCCCAACAAGCACTATTGCCCTTGGCTGCTGATGTGTGTCCCGGGAATCACGTTTACACCTATGGACTGAGCCCCAGGAACTTGGTCAGGCTCTACTGTCTGTTTCCAGGGCCCATCTGCAGGAGCCCTGGATGGGTGTGGTCCATACCAGATGCCAGGGTAGAAGGGTCAAAGACATGGAGCTGTGCAGAGTAAAGTGAGGCTTTTAACAGAGAAATGGGCCTGGACCAGGAGCAAGGGTGGGTGGGAAGTGGAGTCAGAGCCCGTTGGAGAGAGTGACTTAGGAGTGAGCTGCCAAACCATACCCTGTGTTCTGAAGCCCATTTTGGGGATGTGAGGACAACTGTGATGGCTTAAGAGGCTTCTTCAGGTACAGAATGACCTAAGATTCTAGTACATGTTCACTCTGAATCAGAATAGCTGTCATCCAAAGGCTGTGAACAGCTACTCTCTTTAATAACGCTGAGGTCTTAAGAAGGGTGAAGAGCCTCATTGGAGAAGGGGAGTTTGGGATTGGTTATCAGTGATGATTTTCTGCCCCTGGAACCAGTGATGATGATGGTTCGGGCAAACACTGTACAGAGGCCAGGCGAGGCAAGGAGCTGATGTACTGGCTCAGTGGTTCTTAACCTGGGTTCTATCGAACCCTAGGGGTTCGATGAGTTGGTCTCAGGGGTTTGGAGAAGCCTCTGCCACAGAGGCCAGAATAAAGTAATACCGTAATTTGTTGTGAGTTCACGCACTTTGTTGGTTTTGTTCTTTGAGCAAGGTGATGTTCATGCACGGCTCATTTTGTGTACCAGTGAAAAAACATAAACCTATGTCTGGAATTTGGAAAAAAAAATCATATTTTATTTATCACTAAAGAAGGGTTCGGTGAATGCGCATATGAAACTGGTGGGTTCTGTACATCAAAAAAGGTTAAGAACCACTGTACTGGCTCCTTCCTTCTGAGGCTTCTGGGTCCTCACTGTCTCTTTCCTTGGAGAAGCTGGTTGACAGGTTGGAATGTACTATGTGTTTGAGGGTCCCTCTGCTGGGCTGGTGGACACCTGGAGAAATGGTTCTAAATCTGGGTGAGATCTGTTCCTGCTTCCCTCTTTAAAGAGTCAGCAAAGCTGGAGAGGGAAGCACACGTGTGCAGGCTCAGGGGAGAGATAATGCTGTATAATTCCTATCTTCCTTGATGCTCTGGCTTAGCCACTATTAGCCCAACAGGAAGGAAAATGAGCAGAAATGGAGGGTGTCAGTGGCTGAGATAGAGATGGGGCTGATCGACTCTGGGTTTTTCTTTAATGCATCCTGAAGCAGAAAGCCAAAGAGATGGCCTGAGCCAGGGTTGGCCCCAGCCTCAGCAGCTGAGCCAGCTTGGGGCATCATAGGTCTGTGTACTCAGAGCTTATCTGGGACCTGTGGCTTGGTCATGGTGAGCTGGCCCAGTTGTCTTTGTTTTGTTTCTGTGGGGGTTTATTTTACTTTTCAGACAAGGGTTTATTCCCTTTGCCTTCCTTGGTGGGCAGGAGGGCTCTGCAGGGCCTGGCCACATTTCAGCTCTATGGCACTGCCTGGCAGACTAAGGGAATGGGAAGCCGTGTTCCCTGCTCTCACGTGATGGCTCAGTCTCCACAGCTCCTCCATGACCCCCCAGCTGGTAAATGGAGGAGGTGATATTTGAACTCACTCTTCCTGCTTCCAAAGTTCCTGTTCTTCCTGCTGCTCCTTGACACTGTAGTTCTGTTTCTTCCCATTTTTTCCTTCTGTCTCCTTGGCCCCATCGGGACTCTAAGCCTGTTTTCCAGGTGGGAGTCAGGGATTACTGTCTCCACTTGGGGCAGAGCCAAAATGGATGCTTTGCTTGGAGTCCCAGGGCCTCGGAGGCTCTGCCTTCCTACTGCAAAGGGACTGCAGTTTCTTAAATGTTTGGTGGCCCTGCTGGGACCTTGCAGAGGCTGGTCTGTGTGACTCCGAAAGTGGGGCCAGGCCAGAGGGGGCAGCCTCCAGGGAACTTCATATAAGGAAAGGCTGGTTCCATGCACACTGGCCCAGTCTCCTGTTTCTGTCACCTAGGGATCAAATTACCAAAACCTGCATGGCTTCAAACAACAGAAATATGTTCTTCTCCAAGTTTTGGGGACTACAGGTTTGAAATCAAGATGTCAGCCAAGTCCTGCTCCCTCTGAAGCTCGAGGGAGGATCCTTCTTTGCCTCTTCTTAGCTTCTAGGGGGTCCCGGCAGTCCTCTGCTGCCCAGGTGTGTAGATGCAGCCTTCCTGTCTGCTCAGTCTCCAGCAAGGCCTCATGCCTTTGTGTGTCCTCTCATCTTTTTATAAGGACACCAGGCCTTGCAAGTATTTGGGGACTACCCTAATCCAGTATGACCTCATCTTAACTAATTACTTCTGCAAACACACTATTTCCAAAAAACAGGTCACATTTAGAAGTTCTAGGGGATGTGACTTTGAAGAGCTCAGGCAGAGGTGGGTGAGTGGTGCCAGCATTTTTGTGTCCTCAAGAACATGTCCAGACAGTGGGTCTGACCAATTTTTTATTTGGGGTAGCCATTGATGCTATGAGAATGTCTCTTTGGGGCAGGGAATGTGGTTAGTGGCCTCTGAGTGTCTGTGGGCCTTGGGGGAGGGTGGAGGCAGGAAGGGACAAGCCCTGTCTATTGTGCTGGCTTTCTGCTGAGCCCTTACAATCCACATTAACAAAGTGTCATTGAATTCTTATTGCTCATGTGGAAAGCCAGGCCCTACCCTGCAGAGCCCCTGTGAGACAGATAGAGTGAGGTTGGAGGTCAAAGGCACGAGCTTTGGACCAACAGACTTGTGTCCATGTTCTGGCTATGTGTGGCTTTACCTCCCTGAACTCATCAAAGCATCTGTAAACTGGGGGTGATGGAAGTTCTCCCCTTCAGGGATGGGTGAGGATGGAATGGGATAAAGCATGGAAACTACCCCATGGTGCTTCCTAGATGCAAGCCACCTTTCCTTTCTAGCCAATCCATTAGCTTCTAGAAGGCAAAAATGCTGTTCCCTTTTTTACTGTGTAGTTTTCTACATGCCTCTGAGGGTCTGGCATAAAATTGGAGGCCAATGATATATGTGAGATGAGCAACCCTTTAATGTGTTCATTCTGTACCTGGTTGGAGTTCAGTACTGGGCTTCCAAAGGCCACTGCACAGACTCATTGCTGTGAAGGTGCCCTCAGGCAAGGGGGTTCCATCTGTACGGGGGTGAGGGGGAGTTTCTTCCTGGAGCATGTGAAGCCCATGGATGAGTCCTGAGAGATTGGGAGTTTTCCAGGAGGTAGAAGGTGGTTCAGGCATCCCAGAAACAGGGCAGAGGTCTGTGGCTCTCACAGAGCCCGGGCAGGCCAGGTCTGGGTGGGCCCTGGGGCCTGATCAAGAATGGCCAGGGGTTGCCATGACTCCTCAGCACAAGCACATGGTTTTTGGGTCTCGAAGGTGAACGTCAGATGAGGTTGACTACATAGCCAAACAGATCCCTTTGCTCAAGTTTTTATGTAAAACACAAAAATACTGTCACATTGGAATGGAAATAACAGCACTAAACCCCCTGTTTCTATTTCATTTTCTGTATTCCCTTACAGTTCTTGTCCATAGACATATTTTTAATCACAACACAACTACAGTTTTGGTTACAGTGTTGTTTATTACACTGTAAACATTTTTCACTGTAATTAGAGAGTTTTCATAATTATCATTTCAATGGCTGCATAAATTGGCCATTAAGTTGATGATCTTTCTTTTCTTTCTATAATTTTCTTTTTTCCCCTACAGCTTTACTGAGGAGTAATTAACATTTATCATGGTATAAGTTCAAGGTATACTAAGTTGATGTTCTTTAATGTATTTAAACATCTTTTTTTTTGTTAGAGGTTTGAATTGTTTTCTTACTCTGGATATTTTAAATCATGTAATGTTGACCATCTTGAAGTAGTTCTTTCCTTCTGAAGAATTATTTTTTCACGGTAAGTGCCATGACTATGGGCCAAAGACTATGGGTATTTTTGTGGAACTTGCAATGGTAACGCCAAACTGTTTTCAAAAGGGAGCCTTCCTCTCATCAGTTGTGTGAGCTCAGTTTTATTCTAACTCAACAAGCACTTGGCATGGCAATTACAAACCTTTGTTTTTCTTTGTTGCTATTTTGATAGATGAAATGACTTCGCATGTGATTACCAGACAGACATAATCTTTCTGTGTGTTTGCTTAGGATAAATCTTCATGCCTGAGTTTCCTGTTCTGTTCATTCACCTGTTGGCATCTGAAAGTTTCTCATAAGGATTTGTGAGAATTCTTTATATTACAGTTATCAACACGCTGCCAGACACATTGAGGCACATGTTTTTTCCCAGTCTGCTTTTATTTTAGTTATCTTGTTTCTTTTCTACAAAGCTTTTGTGCTTTTATATTGTTGAGTCTGTTATCTTTTCATTTGTACTTTCTTTTATCAGTATGAAACTTAAAAAGTTATCACTCTCTCTCCAAACCACAGATAAAGTTCTTCTGCTATATATATTTTTTTCATTTGACTTTTCTATTTGATTATTTAATCTCTAGAGATTATTTTTGTTGGATGAGTTAAAGTGAGTTTCTGAATTAATTACTTTTCCTCAAAACTATCAGTCATCACAGCACAATTTATTCATCAAGAATTCCCTTCACATTATTTGGTGAGGGCAACCTCATAATACATTAAATACTCATTTGCAATTAGGTCTATTTATGGATTTAAAAAATTCAGATTCATATTTCTAACTTTGTGCCAGTCCGATAGTACTACACACACACACACACACACACACACACACACACACACACACACACACACACATATGTATATGCCAATCCGATAGTACTTTTTTAAATTAATTTTTAATTTTAATGCGGTGACACTGATAAATCAGGGTACATATGTTCAGAGAAAACCTCTGCAGGTTATTTTGACATTTGATTATAATGCATACCCATCACCCAAAGTCAAATTGTCTTCCATCACCTTTTATCTGGTTTTATTTGTGTCCCTCCCCTCCCCCTCACCCCTTCCTCTCCTCCCTCTTACACCCCCCAACCCCCAGATAGCCAGCACACTCTTGTCCATGTCTCTGAGTCTCATTTTTATGTCTTATGTATATATGGAATCATTTATTCTTAGTTTTTTCTGATTTACTTATTTCACTCAGAATAATGTTATCAAGGTTCATCCATGTTGTTCTAAATGCTCCGATGTCATCACTTCTTATGGCTGAGTAGTATTCCATAGTATATATGTACCAAAGCTTTTTAATCCACTCATCCACTGAAGGACACTTGGGATGTTTCCAGATCTTTGCTATTGTGAACAATGCTGCCACGAACATGGGGGCGCATCTCTTCTTTTCGAACAGTGCTATGGTGTTCTTAGGGTATATTCCTAAAAGTGGGATAGCTGGGTCAAAAGGAAGTTTAATTTTTAATTTTCTGAGAAATCTCCATACTGTTTTCCACAGTGGCTGCACCAGTCTGCATTCCCACCAGCAGTGCAGGAGGATTCCCTTTTCTGCACATCCTCAACAGCATCTAATCTGTGTTCTTTTGTTGATGAGTGCCATTCTGACTGGTGTGAGGTGCTATTTCATTGTGGTTTTAATTTGCATTTCTCTAGTGATTAGTGATGTTGAGCATTTTTTCATATGCCTATTGACCATCTGCGTGTCCTCTTTGGAGAAGTGTCTATTCATTTCTTTTGCTCATTTTTTGATTGGATTGTTTGTCTTCCTGGTGTTGAGTTTTTACAAGTTCTTTATAAATTTTAGTTATTAACCCCTTATCAAACGTATTTTCAAATATGTTCTCCCATTGTGTAGTTTGTCTTTTTATTCTGTTCTTATTGTCTTTAGCTGTGCAAAAGCTTTTTAGTTTGATATAGTCCCATTTGTTTATCCTGTCTTTTATTTCACTTGCCCGTGGAGATAAATCGGCAAATATATTGCTGAGAGAGATGTCGGAGAGCTTACTGCCTATGTTTTCTTCTAATATGCTTATGGTTTCACGGCTTACATTTAAGTCTTTTATCTATTTTGAGTTTGTTTTTGTGAATGGTGTAAGTTGATGGTCTAGGTTCATTTTTTTGCAAATAGATATCCAATTTTCCCAACACCATTTGTTAAAGAGCTGTCTTTACTCCATTGTATGCTCTTACCTCCTTTGTCAAATATCAGTTGTCCATAAAGGTGTGGGTTTATTTCTGGGTTCTCTGTTCTGTTCCATTGACCTATATGCCTGCTCTTATGCCATTACCAGGCTGTCTTGAGTACAATGGCCTTGTAGTAAAACTTGATATCAGGAAGAATGATACCTCCCACTTTATTCTTCTTTTTCAATATTGCTGAAGCTATTCGTGTTCTTTTTTGGTTCCATATGAATTTCTGGAAAATGTGTTCTATATCTTTGAAGTATGTCATTGGTATTTTAATTGGTATTGCATTGAATTTATAAATTGCTTTGGGTAATATTGACATTTTATTTATTTCTTTATTTTCTTTTATTAATTTTAATGGGGTGACATTAATAAATCAGGGTACATATGTTCAAAGAAAACATCTCCAGGTTATCTTATCATTCAATTATGTTGCATACCCATCACCCAAAGTTAAATTGTCCTCTGTCACCTTCTATCTGGTGTTCTTTGTGCCCCTCCCCTTCCCCCTCTTCCACCCTCTCCTCCCTCCCCCACCCTGTAACCACCATACTCTTGTCCATGTCTCATAGTCTCACTTTTATGTCCCACCTATGTATGAAATCATGCTGTTCTCAGTTTTTTTCTGTTTTACTTATTTCACTCCGTATAATGTTATCAAGGTACATCCATTTTGTTGTAAATGATCCGATGTCATCATTTCTTATGGCTGAGTAGTATTCCATAGTATATATGTACCAAAGCTTTTTAATCCACTCGTCCTCTGACGGACACTTGGGCTGTTTCCAGATTTTCGCTATTGAGAACAATGCTGCCACGAACATGGGGGCGCATTTCTTCTTTTCAAACAGTGCTATAGTGTTCTTAGGGTATATTCCTAAAAGTGGAATAGCTGGGTCATAAGGTAGTTCAATTTTTAATTTTTTGAGGAATTTTCGTACTGTTTTCCACAGTGGCTGCACCAGTCTGCATTCCCACCAGCAGTGCAGGAGGGTTCCCTTTTCTCCACATCCTCGCCAGCACTTGTTCTGTGTTGTTTTGCTGATGAGCGCCATTCTGACTGGTGTGAGGTGATATACATGCCTATGTCTTTTGATTGGATCATTTAATCCATTTACATTTAAGGTTATTATTGATATGTAGTTGTTCATTGCCATTTTATTCTTTAAAGCTGTATTCTTCTTTTGCTATATTCTTTTCTCCCTTTGAACTGTTCACTACAGGCCCCTTAGTATCTCTTGCAGAATTGGTTTGGTTTAATGTATTTCTTGAGGCTTTTTTTTGTCTGGGAAGCTCTTTATTTCTCCTTCAATTTTAAACGTTAGTCTTGCTGGATAGAGTAGTCTTGGTTGTAGGTTCTTGTTCTGCATTACTTTCAATATATCTTGCCATTCCCTTCTGGCCTCAAGTGTTTCTGTTGAGAAGTTGGATGTCATCCTTAGGGGGGTTCCTTTGTAGGTGATAGCCTTTTTTTCTCTAGCAGCTTTTAAAATTTTCTCTTTATCCCTTAGCTTTGGTATTTTAACTATGATGTGTCTTGTTGTAGATTTCTTTGGGTTTCTCTTTAATGGAGTTCTGTGTACTTCTTGAACGTGTGAAATATTTTCCAGCCTTAATTTAGGGAAGTTTTCTGCTATGATTTGATTGAACAAAGTTTCTATATTTTGATCTCTCTCCTCTTCTTCAGGAACCCGTAGGATGCGGATGTTATTTCTCTTCATGTTGTCACAAAGCTCCCTTAGAATTTCCTTACATTTTTTGAGTCTCTTTTCTTTTTTCTGCTCTGCTTCTGTGCCTTTGTTTATTGTGTTCTCTAACTCGCTGATTCGACCCTCAGCCTCATCCATCCTGTTTTTAATTCCTTCCATTGTGTTCTTCAGTTCTGATACTGTATTTTTCATTTCTGTCTGATTTTTTTTTATTATTTCAATTTTTTTTTTATACTTGTTATCTCTTTATTTAGGTGTTCGTAATGACTATCGATTGTTGCTCTAATTTCTTTGAACATCCTAACTATCATTATTTTAAATTCTGCATCTGGTAATTTGGTTATATCTGGTTCATTCATTTCCTTCTCTGGGGATTTCTATTGATTCATTTGGGTTGCATTTCTCTGCCTGCTCATTTTGTCTGTGTATAAGAAGGTTGTGGCCACTGGAGTCCAATGGGTGTTGCCTATGTGTTCTCTAGGTGTGGTCTGTCTGCAGGTCCGCCACCCCCTCTGCCACTGCCTAGGGCAGTTGGGTATAAGCTTTGCCAGTGCCGGCCCACTGCAGCTGTTGCTGTGATTTCCGCCTCTCCTTCGCGGGAGGGGCTTCATTCTGGTGCCCGGCTCTATGAACCTCAGCCTGCCTGGGTCTTCGCCTCGCCCCCACAGGTTGGGTTGCACACTGCACTCAAGCCACAAGCCTCAGCACCAAGTGTAGAGGTGAGCACCTTTGCTCAACTGCGGACCCAGCCTGTTCCCAGGCTTCCACTCAGCCCCTGCGGTCAGAGCCACAGTTTCTCGGGTTGGACGGGGCTGCTTACGTGCACTCAGCTGTAAGCCTCCACCCATCCAGAGCTTTAGCCCCGCCCCCGAGGCCCGGGCCTGCCTCCGCAGGATAGCACACCATGGTTTATCGGGCAGGCGGGGCTGCTGGTGTGCGCTCAGCTGCGAGCCTCCACCTGTCTTTGGTCTTAGCCCCGCCCCTGCGTTCAGGACTGGCTTGCTCCGGGTCCAGGGTCACAGAGCAGATCTCTGCCCGGTCCTGGCCTCCCACTTTTCCCCCACAGGTGGGGCTGCAGGCGAGTCTGCAGCTGCAGACCGCTTTTGCGCCTCCCCTCCATCCCTGTTGGGCTAGACCGAGCTCACACTGGCTGGGCCTCTTTCCCCGCCAACAGAACTGCGTTTCAGCATCCCGCTGCCACCGTCCCTCCAGCAAGCCCTCAGCAGTGTGGGTCGGTGCACTGTAGCTCAGACTCTAATACTCCATACTGTAGTCCTGGAAGCTCCCTCCGTCTAAGCAGCTCTGCTCTAAGTGCCGCAGGAAAGCTTGTTTGGCTGGTGTCCTGCTTCCCTTTGCTTGTTCCAGGGGAAATATTCACTTCAGATTTGGGGAGTGACTCAGCCCAGGGGTTAGTGTGGCTGTCCCTCAGAGTGTTTCTCCCTGTGCCTTCCAGTCCACACTCTCTTCCTGCTGCTCTGGTCCTCTTCTCTGTCCCGTCCCCTGGAGCCCCGGATGAGTGGTTGTGAGAGAGGTTTTCTGCGCTGTCCCTTTAAGAAGAATCTTGGGTTTGAGAAAAATGTCTCTTTTTCACAAACAGTATCCTCACTTGTTTCACAGCTCAATACTGTCCAAACGCCTCCTCTAGGCTCTGGGGCTGCAGGCTGTTCCTGGGACCCCTGTCCCTCGCTCTCCGCCAAACTCTCCTCCCGCCACATGGGTCTCTCCGGGCTGCTGTTCGCTTCGGGGAGCTTTGCAGCCTTCTTCGCATTTTTGCTTTTCCTACCAGTCTCAATGTGGCTTCTTCAGTGTTCCTTGGTTGAAGAGTCCACTTAGTTTAGTTCAAAGTTGGTTTATCCAGATAATGGTTGTTAAAATTAAGTTATAATCCACTTTGGTTCTGGGAGCTGGAAGTTGGTACATCTGCCTACTTCATTGCCATCTTGTCGTCTCTTTCAGTTTATTATTTAAAGCTGTATTCCTCTTTTGCTATATTCTTTTCCCCCTTTGATCTGTTTACAACAGGCCCCTTAGCATCTCTTGCAGGATTGGTTTCGTTTTAATGAATTCCTTGAGTTTTTTTTGTCTGGGAAACTTTTTATTTCTACTTCAATTTTAAATGTTAGCCTTGCTATATAAAGTAGTCTTGGTTGTAGGTTCTTGTTCTGCATTTTTTTGAATATGTCTTGCCATTCCCTTCTGGCCTCAAGTGTTTCTGTTGAGAAGTCGGATGTCATCCTTATGGGGGCTCCTTTGTTGGTGATAGCCTTTTTTTCTCTAGCAGCTTTTAATATTTTCTCTTTATCACTTAGTCTTGCTATTTTAATTATGATGTGTCTTGGTGTAGATTTCTTTGAGTTTCTCTTTAATGGAGTTCTCTGTGCTTTTTGAATATGTGAGTTGTTATCCAGCTTTAATTTAGGGAATGATTTTCAGCTATGATTTGGTTGAAAAAAGTTTCTATTTCTTGTTTTTTCTTTTCTTCTTCAGGAACCCCTATGATGCAGATGTTATTTTTCTTCATATTGTCACAGAGTTCCCTTAGAGTTTCCTCAGTCTTTTTGAGTCTCTTTTCTTTTTTCTGCTCTGTTTCTGTGCCTTGGTTTATTTTGTCCTCTAACTCACTGATTCGATACTCAGCTTCATCCATCCTGCTTTTAATTCTTCCATTGTATTCTTCAATTCTGATATTGTATTTGTCATTTTTGTCTGATTATTTTTTATTATTTCAATTTTCTTTTTTATATTTGCTATCTCTTTATTTAGGTGTTGATAATGACTATCCATTTTTGCTCTAATCTCTTTGAACATCCTAACTCTCATTATTATAGACTGTGCATATGGTAATTTGGTTATATCTGATTCATTCAGTTCCTTCTCTGGGCATTTTTCTTGATTTATTTGGGTTGCATTTCTCTGCCTGCCAATTTTGTCTGTGTCTAAGAAGGGTGTGGCTTCTGGAGTCCAATGGGTTTTGCCTTTGTGTTCCCTAGGTGTGGTCTGTCTGCAGGCCCACTACCCCCCTCCCACTGCCTAGGGCGGTTGGGTATGGGCCTTGCCAGTGCTGCCCCACTGTGGCTGTTGCTGCGGTTTCCGCCTGTCCTCTACAGGAGGGGATGTGTTCTTGTACCCGGCTCTACAATCCTCAACCTGTTTGGGCCTTCGCCTAGCACCCACAGGTGGGGTTGCGTATCACACTTAAGCTACAAGCCTTGACACCAAGGGCAGTGGTGAGCACCTTTGCTCAGCTGCGATCCCTGCCTGTTCCCGGGTTTCCACCCAGCCCCCACGGTCAGATCTGGCTGGCGCAGGGCTGTAAAGCTAAGCTCCTTGGGTTTGGCGGGGCTGTTGGTGCGTACTCAGCTGCTAGTCTCCGCCTGTCCCAGGCTTTCGCCCTGCCCCTGCGATCAGGGTCGGCTCTCGCAGGGTCGCAAACCTTGGAGTCCAGTTGAATCTGTGCTCCAGCATGTCCCTATTCAGCAGCAGATCTCTGCCCCTTCCAGGCTCCCGCTTTTCCCCTGCAGGTTGGGCTGCAGGCAGGCCCGCAACTGCGGACCACTTTCGTGCATCCCCTCCGCCCCTGCTGGGCTAGACCGAGCTCACACTGGCCAGCTAAGCCTCCGCCCTCGCCAACGGAACTGCGTTTCCGTGTCCGGCCACCACCATCTCTCCAGCAAGCCCTCAGCAGTGTGGGTAGGGCACTGCAGCTCAGACCCTTACACTCCATACTGTAGTCCTGAAAGTTCCCTCCTTCTACGAAGCTCTGTTCTAAGTGCCGTGGGAGGGCTTGTTTGGTTGGTCTCCTGCCTCCCTTTGTTGGTATTGCTAGTTCCAGGGGAAATATTTGTTTCCGATTTGGGAAGTGACTCAGCCCAGGGTTTAGGGTGGCTGTCCCTCAGAGTGTTTCTCCCTGTGCCTTCCAGACTATACTCTCTTTCCACTGGTCTGGTCCTCTCCTCTTTCCCAGTTTCCCGGAGCTCCGGGTGAGTGTTTGTGAGAAAGGATTTCTGTGCTGTCCCTTTAAGAAGAATCCTGGTTCTGAGAAAATTGTCTCTTTCTCACAAACGGTATCCTAATTTGTTTCACAGCTCAATCCTGTTTATACGCATCTTCTAGGCTCTGGGACTGCAGGCTGGGGCTTTGTTCCTGGGACCCAGGTTTCTCCCTCTCCACTAAATTCTCTTCTCACCACATGAGTCTCTCTAGGTTGCCATTTGGTCCAGGGGGCTGGGCAGCCCTTTCCACGTTTTCGCTTTTCCTACCAGTCTCAATGTGGCTTCTTCAGTGTTCCTTGGTTGAAGAGTCCACTTAGTTTAGTTCAAAGTTGGTTTATCCAGATGATGGTTCTTAATGTTAAATTATAATCCACTTTGGTTCCAGAAGTTGGAAGTTGGTATGTCCGCCTACTCCATCGCCACCTTGCCGTCGAAAATTAATAACTTTTTAAAAAAGATAGTAAGACAGGCACTGCTGTGGAATCAATAGTGAAGAACATTCAGAATCTTGTCTGGACAGTTAGGTGTATCAAATTTCTGCATGTGAGATTTTAAGCACATTGAAGTCCCTCAAACTGCATCGCTAATGCCAAAATGCTCTCCTCATGCCTTAGACTTTGAACATCTTCTCTCTCCAGTGACAGTCCCTTCCCCGGTGATCTGGGCACTGCTCATGTCTTAAAATACCATACACACCGATGACTCCCAAGTGTTGAGATCCAGCTGGCCTCTGTCCTCAATCCCAGGCTTGCTTGTCTACTTGGACGTCCATTTAGAAGGCTAACAGGCTTCTTAGACAAGATTTCCCCAGTGAAACTCGGTTTTCCAATCTAAGTAGGCTCTTTGAGTTTTCTCCATCTGCCCACTCTTCCAGATACCCAATGCCGTGAGGTCCCCCTCACTCTCCTCCTTTCCCCTTGTCCCAGAAGCCCACCCACTCTGCCAGCTCACCTCACTTACTTTCCTTATAGCTGCTGTTCTGGTCCTAGTTGCCACTGTCTCTCACCTGGACTGTTGTCATGGCTACCTACCACTTTAGTCTGTTCGCAACCCAGCAGTTGCAGTGATGAGGATACAAACAACTCACATCATGCCATGCTTCCGATCAAAACCTTGGTGGCTCCCCATTTCACATAGCAGAAGCTGGAGGTGCCCAACCCTGCACAGCCTGGCCTCTTCTCCCTGAGCCAGGTCCTGCCAGGTCCTCGCTTACAGCCTTCGGCCACGGTGCTGCTCCATGCTACCCATAGGACCAGGTGCCTCCTGTGGAGACTCTGCCTAGGAGACTCTTCCCAGAGTGCCAAGCAGGCCCTCCCTCACTCCAAAGGCCTCTGTTCAAGTGTCCCCCACCAGGGTACCCTAGCCTGCTTTCGTACTCCTCTGTGTCCCCAGCTTATGCTCATGAGAGTCCCTCCTAGATTCAGCTCTATCTACAGTAGTGCTCACCAACTAATATACTCTATAATCGACTATGTTGTTTTCTGTCATCTCAACTGGAGAATGAGTTTCAGGATGTCAGAGATCTTTGTGTAGTCAATTGCACCCCGTGCCCGGGGCAGAGTGTGTGCTGATATTGTTTGTGAATGAATGAATGGTACAGGTGTTCCACTCCACCTGTACCCTTGTGTTTCCCAGAAGTCTCCTCCTTTCTCTGTGGCTGGTGACCAGCCTCCTCCGGGAGGTGGGAGCAGTCTCCCTGCTCATAGCGGGGAGGCGCAGGCCGCATCCCCGATGTAAGCTTGATGCGGATGCTGTCTGCTCTCCTCACTCTCCGTGGGGCCACATCCCTGCCCTGAAGCTTGAGCCTGCAGACATCAGCTTGCTTTGTGGAGAACACAGAGAGATTTGCTCCTGAACTGCTCTGGGATTTTTGTTTGAAATGTAATACATAGAATATTAACAATAAAAGAAAAAAAATCTTTAACATGTAACTGGCTCTGTTTGACAAGTCATCAGATCAAAGGTATATTCTTTTATCCCCATCCCAGTTCCCAAGGAGTTTGTGAGCACTGAAAAATTCCATTGGGGCTCTGTGAGCAAGCTAGTGAGCGTGCATCTGGGGGCCTCCGAGATGCCTCTTTAGCTCTGGGGCACGACATGGGGAGAGTGGCCACTGCCTGCATTGGTGTGTGTGAGCCCCAGAAGCCAAGGGGCAATCCTGAAGGGTCCCAGAAGAAAGGGAGAGAGTGACCGCATGTCTATGACAAATGTCCAGGGCTCTAGGAAGTGCCAGGCCTCATGAGCCCTTCACACAACAACCTCTGGACACAGTTCTGGGCTGGAGGTGGTACAAGGCATGAAAGCCAACTGGAGGCCTGGCTGTGTGGCGGGGGTGCTTTGTGGCAGACCTCCGGTGTGTTCAGGCCTATGGGTTTTAGAGAACCCTGTCTATTCTCTTTCCCCAAGTCTCTTTGTTTGCTCCAATTCATCTCTCTCTTTTTTAAATGTTTTTATTTTTCTGAAGTCGGAAGTGGAAAGGCAGAGAGACAGATTCCTGCATACACCCAACTAGGATCCACCTGTCATGCCCACCACAGGGCGACGCTCTGCCCATCTGGGGCATTGCTCCATTGTAACCAGAGCCATTCTAGTGCCTGAGTTGGAGACCATGGAGCCATCCTCAGCACCCAGGCCAACCTTGCTCCACTGGAGTCTTGGCTGTGGGAGGGGAAGAGAGAGGTAGAGAGAAATGAGAGCGGAAAGGGTGGAGAAGCAGATGGGCGCTTCTCCTGTGTGCCCTGCTCAGGAATTGAACTGGGGACTTCCACATGCCGGGCTGATGCTCTACCACTGAGCCATCTGGCCAGGGCCTTGCTCCCATCCGTCTCTTAACAGATACACACACTCACATCCACCTACACACATACACTTAGCACCCACTCACACCCCACACTCACCCATACACATGTACACCCGCATTCATACACACACACTCTCACATACTCACACTGCATTCACAGAAGCACCTTGTGCCCTGAAGAGAGATAGGGGTGGGGTTCAGGCATGACCCTGGCACAGGTGGGTTCCTTCTCAACCCAGAGGCAGCAGATCTCCATTGGCTCTTGAGGCCCAGAGGATGTGCCAGGGCTGACACATCCTGGAGCCCTCAACATGAGCTTACTAACCAGAGAGGTAGAATCTGGCTTCCCTGTATAGTGGCGCTTCCCTGGGGCGTGTGGCTGAGGGGAGACACAGGAATCCATTTTCTTTGTCACTCTGTCACCCTGTGCGTCTTGACAAACTCTTGAAATGGAGCTTGCGGATGAGCAGATGAAGAGCTTCCTACAATGTGGAGTTGTGGATGGGCCACCCCTCTGTAGCTGGGCTGGGAGCCAGAGCTGAATGGAAATGAGTGGGAGTGTGTAAGACCCCCCAGCCTGTGCTGGGGGTAGGCCTCCTTCCTTTGATAGGCCTGCACTCTTTGCTTCCCCTGATCCTGCCAGGGAGGGAGGGACTTCCCTAGCAGTGTGCAGTCCACAGCCTCCCTCTCTGCCCCAGCCTCCAGGGGTGACAACCCCAGACTCCTGGTGGTGACGATAGTGAAATGGAAGAGGAGACTCTGGTCTGGGGTTGAGTCCCTGTTGTGGGGCCACGGCTGGGTGACTGCCTTTGGTTTTGTCTGTCAAATGGGGACGCAAGCCCGCCATCAAGAGCTGTGTGTTGGATGGATGCCCCTGCAGGCATATGCTGTGTTGGTGTGTTGTGCCCTTGGCGTGCGGTGCTAGCATTTATAGAGTGATGCTGTGCTCTGGCTTTGGGGGGGATGAGTTGGAGGCAGTCTTTCTTCCCACAGATTCTATCTGGTGGGGTTATGGACATGGAAACAGAACCCTGCACTGACCCTTGTACCAGCTGAGATGAGTATGGGGGCAGGAGTAAGGCAGACCCTCACTCAGGAGGAAGTGTAAGGAGGGCTTCCTGGAGGAGGATGACCTGTACTGAGGCCTGAAAGGTGGGTGGGAGTCTTGTCCCATGTCCCTGGGCTGAGGCAGGGCTAGTGCTGAGAACAGTGCTTCAGGAAGAGAGGGGGTATGGTCCCTGACTCAGCCTGCCCCTTCCCTGGGACTGACTCTTTCCTGCTTTCCCTGGTCTCCTCAGCTCCCCTTCCTCTAGCTTCTGACGCTGTCTCTGGGCTATGACTTGAGAGACGGCTGGGGCAGTAGAGTCTCAGAGACCTGGGAGTAGAGGCCTGGGTTTTGATCCTCCTCAACCCTGACTTTAAGTGTCGACTGTTGACCTTGAGATTTCTGGACTTTACTTCCCACACTTTCACCACCATCTCCTGTGGCTTATTGGTGGGCCTCATGGACATGACCCAGAGCGGCCACACTCCTTATGGGCTCTGAACTGCTGGGAGCAGAGTGGCTGGGACTCCCGCGATCTTTACAAGCTGTTCTAGTCCTGTGAGTGTTTCAAGGCCTGTACCTTTGCTGTTCCTCCTCATACCTCTCAGGAACTGGGAACTGGACTGCCAGGATCTTGCCATAATCTCTGGAGTGCTTTCTCTCCAGGACTGCTCTCTCTGGCCTGGGCCTCCGGGATGCAGTGTGGCCCGGTGGCAAGTTTTCTCATAGTTGTCTGTGAAATGAAATATGAATGCTTCCCACAGCTGTTCTTTGCCTTACCCCATTATACTACTTCCCAATTCCTGACACATTGTAGCCTTTCACTCTTTGTCATTGCTGTTCTCTGTCTTTTAAGGAACAGCTTGGCTGCCTCCTCATAGGGAGTACACCGGTACTCTCACAGGGTGCGCACTCCCTCTTCTGAGCTCCCAAGAGGGCTGTGCAGTTCCTCTTCAGTTGTATCAGGCATGGAATACTTGGATAATTACTTGTTTATATTTCACTGAGTCCACTGCTTTTTGGAGGCATGGGGGACTGTACTAATCAGGACTATTTTATATTATTTATTTACTTATTTTCGAGAGAGAGAGAGAGACAGACAGACAGACAAACAGACAGAGACAAAGACACAGAGAGAGACAGGAAGGGAGAGAGATGAGAAGCATCAGTTCTTCATTGTGACTCCTTAGTTGTTCATTGATTGCTTTCTCATACATGCCTTGAGCAGGGGGCTCCAGCTGAGCCATTGAACCCTTGCTCAAGCCAACGACCCCACACTCAAGCTGGTGACCTTGGGATTTTGAACCTGGGTCCTCAGTTGTATGGCCAGTAGCCACGGCCACCATCACAGCTGCCTGGCCTGTACAGGTTCCTATTTGATTTGGACAGATGGTAATGAAACAATGGAGCCAAGAACTGGTGGGCCATTACCTTTAATCCTAGCTCACACCCGGCGGGTGAGAAATACACACAGTGGGAAAACACCTCTCTTTCCATTCAGGACTCCCAAAGCCACTGATTCATCCAAGTTTCCTAAAATCAAAGGTTTTTACCTCATCAGCCTTATTCACCTCTTGTTGGTCAACTAAGTTTGTAAATATGATATATATGTTTGCTTGCTTATAGTTTGCATTGGGTGTGGGGGATAGGCTGTAAGCAGGCAGGGTCCTTATAGCCTAAGGCAGAGGTCCCCAAACATTTTACACAGGGGCTAGCCAGTTCACTGTCTCTCAGACTGTTGGAGGGCTGCCACAAACAGTACTCCATATACTGACCACCAGTGAAAGAGGTGCCCCTTCCGGAAGTGCAGTGGAGGTTGGATAAATGAACTCAGGTGGCTGTAATTTGGACCATGGGCTGTAGTTTGGGGACCTCTGGCCTAAGGTTTAGTTTTAAGACTAAGCCTTTCCCACCCTTTTAATACTAAGATCTTCTCAACACTAAGTTTTTCTTCACACCCTTGACTGTTGCATGATGTGGGGTGGTGCACTCTCATGAGGAATCCCATTATGCCTCAGATAAGTGACTTTGTATCAGAGACTTCCTTGTTTGTATATTGGATTAAAGGTTTTGATTTCTACACTATAAAATGGGGCAGAGGAGCCCCTGCTGGAGGAGAGCAGAGAAAGGCCATGTGGAGGAGAGGAGAAGCAGCCAAGATGGTGGAGTGCTGAAGGAGAAGCAAGTTTGTGCAGAGATAAAGAGATGGGGAACATAGGTGAATCAGGCTTGTGAGGTAGAAACCTTTGATTTTAGGAATACTTGGATGAGTCAGTGGCTTTGGGAGCCTTGAATGGAAAGGGAAATTTTTTCTACTGTGTATTTCTTGCCCGCTGGGTGCGAACTAGGATTAAAGATAATGACCTACTAGTTCTTGGTTCCATTGTTCCATTATCGTCTGTCCGAATTAAATGCGAACCTGCATGGGCCACGCAGCTGCGATGGTGGCTGTGGCTACTGGCTTTACAACCTCTGTTCCCCATCTCATTCTCTCTGCACAAACTCTGCATAAACTCTGAATAATCTGGCTTCTCCTTCAGCACTCCACCATCTTGGCTGCCTCTTCTATGCCATGCTAATTTCAGAAACTGAGAGAGAGAGAGAGCCCCTGGGTCTGCCCATTTTATAGTGTAGAAATCCAAATCTTTAAGCCAATATACAAATAAGGAAGTTTCTAATACAAAGCCACTTATCTGAGGCATAAATGGGATTCCTCATAAGAGTGTACCACCCCACATCATACAACAGTCAAGGGTGTGGGGAAGAGCTTAGTGTTGAGAAGATCTTAGTATTAAAAGGGTGGGAAAGGCTTAGTCTTAAAACTAAGCCTTAGGCTATTAGGACCCTGCCTGCTTATAGCCTGTCCTCCACACCCAATGCAAACTATAAGTGAACAAACATATTCATCATATTTGCAAACTTATTTGACCCACATCAGTCAAGGATTCTTGAAGGAAGAGGTACTTTTAGCTTTCTTTTAGGGCTGAGAAGGACTTAGATGTGAGCAGAAGTAAGAATAATTGAGGTTGGGGAGGGAACCAAAAAGGGCAGAAGGAATCAGTGAGGTGAGAGAAAGTGTGTGGAGATTTTGTGCATTGACAAGGGACACCCTGGGGGATATGTGGGGAAAGAGTCATTGCAGCCTGACCTGTGGTGGCGCAGTGGATAAAGCGTCGACCTGGGAACACTGAGGTTGCCGGTTCAAAACCCTGCACTGGTCTGGTCAAGGCACATATGGGAGTTGATGCTTCCAGCTCCTCCCCCCTTTCTCTCTCTCTCTCTCTCTCTCTCTCTATCACTCACTCTCTCATTCTGTGTCTCCTCTCTAAAATGAATAAAATAAAAAGAAATTAAAAAGAAAAAAAGAGTCACTGCAGGAGGTCACAGAAAATAGCATTGTAAAGGTATATGGGGGCCAGGATATGGCCTGGAAAGTTGTTAGAGTCTGGGTAGGTTTCAAAGTGTGGAGGCATGATGAAAGTTTTTGTAAACAAATGAAGAGAGGATAGATGGAAAGGGGAAGAGCTTCTCAGCCCCTGCTACAGAGCATATCACTGTGAGTGAGAGGGGAGGCCTTGCTCCCCTGCCTTCACAAGGATTATCATAATAAATGATCTCCAAGTTAATTGTTAAAAATCTCATGGCAACCAATACTGTTGCTGTTCTGAGTTTACTGGCTACACTGAGGGATTTTGAGTTTGGCCTTGACTTTGTTCCTGAAATGGAGGAGCAAGGGATCACTGATGGAGCAGCATATAGAGGAGGGAAGAAAGGGAGAGGGCGGAGGTGGGAAAGGGAAAGGAGGAGACAGTAGAGAATGAGGAGGAGAAGGAGATAGTCATGGCAGAACTTGTCAGATTTATCCCTAAATCATATTTTTGATGCTATAATGAACATATTGTATTTTTAAAAATTTTAATGTGTTGCTCATTGCTAGTATGTAGATACCTGTAGTACTCCAGTGTTGGTCAAATAAGTTTGTAAGTATGATATATATGTTTGCTCGCTTATAGTTTACATTGGGTGTGGGGGACAGGCTGTAAGCAGGCAGGGTCGTTGTATGGCCAGGAGCCATGTTGGGCAGATAAAATATAATATGCTCACTTTGTTAAAGATGGTGCTGCCCACATGGAAGCCTGTCACCCAGGTGATATTATTTGCCCTTATGCTTGGGATGGGTGTGGGGGAAAGGCTGTAATGTAAGCAGGCCAGGTCGTTATGGCCTAAGGCTTGGTTTTAAGAGTAAATTCTTCTCCACACCCTTGACTGATTGGATGATGTAGGGTGGTGCACTCTCCTGAGGAATCCCATTGTACAGAGACTTCCTTGTTTGTATAATTGGATTAAAGGTTTTGATTCTACGGTATAAAGTAGGAGAGACCAGTAGCTTGATCTCTCTCTTGGTTCCTGAAGTATTAGAAAGGAGAGCAGATTAAGGCCACGTGGAGGAGAGGAGGCAGCCAAGATGGCGGAGTGCTGAGGAAGAAGCCAGTTTGTGTAGAGAGAAGGAGATGGGAAACTGTAAAGCCAGTAGACGGGGCCACTATCACAGCTGCCTGACCCGTGCAGGTTCGCATTGGATTCGAACAGTCGGTAATGAAACACAGGAGCCACGAACTGGTGAGCCATCAGCTTTAATTCTAGCTTACACCCGGCGGGCAAGCAAAAATACACACTGGGCTCCAAAACCCACACATTCAGTGCTCACAAAGCTACTGACTTATCCGAGTTTCCTAGAATCAAAGGTTTCTAGCTCACCAGACTTATTCACTTCTGTTTCCCATCTCCTCCTGCACAAACTCTTAACAAACTGGCTTCTTCCTCAGCACTCTGCCATCTTGGCTACTTCTCCTCCACATGGCCTTAATCTGCTCTCCTCTCTAATACCTCAGGAACCAAGAAAAAAAAGCAAGCTCCCGGACTGCCCCAGTTTATAGCATAGAAAATCCAAACCTTTAATCCAATTATACATAAAGAAAATCTCTGATACAAAGCCACCCATCTGAGGCATAATGAGATTCCTCAAGAGAGTGCACCACCCTACATCATCCAATCAGTCAAGGGTGTGGGGAAGTGCTTACTCTTAAACTAAGCCTTAGGCTATGACGACCCGACCTGCCCACAGCCTGTTCTAGAACACACATTAATATCAATGAACTTCCATGTGGGCAGCGCCATCTTTAACAAAGTGAGCATAATATATTTTATCTGCCCAACAGAAACAGAGGTGAATAAGTCTGGTGAGCTAGAAACCTTTGATTCTAGGAAACTCAGATAAGTCAGTAGCTTTGTGAGCACTGATGTGTGGGTTTTGGAGCCCAGTGTGTGTTTTTGCTTGCTCGTCGGGTGCAAGCTAGAATTAAAGCTGATTGCTCACCAGATTTTGGCTCCGTTGTTCCATTACCGACTGTTCGAATCTAATGCGAACCTGCATTGGCCAGGTGACTGTGATGGTGGCCCTGGCTACAGGCTTCCAAAACCCACTCATTCAGTGCTCACAAAGCTACTGACTTATCCAAGTTTCCTAGCATCAAAGGTTTCTAGCTCACCAGCCTTATTCATCTCTGTTTCCCATCTCCTTCTCTCTACACAAACTCTGCACAAACTGGATTCTTCCTCAGCACTCCACGATCTTGGGTGCTTCTTCTGGCCTCCACATGGCCTTAATCTGCTCACCTCTCTAATGCTAACCTCAGGAACCAACAGAGAGCAAGCTCCCGGTTTGTCCCACTTTATAGTGTAGAAATCCAAACCTTTACTTTAATCCAATCTACAAACAAGAAAGTCTCTGATACAAAGTCACTTATCTGAGGCATAATGGGAGGATTCCTCATGAGAGTGCACCGCCCCACATCATCCAATCAGTCAAGGGTGTGGGGAAAAGCTTACTCTTAAAACTTGCACGTGGGCAGCGCCATCTTTAACAAAGTGAGCACAATATATTTTATCTGCCCAACAGTCGTTTTAGCTTAAGGGTTAGTTTTAAGACTAAGCCTTTTCCACCCTTTTGAGGAATCCCATTTGATTATAGGAAACTCGGATAAGTCAGTAGCTTTGGGAGCCCTGAATGGAAAGGGAAGTGTTTTCCCACTGTGCATATTTCTTGCCTGCCGGGTGCAAGCTAGGATTAAAAAGCTAATGGCCCACCAGTTCTTGGCTCTATTGTTTCATTACTGTCTGTCGGACAGGCCAGGTGGCTGTGATAGTGGCCGTGGCTACTGGCTTTACATCCAGCCCGCTGGGAACTACCAGTGTCACATGGAAGAAACCTACTCAAGACACAAATCTATGTCAAGGGGATGAGGGAGGCCTGCCAAGGGAGGCAAAAAAGACCTCCTGAATTTCCTTCTCCCTTAGCTTTTATTGATCAGAAGCAGAACAGAAGTAACAGGATTACAGGGGAGGGAGACCAGGTGATAAGGGGAAAGAATGACTAATGGCTGGTTTACTGACATAGAGAAAGGGCTAATTTGGGTCAGTGCATTCTTTTGCTAATTAACAAACACAAAGGGAGGGGCAATCTAGAACCCCTAGGTTAATTTTTTAAAACTTTTTCACATGCATTCATTTGTGCCTACAGAAAGGTCACTCACTCACACAGTTTCTTGGTGTTTGCATCCAAGAGACATTCACTCAGGGCTTTTAACTAAAGTTCCCCAGTCAAGTCATAGAGGGTTCAAGATTAGATGGGTGATTCCCTAAAGATACCCACTTGACTTTTGTGTATTAATCTTTTTTTTTTTTTTTTAAGTAAAAGGCAGGGAGGCAGAGAGACTCCTGCATGTGCCCGGACTGGAGATCCACCTGGAATGCCCATTAGGGAGTGGTGCTCTGCCCATCTGGGGCTTGGCTCTGTTCCTCGGCAACCGAGCTATTTTAGCACTGGAAATGAGGCCTCGGTGCTATCCTTAGTGCCCAGGGTCGACTTGCTCAAATGAGCCATGGCTATTGTTGGGCAGATACAATATATTATGCTCACTTTGTTGAAGATGGCGCTGCCCACATGGAAGTTTGTTGGGCAGATAAAATATATTACGCTCACTTTGTTAAAGATGGCACTGCCCACATGGAAGTTCGTTGATATTAATGTGTGTTCTGGAACAGGCTGTGGGCAGACCGGGTCATTGTAGCCTAAGGCTTAGTTTTAAGAGTAAGCTCTTCTCCACACCCTTGACTGATTGGATGATGTAGGGTGGTGCACTCTCCTGAGGAATCCCATTATACAGACACTTCCTTGTTTGTATAATTGGATTAAAGGTTTTGATTCTATGTGTAAAGCCAGTAGTCGCGGCCACTATCACAGCAGCCTGACCCACGCAGGTTCACATTAGATTTGAACAGTTGGTAATGAAACACAGGAGCCAAGAACTGGTGAGCCATCAGCTTTAATTCTAGCTTGCACCCGGCGGGCAAGCAAAAACACACACTGGGCTCCAAAACCCACACATTCAGTGCTCACAAAGCTACTGACTTATCCGAGTTTCCTAGAATCAAAGGTTTCTAGCTCACCAGACTTATTCACCTCTGTTTCCCATCTCCTCCTGCACAAACTCTTAATAAACTGGCTTCTTCCTCAGCACTCTGCCATCTTGGCTACTTCTCCTCCACATGGCCTTAATCTGCTCTCCTCTCCAATACCTCAGGAACCAAGAGAGAGAGATCTAGCTACCGGTCCGCCCACTTTATAGCATAGATAATCCAAACCTTTAATCCAATTATACATACAAGAAATTATCTGATACAAAGCCACCCATCTGAGGCATAATGGGATTCCTCCCTACATCACCACCCTTCATCATCCAATCAGTCAAGGGTGTGGAGATGAGCTGACTCTTAAAACAAAGCCTTAAGCTATAACGACCCGGCCTGCTTACAACTTTTCCTCCACAGCCATCACAAGCATAAGGGCAAATAATATCACCTGGGTGACGGGCTTCCATGTGGGCAGCACCATCTTTAACAAAGTGAGCATATTATATTTTATCTGCCGAAAACTATGGTATAAAGTGGGAGAGACCAGTAGCTTGATCTCTCTCTCTCGGTTCCTGGGTTCCTGAGATTAGTATTAGAGAGGAGAGCAGAGTAAGGCCACGTGAAGGCCAGGAGAAGCAGCTGAGATAGATGGCAGAGTGCTGAGGAAGAAGCCAGTTTGTTAAGAGTTTGTGCAGGAGGATATGGGAAACAGACGTGAATAAGTCTGGTGAGCTAGAAACCTTTGATTCTAGGAAACTCGGATAAGTCAGTAGCTTTGTGAGCACTGAATGTGTGGGTTTTGGAGCCCAGTGTGTGTTTTTGCTTGCCCGCCGGGTGCAAGCTAGAATTAAAGTTGATGGCTCACCAGCTCTTGGCTCCATTGTTTTATTACCAACTGTTCAAATCCAATGAGAACCTGCATGGGTCAGGCTGCTGTGATAGTGGCCTCGACTACTGACTTTACAAAGTTCATTGATATTAATGTGTGTTCTGGGACAGGCTGCGGGCAGGCTGGGTCTTTATAGCCTAAGGCTTAGTTTTAAGAGTAAACTTTTCTCCACACCCTTGACTGATTGGATGATGTAGGGTGGTGCACTCTCCTGAGGAATCCCATTATGCCTCAGATGGGTGGCTTTGTATCAGAGACTTTCTTGTTTGTATAATTGGATTAAAGGTTTTGAGTCTATGCTATAAAGTGGGGTAGACCAGGAGCTTGCACGCTCGGTTCCTGCTATCACCATTGCAGGGGCCTCCCTGATCCCTTGCCCTCCATGGGAAAAGCTGGTTTTCTGCTTTTCCCTTGTCTTCTCTTATGGCTTGCCTGTCTTGGTGAGACACCAATAAACAGAATGGCCTACCATCCTCCGACTCTGCCGTTTCTTCACCGTCAGCCCGAATCCAATGGGAACCTGCATGTGAATGGCCATGATGGCGGCTCATGGCCTTACAGCTATGGGAAGAGAAGAGGGGGGAGGTGCTTCTCCTGTGTTCCCTGACTAGGGAGTCAAACCCAGGACTTCCACATATCGGCCTGATGTTCTACTACTGAGCCAGCCAGCCAGGGCATGTATTAATCTTGCACTTAGCAGCATTGCTAAACTCACTAGTGTTAGAAGCTTTTGGGGGTAGCTTATATTCTATTTTGTGCATAGTGATTATGTTTGTAAAGCCAGTAGTTGTGGCCGTTATCACAGCTGCCTGGTTCATGCAGGTTCGCAATTGATTCGAACAGTTGGTAATGAAACAACGGAGCCAAAAGCTGGTGGGCCTCATCTTTAATTCTAGCTTGCGCCCAGTGGGCAAGTAAAAACACTCACTGAGCTCCCAAACCCACTCATTCAGTGCTCACAAAGCTACTGACTTATCCGAGTTTTCTATAATCAAAGGTTTCTAGCTCACCAGACTTATTCAACTCTCTTCCCCATCTCCTTCTCTCTGCACAAACTCTGCAGAAACTCTGCACAAACTGGCTTCTTCCTCAGCACTGCATCTTGGCTGCTACTCTTCTCCTCCACATGGCCTTAATCTGCTCTCCTCCCTAATGTTAACCTCAGGAACCGAGAGAGAGAGAGCAAGCTCCTGGTCTGTCCCACTTTATAGTGTAGAAATCCAGACCCTTAATCCAATCTACAAACAAGAAAATCTCTGATACAAAGTCACCCATCTGAGGCACAATGGGATTCCTCAGGAGAGTGCATCACCCCACATCCTTCAATCAGTCAAGGGTGTGGGGAAAAGCTTACTTTTAAAACTAAGCCTTAGGCTATAATGACCCAGCCTGCTTACATTACAGGCTTTCCCCCACACCCATCCCAAGCATAAGGGCAAATAATATCACCTGGGTGATAGGCTTCCATGTGGGCAACACCATCTTTAACAAAGTGAGCATAATATATTTTATCTGCCCAACAGCGTTGTCTGTGAATAAAAACAGCTTTACTTTTTTCTAATTTAGATGACTTTAATTTTCTTGCCTTATTTCAAAGACTAGAATTTCCAGTAAAATGTTAAATAAAAATAGTAAGAATAACCATCTCTATCTTCTTCCTGATTTTGGGGGAAATCATTCAACCTTTCATCATTAAGCATGTTAGCTGAAGGTTTTTTATAGATGTCTTTTTTTTTTTTTTTTTTTTTAAAAAGACTTTATTTATTCATTTTAGAGAAGAGAGAGAGAGAGAAGGGGGGAGGAGCAGAAGGCATAAACTCCCACATGTGCCTGACCAGGCAAAGTTTTCGAACCAGCAACCTCAGCATTCCAGGTCAATGCTTTATCCACTGTGCCACCACAGGTCAGGCTGTAGATGTTTTTTATCAAGTGTTCGGCAGATAAAATATATTATGCTCACTTTGTTAAAGATGGCGCTGCCCATATGGAAGTTCGTTGATATTAATGTGTGTTCTGGAACAGGCTGTGGGCAGGCTGAGTCATTATAGCCTAAGGCTTAGTTTAAGAGTAAGCTCTTCCCCACACCCTTGACTGATTGGATGATGTAGGGTGGTGAAGTAGGGAGGAATCCCATTATGCCTCAGATGGGTGACTTTGTATCAGAGACTTCCTTGTTTGTATAATTGGATTAAAGGTTTTGAGTCTGCTATAAAGTGGGAGAGAACAGTAGCTTGATCTCTCTCTCGGTTCCTGGGTTCCTGAGATTAGTATTAGAGAGGAGAGCAGATTAAGGCCATGTGGAGAAGAAGCAGTCGAGATGGCAGAGTGCTGAGGAAGAAGCCAGTTTGTTAAGAGTTTGTGCAGGAGGAGATGGGAAACAGAGGTGAATAAGTCTGGTGAGCTAGAAACCTTTGATTCTAGGAAACTCGGATAAGTCAGTAGCTTTGTGAGCACTGAATGTGTGGGTTTTGGAGCCCAGTGTGTGTTTTTGCTTGCCCGCCGGGTGCAAGCTAGAATTAAAGCTGATGGCTCACCAGTTCTTGGCTCCGGTGTTTCATTGCCATCTGTCCGAATCCAATGTGAACCTGCACAGGTCCGGTGGCTGTGATCCCGGCCTTGACTACTGGCTTTACATTTGGCGTAGTCTGTGGCAGGATTTGATACAGATCGGCATGGAGCCACCACCACCTTTGAGCGGTGTAGTAGAGGACTGGCTGCTGTTATGGTTCCCTATGGCTGTTTTTTGGGGGACTGTTGGCTGGCTGACTTTTACAGCCATGCGTGAGGAAACCAAGAGCTCTATGGAAGAGGCTGCCTGGGACTTGCAAAACGAGCAGCAGATGGAGCTGGAGGAAACGTGGGAGAAACAGATGCTGACCCTGGAGCTGAAGGAAGCACTGGAGGAGGAGGCTGACCAGGTTTGCGAGATTCACCTGGAAATGGAGCAGACGCTGGAGAAGGAATCACAGGTTCGTGAGTTGGAGATTGCCCTGGATGTTGTGGAGAGCCAGCAGCGGCATGAGGCTGGGCCTGAGGCCGGGGCCGGAGCTGAGGCCAGGACCAGGGCTGAGGCCGGGGTTGGAGCTGCAAGGCCAGCTGAGCAGAAGGCAGCGGTGGCCTGGAGATCAAGCCCAGCAGCAGGAGCTGGTGTTTTCAGTTCCTCTTTGGAGGATGAGGAGAATCAAGCTGGAGTTGCAATCCGCAGTCTCCAGAAGGTGAGAGCCCAGCAGCAAGGAGTAGCTATGCTCCTGGTAGGTCTGCGATTTGGGGACATAGCGGTGGATTGCATCATGATCCCCAGAGCAGAGATGGAAATTCTGACTGCCAGGGCCACGTGCTCCTTTTTGGGACAGTGTATGAGCTGCCAGGATGGCAGAGATGAGGGGGGAGGCTAACACCCCATGTGTGTGGACTGATTTCCTGGACTATGACTGGATGGGCACAGGCTCCTTTGTTGAATGGACTTACGGATTTTGGGCAATGTGAAATACCTTGATGGGGGTTGGGGGTGGCTTTACTGGAGGCCCTCCCCCTGCCCCGGGAAGCCTTTCAAATGGCAAGAGAGAAGGCCGAGGACATTTTGCACTTTTGGCAAAGTGCTTAGAGACTGGTGAAATATGTGTACCTTTGTAATTTTTGAAATTGTATGATTTGTCATGCTGTTGTAATATGCCTAATTTCCTTGTACAGGAATGCCAGTGGTATAAATTGTGGGTAGTAAAGTGAGCATAGGGGTGGATTGTTGGGCAGATAAAATATATTATGCTCACTTTGTTAAAGATGGCGCTGCCCATATGGAAGTTCGTTGATATTAATGTGTGTTCTGGAACAGGCTGTGGACAGGCTGAGTCATTATAGCCTAAGGCTTAGTTTAAGAGTAAGCTC
The DNA here is from genome assembly GCA_037038555.1 of Rhynchonycteris naso. Classification (NCBI taxonomy): domain Eukaryota; kingdom Metazoa; phylum Chordata; class Mammalia; order Chiroptera; family Emballonuridae; genus Rhynchonycteris; species Rhynchonycteris naso. Next base: position 82,662,610 of record CM073001.1, on the reverse strand, counting down.
TTCCCCACACCCTTGACTGATTGGATGATGTAGGGTGGTGAAGTAGGGAGGAATCCCATTATGCCTCAGATGGGTGACTTTGTATCAGAGACTTCCTTGTTTGTATAATTGGATTAAAGGTTTTGAGTCTGCTATAAAGTGGGAGAGAACAGTAGCTTGATCTCTCTCTTGGTTCCTGGGTTCCTGAGATTAGTATTAGAGAGGAAAGCAGATTAAGGCCATGTGGAGAAGAAGCAGCCGAGATGGCAGAGTGCTGAGGAAGAAGCCAGTTTGTTAAGAGTTTGTGCAGGAGGAGATGGGAAACAGAGGTGAATAAGTCTGGTGAGCTAGAAACCTTTGATTCTAGGAAACTCGGATAAGTCAGTAGCTTTGTGAGCACTGAATGTGTGGGTTTTGGAGCCCAGTGTGTGTTTTTGCTTGCCCGCCGGGTGCAAGCTAGAATTAAAGTTGACGGCTCACCAGTTCTTGGCTGCAGTGTTTCATTGCCATCTGTCCGAATCCAATGTGAACCTGCACTGGTCCGGTGGCTGTGATCCCGGCCTTGACTACTGGCTTTACATCAAGTCAAAAAGTTCCTATCCCTGTCTACTTTTCTGAGAGTTTTTATTAGGATGGCTGTTGTAATAAGTCAAATGTTCTTTCTGTGTTTTCATTTCAACCTCAATACATATATATCTCAGTTTGTTAATATAGTGATTTATGTCAGTTGATTTTCTTTTTTTAAATTTAAGATTTTATTTATTCATTTTAGAGAGGGGGGAGAGAGAGAGAGGGAGAAAGAGAGAGAAAAGGGAGGGAGGAGCAGGAAACATAAACTCCTATATGTGCCTTAACCAGGCAAGCCCAGGGTCTTGAATTGGCGATCTCAGTGTTCCAGGTCCACGCTTTATCCACTGTGCCACCACAGGTCAGGCAGTTGATTTTCAAATGTTAAATTAACCTTAAATTCCTAAGATTAAATCCCACTTAATCATGATGATGTTATCATTGTTATATATTGTTGGACTTGATTTGCTAAAGTTTTAAAAATCTATATTCATGAGGAATATTGACATACACCTTATTCTTTTTTCTTTCTTTTTTTTCCCCCAGAGACAGAGGGAGAGTCAGAGAGAGGGATAGATAGGGACAGACAGACAGGAACGGAGAGAGGTGAGAAGCGTCAATCATTAGTTTTTCATTGCCGTTGCAGCACCTTAGTTGTTTGTTGATTGCTTTCACACATATGCCTTGACCAAGGGTCTTCAGCAGATTGAGCAACCCCTTGCTGGAGCCAGCGACCTTGGGTCCAAGCTGATGAGCTTTTGCTCAAGCCAGATGAGCCCACGCTCAAGCTGGCGAGCTCGGGGTCTCGAACCTGGGTCTTCCGCATCCCAGTCCGACGGTCTACCCAATGCGCCACTGCTTGGTCAGGCCCTTATTCTTTTCTCTTTAAATATCTGAGGTTAATGGGGTAATCTGTTACCAGGGTTATTTTGTCTTCATAGAATAACTTGGGAAGTATTTGTTTCTTTATAATTTTCTGGAAGAGTTTATGTAGAATTGGCATCATTTATTTCTTAAATGTTTGATAGAATTCAACAGTGAAGCCACCTAGCTTTGCTGAAATTTTCTTTGTTGGAAGGCTTTGAACTACAAATACTTGTTTTTTTAGTAGAGATCAGGGCTGTTCAGGATATCTGTTTTTTCCTTGAGTGAACTTCTGTATTATGTATCTTTCAAGGAATCGGTCCATTTCATCCATATATCTGATTTCTTGTGTATGTACCACAATTTATCCATCACCTACTGAGGGACTTGGCTTCCTCTAAGTTTTGGTAATTAGGAGTAAAACTGCTATAAACACTTTTGTGCAGGTTTTTCTGAGAACCTAAGTTTTTAACTCCTTTGGGTAAAATATCAAGTAGTGTGTTGGGTGGATAAAATATATTATGCTCACTATGTTCAAGATGCTTGGGATGGGCATGATTATATTAATGTGTGTTGGGGGTGGGCTGTGGTCAGTCAGGATCCTTGTAGCCTGGGGCTTGGTTTTAGGACTAAGCCTTTCCCACCCTTTTTGATGTGGCATGGTGCACTCTCATGGGGAATCTCAGTATGCCTCAGATAAGTGACTTTGTATCAGAGACTTCCTTGTTTGTATATTGGATTGAAGGTTTTGATTTCTACACTATGAAGTGGGGCAGACTGGGAACTTGCTTTCTCTTGGTTCCTGAGATTAGCATTAGAGAGGAGAGCAGAGAAAGGCCATGTGGAGGAGGCATGAGAAGCAGCCAAGATGGTGGAGAGCTGAGGGAGAAGCCAGTTTGTGCAGAGTTTGTTCAGGGAGAAGGAAATGGGGAACTGAGGTGAATAAGTCTGGTGAGCTAGCAACCTTTGGTTCTAGGAAACTCAGATAAGTCAGTGGCTTTGTGAGCACTGAATGAGTGGGTTTTGGAGCCCAGTGTGTGTTTTTACTTGCCCGCTGGGTGCAAGCTAGGATTAAAGCTAATGGTCTACCAGTTCTTGACTCCATTGTTTCATTACCGTCTGTCCGAATCTAATGCAAATCTGCATGAGCCAGGTTGTTGTGATGGTGGCCGTGGCTACTGGCTTTACATAGTGGTAAGAGTATGTTCAGTTTTGTAAGAACCTGCCAATCTGTCTACCAAAGTGCCTGAACCATTTGGCATTCCCACCAGTGCTGTACGGGGTTCCTATTGCTCCATATCCCTTGTCAGTCTTTGGTGGTGTCAGTGTTCCAGACTTTGAGCATTCTGATAGATACATAGTAGTACTTTATTGTTGTTTTAATTTGCATTTAACTGATATATGCATGTGGAACATCTTTTTATATGCCATCTTATCATTTGTCGTCTATCTTTTTTGGTGAGTTGGTGAGTATCTGTTAAGGCCTTTGAACTATTTTTAAATTGTGTTGTTTTTTCTTATTGTAGTGTTTTAAGAGTTTTTTTTTTGGTGTATTTTGGATAATAGTCTTTTATCAGATATGTCTTTTGTAAATGTTCTCCATTGTTCTATATCTTGTCTTCTAATTCTTTTGAGTTTTTCTTTGGCAGAGCAGACATTTTAAATTTTAATGAAGTCTAGCTAATCAATTATTTTTTTCACGGGTCATGTTTTTAGTGTTGTATTTAAAAAGGCAACACCATATCGAAGATCATCTAGACGTTCTCCTATTTTATCTCCTAGGAATTTTATAGTTTTGTGTGTTATATTTACAGCTATGACTCACTTTTAGTTAATTTATTTGAAGCATATAAAGTCTGTGTCTAGATGCTTTATGCTGTTTTTTCATTTTTTTTGCATGTGGATGTCCAGTTGTTTCAGCACCATTTGTTGAAGAGACTAGCGGTGCTCCACCGAATTGCCTTCTGCTGCTTTGTTAAAGATCAGTTGACTATACAGTATTTATATGAGGCAATTTCTGGACTCTATTCTGTTCCATTGATCTAGTTGTCTATTCGTGTGCCAGTACCATCTTGTCTTGATTACTGTATGTAAAGCCAGTAGCCAGGGCCACTATCACAGCAGCCTGACCCACGCAGGTTCACATTAGATTTGAACAGTCGGTAACGAAACAACGGAGCCAAGAACTGGTGAGCCATCAGCTTTAATTCTAGCTTGCACCTGGCGGGCAAGCAAAAACACACACTGGGCTCCAAAACCCACACATTCAGTGCTCACAAAGCTACTGACTTATCCGAGTTTCCTAGAATCAAATGTTTCTAGCTCACCAGACTTATTCACCTCTGTTTCCCATCTCCTCCTGCACAAACTCTTAACAAACTGGCTTCTTCCTCAGCACTCTGCCATCTTGGCTGCTGCTTCTCTCCACGTGGCCTTAATCTGCTCTCCTCTCTTCTAATACTAACCTCAGGAACTCAGGAACCGAGAGAGATCAAGCTACTGGTCTCTCCCACTTTATACCGTAGAATCAAAACCTTTAATCCAATTATACAAACAAGGAAGTCTCTGTATAATGGGATTCCTCAGGAGAGTGCACCACCCTACATCATCCAATCAGTCAAGGGTGTGGGGAAGAGCTTACTCTTAAACTAAACCTTAGGCTATAACGACCCGGCCTGCCCACAGCCTGTTCCAGAACACACATTAATATCAACAAACTTCCATGTGGGCAGCGCCATCTTCAACAAAGTGAGCATAATATATTTTATCTGCCCAACAATCCACCCTTATGCTCACTTTACTACCCACAATCTACACCACCGGCATTCTTATACAAGGAAATTAAGTACATTACACAAATTACAGCAATAGCACAAATCATACAATTTCAACAATTACAAAGATACATTTCACCAGTCTCTGAGCACTTTGCCAAAAGAGCAAAATGTCCTCGGCCTTTTCTCTAGCCATGGGGCAGGGGAAGGGCCTCCAGCAAAGCCAGCCACCCCTACCCCCATCAGGGTATTTTACATTGTCCAAAATCCGTAAGTTCATTCAACAAAGGAGCCTGTGCCCATCCAGTCATAGTCCAGGAAATCAGTCCATGCACATGGGGTGTTAGCCTCCCCCCTCATTCCTGCCATCATGGCAAGTCTCACACTGTCCTAAAGAAAAGCATGTGGCAATGGCAGTCAGCATTTCCATCTCTGCTCTGGGGAGCATGATGGCATCCACCCCTATGTCCCAAAATCGCAGACCCACCGGCAGTGTAGCTACTCCTTGCTGCTGGGCTCTCACCTTCTAGAGGCTGTGGATCACAATTCCAGACCAATTCTCCTCATCCTCCAAAAAGGAACTGAAAACATTAGCTTCTGCTTCTGGGCTCGAGTCCCGGGCTGCCATCGCCTTCTGCTCAGCAGGTCTTGCAGCTCCAGCCCTGGCCTCAACCCCGGCCCCGCCCTCAGGCCTGGCCTCATGCCACTGGTGGCTCTCCACAACATCCAGAGCAATCTCCAACTCACGAACCTGTGATTCCTTCTCCAGCATCTGCTCCATTTCCAGGCGAATCTCACGAACCTGGTTAGCCTTCTCCGGTTCTTCCTCCAACTCCAGGGTCGGCATCTCTTTCTCCCATGTTTCCTCCAGCTCCTTCCACTGCTCGGTGTGCAGGTCCTGGGCAGCCTCTTTCATAGAGCTCTCAGCTTCCTCACACATGGCTGTAAAAGTCAGCCAGCCTACAGTCCCCACAAAATCAGCTATGGGAAACCAAAACAGCAACCAGTCTTCTACTCCACCACTCAAAGGTGGTGGTGGCTCCATGCTGATCTGTATCGAATCCTGCCACAGACTACGCCAAATGTAAAGCCAGTAGCCGGGGCCACTATCACAGCAGCCTGACCCACGCAGGTTCACATTAGATTCAAACAGTCGGTAACGAAACAACGGAGCCAAGAACTGGTGAGCCATCAGCTTTAATTCTAGCTTGCACCTGGCGGGCAAGCAAAAACACACACTGGGCTCCAAAACCCACACATTCAGTGCTCACAAAGCTACTGACTTATCCGAGTTTCCTAGAATCGAAGGTTTCTAGCTCACCAGACTTATTCACCTCTGTTTCCCATCTCCTCCTACACAAACTCTTAACAAACTGGCTTCTTCCTCAGCACTCTGCCATCTTGGCTGCTTCTTCTCTCCACGTGGCCTTAATCTGCTCTCCTTTCTTCTAATACTAACCTCAGGAACTCAGGAACCAAGAGAGAGATCAAGCTACTGGTAGAATCAGTACCTTTAATCCAATTATACAAACAAGGAAGTCTCTGTATAATGGGATTCCTCAGGAGAGTGCACCACCCTACATCATCCAATCAGTCAAGGGTGTGGGGAAGAGCTTACTCTTAAACTAAGCCTTAGTCTATAACGACCTGGCCTGCCCACAGCCTGTTCCAGAACACACATTAATATCAACGAACTTCCAAGTGTGCAGCGCCATCTTTAACAAAGTGAGCATAATATATTTTATCTGCCCAACACTGTAGTTTTATAATAAGTTTTGAAGTTGGGTAGCAATAGTACTTCAACTTAGTCTTTTTCCTTCAATGTTGTTCCGGCTATTCTGGTCTTTTGCCTCTCTATATAAACTTTAGAATTAGTTTGTTAGTACAATATTTATAAAATAAGTTGCTGAAATTTGGGTTGAGATTGCACCAAATCTATAGAGCAATTGGAAAAGAACTAACATTTTGACAATATTCGGTCTCTTTTCCTAACCCTATGGAAAGCATAGGCACATGGAATATCTTCTTATATATTTAGTTCTTTCTTGATTTCATTCATTCAGAGATTTTTAGTTTTCCTCATAGATATCTAAATACATATTTTCTTAGATTTATACCTAAGTATTTCATGTTTTAGGTGCTAATGTAAATGGTCTTATGTTTTCAATTTTAAATTCTACTTGTTTGCTGTTAGTATTGATACACTGGAATGCATTATGACTTTTTTAAAAATTAATTTTGATTTATTGTGTTTACACGGATTGATGTGTCCCACTGAATATAACACCCTCATCCCCCCTACCCCTATGTCCCTTTTTATATCCCTTTTGCCCTCCTCGCCCTACCTCCCTTCCCCATTCCCTCTGGGATTTGCTGTCCTCTTATCTGTATCTCTGTGTTATGTATATATAATTTCACTAATCCTTTCACCTTCTCTGATTCCCCTCCCCTCAGCCCCCATCCCTCTGACAGCTGTCCCTCTGGTCTCGGTGACTTTGCCTCTTCCTCTATTCCATTTCTCAGTTTACTTTGTTCATTAGATTCCACATATAAGTGAGATCATATGATATGTATCTTTCTCTGCCTGGATTATTTTACTTAGCAGAATAATTGCCAGGTCCATCCATGCCATAGTAAAAGGTAATATTTCCTTTTTCACAGCTGTGTAGTATTCTACTGTGTATATGTACCACAGCTTTTTAATCCATTCATTCCCTGATGGACACTTGGGCTGTTTCCAGATCTTGGCTATTGTAAACAATGCTGCAATAAACATGGGGTGCTTTTCTCCTTCTGAATCAGTGATTTGCTATTCTTAGCATATATTCTTAAAAGTGCGATAGCTGGGTCAAAAGGCAGTTCCATTTTTAATTTTTTGAGGAAACTCCATACTATTTTCCACAATGGCTACACTAGTCTGCATTCCCACCAGCAGTGCAGGAGGGTTCCCTTTTCTCCACATCCTCGCCAGCACTTATTGTTTGTTGATTTGTTAATGAGCACCATTCTGACATGTGTGAGGTGGTATTTCATTGTGGTTTTAATTTGCATTTCACTGATTATTAGTGACATTGAACATTTTCTCATATGCCTGTTGCCCATCTGTATATTTTCTTTAAAAAAGTGTCTATTCAGTTCTTTTGCCCATTTTTAAATTGGATTGTTTACTTTCCTGGTGTTAAATTTTAGAAGTTCTTTATAAATTTTGGTTATTAACCCCTTATCAGACATATTGGTGTATATATTCTCCCATTGTGTGGGTTGTCTTTTTATTTTGTTAATGGTGTCTTTTGCAGTGCAAAAGCTTTTTAGTTTGATATACTCCCATTGGTTCATCCTGTCCTTTATTTCACTTGCCCATAGAGATAAATCATGAAAAATATTGCTACGAGAGATATTGGAGAGTTTACTGCCTATGTTTTCTTCCAAGAAGTGTATGGTTTCACAACTTATATTTAAGTCTTTTAACCACTTGGTGTTTATTTTTGTAAATGGTGTAAGTTGGTGGTCTAGTTTTATTTTTTTGCAGGTAGCTGTCCAATTTTCCCAACACCATTTGTTAAAGAGACTCTTTACTCCATCGTATGCTCTTACCTTCTTTGTCAAATATCAAGTGACCATAAAGGCATGGGTTTATTTCTGGGTTTTCTGTTCTGTTCCATTCATCTGTATGCTTGTTCTTATGTCTGTATCAGGCTGTTTGGGTTACAGTTGCCTTGTAGTGTAACTTTATATCAGGAAGTGTGATACTTCCCCCTTTATTCTTCATTTTCAAGATTGCTGAGGTTATTGGTGTTCTTTTTAGGTTCCATATAAATTTTTGGAATATTTGTTCTCTATTTTTGAAGTACGTATGCCATTAGTATTTTAATAGGAATTGCATTGAATTTATAGATTGCTTTGGGTAATATAGACATTTTAATGATGTTTATTCTTTCTATCCATGAACACAGTATATGCTTCCAATGTTTGTATCTTCCTTGGTTTCTTTTTTCAATGTCTTATAATTTTCTGAGTACAAGTTTTTAAGGTTAAATTTACTCCTAGATACTTTATCTTTTTGTTGGAATAGTGAAGAGGATTGTTTCCTTAACTTCTCTTTCAGACAGTTTATTGTCAATGTGTAAAAATGCCACTTATTTCTGAATATTAACTTTATATTTTGCAACCTTGCTGGATTCATTTATCAGGTCTAATAATTTTTTGACTGATACTTTAGGGTTTACTGTGTACAGTATCATGTCATCAGCAAATTACATGAGTTTTACTACTTCTTTTCCCATTTGGATGCCTTTTATTTCTTCTTCTTGTCTGATTGCTGTAGCTAGGACTTCCAGAACTATGTTGAATAAGAGTGGTGAAAGGGGGCACCCTTGCCTTATTCCTGATCTAAAGGGGATTGTTTTTAATTTTTGCCCATTGAGTATGATATTAGCTGTGGGTTTGTCATAGATGGCCTTTATCATGTTGAGGTATGTTCCCTGTATTCTCACTTTGCTGAGAGTTTTGATTATAAATGGGTACTGGGTTTTATCAAATGCTTTTTCTGCATCTATTGATATTATCATGTGATTTTTATCCTTCCTTTTGTTTATGTGATGAATCACATTTATTTATTTGTAAATATTATACCAGTTTTAACTCCCCAGAATAAATCCCACTTGATCATGATGTATGATTTTTTTCATGTATTGCTGGATCAGTTTACTGATATTTTGTTGAGAATTTTAGTATCTAAGTTCATTAGGGATATTGGCCTATATAGCAGGGGTCCCCAAACTTCTTATACAGGGGGCCAGTTCACTGTCCCTCAGACCGTTGGAGGGCCGGACTATAAAAAAACTATGAACAAATCCCTATGCACACTGCACATATCTTATTTTAAAGTAAAAAAACCCAAAGAACAGGAACAAATATAATATTTAAAATAAAGAACAAGTAAATTTAAATCAATAAACTGACCAGTATTTCAATGGGAACTATGGCTGCAGATGCATCCTGTGCTCCTCTCACTGACCACCAATGAAAGAGGTGCCCCTTCTGGAAGTGCAGCGGGGGCTGGATAAATGGCCTCAGGGGGCCGCATGCAGGTGGGCCATAGTTTGGGGATTCCCGGCCTATAGTATTTTTTCTTTGTAGTGTCTTTAGCTGGTTTAGGAGTGAGGATCATGCTTGCCTCATAAAAGGAGTTTAGAAGACTTTCCTCTTGAATTTTTTTGAAACAACTTGAGAAGGATAGGTATTAGGTCTTTATATATATATATATATATATATATATATATATATATATATATATATATATATATATATTATTATTAATTCTAATGGGGTGACACCAATAAATCAGGGTACATATGTACAATGAAAAAATGAAAACATCTCCCGGTTATCTTATCATTCAATTGTGTTGCATACCCGTCACCAAAAGTCAAATTGTCCTCTGTCACCTTCTATCTGATTTTCCCTGTGTCCCTCCCCTCCTCCCTATCCCACTCTTCCCTCCCTCCCCCCATCCCATAACCACCACTCTCTTGTCCATGTCTCATATTCTCACTTTTATGTCCCACCTATGTATGAAATCATGCTGTTCTCAGTTTTTCTTTTTTTCTGATTTACTTATTTCACTCCGTATAATGTTATCAAGGTCCATCCATTTTGTTATAAATGATCCGATGTCATCATTTCTTATGGCTGAGTAGTATTCCATAGTATATATGTACCATCGCTTTTTAATTCACTCGTCTTCTGACGGACACTTGGGCTGGTTCCAGATCTTCGCTACTGTGAACAATGCTGCCACGAACATGGGGTATTAGGTCTTTTTTGAATATTTGGTAAAATTTACCTGTGAAGCCATCTGGTCCAGGACTTTTGTTTGTTGGGAGTTTTTTGATAACTGTTTGAATTTCATTTGTTGGAATCGGTCGGTTTAGGTTTTCTGATTCTTCCAGATTGAGTTTTGGAAGATTGTATGTTTCTACGATTTTATCCTTTTTGCCTAAGTGGTCTAATTTTTTGGCATACAGATCTTCATAGTATTTTTTTACAATCCTTTGTATTTCTGTGGTGTCACTTGTTACTTCTCCACTTTTATTTTTAATTTTATTTATTTGAGTCATCTCTTTTTTTCTTGATGAGTCTAGTTAAAGGTTTGTCAATCTTGTTTACCTTTTCAAAGAACCAGCTCTTGGTTTCATTGACCTTTTGTATTTATTTTTTAGCCTCTATGTCATTTATTTCCACTCTGATCTTTATTATTTCCTTCCTTTTACTTCCTCTGGGCTTTATTTGTTGTTCTTTTCCTAATTCTTCTAGATGCAGGGTTATATTTGATCTTTTTTTTGCTTCTTAAGGTATTCCTGTAATGCTATGAACTTCCCTCTCAGGACTGCTTTTGCAGTGTCCCATAAATTTTGAGTTGTTGTATGTTTGTTTTTCTTTGTTTCAAGGAAATTTTTTATTTCTTCTGTGATCTTGTTAACCCATTTGTTATTTAATAACATGTTATTTAGCCTCCAAGTCTTTAAATGTTTTTTAGTTTTTCTATAGTAGTTGATTTCCATTGGGATCAGAGAAGATGATTGACATTATTTCAATGTTCTTAAATTTATTGAGACTCATTTTGTGTCCTAACATATGGTCTATCCAAGAGAATGTACCATGAGCACTTGCAAAGAATGTATATTTTGCTGCTTTGGGGTGAAAGGTTCTGAAGATACCAATTAAATCCAGTTGATCTAGTGCAGGGGTACCCAAACTATGGCCTGCGGGCCGCATGAGGCCCCCAGAGGCAATTTATCTGGCCTTCACCGCACTTCCGGAAGGGGCATCTCTTTAATTGGTGGTCAGTGAGAGGAGTACAGGATGCATCTGCACCCATAGTTCCCATTGAACTATTGGTCAGTTTGCTGATTAAAATTTACTTGTTCTTTATTTTAAATATTGTATTTGTTCCTGTTTTGTTTTTTTACTTTAAACTAAGATATGTGCAGTGTGCATAGGGATTTGTTCATAGTTTTTTTATAGTCCAGTCCTCCAACGGTCTGAGGGACAGTGAAATGGCCCCCTGTGTAAAAAGTTTGGTGACCCCTGATCTAGTGTGTCATTTAAGGCCACTGTTTCTTTGTTAAATTTCTGTCTGGAGGATCTATCCAGTGATGTTAATGGGGTATTAAAAATCCCCTACTATTATAGTATTGCTGTTGATCTTGTCCTTTATATCCACCAAAATCTGCTTTATATATTTAGGTGCTCCTATATTAGGCTCATAAATATTTACGATGGTTATATCCTTTTGTTGGATTGCTCACTTTATCATTATGTAGTGACCTTCTTTATTCCTTACTATTGCCTTTGTTTTAAAGTCTGTTTTGTCAGATATAAGTATTGCTACCCTAGCGTTTTTTTCATTTTCATTTGCATGAAATACTTTCTTGCATCTCTTCACTTTTAGTCTATTTGTATCTTGTTCTGAGGTCGGTCTCTCGTAGACAACATAGGTACGAGTCCTTTCGTTCATGTAGCTATCCTATGTCTTTTGATTGGGTCATTTAATTCACTTATATTTAAGGTTATTATTGACATAAATTTATTTATTGCCATTTTATTCTTTAAATCTACATATCTCTTTCTCTTGATTTTTTTTCTTCCTTTGCTCTTTTTATAGCAAGCCTCTTAACATTTCTTTTTAGTACTGGTTTGGTTGTAATTAATTCTTTTGAGGTTTTTTTTTTCTTTTTGTCTGGGAAGCTTTTTATTTCTCCTTCAATTTTAAATGATAGCCGTGCTGGATAAAGAAGTCTTGGTTGTAGGTTCTTGTTTTGCATCACTTTGAATATTTCTTGCCAACCCCTTTAGGTCTCAAGTGTTTCTGTTGAGAAGTCAGATGTCATCCATATGGGGGCTCCTCTATAGGTAATTAACTGCTTTTCTCTTGTGGGCTTTAGTATTCTTTCTTTGTCTCTTAACTTTGGCATTTTAATTATGATGGGCCTTGGTGTAGGCCTCCTTGGGTTCTTCTTTAATGGGACTCTCTGTGCTTCTTGAGCTTGTGTGACTTTTACCTTCATCAATTTAGGGAAATTTTGAGTTTGATTTCTTCAAATAGGTTCTCTATCCATTGTCCTCTTTTTCTTCAGGAACCCCTATGATGCAGATGTTGTTTCTCTTCATGTTGTCACAGAGGTCTCTTGAGTTTCCTCAATCTTTTTCTGCCTCTTTTAATTTTGCTGCTCTGCCTCTGTGCTTATGTTTATCTTGTCTTCTAAACTGCTGATTCGATCCTCTGCTTTATCCAACATGCTATTGATTCCTTCTAGTGCAGCCTTCATTTCTGATATTGTATTTGTCATTTCTGACTGGTTCTTTTTATGATTTTAATGTCCTTTTTGATGCTTGCTATCTCTTTATTTAGGTGTTCATTATGTCCATCCATTTTTGCTCTAAGATCCTTTAGAATCCTAAAAATTATTATTTTAAACTCTGAGTTTGGTAGTTTGGTTACTTCCATTTCATTTAGTTCCTTTTTTGGAGATTTCTGTCGTTGATTCATTTGGTTTGCATTTCTTTGTCTGCCCATTTTGTCTGTGTATTAGGTAGTGTTGTCTTGACTATGAACTTTTTGTGGTGTCTTTAAGAGTAAGATGGTCTCAGTGGTACTGACATCTAGGCTATCTGTTTTTCTTGTTCTAGGAATGCTTCTTGAGGGTACTATTTTCCCTCCTGTTGTCTGTGAGTATTGAATACAGTTGGTCCTTTCATGGGTACTGTTATTCTTTTAGGCTGGCTGGCTCTAAAGGTCAACCTTGATCATGTGTATTACACATTGTGCAATGTTCGTCTTGTTGAGCGTATTTATTTTTCATAGTTTCTGGTGCCTGCTAGACTCCTCCTTTGGACCTGCTGCTTGTGTAGCTAACTGAGTCTAGGATTGTTGCCATCTGCCACCCACTACCAGTAGTGTTGGTTCTAGATCTTCTTGAGTTGGCATCAGCTTATGTTTTTAGCCTGCTGTGGGCTACCTGTCTGTAGCTACTGCTCTTTTTGCTGTCTGTGTCTGCACTTTCTATCCCTGGGTAGTGTGGGAGGGTCCATCCTCTGATCAGCTTCCTCTGCTTAGAGATGACAGTGGCTCTGCAAAAACCCCAAGCTCTGTAAGATTTGCCTCCACTTTTCAGCTGTTCCACCTCCTCTTGAAGCTGCCTGGTCTTCCCACAGAGTCTCCTGTAGAAAGACTATAGTGTGGACCCAGACTGACCTCACCCAACCAACCCCTCTTTAAGTTGCACGCTTGTTGAGTTATAGCAGCTGAGGTTGGGAATACAACATTAGTGTGACCTCCTACTTCAGGGGTATTTTGGTCAGTAGCTCAGTATGGGGAATGTGGCCCCTATGCCAGAGCCTAATCCCTTAGTCACTGCTGGATACTCAAATTTTATTTCTCCCCAACAAGGTGAGCAGCACACTCAGATTGAATGGGGCTGGCAGTCCCTCTGCAGAAGTTTTTACAGCTGGTAAGACCCTGGTCTCAGGGAGGAAGATTAAGAAAGTTGTCTTCTGGGGCTGACTGTGTGCTCCCCCCCCACCCCACCCCCCGCAACCAGAAAGTGGCTAAGCCCCTTGACCAGATCCAACAATAGGCTCACCAGGACCCGCACTTTAAATGTCCATGCTCCAAGCCTCTCTCCCTTCCCCCAGTGGAATCTAGCCCAGCAGGGTAGGATATCTAGTACCCAGACCAACTGACTGTGAAGCTCCACCCTATCCAATGCACGTGAGCCACTGTGCTGTTGCTGATCACAGAGAGTGAAATTTGCCTCAACTGGGCCAGATGTGAGGAGCCCTTACTTCAAATACCACTCTAACAAGGGTTGTTAGGTCTGAACCTATGCTCTCTGCAGCTGGCCACTGGCTGTGCCAACCCTGGTCCTCCCTGGTAGAAACCTGGTGCAGACCAGAGAGAGACACTGCCCATGACTGGCCCTCAGCAGCCTTCTTGGAGCTACAAGCAATTCAGAGTTTGTGACTGCCTCTACTGGGCCCAGGTGTACATAGAAATACCAAACTGCACACCTGGGCTGGCTTTGACCCACGCTGGGCCTGAGGGAAGGTCCACTTAAAAAGCCAATGTTCCTGAGTCCTGCCTCCTGCAGCCTATGTCTGTTGGATGCTTGTTGGGGCTTGGCCACTGAAAAAACCTTTGGTAGAGTCTAGAGCCTGAGACAATTCAGCAATTAGGAAGAGTGATGGGTGTGGCTCTGCCCCTGGCCCCAGGTATCAGTCTATCCAGACTTTTTTCACAGACCTCATTAGAGTATGGCCCCAGGATTCCGGGTGGGTATGACCTGTGAGACTCAGAGGTTTGGTCTGCCCACACTGGACAGTTTCCACTGAGTCTCCCGTGAGGTGGAATTATCAGTCTTAGACTCAGGAGCATGGGGTGGGGGGAAGCTCCATCCTCAACACCAGAAAACTGAGTCACTGACTTACCCCTGATTCCTGGCTTCTCAGCACTACCCAGTCACTATTTCTGGAGTAAGAGAGACTATAGAGGGCGGAGCAGTTGCTTCTCCCCAGGCAGTTGCCACTCATAGGGGACTGCTCTACCCAAGAAAGATGGCAACTGTAGTATAGGAGAATGACTTAGCACAGGGGCTCTGGTGGCCATCTGCTACAGTGTCTCTCCTTGGTCCTCCAACTTTACACTCTCCTCATGCAACTGTATTCCTCTCAGCTCTCCCTTCTCTGGATCTCCAGGTTAAGTAGCTGTGAACAAGATTTTCTTGCAGGGCCTTTTAAGATGGAGCCTGTGTCTTCGAGAGCTCTGTCTCTTTCTTGCAGACAGAAACCTGGCTCTTTTCACCTCTAAATGCTGTGTGGGCACCTCTTCTAGGCTCTGAGGCACTAGGCTGGGACTCCGGGCTTGGGGCTGAGGACCCACATCTTTCAGGGCAACCTCCCCACAGTGAGAGTTTCTTCAGACCCTCAGCTGCTGCTCGCTCCTGGGAGTGGGGCAGCCCTTTCCTCATCTTTGCCCTTCCTACCAGTCTCAATGTGGCTTCTTCTGTGATCCTTGGTTATAGACTCCTCTTCATTTAGTCCAAAGTTGGTTTTTTAAATTGATTGTTCTTAAGTTGTAATTCAATTTGGTCCTGGGAGATGGCAGTTAGAACGTCCGCGTACTCTATCACCATCTTTGAATCCTTCGCAGTATGACTTTTGTATATTGCCCTTGTGTGCTGACATCTTGCCATAATTGTTTATTAGGTCCTTAAGTTCTTTTTCTTGTCAGTTTACTTTAAAATTTTTTACATAGATGATTATATCAACTGTGAACAAAAATAATTTTATGCCTTCTTTCCCAATCTGTGTTTTTAATTTCCATATATTTATTTAATTAATTTATTGTGACTGTAGTTAACATAATTATACAGGTTCCAGGTGCCCAATTCTATAACACATCTCTGTACACCATATTGTGTGTTCATCTCACCCAAACCAAGTCTTCATCCCTCACCATTTATCCCCATCTTACCCTCCTCCACCCCCTCCCCCTGCTCCCAGCAATAACCACACTGTTGTCTGTGTCCATTATTATTATTATTATTATTTTGGTAATTTTTTGCTCTATTTCTTTACCTCCCATGTGTCCCCATCCCAACAGCTGTCAGCCTGTTCTCTACGTATGAGGTTTATTTTATTAGCAGTAACTCCTAGTATGATGTTAAAGAGGATTGGTGAGAGAAGATGTTTTTGACAGGTACTTGATCTCAGTAGGAAAGCTTCAAGTTTCTAACCATTAAGTATGATGTTAGCTGTAAGTTTTTGTATAGTCTCTATTAAGTTGAGAAAGTTCCCCTCTATTCTTAGTTTACTGAACTTTTATTATGACTAGGTATTGGATTTTGTCAAATGACTTTTCTTACATATATGATATGATCATGTGCTTTTTTAACTTCTGTAGTTTGTTGATGTGATGGATTGCGTTAATTGATTCTTGAATGTTGAACCAGTGTTGCAAACCTGAGATAAATCCTACTTGGCTGTGGGTTAAAATTCTTTTTATATGTTGTTGGATTCAATGTGCTAGTATTTGTTTGGGATTTTTGCATTTATTTTCATGAAAGATATGGTGTGTAGTTTTCTTTTCTTGTACAATCTTTGGTTTTCTAATGCTTTGTAGGGTAATGCTGGCATATAGAATAAATTAAGAAGAATTTCCTTTGTTTTCATCTTCTGAAAAAGATAGTAGAAAATTAGTAGTTTTTACTTAAATGTTTGGTAGAATTCACCAGTGAACCCATCTAAGCCTGGTGCTTTCTATTTTAGAAGGTTTTAATTATTAATTCAATTTTTGAAATTAATATAGGCCTATTCAGATAATTTATTTCTTCCAGTGTGAGTTTTAGCAGATTGTATCTTTCAAGAAATTGTCCTTTTCACCAAGGTGATGAAATTTGTAGGCATAGAGTTGTTCATAGTATTCCTTTATTATTCGTTTAATTTCCTTGGGATATGTAGGAATGTACCCACTTTCATTTTTTCTTTTATTTATTTATTTATTTATATATATATTTAAAAATTTTTCTAATTTTATTCATTTTAGAGAGGAGACACACACACACGCGCGCGCGCGCACACACACACACACACACAGAGAACGAGAGAAAGGGGGGAGGAGCTGGAAGCATCAATTCCCATATGTGCCTTGACCAGACCAGTGCAGGGTTTTGAACTGGCGACCTCAGTGTTCCCAGGTCGACGCTTTATCCACTGCGCCACCACAGGTTTAAATTTATTTAATTACTTGTGTTTACATAGATTCTAGGGTGACCCCGACTGCATCACCCCGCCCCCATATTACCCTCCCCATCTCCCTTAACCCCTTCCCTACAGCGCCCTCCCCCTTCCCTTCAAGTTTATCCCATCCTATCATTCCCTTTCCCTCTGTCTTCTTTTCCTCTGGTCCCTTTGATCCCTCCTCTATCTCAATCCCTTTCCTCAGTTCTCAATGTTCCTTGGATTCCTCAAATGAGTGAGGTCATATAATATTATTCTTTTTTTGCCTGGCTTATTTCACTCAACATAATAGTTTCCAGGTCCCTCAATATTGTTGCAAAAGGTAATATTTCCTTCTTTTTCATGGCCCCACAGTATTCCATTGTATATATATACCACTGCTTTTTTTCTTAATATATATTTTATTATTATTAATTCTAATGGGGTGACACCAATAAATCAGGGTACATATGTACAATGAAAACATCTCCAGGTTATCTTATCATTCAATTTTGTTGCATACCCATCACCAAAAGTCAAATTGTCCTCTGTCACCTTCTATCTGATTTTCCCTGTGTCCCTCCCCTCCTCCCCATTGCACTCTTCCCTCTCTCCCCCCATCCCGTAACCACCACTCTCTTGTCCATGTCTCATATTCTCACTTTTATGTCCCACCAATGTATGACAGCATGCTGTTCTCAGTTTTTCTTTTTTTTCTGATTTACTTATTTCACTCCGTATAATGTTATCAAGGTACATCCATTTTGTTATAAATGATCCGATGTCATCATTTCTTATGGCTGAGTAGTATTCCATAGTATATATGTACCATGGCTTTTTAATCCACTCGTCTTCTGACGGACACTTGGGCTGGTTCCAGATCTTCGCTATTGTGAACAATGCTGCCACGAACAAGGGGGCGCATTTCTTCTTTTCGAACAGTGCTATGGTGTTCTTAGGGTATATTCCTAAAAGTGGGATAGCTGGGTCAAAAGGCAGTTCGATTTTTAATTTGAGGAATCTCCAAACTGTTTTCCACAGTGGCTGCACCAGTCTTCATTCCCACCAGCAGTGCAGAAGGGTTCCCTTTTCTCCACATCCTCGCCAGCACTTATTCTGTGTTGTTTTGCTGATGAGTGCCATTCTGACTGGTGTGAGGTGAAATCTCATTGTGGTTTTAATTTGCATTTCTCTAATGATTAGTGATGTTGAGCATTTTTTCATATGCCTATTGGCCATCTGTATGTCCTCTTTGGAGAAATTTCTATTCATTTCTTTTGCCCATATTTTGATTGAGTTGTTTGTCTTCCTGGTGTTGAGTTTTATAAGTTCTTTATAAATTTTAGTTATTAACCCCTTATCAGATGTGCTGTCGAATATGTTCTCCCATTGTGTGGTTTGTCTTTTTATTCTGTTCTTATTGTCTTTAGCAGTGCAAAAACATTTTAGTTTGATACAGTCCCATTTGTTTATCTTGTCTTTTATTTCCTTTGCCCGTGGAGATAAATCGGCAAATATATTGCTGCTACAGATGTCGGAGAGCTTGCTGCCTATGTTTTCTTCTCAGATGCTTATGGTTTCACGGCTTACATTTAAGTCTTTTATCCATTTTGAGTTTGTTTTTGTGAATGGTGTAAGTTGATGGTCTAGTTTCATTTTTTGCAGGTAGATGTCCAATTTTCCCAACACCATTTGTTAAAGAGGCTGTCTTTACTCCATTGTATGTTCTTTCCTCCTTTGTCAAATATCAGTTGTCCATAAAGGTGTGGGTTTATTTCTGGGTCCTCTGTTCTGTTCCATTGATCTATGTGCCTGTTCTTATGCCAGTACCAGGCTGTCCTGAGTATAATGGCCTTATAGTAAACCTTGATATCTGGAAGAGTGATACCTCCTGCTTTATTTTTTCTTTTTAAGATTGCTGAGACTATTCGTGTTCTTTTTTGGTTCCATATAAATTTTTGAAATATGTGTTCTATATCTGAAGTATGTCATTGGTATTTTAATTGGTATTGCATTGAATTTATAAATTGCTTTTGGTAATATAGACATTTTAATGATGTTTATTCTTCCTAGCCATGAGCACGGTATATGCTTCCACTTGTTTGTATCTTCCTTGATTTCTTTTATCAATGTTTTATAATTTCCGAGTACAAGTCCTTAACCTCCTTGGTTAAATTTACTCCTAGGTACTTTGTTTTTTTGGCTGCAATAGTGAAGGGGATTGTTTCCTTAATTTCTTTTGCTGAGAGTTCATTGTTGGTATATAGAAATGCCTCTGATTTCTGAGTATTAATTTTATATCCTGCCACCTTGCTGAATTCATTTATAAGGTCCAGTAGTTTTTTGACTGAGACTTTAGGGTTTTC
The DNA here is from genome assembly GCA_037038555.1 of Rhynchonycteris naso. Classification (NCBI taxonomy): domain Eukaryota; kingdom Metazoa; phylum Chordata; class Mammalia; order Chiroptera; family Emballonuridae; genus Rhynchonycteris; species Rhynchonycteris naso. The sequence goes on along the minus strand of CM073001.1, from coordinate 82,643,283 downwards.
AATATACAATATCATATCATCTGCAAATAGTGACAGTTTTACTTCTTCTTTTCCAATTTGGATGCCTTTTATTTCTTCTTCTTGTCTGATTGCTGTAGCTAGGACTTCCAGAACTATGGTGAATAAGAGTGGTGAAAGGGGGCATCCCTGCCTGGTTCCTGATCTTAAGGGGATTGCTTTTAATTTTTGTCCATTTAGTATGATGTTTGCTGTGGGTTTATCGTAGATGGCCTTTATCATGTTAAGGAATGATTCCTGTATTCCCACTTTACTGAGAGTTTTGAGCATGAATGGGTGCTGGATTTTATCAAATGCCTTTTCTGCATCTATTGAAATTATCATGTGATTTTTGTGCTTCTTTTTGTTTATGTGATGAATCACATTGTTTGATTTGCGAATATTGAACCAGCCTTGCCTCTCCAGAATAAATCCCACTTGATCATGGTGTATGATTTTTTTCATATATTGCTGGATCTGGTTGGCTAATATTTTGTTGAGAATTTTAGCGTCTAAATTCATCAGGGATATAGGCCTATAATTTTCTTTCTTTGTGTTGTCTTTGCCCAGTTTTAGGATCAGAATTATGCTCGTCTCATAAAAGGAGTTTGGAAGTCTTCCTTCCTCTTGAATTTTTTGAAATAGCTTGAGGAGGATAGGAGTTAGTTCTTCTTTGAATTTTTGATAGCATTCACTTGTGAAGCCATCAGGCCCAGGACTTTTTTTGGGGGGGAGTTTTTTGATAACTGTTTCAATCTCATTTGTTGTAATTGGTCTGTTTAGGTGTTCTGATTCTTCCAGATTGATTTTTGGAAGTTTATATGATTCAAGAAATTTGTCCATTTCACCAAGATTATCTAATTTTCTGGCATATAGTTCTTCTTAGTATTTTCTTACAGTGCTTTGTATTTCTGTTGTGTCAGTTGTTATTTCTCCACTGTCCTTTCTAATTTTATTTATTTGATTCCTCTCTCTTTTTTTCTTGGTGAGTCTAGTTAAAGGTTCATCAGTCTTGTTACCTTTTCAAAGAACCAGCTTCTGGTTTGATTGATCCTCTGTATTGTTTCCTTAGCCTTTATGTCATTTATTTCTGCTCTGATCTTTATTATTTCCTTCCTTCTACTTGTCTTGGGTTTTATTTGTTGTTGTTTTTCTAGTTCTTTTATATGCAGGGTCAGGTTGCTTATTTGAGCTTTTTCTAGCTTCTTATGATATGCCTGTAGTGCAATAAACTTCCCTCTCAGAACTGCTTTTGCTGTATCCCATAAATTTTGAGTTGATGTATGCTCATTATCATTTGTTTCTAGAAACTTTTTTATTTCTTCTTTGATCTCATTGTTTATCCATTCATTATTTAATAACATGCTATTTAGTTTCCAAGTGTTTGAGTATTTTTCAGTTTTTCTTTTGTGGTTAATTTCTAGTTTCATGGCATTGTGATCAGAGAAAATGCTGGATATGATTTCAATCTCCTTAAATTTATTGAGATCATTTTTGTGTCCTAACATGTGGTCTATCCTAGAAAACGTACCATGAGCACTTGAGAAGAATGTATATTCTACTGCTTTAGGGTGAAAAGTTCTGAAGATATCTATTAAATCAAGTTGATCTAGTGTCTCCTTTAAGTCTGCTGTTTCTTTATTAATTTTCTTTCTTGAGGATCTATCCAGTGTTTTTAGAGGGGTATTGAAATCCCCTCCTATGATAGTATTGCTGTTAATCTCGCTCTTTATATCCATCAAAGTCTGCTTTATGTATGTCGGGGCTCCTATATTTGGTGCATAGATATTTATAATAGTTATATCTTCCTGTTGAATTGTTCCCTTTATCATTATGTATTGTCCTTCTTTATGTCTTACTACTGCCTTTGTTTTAAAGTCCATTTTGTCAGATATAAGTATTGCTACCCCTGCTTTTTTTTCATTTCCATTTGCATGAAATATTGTTTTCCATCCTTTTACCTTCAGTCTATGTGCATCTTTTATTTTAAGGTGTGTCTCTTGTAGACAGCATATGTATGGGTCCTGTTTCTTTATCCATGCAGCTACCCTATGTCTTTTGATTGGATCATTTAATCCATTTACATTTAAGGTTATTCTTGATATGTAGTTGTTTATTGCCATTTTATTCTTTAAAGCTGTATTCTTCTTTTGCTATATTCTTTCCTCCCTTTAAAGTGTTCACAAGAGGCCCCTTATTATGTCTTGCAGAATTGGTTTTGTTTTTATGAATTCCTTCAGGCTTTTTTTTTCTGGGAAGCTGTTTATTTCTCCTTCAATTTTAAACGTTAGCCTTGCTGGATAAAGTAGTCTTGGTTGTAGGTTCTTGTTCTGCATTACTTTGATTATATCTTGCCATTCCCTTCTGGCCTCAAGTGTTTCTGTTAAGAAGTCTGATGTCATCCTTATGGTGGCTCCTTTGTAGGTGATAGCGTATTTTTCCCTAGCAGCTTTTAAAATTTTTTCTTTATCCATTATCTTTGGTATTTTAACTATGATGTGTCTTGGTGTAGACCTTTTGGGTTTCTCTTTATTTGAGTTCTGTGTGCTTCTTGAACGTGTGGAATGTTTCCCAGCCTTAATTTAGGAAAGTTTTTTGCTATGATATGATTGAACAAAGTTTCCATTTCCTGCCCTCTCTCCTCTTCTTCAGGCACCCCTATGATGCGAATGTTGTTTCTCTTCATGTTTTCACAGAGCTCCCTTAGAGTTTACTCACATCTTTTGAGTCTCTTTTTCTTTTTCTTCTCAGCTTCTGTGCCTTTGTTTATTGTGTCCTCTAATTAGCTTATTCGATCCTTAGCGTGATTCATCCTGCTTTTAATTCCTTCCATTGTGGTCTTCAGTTCTGATACTGTATTTGTCATTTCTGTCTGATTCTTTTTTATTATTTCAATTTCGTTTTTTATACTTGTTATCTCTTTATGTAGGTGTTCATAGTGACTATCCATTGTTGCTTTAATTTCTTTGAACATCCTATCATTATTCTAAATTCTGCATCTGGTAATTTGGTTATATCTGGTTCATTCAGGTCCTTCTGTGGGGATTTCTCTTGATTCATTTGGTTTGCATTCTTCTGCCTGCCCATTTTGTCTGTGTATAAGCAAGTTGTGGCCACTGGAGTCCAGTAGGTGTTGCCTTTGTGTTCTCTAGGTGTGGTCTGTCTGCAGGCCCCCCACCCCCTCTACTGCTGCCTAGGGTGGTTGGGTATGGGTGTTGCCAGCACCGGCCCACTGTGGCTTTTGCTGTGTCTTCTGCCTCTCCTCTGCAGGAGGGGCTGTCACTCAAGCCACAAGCCTCAGTACCAAGGGTAGAGGTGAGCACCTTTGCTCATCTGCTGACCCAGCCTATTTCTGGACTTCCGCCCAGAAACCGCAGTCAGAGCCTGCTCGCTACAATTTCGCGGGTTGGTTGGGGCTTTTGACGTGCTCTCAGCTGTGAGCCTTTGCCCGTCTGGACTTTTATCCCCGCCCTCGAGGTCAGGGCCTTTCTCTGCCGGGTCGTAAACCCAGGTTTATTGGGCCGGGCGTGTTTGCTGGCTTCTGCTCAGCTGTGTACTTCCGCTCGTCCCGGACTCTACTCCGCCCCGCGCTCGGAGCCCTCTCGTGCACGTATAATGGCAAACCGCGGTTTCTCCGGCCGGGTGGGGCTGCTAGCGTGAGCTCAGCCGCAGCCCCTGTCTGTCCCTAATCCTAGCCAGGTCCCCGCGGTCAGGGCCAGCTTGCGCAGGGTCGCAGAGCAGATTTCTGCCCGTTCCTGGCCTCCCGCTTTGTCCCCGTAGGTGGCATTACAGGTGGGCCCACAGCTTCCGGAGCGCTTTCGCGCGTCCCCTCTGACCCTGCTGGGCTAGACCGAGCTCACACCAGCTTGGCCTCTGCCCACGCCGACAGAACCGCATTTCAGCATCCTGCCGCCCCATACCCTGCAGCAACCCTCAGCAGAGTAGGAAGGGACCTAATACTCCACACTGTAGGCCTGGGAGCTCCCTCACTTGTTTCACAGCTCAAAACTGTCCAAACGCCTCTTCTAGGCTCTGGGACTGCAGGCTGGGTCTTGGTTCCTGGGACCCAGGTCCCTCCCTCTCTGCCAAACTTTTCTCCTGCGTGGCTCTCTGGGCTGCCGTTTGCTCCGGAGAGCTGGGCCGCCCTCTTCGCGTTTTCGCTATTCCTACCAGTCTCAATGTGGCTTCTTCTGTGTTCCTTGGTTGAAGAGTTCACTTGGTTTAGTTCAAAGTTGGTTTATCCAGATGATGGTTCTTAAAATTGAGTTATAATCCACTTTGGTTCTGGGAGTAGGAAGTTGGTACGTCCGCCTACTCTGTCGCCATCTTGCTTCCAGTCCTATACTACTGCTTTTTAATGCACTCTTCCACTGATGGACACTTGGGCTGTTTCCAGCTCTTTGCTATTGTGAACAATGCTTCCATAAATACGGGGGTGCATTTCTGTTTTTCAGTTGGTGATATGGTATCCTTGGGATATAATCCTATAAGTGGGATAGCTGGGTCAAAGGGCAGTTTTATTTCTAATTTTTTGAGGAATCTCCATACTGTTTTCCACAGGCCACACCAGTCTGCATTTCCACCAGCAGTGCAGGAGGGTTCCTCTTTCTCCACATCCTTGCCAGCACCTATAATGTGTTGTTTTGTTAATGACCGCCATTCTGATTGGTGTGAGGTCGTATCTCATTGTGGTTTTAATGTGCATTTCTCTAATGATTAGTGATGTTGAGCATATTTTCATATGCCTATTAGCCATCTGTAGGTCCTCTTTGGAGAAGTGTCTATTCATTTCTTGTGCCCATTTTTTGATTGGATTCTTTGTCTTTCTGGTGTTGAGCTTTACAAGTTCATTATAAATTTTGGTTATTAACCCTTTATCAGATGTATTGTCGAATATGTTCTTTCATTGTGTGGTTTGTCTTTTTATTCTGTTCATATTGTCTTTAGCTGTGCAAAAGCTTTTTAGTTTGATATAGTCCCATTTGTTTATCCTGTCTTTTATTTCATTTGCCTGTGGAGATAAATCAGCAAATATATTGCTTCGATAGATGTCAGAGTTTACTGCCTATGTTTTCTTCTAGAATGTTTATGGTTTCACTGCTTACATTTAAGTCCTTTATTTATTTTGAGTTTATTTGTGTGCATGGTGTAAGTTGGTGGTCTACTTTCATTTTTTTGCAGGTAGCTGTCCTGTTTTCCCAACACCATTTGTTAAAGAGACTGTCTTTACTCCACTGTATATTCTTACCTCCTTTGTAAAATATCAGTTGTCCATAAAGATGTGGGTTTATTTCTGGTTTCACTGTTCTGTTCCATTGATCAATATGCCTATTCTTATGCCAGTACCTAGCTGTTTGAGTAAAATGGCCTTGTCGAATAACTTGATATCCGGAATTGTGATACCTCCCATTTTATTCTTCTTTTTCAAGATTGCTGAGGCTATTCGTGTTCTTTTCTGGTTCCATATAAATTTTTGGAATATTAGTTCTATGTCTATTATGAAGTATGTCATTGGTATTTTAATTGGTATTGCATTGAATTTATAAATTGCTTTGGGTAATATCAACATTTTAATGATGTTTACTCTTCCTAACCATGAACACGGTATATGCTTCCACTTGTTTGTGTCTTCCCTGATTTCTTTTGAGTACAAGTCTTTAATCTCCTTGGTTAAATTTACTCCTAGGTACTTTATTTTTATTTTGTTGCAATAGTGAAGGAGATTGTTTCCTTAATTTCTCCTTCTGACATTTCCTTGTTCATGTATAGAAATGCCTGTGATTTCTGCGTGTTAATTTTATATCCTGCCACCTTGCAGAATTCGTTTATTAGGTCCAGTAGTTTTTTGACTGAGCCGTTAGGGTTTTCTATATACAGTATCATATCATCTGTAAATAATGATAGTTTTACTTCTTCTTTTCCAATTTGGATGCCTTTTATTTCTTCTTTTTGTCTGATTGCTGTAGATAGGACTTCCAGTACTATGTTGAATAAAAGTAGTGAAAAGGGACACCCCTGCCTTGTTCCTGATATTAGGGTAATTGCTTTTAATTTTTGTCCATTATGATGTTGGCTGTGGGTTTGTCATAAATGGTCTTTATCATGTTAAGGTATGTTTCCTGTATTCTCACTTTGCTGAGTTTTGATCATAAATGGGTGCTGGGTTTTATCAAATGCTTTTTCTGCATTTATTGAAATTATGTGGTTTTTCTCCTTCCTTTTGTTTATGTGGTGAATCACATTAATTAATTTATGAGTATTGTACCATCCTTGCCTTTTCAGAATAAATCCCACTTGATCATGATGTATGATTTTTTTCATGTATTGCTGGATCCGGTTTGATAATATTTTGTTGAGCATTTTAGCATCTTAATTCTTCAGGGATATTGTCCTATAATTTTCTTTCTTTGTGTTGTCTCTGCCTGGTTTTGGAATAAGAATTATGGTTGCCTTATAAAAGAAACTTGGTAGTGTTCCTTCTTCTTGAATTTTTTGAAATAGCTTGAGAAGGATAGGGGTTAGTTCTTCTTTGAATATTTGGTAGAATTCACCAGTGAATTCATTGGGCCCAGGGGTTTTGTTTTTTGGGAGCTTTTTGGTAACTGTTTCAATCTCTTTGGTTGTAATCGGTCTGTTTAGGTTTTCTGATTCTTCCAGATTGATTTTTGGAAGATTGTACGTTTCAGGGAATTTGTGCATCTCACCTAGGTTGTTTAATTTTTTGGCATACAGTTCTTCATAGTATTTTCATACAATATTTTGTATTTCTGTTGTGTCGGTTGTTATATCTCCACTCTCATTTCTAATTTTATTTATGTGAGTCCTCTCTCTTCCTTTTTTTAGGTGAGTCTTGTTAAAGGTTCATCGATCTTGTTTACCCTTTCAAAGAACCAGTTCCTGGTTTCCTTGATTCTCTGTATTGTTTCTTTAGCCTCTCTTTCATTTATTTCCACTCTGATCTTTATTATTTCCTTCTTTCTACTCCCTCTGGACCTTACTTGCTGTTCTTTTTCAAGTTTTTTTAGATGAAGGGTTAGGTTGTTTATTTGAGCTTTTTCAAGCTTCTTAAGGAATGCCTGTAGCACTGTGAACTTCCCTCTCAGGACTGCTTTAGCCGTGTCCCATAAATTTTGAGTTGTTGTATGTTCATTATCATTCGTTTCTAAGAATTTTTTTATTTGATGTCATTGTTAACCCATTCGTTATTTAATAACATGCTATTTAGTTTCCATGTGTTTTGACTATGTTTCAGCTTTTCTGATGTCTTTGATTTCTTGTTTCCTGTCATTGTGATCAGAGAAAATGCTTGATATAATTTTAATCTTCTTAAGTTTGTTGACATTGCTTTTGTGTCCTAACGTGTGATCTCTCCTAGAAAATGTACCATGAGCACTTGAAAAGAATGTATATTCTGCTGCTTTAGGATGAAAGGTTCTGAAGCTATTAAATTCAGTTGATCTAGTGCAGTGGTTCTTAGCCTGGGTTCTATCGAACCCTAGGGGTTCGATGAGTCGGTCTCAGGGGTTCGGAGAAGCCTCTGCCGTGGAGGCCAGAATAAAGTAATACCGTAATTTGTTGTGAGTTCATGCACTTTGTTGGCTTTTTTCTTTGAGCAAGGTAATGTTTATGTGTGGCTCATTTTGTGCACCAATAAAAAAACATATACCTATGTCTGGAATTTGGAAAAAAAAATCATATATTTTTTTTTTTGTTATTGTTGTTTTTTTACAGAGGCAGAGAGAGAGTCAGAGAGAGGGATAGATAGGGACAGACAGACAGGAACGGAGAGAGATGAGAAGCATCAATCATTAGTTTTTCGTTGCCATTGCAACATCTTAGTTGTTCATTGATTGCTTTCTCATATGTGCCTTGACCGCGGGCCTTCAGCAGACTGAGCAACCACTTGCTGGAGCCAGTGACCTTGGGTCCAAGCTGGTGAGCTTTTGCTCAAATCAGATGAGCCTGCGCTCAAGCTGGCAACCTCAGGGTCTCGAACCTAGGTCCTTCCGCATCCCAGTCCAGTGCTCTATCCACTGCGCCACTGCCTGGTCAGGCGAAAAATCATATTTTATTTATCACTAAAGAAGGGTTCGGTGAATGCGCATATGAAACTGGTGGGTTTGATACCTCAAAAAAGGTTAAGAACCACTTATCTAGTGTGTCCTTTAAGTCTGCTGTTTCTTTTTAAATTTTCTTTCTTGAGGATCTATCTAATGATGTAAGTGGGGTATTGAAATGTCCTAGTATTATTGTATTGCTGTTGATCTTGCCCTTTATATCCATCAATGTCTGCTTTATATATTTAGGAGCTCGTATATTAGGTGTGTAGATATTTATGATGGTTATATCTTTGTGTTGGATTGCCCTCTTTTTCATTATGTAGTGACCTTCCTTATCTCTTACTATAGCCTTGGTTTTAAAGTCCATTTTGTCTGATATAAGTATTGCTACCCCAGCTTTTTTTAAATTTCCATTTGCATGAAATATTTTTTTCCATCCTTTTACCTTCAGTCTGTTCATCTTTTGTTTTAAGGTGTGTCTCTTGTAGACAGCATATGTACGGGACCTGTTTTTTTATCCATGCAGCTACCCTATGTCTTTTGATTAGATCATTTAATCCATTTATATTTAAGGTTATTACTGATATGTAGTTGTTTATTGCCATTTTATATTTTAAAGGTGTATTCCTCTTTTGCTATATTCTTTTCCTTCTTTGATCTGTTTACAACAGGCCCCTTAACATTTCCTGCAGCATTGGTTTCGTTTTAGTGAATTCCTTGAGTTTTTTTTTGGTCTGGGAAGCTTTTTATTTCTCCTTTAATTTTAAATGATAGCCTTGCTCGATAAAGTAGTTTTGGTTGTAGGCTCTTGTTCTGCATTACTTTGAATATTTCTTGCTATTCCCTTCTAGCCTTAAGTGTTTCTGTTGAGAAGTCGGATGTCATTCTTATGGGGCTCCTTTGTAGGTGATAGCCTTATTTTCTCTAGCAGCTTTTAATATTTTCTCTTTATCACTTTGCTTTGGTATTTTAATTATGATGTGTCTTGTAAGTTTCTTTGGGTTTCTCTTTAATGGAGATCTCTATTCTTTTTGAACTTGTGAGACCCTTCTTTGCATTAATTTAGGGAAGTTTTCAGCTATGATTTGATTGAATAAAGTTTCTATCCCTTGTTCTTTGTCTTCTTCTTCAGAAACCGTTATTATGCGGATGGTATTTCTCTTCATGTTGTCACAGAGCTCTCTTGGAGTTTCCTCAGACTTTTTAAGTCTCTTTTCTTATTTCCGCTCTGCTTCCATGCCTTTGTTCATCTTGTCTTCCAGCTTGCTGATTCGATCCTCAGCTTCATCCATCCTGCTTTTAATTCCTTCCATTGTGGTCTTCATTTCTTATATTGTATTTGTCATCTCTAACTGATTCTTTTTTAATATTTCAATGCCCTTTTTTATACTTGCTATTTTTTTATTTAGGTTTTCATAATGACCATCCATTGTTGTTCTAAGATCCCTTAGCATCCTAACAATCATTATTCTAAAATCTGCCTTGGGAAGTTTGTTATTTCCATATCACTCAGTTCATTTCCTGGAGGATTATCTTGTGGTTTCATTTGGATTGCATTTTCTGTCTTCTCATTATGTCTGTGTGTTTGGGTGTGTTGTTTGTAGAGTTGGTTGAATCTAGGCTTGGTGTTGTCTGCCTCCAATTTTTAGTTGTGTTATTTCTAGGTCTTACTGGGTTGGCTTCAGCTGTTGTTTGTAATCCACTGTGGAATTTGGCTTTTCTAATAGAGCTCCTTTGAATTCTTGATTTGTTTGTTTTCTTAACTTGGTGGTAGTCTTCTTTACTGATCTCAGCAGGGGGCTTATTTGAAACTGTATCCAGGAATGTGGTGGGTGTAACCTGAGACTCTGAAGACCTGATCTGCCAGTTACTCTATCTGGGGGTGGGGTGCTTTCCCTACTTCAGTAGGGGACATGTATCTCAGATTTCCATGGAGACCTGTGTTACTGCCCCCCACCCCCACTTCTTATTTTCAGCTGTGTATTTTTGTGCTGATTGGAGCTGGAGAAATATCTTGAGAAGCTTGACCTGGAACCACTTTAGTCTTGTGTTGTGTGGAAGGATCAACCCCTCCCCTTGCAATTGCCGCCCCTAGCACCTCCCCCAGGTATGGCTGCTTCCCGCACTTGATTAGTCCTACTACTCAGGTCCTCCCATCCATTCTTCTGTTTGTCACTGGCTATTTCTCTCCCCCTCTTTTTTTTTGGAAAACAAGCAAGCTCTTTTAACACACCTCATTTCCAAGTTCCCAGGCAAGTGGCTTTGAGTGATATTTTCTACTGTATCTTGGTGTAAAGCCAGTAGTCGCGGCCACTATCACAGCTGCCTGACCAATGCAGGTTCACATTGGATTCAAACAGTTGGTAATGAAACACAGGAGCCACGAACTGGTGAGCGATCAGCTTTAATTCTAGCTTGCACCCGGCCAGCAAGCAAAAACACACACTGGGCTCCAAAACCCACACATTCAGAGCTCACAAAGCTACTGACTTATCCGAGTTTCCTAGAATCAAAGGTTTCTAGCTCACCAGACTTATTCATCTCTGTTCCCCATCTCCTTCTCCCTGAACAAACTCTGCTCAAACTGCCTTCTTCCTCAACACTCTGCCATCTTGGCTGCTTCTCCTCTCCACATGGCCTTAATCGGCTCTCCTCTCTAATACCTCAGGAACCAAGAGAGAGAGCAAGCTACTGGTCTCTCCCACTTTATACCATAGAATCAAAACCTTTAATCCAATTATACAAACAAGGAAGTCTCTGTATAATGGGATTCCTCAGGAGAGTGCACCACCCTACATCATCCAATCAGTCCAGGGTGTGGAAAAGAGCTTACTCTTAAAACTAAGCCTTAGGCTACAACGACCCGGCCTGCCCACAGCCTGTTCCAGAACACACATTAATATCAACAAACTTCCATGCGGGCAGTGACATCTTTAACAAAGTGAGCATAATATATTTTATCTGCCCAACACTTGGATTGAGAGCCTTTCTGGGCTCTCAGCCTCACCCCCACCCTTTGTTCCTGTAAGCAGAGGAGGCTCACCACTCTCCAGTACTGCCCACCAGGCTCAGTGTGGCTTCTTCTTTGCTCCTTGGATTTTGAGAGCAGTTCTTGTAGTCCAGAGTTGGTTTTTTTATGCTGGTTGTTCCTAAATTAATATGTAGTCCAGTTTGGTGGTGTGAGCTGGGAGTCTGTGCAACTGCCTACTCTGCTGCCATCTTGTCTCTCTTCTTTTTCATTTCTGATATTAGCAATTTGTGTCTTCTCTCTTTTTTTCTTTGCCTGGCTAGACATTTGTTGATTTTGTTGATCTTTTCAAAGAATTAGCTTTGGTTTTGATTTTCTATTTTTAATTTTATTGCTTTTTGTTCTAATTCTTATGAATTTTTTTCTTGATTACTTTGGATTTAATTTGCTCTTCTTCTAAATTCCTAATGTGGAAACTTAGATTATTTATTTTAGATCGTTTTCTTTCCTTGTACACACATTCAATGTTAAAATTTTTTTTTTAGGCACTGCTTTCTATGGATCCAACAAATTTGAATAAGATGTGCTTTTATTTCATTTAGTTCAAAATATTTTAAAAGTTCCCTTAAGATTTATTTTTTGACTCTTGTAATTTAGAAATGTATAGTTTTGTCTCTAAGTATTTTGGGATTTTTTCAGCTATCTTTCTTTTACTGATTTCTACTTAATTTCTTTGTGGTCTCGGGGCAGACATTGTATGATTTCTATGCCTTTAAATTTGTTAAGGTGTGTTATATATAGCCCAGAATGTGGTCTGTCTTGAACATCTCATGTGAGCTGAGAAAATTGTGTTTTGTTGTTGTTGGATGAAGTAGTCTACAGATGTTAGTTATATCCAGTCAATTGATGATGTTATTGAGTTCAACTATATTCTTATTGATTTTATGCTTGCTGATCTGTTTATTTTTGAGTGAGGAGTGTTGAAGTCTCCAACTATGATAGTGGATTCATCCTTTTTTCCCTTATAGAGTAGCTCTATTGATTTTTGACCTCACATAGTTTGATGTTCTGTTGTTAGGTGCACACACATTAAAAATTGTCTAATGCCTTTTTATCCCTGGGATAATTTTCCTTAATTTCATGTCTGCTCTGTCTGAAATTATTATAGTTACTCCTGCTTTCCTTTGATCAGTGTCATCATTCATTTTTATCTATTTACTTTAAATCTATGTGTCTTTATATTTAAAGTGGATTTCTTGAGGCATGGATAACAATTAGTTGGCTCATGTTTTTTGCTCCACTCTGACAATCTCTGTCTATTAATTCATGCATTTAGGCCATTGATTTTCAAAATGATTATTGATATAATTGGATTAATATATATCATATTTGCTATGGGTTTTTATTTGTTGCCCTTGGTTCTTTGTTTCATTTTTGTCTTTCTTCTGCTTTTTGTAGTTTTAATTGAACATTTTATATAATTCAGTTTTCTCTTCTTTACTATACTTTTTAAAATAAATCTTTTTTAATGGTTGCCCTAGTGTTTTCAAAATACTTTTACAGCTAACCTGACCAGGCGGTGGAGCAGTAGATAGAGCGTCGGACTGGGATGCAGAAGACCCAGGTTTGAGACCCCGAGTTCGCCAGCTTGAGTGCGGGCCCATCTGGCTTGAGCAAAAAGCTCGTTGGTTTGGACCCAAGGTCGCTGACTCCAGCAAGGGGGTGCTTGGTCTGCTGAAGGCCCGCGGTCAAGGCACATGTGAGAAAGCAATCAATGAGCTACTGTGGTGTCGCAATGGCAACGAAAAATGATGCTTCTCATCTCTCTCCATTCCTGTTTGTCCCTATCTATCCCTCTCTCTGATTCTCTCTCTGTCCCTGTAAAAATAAATAAATAAATAAATAAATAAATAAATAAATAAAGTCAAAATACTTTTACAGCTAATCTAAGTTCAATTTCAGATAGCACTATGCCACTGAATGGATAGTGAATGTTATACTAACAAAAATAACAGTTCTTCTCTCCCATCATTGCATTATTACTGTCATTTATTCCATATATGTATAAGCATATGTAAGTATACCCACACACAAGATACAAAGCCTATTTGAGTGAATATATTGTTGATATTATTATTTTGGACAAACTGTCCTCTGTTAGGCAAATTAACAAGAAAAATAAAGTTTTACTTTTACTTATTCCGTCTTTGAAAATTTTTCTTCCTCTATATAATCCTGAACTTCTCATCTATATTTTTCTTCTCCTAAAGAACTTTTTAACATTTCTTGCAGGGCAGGTCCATTGGCAACAAATTCCTCAAGTTTTGTTTGTTTGAGAAAGTCTTTATTTCTCCTTTACTTTTGAGACATAGTTTTACAGAATATAGGATTCTAAGTTTTTTTTCTCTCAACCTTTTTAAATATTTCACTGCACTCACTTCTTGCTTATATGATTTCTGTGGAGAAGTCAGAAGTAATTCCTATCTTTGTTTTCCGATAGGTAAGGTGTTCTCCCCCCATCCCAGGGTTCTTTCAGGATTATTTTTATAACTGATTTTGTGTAATTTGAAAATGATATGAATAGGTTTAGGTTTAGTTTCTTTCTTTTTGTGTGTGTGTTTATCCTGCTTGGTGTTCTTTGAGCTTCATGGACCTGTGGTTAGGTATCTGCCATGAATTTGGGAGAAATTTTCAGTTATTATTGTTTCAACTAGTTGTTGTTGTTGTTCTTCTTCCTCCCCCTTCCTCTCCCCTCCCTCCTCCTCCTCTTCTTCTTTTTCTTTTTCTTCTTCTTTCCATTACATGTATGTTATGCCTTTTGTAGTTGTGCCACAATCTTTGGATATTTTGTTCTGTTGTTTTATCACCTTTGTTTTTTTTTTTTTTTTTTTTTTTCATTTTCAAGGACACTATTGATACATCCTCTAGCTCAGAGAGTCTTTCCTCAGCCATGTCATCTACTGATAAGCCCATCAAAGGCATTCTTCATTTCTGTTAGAATGCTTTTTCATTCCAAGCATTTTATTTTGGTTCTGTCTTAGGGTTTTCATATCTTTGTTTGCATTATCTGTCTGTTTTGCATGATGTCCACTTTATTTATTAGTGCCCTTAGCATTTTAATCATAATTAAAAAAAATGTCTTGGTCTGATAATGTTAATATCCCTGCCATGTGTGGTTCTGATACTTGTTATATGTGTTCAATGTTTCAATTGTTTGTTTGTTTCTGGTTTTTTTTGTTATTGTTGTTGTAGTTTTTTGTTGCTTTTGTATGCCTTGTAATTTTTTCTTCATAGCTAGGTGCTATGTACCTGGCAAAAGAAATTGTTGTAAATAGGCTTTTAGAACCATGGTGGTGAGGTGTGTTGGGAAAGGGGTGTCTATAGTCTTGTGGTTTGGTCTGTATTTCAGTAAATCCATGCCTCTGAACTATGAAAATCCTAAGTGTTTGTCAGTTTTTTTTTCCTCCCACCTTCGTTGGGACAGGATTGGTACATTTGGCTGGTGGAGGGTATTTCCTTTCACTGGGGGGTTAAGCTCTGATATGACTCCAGCTGGGTAGGCTCTGGAAGCTAGTTTCCTCTGAGGGCAGGCCTTATTAAGAAGAACAGAATGCACTGGTGTATTTAAGAATGGTTCCTCTTGCCTAATCTCACCAAAAGTTTCAGGGGATTTTTCTCTGATACTTACTGTGAGAACCTCTGTTATCTCTGGGAGATATATCTCACAGGACTGTGGAGGCTCCTCTATCACTAGGTGTCCCTGGAGTTTTTAACTCTCACAGTTGTCCACATTGCACCTCTATCAATTTGCAGATTATAGTTCAGATTTTCTTACGGGGCATTAGTTCCCTCAGCAGTTCTCACTCAGACCAGTAAGCTGCAACTCCCTGGGTTCACCTGTCTCTCCAGTCTTGCGGGGTAGCAGTGTGCCCTGTGTTCTGCTCTCTATCATGGATTCAAGAGGACTCGTTGCCTTTTCAGTCTGTTCAGCTTTTTGCTTGCGTTTAGCACAGCCTGACGGCTCTCAAGCTCCTTACATGCAGAACAAGAAACAGGAAGTCTGCTCTTTTTTTAAAAAACAAATTCTTAATATAGAAGCAATATATAATATCTTTGTCTGTTGTAACAGTTTTGATATAAAGTCTGCTTCTTCCTGATGTTAGTACAGTCACACACACCCCACCCCCGTTTTCCTTTTGGTTACCGTATGTAGGGAATAACTTTCTCTCTTATTTTCAAACTACTTATGCCTTTTGATCTAAAGAGAGACTTGCATAGACAGCATCTAGTTAGACTGTGCATTTAAAAATCCATTCTGCCAGGCTCTGTCTTTGATTGGAATTCAACTCATATGTTTAATTATTGGTGTGAATTGACTTCTATTTCATGTGTGTCTAATACCTTTCTGTCCCTCTGTTAGGCAGATAAAATCTATTATGCTCACTTTGTTAAAGATGGCGCTGCCCACATGGAAGCCCATCACCCAGGTGCTATTAGTTGCCCTTATGCTTGGGATGGGCGTAATTATATTATTGGGTGTGGGGAACAGGCTGTAAGCAGGCAGAATCCTTACAGCCCAAGGCTTAGTTTTAAGAGTAAGCTTTTCCACACACCCTTGACTGATTGGATGATGTGGGATGGTGCACTCTCATGAGGAATCCTCCCAGTTTGCCTCAGATAAGTGACTTTGTATCAGAGACTTGCTTGTTTGTAGATTGGATTAAAGGTTTGGATTTCTACACTATAAAGTGGAGCAGGCTGGGAGCTTGCCCTCTCTGAGTTCCTGAGGTTAGTATTAGAGAGGAGAGCAGATTAAGGCCACGTGGAGGAGAGGAGAAGCAGCCAAGATGGCGGAGTGCTGAGGAAGAAGCCAGTTTTTGCAGTTTGTGTAGAGAGAAGGAGATGGGAAACAGAGGTGAATTAGTCTGGTGAGCTAGAAACCTTTGATGCTAGGAAACTCGGATAAGTCAGTAGCTTTGTGAGCACTGAATGTGTGGGTTTTGGAGCCCAGTGTGTGTTTTTGCGTGCCCACCGGGTGCAAGCTAGAATTAAAGCTGATGGCTCACCAGTTCTTGGCTCTGTTGTTTCATTACTGACTGTCTGAATCTAATGCAAACCTGCATCACAGCAGTCTGGCCTGTGATGGCGGCCTTGGTTCCTGGCCCTACACCCTCATTTTCTCTTACTGCCTTTTTAGTGTTGTTGGGCAGATAAAATATGGTATGCTCACTTTGATAAAGATGGCGCTGCCCACATGGAAGCCCATCACCCAGGTGATATTATTTGCCCTTATGCTTGGGATGGATATGGGGGAAAGGCTGTAATGTAAGCAGGCCAGGTCATTATAGCCTAAGGCTTAGCTTTAAGAGTAAGCTCTTCTCCACGCCCTTGATTGATTGGATGATGTAGGGTGGTGATGTAGGGAGGAATCCCATTATGCCTCAGATGGGTGACTTTGTATCAGACTTCCTTGTTTGTATAATTGGATTAAGGGTTTGGATTCTACATTATAAAGTGGGCGGACCGGTAGCCAGATCTCGCTCTCTCTCGGTTCCTGGGTTCCTGAGATTAGTATAGAGAGGAGAGCAGAGTAAGGCCACGTGAAGGCCAGGAGAAGCAGCCGAGATGGCAGAGTGCTGAGGAAGAAGCCAGTTTAAGAGTTTGTGCAGGAGGAGATGGGAAACAGAGGTGAATAAGTCTGGTGAGCTAGAAAGCTTTGATGCTAGGAAACTCGGATAAGTCAGTAGCTTTGTGAGCACTGAATGTGTGGGTTTTGGAGCCCAGTGTGTGTTTTTGCTTGCCTGCCGGGTGCAAGCTAGGATTAAAGCTGATGGCTCACCAGTTTTTGGATCCTGTGTTTCATTACTGACTGTTCGAATCTAATGTGAACCTGCGTGGGTCGGGCAGCTGTGATCCTGACCTCGGCTACTGGCTTTACATTTGGCGTAGTCTTTGGCAGGATTCGATACAGTTCGGCATGGAGCCACCACCACCTTTGAGTGGTGGATTAGAGGACTGGTTGCTGTTTTGGTTTCCCATAGCTGTTTTTTGGGGAACTGTAGGCTGGCTGACTTTTACAGCCATGCGTGAGGAAACTGAGAGCTCTATGGAAGAGGTTGCCCAGGACCTGCAGGCTGAGCAGCGGAAGGAGCTGAAGGAAACGTGGGAGAAACAGATGCTGACCCTGGAGCTGAAGGAAGTGCTGGAGGAGGAGGCTGACCAGGTTTGCGAGATTCACCTGGAAATGGAGCAGACACTGGAGAAGGAATCACAGGTTCGTGAGTTGGAGATTGCCCTGGATGTTGTGGAGAGCCAGCAGCGGCATGAGGCCAGGACCGGGGCTGAGGCCAGGGCTGAAGCCAAGGCTGGGGCTGAGGCTGAGGCAGGGGCTGTAAGACCCATGGAGCAGAAAGCAGCGGCAGCAGAGGGCTCGAGCCCAGCAGCAGGAGCTGATGTTTTCAGTTCCTCTTTGGAGGATGATGAGAATCAAGCTGAAGTTGCAATCTGCTGTCTCCAGAAGGTGAGAGCCCACCAGCAAGGAGCTTCTACTACAACGCTGGTAGGTCTGCGATTTTGGGACATAGAGGTGGATGCCATCATGCTCCCCAGAGCAGAGATGGAAATTCTGACTGCCATGGCCATGTGCTCCTTTTTGGGACAGTGTACGAGCTGCCAGGATTGGAGAGATGAGGGGGGAGGCTAATACCCCATGTGTGTGGACTGATTTTCTGGACTACGACCCGAGTGAGCATTGGCTCCTTTGTTGAATGGACTTACGGATTTTGGACAATGTGAAATACCCTGATGGGGGTGGGGGTGGCTTTGCTGGAGGCCCTCCTGCCCCGGGAAGCTTTTCCCATGGCTAGAGAAAAGGCCGAGGACATTTTGCGCTTTTGGCAAAGTGCTCAGAGACTGGTGAAATGTATCTTTGTAATTGTTGAAACTGTATGATTTGGGCTATTGCTGTAATTTGTGTAATGTACTTAATTTCCTTGTACAGGGATGCCGGTGGTGTAGATTGTGGGTAGTAAAGTGAGCATAAGGGTGGATTGTTGGGCAGATAAAATATGGTATGCTCACTTTGATAAAGATGGCGCTGCCCACATGGAAGCCCATCACCCAGGTGATATTATTTGCCCTTATGCTTGGGATGGATATGGGGGAAAGGCTGTAATGTAAGCAGGCCAGGTCATTATAGCCTAAGGCTTAGCTTTAAGAGTAAGCTCTTCTCCACGCCCTTGATTGATTGGATGATGTAGGGTGGTGATGTAGGGAGGAATCCCATTATGCCTCAGATGGGTGACTTTGTATCAGACTTCCTTGTTTGTATAATTGGATTAAGGGTTTGGATTCTACATTATAAAGTGGGCGGACCGGTAGCCAGATCTCGCTCTCTCTCGGTTCCTGGGTTCCTGAGATTAGTATAGAGAGGAGAGCAGAGTAAGGCCACGTGAAGGCCAGGAGAAGCAGCCGAGATGGCAGAGTGCTGAGGAAGAAGCCAGTTTAAGAGTTTGTGCAGGAGGAGATGGGAAACAGAGGTGAATAAGTCTGGTGAGCTAGAAAGCTTTGATGCTAGGAAACTCGGATAAGTCAGTAGCTTTGTGAGCACTGAATGTGTGGGTTTTGGAGCCCAGTGTGTGTTTTTGCTTGCCTGCCGGGTGCAAGCTAGGATTAAAGCTGATGGCTCACCAGTTTTTGGATCCTGTGTTTCATTACTGACTGTTCGAATCTAATGTGAACCTGCGTGGGTCGGGCAGCTGTGATCCTGACCTCGGCTACTGGCTTTACAAGTGTATACTTGATTTTTCTATTTTTGTTGTAAACCACTTGGTTCCAGTTTCATTTCCTTTTGTGTGCATTTCTTAGATTGTTCCTTTGTGGTTACCATGGGAATTACATTTAACACCCTAAATTTATAGAAGTGTAATTTGAATTGATTCTGTCTTAACTTCAATAGTGTACATACAGCTAGGCATGCAGCTCCATCTCCCTTTGATGTTATTGTTATCATAAATTACATTTTTATACATTGTTGGTCCATTAACACAGATTTAGAATTTTTAAAGCTCATTTGTCTTTTAAATCATGTAGGAAATAAAAAAATAAATGAAGTCTGTAAAGCTTGTGGCCGAGGCCACCATCACAGCAGCCTGACCCACGCAGGTTCGCATTAGATTCGAACAGTCGGTAATGAAACAATGGAGCCACAAACTGGTGAGCCATCAGCTTTAATTCTAGCTTGCACCCGGCGGGCAAGCAAAAACACACACTGGGCTCCAAAACCCACACATTCAGTGCTCACAAAGCTACTGACTTATCCGAGTTTCCTAGAATCGAAGGTTTCTAGCTCACCAGACTTATTCACCTCTGTTTCCCATCTCCTCCTGCACAAACTCTTAACAAACTGGCTTCTTCATCAGCACTCTGCCATCTCGGCTACTTCTCCTCCACATGGCCTTAATCTGCTCTGCTCTCTAATACTAATCTCAGGAACTCAGGAACCAAGAGAGAGCTCAAGCTACTGGTCTCTCCCATTTTATAGCATAGATAATCCAAACCTTTAATCCAATTATACAAACAAGGAAACCTCTGTATAATGGGATTCCTCACGAGAGTGCACCACCCTACATTATCCAATCAGTCAAGGGTGTGGGGAAAAGCTTAAAGCCAAGCCTTAGGCCATAACAACCTGGCCTGCTTACATTACAGCCTTTCCCCCACACCCATCCCAAGCACAAGGGCAAATAATATCACCTGGGTGATGGGCTTCCATGTAGGCAGCGCCATCTTTAACAAAGTGAGCATATTATATTTTATCTGCCCAACAAAATCACAAACCAAAAATACAATAACAATGGCCTTTTTATTAAAAAAAAGTAGTTATCTGTACTGGATGGAGGTCATTATTCCATCATAGAGCTTTAAGTGACTATCCAGTGTCCTTTTCTTTCAACCTAAAAGAAACCCATTAGCATTTCTTAGGAAAGGTCTAACAGACCCCATCAGCTTTCGTTTATCTGGGATATTTCAATTTTGCTTTCATTTTCTTTTCTTTTTTTTTTTTTAAAAGCACAGAGAAAGAGTCAGAGAGAGGGACAGACAGGGACAGACAGACAGGAGTGGAGAGAGATGAGAAGCATCAATCATCAGTTTTTTGTTGCGACACCTTAGTTGTTCATTGATTGCTTTCTCACATGTGCCTTGACCACGAGTCTTCAGCAGACCAAGCAACCCCTTGCTGGAGCCAGTGACCTTGCGTTCAAGCTGGCGAGCTTTTTGCTCAAGCCAGATGGGCTTGCGCTCAAGCTGGCCACCTCGGGGTCTCAAACTTGGGTCCTCCTCATCCCAGTCCGACGCTCTATCCACTGCACTACCGCATGGTCAGGCTGCTTTCATTTTTTTTATTGCCATAAAATATACATAATAAAACACAGTACTTACCTCTTCCCACAACAACATCAAAATTACAACTAAGTCACAGAACAGCCATCATTCAGAGCCACCTGGAGTCTGCCTGCATAGAGACCCTATAACCAGGGAATTAAAGAAGCTACATTAAGACTAGTAGGAGGAGCAGAGATGCTGAACAGGCTGGTCTCACACCCATGTGTGGTGGATAAAAATTGGGAGGTATATCTCGGCTGCAGAGGTTCTCCCTGAAAATGAGGGGTCTTAGCCCTATACAGGCTCCCCAGCCCAAGGTTCCAGTGCCAGGAAGAGAAATTCTCATAATTTCTGGCTGTAAAAACCAGCTGGGATTGAGGATGAGGGAGAGGGAGGGCTGCTGGAGTCTCAGGTATTTCTCTTAAAGGGTCCACACACAGACTTACTGTATTTTCCCACATATAAGACACTCCCGAGTATAAGACACACCTTAATTTTGGGACCCAAAACTTGAAAAATAATGTATTACATAAAGTTATTGAATTCAAGTTTTATTCATCGTAAAATTCATCACTATCAAAACTCCCACCCATTTGCTTGTCCTCATCTGTGTCTGATGACGAATCAGTGTCTTCATATATTGCCTTGCCCTCAGTTCCATCTATGGCATCTGAAATGCCAGAACCACTGTATAAGACACACCCAGTTTTTAGACCCCAAATTTTTCAAAAAAGGCTGCATGTTGGTTGAATTAGTCTGTAAATATGATGTATATATTTGCTTGCTTATAGCTTGCATTGGGTGTGGGGGACAGGCTGTGGGCAGGCAGGGTTATTATAGCCTAAGGCTTAATTTTAAGACTAAGCCTTTCCCACCCTAAGTGACTTTATATCAGAGACTTCCTTGTTTGTATATTGGATTAAAGGTTTTGATTGCTACACTCTAAAATGGGGCAGAAGAGCCCATGCTGGAGGAGAGCAGAGAAAGGCCATGTGGGGCAGAGGAGAAGCAGCCAAGATGGTGGAGTGCTGGAGGAGAAGCCAGTTTGTGCAGAGTTTGTGCAGAAAGAAGAAGATGGGGAACAGAGGTGAATAAGGCTGATGAGGTACAAACCTTTGATTCTAGGAAACTTGGATAAGTCAGTGGCTTTGGGAGCCCTGAATAGAAAGAGAAATGTTTTCCCACTGTGTGTATTTCTTGTCTGCCAGGTGCAAGCTAGGATTAAAGGTAATGGCCCACTAGTTCTTGGCTCTATTGTTTCATTACCATCTGTAAAACCAGTAGTCACAGCCACCATCACAGCTGCCTGGCCCGTTCAAGTTTGCATTAGATTCAGACAGTTGGTAATGAAACAACGGAGCCAAGAATTGGTGGGCCATCATTTATAATCCTAGCTTGCACCGGCGGGCAAGTAAAAACACACACTGGGCTCCAAAACCCACTCATTCAGTGCTCACAAAGCTACTGACTTATCCGAGTTTCCTAGAATCAAATGTTTCTAGCTCACTAGTCTTATTCATCTCTGTTCCCCATCTCCTTCTCTCTATAGAAACTCTGCACAAACTGGCTTCTCCTCTGTACTCCACCATCTTGGCTGCTTTTCCTGGCCTCCTCCATGTGGCCTTTCTCTGCTTTCCGCTGTAATGCTAAACTCAGGAACCAGGAGAGAGCAAGCTCTGGGTCTGCCCCACTTTATAGCATAGATTCAAAACCTTTAATCCAATATACAAACTAGGAAGTCTCTGATACAAAGTCACTTATCTGAGGCATAATGGGAGGATTCCTCTTGAGAGTGCACCACCCCACATCATCCAATAAGTCAAGGGTGTCGGGAAAAGCTTACTCTTAAAACTAAACCTTAGGCTATAATGACCCAGGCTGCCCACAGCCTGTCCCCAACACACATTAACATCAATGGACTTGCATGTGGGCAGCGCCATATTTAACAAAGTGAGCATAATATATTTTATCTTGCCCAACACCATCTGTCTGAATCAAATGCCAACCTGCATAGGCCAGGCGGTCGTGATGATGGCCATGGCTGCTGGCTTTACAGTGCATCTTATATATGGGGAAATACGGTACTGGGACTCACCCCTCTGAGCTCCTGTACTGGGGTGGCAGCTTGAAAAACACTGGAAACATACAGGGAGGAACTGGATTGTCGGACATCAGCACAAGAGATGGGGGTGGGGAGCAGCTTTCTTCAAGACAGAAGTGCTGGCAGAGGCCTTTGTTCCTTTTCTGAGCCCTTCCCTACAGAGCCAGCAGGTGGGTGCCCTATCTGAGATTTTATCAGCCTGGCTCACAGTTTGCCCCACCCTGGTGATACCCTGAGGCACTGCTCCACCCAATTGTTGGGCCTACTCAAGCAGTTTCCAGTGGCCTTTCCTTAGGATTGGCCTGTCTTGGATCATGCTTCAGATTTTCCTAAATTCTGTCAAACAAGCATCACCTGTCCTTGCCTTGCCCTATATCTCTCACTAATTGTCCCCAGGCCTGGCACTAGCAGCTGCTGGCCTTGCTTCACAGGTTGGCCATGCCTGGCACCTCCAAGTCCAGCACAAGTAGCAGCCATCTGCAAATCGCTTTGTGGATCATTTTGGGTGGCTCCGGGTGGGACACTGGCTGTGGCTAACCTGGGCCTGCACTTTCCTTGAGGCCCCAGAGCTAGCACACTCAATGGACAGCTTTGGACCATGTTGAGCACCACCCAACCATCTCCACGAGTGACACACTCAAGTGGTAGACTCAGCGGGCACCGGAACCCCACTGAAATAAGTCCTGCTCTGTGGGATGGGCTCCTGCACAGCTGACCCTCCATGGTAGTTAGAGGTCAGAGGAAGTCGGTGGTCAGTGGTCACAGCCAGTCCCTGCAGCTGATCAGCCTGGAGGTAAATCCCTCCCGTTGATATGCCAACAGCAACCAAGGCTGACCTACAACAAGATGGTGTAAAGCCAGTAGCCACGGCCACCATCACAGCCACCTGGCCTGTGCAGGTTCGCATTTGATTCGGACAGACGGTAATGAAACAATGGAGCCAAGAACTGGTGGGCTATTAGCTTTAATCCTAGCTTGCACCCGGTGGGCAAGAAATACACACAGTGGGAAAACACTTTCCTTTCCATTCAGCATTCCCAAAGCCACTGACTTATCCGAGTGTAAAGCCAGTAGTCAAGGCTACTATCACAGCCGCCTGACCCATGCAGGTTTGCATTGGATTTGGACAGATGGCAATGAAACACAGGAGCCAAGAACTGGTGAGCCATCAGCTTTAATTCTAGCTTGCACTCAGCGGGCAAACAAAAACACACACTGGGCTCCAAAACCCACACATTCAGTGCTCACAAAGCTACTGACTTATCCGAGTTTCCTAGCATCAAAGCTTTCCAGCTCACCAGACTTATTCACCTCTGTTTCCCATCTCCTCCTGCACAAACTCTTAACAAACTGGCTTCTTCCTCAGCACTCTACCATCTTGACTACTTTTCCTCCACATGGCCTTAATCTGCTCTCTCTAATACCAACCTCAGGAACTCTGGAACCAAGAGAGCGAGATCAAGCTACTGCTCTCTCCCACTTTATACCATAGAATCCAAACTCTTAATCCAATCTACAGACAAGAAAGTCTCTGATACAAAGCCACCCATCTGAGGCATAATGGGATTCCTCAGGAGAGTGCACCACCCTACATTATCCAATCAGTCAAGGGTGTGGGGAAGAGCTTACTCTTAAACTAAGCCTTAGACTACAACAACCCGGCCTGCCCACAGCCTGTTCCAGAACACACATTAATATCAATGAACTTCCATGTGGGCAGCTCCATCTTTAACAAAGTGAGCATAATATATTTTATCTGCCGAACACCGAGTTTGCTAGAATCAAAGGTTTGTACCTCACCAGCCTTATTCACCTCTGTTCCCCATATCCCTCTCTCTGCACAAACTGTCTTCTCCTTCAGCACTCTTTCATCTTGGCTGCTTCTCCTCTCCTCCATGTGGCCTTTTCTGCTCTCCTTCAGTATGGGCTCCTCCTAGAACATAATCACTCTTCCCCAGAACAACATGATCTCTCTTTTAAAACCTTTTGGCATGAAAGCCCTCCCCCAACACATTAATATAATCACGCCCCTCCCAATCAAGAAGGGCAATTAATATTATCACTTGGGCGACGGGCTTCCGCACGGGCAGCACCATCTTTAACAAAGTGAGCATAATATATTTTACCTGCCCAACAGACGGTATATATACAGCCCATATGTGGGGCACTTTGAGTGCCCAGCTTGGGTGACCAGAGAGGCTGTGCCATTGGACCTTACAGAACATCTACTACTTTGGGCCACTCAGTCAAGCCAGGGAGATGTAGTAGCTCTACTTACAACATAAAAACAAACGCAGAGAGGCTGCCAAAAATGTGGAAACAAAGAAACATGTCCTAAATGAAAGAACAACAACAAAAAAAAAACTCTAGAGCCCTGGCTAGAAAGCTTGGTTGGTTAGAGTGTCATCTGGAAGCACAAAGGTTGCCAGTTTGATCCCTGGTCAGGGCACATACAAAAGCTGTCTCTCCATCTCGCTGAAATCAATCAAAAAAATTTTTTTTACAAAAACAAAATGAAACTCCGGAAAAAGAACTAAATAAAATGGAGACAAGCACTCTGCTAGATGCAGAACTAGAAACACTGGTGCTCAATGAACTTAGTGAGAACCTCAACAGCATTGTTGGGCAAATAAGATTGTAAAATTTGTGTTATTTTATTTTGTTCACTTTTATTGTTAAAAATGGCTGCTGCTAATGTGAAACAGCTAATTACTTTCCTGCTTGGGGAGGGGCTTTGTTATGCTAATGTGTTCTGGAGGAGGGGTTTTCATGCTAAAAAGTTTTAAGAAGAAGGAGGCCATTTTACAGAGAAGCAGCCAAGATGGCCAGGTGCTGAAGGAGAAGCCAGTTTGTGCAGTTTGTTCAGAGAAAAGGAGATGGGAAACCTGAGAGGACTGAGCTAGTGGGGCCTTTGATTCTAGGAAACCCCAGATGTGTCAGTAGCTTTGTGAGCACTGAATGAGTGGGTTTTGGTGCTCATGGCCTTACAAGCATGAAAGAGGGCTAGTCACAGATGAAGAATTCAGTAACTGAAATGAATAATTTACAGGGAATCAATAGTAGAGAAGATGCAGCTGAGAATCAAATCAGTGATTTGGAATATAAAGAAGCAAAAATGCTCAATGAGGAAAGTGAAAAGGAAAAGAATTAATAAAAATGGGGATAGTGTAAGGAGCCTCTGGGACAATTTCTAGCATAGCAACATCTGCATCATGAGGTTGCTGGAAGGAGAAAAAAGAGCAGGAAATTGAAAATCTATTTGAAAATATAATGACAGAATACTTCCCTAACCTGGTGAAGAAAATAGACACCCAATTGTAGGAAGTGCAGCAAGTCCTGAACAAAATGAAACCTAAGAGGTCTACACCAAGACACATCATAATTAAAGTGCAAAAGGTTAAAAAAAAATCGTAAAAGCAAGAGAAAGGCAGTTAATTACCGACAAGGGAGCTCCCATAAGACTGTCAGCTGAGTTCTCAACAGAAACTTTTTGAGCCAGAAGGGAGTGGCAAGAAATATTCAAAGTGATGAAAAGCAAGGATATACATCCAAGATTATTCTACCCAGCAAAGCTATAACTTAGAATCTAAGGACTGATAATGTGCTTTTCAGACGAGGGAAAATTAAAGGACTTCATTACCACCAAACCAGTACATGAAATGTTAGGCAGAGAAGGAGATAAAGTGACTATAAAGGCTGATCCTGGAGTGATACAGCTACAAGGATGCTGACAGCCACTGGAAGCTGGAAAGGGAAAGGAAGGATTCTCCTCTAGAGCTTCCAGAGGGTGTGCAACCCTTCTGCCAACTTGAGTTCAGACTTCTGGCCTCCAAAATTGTGAGATAATAAATTCTTGTTGTTTCAAGTGAAATAAATAAATACATAAGTAAAATATACATAAAATAAAATTTACCATCATAACCATATGTAAATGGTGGTTCAGTGGCATCAAGTACACTCACATTGTTGTGCAGTCACTACTCTCCATCTCAGAATTTTTTTTCCAAACTGAAACTTTGTACTCATTATGCAATAACTTCCAATTCCTCCTCCCCCTGTCCCTGTCAACCACCATTCTACTTTCTGTTTCTATGAATTTAACTACTTTATGTACCTCACAAGTAGAGTTATACAGTATCTGACCTTTGATTACTGGTTTATTTCACTTAACATCATCTCTCTCATTTTTGAAGTTTTGCTGAATATAGAATTCTGGTTTGAAGCTTCTTCTCCCACCCTCTACCCCCACTCCTCAGCACTTTACTATGTTACCCTCACTGCTTTCTGGCCTCCTTAATTTTTTATGAGAAATTGGTTATTAATCTTTCTGAGTGTTATGGGTTGAATAGTCACCCTCCCCCCATTCATATGTTAACCCACAGGATCTCAGAATATAACCTTATTTAGAAATAGGATCATTGCACTTGTAATTAATTAAGATGAGATCATTAAGGGTAGGCCTTAATCCAATACGGTGTCCTCATAAAAAGTAGAAGTTTAAACAGAGGTAGATACACATAGAAGGAAGCTAATGTGAAGGCACACAGGAGGAGACAGGCATGTACAAGCCAAAGAGAGAGGCCTGAAACAGATCCTTCTCTCACAGCCCTAAGAGGAGACCTCTGCCACTACCTCACTTTCAGACTTCTGTCGTCCAGAACTGTGATACAATAAATTGTCATGTAAGCCACTAAGTTTGTGGTACTTTGTTACAGTACCTCCAGTAAACCAAAACCAGTACATTGAGGATCACTTGCATGTGATTAGTTGCTTTCTCTTGCTGCCTTTAAGATTCTGTGTCTTTCAACAGTTTATGCTGGGTTTCTGTGTAGGTCTCTTTGAATTTATCCTACTCCGAATTCATTGAGTTTCTTGGAATTGTAAATTTATATATTTCATGAGATTTAGGAAGTCCTTGACCATTATTCAAATATTCTTTCTTCCTTCTTTCTCTCTGGAACACTCATAATGAGTATGATGATGTCCTACAGATCACTTACTTAGTCAGCTTGGGCTCCCATAACACAATACCATTAACTGGGTGACTTAAAAAACAAATTATTTTATAACAGTTCTTGAGCATGGCAAGGTCTGAAATCAAATTGCCAGCAGGTATGGTTACTGGTGAGGACTCTACCATGTTCACATGGTAGAGAGACAGAGATAGGCAGTTTTTGATGTCTCTTCTTATAAGGACACTAGTCCTATCAGATCAGGGCTTTACCCTTATGACCTCATTTAACCTTAATTCATTTTCTTGCTCCAAATATAGTCACATGGACTTGTGCCTTCAACATATGGATTGAGAGTAGGGGACATAATTTTGTTTATAACAGTCTCTTAGGAGATTGTAATTTCTCCATACAGCTTGCAGTTTTTAATATAATGCCCTTTCATTTTAATCCAAAGGACTCTCCTTAGTATTTTATGTAAGGAAGGTATCAGCTTTTGTTTGTCTAGGAATGTCTTTTATATTTTGGAGTTCTTACAAAGTTGGTTCTAATGTTGCTGCTTGTGGATTTTTTTTTAATGTTTCTGTTGGGAGATGAGAGCTAAGCTGCTTATGCTGCCATTTTGCCCTGCTTTCAGTGTTTTGAAAGATTTTTGCTGGGTATAAAACTCTAGGTTGGTAGCTTTTCTCTTTTAGTAACTTAAAAGATATTGCTTTATTGTCTTCTCTTTTGAAAATTTCTGTCATCCTTGTCCTTGTTCTATTGTACACAACACACTTTATTTCTCATTCTGCTTTGAAGATTTTCTCTTTATCCTGATTTTGAACATTTTGATTATGATGTGCCTTGATGCAGTTTTCTTCATTTCTTGTGCTTGGGATTTCTTAAAATTCTTGGATATGTGAACTTTTAGTTTTTATAAAATTTGGAAAAATTACATGAATTATTTTTTAAATATTTTTTCATCCCCCCCCATGTCCTTTCCTCTCCTGTCCTCTTGTGTCCTGCCCTGTTTTTCCTGTCCTCTCCTCTGGGATTTCAATTACATTTATTAGATCACTTGAAGTTGTTCCACAGCTCACTAGTATTTTCTTTTTTTTTTCTGTATTTAATTGTGGATATTTTCTTTTTGCCATGTCTTCAAGTTTGCTAATCTCTTTTTCTGCTATATCTAATCTGGAATTAATCCATTCAGTTTATATTCTATCTCATACATTGTAGTTTTTATGTCTAGAAGTCTAATTTGCATCTTTTATATCTTTAATGTCACTACTACTTTTGAACATATGGCACATAGTACAGTAACAATGATTGTTTAAATATTCTTTATTTCTAATTCTGACATCTGTGTCAGTTTTGATTGATTTTTGTCTTAATTTGGGTACTCTTTTCCTGTTTCTTTACCTACCTTATAAGTTTTGATTGAATTACAGACATCATGATGGATATTTTTGTAGTTTTAGATATATTCTTGGGCTTTATTCTGGGATGCAGTTAAGTTACTTGGGAAGAGTTTGATACTTTTGAGTCTTGCTTTAGGCAGGATCTAATACTGCTTAATCAGGACATTTTTTGTGATCTACTCAGTGTCTTGTGAATCATGAATTTTTTCAGTCTGGTTAGATATAACCACTGTTTTTGGCCCTGTGTAAATACCAGACACTATTCCTTCAAATATTTTTGGGTGGTTCTTTTCCTGGCCTTGGAAAAGTTTTACTCTACTGAGTACTTAAGTGGAACCTTCTGAAAAATCCTCAAATTTCTTTCCCTGTGTGCATCTCTGTCTTTTCCGGTATCTTCCCTGTGAACTCTGGCTACCTTGATATCCCTGGACTCTCAGCTTTAAATTCTTAACTCAGGCCATCTTCTGGACTCTTCCTGTGTGCCCCTCATTCTGTATCAACCTGGAACCTCTCTGAGGACAGTAAACTGAGGCAACCATAGGGCTCATTTGCTTTATTTTAGTCTCTCAGGGATCAGTGTCCTTTGTCGCCTAATGTCCAGTGTCTTGAAAACTATTGTTTTATATATTCTAGCCCTTTCTTGGTGTTGCTTTCAGGAGGCAGGGTAAATCTAGTCTCTGTTGCTCCATCTTGTTCAGAAGTAGGAAGTCCAAATTATTATTGTTTTTAATATTGATAACTTGTGCTTATTAATTTTTTATTTTTAAAATTTTATTTATTTTACTTTTTTTTTTTTACAGGGACAGAGAAAGTCAGAGAGAGGGCTAGATAGGGACAGACAGACAGGAACAGAGAGAGGTGAGAAGCATCAATCATTAGTTTTTCGTTGCCATCGCAACACCTTAGTTGTTCATTGATTGCTTTCTCACATGTGCCTTGACTGCGGGCCTTCAGCAGACCAAGCAACCCCTTGCTGGAGCCAGCGACCTTGGGTCCAAGCTGATGAGCTTTTTGCTCAAGCCAGATGGGCCTGCGCTCAAGCTGGCGAGCTCAGGGTCTCGAACCTGGGTCTTCTGGGTCTTCCGCATCCCAGTCTGACGCTCTATCCACTGTGCCATCGCCTGGTCAGGCTAATTTTTTATTTTTATTAAAATTTTTATTTATTGATTGATTTTAGTGAGAGAGGAAGGAAGAGAGACAGAGAGATAAAGGGACATAGATCTGTTCCTGTATGTACCCTGCCTGAAGATTGAACTATCAACTTCTGTACTTTGGGACAATGCTCTAACCAATCAAGCTATTTGACCAGGGTGATAGTTTGGACTTATTTAATAATGGAGGAAGAGGAGTGGAGAGGATGAAGTTGTGAGAGATGGTGGAGATAATTGTTGGAATGAGGTTGGATAGGACAATTTAATTTTTTAGTCTATCAGTTCTTACCCTTTGCCAGGATCCTATGGATACTGGGTGAATAATTCATAGCCCCTGCCTTCAAGGAGCCCATGATTTGAAGGGGTGGGGAGAATGGTGTAAGTTACTTTAATCAGGCAACAGTTGCTGAGACAAAGATGTTCATGTTTCCAAACTATGAAGAATTAGGTTTTAAACATTTTTTATTTAATGCAATTATAAATGCTGTTCCAGGAAGGCCTATAGATCAGGATTGATTTGTTCAGGCTTAAAGGGAAGGGGGTGGTTAATTTTGTGAGGAGGCTGTAGGAAGGAGTTTGAGATGTGGGGTCAGAAGACCCACGTGGGAGCCCCTTGGCCCTTTCCTTAGGGAGCCTTAGTGCCCACATGCGCAGTAAAATGGATAATGGCAGGCATTGTGTTTTCTTGAGGTGCACATGCAAAGTACCTAGCAAGGTGCTGATCAGCAAATGTGGTTCCCATGCCTTTAGATAGAACGAGTCTTTGGTTTGTGTTTTTGCACAGTGTGACCCTGCTGGTCACATCCTCATGAGTCCCAAGTCCCCACACCTGTCAGAGTTTGACCCTCCCCAGACAGGAGCTGAGGGGGCTTTGGTATATGCACTCTGTTCTAGGAGATGTAATTTCTGGTTCCTGTGTGTTCAGTTGCAGTCACCCCATTATGGCCTTTATCTTAGCATGACAGCAGAAGGCAAACAGATGTTTCCCTGTCTCCAAGAATTGTTGCCAACCTCCCTTAGGAGTGGCTTCTGCTTGGGAATGGAGACTAAGGGACAGTGAATGCATCCCTAGATGGGGCCTGAGGAAGGGGCCATGTGATACAAGGGAGGAGGAGAGGAAGCACTGAGCACCCGGAGAGACATGAGGGGACTTCTTAAGAACAAATTTTTTGTTTTTTTGAGAAATAAAGAGAGAGAGAGATGAGAAGCATCAACTCATAGTTGCATTATTTTAGTTCATTGATTGCTTCTCATATGTGCCTTGACGGTGTGTGTGGGGGCTCAAGCTGAGCCAATGACCCTTTGATGAAGCTAGTGACCTTGGGCTTCAAGCCAGCGACCATGAGATCATGTGGATGATCCCACATTCAGGCTGGCAACCCTGTGCTCGAGCTGGTGAACCCATGCTCAAGTCGGCAACCTTGGGGTTTTGAACCTGGGACTTCAGCATACCAGGTCAATGCTCTATTCACTGCGCCACCACCATTCAGGCTGAACAAGATATTAATGCAGCCAGAGTACAGGTCCACAGAGGAGCCAGAAATAGGACCTCTCAGAGTGCTGCCATTTGTCTATGTGTGTGTGTGTGTGAGGGTGGGGTCATAACCTGGAGCACTGGTTTAGTGACTTTGGTGGGCCTAGCACAACAGGAGCCCAGAACCTTTCTGTGTCCCATGTGGGTGACAAGTGGCATCATCCCAAGTTGGCTGGATGGTGCCTGAGCCTGCTCATGCCAAGGCTCAGGGATCTGGCTGGCTCATCCTGCTCCCCATTCTCCAGGTATCTTGGAGTTAATCACAGGGACTGACAACCATGAGCAAAGGAGGACCCCTAGAGTGCCAGGACTTTTATGTGCAGTGCTTGGACTCCCACTAGCTTAGGGGTACGCTAGGGGATAGGTAAGGGTGTACCTATTTTATGATGAGGAAGTGGGGTTCACAGAAGTGAAGGGTCCTTTTTAAGGTCATGGTTGTGCCCTAGCTTGGATGTGAACATGCTTGTTTGCAAACCTCCATCTTTCTAGCATGACCCAGTTTCTCCTTCTGTTTGAGATTTGGTCCTGTGGTCACCAAAGGCCTCTACACCACATCCAGAAGTAGGCCCACTTAGAAAGGCAGCACGAGGGGTGCGGGGGAGGACTGTGCTATGGCATCCTGCAGAGTCCTGCTACCTGTGCTGTCCTGGGCAGGTCCAGGAAGCATTTGTTCTCTCTTCGTTCATTGACCAAACAGGCTGGCCTATGTGGTGACCATAACAAAAAACCTCCAAAGCTTGTAAGCTGTTAACCTACTGTCATATCCCT
Organism: Rhynchonycteris naso; assembly: GCA_037038555.1. NCBI lineage: Eukaryota > Metazoa > Chordata > Mammalia > Chiroptera > Emballonuridae > Rhynchonycteris > Rhynchonycteris naso. The sequence goes on along the minus strand of CM073001.1, from coordinate 82,610,965 downwards.
CACTCCAGAACCTAGGAGGAGGAGCAGCTGCTATCCAAAAACACTCTTGATATATAGACCCTAGAACCAGCTATGAAACTTCTGCCTGGAATGAACATGTATCACAGCTGCTTACATTTCACTGGCCAGAGCAGGTCACCTGCCAGGCCTGGCTCAGGGGCACGGTGGAGTTCATTGGGCATTGGTGACAGGAACAGTCTACAGTGGTTGCCCTGTGCTGTCTTATCAGTGATGGCTTTCAGAGCCCCTGAGGGTATCTCCTTTTGCCAGAGTAGGGGCTACCCAGGGGGAGGGGTCCTGTTCCCTGCCTCCAGGCGCTCACTGTGGAGGGACAGCCTTAACTCCAAAAAGGGACACCTCTGAGAGAAGAGCTGTGTGTGACGTGGGCAAGCACAGGGTGAGGGGGACACGGGATGGGGGGTCACCTATGGAGAATTGCAGAGGGGCAACATCTGAACACTCAGTTCAAAGATAAGAAATCCCTAGCAAGAGACAGGAAAGGAAGAGGCTCTGCAGTCTAGGGGACAGGGTGTCCAAAGGCACGGAGAGACTGGTTCTGGGTGAATGCCAGTGGACAGTGTGTTTGGAGCCCTGAGGGCCTGTGGGAGTGTGGGGGAAAGGGGAAGAAGCCAGAGAGCTGGGAGGGCCAGGAGGCTTTCAGGGCCTTTGCAGTATACCTGTTAGAGCTGCAGTTGTGGCATTCTGGCCTGTGGGTGTGGTGGGCACTGGGAAGGGCTTCCCAGGAACCCCAGGTAGATTTCTTCCCCACCTGCATCTGCCCAGCCTGGGTTGCTCCAGGCTGCCAGAGCCTGTCTAAATCCTGCTGGCAGCCCCTGCTGTTCACCCAGGGGCATGAATCAGCTCCATTCTTTGAGAACAAAAGCTCTTGGGTTGCCAGGGAGATGCAGGGGCTGCTGGCTGCACTTCCTGGAGCTGCCAATTTGGTGTTAGGAGGAGATGGGCACACAGCTCTGGAGTATTGTCCTGAGTGGGGTGGGGCTGCAGGGACCCACCTCTCCCCATGTCATTCCAGCTGAATGGGGCTCTCTGTGAGTCAGAGCTGAGTAGAGGCCCTGCACAGACTTGGGTTTGAAGGTGGCTTGGCTAGTTGATGGCTGTCTTTCTGATCTGACCTCTGGTTTCTCAAATTGTTTGGGATAATCCTCCTGTAAAGCCAGTAGCCACAGCCACCATCACAGCCACCTGGCCAGTGCAGTTTCGCATTGGATTCAGACAGTCGGTAATGAAACAACGGAGCCAAAAGCTGGTGGGCCATCAGCTTTAATTCTAGCTTGTACCCGGTGGGCAAGTAAAACAACACACTGGGCTCCAAAACCCACTCCTTCAGTGCTCACAAAGCTGCTGACTTATCCGAGTTTCCTAGAATAAAAAAGTTTCTAGCTCACCAGACTTACTCCCCTCTGTTCCCCATCTCCTTCTCTGCACAAACTCTGCCCAAATTAGCTTTTCCCTCAGCACTCTGCCATCTTGGCTGCTTCTCCTGGCCTCCATGTGGTCTTACTCTGCTCTCTTACAGCATGAATTCCTCCTAGAATGCAATCACTCTTCCCTCGAACAACGTGATCTCTCTTCCTTTTAAAACCTTTTGGTGCGGGGAAGCCCTCCCCCAACACACATTAATACAATCACGCCCATCCCAAGCAGGAAGGGCAGGACAACTAATGTTATCACCTGGGCAACGGGATTCCCCATGAGCAGCGCCATCTTTAACAAAGTGAGCATAATATATTTTATCTGCCCAACACCTCCCTAGCATGCAGGGTGGCTGAGATACTTCATGAGGGAATAGGTGGAAAGTCCTCCATTTGTTCATTTACTCAATAGAGATGATCGCTGTCTGCCTGTGCCATGCAGGCCCCAGGGCTGGCATCCATGTTGTGATGGGAGGCTGGCCTGGTCTTGTGCAGAGCAAATAGACTGGCACCATCCTAGGCACACAGGGCCGCTCACTAAATGGTTGTTGCCACTCTTCTCAAGGTCAGGATCTCTGTGGGGGCTAGAAGAATCCCATCAGGTTTTGAGCACTTCTGGGATATAGAGGCAAAGGGGGAGCTCACTCCTTGACAATCCTGATGAAGAAGGTGGGGGGCAGGGAACTCATGGGAAGACCCTGTGGATTTAAGCTCTGTCCTGTCTGTGAGCCCAGGGCTGTTTCCTGAGCCAGTTAAAGCCGCTGCAGTTGGCTTTGGGTCTACCATGGAGCCGCAGTCCAGTACCAAGAGGGGCTTTCCTGATCTCTCCTAGCTGGCCACAGAGCTTGGGTTGGGGAGCCAGCATATGTGTGGGTTGGGGTAGGGGGCTCTGAACTGAACTGGTACCAGTTCAGAGACCTGTGATAGGGAATTAGGGCAAAAGGCCTTTCCCTGGGCAAGGACCTGTCTCATCTGCCCTTGCTGTCTTGGCCTGTCACCTGTGCACACCTGTGCACACACGGAGGGGAGAAGCCTTGGGCCAGGGTCAGGCAAAACTGTGGCTGGTGCAGAGCTGGGGGTTCCTCAGCCACACGGAAGTGCTGGGGATCTGTGACATGTGTTTGGGGACCAGATTGGGTGGTTTTGGGGGTTGATGACAGAATTTGGGAGTGGTCAGGAATGCCATATGTGCATTGTCCACGATGGGATTGGGGAGGAAGAGCGGTGTGTTTGGAAAGCTCTCTGATGGGGTCTTTGAGCTGTGTGTTAACAGCAGGTTCTGGGGGTCATAGGTGTGTTGGGAGTCTATGATAATGGGATATTTGGAGAAGATCATTGACGGTCTACTCAGGGGTGGGGACCAGTGAGGATGGGGTGTATACGGTTGGCCAGGGGTCATCAGTGCTTGTCTCAGAGGCTTCGGGTTTGTGCTTGAACTCTGAGGGTGTGTTTCTTGTCTCAATGTCCCAGGAGGGCAGCTTGTACCTGGGGCTCTGCAAGGGGTTTCTGGGCAGACAGTTCTCTGCAGGCTGGGTCTAGGGGGCAATGGGAAGCAAGAGAGGGCACAGAAGTGGAGGGGCTGAGCCAAGGCATCCAAGAGCCAGGGTTACCGTAGGCTGCTGCTCAGCAACTTTATAGGTCCTTGGGGTCATTACCTGCCATTGTCATTGGGGGAAAGTTGCAAAATGAAAATGAAATGTTGGAGAAGATTGATTCGTCTGATGTCCAACCAGGAGCAGCCTTTTATTGCTGTAAAATGTTATATCCTCTTACTGCCGACAATAGGTGAGTCATACTGGCCCCGAAAGAAGACAGACCTCTGTTCAGAACCTACAGAAAACATTCCTATCTGGCTCTGGTCCCCTGCCTCCATTCACCATGGCTGCAGGAGCCAACTCACTGCCTGGTCAGATTTCATGCACAGGGAAAGAACAGAGCTGGGCATATCAGCCACATGGCTGGCCTGGTCATGAGACTTGGGGCTCTGGATTCAGACACAGCTGGGCTCCACTCCAGGCTGAGCCATTTGGAAGCTTTGTGCCCTAGGCAAGCCTCAGTGCCTTCATCTGTGAAATGGAGAGGTGTATCTGACTAAGTCTTCGACTTTAAAGCACTCAGCACAGTGCCCGGTACAGGTTGTCTGGGGTTGGGCTGAGTCTAGTGGAAATGATCAGAAGCTGATGTGATCCAGGACTCATGTCACTTTCCCAAGTAGTAGCATTAATCAGGAGTGGGCATGAGATTGAGGGCAGGACACAGGTCAAAAGAGAAGGAACAGGGATGTAGAGCAGGAGGCTAGCAAGGACAGTTCCTTAAGATGAGACTGTGTCAAGGCAGGGGAGCTAGGAATTCATGCCTACTCCTGGGGGCTGGGCAGGGTGGGCTGTTCAGCCCAAAGGTCTGGGTTAGGCTGCCTTTGGAGGAACAAGCAGCCCCATTCTGTCCCCACAGTGTGGAAAGGGAGCCTCTCCTTGCCCATGGTATTTGACTTGCTTAGTTGTGGCTAGGGAGAAAAGGGCTGGGCAAGTGTAGGTCCCCCTGGCTGGTCTCAGGCCTCAGTGGCAGATGGCAGTGTTCAGGGGACAAAGCAGCCATCCTTCCCTGGGAGCTTTGGGTTGGCAAAGGGTGCAGTTGGCCACAGGTTGGAGGGGCTTCTTTGACTGTGGGGCTGAGGAGGAAGGGGCAGTAGTGACACAGTGAGCGTAGGGGAGGTCTCTGTGTTGGGCGTCTGTCTGCCTGTATGCCTGCCTCTCTGTTGCTCTGAAGGAGGCAGGGACTGGGCCTGCAGCTGCCTGGGCAGAGCGGCTCCTTCATGGGACACAGCTCCTCTCTTGGGTTACAGACTCACTGCTTCGCTCCTCATCTGTCTCAACCATCCATGTGGGGCATTGGGCTGGCCTCTTCTGAGTGAGAAGTCTGTGGAAGTCTCATTCTCCAGGTGGGGCTGGGAGGTGTTCAGGGAATGGACCTGGTTGGGGACAGCAGCTAGAGTGGTGTGGTGAGCTCAGGCTAGGTGTGAGCTGCATTCAAGGGGCCTGCATCCAAAGCTTTGTGGTATTGGGGACATCCCTAGGCTGGTCTCCAACCTGTGGAGCAGGGTGCAGACTGCAGACTTAGGGAAGAGGGTTTGGGGTGCTCAGAGGCAATTTAGAGGGACAGCAAGCAGACTGTTCTGGAAAGTTTCCAGGCCAAGGAGATGCTGCAGAGGGCTGGAGGATGAAAGGAAATGACAAATGAAGGACAAAAGGACAAGGAGGTGCCAGGCTCCAGAGTGGGGGATGTTGAAGTCTGAGGGTCACAGGGTTTCACCTGCTGGTGGGGCTGGGCTGTCAGCTCCAGGGTGGGGTGGCACCTGCAGCTGCTGGGATGGCAGAGGAGGCTATCAGCTAATATAATTTGTGGTCCAGCCTGACCTGCCCTTAGATGGAGGCTGGTAAGACCATTACTGATCATGAGGGGAGAAGGCATCCTGAGCACTCATGCTACAAACAAGAGAAGACTTGACCTGCTGGAGGTCTGTACAGAAGCCTGTATTCTGCCCCTAGCTCTGTCATGAGTGTACTGGGGCTCCTGCAGAAGTCTCTCTCTGGCTTTCAGTTTGTTCCTCTGTAAAATGCCAGCTGTGGAGTGGAGAAAGGGTTTTCAGATATTTTCAAGCAGTGGAATCCTTTGTTTAAATGAAATATTTCGTCACATCTCCTATTGACTGAGCGAAGTGTGTGGGGTGGTGGGTTCATGTGCTGTTCACTTCCCCCTTACTGCTGGGCAGTTTTGGGACCCGGTGGTCTAGCTTGTTTCTAAAGCCCTGCGTGCAAACATTTGTCCTAGATTTTGAAAATATGTACATTTAAACTAAACCTTTACTGAGCACTTGATATGTGCCAAACTCTAAATACTTTACAAATATTAATTCATTTAATTCTCATAACGACCCTAAGAAGGAGGTGGGAAAACTGAGGCATAGAGAGTGGGAGTGACATCTTAAGTTCACACAGCTAGTGAGTGGCACAGCCAGGGTTCCAGCCTCCGCAGTGGGGGTCTGGGTTTGGGTTTTCCCGCTGTTCCCTGTGACAGAAGAAGGAAGTGGATTGTTTTCCTGGGGGAAAGGCCACCCAGCACGTGACTGACTCTGGGGCTGTTGGAGTATGCTTCTGTCCCAGACAGAGAGATTCTGGAGAACTGTCTGTGGGCCCTGGATGTGGACCAGTGGGGAGAAACCAGATCCTGGCTACTTTCCTCACTCCATTTAACAGCTGGACCCACCGAGGCATTACTAGGTCCAAGGTGAAGTTTATAAAGGCAATATTGTAGGCGTTGGTGTGTAGGAAACTGAAAGCGAGAATTTCTCCACCAGGCAGAAACCACCAAATTTATTTAAGCAGATAAAATGCAGGGGGTGTAATGTCAGATTAATGGATAAATGGCTGTTCTGGTTTTTGGCAGGATGGCGGGGAGCGGCCGTGAGAAGCCTCATTATGTGCTGCTCTGCCTTGAAGAACAGGCCTTGCGCAGCACCCCCAGCACCCGGGCCCGCGAACAGAGCATTAAATTGTTGGAAATGACTCCCCTTCACTCGCAGAACAAAGATGTTTTCTCCAGAATAAACTGACTTGCTCTCAGTGCACGGAGGCCTGGTTTCCCACAAATGCCGCCTATGCCCCTGGCCTAGCTCGGGGTGGGGTGGGGGTGGGGGGCGGGGCGGGGTGGGCAGGCAGCGCGGGCCTGGGAACTCGGCAGCACTAGGCGCAGGACGCTTCCTGCCGGGCCCGGCCTGAGGGGCTTCTGACCGCTGGGCTCTGTCTCCAGGCCTCTGTAGCGCTGGGGGAAAGGAGCCAACCTGCAGTCGTGCGGACAATGCAGGAGTCTGGAGGAATGGGGTTGGAAGTAGTGTGCATTAAGTAAGGGGCATTAAGGGCTTTGGGTGTAACGTTCCCTGGGCCGCGTGTGGTTCACTAGCTGTGCGATCTCCAGGCAAGTGATTTAAACTCTCTGAGTTTGGTTGTAATCGCAGAAATGGGATTAGGACCCCTCCTGCTGGGCTGTGGGGAGGAGTAATGAGGTAATGCAGGTACTAAATTGGGTACGGAGCCAAGCGCTCCCTCTTCAAGACTCCGCCTCCTCTCTCAGCAGGCTGGACTCCCAAAGTGGGCGGGGTGTGGGGGGACCGCCCAGGCTGCGGTGCAGCTGCTGGGCCGCTGCTGTGGGCCTCGATCTCTTGACAGCGACCAAGGGGCTGCGCTGAAGGACCCAAGCTCCCTACAGGCTCCCCAAGGTCAGCCCAGTGCCCGTCAGGCCCCTGGCTGGGTGGGATCAGAGTCTCGGGAGACTTGGCTTTGCTCTGGGGTAGTTTTAAAGACAGTGATTTTGGGCTCAGCAGAAGTAAGGGCCAGAGAGGCTAGGCTGCACAGCCCTTTTCTCCCTCTCCTTCCTCTTTTTAGAGGCCGTGCGGGGCAGTGGAAAGAGCACAGGCTTTGAGGTGAGACTCACTGCTGTCACTTCCTTGCTGTGTTGCTGTGTTATTCTGGGCAAATTGCTTCCTCTCTGAGCCTCAATACCCCTTCCCTCGAAAATGGAACAATACTCCCCCTATTTTGGATATGAAGTATGAAGCTTTTGGATCAGTGCCGGGCATAGAGTAGGCTCTTTGGGTAGTAATGTGCTGTAACATTCTAAAATGCCTACTCTGTGCCAGGCCACACACTCCAAAGATGCTGTGGTGAACAAGGCAGCTGTGTTGTGTGGTCTTTGGGGGTTGGATCAGAGAACAGGGCTGATGTGTATATGTTGGGCTGCCTAGATACTTACATTTCCTTGTGTGTTATATACATGCACCTGCCCCAGCCTTTAAAGGTGGGTCAACTAGTGTTCTGTTGTGGGCCTGGGAATGCAACTGGGGATGGGAGACAGACCCTGGCAGTATCTGGCCTTGGTGGGCCTGGGAATGCAACTGGGGATGAGGGACAGACCCTGGCAGTATCTGGCCTTTGGGGCAGTGGGCTGCCTCTGTCTTGTTCTGCCTTTCTGCCTCTCCCTTCCTCTTCGTGCCTTTCCCCTTCTCCTCACCTGCTCCACCAGAGTTTCTGACTCATCCAGTCCATTGGTTGGAAAAGGAAAGTTCAGAAAGTGCCTTGGACCCGGGCTTGATTGAATGAAGCCTGCTGCAGGTCCGTGGGTGCAGACTCCTAATCGTTGGTGGGGCTTCCCTTAGCACGTATCATCAGGCACTTTTCAGGCACTAGAGTCCCAGATGGGCAGAGTAGATGAGTCCCCTGTCCTTGCGGAGCTTTCAGTCCTCTAAGAAGAGACAGGCACTTCTGAGTACTTTCCCAATGCCAGCCTTGGTGTTAGTGCCTTTCACATCTAGTCCTCACCACACAATGGATAGTTAGTGACCAGCTTCAAACCCCACTCCCTTCCCATGGTGGCAGGTCCTATGTGCCCTCCGTCTCTCCTAGAGTCCTGCAGGCCTTGCCAAGATAGAGCTCTGGACTCAGACAAGGTGCATTGCAACTTGACTCTGTCCTGTTATATTCCAAGTCACATAACCTGTCTGAGTCGGTTTCCTCATCCAAAATATCGGGACAATACTTGTAATATTTGCCAGGGTGTGAGGATGAAACACCAAGTACCAAAGCCTGAATGTAGTGGGGCTGTCCCATGTGGCTGGGCAGTCTGTTCCCTGGGGAGCAGGCGTGGCAGTCCCGGGCTGTGTCCCAGGGCAGCTATAACATCTGCAGCACTATCTCTGCCCCTGCCACTCCTCCAGTTTTGGAAACACGTTTGGGAGGCACGGGAGCAGCTCCCCAGGCAGCACTCTATCTCCTGCCTCCTCCTCCTCTCCCCCTACTCAGGTCTTTGTTTAGCTCTACATTAAAGTCCCCGTACAAAGCACAAACCGTTTCCTGCACGCCAAGTGAAGGAACTGTCTGTCTTGTCAGCTCTAGAGTGAGTGTGCAGCTGGTAATTGTGGATTCTGGCTGTGAGCATCTCCCCTGGGAGGCTCGCTTTCCATTGCTGTCCATGTCTGTCATCACAGTTACACACTCCCAGCGCTGGGGAAGCAGGGCTGACTGGTGATTTTCCATTTCCTGGAGGCTCAGCACCCACCTCTACTGGTTGGCTCCTTCTGCTGGCCCAGCTCCTGATGGCCCTTCTTGGCTCCCTCCTTGATCCTTCTGCAATGACATGGTATTGCTGTAGTTTATTTCATTGTGTTTGTGTCCCCACAGAGAACATGAACTCCTGAAGACCCAGCTGGGGTCCAGGCAGGAGTTTGCTGCAGGGACCATTAAAAAAGCTCTGATGTGAATGGCAGTGGGGCACTTGGAGGGAGTGCAGACCTCAGACTGCAGACCTGGTGTCCAAATCTAGCTCTTTTTTTTGCTGTGTGACCTTAGGAAAGAAAGTTGCTTGACTTTTCTAAGCCTCGCTTTTCTATTTCTAAAATGAGAATGATCCCCCCTAGCTGTTAGGGTTGGTATAAGGATTATCATAAAGTGATATCCACAGTGCAAAGCTAGTGCCTGGCACATACTCATTGCTTAGAAATGCTGGCTCAAAAGTGGCAGGAAGTACCCTGGCAGGATACCCAGGTTGGTTGGAGTGTCATCCTGGATCATGTAGGTTGCCAGTTTGATTCCCTGAGTCAGGACACATGCAGGAACAGCTCAATGTTCCTGTCTCTCTCCTTGACTCTCTCAAAATAATTTTAAAAAGTGGCAAGAAACCATGTGGGCAGTGCCCTGTTGAAGGCTGAGCAGAGAACAAGGCATAGAAACAGATGGGTGGTGATTCCCTGGCCACCCCACATGGGTGTCCCACAGACTGGAGTTGGTTCCACAGGCTAGGATGGGGAGCTAGACTCATGGGTGTCTTAGGACCAGGTGGGGCTGACTCACATTAAACAAGCTCATGAGAGACTAATTTTGGTAGTTCACAGGGAGGAACTACTGCCTGGGCTCTCACATGCTCTGCCAATGAGAAATATCAGTAGGCAGTCTTAGCCAGCTTCTTGGTGAACCAGTTGTTCAGGCACACCCCATGTCCATCTCCACTGGAGGGACACTCCTGGGTGGGTATAAGAAGCCTCTTGGGTCACCATCTGGAGTCTGTCTGCAAAGTTGTCAGGGTGTGGCCTCTAACCTGCCTCCTCTGCTCTCTCCAATTTCTTACTGGGCTCTCTCCATCCCTCTCCTTCCTCTTACCTTTGCCTCCTCTCTCTGTCCCCTTTTTCCTATGCACACCCACACCCACATGTGCACACACACACAGGTGCTGTTAGGGATTCATTTCCAGCTGTGCTGTATGCTTGATTAAATTTGAAATAATTAACTTTTTTTCTGATTGGAAACTTTCAGATTTATTTCCCTCTGTTGGTGGTACCCAAGTTTTTCTCATTTTTCTTTAACATTTACATATTAATTTATTATAATTTTCTAGTTGTATGATTTAATAACATTCTGTCATGATTCAGATATGTTTTGTTTTCTGTATGCAAGTCGTTTGCAGCCATACAGTAGGAAGGTGGGCATTGTAATGTCTTCAGTGAGTATGGGCAGATGCAGAACTATGAGAGAAGAGAGAAGACTGTGGTCTTGGAGTGTCTGGCCCCACTTTTACACTTTTGACAAAAGCTATTGAACTGACAGCTTGCCGAGAGGGTCTGGACCTCTTGGGGCTAGGGGCTAAACTCATCAAAGCAAATCCACGTTCTAAGGGGTTTTCCTGAGGTTTTGAGCGCAAGGTTGTGGAGCACACATATCAGACTTGCTCTTTCGTGTGGGTGCCGTCCACCTGTTGGCACCCACCTGTGGGAGGCTACACCTCAGCAGAGTATACCACTCTCTTTTCCTTTAAAGTATAAACACAATTCAGTTATGAAACTTAGCATTCCTGCCTGTGTATAAACTTTCCCTTAGATCCTTTTGATTTTTTTTTAAATTTTAATGTTTATTTTATTGATTTTAGAAAGAGAGGAAAGGAGAGAGAGACAGAGAGACAGAGATGACAGGAACATTGATCCGTTCCTGTATGTGCCCTGACTGGGGATCGAACTGATAACCTTTGTGCTTCAGCATGATGCTCTAGCCAACTGAGCTGTCCAGTCAGGGCTCCTTTTGATTTCTGATCTCCGCTGTTCAGTTCCAGGAACTCTTCTGTGGGACTTGTGCAGATAGCTATGAGCTGTTTCTGTGTCTTCTTTGGGGATCACAGCCTCTGTGCTCGGGTTTTTCCTATGTGTTCTCTTATATTTGTCATGTTTCCCATTTAAGAGGGGAAAATAACCTTTTGTTGATTTAAGCCACTGAGATTTGGGGGTAGCTTGTTATGACAGCATATCTTAGTTTAAACTGACTAAATACAATACTAATACAAATGTTTCCCAAAAGTACTTTATTGTTTTACTGGTAATTTTTTTTTTTGACAGCACCAATTGTGTATTTTTTTTTTACTGCTTCCAGTAGTGGTTTCATTAGGACCAGAGATACTAATTTTGTTTGATTTTTGTTATTCAGTCGATGTCTTTTTTTCTCTTTGAAAACAGCTAGGGTAGCATTTTAAAAAAATGTTATGTGAGTCTATTTTAGGGTTGGCTATTCTGAAGTTGTACAGTTTTTTAAAATTAAACTATAGGGATTTTATTTTCTTTTTACTTATTTGCTCATCTTTGTGTTTTTTCTGTTGTCTCTTCCTAGTCTACTGAGGGATTTAGTAGTCTTGTGGGGTAAAAAGCTCGGTTTTAAGGTTGGAAGGGGACCCTGGTTGGTGGCAAGAGCATGTGGTTTAAAGCTGAGTACAGCCTGACCAGGCGGTGGCGCAGTGGATAGAGTGTCGGACTGGGATGAGGAAGGACCCAGGTTTGAGACCCGGAGGTCGCCAGCTTGAGCACGGGCCCATCTGGCTTGAGCAAAAGCTCGCCAGCTTGGACCTAGGGTCACTGGCTCCAGCAAGGGGTTGCTTGGTCTGCTGAAGGTCCGCGGTCAAGGCACATGTGAGAAAGCAATCAATGAACAACTATGGTGTCGCAACGGCAACGAAAAACTAATGATTAATGCTTCTCACCTCTCTCCGTTCCTATCTGTCTGTCCCTATCTATCCCTCTCTCTGACTCTCTCTCTGCCCCTGTAAAAATAAACAAACAAACAAACAAATAAATAAAGAAAGAAAGCTGGGTACATTTTTGACTCATCACTGTTGGTCCTGCTGGTGCTCTTTGTTTCAGTGATTGCAGATGCTTTTAGTTGGATCAGAAGGAGATAGTCCTTGGCACCACTCTGCTGTTCTTTATCTTCCTACAGATAATCCTGTTAGGTGTCTGGAGTAGCCTCTCGTGTCACCTTCGTGCTTGGCCTACCTCTTCCCAGGCTCTCTCTGGCCGCCTCCGTCATGTCTGTGATGAGTTCCTGTGTCTTGTATGCCCAGCCTGGCTGTCCCCCCTTCCAACCCTTCCCTATAGTACCACTGTCCCTACTGAGTGTGGCCCCCAGAACGGAACTCAGCTGTCAGCTTCCATTGGCCTGGTTAGTGGGAGTCTCCACCTGCTGGGTATCATACTGTTAACCACCCAGTGGTGTCCACATCAATCTGTTGGCTCCTATTCAGTTTATAGGTGGTTGAACCCAAGTCTGTCTCCCATAGGTCTTCACCACTTCTTACGCCTTCGGTCTTTTAAACCTCCATGCCTTCATCTAGCTCTGTTGCGATATGTTTTGCTGAATATGGCCTACTATTCCAGATGGCTGATATCTTTTTGGAACTCGAACACTTTCATTCAGTGTATTAACCATCTTTGCTGTGGGATCAGTAGCAATCACTATCCTCTGTCGAGTTGCTCATAGAAATGTTGAATGGACAGGTGTGAGGGCAGAGTCCTTAGGCCTAGCACTAGAGACACTTAGCCGTTTTTTGTTTGTTTGTTTGTTTGTTTTTTAAATAAATCATTCTTCTTTGGATCTGGTTAATCTAATCTCTGACTCCACCTAATTGTCCTGGCATTCAGCCTACCTCAGAGAGGACTTTGCTGAGATTCAACTCTGTATTGAAGCCTGAGGGTGCATGTTCTATAGGTGAATTAGTGTTGGACAGTAAATGGGTCACATACCCCAAAGGGTAACTGAACAGAGCTGAATGAAGAGGAACCAGCCAGGGATAGGGAAACACTCAGGAATTCATGGGAGTTGCACCATTCCTGAGCCTGAAGGAGCAGGGCAGGGCAGTTTACTGGGCCTGAAAGGAGGATAGAGCAGGCAGAGAGCCTGTCTGATGAGAGCTGTGTCCTCAGATGGGGAACACAACCACTGCAAATTCCAGGCCCAGCTCAGCCCTCCTGTCACCTACTGATGCCTCCTAGTGGTTGAAGCCAAGTAGAAGCCAGGGACAAGGGAGCCAGGGCTGAGTCTTGGGCACACAGATGGATGAATTGGAAGGTGCTAGTGGAAGAAGCAGCTTACCAGGTCAGGTTGTGACTACGTGCACCTCTCCCAGACATGCTGCTTGACCTCTGTGTGGTGCTACACGCAGTTACTTATTAGCATCCCAACAATCCTGTGAATTAAGTGTTTGTTTGGGGGCTGATCCCCCAGGATAAAGAGAGGACTTGTCTGTTGTCACTTGCAGATTCTCTTGCCAACCGGGTGAGTTTAAGCCTGTGGGAGCCAGCTGGACCTTTTCTGATGGGAGCAGAGGTCCTGCACCCACATGTGACAAGAGAGGGAAGAAGAACAGGCATTCTCCAGAGCAGGAGGAATTGGGATGGTGCCTATAGAGTTGCCCCTCCGCCCATGGCTGTTCTGAGCAAGGCACCCAACAGGATTCACACAGACACCCCGTGGGGCCAGGAGAGCGATGCTAACTTCTGAAGAGCTGGACAGCTTCTGTTCCACGCCTGCTTGAGAAGGAAAGAATCGGCTGTAGTCTGAATGAGCCTGGCTTCCTCTCTAGGAGCTCTGGCCACCAGCAGCCATGTGCATTCTGGGGAGGTGGTATGGTAGTTGGGGTATGTGGGACATAGGGAGGTTTCTCTAGCTGTGATATCTAGGGCCTGTGCCCTAAAGACCAAGTTGGACTCTTATGGTGACAGTGCTAAGGATACACCAGGATCCCCAGGGGTGGTTAGTGTGGGACCCCTCTGAGTCCCTCTGCTGGCACTGGGCAAGAGAGCTGGTGATGGCAGCAGGAGGAGGGCCTCCCTAGCTGTGGCCACTTAGAGCCCACCCAGGTGTGCCCATTGGCTAGAAGGCATGGGAAAGGTGCAGAGGACAGGGAAGGTGTCCCTGAAGGACTGGTGCATATGACATTGAACTAGGTCATGAGGTATGAATACTGTTTTAATTATTAAAGTATAAAGGCAATATAATTATATGATACAATATTTGAAAAAGAAAAACAAATACTGTTCCATACCTTAACCTAACCAGGGTTGCATTTTGGCTGTTTCCTTTCAGGCCTTTCTCAAATATTTGATTTTTCAGGGAGTGGAGGGCAGGAGTCACACTGAGGTGACATTTGGTGGGTAGAGGTACCATGGAATGGGAGATACAATGGTAACATCAGGGAGAGAGACTGGCTACCAAGGGCAGGCCTGGCCATGGGCTTAAGGGGCCAGGCTTAGGCAGGAATTGTCTATAGTGCATTCCCCCACACATCCTGCTCTGGAGTTGGGTCCTTTCTGGGCTGTCTGTGTCCTTGAGGCTTTCCCCTCTAAGCATAGGTGGCTGTCAGTGAGGTCAGTGCAGAGGCTGGTTTGGCCAGCCTGGGGTCCTCTGTGATGCGTTACAACAGGTAGGTGTCCAGCCAGGTCTACTCCCAGAAACTTCTGGTCCCCTGGGCATTTTTTGTGGCCTAGAGGGGAGTTTTTGGACACCAGACAGGTGATGGCCAGTCTTAGGCCTTCGGTGACTCTGACGGCGGCACAGCTGGGAGCTTGCTGAGCCTTCTCTGCCATTCTGGAGACTCATCCGGGTTCAGAGCCCAGCCCTCAGCTCCAGGGGCATATCAGAATCACCTGGGAGGCATGCAGTCAGCAAGTCCTGGCCCAGCTGTTCCGGGGCTGCAGCCGAAACGGCAGTGTCTGAAAGCACCACAGGAGAGTCTCAGGAGCAACCACAGTGGTTCTCACATATCAGTGTTTCAGAATTACCTGGAAATCTTCTGAAAAATGCAAATATCAGGGCCCCACCTGAAAAGTTTCTGATTCATGAGATTTGGGCAGGGCCTGAGAATTTACAAGACACTGAATTCTAACAAGTTCCTGGGAGATGCTGATGTAGTTAATAGAGGGACAACAATTTGAAGACCGCTGGCCTAGAAAAAGATAATCAGGGAAATTCCAGGTAGTGAGGGTGGGCATCAGCTCTCCCAGGTGGTGAGGGCAGATGTTGGCTGCCACAGAGAGCTGTCACAGGTGATGAGGTAAGGTCCTGCTTGTCCCAAGTGGAGAGGGGAGGTATTGGGCTGCCAGGTGGTGGGGAAGGCTCTTGGCAGTCACGCCATGAGATGAGGGAGGGTGTTGTCAGTTATAGGTAGAGAGGGGAGGTGCTTGCCCTTCTGGTTGGCTAATAGAGGCATCAGCTATTGAGGTGAAAGCAGCCTCTGGTTCTCGAGTTCAATTGACTACCCTCCACTTTCCCTAAAACTGATGCCCTATGGGCCTGGCCTTTGGATCCCTCTGCTGCTGGGTAGCTGGGGTCTGAGAAGGCCAGTGGAGCTCCATGGCCTCCTCTCAGGTGGGTGTGTTTCTTGGTCTGGAGGGAGGGATGGTAAAATGGGGAAGCAGCCCTGGAGCTTGGTGGTCCTTTCACACGATAGCATGCATTTGCCACAGAAAGATGGCCTCAGGAAGCACCTTTTCCAAGGGCACACTCAGGAGGCACATTTCAATGCAGGACCCACAGGAAGAATGTCTGCATCTCTACCTTTTATCATCAGTTTCCAATTGAGAATCATAGTAGCTCAAGTCTTGCGGCTCCAGCCGGGTGCCTGTGGGGACATCGGTCCTCCCCAAAGCAGGCTGCCAGATGCAGGATCTGGATCCCCTGTCTTTGGAGCTGGTAACATGCAGACGAGCTGTTCTTGGGGGAAAGACAGAGCTGTCAGCTGGGCTGAGTCTGCTGTCCCTTGTTTCTATAGCTACAGTAAATGTAATTACCAAAGAGTAACCCTTTGCGGATTTCATTATAACCTCAGATAGCTAATGACATTTACTGGGTTTCTAGCAATCTGGGACAAAGTGCTCATTTTGAATTTAACATGAGTAATGCCATTTTCCATCTTAGTTAAGTCCTTTGTGTCATAAAAGAGTTATCTGCACAGAGCCCCTGGTCCTGTCGGTAAACATATTACAAATATTATCACCACTTATTTTCTGGATGAAAGATGTGGTGAAGGCCCAGAGAAACGCTTCTCCCTTGCAGTATGACTCTGCTTGGAGACTCAGCAAATTCAGCATGAAATCATCGTAGAGGTAATTTAGAGTGCACCGATATCTCACAGGCAGCCGGAGGCCCCCTGAGACAGGACTGTTATCTCAGAGGACCCAAACTATGTAAATACATCCTTCCACCGCCAGCCACCATTGGCATCAGATGGTGTCATTGGGCTACCGGCACAGATGACAGATATAGAGTGCATTTGGTTTAGGAAAATGGAAGTCACTGACTGCAGCTTGTTAGGATGAAGATGCATCTCCCCTCTGTTCCAGGAGACATAAAGAATTTGCACACCAAAGTAGAGTTGGCACCATACCACATGTTCCTTCGCTCATCCATTTATTCATGCACCTTGCAGATCCCATCAATAATCATTACAGCGCCATGTGATGGGGGTTCTAATGGAGGGTGCCAGGAGTTCTAGGGTGGGAGGAGGCACAGTGGGCAGGCATGTGAGCTCCAGGGTGAGTCAAGGCAGGCCCATGGGGAAGTACCATTCAACTTGGGTCTGGGTAGAGGTGATAGAGTTGGGTAGCCTGAGGCTGAGGGAAGGTGCTCGAGGCTGGGTGTGACAGTGAAGCTCTTCCCAGTCAAGTTCAATATCTCTGGCTGGAGATAAGACTGACATTGTGCTGCCTCTTGTCGGGCCATCACTGCTTCAGAGGTTCATGGATAGAGGATAAAATCCCAGTGGGTTCAGAGGTCAGCTAGACTTGGGCCCTATACCTGGCTCTGCCACTTAGTAGTGGGACTACTTCCATTAAGGCTAGAGCCTCAGTTTCCTCATGTATAAAATGGGGACACTCATATCTGCCTCCTAGTGTTGACATAAAACAATCTACCCAGATGCAGGTGCTGCTGCAGGTCTTGCTTAAGGCACCTGATTTAGGCAAGGAGAGCAGCATCAGGAGACTCCCCAGGAAGGTTTGTGCTCACAGAGCTCTTCATCTTCAGGTCAGCCCTTGAGTGAGGGGGACTTAGAGAAGCCTCACCAGGTGCCTGGTCCTCTGGGCTGCACAGGTATGTGGGAGGTGTTTAGCTATCACCTCATCCTGACTCTGACTCTTATTGGCAGCGATTGGCAGAGAAATTCCAAAGTGTGAAACCTTTGGAGGTGGTGCTCCTGGGTTGCCCTCCTAACAGTGGATTGCGTGGATCCAGGGGGCATTGCCCACACCAACTCCAGACCTGCTGGCTGCTCTGCCTGGGGCCTGGCACTCTGCGGACCCATGTGGAAGATTACAAATTCAGTGTTTTCCAGAGAAAGCTGGTTGGTGGCTCTGCAAGGTTTGGAGGGACCAGCTCTGGGCAGAGGTTAGGGGCCTGTGAGCTGTGGGCATGGGGATGGGTGGTATCCCCAAGGTTGTACATGATTAAGGGTGATTTTGTCATATTGCATATGAAAGCACATTCAGTTTTGACAAGCCTGCTGACTGACCCCATTGGGGTCCTGAAACGCCACACACTTACCATGGAGCTGAATCTTGGAAGAAGGTCGGACTTGGCTGCCTGTTGCTCATTTGATAGCATTGTCCCTTTGCCCTGAAGACACTGATGCTGAGGTCTCCTGAACCGCCCTTCTTCTGGAAGGCTTGTGCTCAACTGTTCAAGGGCAGCAGGAGGGGAAAGCTGAGTGCTGAGGGGTTGCTGGAGAAGTCACCTCATCCATCCCTCTGTCTCTGCACAGGGCTGCCCTGAAAGCCTGAGCCGAGGGACGTGCGCCACATTTGCAGTCTGGTGAGGGAGCATCTGCACAGGAGACAGAGTCCATAATGGCTCCTGCCTTTGCATGTTCTTTGTGTGGCATTCTTGTTGGACCTGTTCATCCACCCCTTCCTGCAACCATTTCTTCATCCATTCATGCAGTCATTCATCAGATATTGATATGAACTGTCCCTGTACCAGTAACTGGGGATTGGAAGGCTCTGTTGTAGAGAGGCAGACAGATAAGCAAATGTGTGAAGGGGGACCTGGAGGCCCAGTAATGGGGTGATAATTGGAGACTTTCTCAAGGAGGGGCAGCTTAGATTGAGCCTGAAATGAAGAAGGCTTGGCAAAGAGGTGGTTGAAGGAAATGAGTTTCAGGCCTGGGCAAAGGCCTGGAGGCCTGGAATAATCCTCTACTTGTAGTGTGGGCTGGGGTGGTGCAATGGAGGTGAGTCAAGTTCAGCAGAGGACAAATGGAAGTAGAGGGTAGTACGAGATGAGCCTGGGTGGTAGGTAAGACTCTCAGCGGTTGGCCTTTTACTCTGAGGGTCGAGTGGGTGGGGAGGGGGGCCACAATTAAGTCTATGTTTAGGTAGATGTGTCTGATGTCAGAGACTGGAAAGGGCGAGATGGGGGTGTTGATGAGAGCAACTTAATTCCAGTGGGGGCCTTGAAGGGAGAACTGGTGGTGACCCCCACTGGCTCGTGGTGGCTAAAAGCTGGGTCCTTTCTTGCCTCCTAGTCCCAACTCATGGCACAGGTCCTGCTGTCAGGAAGGGGTGCCCGGGAACCCTCCCATCTCCTAAGATTGGAATAGGGGAGAAGGCCCTAGTCTGAGACTGTCTCCCCAACTGATGGCATTGGAGGGGGAAGGTGTTTGGGGGCAGGAGGGTTTTCTGGGACTACCCTTGTGGGTTGCCTTGCACCAAGGTAAGTGCAAGCCTCAGCGCCTCCTTGTGTCTTGGCCCCTCCTGCAGAGAGGGGCAGGCATGGTGAAACCAGCACCTTCTTCTGGGAAAGACGGGTGCATGTGGCTCCATTTCTTTCTTAAAAAAATATTTTTATTGAATTTTTTTTTTTTTTTGGTGACATTGCTTGACAAAATTATATAGGTTTCAGGTACACTACTCTACCGTATATCATCAAGTCTCCCATTGGCTCCATTTCCAAAGCTCTCTCCAACCCCTTTAACTCTGACTTCAGCTGACAGGTATGGATTGTCACGCCCATTTTATAGATGGGAGCTGAGGTTGAGAGAGAGAGAGAGAGAGAGAGAGAGAGAGAGAGAAACTGTGATTTATATGAGGTTATGGGACCATGTCGGGATTTCTTCAAAGTCTGCTAATTCTAAAGTCCTTGTCTATTTTTTGTCAATTCATATAATATTGTTATTGTGGTTTTAACTACTCCAGGCAGCATGCCCTCTCTTGTCCTTTTTCTTCCAATTTGGTTCTGGTGCTCTTTCTGACTGTGGCCACTCGCCTGGGCTGAAGCCTCAGCACCCACAGGCAGCCATCAGCCTGCTGGGGGCTGAGGGTAGGTGAAGGTGACTGGTCTTTGGCAGAAGCTACCTCATTAGACAGAGCTTTGCATCTGAAGTTATTCTTACTGTGCTGTCTCCCTGCTTTGCTTGTGGGCTTTTGGAAAGGAGTTTAATAAACAAGAATGGGACTTCTATATATACTGGGGGATGTGGGAGACAGTGTGAGGGGTGGGCAACCCCCTCTATTGGTGGTCTCTGGGTCCGAGGATTCATTTCTCAGGCTCCAGAAGTGAGGTCCAGATTGAGGCCCAAGCTCCCTTGGCCTGCTGTTCTGTTCAAAGGAAGAGCTTCAGCTCTTCTCTGGATATACCACTTCCTGCCTCCCTAGGCCTAGGCTAGGGGGACCTCACCTGGACCCTGGAGCAGGGCTCCTTCACTGCCCAGACATGCTGAGGCCTCTGGGTAGCTTTCTCTACAGAGGTTGTGGTGGCCTTTGGCTGTCAGTGGCCAGAGCCACATTCTGGGCCTTCCTGGAGGGCCTGGTATTCAGAGGGCCTGGCATTGGGTTCATGTTGACTCTTTCAGACTCTGCCAGGCCCCCTTGAGGGTGGAGTTCTGCCCATCCCATCTCCCCAGCTCATGGCGTGGTGCCCCCTCAGGGTCCCCTGGGCCCTGGCTGCCCTGGTCTCTGTACTGCTCAGTGCCTCTGGTTCCCACTCTTCTCTGTCACCTCTCCTTCTCAAACTCTGACTCTAGCTCCTACCTCTTCTATCTTGTTTCCATGACTTTGGAGTGACCAGGACTTCCATGACCCCTTAACTGAAGCCCCAGCGCCTGTCTTTCTGTCCTGCTGCCCTTGGAGACAATGTCTAAACCTTTGGATTTGGAGGGATAGTTGTTGGAGTCTTTTTTTGCTGATTAGTTTGAGAGTTTATCTGTCCATTTGTTCGTCCATTCCTCTGTTCTTCTCCCATCCACACACCCACCCATCCGTTCATTTGTCCATTCATTCATTCTTGCATATATCCACCTACCCTTTCATCTACCTACCCATTCATTTGTCCATCTGTCAGTACTTCCGTCTGTCCGTCTGTTCGTCCATCCATCCATCCATCCATCCATCCATCCATCCATCCATCCATCCATCTATCCATCCAGTCATTCAACTAACAGGTATTTACTGGTAACTTTCCAGGGTTCTAAGCACAGTTCCAGGCACCAGGGCCTCTAAAGCAGATTAGGTCTGTGCATCTGTAAAGGTGAGCCCTTTCCTAGTCTATGGAGAGGGTCTATCAGTCACCCTCACAGCCTATTGTGAGGCCTTAACTGGGGACCCAAGGCTGTCATGGGCTTGGTCAGCTGCCCAAGGACTCTGTGAATAGGTGTACTCAACACAAAGGTTACTGCTGAAGGCATGTGAGCTGGGTGTGGAGGAGCAGGCAGGAGCTAGGACTGGCTGGCGGAGGTCCTATGTAGGTCATGGCTTTAGAGAATCACAGGTGCCTGGGACAGCACCCCTGGAAGTAGAGATTGGCCAGGGAGAGACAGGGACAGTGGGATGGAGCAAGGGCACTGGGTGGACAGTGCAGCGATGTTAGCAAGGGGAGACTCTGGACTCCATGGCCCCACATGGCTAGGAGGACCCTCAGCCTCCTCCCAGGGTCATATTCCACTGTTCTGTGAGCTAGCCCAGGGGTGGCCAAGTTTGGTGAGAGCTGCTTAGAGTTGTCATTAGGAGCTCCCTGCTTATTTCTCCTGGTGCTGGTCGGGGCCCAGTCCCAGCCTGGGCCCCCATCCCCATCACCAGGGATACCACAGAGTGTCGGGAGAGACATTCATGCCTGGCCCAGAGTGAGCCCAGGTAGGCTGTGTGGGTTCCCAAGGGCTTTTGGTTCTGCACGTGTGGCCCTGGTCAGAGAGTGGTGAGGATGGCAGGCCAGCAAGGAGAGGTGAGCTGAAGCCAGAGAGGCCTAAGGGTGGGTGTTTCTGGCCAGGCCTGGCCCCTAGATGATGGTGCCTTAAGCATATGATATATGTTTGCTCTGAGTAATGGAGTAAAGCTCATGGTAGTAAGAGTTATGACAATAGTGATAAAAAGCTTTGACCACCTCAGGGGTGGGACAGGGGCTAGGATGTGAGCTCCTGGATGGACAGCATTCTGACCTCCCAGGACCTGAGGCCATATCATGGGCCCCTTGCCCTGAGGGATTTCTGTGCTTCCCCAGGAGTGTTGGGTAAGGAATGCCTCCTCTCCCTCCATTGGTGAAACCAATCCCTGAGGACCTGGGAGAGTTATTTTCAGGTGTTAAGAGCTGGACACAGGCCTGTTGGTCTGTGGGGGAGCCCCAGGCCATGTACCTCAGGTACCTGCCATTGCCTCGGTCGGGAAGGCAATGGGAAAAAATGAACAGCCTGAATCAGTGAGAAAGGGGCTAATGGTACTGGCCAGCCTCAAGCCTCCAATTTTGGGCCTGGTGCTCCCTTTATTTTGAGGTATTTAAATATTTACCTGAGATGGAGGAGAAAAATCCTTTGGGCTGCAAGGCTATTCTGAAGCAGTGCACTGAAAAATTCATTAAACTGCAATTAATTAGGGGATGAAAGATACATATATAGCTCATTAGTTCAAACCACATAATTTACATCTCTGAAAATATTCAGGACGAGCTCTGCTGAGGCCCCTGGAAACAATGTTCTTGAAACAGCCTCTCTCTGTGGCTGCCTGTCTGGGCCTATGGGTCTACGGAGGGGGTGCAGGCTGTCCTTCTTCCGTCTGTCTGTCCAGGAGAGGAGAAATTGCAGCAGGCCTTGCTGGAGTAGATGGTGGCTGGCTGGCAGGTCTCCTGCTGCAGGGAGGATAAACAGGGCCTTGCAGCCTCCTCTTGCTGAGCTGCTTAGCATAATGGTGCTGTGTCTGAGCAGATTTTAAGCTGCGTCAGATCTGGTTCCGAGATCGAGGACATTATCACAAATTTAATCTGTAGCCATCAGAGAAATCAGGGCTTGAGTATCAAATCTCTGTGTCTCTTTAACAGATAATAGTTCTTGTGCTGGTGCCTGCCTGGGCCTCTCTGGAATTGTGGCTGCCTTGGCCTGCTGAACCATGAGTCTGGCCCTGGATACCCAGCTGGCCCCTGGGAGAAGAGCCAGTTTGGGGTTATGGCAGGATTACTGACCTTGCTGAGGTTCCCGTATACTCACTATCTCTTGTGGGGACTGAGGGAAGGTAGTGTCAGTGGGAAGTGGGGTTGGTTTATACAAATTATCCGTCCTGCCCGCACCCTCCAGTGCCCACCCTGACTATGCCTCCAATTTGGAAATGGAGACACGGAGAGGCAGGGAGGAGCTCTGTGTGTATGTGCGTGCACGTGTGTGCAGAAGGATGGCAGTGAGGTCTGGGCGAGGCTGGGTCAATCATCCTAGAGAACTGGCACCTTCCTGGATTGTGTGGGGAGTGTGAGCCGAAGGAGAGTGGTTGTCACAGGCTGCTGGGGGGACCCTCACGTGGTTAATAGACAGCTGGGGCACTTATGCAAAGTAGTGTTCGTCTTCAAGCCTTGGCTTCTCCATCTGCAAAGCGCAGCAGTAATCCCAAATTGAGGCTACTTTTGAGAATTCAGGGAGATATGCAAGGGATGTTCTGTACCTAGGGCCTAGCCTGGAGTGACTGCTCAGCAAGTATTGACTCCTGTCATTATTATCTTTTGTCACTTTACCTCTCAGCCTCAGGTTTCTCATCTGTTAAATGGGGTAAATGTCATCTGGCTTAAGGTGGTGTGAGGAGCTGAGCGCATGCCAGTACTTGGCACACAGGACCCAGACAGCCATGTTTGGTGGTCATATGACAAATGGGGAAAGGTAGGCAGAGCCTGGCAGTGTGTGGCCCCCAGGCCTGTGGTGGGAGTCTGGAGTAACTGAGCCCTCAGATCTTCACCTGGGGACATCTGGCCTCCACTGTGGCCTTCCTCAGTAGAGCTGTGCTTTACTGAGCTGTGGTCTGTCAAGATAGACCTCCCTCTCTTCCTTGGGACTGGTGCCTGTTTCTGGTGCATACCTGTGCTGTTCCTTGCTGTGAACAACATCTTCCACCACAGCATAAGCAGCATCAAAAGTGGCAGGTGACCTGCACTGTCCTTGTGCCATGTGCTAGGTACTGTCCCTAGAATTGATGTCCTTCACTCCACCCTGGGACCCTTGTGATCTTGGTTTTACAGATGAGGCACTGGGGCTGGAGCCTGGCCATGGCCAGTGGAGGGGGAGGTGTGCTGGGAGCTGTGCAGGTCTGGGCGAGGGGCTGGGGGGGGGGCAGGCGTGTCCATCAGTCCATCGGCTATCAGGGTCACATCTCTGCCCTGCCACTTACCACTGTGATGGTGAGGGAATCACCTCTGTGTGCTGGAGCTTCCTTATCTGGGACCTGGGTGTTATGACTGGGAGAAGATGGGGTAACTTCACCATGTGAAGCACTTAGCCCTGTATTGGGCACCTGGAGGGCTCTGATTGGTGGGGGCTGGAGAGGGGGGAAATGTGCTCATGGAGGGGCCTCCTGGAGGAGTGGGCCGGGAGCTGGTGCTAAGGTCTTGAGGCTGGCACAGGCTGCTTCCCCTACTGGGGGCCTCCTAGACTCGGGCCCTGTACTCTGTTGGCTCAGTTACCCATATGGCCTTGCAGCAGTGATCTAAGTGGGGCTGTCCCAGGGCTCGTCAGGGTGAGGCCTCTTGCGGGCCATCCCTCCTTTGCAGGTGGCTCCAGAGGCTGCCATACCCTTCTCAACCTTATTCCTTCCTGGAAGTGCAAGTACGCCAGGCACCCTTGCCTGGCTGACCTGTGACCTGGCTTCCCATGGCTCTCAGCAACCAGGGTTGGGGTAGGGAGGGGGTCTCTTTGTCCCTCCATGCCCTTCACAGCATCATATAGGGCTCCTGCCCAAATACTCCCTCTATGATCCAAAAGTCAACCACATTTTCCCGGACCACCTTGTCCTTCTGTCTCTGGGTCCCTGTATGTACTGGGATGCCTTACCCTATTCTTTACTTGGTGAGCCCGCTCAGCCTCCAAAGCTCAGTGCATGCTTTTAGAAGCTCTATCACCTGCCAGATGGGGTTATTGGTGCCAGAATCTGACCCAGGGGTTGGCTCATAGTGGATGCTCAACTAAGATTTGTGTAATGAGTTAGCGCACATCATTTCCATCTGTCTGCATTATGTCTGGGGCCCTCAGGTGCTGGCAGCTTGGTCCTTGTGTCCAGGCACCAGCACATGGGAAGTGCTTCCTGAAGATTTGTTCAGATCAGCAAAATGCCACCCCTCAGTCTCTGGACAGGCTGGGCTGGGTCAGGATGCCTCCTGCCCCTTCTCAGGCCAGGCCGGGCCACATGTCCTCCAGCTCCTGGAGGATGTCTGATGGTGCCAGCCTCCCAGGGCAGCAGCCGGGAGTTTGTCCCAGCAGGATGTGAGTAGGCACTTGCACATGAACACCCATCGCTAATTATTTATATTGTGGGCTTGAGATTAGTTCCATCACTCACTGATGAGAAAATTAAAGGTCTATTGATACTACAATAATTAATTGAACAAAAAAAGTACAAATAATTGTGCAAACTCTGTCTGGGATTAAGTCCATGTTGTTAACTCCCCGATAGTCAGATAGTGGTGAAGATGAGTCTTGCTTAAGGTGTATGTGGACTGGGCATAGTCTAGGGATCCCGTTCATTGTGGAGGGAGTGTGGCTGATGTGGGTGTTCTCTCTGGCTGGGTGCTGCTCAGGGGCTATGCCTGTGCCTGAACTCTGGAGGACCCTGTAAGGATGCTTCATTTCTAACCTGCCTGGGATGAAGGGGCCACGGCCAGCCAGAGGGCAGAGCTTTTCCATAATGGTTGAGGTGGGGGCTGGAGTTATCAAAAGGAGCTAGGGTCCCTGCAGGGAGCACATGGCTTAGAGCCCAGGGCAAGTAAGGAGAGCAGGAAGCAAGGCCTTCAGCAGGGTTCGGAGGGCCCAGCGCAGGTGTGCTGAGAGGTCCTGAGGAGAGGGGTGAGTGACGGATCCTGTGTAGCAGGCAGCAGGGTTGGGGTAAAGCACACATCTCGGACAACTCAGGGGAGCAACTGCCACCCACTCAACAGAAGGTGGCCTCTTCCAGAGCCCCGTTCCTCGGCCTTTAGCATCAGACTATCTCTTCATGTAGATCTGTGAAGGGACGATGTCCACTCAGGCTACGTGCTCAGTGGTCTGAGGGGCTTCTCTGGGGCTCTGACTCTATCTACCTGGATGCTTGGGGTACTTAGTGGAAGGAAGGGCGCCCTTTGTGCCTTTCCATGTGGTGAGACATTTCTTCATACCTGGCCCTCCCGCTGCTCTGTGCTTTGGGTTCCTGAGTCTGGTCTGGCTGGGGTTCCCATCCTGTTGCCTCTGGAGATTGAGGGCATGGGGACAGCACAGAGGAGCCGTTGCTCATGCTGGCCTTGGTGCTGGACTAGTTTGCTGCTGTTCCTGCGTGCTGGCAGGTAGGGCATCCTGAGCCGGCACTGCCTTGCAGCTGGGGGCTTCAAGAAGAGAGCCTCCTCTGGGCTCTGTTCTGTGTGAGACCCTCTGTGACCCTGGCTACTCCAGCTCTCTACCAGGAAGCATGTCCCACTCACGGGTGGTCAGTTGGTTGTTCCTCATCTGGGGCTGAAATGTTCTTCTTGTGGTCCTGGCTCTTCCTCCCCTACGGCCTAGCGCAGAGCTAGTTGCTCCCTCTGCCAAGGAGGTTAGGCCATGGGGCTTGTCTTCCCTCCAGACTCACACAAGGAGTCTCTAAGCTCTCGCTTGGAACCTGCTTCTGGTCTGATCACTGATCTGCTGCTTTCTCTGTTCTTTAGTCTGGGTACTTCGTGCTCCTCCAGCATGGGGCTCCGTGCTGGGGAAGAGGCTGCTCAGCCTGCATCTCTCAAAGGGTTCCTGAGCACCTCTGTGTGCCAGGCAAGTCCCAGGCACTGCCAGGTTGGGATGGAGAGGTCAGCCTGGCCTGAAGATGAGAGAGACCTCTGTCCTCCATAGACTGGGAGCCCTAGGTGAGGTTGTAATTATGTTTGGCAGTGGGTGGAGGACTGGGAAGTTGGGAGGTGCCTTCTGGAGGACCCCGATTTGGGGAGAGGGTGTGTGTGCACATGTGCAGGGCTGTTGAGGGTCTGGTCTCAGGGGTGGGGAGGCTGAGCAGGCTGGTCTGGCAGTTCCAGGTTCTTTCCACAAAGTCTGTTTGTGTGCACGTCCCTTGTACTGTTTCTTCTTTATGCTGTGCATTCCTTACTTCAAGGTTTCTCTACTGCTATTGATGGGGCCAGTGGTTCCGCCATCAGGGAGCCTGCAGGTAGCCAGTTCAGAGACTTTCCCTGGAACTGCACCTCAGCTCATTAAGGAAGCAGTGGCTCCCTGGGCCTCTAGAACTCCCACCTGTGGTATTTTGCTGATGGGCAGAGAGCCCACAGGTCCACAGAGGTCTCTTTCTCACCCTCCCATCCCAATCATTAGTATTCTGAAGTGCAGAACAAGCCTGGTGTTTGCTGCCTAAATATTTATGAAAAACTGCTGGGGTTAGAGAATGGGAGCGGCAAATGAAATGAAAGATTTACACTAAAATACTAGCCAGGAGAGGGCTTGGGCCATGGCTTGTTTGCTGTGTTGCTGGGAGAAAAGGGATTTCTTTCTTTTTTGTCTTTCAAAACACTTATAGATTTTTGAAGCAAAATGCATGAAATTTTAATCTTTTGCTTTGCATGGCATCTTCAGCTAAGGAGCAGGTGATTTGAAGGGTAGGTACTTAAGAGTGTCTGGATGGACACTTGGGGATTCTGGAAGCAACAGCTTCTTCCCTTGCTTTCATCCTCAGGGCACCGCTAGGCAAGAGGGCCCATTATATAGGGTGGGGAGCTGTACTCTGTGTCAGGCAAATTAGTGGGGCACAGAAGTGCTGGGTTGGGGGTGTCTTGGTTGCCCTGACAGCTGCGTACATTTACAACGGAGCTGTCTCTGATGAGACCATCATTGTACACTGAGGAGGGTGAGGGAAACTGGGGCATTGCTTTTGGACCCCTCTAGGGCTGGCACAAAAAGAAGGGCACACTCAGAGGGTAATCAGAGCAAGGTTAAAGACCCAACTTTACAAAAGTGTGGGCAAGGTTAAGGAGACCCAGTGAGTCAGAGCTCCTGGGGAGTTGTTACTCTCCCTCTCTCCAGGGAGCACAGGGGACAGCGGCCACAGTGTGTATGCAGCCACACCAACCCAGCAAGGAGAGAGCAGGTGGTACCTCTCACCTCTCCCTGCTCACTCTCTCACTTCCTGCCTGGGTTTCCCTTGGCCAAATCCCAATGGAAGCAGGGGACAGGAAACCCTGTGATGCCTGCAGTCAGTGTTCCAGCGCAGAAGTGGCTTCAGAAGAGGGGCATCTTGTCCTTGCTTAGGCTCCCGAGGAGCAGAGCCTTGGACAGGGGTTGGGATATGTGGTCCACTGAGGGAAGCAGGTAAGAGAAAGGGGAAGAGCCAAGCAAGGATATGGCATCATGTAAGTCTAGCCTGTCCAGATCTGGGGACTCTGGGACATATGATTGTCCCCTGTGGGGGGAAGAAGGAGTCAGCCTTCTCTATCACCATGACATCCTGTGAACTGCACTCCAGTGGGAAGTGGGCCAATACCTCTGGGCAAGGTGACTCCTTTGGGTGAGGACAGTTTCTTAAAGGAGGGCAGCTGTTACTCTCAGTGCCCCAACACTTGGAGCAAGTGGGAGTGGGAGCACGGCCCACTCAGAAGGTTGGCCACACCACAGACTCGGAGGGAGGACTGATGCCAATTAGCAAATGCCTCCGGATTATAGAAACCCCGTCCCTTGCTGCTTAAGCAGGTGATTAACCTGAACACCAATCTTCCCGGAAGCAGACTGAGCCTGGATAAGCTGGTGACAGCAGAGACAGAGTCCCTCTGCAAGTGGCCGAGTGGCCGGGGCTGTGCAGCCCTCACCCCCACCCCCGCCCTGCCATTTGCCTTGGTCTTGTGTCCTGTCCTGCCACCCACAGAGACACCACTGCCAGAGTGAAGGTGCAGCGGAAGTGTTCTCTATGGTTATCTTGATAAATTATACTGAAGGCTTCTTGCAAGTGAAGAATTTTAGATGAGGATATTTATCAGAGCCAAGCAGTAATAATAAATCATGATTTCTTTTTTTATTAGAGGAGCCACAGAAATGTGGTTGCTTCAACTTTTAACTCTTCTGGAAAATTTGAAACTTCTTCTTGGCTGTGGGGAGATACCAGGCTAATCAGTTCCCATTCACATGCAAAGCACTGCTTAACTTAGCACATCAAAATTCAGTCGTTTCTTTAAAAAAATTTATAGACTTCTCTCCCTGCAAAGGACTATGAAGAAGGTGGATTGTGAAAATACAAATTGTTAATACCCTGAAAAGGAAGGTTTGCTCTGAGCCCTGCTAAGCATCCCCTATTCTTTGAGAGAAATTTAAAAATGGGCATTTATACTACAGCTTTCTCTACTTGCCTTCACTAAACTGTCTCCCTCTTCTTATTCCAACTGCTTTTCAATTTGTGTTCTTTAAAGTCTGGCCTGATTTGTCCTGGGGGCCGAGGGAGATGGAGTGTGGCAGGAAACTTTATCAAGACTTGCCTCGACCATGCTGGGCACGGTGCAGGCCCGGGTCTAGTGAAATAGCATTGAGCCTTTACAGCAACTCAGTTCCCATTGTAGAGACCGGAAAGCTGAGGCTCTGGGAGATGCCCAGTGAGTGCCAGCTAGAGAAGGCTCTATGTGTTGGTGCCTAAGGGGCAGCATCCCAGGGATCATGAGACTGGAGCTGCTCAGTTTCCCTTTTTCTTGGCCCCAGTGTGATAGTTGCTGTTACTCTGGGGCCTTTTCTGGCCTTTCAATGGTTGCATTTTTACAGGGATTGAGAGCTGGGCTTCAGGGCTCCCATGATCCCTTTCTCTATCTTTCTTTTCCCCTCTAATCCCCAAGGTCAGTGAAAACAGGGCACTGTGGTCCTTGCTTGGAACGGGTTTGCAGAATCAGACTGACCCTTGCTTCACCCCCTACTCCACAGGCAGCCACAGAATCATGACAACATGGTCTGGACTGCCTGCCCCCTTGGCGGGACAGATTGACACATTTAAATCACTGTGGCAGTCTTTGCTGGGGAGTCCATGGATACACGATACCAATGAGTAAATCTGAGCACAGTGGCTAGGCACAGAACGGGAGCTGGATCAATATCATGTATTTAATGACCCCCGTGGATGCTTGTCCTCTGCTACCTCCCGTGGGAGAAAGGATATTTTTTGAGACAGAGTTGGAAAGACTATTTTTCCCATTTGTCAAGTGGGAAAACAGTCCTTAAAGACAACATAGGCCAATTGTGCTTTTCATACAAAGCTTCGGGTGTGACATTGCTTGGACACCTACCTGGCAGTTGGTCTTTTTGAGGGCCCTTGGATTGTGAGAGAATGGTTGAGCAACAGACTCCTGTGCCCACCTAAGCTCGGCCCACTCCTGGCACAGGGCATGGGGGTCTGCAGAGTGAGGCCGGAATGAGGTTACAGGTGGCCTGCTGGCTCAAGGCTGTCAGAGCTGGAGCCTCTGTTCTGGTGCAGGATGACTGGATAGAGGCACAAAGGCTGTGCCCTGAGCACTTGGAGATGGTGGGGGGAGATCAAGAGGACATCTCTGACCTCCCTGGAGCCAGCCCTGGGCCCCTCTGTTACCCTTCCAGGAGAGATACCCTCTTCAGATTTTCAGGCAAATTAGCAGGGACTTCAGCAAACTAACCGTTTCTATTTGGAGTTTGAAGTTGATTGTGGATAATTTTCTGACATGAATGTCTCCTGCCATTTGCAAAATGTGTATCACAAGCCCCTTCTGGAAGCCTGGCTAGGCAGACAGCATTTCCTGTCCTCAGCTGTCACCACAGGGTTCCAGGTTTGCTGGAGCCAGCATTGTGTTTGGAGACCTTAGACAAAGCCCAGCTGCTATGAGGATCTGTCCTCAGAGAGCCTGGGAGGGCAGCTTGGACACAGGCAGGGACACCTGGGATCCATCACTGTCCGCACTACAGAGCAGAGGTGACTGAGTATCCTTCTTGTACCTGCCCATAGCTGGAGCCCTTGTGCCAGGCTCCTTCTTGCCAGCCCTGGGCAGGGGATGAATGTTGGCTTGGATATGGCCCTGCCTGAAGGAGCTCCCAGATCAGAGGGGGGCTTTTCTGGAAATACAGGGGAGGGACCTGAGAGAAATTGGGGAACACTTTCTGGAGGAGGGGACAGCTGGGCAAATTCCTGAAGTCTGAAGTATGAGTTTATAGTGGCGAGGGGAGAATTTTGCAGATGGAGGTAACCAGGCCATGCAAAAGCACAGAATCTTGAGAGGTGTGGTGGTTTAGGGAACAGTGAGGTATTCAGTTGTGGAGACAGGGAAGGGCTCTTTCCTAGCTCTGGGCTTGGCGCTGATGATGGCTAACCCAGAACTGACCAAGAGTTACCGTATGGGCTCTATTTGCTGCCCTCTCATTGTACATCACATGGCCAACTGGCTTCTGGGGGGAGGTAAGGCTTCCTGGAGGGGTGGCCCAGCAATCCCTGGTTTTCTTGTTCATGCTTGGAGATTCACTTTCTCATCTGTGATTGTGACCATCATCAGAGACAAGTAGAGACCCGTGGTGGCCCCTCTCTTCTGTCATTGTTGTTATCATCTCCCAGCCCTGGGGTAGTGAGGTGTGCAGAGGCTCTGGGAGGGGGTGGGAAATGAAGAGCAAGGCTGCATGGGGTCTGGAGCCAGTTTTAGACAGCAGGACAGGGTATGCTCTGTGCAGGGGTGTGTGGGGATGGCAGGCAGGAGGGCTGAGGCAGGGAGGGAGAGTCTCTTTCATGAAATGGGCCCCAGAAGCTCAGTATGCCTGGACCGACTGTCATTTTTTCAACTGACAAACACCTGCAGGGACTGCTGTGTGCCAGGCTCTGTGGCAGGGGATTCTTGGGTGAGCCAGCCAGGTGTGGCCAGATGCTGGGTGGGAGTGTGCCTCTGGGATGGGGGCAGTGTGAGGTGGCCACATTGGACAGCCTGGACTGGGGGCCAGGGCAGGTCATGGCAGGCCCCCCAGAGAACAGTGCCAAGGCCAGACTCAGTAGAGGGGGGGCTGTGTAGGAGTCTAAGCAGGTGCCAGGCCCTGAGCAGGAGGACAGGCCTGGCTTTGCAGCCCCTAGCCATGTATTAGGGGAGTGTCGAGGGCACAGTGCTCATGTGTGTTGCCTGGTCCCAGGCAGCCCTCCAGGAATCAGGGAAGGGGTGGGGGAGGACTGCATTCACTCAGCAGAGCCTGACTTGGAGCTTCCTGGAGCCTCCACAGCAAAGAAGAACCCTGAAAAGTTCTGTGACCTCAGCAGCGACAGGCCAGGTGTTAGGGACAGATTTTGGCTAATTCTGTGTTCTAGGCACTGCCAGGCAATGACAGGCCTGCTTGGAGTTAAGCTTCCATGGCCCCTGGGGTGATGGGAGTGTACTCACTCCCAGAAATGCCCCTGCTGCTACCTCCAGATCATGGCTGAAGTATATGGAGGGCACCCTGTCAGTTAGGCTCTGTTCTGAGCATGCCACACTCTTTACTCACTTATCCCTACGAGGTGGGGGTATTATTAACCCATTTTGCTGGTATGGAATTTGGCACAGAGAAGTTTTGTTTCTTGCCCAAGGTCACATACATCATTAAGTGGCAGAGCTTGGCTTTGGGCCTGACAGCCTGGCTGCCATGTCCTTACTCTGAACCCTACACTCTCCTTACCTTGTACCTGGTGACTTGGGGGACCTCTCTTTCACTTGGGAGGAAGGGCACTGGCCATGGCACCGCCATGCTCTTGTTATGCTTGAGTGACTGGGGTTACTATGGGAGGCATGGAAGGTTATATGCCTGGCAAGATTGAGGGGCCAGAGGGCTGGGAGGGGTTTCCCAAAGTAGAAGGCCCAGAGGTGGTCAGATGGGGACCCTTTACTGAACTGCAATAACCTCCATTTTGAGGATACAGAACCCCTCTCTGGACCAAGGTAGAACCTTTCTACTGGGTGTGTCAGTTGATTCCATACTACCCACCGTTGTTGGGGCACCCCTGGGCAAGCAGAGGATCTGGAGGGGATGTGCCCCCTTCCCTTACTCCATCAATGATCAAGATGGCATTTTTAGTTGTTAGTGTTGAAGAGACTTCTTATTTCAATTCATGAAGCTTTTAAAAGTCCCTCCTCCAGATACCAACTCCTTAGAGTCATGAACGGTGTCTATTGAGTATGGGAGGAGTGTGGCCAGGGCATAAGGGGACTCATGTTCATTTCCTGAGGTCAACCTGACTCTCTTGGGGGCATATGGTCTCCTGGGGTCTCCCAAGATCTGCTCTGGGCTGCTGCTTATGGGTACTGATGTCCCTATTGGGTGCCAGGGACTCAGAAGGGTGACTTTTCTCCAGCCTTGGCTGAGCAGGCCTAGCCCCTGTGATCCCTTATGTTGGGCCAACACCTGGTAGCTTCGAGTTGCCTGGCCAGGGTGTCAGGTGGAGTTAACTGGCAGCAGAGACAGGTGGGTATTGATTGCGGCTGAGTGCTGTGAGGCAGTGGCTGTAGGCGGCACAGAGCTATTTCCAGCAGCTTCAGTTGTACTAAGGAGGCTTAATCCTTCTAAGTGCCTTTGTGTCTGGCAGCACTGAGTGAGGGCAGGGGCCCAAGACCAGAGCAAGGTCACACTTTGCTTGGTTGTCTGCATTCCCCTTCCCTTCTATCCACTCATCTTCCCAACCATCCATCCATCCACCTACCATCTATCCACCATCCATCCATCCACCCACCCACCCACCTCTTGTCCATCCATCCATCCATCCATCCATCCATCCATCCATCCATCATGCATCCATCCACTCACCCACCCACCTCTTGTCCAGCCATCCACCCACTGGAGCACTGGCTTGCCTTGGGAAATGGTCCATGCTCAAGCCGTGTCTTGGAGGCTAAGTAAGGGTGTCCTGGGTGGGGCTTGGGCGGACAGTTCTGCAGAGAGAGGGTGAGCATGGGTGAGGACTCTGAGGTAAGGAGAAGGGCAGCAGGGGCAGGAAATCACCTGTGTGATGGAGCATGGGGGAGGGGCAGGTACAGGGAAGGCAGTGGAGAGTTGGGTGAGGCTGAGCTCCTGAAGGAGTGGGGCCAGGCCTAGGTGTGGCTGGTCCCATAGGGGTGGGAGTCCTTGAGGGTATGAAGCAGGGGAGGGGTTCAGAAAGATTCCTTGGGTGAGGAAGGTGTCACAGGGGCAAGGCTGGAGGCAAGAAGATGAAAGAACAGTCCTGAGCTCTGCTTCAGAGCCTGCTCCCTGCTTTGTGCTGGGGCCTCCTCCCTTCTCTGCTCATAGGCCACAGGACCTGCTACTACCCAGTTAGCTCTGTGAGAGTTCTTAGAGTGGCCCCTGGGTCTTATTGCCAGGCCTGTGGACTCTCCAGGTCCCTAAGGCCCAGCCTCTACCCCAGAAGGAGAACTCCTTCCAGTGGATGAATGGCTTCAGCTGCCATTGTCCTCTGATCTCTTTTTCTTGATACCTCGTCTCCCAGCTTCTCTTTCCCCTGCGCCAGGTCTCTCCTCTCAGGCTTCTCCCTCACTATAGGGGAACCTGCTGTGGCCATACACAGACCGGGGGCAACCAAGGGAGGCACGTCCTAAAGATGCCCTATACTCCTGGCAGTTAGTTCTTTGTGCCTGGGTAGCTGACAATATCCATGAGTGGCATAACCACAGCTCAGACAGCTCATGCTCCACATATTGGATAATGGAGGAGGAACTGTGGGCCCTGAAGCCTGTGCTGGGATGCTGTAAGGCCAGGAGTCGGAGTCACAATCACAGCCGCCTGGCCCGTGCAGGTTCACATTAGATTCAGACAGTTGGTAATGAAACAAGAAAGCCAAGAACTTGTGAGCCATTAGCTTTAATTCTAGCTTGCACCCGGCGAGCAAGCGAAAACACACATTGGGCTCCCAAACCCACTCATTCAGTTTTCACAAAGCTATTGACTTATCCGAGTTTCCTAGAATCAAAAGGTTTCTAGCTCACCAGACTTATTCACCTCTGTTTCCCATCTCCTCTCTACACAAACTCTGCACAAACTGGCTTCTTCCTCAGCATTCCGCCATCTTGGCTGCCTCCTCTCCTCCACGTGGCCTTAATCTGCTCTCCTTTCTAATACTAACCTCAGGAACCGAGAGAGAGCAAGCTCCTGGTCTGCCCCACTTCATAGTGTAGAAATTCAAACCTTTAATCCAATCTACAAACAAGGAAGTCTCTGATACAAAGCCACTTATCTGAGGCATAATGGGAAGATTCCTCATGAGAGTGCACCACCCCACATCATCCAATCAGTCAAGGGTGTGGGGAAAAGCTTACTCTTAAAACTTGCACATGGACAGCGCCATCTTTAACAAAGTGAGCACAATATATTTTATCTGCCCAACAGATGCCCAGCATGAAATCAGAGAAAATGGCAAGGTCAAGGTGCAGTAATTCTCTGTGCTTGTCTTCAGGTGACCTTTGGTGGCTCAGTTTCCTAATGAGTCCTTCAAGCTGGCTGAGTTCAGGTGGGGCCATGTCTGGTTAAGGGGGCTGCAAGAGAGGAAAGGTCCAGGAGCTTCTTTGCTCAGACTACTCCCTGTTTGGCTACAGATAAGAGTTGGGGCCGGGGCTCAGGACTCCTGCCCACAGTGGTTCCTGCAGCTGCAGATACCCCCCTGCCACCCCCCACTCCTGCTCTGGGGAGTACAGAAGGCGGGGTGGAGCTCCAGGGAGGTCAGCTCTGGAACGTGGCACTTTCAGTAGCTTTGTATACGTGTGTATGATAACATGACGTGTGGGGTGCTTGTGTGTGTTTGTGGTGTGTTCCATGCAGTGTGTGTATGGACTGTGTGTCATGTGCGGTGGATAGTCCCTCTTAACTTATTTCACTTACGCTAAGTGAAATAAGGCAATCATAGAAAGACAAGTACCATGTGATGTTACTTATATGTGGAATCTAAGGAATGAAATGAACTAACAAAATAGAAATCTCCATCTGATTCATAGATACAGAAAACAGATTGACAGCTGTCAGAGGGGAGAGGGATTGGGGCACTGGATGAAAGAAGGGATTATGCAAAAAAAATAGCTTCATAGACAGCAGTATGATGATCACCAGAGGAAAGGGGGTGGCAAGAGGTGGGAGAAGGTAAAGAGGGGCATAGGTAAATTGTGACCAAGGGAAATGTGACTTGGGTAGTGAACATATATGAGTGTATGGCCCTGGGAGCTCTCTGGGGGGATGCCTGTGATGTGATCCTTCTCACTCAACCTTACCCTCTTCTTGCTCCTCAAGCCTCTGTCCTGTGCCCCACTGGCTCACCTTCTCACCTGCAGGTCTTGACACCTTCATTAGACAACTATTAATTGAACCAGGCCCCTTTGAGTGGGCCCCATGGGACCTCAACTCTGTTGCAAGGGGTGTGAATCTGTGGGTGCTCCCAGCCTGACCCTGGTTGATCTAGTATCATGCAAGTTTACTTACTAAAAATTCATCTGCTCATTGTAAATGTTCTCAATCAATGGAGACTAGAAGTGCAACTGCCTTGGTCAGAGCCATTTTTGAACTTTATTTAATTTTTTTATTGCATTTATTGGGGTGACATTGGTTAATAAAATTATATAGGCTTCAGGGGTACAATTCTATAATATATTATCTGTATATTGCATTATATATTCACTACTCAAGTCACATTTCCCTCGGTCACCATTTACCTCGCCCCCTCTTTACCTTCTCCCACCTCCCGCCACCCCCTTTCCTCTGGTGATCATCATACCGCTGTCTATGAGGCTTTTTTTTTCTCAATCCCTTCTTTCACCCAGTGCCCCAATCCCTCTCCCCTCTGACAGTTGTCAATCTGTTTTCTGTATCTATGAGTCAGATGGAGATTTCTATTTTGTTAGTTCATTTCATTCCTTAGATTCCACATATAAGTAACATCACATAGTACTTGTCTTTCTATGATTGGCTTATTTCACTTAGCATAATGGTCTCCAGGTCCATCCATGCTGTCACAAAAGGTAAGATTTCTTTCTTTTTTAGGGCCAAGTAGCATTCCATTATGTAAATGTACCACAGCTTTTTTTATCTGCTTCACTAATAGGCACTTGGGTTACTTCCAAATCTTGGCTATTGTAAATAACGCTGCAGTGAACACAGGGGGGTGCATATATTCTTTCAAATTAGTATTTTGAGTTTTTAAAGATATATTTCCAGAAGTGGAATCGCTAGGTAAAAAGACTGTTCCACTTTTATTTTTTAAAAATATTAATGAACATCTTTATTACTCACACAGCACACACCAACCAAATTAATGTATTCCCTGTAATTCAACAGTAATTAAACTTGTAAGCTTTGCTTTTGACAAACTTGGACACAGAGACATTGGAGTAAGAAAATGGAATATACAGGAAAAATTTTAACTTAAGAAAATACAAGTCTTCTGACTCTGTTAAAATAATAGGTTCTAAATTTATTTTTAATTTTTTGAGGTAACTCCATACTGCTTTCCACAGTGGGTGCACCAATTTGCATTCCCACCAACAGTGCATGAGAATTCCCTCTTCTCCACACCCTCACCAACACTTGTTATTTATAGACTTATTGATGATAGCCATTCTGAAAGGTGTGAGGTGGGTATGTTATTGTGGTTTTGATTTTCATTTCTCTGATGATTAATGATGTTGAGCATCTTTTCCTATGTCTATTGGCCATCTGTATGTTCCTTTTCGGAGAAGTGTTTGTTTGGATCTTTTGCCTATGTTTTAAATTGGATTGTTTGTTTTTTTGGTGTTGAGGTTTATAAGTTCTTTAAAAATTTTGGACATTAACCCCTTATTAGATGTGTCATTGACAAATATATTCTCTTATTCAGGGGTTGTCTTTTAATTTGTTGATGGTTTCCTTTGCTGTGCAAAAACTTTTTAGTTTGGTGTAGCCTCATTTATTTTTTGTTTTGTTTCCTTTGCTTGAGGAGATATATGCTGCGAGAAATGTCTAAGATTTTACTGCTAATGTTTTCTTCTAGGATTTTTATGGTTTTGAGTCTAATATTGAAATCTTTAATCCATTTTGAGTTTATTCTTGTGTATGTAAGAAAGTTTTCTAGGTTTTCATTTTTTTGCACTTATCTGTCCAATTTTCCAAATGCTATTTATTGAATAGATTATCTTTACCTCATTGCCTCTATTTGCCTCCTTTGTCAAATATTAATTGACCATCAAGGTGTGGGTTTATTTCTGGACTCTCTGTTCTGTTCCCTTGATCTCCATGTCTGTTCTTTATGCTAGAACCGTACTGCTGTTTTGATTACTATGGTTTTGTAGTATAGTGTGATAGATAATCAGGTAGCATGATTCTTCCAACTTTGTTCTTTCTCAAGACAGCTGTGGCCATTTAGGGTCTTTTGTGGTTCCAGGCAAAATTTTTGTGAAATGTTCTGTGAAATATTTCAGAGGTCTCTTGATAGGAATTGTGTTGAATCTATAGATTGCTTTGGGTAGTATGGACATTTTGATGATAATTCTTTTTTTGAAAAAAATGTTTATTTTACTGATTTTAGAGAATGAGGGAGGGAGGGAGAGAGAGAGAGGGAGAGAGAGAGAGAGAGAGAGAGAGAGGAATAACAATCTGTTCCTATATGTAACCTGACTGGAGATCAAACTGGCTACCTCTGTACTTTGGGATGATGCTCTCTAACCATTTGAGTATCTGGCCAAGGCTTAATTCTTTCTATCCATGAACATGGTATATACATCCACTAATTTGTATCTTCTTCCACTTCTTTCTTCAGTGTTTTATAATTTTCTGCATACAAGTCTTTTACATCCTTGGTTAAATTTATTCCCAGGTATTTTATTTATTTATTTATTTCTGATGTAATTTTAAATGGAATTGTTTTCTTAGTTACCCTTTCTGACAGTTCATTTTTGGTGTATAGAAATGCAACTGATTTCTGGATATTTATTTTTGTTTCCTGCTAGTTTACTGAATTCATTTATCAGTTCTAGTAGTTTTTTGGTGGAATCTTTATGATTTTCTATGTACAATATCATGTCATCTGTAAATGACAGTTTTACTTTTTTTCCAATTTGGATGCCTTTTATTTCTTTTCCTTGTTTGATTACTGTGGCTAGGACTTCCAATATTATGTTGAGTGGTAAAAATGGACATAGCTGTCCTGATCCTAATGAAGCAATTTTAATATTTGCCCAATAAGTATGTTGGCTGTGAGTTTGTCAAATATAACCTTTATTACATTATGTTCCAGCTATTCCCACTTTGCTGAGAGTTTTTATCATAAATGGGTGTTGGGTTTTTATCAAAAGCTTTTTCTGCATCTATTGATATGATTACATAATTTTTATCCTTCATTGTATCTCTATGCATTATGTTCCAGCTATTCCCACTTTGCTGAGAGTTTTTATCATAAATGGGTGCTGGGTTTTTATCAAAAGCTTTTTCTGCATCTATTGATATGATTACATAATTTTTATCCTTCATTGTATCTCTATGCTGTATCATGTTAATTGATTTATGGATATTGTACCTCCCTTACATCCCAGAAATAAATTTCACTTGATCAGGGTGTTTGATCTTTTTAATGTATTACTGGATCTGGGTTGCTAATATTTTGTTGAGGATTTTAGCATCTATGTTCATTAGGGATATTGGCCTGTAATCATCTTTCTTTGTAGTGTCTTTTATCTGGTTTTGGCATTAAGATAATACTGGCCTCATAAAATGAGCTTTGGAGTTTTCCCTCTTCTTGAATTTTTTGGAATAGTTTGAGAAGGAAAGGTGTTAGTTGTTATTTGAATGTTTGGTAAACTTCACCTGTGAAGCCATATGGTCCAGGGCTTTTGTTTGTTGAGAGTTATTTATTTATTTATTTATTTTTTCTTTTTAAAATTTCTATTTATTTATTTTAGAGAGGAGACACAGAGAGAGAGAGAGAGAGAGAGAGAGAGAGAGAGAGAGAGAGAGAGAGAGAAAGGGGGGAGGAGCCAGAAGCATCAACTCCCATATGTGCCTTGACCAGACCAGTGCAGGGTTTTGAACTGGTGACCTCAGTGTTCCCAGGTCGACACTTTATCCACTGCGCCACCACAGGTCAGGCCGAGAGTTTTTTATTTTTATTATTACTACTTCAATTTTATTAGTTGTAACCAGTCTATTCAGATTTCCTGTTTCTTCCTTTCAGTTTTGTTGGCATATAGTTGTTTGTAATACTTTCTTTTGTACTTAAGTGGTGTCAGTTGTTACTTCTCTCTCATTTTTTATTTTATTTGTTAAGGTCCTCTCTCTTTTTTCTTTATGAGTCTGGTTAAAAGATTGTAAATCTTGTTTATCTTTCCAAAAAACCAGCTATTGATTTATGGATATTGTACCACCCTTTATTGATCTTTTGTATTGTGTTTTTAGTCTCTATGTCATTTATTTCCACTCTATTATTTCCTTTGTTCTCTTCACTTTGGGCTTTGCTTGTGGTTCTTTTCCTAGTTCCTTTAGGTGTAAAGTTAAACAGGTTATTTGAGATCTCTTCTGCTTCTTCAGGTAGGTTTGTAATGCTATGAATTTTCATTGTAGGACTGCTTTTGCTGTGTCCCATAGGTTTTGGGTTGTCTCAAGGTACATATTTATGTCATCCTTGATCTCATTGTTAGCCCATTCATTGTTTAGTAACAGGTTATTTAGTTTCCCATATGTTTGTGTGTTGTTCAGTTTTATTTTCTTGTAATTATTTTCTAGTTTCATACCATTGTGATAGAAACATATACTTGATAAGGTTTCAATCCTCTTAAGTTTATTGTTTTGTGTTCTAACATGTGGTCTATCATATATAACGTTACATGTGCATTTGAAAAGAATGTACATTTTGCCACTTTGGGGTGAAATGCTATGAAGATACCAATCAAATCAATCTTCTCTACTGTGTCATTTAAGGCCACTGTTTCCTTGTTGATTTTCTGTCTGGAAGATGTATCCATTGTGTCGATGGGGTGTTAAAATCCCCTACTATGACTCTAATGCTGTTGATTATTTTCTTTATGTTAATCAAGATTTGCTTTATATCTTTAAGTGCTCCTATGTTGGGTATATAAGTGTTTTCAAGGTGTTCTCTTGTTAGATTGTCTTCTTTATCATTTTTTAGTGTTCTTTGTTGCTTACTAAAGCCTTTGTTTCAAAGTCTATTTTGTCAGATGTAAGTATTGCCAGTCCAGCTTTTTTTCATCTCTGTTTGCCTGAATTGTCTTTTCCCATTTCTTTACTTTTAGTTCATGTATACATTTTTTTCTGAGGTGGGTCTCTTATAGACAGCTTATGTATGGGCCTTGTTTTCTTATCTACTCAGTTACCTTATGTCTTTTTATTGGAGAATGTAAGCCATTTATATTTAAAGTGATTATTGATAGGTATGTATTTATTGCCTTTTTATTTTATTTTATTTTATTTTATTAATTAATTTATTTATACAGGGACAGGGAGAGCATCAGAGAGAGGGATAGATAGGGACAGACAGACAGGAACAGAGAGAGGTGAGAAGCATGAATTATCAGTTTTTCGTTGCCATTGCGACACCATAGTTGTTCATTGATTGCTTCCTCACATGTGCTTTGACTATGGGCCTTCAGCAGACCGAGCAACCCCTTGCTGGAGCCAGTGACCTTTTATCCAAGCTGGCAAGCTTTTTCTCAAGCCAGATGGGCCCACGCTCAAGCTGGCGAGCTTGGGGTCTCGAACCAGGGTCTTCCGCATCCCAGTTCGACGCTCTATCCACTGCACCACTGCCTGATCAGGCTGCCTTTTTAATTTTTAAACTATGTTTCTCTGTTTTCTTATTTTTAAAGATGACCCTTTAATATTTTTTGTAATGCTGGTTTGGCAGTAGCAAACTTATTTAGTTTTTGTTTTTTGTTGTTGTCTAGGAAGCTCTTTATTTCTCCTTTTGTTTTAAGTGGTAGCCTTGCTGGATAAAATTTTCTTGGTTTTAGGCCCTTATTCATCATTTTGAATATTTCGTGCTAATCCCTTCTGGCCCGAAGTGTTTCTGTTGAGAAATCAGCTGACAGTCTTATGGGAGCTCCCTTTTAGGTAAAACTCTCTCTTGCTGCTTTTAAGATCCTCTACTTGTCTTTTACCTTTGGCATTTAAATTATGATGTGTCTTGGTGTAGGCCTCTTTGGGTTTAACTTGTTTGGGACTCTCTGTGATTCCTGGACTTGTATGTTTTTTTCTTCACAGGTTAGGGAAATTTTAAGTCATTATTTCTTCAAATAGGTTCTTCATTTCTTATTCTTTCTCTTTTCATTCTGGGACCCCTATGATGTGGATATTGTTATGTTTCATATTATTTCTATATTTCATAATTATTTCATATTATTTGAACTATCCTCATTTTTTAATATTATTTTTTTCTTTTTGCTGCTCTGGTTGGATGTTTTCTTCTACCTTGTTTTCCAAATTACTGATTCTGTCTTTGCTTCATCCAACCAAATGTTTATTCTTTTTTGTACATTCATCATTTCAGATATTGTATTCTTCATTTCTCACTGGGTCTTTAATATGGTTTCTATGTCCTTTTTTATGCTTGCTATCTCTGTTTAATTTTTCATTGATTTCATCCATTCTTTCTGTAAGTTCCTTGAGAATTCTTATAACCATTGTTTTGAACTCTTTATCTGGTAAGTTGCTTGCCTTCATTTCAGTTAGCTCTTTTTCTAGAGATTTATCTTGTTCTTTCACTTGGGGCATCTTTCTTTGTCTCCTCATTTGGCTGCTTCTTTGTGTTTGTTTCTATATATTAGGTAGATCTGCTATAACTCCCAGCCTTGGTAGGGTGGCTGAATGTAGTAGATATCCTGTGGAACCCCATAGTATAATCCCCATAGTCACCTGCTTTAAGGACCCCGGGAATGTTCCTTGTATGAGTTATGTGGGACCTCCTGTTGTAACTGAGTCTTGATTGCTATTGGCCCATTTGTGCGCGTGTGTGGGTTGACCCTGAAACTGGCTTACTGTGAGAATCATCTCTAATGACAGTGTACAAGTTGATGTGCAGGTGCTGTGTAGGGCAGCTGCTCGAATGGCTGTGGGCACTCCTCAG
Organism: Rhynchonycteris naso; assembly: GCA_037038555.1. NCBI lineage: Eukaryota > Metazoa > Chordata > Mammalia > Chiroptera > Emballonuridae > Rhynchonycteris > Rhynchonycteris naso. The sequence goes on along the minus strand of CM073001.1, from coordinate 82,568,707 downwards.
TGTAGAGTGGCCTGTATGCGCACGTGTGGGCTGTGGGTGCAGGGGGTGTGCATGTGTGCTTGCTGGGTGGGGCTTTCAGAGGAACCAAACTCCAGCCCCACAGCTTCCCTATTCCTTTCTGAGGTGGTGGCTGTGTCCTGCTGTCCCCTTGCCCCTTTGCCTATCCTCAGGGAAGGTGTCCATGCCTTCCATGCCTTCCATGCCCAGGGTGAGGCTGGAGCTGGGCATCACTTAAGCCAACTGTGCTCTCTGGGCCTGGGCTTTCACACAGAACCTCTCTCACAGCAAGAAACTGCCTTGAAGGAGTGCAAGTCACGAGTGACAGATTGTGCTTCATTGGGGGGTGGGGGTGGAAAGGGTGATTCTCATCTATTTGCAGAGCCTCCCTGTCCTGGTTGGTGCACTGTGTGTTCCTTGAGAAGCCTGTTGCAGGGAACATGTGTCCCCAAGGCTCCTCTTCTGTCCCGCAGGAGTCCACACGGGGCCTGTGCCCAGCTGAGCTTGCCATGCTGACCCCACCTGGTGATGGTGCTATTCTGGGTGTGCACCTGGCTCTGCCATCTCCTGGTGGCTGATGGTGAGAAAAGGGGTGCATGCTCCCCTCTAGCTGGGCTCTAGGGCAGGCTCACATGCTGCTTAGGCCCACTGTGCCTTGGAGTGTTCTGTGACACAGCTCTGCTCCTGCTTATGTGTGGGACACAGGCTGTAAGCTGACAAAGTCCTTATAGCCTAGGACTTAGTTTAAGACTAAGCTCTTCCCCACCCTTTTAAGACTAAAATCTTTTCAACACCCTTCTAATACTAAGATCTTCTCAATAGCCTTTTTTTTTTTTTTTTTTTTTTTTTTTTTTAACAGGGACAGAGAGAGAGTCAGAGAGAGGGACAGGTAGGGACAGACAGAAGGAACGGAGAGAGATGAGAAGCATCAATCATTAGTTTTTCATTGCCGTATGACACCACAGTTGTTCATTGATTGCTCTCTCATACATGCCTTGACTGTGGACCTTCAGCAGACCGAGCCACCCTTTGGTGGAGCCAGTGACCTTGGGTCCAAGCTGGCGAGCTTTTTGCTCAGGCCAGATGGGCCTGCGCTCAAGCTGGCGACCTTGAGGTCTTGAACCTGGGTCTTCCGCATCCCAGTCCGATGATCTATGCACTGTGCCACCGCCTGGTCAGGTTCAACAGCCTTTTTAAGACTAAGCTTTCCCCCACACCCTTGACTGCTGCAGGGTGGGGGCTGTGCACTCTTCTGAGGATTCCTGTATATATCTCAGATGAGTGACCTTGTATCAGAGACTTCTTTATTTGCTTAAAGGTTTTAATTCTCTACACTATATAATAAAGCAGATGGGCTCTCGCTCTCTCTCTCTCACACACACACAAGCAAAAGGCATTTCAGAGGCCTCCCAAGTCCATCCTATTTCTCTTTAAGCCTATTTTCTTAATTTCATGCCATTCCCACTCAGGACCTGAAATTACTAGGCACATTGGTTCATGGCACTTATACCTTCTGACCCTGCCAGAGGGCTTGGACATGATCTATTCCAGTGACAGGGCCCTGCAATCATGGTCTCCCTTCAGCACCGATGCCCAGCACTGCCAGGCTGCCTCTCTTTGGGCACACCTCTCACAGGCCTTTCTGCCCCTTCAGTACTGGGCCTGGCTGCTGGTGTGTTGGTGTGTCTGTGCCCCCAGCCGCAGCCTGGCCTACAACACACAAGACCTACACGGGCTTCCAATTAGTGGCCAAGCTGGGTGAGGGCCCTGCTTGTCCTTTCTGCCCTGATCTACTCTCCCTACCAGCTCCTTTCTTGGCACTCAGTTCCCACCAAGCTCTCCCAAGCCTCTAGGGTCACCACAATGCTGACTAAGGACTGAAGGGCTGGCTTCACTCCATCTAGGGCTGGGGGGACTGGTTCTTTTTTTTTTATGATTTTAATTTGTGTTTACATAGATTCAAGTGTCCCACCAAATATATCTTCCCCCCTTATTCCCCTCAGCCCCCCTCTAATACCCCCTCCCGCCAATGCCTTGCCCCCTCCTTCCAGGATTTGCTGCCCTGTTCTCTATAATGCTGTGTTATGTACATATAATTTCACTAATCTCTTTCCCTTCTCTGATCCCATCTTCTCTTCCACTTTCCCTCTGACCCTTTCCCTCTGGTCTCTTTGATCCCACCTCTGCCTCTGTTCCGAACCTCACTTCACATTGTTTATTGGATTCCTCAAATGAGTGAGGTAATATGATATTTTTCTTTTTCTGCCTGGCTTATGTTGCTTAGCATGATAGTATTCAGGTCCATTCATATTGTCGTGAAAGGTAAGATTTCCTTCTTCCTCAAGGCCGTGTAGTATTCTATTGTATATATGTACCACTGCCCCCCCCCCTTTTTTTTACAGGGACAGAGAGACAGAGTCAGAGAGAGGGATAGATAGGTACAGACAGACAGGAACGGAGAGATGAGAAACGTCAATCATAAGTTTTTTGTTGCTACACCTTAGTTGTTCATTGATTGCTTTCTCATATGTGCCTCGACCCCGGGCTCGAGCCAGCGACCTTGGGTCCAAGCTGGTGAGCTTTTGCTCAAGCCAAATGGGCCCGTGCTCAAGCTGGCAACCTTGGACTCTCGAACCTGGGTCTTCTGCTTCCCAGTCCGACACTCTATTCACTGTGCCACCGCCGGGTCAGGAACCACTGCTATTTTTTTTTTAAATGGTGATGTTTATATTGCCTTTACATTAATTACCACTTAGGAAAGGTGGCTGGTGATGAAAAGAAGGGCGGAGCTTTTCATTCCTACTCTTCATTTTTACCCCTAACCATCTGGATCTGTTTTAATTTTAATGGGGTGACATTAATAAATCAGGGTACATATGTTCAAAGGAAACATCTCCAGGTTATCTTATCATTCAATTATGTTGCATACCCATCTCCCAAAGTCAAATTGTCCTCTGTCACCTTCTATCTGGTTTTCCCTGTGCTCCTCCCCACCCCCCCTCTCACCTTCTCCTCCCTCCCGCCACCCTATAAAACCACACTCTTGTCCATGTCTCATAGTCTCACTTTTATGTCCCACCTATGTATGAAATCATGCTGTTCTGTTTTTTTCTGATTTACTTATTTCACTCTGTATAATGTTATCAAGGTCCATCCATTTTGTTGTAAATGATCTGATATCATCATTTCTTATGGCTGAGTAGTATTCCATAGTATATATGTACCAAAGCTTTTTAATCCACTCGTTCTCCGATGGACACTTGGGCTGTTTCCAGATCTTCGCTATTGTGAACAATGCTGCCACGAACATGGAGGCACATTTCTTCTTTTCGAACATTGCTATAGTGTTCTTAGGGTATATTCCTAAAAGTGGGATAGCTGGGTCAAAAGACAGTTTGGTTTTTAATTTTCTGAGGAATCTTCATACTGTTTTCCACAGTGGCTGCACCAGTCTGCATTCCCACCAGCAGTGCAGAGGGTTTCCTTTTCTCCAAATCCTTGCCAGCACTTGTTCTGTGTTGTTTTGCTGATGAGCGCCATTCTGACTGGTGTGAGGTGATATCTCATTGTGGTTTTAATTTGCATTTCTCTAATAATTAGTGATGTTGAGCATTTTTTCATATGCCTATTGGCCATCTGCATGTCCTCTTTGGAGAAATTTTTATTCATTTCTTTTGTCCATTTTTTGATTGGATTGCTTGTCTCCCTGGTGTTGAGTTTTATAAATTCTTTATAAATTTTAGTTATTAACCCCTTATCAGACGTGTTGTCAAATATGTTCTCCCATTGTGTGGTTTGTCTTTTTATTCTGTTCTTACTGTCTTTAGCTGTGCAAAAACTTTTTAGTTTGATATAGTCCCATTTGTTTATCTTGCCTTTTATTTCCTTTGCCCGTGGAGATAAATCGGCAAATATATTGCTGCGAGAGATGTCGGAGAGCTTGCTGCCTATGTTTTCTTCTAAGATGCTTATGGTTTCACGGCTTATGTTTAAGTCTTTTATCCATTTTGAGTTTGTTTTTGTGAATGGTGTAAGTTGATGGTCTAGGTTCATTTTTTTGCAGGTAGATGTCCAATTTTCCCAACACCATTTGTTAAAGAGGCTGTCTTTACTCCATTGTATGTTCTTTCCTCCTTTGTCAAATATCAGTTGTCCATAGAGGTGTGGGTTTATTTCTGGGTTCTCTGTTCTGTTCCATTGATCTATGTGCCTGTTCTTATGCCAGTACCAGGCTGTCTTGAGTACAATGGCCTTGTAGTAAACCTTGATATCTGGAAGAGTTATACCTTCTGCTTTATTTCTTCTTTTTAAGATTGCTGAGGCTATTTGTGTTCTTTTTTGGTTCCATATAAATTTTTGGAATATGTGTTCTATATGTTTGAAGTATGTCATTGGTATTATAATTGGTATTGCATTGAATTTATAAATTGCTTTGGGTAATATAGACATTTTAATGATGTTTATTCTTTCTTACCATGAGCACGGTATATGCTTCCACTTGTTTGTATCTTCCTTGATTTCTTTTATCAATGTTTTATTATTTTCCGAGTTCAAGTTCTTAACCTCCTTGGTTAAATTTACTCCTAGGTACTTTATTTTTTTGGTTGCAGTAGTGAAGGGGATTGTTTCCTTAATTTCTTTTGCTGACAGTTTATTGTTGGCATATAAAAATGTCTCTGATTTCTGAGTATTAATTTTATATCCTGCCACCTTGCTGAATTCATTTATCAGGTCCAGTAGTTTTTTGACTGAGACTTTAGGGTTTTCTATATACAATATAATATCATCTGCAAATAATGACAGTTTTACATCTTCTTTTCCAATTTGGATGCCTTTTATTTCTTCTTCTTGTCTGATTGCTGTAGCTAGGACTTCCAGAATTATGTTGAATAAGAGTGGTGAAAGGGGACACCCTGCCGTGTTCCTGATTTTAGAGGAATTGCTTTTACTTTTTGTCCATTGATTATGATGTTGGCTTTGTGTTTGTCATAGATGGCCTTTATCATGTTGAGGTATGATCCCTGTATTCCCACTTTACTGAGAGTTTTGATCATAAATGGATGCTGGATTTTATCAAATGCTTTTTCTGCATTTGTTGTTATTATACTGTGATTTTTGTCCTTTCTTTTGGTTATGTGGTCAATCACATTGATTGATTTGTGGATATTGTACCAGGCTTGTTTCCATAGAATAAATCCCATCTGATCATGATGTATAAGTTTTTCATGTATTGCTGGATCCAGTTTGCTAATATTTTGTTGAGAATTGTAGCATCTAAGTTCATCAGGGATATTGGTCTGTAGTTTTCTTTCTTTGTAGAGTCTTCGCCTCTTTTTTGGAATCAGTATTATGCTTGTCTCATAAAAGGAGTTTTGAAGTCTTTCTTCTTCTTGAATGTTTTGAAATACCTTGAGAAGGATAGAGTTAGTTCTTCTTTGAATATTTTGTAAAATTCCCCCGTAAAACCATCTGGCCCAGGGCTTTTGTTTGTTGGCAGTTTTTTGATAACTGTTTCAATCTCATTTGATGAAATCGGTCTGTTTAGATGTTCTGATTCTTCTATATTGATTTTTGAAAGATTATATGTTTTGAGGAATTTGTTCATTTCACCTAGGTTGTCAAATTCTATGGCATACTGTTTTTATAGTATTTTCTTACAATCCTTTGTATTTCTGCTGTGTCAGTTGTTACTTCTCCTCTCTCATTTCTAATTTTATTTATTTGAGTCCTCTCTCTTTTTTTTTCTTGGTGAGTCTGGTTAAAGGTCCATCAATCTTGTTTACCTTTTCAAAGAACCAGCTCTTGGTTTCATTGATCCTCTGAATTGTTGTTATTTTTTTTTTTTTGCCTCTATGTCATTTATTTCCATTCTGATTTTTATTATTTCTTTCCTTCTGCTTCCTCTGAGTTTTACTTGCTGTTTTTTCATTTTTTATTTTTATTTTTTACAGGGACAGAGAGAGAGTTAGGGAGAGGGACAGACAGACAGGAATGGAGAGAGGTGAGAATCATCAATCATTAGTTTTTCGTTGCCATTGCAACACCATAGTTGTTCATTGATTGCTTTCTCACATGTACCTTGACCGCAGGCCTTCAGCAGACTGAGCAACCCCTTGCTGGAGCCAGCGACCTTGGGTCCAAGCTGGCGAGCTTTTTGCTCAAGCCAGATGGGCCCATACTCAAGCTGGCAACCTCAGGGTCTCGAACCTGGGTCTTCTGCATCTCAGTCCAATGCTGTATCGCAGAGGTGCCCACACTTTTTCAGCTTGTGAGCTACTTATAAGATGACCAAGTCAAAATGATCTACCTACAATAAAAATACAAAACATAAATTTATTTCTTCTATATTATCATTATTTAAGTTACTATTATTACTATTTAATATTGTGTATTCTTCTTTCACCTTTCTCCTTCTCAGCTCTCTTTTCGGAGGGAAATCAATGTCATAGTTTTTATGAGCAGTCCGAAAAAGCCGCTCCACATTTCCCTTCTTCGGAATAGCAATGGCACACAGGCAGATGAGACAAACGCATTTAGAATATGACATAGTGAAAAAAATCCCCTCCCATTCTGTATGAAAGTGGTAGGTTTTAGGCTTTTTACTCGGACCAGCTATGGCACTCATTTTTATACCCTTTGTTGTATTTAGTTTAAATAAATTGAAGGCTAACTACGCAGCAATGTAACTGAACACATTAGCGCGGTTTAATGCGCATGCGTAGGTTGTCAAAAGTTCAGATGTCAGATTGGCTACCCTGTATGCCAATCAAAAGACAAATGTCTTTTTAATGTCATGTAATCTACCCACACTTCCTTCGCAATGACGTATTGAGCACCCCTGCTCTATCCATTGCGCCACTGCCTGGTCAGGCAACTTGCTGCTTTTTTTTCTAATTCTTTGAAATGCAGGGTTAAGTTGTTTATTTGAGCTTTTTCTTGCTTCTTAAGGTATGCCTGTAGTGCTATTGCTATGAACTTCTTTCTCAGGACTGCTTTTGCTCTGTCCCATATATATATATATATATATTTGTGTCCCATATTTTGAGTTGTTGTATGTTCATTTTCATTTGTTTCAAGGAAATTTTTGATTTTCTCCTTGATCTCATTATTAACCCATTTGTTATTTAATAACATGCTGTTTAGTTTCTAAGTGTGTGAGTGTTTTTCAGTTTTTCTCTTGTAGTTGATTTCTAGTTTCATGCCATTGTGATCCAAGTAGATGCTTGATATGATTTCCGTCTTTTTAAATTTGTTGAGACTCATTCTGTGTCCTAGCATGTGGTCTATCCTAGAGAATGTACCATAAGCACTTGAAAAGAATGTATATTCTGCTGCTTTAGGATAAAAGGTTATGAAGATATCTGTTAAATCGAGTTGATCTAGTGTGTCCTGTATAGCTGCTGTTTCTTTGTTAATTTTCTTTCTTGAGGATCTATCTAGTGATGTTGGTGGGGTATTGAAATCCCATGCTATTATAGTATTGCTGTCGATCTTACCCTTTATGCCCATCAAAATCTACTTTATATATTTAGGTGCTCCTATATTAGGTGCATAGATATTTATAATGTTTATATCTTCATGTTGGATTGCTCTCTTTATCATTATGTAGTGAGCTTCTTTATCTCTTACTATAGCCTCTGTTTTAAAGTCTATTTTGTCTGATATAAGTATTCCTACCCCAACTTTATTTTCATTTCCATTTGCATGACATATATTTTTTCATCCCTTTACTTTCAGTCTATGTGTATCTTTTGTTTTGAGGCGTGTCTCTTGTAGACAGTATATATATGCGTCCTGTTTTCTTATCCACGCAACTACTTTATGTCTTTTGATTGGAGCATGTAATCCATTTACATTTAAGGTTATTATTGATATGTAGTTGTTTTGTTGTATAGATAAAATATATTATGCTCACTTTGCTAAAGATGATGCTGCCCACGTGTAAGCCCATCGCCCAGGTGATAATATTGGTTGCCCTTCTTGCTAGGGATGGGCATGATTATATTAATGTGTGTTGGGGAGGACTTTCACACCAAAAGGTTTTAAAAGGAAGAGGGATTACGTTCTAGGAGGAGAGCAGAGAAAGGCCAAGTGGAGGAGAGGAGAAGCAGCCAAGATGGTGGAATGCTGAAGGGGAAGCCATTTTGTGCAGAGTTTGTGCAGAGAGAAGGAGATAGGGAACAGAGGTGAATAAAACTGGTGAATTATAAACCTTTGGTCATAGGAAACTCAGATAAGTCAGTGGCTTTGGGAGCCCTGAATGGAAAGGGAAGTGTTTTTCCACTGTGTATTTTTTTTGCCTGCTGGGTGCAAGCTAGGATTAAAGGTAGTGGCCCACCAGTTCTTGGCTCCTTTGTTTCATTACCATCTGTTTGAATCAAATGTGAACCTGCATGGGCCAGGCGGCTGTGATGATGCCCATGGCTACTGGCCATACATGTTTATTACCATTTTATTCTTTAACTTTACATTCCTCTTTTCCTTTATTTCTTTTTCTTTCTTTGTTCTTTATATAGCAGACCCCTTAAAATTTCTTGTAGCATTGGTTTGGTTGTAATGAATTTCTTGAGGATTTTTTTTTTTGTCTGGGAAGCTTTTTTTTTCCTCCTTCAATTTTAAATGATAGCCTTGCTGAATAGAAAAGTCTTGGTTTTAAGCTCTTGTTTTGCATTACTTTGAATATTTCTTGCCATTTCCTTCTGACCTCTAATATTTCTCTTGAGAAGTCAGATGTCATCCTTATGGTGGCTCCTCTGTAGGTAATAAACTGCCTTTTTTTTTTTTTTTTTACAGCTTTTAGTATTCATTCTTTATCTCTTAATTTTTCTATTTTAATTATGATGTGTCTCGGTGTTAGCCTTTTTGGGTTAATCCTTAATAAAACTCTCTTTGGTTCTTGAACTTGTGTGACTTTTTCCTTCATCAATTTAGGGAAGTTTTCAGCTCTGATTTTTTCAATCAGATTCTCTATTTCTTGCTCTTTCTTTTCTCCTTCAGGAACTCCTATGATGCGGATGTTATTTCTCTTCATATCACAGAGGTCTTTTAGAGTTTCCTCAGACTTTTTGAGCCTGTTTTCTTTTTGCTGCTCTGCTTCTGTGCTTTCGTTTATCTTATCCTCTAACTTGCTGATTTGATTCTCAGCTTCATCCATCCTGCCTTTTTTTTTTTATTGGGATAGAGAGAAAGTCAGAGAGAGAGATTGAGAGGGACAGACAGGAACAGAGAGAGAGATGAGAAGCATCAATCATCAGTTTTTTCGTTGCAACACCTTAGTTGTTCATTAATTGCTTTCTCATATGTCCTTGACCACGGGCCTTCATCAAAGTGACCCCTTGCTCGACCCAGTGACCTTGGGTTTAAGCTGGTGAGCTTTTGCTCAAGCCAGATGAGCTCACACTCAAGCTGGCAACTTCGGGATCTCGAACCTGGGTCCTCTGCATTCCAGTCTGACGCTTCATACATTGCACCACCGCCTGGTCAGGCTCCATTCTGCTTTTAATTTCTTCTAGTGTAGTCTTTATTTTGAATACTCTATTTGTCATTTCTGATTGATTTTTTAAAATTATTTCAATGTCCTTTTTTATACTTGCTATGTCTTTATTTAGGTGCTCATTATGTCCATCCATTGTTTCTCTAAGGTCTTTGAGCATCCTGACAATCATTATTTTAAACTCTGCATCTGGTAATTTGGTTATTTTTATCTCATTCAGATCTTTCTCTGGGGATTTCTCTTGTTGATTCATTTGGGTTGCATTTCTCTGTCTTCCCATTTTGTCTGTATATAAGTAGGGTGTGGCCACAGGAGTCTAATGGGTATGACCTCTGTGTTTTCTAGGTGTGGTCTGTCTGCAGGCCTGCTACCTTCTCTGCCACCACCTCTGGTGTTTGGGCATGGGCTTTGCTGGCGCTGGCCTACTGTAGCTGTCACTGAGGCTTCTGACTCGCCTTTGTGGGTGGGACTGCATTTGTGTGTCTGGGCTGCAAGCTGAGGCCAGCCCAGACCTCTGCACTGACCCTGAGGGTGGGACTGTGCTCGTGAGCCTGGGCTGCAAGCCCTGGCCGCCCCCAGCCTTCTCCCCATCCCCGCGGTTGGGACTGCATTCTCACATTTGGGCTGCAAGCCCTGGCTGGCCCCCTGCCTCTATCCTGACCCCACTGGCGGGACTGCACTCCTGTATCCAGGCTGCAAGCCTTGGTCGGCCCCCAGCCTTTGCCTCACCCCTGTGGGTGGGACTTCACTTCCAAGCTGGGACCACAAGCCTCGGCCCTGCCAGCTGCAAGCCTCAGTTGGTTTCCCAGCTTTTGCCTTGCTTCTGCGGGCGGGACTGCAGGCGGGACCGCTCTTGCGTACCCAGCCCACAGCCATGGTTGGACCGCTTTTGTGCACCCCTTCTGAACCTGTGGCCAGCCCCCAGCCTCTGCCCCTGCTGGGCGGGACTGTACTTGTGCCCGGGTCTCAGTCCTTGTCGGCCTGGCTTCTGCCCCCACCTACGGTACCATGCTACTGCAGCCCACCGCTACCCACACTCCAGCGAGCACTCAGCAGTGTGGGGCTGTGACGCAGCTCAGACCTCAGCACTCAGTACTGTATTTCTGATGGCTCCCTGCTTCTAAGCTACTCCTTGCTCTGAGTCCAGCAGGAGAGCTGCTGTATGGCTGGTGACCTGCTTCCCTTTGCTGATATTGCTGGTTCTAGGAAAAATATTCACTTTAGATTTTGAGAGTGACTCAGCCCAGGGGTTAGGGTGGCTGTCCCTCAAAGTGTTTCGCTCTGTGCCTCCTAAATTACACTCTCTTCCTGCTACTCCGGTCCTCTCAGCTCTCCCTGTTCCCCAGAGCCTCAGGTGAGTGGTTGTGAAACAGGTTTTCTGCACAGACCCTTTAATATGGATCCTGGGTCTCAGAAATCTATCTCTTTCTTGCAAACTGTATCCTGGCTTGTTTCCCAGCTAAATACTGTCCGTATGCCTCTTGTAGGCTCTGGGGCTACAGGCTGGGTCTTCGTTCCTGGGACCCAGGTCCCTCTCCTCTCTGCTAAACTCTCTTCCCGCCACACGAGTCCCTCTGGGCTGCCAATCGCTCCTGGGAGCCAGGCAGCCCTTTCCGCGTTTCTGATTTTCCTACCAGGCTCAGTGTGGCTTCTTCAGTGTTCCTTGGTTAAAGAGTCCTCTTACTTTAGTCCAAAGTTGGTTTTTCCAGGTGATTGTTCTTAAAATTAAGTTATAATCCACTTTGGTTCTGGGAGGTGGAAGTTGGTACGTCTGCCTACTCCATTGCTATCTTGCTGCGCCCGGGCACTGGTTCTTGTCCTGCCCTCACCTTTGGGTGCTTAGTCTAGGCTTGGGCAGCTTGTGCCCCTTGGAAGGACTGAGTTCTTGGCCTAACTCATGATCGTTAGCTGGGGCATGGGTCATACCTGGCAAGAGACCTCACATTTCTATTGCTTCAGTACAGGGGGATATGGTGATCCCTTCTAGGCCTTTAGAGGCAATCAGGCCATAGAGTGTAAGGGTAGCACATGCCACCAGATGATAGGTGATCTCTTCCCAGTCCTGTTGGCTTGGGATGGGGCTGGGCTCCTAGGTCCACCCACCCTCTATTCCCGCACTCTGTGCATTTAGCTGACTCTGTCCCCTGACCTAAAGTGGCCCTAACTTTCCTCACTGCCTCCTCCTCCTCCTGCCCTCCCTGCTCTAGGTGCTTCCAGGAATCAGCTCAGGTGTCCTGTCCTCTTGCTGTGTTTTTGCTGGGACCACCTTTCCAAAGGCAAGCTCTGAGCAGATGTTACATGTGCTCAGGACCCCTCCCAGCCTCCATGGTGCTCATGTGATCAAGTAGGCAAGAACTCTCCCATTCAGCCACCGTCCTTGTGCCCCCCTTTCCCTGACATCAATGGCCCAGTACCGGCAGATCCACAAATGCCATGTGTGTGCCTTGGCTCATGTCGTACTGCTAACTTGGTTGCCCTTTTTCTTATGGTCCCCTTTTTATCTACGTTGTGCCCAGCATCATCTGCTTTGTGAAGCCCCTTTGGCGTTCCAGGCCACATGACCATCTGCCCACACTTCTCCTGCCGGACATCCCTCTGTGGACAGTAAACGTCATAATGACCCCTACACTAGCTTCCTCTCTGGATGGCATTTCTGGGGCCTGGGGCCACATCTGTGTCTTTTTTATGGTCCCAGAACGAACCTTGGCTAAGTGCTTGGAGAGGTTTGTGAGTGCTCAGGGGAACAACTTGATAACTGGTGGGGAGGACCTTGCTCCCAGTCTCACGTCTCAAAAGGTCCCAATGGCAAAATTGACCCCCCACCAACCAGGTTTCTCTTAGGTTCTCTGGTTTGTGAATTTTGCTGTATTGTTTTTTAATTTTCTCAAAGCATCTTGTACTGTGAAAATTTTCATTATCACTGGCAGAAATTCCTTCTTGTCCCTGCAGACTGTGGGAGATTTCTGATTTCTCTTCCCATCTGCTCCAAAGCACCTGGGAACTGGAATGGGTAATGTCCTGGGCTGGTAAGGCTCTTTCTCACTGATCTTGGGGTGAACCCTCTCTGAATTGGGCTCAGCAGTGCTGGCCTGAATGGTTAGGGTGGTGTGGCCACACCTGTGTTCTGAGGGTTTTGCCTCTACTTCCTTGGGTTGCAAGGCTGCAAAGATTGCCTTTGGGGATGGGGCCAGCACCTGCACCATTCACTTTTCTGTTCTTAACAGACCCTCATAGGGTGGCCACTGGGCGCAGGGACAGCTGCTTCTTCTACAAGCACCATGTCTACAATTCTGGAGACTGGGGGTGTTGTGATGGCTGTTCGGGTGATGATATGTTAGAAATCTTTGGGTAAACAAGCAAAGCAGCTGAGGGTGTTGGTGGGTAGGGTAGAATCCAGGCTGGGTGTTGGCCCCACCCAACCCTCACCAGTAGAGTGGCTCCTGGGCACCCTGCTGGGATGTGCACACAGGGCAGAGGGTGGCCTTGAGTGTGCCCAGCACTGTTTAGCTCAGGCCTCGCCGCACTGGCCAGGTTCTGGGTTTCCCTGTGTCTTTGAACCTGGCTGGGCTGCATTTGCTTTGGTCTTAGCTTATTCCTTGCTCAGTAGATGATCAGTTAAGTGCATTTACTGTGTGATGGGCAGAGTGATTCCTGGGTTCTAACTCCTTTGATTCCATTAGTATCCTATGAGGTTGGTGCTGTGGGGTCTTTCTTTTTCTTGGTTAAATGTATAGTTAACCCTGAACAGCATGGCACATAGGGGCACCAATCCCCTGTATAGCTGAATATCCTCATGTACCTTGACTCCCACAAAATTTAGTAGTTCCCCGAGTGGTTCCAGCATTCTGGTGAATCCCTAAGCTGAGAACTCTTAAGTTCCCCAAATAAAATGGGGTCGATTGGTGCATACAGTCAGCCTTTCACATTCGACAATTCCCAACTGCGGGTTGAAAACAATGCAAGGTTTTTTTTTTTTTTTTTTTTTTACAGGGACAGAGAGAGAGTCAGAGAGAGGGATAGATAGGGACAGACAGACAGGAACAGAGAGAGATGAGAAGCATCAATCATTAGTTTTTCGTTGCCATTTTGACACCATACTTGTTCATTGATTGCTTTCTCACATGTGCCCCGACCGCGGGCCTTCAGCAGACAGAGCCACCCCTTTGCTGGAGCCAGCGACCTTGGGTCCAAGCTGGCGAGCTTTTGCTCAAGCCAGATGGGCCTGCGCTCAAGCTGGCGACCTCGGGGTCTCGAACCTGGGTCTTCCGCATCCCAGTCCAATGCTCCATCCACTGTGCCACTGCCTGGTCAGGCAAAAACAATGCAAGTTTTTATTTAAAAAAAAAAATCCACATGTAAGTGGACCCGTGCTGTTCTGACTTGCGTTGTTCAAGGGCCGACTGTATTTATTATGTTTGAAAATCACTGGGTAAGCCCATTTTTGAGGCAGAGCATGGAGAATGAATGAATGGCCCGTGGCCACAGGCAGCTATAGGACATGGACCAGGGATCTCAGTCCAGACAGGTCAGCGTCAGAACGTGTCCTCTCACTCCTGGGCTGCTCCATCTCTCTGTGAGGGAGAGGGCACTTTATTTCTTTCTGTGGAAGCCCCTGGAGGGCTGGACAGCAGCTTGCCACCTTCTGCATGGGATTAGACATCTTCTCCACTGATGTATGTTTCAGTTTAACAGAAGCTGGGAAGAAGGGTGATAAGCACCTGATAAGGGGATGTATACTGACTGAATGAATCAGACACTCCCAGAGGGGTAGAAATTAGCATCCTAGAATTCATTCAATATGCATTTGACACCAGAGGCTTTAGTTTCATGCCTTCTGTGTAATGTGGGTGCAGTGGCCTATTCTTCCCTGCCCTCCTCTCATTTAAGAAAATAAGACACTGATATTCTCATAGGTGACCAGCCATAGCTCCTGGATGCTAAATGATAGGATGGGGCTTGGGCTTCATGATTGTCACCTCCTCATGATGGACAGAATTTGTTTGGAAGAGATGTTGGGAGTTTGTGGAACCACATTCCCCTCAGACTTCTGGTCAGTCAGCTGTGGGTTTGGACCACAGCTGTGTGTACACCAGCCTGCTTGGACTTCTATACACAAGGACCATGACAAGGCTGTGAAGGACACAGCAGGACCTGGGTGGTATAACTAGGTTAGTTGGCCACCACCAGTCCCAGGCGACGCTGCTCACCTCAAGCAAGGTGGGTACCAGAAGAGAGGTTGGCAGCCCAAGGACCTCATTTGAGGGACATCATGCAGCTGGCAGTGTTGAGCTCAAGGCTCACATCTGGAGAATGGGTGCAGCTCTCCCAGTTATGGAATCAGGGAAGGTGGCAGCCTGGAGTGGGAGCTCCTCTGGGCTAGTAGAACTCAGAATTGGGGGTTCAGTGGTGACATCCCCCCATTGAAGGTGGGCTATCCCTACCCATTGGGAGGGTTTCAAGTCAGTTCTTTGGTCCTGATCCTCCACCACATGACAGGCTAGGGACAGTGCAGAGGATTGGATCTACTCATGCTCGATCTTCCCAGGCAGTTGCAGGGGGACTGAGATGGGTTTGGGTATCCCTGTGGATTCTCTCCCCCGAGACGAACCCACAGAGTACTGATGGTGACTTGTTGCCTAAGTCTTGCCTGTTGAGAGCAGCTATCTCAGGCTGCCCCAGTGGAGAGGGGTGGACTGGGGTGAACATTCTGTTCATCTAACATTGCCCTATTATTGCCTGCTCCCCTGATGCATCTGGAGATCCAGTCCTAGGCTGGGTGCTAGGGATAGAGAGGCCCTTAGGGAGCTCAGTCCAGGGGGTGGCTGAGACCCACAAACAGACAATCACACTGAGCTGCAATCATGTGTAAAGGAGGGGACCGCAGAAACATGGCCTATGTGGTCCTGGCTGGGTGAAAAGGGCCTTTGGAGAGGGACAGGCTCTTGACATGGGTCTGGCCGATGCTGAGGGGATATCATAGCAGGGTGAACCCAGCAGGGAACACAGGTGTAGTGATTTGAGCTTGATGCAACATAACCTCCAGGACCCCTGCTTTGTACCGTGGAGCCTAGATTGCCTTCTGGAAGCCTGCTGGTGGGCCAGGCTGCAGGGTTCATGCAAGGGCTTGGAGCTGGCCTCGGTACTGGAGTTGGGTGGTATGCGGCTGTTTCTATGCCCTCCAGTGCTTCCTGGAAGGGGCACTGGCTGAGAGCTGATACTTACTCCTGCTACACTAATCTCCTGGTGTGGGAGGGATGGGGTGCGGAGGGCTTAGCAGGCAGACATCCATGGGTCAGTGCTCAGTCCAGGATGGAGACTGCAAGCCAAGGTACAGGCATGGGGCTTGGTCTCTTTGGGGCAGTCAGTTTTACCAGGGAGAGAGGGCGAAGGTTGTGGGCATGGTGACATAATGGAGAACATGGAGGGGGGCACATGAAGGTTGGGAAATAGACCAGTGCAATGCTGGTGTGTGGAGTTGAGGTTTGGTGGGGGAACCTCATCAGCTGACTCCCAGGCAGTGGGGGGAGCATGGGAAGTCTT
This sequence comes from Rhynchonycteris naso, assembly GCA_037038555.1. NCBI lineage: Eukaryota > Metazoa > Chordata > Mammalia > Chiroptera > Emballonuridae > Rhynchonycteris > Rhynchonycteris naso. Next base: position 82,552,677 of record CM073001.1, on the reverse strand, counting down.
TTGGGGGCACGTGTGTTGCTGAACTTTGGTCTATAGCGTGGGTTGGAGAAGGAAGAACTGGAGGCGTGGAGAGTAGTGCACTTATAAGGGATAGGTACAGGTGTAACGGGTGGCACTGAGCGGCAGCTTGAGGGGAGCCCAGGAAGAGACGTCTGGGCTCAGGGTGCTGAGAGTGTTGCAGTAGATCCCTGGGTACGTGGTTGCTCTTGAGGTTCTTCTGGTCTCCTAGGACTCGTCACTGTCCTGACTTCACTGTCATAATGTGGGTTGCTTTATGACTCCTGTCCTGGAAACCTGGCGTGCTATTGGCAGAGATGGGGAACTCATTAACAAGGAGCTGGGAAACTATATATAAGCGAGTAGAATCCACCCAGCGAGTGTTCCCCGAGTTTCCGGTCTAGTGTTCCCCGAGTTTCCGGTCTGTGGGAGCAGAATCAGTTTTGATTCATTAATTGAGCCTCCGGCTCTGCCCCACCCTACTGCTTGGTTCTGTGCATCCTGCCCGCACCAGTTGTCCTCCTGCCGTGGGCTAGTGTTTGCCATCCAGTGGATCCAGTGGGACCCTGCTCCCTGCTCCCATTGGTATCCCAGGCTGGGCTGGCCATGAGGCCGGTGGGGTGTGGGAGCCCTCAGCCTGAAGGTGTTCCAGGAGAGACTCCCACCAGGCACTGCTGGCAGGCCAGGCCTCTTGCCTGCTGTCTACTTGGCATCTTCTGAACTCTTGGTGACGTTTTTAGAGTGGAGGGTTGACTTTAAGAAACTCCCCTTCTTTATATTGTGGGATGGCTTCACTGTCGGAAGGATGAGCATCTGGGGATCTTGGTAAGTTGAAAGTTCTTTGTTTCTCTCCTGAAACAAGGACAGCAGTAGTGCTTGTCTTGTTGAATGGTTTGGGGTGTTAAGTAGTTTGTTGCTATGTAATGCCAAGTTGAACCCTGGGCCAGGGATTGGGAGGGTGAGCAGTGTGCAGGTGCTTCTGCTCGTGGACTCATGGTTCAGGGTATGAGATGACCGCCCAGGGGCAGCGTAGTTCACAACTGCTAACATCAGTGAGTGTGGTGTGGGCAGAGGAAGGCAAGGGCAGATTGGGGTCATGGAAGGTCCTCCTGAGAGAGTGATGGTTACCCACAAAACTGTGGAATGAGGAGATGTAGTCAGACAACTATGGAAGGAGCATTGCAGGCAGTGGCGGAGCCAGTGAGGAGACTCAGAAGTGGCAGGAACTTGGGGTATTTTAGGCACTGCACAAAGGCCGGTCTCCTGGAGCACAGGGGATGGGTGTGACTCTGCAGGGACAGCACTGTCCAGTTGGTGTTTCATGACAGCTGCTTTACTGTGACATGTCAAACGGGTGGTGTGTGTATTATCAAGGGGAGGTTGGGCGTGTGTGGGCCCAGTGGGGAGGCACTAGTGTTTTATTTAGACCAATGTGATGGCGGTGGAGAGGGAAAAAGCGGACAGATCTGAGATACAGTTTGGAGACACAGCATCCAGGACTTGGTGATGGCTTGGGTACAGATGGTTAGGGAGAGAGAAGGGTCAAGAGCAAGTAGGGGAATAGGGTGCCCTTTTACTGAGACTGGCAGATTAGGAGGGACAGGAGTACACTCAGAAAGCTCAGCATTGGTATGCTAAGTGTGGATTGCTAGTGGAGTCACCAGGGGAGACCCCCTAACTGGGGGTGAGGAGCCCAGGGGAGGGCTGTGGGCTGGAGTGACAAGTATGGAATCAGCAGGGTTGGGGTCTAACTTTTAAAAGGTTGGCTCAGATGTACAAGGAAGGTTGATGGTCCCATTGAGAGAGAATGTGGTGAGGGGTCTGGGTCTGGCTCTGGGAGAAGGCAGGAGGTGAATGTACCCAAAGCTTATGAGCAGGGGCTTGCCTGAGATGGAAGCTTTTAGCACAAATGCCAGGTGGGTGTGAGGATCTGCTGGTAATAAGTGGCGTAAAGTCCTTTATGAAGAATGAGCAAGGTCAATAGTTGAAGAGCTTGGGGGAAAAGCCCCAGAGAGAATGGCAAGGGAGGGACGTGGTGGCGAGGTGTGAGAGGAACAGCAGGTGAAGGCCCTGTTGAGGTTAGTGACACAGCTTTGCAGAGTCTTCATGTTGCCAGCTGTGTCTCTGACTCTGCTCTGATTGCTCCCAGACAGAGAAGTGGTTGGGCAGGCTGACCCAGTACAGGCTGGTTCTGGGTGGGGATTTCACCAGCTGGGCTACTCAGGATGAGAGAGGGGAGCCAGGGGGGGGGTAATATGCATAAGAGTGACTGTAATGGCAGTGGACAGAGACTAACTAAGCAAGGGACAGGCAGTCAGGGCAGCAAGAAGTTGGTGGGAGTTACTTAAGCAAAGCATCTACAGGATAGGATGCTTGTCAATACTGTCCTGTACTCAGGGTGAGAGGGGACAGGAAGCCCCCCTCCCTTCAGGGGGGCCTTTTGGTGGTCAATGCCCTGTAGAACAGCTCTCTAGCACTGGCCTTTGTATCACTCTGCCCCCGTTTCCCCCCATTTTATGGTTTTGTTTATCTTTTAAGCATCTTAATAAAACATGAAAAACATTTATTCTCTATAGATCAATAATTTACTCTGAATTATGACAATACTAAATTTAGTCAATTATTCATCGACTATAAAGTATTTATAAATGCTACCTTAATTTAAAGCATTAGTTGTCAGAATTCAAATATTAATAAAGCCAGGGACAACTTAAAACAGTAGAGGAAGGGTGTGGGTAATGAGGGTGTCAGGGGAGTGTGAGTGCGGCTGCTGGGAAGATTATTGGAAGTAATGAGCTGGTGGTGGGAGCCCTGCTGGTGGGGCAGGCAGAGGTGCTGGCATGCCTCGTGCTGGCCTGCTGGAGCTCCTCAGAGAGAGGCTGCCCCTGTAAGGACAGGGCTGAGCCCGGGGCTGCCCAGAGTTTGACTCTCCCTGCCACTGCATGCTGAGAACATTGGAGCCTCGCCAGGCTTCTTTGGGTTGAGGGCATCTCTACTAGGCTGCTTCTCCACAGGTGGAGTGTCCTCTCTTGCCCTCTCCATCTCAAAAAATCCTACTATTCCAACTATCCAAAGGCTATTTTAGCACATGAGGTTGAAGGGCTGCCTGGGTAGGTGTCGCACATTCAGGGACTGTGTGTGCTCCTCTAGGAGGAGCGGGTGTGGATGTGCCTCGAGGCATTGTGTGTTTGTGCACCTGGTGGAGGGGAGGACTGGCTTGGTTGTGGCTAGCATCACCTCCAGGTGGAGGCACCAGAAGTTGTGTGTCTCTTCTAGGTTAAGCCTTCTAGGGTGTATTTCCCCTAACCATGGCCCTAGAATGTTCCAGAAATCCTCATGGGATTCAAGAAGCCCGGGCATGGATCAGGAGTGGTGCCAGTGTAACTTCAGTGTTAGTGGCATTCGTCTCATCCCCAGTGCTTCCTGCAGCAAGGGAACTTGATGAGCTGAGGATTTGCCTTCAGTGGGGACCTTGTTTCGGCTTGTGGGGCTCCTTCCCCAGGGCCAGTGCTATGTGTGGGGCTGCCCCAGGAGTTTCTCTCCAGGGAAGGGTTGGGTAGATTCCCTATGGGACCCTGGTTCTGTCCCCTGCTGGCCACCATGTCCTCCTGGGACTGCCTATTGAGGTGGCTGGTCCTCTGGTTCTGAGGCTCTCTTTGTCATTTGCTCTCTGACTGTGTGGTGCTGACCATGCAGCCTGCCCTCTGTGCTTCCGTTTTCTCACAGGGGGGTCAGATAGTTATGGAGATTCCGTCTGTCCCGTGATGGGGCCGGTGCTATGCCTGGCACGTCTCACCCTGACAGTTCTGTGTCTGGGCAGGTCTGGACCAGTGGGGTGCTGACATCCCAGCGGACACTGTGGGAATGTGATTGTGGGGCCGTATGGGAATGCTGGCCGAGCCCCGTGAACCCTCTTGTCTGGTCTTAACCCTGAGCTCTGAGCAGCCTCTTCTCAATATCCAGGAAGCCATGGAGTGACTCCCCACTTTTCTAGATCACTGAGCCTGGTAACGGGGCTTGAAGTTGCTTGTTGCAATTCATCTCTGCTTTTACTTTCCCAGCTGATGAGCCATTCTTAGGGAGCCGTTATCAATCCACCGGCATTGTTATAATCAAGAGAGATCAGCTTTATGACCATGTGATACCGAGGCAAAGAATTACAGCAAAGGCTGTTATCTTCTAGTGAGTTGCAAAGACACCTCTAAGCCAGAAAGGTGAATAGCAGTGGTGACTTCTACATTCCTATTACATGCCGGGTTATGTGAATGGCTCTTTATGCACAAAGACTTGTGAAATAGGAGCCATACTCTTTACCAGACAGAAGAAACACAGAAGGCCCAGGGACTCGCTCGAGGCTCCACACATTGTCCATGGTAAGGCCTAAGATTCAGACCCAGGCTGTTGGACCCCCCCGCCCTGGGGTTCAGCCTCTCTTCACAACCAGTATGTGAGTTATGTAATGCCCTGTCCTGGGAATGAGCACACAACCTTGATTGAGCTAATAGCTGATTTGGCTTTGATCTGATGTATTTTGATCTTATTATTTTTATGTTAGGAACCTCTAAATAACCATCATTTCAACAGTGCCTCAATTAGCAGGCCATTCACAGTGGATAGGAGATTGACTTGCATTGGGCTTCTCCATCAACGCTTGGGAGCTGCTTTCAGCCCTAATTAGCAGCCCTGTTCGCTGAGGCTATCAGCTTGAGTCGCTTGTGTGAAGCTGCAGGTGGCTGTGGGATGAGTCGGTGGTGCCCACCTCCGTGGGGAGGGCTGTTGTAACTATTGTTTCTTGGGATCCTGGGCATGACTTGGTTGGGGACCTTGTTGGGAAGGCAGGGTGCTCAAGGAGATGGGCACAACACTGACATTGATTTAGTATCTTTTTGGTGCCCAGTGTGAGGTTGTCACCTGGGGTCCACATTAAGTTGTGCTCTCACAGTGCTCTGCTGGGTAGGGATTCTTATCCTCATTTAATAGAAACCAGAGGCTCAGAAAGGAGATGTACCCACGGCCACATAGCTGCTGACTGGAGGGACCCAGACTGGAGCCATGAGATTACTGAGCTGCTTCTGCTGTTCCTGGGAGCCTGGGTCCAGCCAGGAAGCTGGTGTCTCTGGGTACACATAGTGATGGGGCAGGCTGACCAGGCAGGACTTGTCTGTTCCCTGAGCAAGCCCCTGCTGTCTGTGTTTTCACACTGCACCCTTATCATACTGTTCTCCCCATCTCTGCTGGCCTAAGTTTTTCTCTTCCTTTGAAGAATGATGCGAACCACATATGAGTTCTCCCTCCTGTGGATCCCAGGAAGCTTCTGCTCTTCTTTCTCCCAGGCTGAGTGGTGAGGTCTCTCTCCTTGGTAGATCAAAGATGGGACCCCTGGTCAGCATAGTTTGTGTCCTCCCCCACTGGCGCTTAGTGCAGTGGTTGCAAATAGGGGTGTGCTGAGTGTGTAGGAAACAGGCAGGAGAAAAGGAGCAGTCCATTGGCAGAGTGAGATGCATGCCCAGATGAGGAAACTGAGGCTCAGAGAGGTTTAGCAGCTTTAGAACCCAGTGTATTGGAGTGGGGACAGGGCTTGCCCTCAAAAATCAGATGGTGATCTGGAAAGGAACCAGGCAGAGTGGGCAACAGAGAACTGGGATCCAATGATGGCCACAGTGAGGTGTTTTCTTTGGTATACTGGGCTGGGACAAGGGCTGGAGTTCCTGGATAACTTTATGCCCCAGTAATGTACAGTATGTAAGTGTACTTTTTTCAAGTTGTAAATGCATTTAATATATTGTATCTTATGAAAGAGTATGTGCAAAGGAAGAGAGAGAGAGAGATCTATATATCACAGGACATTAGCTCCTAGCGTTCTCTCTTGCCTTTTTGTATGCATGCTTCTTACCTAGTTATAATCCTGATGAGCATGTAATTTCGTGTCCTGGTTTTGTCACTTAGGCACGTCTCAGAAGTATCTCTAGATTGGATGGCATCTCAGGGCAGCCCTGTCCCTTATCGATTGTGTGGACATATCTCATAACTTGATACGTGGACAATGGATGCAATGACAGCAATTCTGCACGACATGGGTGTCACGAGAAGAATGGGAATTCATATATATATATATATATATATATATATATATATATATATATATATATATATAAAATCAGAGAACGTGCAGATAATCCAGTAGTTTCAGCCTTTGTTTAGTGCATTTTCACTAATGATATAAAAGTTTGTTTTGCATCTCATTTGCATAATTGAACAACTTTCTTTGACTTGTTTGCTTTTCTGATGTTCTTTCTTTTTTCTGATTGATCACATTTTTAAATTAATTTTAATGGGATGACATTAATAAATCAGGGTACATATGTTCAAAGAAAACATCTCCAGGTTATCATACCATTCAATTATGTTGCATACTCATCAGCCAAAGTCAAATTGTCTTCTGTAACCTTCTCTCTGGTTTTCTTTTTTTTTTTATTATATATATATATATATATATATATATATATATATATATATATATATTTTTTTTTATTAATTCTAATGGGGTGACACCAATAAATCAGGGTACATATGTACAATGAAAACATCTCCAGGTTATCTTATCATTCAACCGTGTTGCATACCCGTCACCAAAAGTCAAATTGTCCTCTGTCACCTTCCCTCTGGTTTACCCTGTGTCCCTCCCCTCCTCCTTATCCCACCCTCTACTCCCTCCCCCCACCCCGTAACCACCACACTCTTGTCCATGTCTCATATTATCACTTGTATGTCCCACCTATGTATGAAATCGTGCTGTTCTCAGTTTTTCTTTTTTTCTGATTTACTTATTTCACTCCGTATAATGTTATCAAGGTACATCCATTTTGTTATAAATGATCCGATGTCATCGTTTCTTATGGCTGAGTAGTATTCCATAGTATATATGTACCATCGATTTTTAATCCACTCGTCTTCTGACTGACACTTGGGCTGGTTCCAGATCTTCGCTATTGTGAACAATGCTGCCACGAACATGGGGGCGCATTTCTTCTTTTCGAACAGTGCTATGGTGTTCTTAGGGTATATTCCTTTAAGTGGGATAGCTGGGTCAAAAGGCAGTTCGATTTTTAATTTTCTGAGGAATCTCCAAACTGTTTTCCACAGTGGCTGCACCAGTCTGCATTCCCACCAGCAGTGCAGAAGGGTACCCTTTTCTCCACATCCTCTCCAGCACTTATTCTGTGTTGTTTTGCTGATGAGTGCCATTCTGACTGGTATGAGGTGATATCTCATTGTGGTTTTAATTTGCATTTCTCTAATGATTAGTGATGTTGAGCATTTTTTCATATGCCTATTGGCCATCTGTATGTCCTCTTTGGAAAAATTTCTATTCATTTCTTTTGCCCATTTTTTGATTGGGTTGTTTGTCTTCCTGCTGTTGAGTTTTATAAGTTCTTTATAAATTTTAGTTATTAACCCCTTATCAGATGTGCTGTCGAATATGTTCTCCCATTGTGTGGTTTGTCTTTTTATTCTGTTCTTATTGTCTTTAGCTGTGCAAAAACTTTTTAGTTTGATATAGTCCCATTTGTTTATCTTGTCTTTTATTTCATTTGCCCGTGGAGATAAATCGGCAAATATACTGCTGCTACAGATGTCGGAGAGCTTGCTGCCTATGTTTTCTTCTAAGATGCTTATGGTTTCACAGCTTACATTTAAGTCTTTTATCCATTTTGAGTTTGTTTTTGTGAATGGTGTAAGTTGATGGTCTAGTTTCATTCTTTTGCAGGTAGATGTCCAATTTTCCCAACACCATTTGTTAAAGAGGCTGTCTTTACTCCATTGTATGTTCTTTCCTTCTTTGTCAAATATCAGTTGTCCATAGAGGTGTGGGTTTATTTCTGGGTCCTCATTTCTGTTCCATTGATCTATGTGCCTGTTCTTATGCCAGTACCAGGCTGTCTTGAGTATAATGGCCTTATAGTAAACCTTGATATCTGGAAGAGTGATACCTCCTGCTTTGTTTTTTCTTTTTAGGATTGCTGAGGCTATTCGTGTTCTTTTTTGGTTCCATATAAATTTTTGGAATATGTGTTCTAAATCTTTGAAGTATGTCATTGGTATTTTAATTGGTATTGCATTGAATTTATAAATTGCTTTGGGTAATATAGAAATTTTAATGATGTTTATTCTTCCTAACCATGAGCACGGTATATGCTTCCACTTGTTTGTATCTTCCTTGATTTCCTTTATCAATGTTTTATAATTATCTGAGTACAAGTCCTTAACCTCCTTGGTTAAATTTACTCCTAGGTATTTTATTTTTTTGGCTGCAATAGTGAAGGGGATTGTTTCCTTAATTTCTTATGCTGACAGTTCATTGTTTGTATATAGTAATGCCTCTGATTTCTGCATATTAATTTTATATCCTGCACTTTGCTGAATTCATTTATAAGATCCAGTAGTTTTTTGACTGAGACTTTAGGGTTTTCAATATACAATATCATATCATCTGCAAATAGTGACAGTTTTACTTCTTCTTTTCCAATTTGGATGCCTTTTATTTCTTCTTCTTGTCTGATTGCTGTAGCTAGGACTTCCATAACTATTTTGAATAAGAGTGGTGAAAGGGGGCATCTCTGCCTGGTTCCTGATGTTAAGGGAATTGCTTTTAATTTTTGTCCATTTAGTATAATGTTTGCTGTGGGTTTGTCATAGATGGCCTTTATCATGTTAAGGAATGATCCCTGTATTCCCACTTTACTGAGAGTTTTGAGCATGAATGGATGCTGGATTTTATCAAATGCCTTTTCTGCATCTATTGAAATTATCATGTGATTTTTGTCCTTCCTTTTGTTTATGTGGTGAATCTCATTGATTGATTTGCGAATATTGAACCAGCCTTGCCTCTCCAGAATAAATCCCACTTGATCATGATGTATGATTTTTTTCATATATTGCTGGATCCGGTTGGCTAATATTTTGTTGAGAATTTTAGCGTCTAAATTCATCAGGGATATAGACCTATAATTTTCTTTCTTTGTGTTGTCTTTGCCCGGTTTTGGGATCAGAATTATGCTCGTCTCATAAAAGGAGTTTGGAAGTCTTCCTTCCTCTTAAATTTTTTGAAATAGCTTGAGGAGGATAGGAGTTAGTTTTTCTTTGAATTTTTGATAGAATTCACTTGTGAAGCCATCAGGCCCAGGACTTTGCTTTTTTGGGAGTTTTTTGATAACTGTTTCGATCTCATTTGTTGTAATTAGTCTGTTTAGGTGTTCTGATTCTTCCAGATTGATTTTTGGAAGTTTATATGATTCAAGAAATTTGTCCATATCATCTAGATTGTCTAATTCTTTGGCATAGAGTTCTTCATAATATTTTCTTACAATGCTTTGTATTTCTGTTGTATCAGTTGTTATTTCTCCACTGTCCTTTTTAATTTTATTTATTTGAAACCTCTCTCTTTTTTTCTTGGTGAGTCTTGTTAAAGCTTCATCAATCTTGTTTACCTTTTCAAAGAACCAGCTTCTGGTTTCATTGATATTCTGTATTGTTTTCTTAGCCTCTATGTCATTTATTTCTGCTCTGATCTTTATTATTTCTTTCCTTCTACTTGTCCTGGGTTTTATTTGTTGTTGTTTTTCTAGTTCTTTTAGCTGCAGGTTCAGGTTGCTTATTTGAGCTTTTTCTAGCTTCCTATGATATGCCTGTAGTGCAATGAACTTCCCTCTCAGTACTGCTTTTGCTGTGTCCCATAAATTTTGAGTTGATGTATGTTCATTATCATTTGTTTCTAGAAACTTTTTTATTTCTTCTTTGATCTCATTGTTAATCCATTCATTATTTAATATCATGCTATTTAGTTTCCAAGTGTTTAAGTATTTTTCAGTTTTTCTTTTGTGGTTAATTTCTAGTTTCATGGCATTGTGATCAGAGAAAATGCTTGATATGATTTCAATCTTCTTGAATTTATTGAGATCATTTTTGTGTCCTAACATGTGGTCTATCCTAGAAAACGTACCGTGAGCGCTTGAGAAGAATGTATATTCTACTGCTTTAGGATGAAAAGTTCTGAAGATATCTATTAAATCAAGTTGATCTAGTGTATCCTTTAAGTCTGCTGTTTCTTTTTTGATTTTCTTTCTTGAGGATCTATCCAGTGTTGTTAGTGGGGTATTGAAATCCCCTACTATGATAGTATTGCTGTTAATCTCGCCCTTAATGTCCATCAAAGTCTGCTTTATGTATGTCGGGGCACCTATATTTGGTGCGTAGATATTTATAATAGTTATATCTTCCTGTTGAATTGTTCCCTTTATCATTATGTAGTGTCCTTCTTTATCTCTTACTACAGCCTTTGTTTTAAAGTCCATTTTGTCAGATATAAGTACTCCTACCCCGGCTTTTTTTCATTTCCATTTGCATGAAATATTTTTTTCCATCCTTTTACCTTCAGTCTATGTGCATCTTTTGTTTTAAGGCGTGTCTCTTGTAGACAGCATATGTATGGGTCCTGTTTCTTTATCCACGCAGCTACCCTATGTCTTTTGATTGGATCATTTAATCCATTTACATTTAAGGTTATTATTGATATGTAGTTGTTTATTGCCATTTTATTCTTTAAAGGTGTATTCTTCTTTTGCTATATTTTTTCCTCCCTTTGAACTGTTCAGAACAGGCCCCGTAGTATCTCTTGCAGAATTGGTTTGGTTTAATGTATTCCTTGACGCTTTCTTTTTCTGGAAAGCTCTTTATTTCTCCTTCAATTTTAAACGTTAGCCTTGCTGGATAGAGTAGTCTTGGTTGTAGGTTCTTATTCTGCATTACTTTGATTATATCTTGCCATTCCCTTCGGGCCTCAAGTGTTTCTGTTGAGAAGTCCGATGTCATCCTTTTGGGGGCTCCTTTGTATGTGATAGCCCTTTTTTCTCTAGCAGCTTTTAAGATTTTTTCTTTATTCATTAGCTTTGGTATTTTAACTATGATGTGTCTTGGTGTAGATCTTTTTGGGTTTCTCTTTAATAGAATTCTGTGTGCTTCTTGAACGTGTGGAATATTTCCCAGCCTTAATTTAGGGAAGTTTTCTGCTATGATTTGATTGAACACAGTTTTCATTTCCTGTCCTCTTTCCTCTTCTTCAGGCACCCCTATGATGCGAATGTTGTTTCTCTTCATGTTATCACAGAGCTCCCTTAGAGTTTCCTCACATTTTTTGAGTCTCTTTTCCTTTTTCTTCTCTGCTTCTGTGCCTTTGTTTATTGTGTCTTCTAACTCGCTGATTCAATCCTCAGCGTGATTCATCCTGCTTTTAATTCCTTTTATTGTGGTCTTCAGTTCTGATATTGTATTTGTTATTTCTGTCTGATTCTTTTTTATTATTTCAATTTCGTTTTTTATACTTGTTATCTCTTTATGTAGGTGTTCATAGTGACTATCCATTGTTTCTTTAATTTCTTTGAACATCCTAACTATAATTATTCTAAATTCTGCCTCTGGTAGTTTGGTTATATCTGGTTCATTCAGGTCCTTCTCTGGGGATTTCTCTTGATTCATTTGGTTTGCATTCCTCTGCCTGCCCATTTTATCTGTGTATAGGCAAGTTGTGGGCACTGGAGTCTAGTAGGTGTTCCCTTTGTGTTCTCTAGGTGTGGTCTGTCTGCAGGCCTGCCACCCCCTCTGCTGCTGCCTAGGGTGGTTGGGTGTGGGCGTTGCCAATGACAGCCTACTTCGGCTGTTGCTGTGATTTCCACCTCTCCTCCGCAGGCAGGGCTGTCACTCAAGCCAGAAGCCTTAGAACCACGGGCAGAGGTGAGCACCTTTGCTCAGCTGCAGGACCAGCCCGTTTCCAGAAGATTTACGCCCAGCCCCCGCAGTCAGAGCCTGCTCGCCACAGTTTTGCGGGTTGGGCGGCGCTTTTGACATGCTCTCAGCTGTGAGCCTTTGTTCGTCCAGAATTTAGCCCCGCCCTCGAGGCGTGGCCCTCCTGCGTAGGGTCGCACACTGTGGTTTATTGGGCTGGGCGTGTTTGCTGGCGTTAGCTCAGCTGCTAGCTTCTGATGGATCAGGACTCTACCACGCCCCCACATTTGGCGCCAGGTTGCGCACGTAGGGTGGCCACCAGCCGGGGTTCCTCTAGCCAGGTGGGGCTAGTAGGGTGAGCTCAGCCGCAAAAGCCGCTCATGTGCCGGGTGGGGCCGCGGAGGCCGCTCGCGCGCACCAGGCGGGGCCAGTATCGCGAGCCCAGTGGTGGAAGCCAGGCGCCAGGCGGTGCTGGTCGCGCGGGCCCAGCCGCGGAAGCCGCTCGGGTGCCGGGCGGAGCCCGTGGCGTGAGCTCAGCCGCGGAAGCCGTTCGCGCACACAAAGGATTTCAACCCACCGCGGTTTCTCCTTTTGGGCGGGGTTGGCAGCATGAGCTCAGCCTCCGGCCCCTCGCCCATCCCTGGTCTTAGCCCCGTCCCCATGGTCTGGGTTGGCTTACGCAGAGTCTTAGAGCCGATCTCTGCCCATATTTTTCCCCCACAGGTGGGGTCACAGGCGGCCCGCAGCTGTCGGACCGCTTTCGCGCGTCTCCTCTGGCCTTGCTGGGCTAGACTGAGCCCACACCCTTCCGCCCACACCGACAGGACCGCTTTTCAGCGTCCTGCCGCCAACCACCTTTCAGCAACGTTTAGAGAGATAGCAGTGTCTTAAGTCTCCACACTGTAGGCTTGGGAGCTCCCTTCCTCCATGCAGCTCCGCTCCAATTGCCGCGGGAGAGCCTGCCTGGCTAGTGTCCCGCCTCCCCTTGCTGGTGTTGCTAGTTCCAGGGGAAATATTTGTTTTCGATTAGGGAAATGACTTAGCCCAGGGGTCAGGATGGCTGCCCCTCGGAGTGTTTTCGTGCCTTCCGTCCAATCTCTGTTCCCGCTGCTCTGTTCCTCTCCTCTGTCCTCTTTCCCCGGAGCCCCAGGTGCGTGGTTGTGAGAGAGGGTTTCTGCGCTGACCCTTTGAAAAGATTCTTGGGTCCGAGAAAACTCTCTCCTTTTCACAAACAGTATCCTCACTTGCTTCACATCTCAATACTGTCCATACGCCTCTTCTAGGCTCTGGGACTGCAGGCTGGGGTTTGGTTCCTGGGACCCAGGTCCCTCCCTCTCCGCCAAACTCTCCTCCCGCCCCACGGGACTCTCCGGGCTGCCGTTTGCTCCGGGGAGCTGGGCAGCCCTCTTCGCGTTTTCGCTATTCCTACCAGTCTCAATGTGGCTTCTGCAGTGTTCCTTGGTTGAAGAGTCCACTTATTTTAGTTCAAAGTTGGTTTATCCAGATGGTGGTTCTTAAAATTGAGTTATAATCTACTTTGGTTCTGGGAGTTGGAAGTTGGTACATCCGCCTACTCCATCGCTATCTTGAACCCCCGCCTCTCTGGTTTTCTTTGTGCCCCTCCCCTCCCCCTTCTCTGTCTCTGTTCTCCCTCCCCCACCCCATAACCACCACACTCTTGTCAAGGTCTCATAGTCTCGTTTTTATGTCCCCCTTATGTATGAAATCATGCTGTTCTCAGTATTTTTCTGTTATACTTATTTAACTCCATATAATGTTATCAAATTCCATTCATTTTCTTGTAAATGATCCGATGTCATCATTTCTTATGGCTGAGTAGTATTCCATAGTATATATGTATCAAAGCTTTTTAATCCACTCGTCCTCTGACGGACACTTGGGCTGTTTCCAGATCTTCGCTATTGTGAACAATGCTGCCACGAACATGGGGGCACATTTCTTCTTTTCGAACAGTGCTATGCTATTCTTAGGGTATATTCCTAAAAGTGGGAGAGCTGGGTCAAAAGGTAGTTCGATATTTAATTTTTTGAAGAATCTCCATACTGTTTTCCACAGTGGCTGCACCAGTCTGCATTCCCACCAGCAGTGCAGGAGGGTTCCCTTTTCTCCACATCCTCGCCAGCACTTATTCTGTGTTGTTTTGCTGATGAGCGCCATTCTGACTGGTGTGAGATGATATCTCATTGTGGTTTTAATTTGCATTTCTCTAATAATTAGTGATGTTGAGCATTTTTTCATATGCCTATTAGCCAACTGTGTGTCCTCTTTGGAGAAATTTCTATTCATTTGTTTTGCCCATTTTATAAAATATATATTTTATTATTATTAATTCTAATGGGGTGACACCAACAAATCAGGGTACATATGTACAATGAAAACATCTCCAGGTTATCTTATCATTCAATTGTGTTGCATACCCGTCACCAAAAGTCAAATTGTCCTTTGTCACCTTCTATCTGGTTTTCCCTGTGTCCCTCCCCTCCTCCCTATTTCACTCTGCCCTCCCTCCCCCCATCCCATAACCACCACTCTCTTGTCCATGTCTCATATTCTCACTTTTATGTCCCACCTATGTATGAAATCATGCTGTTCTCAGTTTTCCTTTTTTTCTGATTTACTTATTTCACTTCGTATAATGTTATCAAGGTACATCCATTTTGTTATAAATGATCCGATGTCATCGTTTCTTATGGCTGAGTAGTATTCCATAGTATATATGTACCATCGCTTTTTAATCCACTCGTCTTCTGACTGACACTTGGGCTGGTTCCAGATCTTCGCTATTGTGAACAATGCTGCCACGAACATGGGGGTGCATTTCTTCTTTTCGAACAGTGCTATGGTGTTCTTAGGGTATATTCCTATAAGTGGGATAGCTGGGTCAAAAGGCAGTTCGATTTTTAATTTTCTGAGGAATCTCCAAACTGTTTTCCACAGTGGCTGCACCAGTCTGCATTCCCACCAGCAGTGCAGAAGGGTTCCCTTTTCTCCACATCCTCGCCAGCATTTAATTTGTGTTGTTTTGCTGATGAGTGTCATTCTGACTGGTGTGAGGTGATATCTCATTGTGGTTTTAATTTGCATTTCTCTAATGATTAGTGATGTTGAGCATTTTTTCATATGCCTATTGGCCATCTGTATGTCCTCTTTGGAGAAATTTCTATTCATTTCTTTGCCCATTTTTTGATTGGGTTGTTTGTCTCCCTGGTGTTGAGTTTTATAAGTTCTTTATAAATTTTAGTTATTAACCCCTTATCAGATGTGCTGTCGAATATGTTCTCCCATTGTGTGGTTTGTCTTTTTATTCTGTTCTTATTGTCTTTAGCTGTGCAAAAACTTTTTAGTTTGATATAGTCCCATTTGTTTATCTTGTCTTTTATTTCATTTGCCCGTGGAGATAAATCGGCAAATATACTGCTGCTACAGATGTCGGAGAGCTTGCTGCCTATGTTTTCTTCTAAGATGCTTATGGTTTCACGACTTTCATTTAAGTCTTTTATCCATTTTGAGTTTGTTTTTGTGAATGGTGTAAGTTGATGGTCTAGTTTCATTTTTTTTAGGTAGATGTCCAATTTTCCCAACACCATTTGTTAAAGAGGCTGTCTTTACTCCATTGTATATTATTTCCTTCTTTGTCAAATATCAGTTGTCCATAAAGCTGTGGGTTTATTTCTGGGTCCTCTGTTCTGTTCCATTGATCTATGTGCCTGTTCTTATGCCAGTACCAGGCTGTCTTGAGTATAATGGCCTTATAGTAAACCTTGATATCTGGAAGAGTGAAACCTCCTGCTTTATTTTTTCTTTTTAAGATTGCTGAGGCTATTCGTGTTCTTTTTTGGTTCCATATAAATTTTTGGAATATGTGTTCTATATCTTTGAAGTATGTCATTGGTATTTTAATTGGTATTGCATTGAATTTATAAATTGCTTTGGGTAATATAGACATTTTAATGATGTTTATTCTTTCTAGTCATGAGCACGGTATATGCTTCCACTTGTTTGTATCTTCCTTGATTTCTTTTATCAATGTTTTATAATTTTCCGAGTACAAGTCCTTAACCTCCTTGGTTAAATTTACTCCTAGGTAATTTATTTTTTTGGCTGCAATAGTGAAGGGGATTGTTTCCTTAATTTGTTTTGCTGAGAGTTCATTGTTGGTATATAGAAATGCCTCTGATTTCTGAGTATTAATTTTCTATCCTGCCACCTTGCTGAATTCATTTATAAGGTCCAGTAGTTTTTTGACTGAGACTTTAGGGATTTCTATATACAATATCTTATCATCTGCAAATAATGACTGTTTTACTTCTTCTTTTCCAATTTGTATGCCTTTTATTTCTTCTTCTTGTCTGATTGCTGTAGCTAGGACTTCCAGAACTATGGTGAATAAGAGTGGTGAAAGGGGGCATCCCTGCCTGGTTCCTGATCTAAAGGGGATTGCTTTTAATTTTTGTCCATTTAGTATGATGTTTGCTGTGGGTTTGTAGTAAATGGCCTCTATCGTGTTAAGGAATGATCCCTGTATTCCCACTTTACTGAGAGTTTTGAGCATGAATGGGTGCTGGATTTTATCAAATGCCTTTTCTGCATCTATTGAAATTATCATGTGATTTTTGTCCTTCCTTTTGTTTATGTGATGAATCACATTGATTGATTTGCGAATATTGAACCAGCCTTGCCTCTCCAGAATAAATCCCACTTGATCATGATGTATGATTTTTTTCATATATTGCTGGATCCGGTTGGCTAATATTTTGCTGAGAATTTTAGCATCTAAATTCATCAGGGATATAGACCTATAATTTTCTTTCTTTGTGTTGTCTTTGCCCGTTTTTGGGATCAGAATTATGCTCGCCTCATAAAAGGAGTTTGGAAGTCTTCCTTCCTCTTAAATTTTTTGAAATAGCTTTAGAAGGATAGGAGGTAGTTCTTCTTTGAATTTTAGGTTGAATTCACTCGTGAAGCCATCAGGCCCAGGACTTTTCTTTTTGCGGAGTTTTTTGATAACTGTTTCGATCTCATTTGTTGTAATTGGTCTGTGTAGGTGTTCTGATTCTTCCAGATTGATTTTTGGAAGATTATATGATTCAATAATTTTGTCCATTTCACCTTGGTTTTCTAATTTTTTGGCATAGAGTTCTTCATAGTATTTTCTTACTATACTTTGTATTTCTGTTGTGTCTATTGTTATTTCTTCACTCTCTTTTCTAATTTTATTTATTTGAGTCCTCTCTCTTTTTCTCTTGGTGAGTCTAGTTAAAGGTTCATCAATCTTTTTTACCTTTTCAAAGAACCAGGTCCTGGTTTCTTTGATCCTATGTATTGTTTTCTTAGCCTCTATGTCATTTATTTCTGTTCTGATCCTTATTATTTCCTTCCTTGTACTAGTGCTGGGCTTTATTTGCTGTTGTTTCTCTAGATCTTTGAGATGCAGGCTCAGGTTGCTTATTTGAGCTTTTTCTTGCTTCTAGTGGTATGTCTGTAGTGCTATGAACTTCCCTCTCAGTACTGCTTTTGCTGTATTCCATAAATTTTGGGTTGATGTATGCTCATTATTATTCGTTTCTAGAAACTTCCTAAATTTTTTTTGATCTTATTGTTAATCCATTCATTATTTAATAACATGCTATTTAGCTTTCAAGTGTTTTATTGTTTTTCAGTTTTTCTTTTGTGATTAATTTCTAGTTTCATGGCATTGTGATTAGAGAAAATGTTTGATATGATTTCAATCTTCTTAAATTTGTTGAGACAACTTTTGTGTCCTAACATATGGTCTATCCTAGAAAACATACCATGAGCGCTTGAGAAGAATGTATATTCTACTGCTTTAGGGTGAAAAGTTCTGAAGATATCTATTAAATCAAGTTGATCTAGTGTCTCATTTAAGTCTGCTGTTTCTTTATTAATTTTCTTTCTTGAGGATCTATCCAGTGTTGTTAGTGGGGTATTGAAATCCCCTACTATGATAGTATTGCTGTTAGTCTCGCTTTTTATATCCATCAAAGTCTGCTTTATGTATATTGGGGCTCCTATGTTTGGTGTGTAGATATTTATGATGGTTATATTTTGCTGTTGAATTGTTCCCTTTATCATTATGTAGTATCTTTCTTTAATTCTTACTACAGTCTTTG
This sequence comes from Rhynchonycteris naso, assembly GCA_037038555.1. Taxonomy (NCBI): domain Eukaryota; kingdom Metazoa; phylum Chordata; class Mammalia; order Chiroptera; family Emballonuridae; genus Rhynchonycteris; species Rhynchonycteris naso. The sequence goes on along the minus strand of CM073001.1, from coordinate 82,534,750 downwards.
TTTTAAAGTCCATTTTGTCAGATATAAGTATTGAAACCCCCGGTATTTTTTCATTTTCATTAGCATGAAATATTTTTTTCCATCCTTTTACCTTCAGTCTATGTGCATCTTTTGTTTTAAGGTGTGTTTCATGTAGACTGCATATATATGGGTCCTGTTTTTTTATCCATGCAGCTATCCTATATCTTTTGATTGGATTATTTAATCCATTTACATTTAAGGTTATTATTGATATGTAGTTGTTTATTGCCATTTTATTTTTTTAAGCTGTATTATTTTTTTGCTATACTCTTTTCCCCCTTTGAACTGTTCACAACAGGCCCATTACCATCTCTTGCAGAATTGGTTTGGTTTTAATGAATTCCTTGAGTTTTTTTTTTCCTCTGGAAGCTCTTTATTTTTTCTTTAGTTTTAAATGTTAGCCTTGCTGGATAGAGTAGTCTTGGTTGTAGGTTCTTGTTCTGCATCACTTTGAATATATTTTGCCATTCCCTTCTGGCCTCAAGTGTTTCTGTTGAGAAGTCGAATGTCAACCTTATGGGGGCTCCTTTGTAGGTGATAGCCTTTTTTTCTCTAGCAGAAAAAAATGGCTATCACCTTTTAAAATTTTCTCTTTATCACTTAGCTTTGGTATTTTAACTATGATGTGTCTTGTTGTAGATTTCTTTGGGTTTCTCTTTAATGGAGTTCTTTGTGCTTCTTGAATGTGTGAAACATTTTCCAGGCTTAATTTAGGGATGATTTCAGCTATGTTTTGATTGAACAAAGTTTCTATCCCTTGTTCTTTCTCTTCATCTTCGGGAACCCCTATGATACAGATGTTCTTTCTCTTCATGTTGTCACAGAGCTTCCTTAGAGTTTCCTCAGATTTTTTGAGTCTCTTTTCTTTTTTCTGCTCTGCTTCTTTTTCTTTATTTATTTTGTCCTATAACTCGCTGATTTGATCCTCAGCTTCATCCATTCTGCTTTTAATTCCTTCCTTTGTGGTCTTCAGTTCTGTCTTTGTATTTTTCATTTCTGTCTGATTATTTTTTATTATTTCAATTTTCTTTTCTATACTTGTTATCTCTTTATTTAGGTGTTCGTAATGACTATCCATTGTTTCTCTAAGCTCTTTGTACATCCTAACTATCATTATTTTAAACTCTGCATCTGGTAATTTGGTTGTATCTGGTTTATTCAGGTCCGTCTCTGGGGATTTCTCTAGGTTCATTTGGACTGCATTTCTCTGCCTGCCCATTTTGTCTGTGTATAAGAAGGCTGTGGCCACTGGAGTCCAATTAGTGTTGCCTCTGTGTTCCCTAGGTGTGGTTTGTCTGCAGTCTCACCTTCCCCTTTGCCGCTGCCTAAGGTGGTTGGGATGGGCATTGCCTGCGCAAGCCTACTTCGGCTGTTGCTGTGATTTATGCCTCTCCTCTACGTGAATGGCTGTGTTCTCTTGCCAGGCTCTACAAGCCTCAGCCTGTCTTGGCCTTCACCTAGCACCACACTCAAGCCGCAAGCTTCAGACCAAGGGTAGGGGTGAGCATCTTTGCTCAGCTGTGACCCTGCCTGTTCCCTGGCTTCCGCCCAGCACCCACAGTTAGAGCCAGCTTGCGCTGGATCTCAAACCGTGGTTTTTCGGGTTTTCCGCGGCTGCTGGCGTGCACTCAGCTGCTAGCCTCTGCCGGTCCCGTGCTTTAGCCCTGCTCCCGCAGTCTGGACCAGCTCACGGGGTCACAAACCTCAGAGGCCAGGTGATGCTTCGGGCCCACAGGGCCCTGCTGAGAGGCAGATCTCTGCCCATTCCTGGCCTTCCACTTTTCCCTTTGTAGGTGGGGCTGCAGGAGGGCCTTCAGCTGCCAGACCGCTTTTGCATGTCCCCCGCCCTGCTGGACTAGACCAAGCTTACGCTGGCTAGACCTCTGCCCCCGCCGACAGAACCGCGTTTTCTCATCCTGACTTCACCATCCCTCTAGCATGCCCTCAGCAGTGTGGGTAGGGGCACTGCAGCTCAGACTCTAACACTTCATACTGTAGTTCTGGAAGCTCCCTCCATCTAAGCAGCCTCACTCTAAGTTGCACAGGAGAGCTTGTTTAGCTTGTGTCCTTTCTCCCTTTGCTGGTATTGTTAGTTCTAGGGGAAGTATTCGTTTTCAATTTGGGAAGTGACTCTGCCCAGGGGTTAGGGTGGCTGTCCCTCAGAGTGTTTTACCCTGTGCCTTCCAGTCTACACTCTTTTCTTGCTGCTCCAGTCCTCTCCTTTGTCCCTGTCCTCTGGAGCCCCGGGTGAGTGGTTGCGAGAGGGGTTTTCTGCGCTGTCCCTTTAAGAAGAATCCTGGGTCTGAGAAAACTGTCTCTTTCTCACAAACAGTATCCTCACTTGTTTCATAGCTCAATACTGTCCAAACGCCTCTTCTACGCTCTGGGGCTGCAGGCTGGGGCTTTGTTCCTGGAACTCAGGTCCCTCCCTCTTTGCTAAACTCTCTTCCCGCCACGCGAGTCTGGTGTTCGCTCCAGGGAGCTCGGCAGCTCTTTCTACATCTTCTCTTTTTTTACCAGTCTCAATGTGGCTTCTTCAGGATTCCTTGGTTAAAGAGTCCACTTAGTTTAGTTCAAAGTTGGTTTATCCAGATGATGGTTCTTAAAATTAAGTTATAATCCACTTTGGTTCCAGGAGTTGGAAGTTGGTATGTCCGCCTACTCCATCGCCATCTTGCCGTCCTCCTGATATTCTTGTTCAATAAAAAAATCAAATGCTTCTTTTTATTATTGCTTCATATTAATTTTGAAATATCCCCTAATTTTTGTGAGCAGTATACATAAAATACTTGACAGAATATTTGGCACAGAGGAGTTCTCAAAAAATGGTCCCGCCTTTTGTATAGCTTCATACATATTCATTCCTGGAGGATTATTTACTTTTCCTAACGGACTTATCTGTTCATGGCATGAAATTTTAGCAAGATACAGAAAAGAAGGTAGACCATTTCTAGGCCTCTTCTGAAGGGCAATTGCTTTTAACATTTTGCAAAATTTCCTTCTGTTTTTTTTTCATGAGTTTTGTTTTATTTACTTAATATTGTAAAGTACGTACAATTGTGTATTATTTTCACATAATGTTTACGGCCAGCACTTTCTCATGTTATTGTAACTTTGTGAATAGGTTTAAAGGTCGCACATGTTTTCAGCAAATGGAGCACTTTCACACCCCTCATCTATTTGTGTCTTTTTGATTGTTGGTGATATTTCAAGAGTATGGATAAGTGCACTTTGAATGTTTCTGGATATAAAGCCATTTCCATCATTTGGGTAAGATCCAAAGTGCAATTATTGTCTAGAGGGCACGAAACCATCAGACTTATGGTATTTTTGCACCAGTCTTTACTAACTGCCATGTGCTGGACACGGTGCATGTCTGGGGAATTATGGTGAGCAGAAGAGGCATGACCCTTGTCCCCTGGAGCTTGAGGTCAAGGAGAAGAGACAGAGTAGGGTAAGTGTCGGGTACAGAGGGAACACTGAACAAGGGACCCTGAGCCAGTATTGGGATGTAAATGTAGTATCTAAATTTTTTTTTTTTTTTTTTTTAGTTGAGAGAAGGGGAGATAGTGAGATAGACTCCCATATGCGCCCAGACAGGATTTCAGGATTTACCCAGCAACCCTGTCTTGGGCCAGTGTTTGAGTACTGAGCTATGTTTAGTGCCCGAGGCTGATTTGCAAGGACCAACCAAACTATCTTCAGTGCCTGGGACTGATACTTGAGCCAGTAGAGCCACTAGCTGTGAGAGGGGAAGAGGGAAAAAAGGGGGAGATAGAAGGGGGAGAAACAGATGGTCAGTTCTTTTGTGTACCCTGACTAGAAATTGAACCTGGGACATCCATATGCCAGGATGATGCTCTATTTACAAAACCATCAGCCGGGGCTGTGTCTGAGTCTTGAAATATGAGTAAGTATGAGGTTTGAGAGGCAACAACAAACATAGCAGGGTTCCAGGGGCCAAAAGTTGGGCACTTGGTTGGGGCATAGTGGGCAGGGGCATATGAGCAGTGAGTGCATGACTGCACATCTCTAGGTAACCTACAGGACTGCTCTGAGGGGTTTGGCTCTATCCCCAAAGCTTTTTGGGAGCCACCAAAGGACTCTGAACAGCAGCATGGTATGATGGGCCTTCTGTTTAAGAGAGAGCTCTGCAGTGTAAAGCCTGGATGGGAGGGCAGAGCATTTGGTGGCTGCATGATTCCCAAGAGAGACTTTTGAATCTTTTGTTTAACTCTCCCACCGTAGGTCTCATGTTTGGAGGTAAAGGGGTCAGCAGGGAGCATGGTGGGCATTTGAATTAATGTTCTGATTGTGCAATGTGGGCATTCTCAGAGGGGGAGCAGCTATCTGATAGCATGAAGGTGGTCTTCCCCTTCCTGGACTACCCAGCCTCCCACTATTGTCTTTGGGGGTGCCTCCTCTGCTCCTCGACTCTTTCCCAAAGCCTTGTCTGAGGCATTACATAAACCCAGGGGTTCTCCACTGAAAGAATTGAACTGTCAAAGTTGTTAAAAACTTGGCATTGGCAGCAGATGGCCCACTGACATGCACAGGCTCTCTTGAAACTACAGCTCCTTTCTCACATTCTTGCCATCACATGAACCATTACTGACAAACACCGCTTCCAAACTAGTGCCATGGGCCTTAGTATGGCGAGGTGTATCTTTCTGTTAATTGGTCTGATGTCCCCCAAAGGTACAGGTGTGTAGCTAAAAAGAGCGCCCCTTGTGAGGATGGGAAGACTCCCAAAGGTGAGTGCAGCCACCCTGGAAAGGGCTGTGGTACCTCCTTGTGTCCGCCTGTGCCACAGGCACTAGCTGCCCTCAGTGGGGAGCATCTTCCTTTGTTATTGTCAAGTGGCTTTTGAATAATTCTGGGCTTCTGTAACCAACAGCTTCATCCTGGGATTGACCCAGTAATTTATGATATGAATCAAGTGGACTTGCCCAGAAGACCTAGGGTTCTGTCTCTCTCTTTCTCTTTCCTTTTCTTTACCAATAACCTGGGTCATCTGGGTAAGTGTCTCCCTGAATTCATTCCCTTCAGTCCCAATTAGTTCAGTTCAGCCAAAAATTGAAGAGTATCCAGTATTTTCCTGGCCTGGGCTTCACCTTGGGGATGCACAGATATAAAAAAAAATTAAGTTCTGCCTGACCAGTGGTTGTGCAGTGGATAGAGTGTCAACCCGGGATGTTGAGGAACCAGATTCAAAACCCCGACCGAGGCCACCAGCTTGAGCTCAGGCTCACCAGCTTGAGTGTGGGGTTGCTGGCTTGAAAGTGGGATCATCAACATGATCTCATGGTTGCTGGCTTGAGCCCAAAGGTTACTGGCTTAAACAAGGGGTTACTGGCTCGGCTAGAGCCCCCTGATCAAGGCACATATGAGAAAGCAATCAATGAACAACTAAGGTACGGCAACTACGAGTTGATGCTTCTCATCCACCCCCCCCCCCCAAAATAAAAGAGTTCATGGCTCTTAAGGTGGTGAGAGCCCAGGTAGAAAATAGGATGGCTAATTTAGCAGCTTTGATGGGTATCCCAGAAGATGTTGACTGGGTCCCTATTCTGCCATCCCTCCTTAAATAGCCTAGGGCAAATAATTTCTCCTCTCCTGACCTTTGTTTTCTTATCTTGTTAAATGAGCACAAGCCATCTAGCTGGCAGGATCACTGAGGATATCAGTGATTGTGTGTGAGAGGTGCTGGCCTGGCCTGAGATGGGTTCTTGGTCTCTGGAGACAGATGCTGTTTCTTGGTGCCCCATATGTAAGCTGCTAGGCATGGGCCATGCGGATTGAAGCAGTGCAGCATCACCCCATGCTGACCTCTTCCTCTGTCTTCCCTCTTTTTTCCAGCCTGTGACCTCATGACCCAGGGGATTCTGGCTTTGGTCACGTCCACCGGCTGTGCATCCGCCAACGCCCTGCAGTCCCTCACAGATGCGATGCACATTCCACACCTCTTTGTCCAGCGCAACCCAGGGGGTTCACCACGCACTGCCTGCCACCTGAACCCCAGTCCTGATGGTGAGGCTTACACGCTGGCCTCACGACCGCCTGTGCGCCTCAACGATGTCATGCTCAGGCTGGTGACAGAACTGCGCTGGCAGAAGTTCATCATGTTCTATGACAGCGAGTATGGTGAGTTGAGGGGCAAGGGCCGCTTCAGGGCTCCAGTGGAGGTGCAGCTGGGTGCATTGTGCATGGCAGCCGAGTGCTTCTGAGCTGGTGTGGAGGGCATGGAAGGTGGTGGTCATCTGGGTTGAGTGGGTCTCAGGTGGTAGGGCCAACCTTGAGCTTCACGAGTTGGGGAAGAGCTGTGAAAAAACAGTTCTGTAGACAGGCACTAAAGTTGCCTAGCAATACCACCTTATCATGACAGCTGAAATTTGAATCATCGTAGAGTTTTCAACAAAATAGTAATAAACTGCTGGCAGGGATATGAAACGTTGTACACAGGTGGTGGTGGAAGCCAGCTCGCAGAGGTCCTCCCAGAAGCCTCCTCTCCAAAGATTGTCCATTACACTGGCTGATTGCGTAGCCTTCCCAGCTCCTTCTTCCGTCCACCCTGATCAGCCCTTAATTTTGGTGTCTTGGGCCAATGTCAGGAGGAGGGACAGCCCGAGTGTCATGGAGTCAGCCTGGGTTGTGTGGGTCTCGAATCACCAGGCATGGCTGGATGTGGCTTTCTTGAATGCCTGCCATGTGAAAACCATAATTTGCTTGTTCAAAAACCAGAAAGAACGGCTTTGGAGAAATAACTTAAGATCTTCTTATGTAATTGAGATTCACATACAATTGTGAGAAACAAATTCAGAGAGAGCCCATGTGGCATTCACACAGGTTCCCCAATGGCAGCATTGTGGATAAGTGTCACACAGGATCACAAGCAGAATTTGGCATGGATGCCATGCATGGGCCTTGCTCCTGGGCTCCAGTATACATGTAGTGGATGTGTGTGTTCCCTTCTGTGCAGTCTTATCATGCATAGATTTATGTGGCCCTACTGTTGGGGTACAGAACAGCTTCCTCCCAAGGGTCCCTATACTACCCTTTTATAGCCACGGCTACCCCGTTATGTGTCTTTAAAGGGTATGGAGGATCAGTGAAGGTTGGCAGCCACAGCTGGGCTAGAATGGAATGCATGGACCTTTGAAAGTCCCAACTTGTCTCTTGGTGAAATAACTTCTTTGCCAAGAATGTAACTAAGAAACCAGTATATCTTTGCATTTGCCTAAATGCTTTGCGGCTCCGAGACTGGGGTGCTGTCCTCCGCTCTCGAGCAGACATGCTGTTTGGAGACTTCTAGGAGGGATTGAAAGGGAAGTTACTGTGCTGAAATAAAGATGAAGAACTTATGGGACAGATTGGCCCCAGATGCTGGAAACCTGAACTGTACTCTGTCTAGGACTTGGCCTCCCACCCCCTCTTAATCTCTTGTCCTGGGGAGGAGTTGGAGACCATGTCACAGCTCTGTGAAGCCCACATGGTATCTCTCAGGGGACCAGCCTTCCTCTGAGGACCCCTTTGTGTTGGTGGCTCAACCCTGCTGTTGGGTCTGCTTTGAGACTGGCCAGTGGATAGGTGTGGCAATGGCTGTGGCTGGAGAGTGCTGTGGTCGTCTGTCTGCAGGCCCTTCCCACCTTACTTCTCCTGGTACCTTTGATCCCCTTCTTCACTGACCTATAGAACTCTTCAAGCCCTGTTTCTCCCAAAGGTTTTGAGGTGGTTTTGGTGGGAACCTCAACCATAGGAGGTAGAGTCATCTCTTCGGCATGCTTACCCTGTCTGGGCTCCTGTAATTCTTGCAAACTAAATGGCACCTGATGGCACTTGCTCAAACTCTTTTTTATTATGCCCCTTACCCTTACTCAGCTCAAGAATCAAATCCTCATGGAAGGGTACCTGGATCCCTGCCTCTCTGAGCCTCCTCCCTGTCCTGTGGAGCTGGCTCCTTGGCTATGTGCTGTCATCAGACACACTGCCCTTTTTGTGGCTTGCTCCCAGCTTGTCCCAACACCCTCCTTAGGGCTAATCTTTTATGAGCACTGCACTCCCACACCATACTGTTAGCTCCAGATGAGGTGGGGCTATGTGCTATTATTCACTTGTGTGCTTCTCCTGCTTAGTATGGTGCCTGGTGCAGAGTAAGCCCTAAGAAATTGTCACTGTGTGAATGAATCAATATATGAGCACGTAGAATTTTCAAACAATTTTAGTACATAAAAAAGTAGGAATGGGGGTGGAGGGACAAGGGCACTGGATAGTCTGACCTCTGATGTAGGGAGGTGGGTTAGCAAACAGATGTTTGTTTCATTCTGTAGACACTCTCTCTTACCCCTCCCCTCTGCTCTTTCACCCAGAACCTTCAGTCAACCCAAAAGGTGGGTGAACCCCTCTCTTCTGATACCTACACTTTCGCTCCCTTTGGTAGGGCTGAAGTTAGTTTTCAACCAGACTGGCCTGTATTAGTAATTCCGTAAAGATGCAGGATGACTAGAGGCTGTCCTCTGGTGAACCACTGCAGGCATTTGGCTGAGACGGGAACGCTGCGTTGGGAAGAATTCTGAGGCTGTATGTGGGTAGTGACGGAAAGCACTGTGACTACTCTGCGAGGCTTCCGCTGTGCAGGGGAGGGCCCGCGGCAAGTTTGGTTGGGTGTCGCTGTCCTGGGTGCTGACCACTTGGCGTTAGACTTTCCAGAGTCGCGAGCTCTCTCTTTGGATCCTGTGCAGGCAGAGGCGGGTTTAACGGCGGCCCCACCTGGTGCGCCCTGGGCCCTGACTTCTGAAGGGCCCCACAAAACCCCAACTTTACACTTTTTTCTAATGTAAGGGGCTCAATATTTTCTTCTGCTCCTGGGACCTCAACCGACCTTAATCCACCTCTGTGTGTAGGACCGCCTGCCTTTGCCTACCCTGGTCATTGGCCCCTCGATTTAACAAGGTTTTGCCATGAGACATTCTCTGTAAAACTTCAACTGCATGACCCTCACCTCTTGTTCTGACTACATCCCTCATGCAGAGCCCTGTCTCTGGCCCATTTTACAACATTCCTTGTGTTAGGGGAGCCCAAGAGGTAGACGCCCACATGCTATTTATCACCAGCATGGGCTCTCCCTCAGCATGTCTGAAGGCCTGGGGTGGATTTACATTGCTCATACACTCAGGACAAGTGGTGCCTCCAGAATTCCTAAGGGCCTTTCCTCAACCCCACCACTGCAGCAGCAGCTGCAGATAAGTCCAATTAAAGTCAAATTGACTGTAAGACTCTTTTATTCCTTCCAAAGTCAAACAGAAGTGGTTTGGGAATACAGCAACCTTTTTTTGGGGGGGGGGATGCTGATCTGCAAGTTATCTTTACATCTATTACTTCATTTAAGCCATTTTATAACTCTTTGAGGTGGGATTATAGCTGCATTTTACAGACGAGAAACACAAGTGTTGGAGATTTTCTTTTTGACTGTAATGTTCTTCTACTTAGTCAGGGCACCACCCTATTCCTGTAACCTGGGGCTTGCTAAGCCCTGGCTTCCCTCTCCTATTCCCTGCCAGGCAGAGTTGATGCCAAGAAGGAAGGGTGGTGGTTGGGAATGGACTTTGTATGCCCTAGGCTAGCGAGGTGGGTCACTTTAGTGAATGTCATATGTAAGGTTCCAACCTTGCTGGGTGAGGCCTGATTCTTAATCACTTGCCGTTCAGCCTTCCTTTAAGCCCAGGAGTGTCCTATCTTGGGTGCAATCTGAGGACTGGGCATGTGAATCAGGAGTCCAGGGTCAGAGAAGTAACAGTATTGGGCCCTGCAATGGAACTTGGCTGAGGTGTGAGAAAGAAGTGTGTATGTATAAGGTTTATAAAATGCAAAGGCATGCCATTTGGTAAAGTTCTATTGAAAAATACTTATATGCTTGTTATGACAGTGAAAAGAAAAATAGAAGAGAAGCTGACATTTGGGAGAGAAAATCTGCAACAGACAATTACCAAAAGTTTGGATCAAACAGAAATTTCTGACTTGCCACTTAAAAAAATCTTGGGATATTCATTTTGTGTTGGTGGGAGCCATGTGTGCTGGGAGCTGCAACCACAACTTCTCCCTCCTTAAATACATCTAGGTGAGTGGTGGAGTTGTCATAAGGTTTTAGAAACCATTGACTCATTCATTCAGAAAATATCCACTGAATTCCAACTGTGTACAATTATTTTGCTATATGTTCTTTGTATATGAAGAAACAGATGGGCAGAGTAATTTGGCTGAACTTGCACAGGGTTGGGCTGTGAGATCAGGACCCCAGACTCTTCCCTCAGTAGCATCTCTACCTCGGCCTCTGGGCCAGCTGGCAGTCCAGGGGTGGACTGGCTGCTGGAATTCAACAGAAACAAAAGTGCAGGGCTCTGCACTACTCGACATTGTCTATTGGAGCTAGTTTAAAAATTATTTTGAAAACTTAGAAGTTGCACATGATGACAATGTATAGGTTAGGTTAAAAGAATGAAAATATAATGAACTCCCTCAAACCCAGGCCAGTTAAAAAATGCAAAGATGCCCCACCTAGCGGACAACCTGAGTATCCTGATTGTATGCTCGCCAGTTCCTTTCCTTTCTTTACAATTTGTCATAAAGAAATACCAGAACACATGTTGCTTGGTTTGGCTTGTTTGTGAACCTTAACTACATGGAATAACTCTTCTGTATGCTTTTATGATTGCTTTTTTTTTTTTTTTTTTACTCATTATTAGGGTATTGAGATCCACTCATATATAAAGGTGGGTATATTTGATCATTTTTATCGTTGCATAGTATCATGTGGTTTATTATCTATTTTATTGTTATGGGCATTTGGGTTGTTTCCGGATATTTGCTATTACAAATAATGTTGATAAGAATATTCTCTTATTTGTCTTGGTTTTCTCTGCAAGAGTGTTTTTGGGGTCTCTACGGAGGAGCAGCAGAATTGCTGGACTTTGGATCTATGCATATTTCACTGTATCAGGTCATTCAAAATTGTTTTCTATTCCTACTTCTTGACACTGCCATCTGCAACACATGAGAGCTCTCAACCTCCTGAACACTTGGTTGTGTTTCAATTTTAAGATTTTATTGTGAAAATGGTATATTACTATGATTTTAATATGCATTTTTCTGATAACAGATGGGTTGAGCAACTTTTCATGTCTTCATTGTCTATTTTTGTTTTCTCTTCTCTGAAATGCCCATTTATTATTTAAAATTTTTTTACCCATTTTTAAAATTGAGCCATTTCTTTTGCAAGTTTGGTGTGGCAAATATCTTATTTTAGTTAGCCATCTAAATTCACAGAAGCTTTTTATTGGTTTGTTGTCAAATTTATTCATCTCTTTTTTTATAATGTTTTATTTTTTATTAAATTTTTATTTATTCATTTTAGAGAGGAGAGAGAGTGAGAGAGAGAGAGAGAGAGAGAGAGAGAGAGAGAGAGAGAGAGAAAGAAAGGGGGGAGGAGCAGGAAGCATCAACTCCCATATGTCCCTTGACCAGACAGTGCAGGGTTTTGAACTAGCACCTCAGCGTTCCAGGTCGATGCCTTATCTACTGTGCCACCACAGGCCAGGCTATTCATATCTTATATGCTTAGCTTTTTCCTGTCTTATTTAAGATGGTCTTCCCCACCCACATGTCATAAAGTGATTCTCCTACTGAAACCTCAGTCTCTGCACTGAGGGCAGGTGCTGCCCTTTTGGCTGGGTGTCCACAGTTCCCCAAGCAGGGTGCACCTGGTTCCTGATGCTAGGCAATCTCTCCCTGCAGCTGTGGCCCAAAGTTCCTGAGCACTTTTCTGCTCTATTGTAGCCACTAGGCCAATCTTTTTCTTGGTGGTGATTGCATAGCTTGTGGCAAGGTGGTTCAGGAGGACTTTCTGGAGATGATGACATGTGAGCAGGGCCTAGAAAACTAGTAGGAGTTAGGGAAGGAATGGGCTCTTGGAAGGAGGGGCATGGGGAGAGTATCCCAGTCAGAAGGCAGAGCATGCTGGAAGGCTGGGATATATGTAATGGGAAGAGGGAGAGATCATGTAGCTGCAGTGGCCAAGGGTAAGGCTGGAGTTATAGGCTGGGCAGGCCTTAGGGGCCTTGTTGATGAGCTCAGAATCCCTGGGTATGTGTAGGAGCCATTCCTTGCTACCTCACCTCATGTCTGCAGGCCATATTCTTCAGGCCCAGTCCAGAGACCCACTGGCAGACTTGGAGTCTGGAGGTCTTCATCTCTAGAAGGCTTTGATCCATCCACAGCCTGTTTCCAGACTCACTGACTGTTTAGGAAAGGGAAGAAAGTAATGAATGCAGAGGATTATGATCTGACTGAGGACAAACCCCAGGCCCAGAGTCCAAGCCAGAGACAGGACCTGACTGTCCCGTGGCCCAGGTGGCTCGAAAATTGGCGAGTGACAGATCATGTCTCTTCAGTTCTCCATTCATGCTGGGCACTGTGCAAGTGCTATAGCTGCACCCGTCCAAGTGATCCTCACAGAAACCCTTCTCAGTCTGTTTGCATGATCCCTGTTGTAGATGAAGAATCTGGGGCTCAGAGAAGTAAAGGGACTTGCTCTAGGTCATGTGGCCAGAGGGTGTGGGCCTGGCCAAGTCTGATTCCCAAAGTCAAGTATCACAGCTCTACTTATAGCTCCAGGTCCTCATGGAAGAGCTGTGGAAGCAAATACCACAAGTAGACTCCTCTTTTATTTTATCTTTATTAATTTTAATAGGGTAACATTAATAAATCAGGGTACATATGTTCAAAGAAAACATCTCCAGGTTACCTTATCATTCAATTATGTTGCATACCCATCACCCAAAGTCAAAGTGTCCTGTCACCTTTTATCTGGTTTTCCTTGTGCCCATCCCCTCCCCCTCTCGGTTGCTCTCTTCCCTCCACCCAACCCGTAACTACCATACTCTTGTCTACGTCTCATAGTCTCGATTTTATGTCCCATCTATGTATGAAATCATGCAGTTCTCAGTTATTTTCTGTTTTACTTATTTCACTCTGTATAATGTTATCAAGGTCCATCCATTTTGTTGTAAATGATCCGATGTCATCATTTCTTAGGGCTGAGTAGTATTCAATAGTATATATGTATCAAAGCTTTTTAATTCACTCGTCCTCTGACGAACACTTGGGCTGTTTCCAGATCTTCGCTATTGTGAACAATGCTGCCACGAACATGGAGGCGCATTTCATCTTTTCGAACACTGCTATGGTGTACTTTTTTTTTTTTTATATATATATATATTTTATTATTATTAATTCTAATGGGGTGACATCAATAAATCAGGGTACATATGTACAATGAAAACATCTCCAGGTTATCTTATCATTCAATTGTGTTGCATACCCATCACCAAAAGTCAAATTGTCCTCTGTCACCTTCAATCTGGTTTTCCCTGTGGCCCTCCCCTCCTCCCTATCCCACTCTTCCCTCCCTCCCCCCATCCCATAACCACCACTCTCTTGTCCATGTCTCATACCCTCACTTTCATGTCCCAACTATATATGTAATCGTGCTGTTCTCAGTTTTTCTTTTTTTCTGATTTACTTATTTCACTGCGTATAATGTTATCAAGGTACATCCATTTTGTTATAAATGATCCGATGTCATCGTTTCTTATGGCTGAGTAGTATTCCATAGTATATATGTACCAAAGCTTTTTAATCCACTCGTCTTCTGACGGACACTTGGGCTGTTTCCAGATCTTCCCTATTGTGAACAATGCTGCCACGAACATGGGGGCGCATTTCTTCTTTTCGAACAGTGCTATGGTGTTCTTAGGGTATATTCCTAAAAGTGGGATAGCTGGATAAAAAGGCAGTTCGATTTTTAATTTTCTGAGGAATCTCCAAACTGTTTTCCACAGTGGCTGCACCAGTCTGCATTCCCACCAGCAGTGCAGAAGGGTTCCCTTTTCTCCACATCCTCGCCAGCACTTATTCTGTGTTGTTTTGCTGATAAGTGCCATTCTGACTGGTGTGAGGTGATATCTCATTGTGGTTTTAATTTGCATTTCTCTAATGATTAGTGATGTTGAGCATTTTTTCATATGCCTATTGGCCATCTGTATGTCCTCTTTGGAAAAATTTCTATTCATTTCTTTTGCCCATTTTTTGATTGGGTTGTTTGTCTCCCTGGTGTTGAGTTTTATAAGTTCTTTATAAATTTTAGTTATTAACCCCTTATCAGATGTGCTGTCGAATATGTTCTCCCATTGTGTGGTTTGTCTTTTTATTCTGTTCCTATTGTCTTTAGCTGTGCAAAAACTTTTTAGTTTGATATAGTCCCATTTGTTTATCTTGCCTTTTATTTCAGTTGCCCATGAAGATAAATCGGCAAATATACTGCTGCTACAGATGTCGGAGAGCTTGCTGCCTATGTTTTCTTCTAAGATGCTTATGGTTTCACGGCTTACATTTAAGTCTTTTATCCATTTTGAGTTTGTTTTTGTGAATGGTGTAAGTTGATGGTCTAGTTTCATTTTATTGCAGGTAGATGTCCAATTTTCCCAACACCATTTGTTAAAGAGGCTGTCTTTACTCCATTGTATGTTCTTTCCTCCTTTGTCAAATATCAGTTGTCCATAAAGCTGTGGGTTTATTTCTGGGTCCTCTGTTCTGTTCCATTGATCTATGTGCCTGTTCTTATGCCAGTACCAGGCTGTCTTGAGTATAATGGCCTTGTAGTAAACCTTGATATCAGGAAGAGTGATACCTCCTGCTTTATTTTTTCTTTTTAAGATTGCTGAGGCTATTCGTGTTCATTTTGGTTCCATATAAATTTTTGGAATATGTGTTCTATATCTTTGAAGTATGTCATTGGTATTTTAATTGGTATTGCATTGAATTTATAAATTGCTTTTGGTAATATAGACATTTTAATGATGTTTATTCTTCCTAGCCATGAGCACGGTATATGCTTCCACTTGTTTGTATCTTCCTTGATTTCTTTTATCAATGTTCTATAATTTTCCGAGTACAAGTCCTTAACCTCCTTGGTTAAATTTACTCCTAGGTAATTTATTTTTTTGGCTGCAATAGTGAAACGGATTGTTTCCTTAATTTCTTTTGCTGATATTTCATTGTTGGTGTATAGAAATGCCTCTGATTTCTGAGTATTAATTTTATATCCTGCCACCTTGCTGAAATCATTTATAAGGTCCAGTAGTTTTTTGACTGAGACTTTAGGGTTTTCAATATACAATATCATATCATCTGCAAATAATGACAGTTTTACTTCTTCTTTTCCAATTTGTATGCCTTTTATTTCTTCTTCTTGTCTGATTGCTGTAGCTAGGACTTCCAGAACTATGTTGAATAAGAGTGGTGAAAGTGGGCAACCCTGCCTGGTTCCTGATCTTAAGGGGATTGCTTTTAATCTTTGTCCATTTAGTATGATGTTTGCTGTCGGTTTATCGTAGATGGCCTTTATCATGTTAAGGAATGATCCCTGTATTCCCACTTTACTGAGAGTTTTGAGCATGAATGGGTGCTGGATTTTATCAAATGCCTTTTCTGCATCTATTGAAATTATCCTGTGATTTTTGTCCTTCCTTTTGTTTATGTGGTGAATCACATTGATTGATTTGCGAATATTGAACCAGCCTTGCCTCTCCAGAATAAATCCCACTTGATCGTGGTGTATGATTTTTTTCATATATTGCTGAATCCGGTTGGCTAATATTTCTTGAAAATTTTAGCGCCTAAATTCATCAGGGATATAGGCCTATAATTTTCTTTCTTTGTGTTGTCTTTGCCCGGTTTTGGGATCAGAATTATGCTCGCCTCATAAAAGGAGTTTGGAAGTCTTCCTTCCTCTTGAATTTTTTGAAAGAGCTTGAGGAGGATAGGAGTTAGTTCTTTTTTGAATTTTTGATAGAATTCACTTGTGAAGCCATCAGGCCCAGGACTTTTCTTTTTGCGGAGTTTTTTGATAACTGTTTCGATCTCATTTGTTGTAATTGGTCTGTTTAGGTATTCTGATTCTTCCAGATTGATTTTTGGAAGTTTATATGATTCAAGAAATTTGTCCATTTCACCAAGATTGTCTAATTTTTTGGCTTATAGTTCTTCATAGTATTTTCTTACAATGCTTTGTATTTCTGTTGTGTCAGTTGTTATTTCTCTACTGTCCTTTCTAATTTTATTTATTTGAGTCCTCTCTCTTTTTTTCTTGGTGAGTCTAGTTAAAGGTTCATCAATCTTTTTTACCTTTTCAAAGAACCAGCTTCTGGTTTCATTGGTCCTCTGTATTGTTTCCTTAGCCTCTATGTCATTTATTTCTGCTCTGACCTTTATTATTTCCTTCCTTCTACTTGTCTTGGGTTTTATTTGTTGTTGTTTTTCTAGTTCTTTTAGATGCAGGGTCAGGTTGCTTATATGAGCTTTTTCTAGCTTCTTATGATATGCCTGTAGTGCAATAAACTTCCCTCTCAGTACTGCTTTTGCTGTGTCCCATAAATTTTGAGTTGATGTATGCTCATTATCATTTGTTTCTAGAAACTCTTTTATTTCTTCTTTGATCTCATTGTTAATCCATTCATTATTTAATAACATGCTATTTAGTTTCCAAGTGTTTGAGTATTTTTCATTTTTTCTTTTGTGGTTAATTTCTAGTTTCATGGCATTGTGATCAGAGAAAATGCTTGATATGATTTCAATCTTCTTAAATTTATTGAGACCATATTTGTGTCCTAACATGTGGTCTATCGTAGAAAACGTACCATGAGCGCTTGAGAAGAATGTATATTCTACTGCTTTAGGATGAAAAGTTCTGAAGATATCTATTGCTATGGTGTTCCTATGGTAAATTCCTAAAGAATAGCTGGGTCAAAAGGCAGTTCGATTTTTAATTTTTTGAGAAAACTCCATACAGTTATCCACAGTGGCTGCACCAGTCTGCATTCCCATCAGCAGTGAAGGAGGGTTTCCTTACCTCCACATCCTCCTGTGCACTTATTTTGTGTTGTTTTGCAGATGAGCGCCATTCTGACTGGTGTGAGATGATATCTCATTGTGGTTTTAATTTGCATTTCTCTAATGATTAGTGATGTTGAGCATTTTTTCATAAGCCTATTGGCCACCTGTATGTCCTCTTTAGAGAAATTTCTATTCCTTTCATTTGCCAATTTTTTGATTGAGTTGTTTGTCTTCCTGGTTTTGAGTTTTATAAGTTCTTTATAAATTTTGGTTATTAACCCGTTATTAGACGTGTTGTCGAATATGTTCTCCCATTGTGTGGTTTGTCTTTTTATTCTGTTCTTACTTTCTTTAGCTGTGCAAAAACATTTTAGTTTGATACAGTCCCATTTGTTTATCTTGCCTTTTATTTCCTTTGCCCGTGGAGATAAATCGGCAAATATATTGCTGCGAGAGATGTCGGAGAGCTTGCTGCCTATGTTTTCTTCTAAGATGCTTATGGTTTCACGGCTTACATTTAAGTCTTTTATCCATTTTGAGTTTGTTTTTGTGAATGGTGTAAGTTGATGGTCCAGTTTCATTTTATTGCAGGTAGATGTCCAATTTCCCCAACACCATTTGTTAAAGAGGCTGTCTTTACTCCATTGTATGTTCTTTCCTCCTTTGTCAAATATCAGTTGTCCATAAAGTTGTGGGTTTATTTCTGGGTCCTCTGTTCTGTCCCATTGATCTATGTGCCTGTTCTTATGCCAGTACCAGACTGTCTTGAGTACAATGGCCTTGTAGTATACCTTGATATCCGGAAGAAGTGATACCTCCTGCTTTATTTCTTCTTTTTAAGATTGCTGAGGCTATTCGTGTTCATTTTGGTTCCATATAAATTTTAGGAATATGTGTTCTATATCTTTGAATTATGTCATTGGTATTATAATTGGTATTGCATTGAATTTATATATTGCTTTGTGTAATATAGAAATTTTAATGGTGTTTATTGTTCCTAACCATGAGCAAGTTATATGCTTCCACTTGTTTGTATCTTCCTTGATTTCTTTTATCAATGTTTTATAATTTTCAGAGTACAAGTCCTTAACATCCTCGGTTAAATTTACTCCTAGGTACTTTAATTTTTCTGGTTGCAATAGTGAAGAGAATTGTCTCCTTAATTTCTTTTGCTGATAGTTCATTGTTGGTATATAGAAATGCCTCTGATTTCTGAGTATTAATTTTCTATCCTGCCACCTTGCTGAATTCATTTATCAGGTCCAGTAGTTTTTTGACTGAGACTTTAGGGGTTTCGATATACAATAACATATCATCTGCAAATAATGACAGTTTTACTTCTTCTTTTCCAATTTGGATGCCTTCTATTTCTTTCATGTCTGATTGCTGTGACTAAGACTTCCAGACTATGTTGAATAAGAGTGGTGTAAGGCGGGCACTCCTGCCTGGTTCCTGATCTTAAGGGGATTGCTTTAAATTTTTGTCCATTTAGAATGATGTTTGCTGTCGGTTTATCGTAGATGGCCTTTATCATGTTAAGGAATGTTACCTGTATTCCCACTTTACTGAGAGTTTTGATCATGAATGAGTGCTGGATTTTATCAAATGCTTTTTCTGCATCTGTTGAAATTATCCTGTGATTTTTGTCCTTCCTTTTGTTTATGTGATGAATCACATTGATTGATTTGCAAATATTGAACTGGCCTTGCCTCTCCAGAAAAAATCCCACTTGATCATGGTGTATGATATTTTTTATATATTGCTGGATCCGGTTGGCTAATATTTTGTTTAGAATTTTAGCATCTAAATTCATCAGGGATATAGGCCTATAATTTTCTTTCTTTGTGATGTCTTTGCCCGGTTTCGGGATCAGAATTATGCTCGCCTCATAAAAGGAGTTTGGAAGTCTTTCTCTTGAATTTGTTGAAATAGCTTGAGGAGGATAGGAGTTAGTTCTTTGAATTTTTGGTAGAATTCACTTGTGAAGCCATCAGGCCCAGGCCTTTTGTTTGTTGGGAGTTTTTTGATAACTGTTTCGATCTCATTTGTTGTAATTGGTCTGTGCAGGTGTTCTGACTCTTCCAATTTGATTTTTGGAAGGTTAATGATTCAAGAAATTTGCCCATTTCACCAAGATTGTCTAATTTTTTGGCATAGAGTTCTTCATATTTTCTTACTATACTTTGTGTTTTTGTTGTGTCAGTTGTTATTTTTCCACTCTCTTTTCTAATTTTATTTATTTGAGTCCTTTCTCTTTTTCTCTTGGTGACTCTAGTTTAAGGTTCATCGATCTTTTTTACCTTTTCAAAGAACCAGCTCCTGGTTTCATTGATCCTCTATATTGTTTCCTTAGCCTCTATGTCATTTATTTCTGCTCTGATCTTTATTATTTCCTTCCTTCTACCAGTCCTGGGCTTTATTTGCTGTTGTTTTCCTAGTTCTTTTAGGTGCAAGGTAAGGTTGCTTATTTGAGCGTTTTCTAGTTTCTCATGGTATGCCTGTAGTGCTATGAACTTTCCTCTTGGTACTGCTTTTGCTGTGTCCCATTAATTTTGAGTTGATGCATGCTCATTATCATTCGTTTCTAGAAACTTATTTCTTCTTTGATCTTGTTAATCCATTCATTATTTAATAACATACTATCTAGTTTCCAAGTGTTTGAGTATTTTTCAGTTTTTCTTTTGTGGTTAATTTGTAGTTTCATGCCATTGTGATCAGAGAAAATGCTTGATACGATTTCAATCTTCTTAATTTTGTTGAGATCACTTTTGTGTCCTAACATGTGGTCTATCCTAGAGAAGACTCATGATCGCTTGAAAAGAATGTATATTCTACTGCTTTAGGGTGAAAAGTTCTGAAGATATCTATTAAATCAAGTTGATCTAGTGTATTTTTAAAGTCTGCTGTTCCTTTCCTAATTTTCTTTCTTGAGGATCTATCCAGTGATGTTAGTGGGGTATTGAAATCCCATACTATTATAGTATTGCTGTTAATCTCACCCTTTATATCCATCAAAGTTTGCTTTATGTATGTCGGGGCTCCTATGTTTGGTGTGTAGATATTTATAATAGTTATATCTTCCTGTTGAATTGTTCCCTTTATCATTATGTAGTGTCCTTCTTTATCTCTTACTACAGCCTTTGTTTTAAAGTCCATTTTGTCAGATATAAGTATTGCTACCTTGGCTATTTTTTCATTTTCATTTGCATGAAGTATTTTTTTTCCATCCTTTAACCTTCAGTCTATGTGCATCTTTTGTTTAAAGGTGTGTCTCTTGTAGACTGCATATATATGGGTCCTGTTTCTTTATCCACGCAGCTACCCTATGTCTTTAGATTGGATCATTTAATCCATTTACATTTAAGGTTATTATTGATATGTAGTTGTTTATTGCCATTTTATTCTTTAAAGCTGTATTCTTCTTTTATAATATTCTTTTTCCCCTTTGAACTGTTTACAATGGGCTCCTTAGCATCTCTTGCAGAATTAATTTGGTTTTAATGAATTTCTTGAGGCTCTCTTTGTCTGGGAAGCTCTTTATTTTATCTTCAATTTTAAACGTTAGCCTTGCTGGGTAAAGTAGTCTTGGTTGTAGGTTCTTGTTCTGTATTGCTTTGAATATATCTTGCCATTCCCTTCTGGCCTGAAGTGTTTCTGTTGAGAAGTTGGATGTCATCCTTACGGGAGCTCCTTTGTAAGTAGTAGCCTTTTTTTCTCTAGCAGCTTTTAAAATTTTTTCTTTATCTCTTAGCTTTGGTATTTTAACTATGATGTGTCTTGGTGTACATTTCTTTGGGTTTCTCTTTTATGGAGTTCTCTTGCTTCTTGCATGTGTGAAACGTATTCTAGCCCTAATTTAGGGAAGTTTTCAGCTATGATTTGATTGAACAATGTTTCTATCTCTTGTTCTTTCTCTTCATCTTTTGGAACTCCTATGATGCGGATATTATTTCTCTTTATGTTCTCCCAGAGCTCCCTTAGAGTTTCCTCAGATTTTTTTATTCTCTTTTTTTTTTCTGCTCTGCTTCTGTTCTTTTGTTTATTTTGTCCTCTAACTCGCTGATTCGATCCTCAGCGTCATCCATCCTGCTTTTAATTCCTTCCATTGTGTTCTTCAGTTCTGATACTGTATTTGTCATTCCTGTCTGATTCTTCTTTATTATTTTAATTTCGTTTTTTATACTTGTTATCTCTTTATTTAGGTGTTCGTAATGACTATCTATTGTTCCTCTAAGCTCTTTGAACATCCTAACTATCATTATTTTAAACTCTGCATCTGGTAATTTGGTTATATCTGGTTTATTCAGGTCCTTCTCTGGGCATTTCTCTTTATTTATTTGGGTTGCATTTCTCTGCCTGCCCATTTTGTCTGTGTCTAGGAAGGGTGTGGCCACTTGAGTCCAGTGGGTGTTGCCTCTGTGTTCCTTTGGTGTGGTCTCTCTGCAGGTTGCCACACTCTCTGCCGTTGCCTAAGATGGTTGGGTATGGGAGTTTCTGGCGCCGGCCCAGTGCAGCTGTTGCTGCAGTTTCCACCTCTCCTCCCCGGAGGGGCTGTGTTCTCCAGCCCGCTCTTCAAGTCTCAGCCTGTCTCAGCCTTTGCCCTGCCCCCACGGTTGGGGTTGCGCACTGCACTCAAGCCACAAGCCTCAGTACCAAAGGTAGGAGTGATCACCTTTGCTCAGCTGTGGACCCTGCCTGTTCTGGGGCCCAGTTCCTCTGGTCAGAGCCTGCTCACTGCGGTTTCTCTTATTGGGCTCGGCTGCTGGCTTGCACTCAGCTGAGAGCCTCTGCCTTTCCCAGGCTTTAGCCCCGGCCTTGCGGTCAGGGCCACCTTGCACAGGATCGCAAACTGTGGTTTCTCCGGCTGGGCGGGGCTGCTGGTGCGTGCTCAGCTGCGAGCCTTGGCCTGTCCCGGGCTTTAGCCCTGTCCCTGCTGTTAGGGCCGGCTTACGCAGCGCACTAACCTCGGAGGCTAGGTGATGCTGCATGCCTGCGGGTTCCTGCTCAGCAGTAGATCTCTGCCTGTTCCTTGCCTTCCGCTTTTCTCCCGCAGGTGGGGCTGCAGGCGACCTGCACCTGCCAGACCACTTTCGCGCGTACCCTTTGCCCCTGCTGGGCTAGACCGCTCTTCCGCCCCCTCCGACAGATCCTCGTTTCAGCGTCCCGCCGCCACCGTCCCTCTAGCAAGCCCTCAGCAGTGTGGGTAGGGGCACTGCAGCTTAGACCCTAATACTTTATACTGTAGTCCTGGAAGCTCCCTCCATCTAAGCAGCTCTGCTCTAAGTGCTGCAGGAGAGCTTGTTTGGTTGGTGTCCTGTTTCTCTTTGCTGGTATTGCTAGTTCCAGGGGAAATATTCATTTTCGATTAGGGAAGTGACTCAGCCTAGGGGTTAGGGTGGCTGTCCCTCAGAGTGTTTCTTCCTGTGCCTTCCAGTCCACACTCTCTTCCCGCTGCTCTGGTCCTCTCCTCTGTCCCAGTTCCCCGGAGCCCTGGGTGAGTGGTTGTGAGAGAGGTTTTCTGCGCTGTCCCTTTAAGAAGAATCCTGGGTCTGAGAAAACTGTCTCTTTCTCACAAACAGTATCCTCACTTGTTTCACGTCTCAGTACTGTCCAAACGCCTCTTCTAGGATCTTGGGCTGCAGACTGGGGCTTTGTTCCTGGGACCCAGGTCCCTCCCTCTCCACCAAACTCTCCTCCCGCCACGCGGGTCTCTCTGGGCTGCCATTCGCTCTGGGGAGCTGGGCAGCCCTCTTCGCGTTTTCGCTTTTCCTACCAGTCTCAATGTGCTTCTTCTGTGTTCCTTGGTTGAAGAGCCCACTTAGTTTAGTTCAAAGTTTGTTTATCCAGATGGTGGTTCTTAAAATTAAGTTATAATCTACTTTGGCTCCAGGAGTTGGAAGTTGGTATGTCCACCTACTCCATCTCCATCTTGCCGTCCTTGAGTATAATTTTTGACTTCCTAAAACAAGGTTGTGTATCAAAATATCTTCTTCAATCTGAAGGAAAACTTCGTTGTTGACTTTTAGGTAACCAGATGCTTGTCAGTATTTCAATGGAAACTATCGGTGCAGATACTTTCTGTGCTCCTCTCACTGACCACCAATGAAAGAGGTCACTATACTCTTTTCTTAATGCACAAGGGTTTATTGTACATCATTGTTAACAGGAGAAATTGCCATATGTCCATCTTTAGCAGATTAGTTAAGTGTGTTATATACATTTGATGTAAAACTATAGCTCTTTATGTACTAAGAGGCAGTAGTTTCAATAAGTGGTACTATTATCTGACAACTACAACACAAGAGCACAAGAACTGTGGTGTGGAGTGTTGCCTTGTGCAGAAGCAAGCGTGTGTGTGTGTGTTTATGTGTGTGACTATAAGGAAATGCTGTGTTTGGGAGGGAGACACAATGATTTGGGATAAGGATGGGAGATATAGTTTTTACTGCATTTTTTATACCTCTCGAATTTTATATTATATGCAAAAACTAATGCAGTAATGGGCTGCCTGCCCTCCCTCCTACTTTCTGCCCATGGTGACTTCTCAGAGCTACAGCTTCCTTATTGAAGGAAAAGGGATAGGGATTTCAGAACTTCATGAGGAAAGCAGCCAGCAGAGTGCCTGGCACATGGCAGGTGGTCTATGATCATAACAAACCATGTGTGGGATCTGAGTGGCAATATCATTTTCTTACAGGGCTGTGTTTTGGCCACAGGCCCCCAGGAGAGTCTTGGTACAAAAGATTTGGCTATTTGCCTCTCCACCCTTGCTCATGATTACCCTTGACTATAGTGGTTAGGGGTATGGACTCA
Source organism: Rhynchonycteris naso (assembly GCA_037038555.1). Classification (NCBI taxonomy): domain Eukaryota; kingdom Metazoa; phylum Chordata; class Mammalia; order Chiroptera; family Emballonuridae; genus Rhynchonycteris; species Rhynchonycteris naso. Next base: position 82,510,972 of record CM073001.1, on the reverse strand, counting down.
GCAGTAGTCTGCTAGGGTCTAATGCGGCTCCACCTCTCTAGCTTTGTGACGTTGGACAAGCCACTCAGTCTCTCTGTGCAACAGTCTCTTCACTTGTGAAATGGGCTAGAACAATTACCCCTGCCCACTGCAGCCTATCTGTAGATTAAATGAGATAGTATTTGCAAAAGGCTTCACCAGTTTCAACACATGCTAAGTGCTCAGTAAGAATTCTTATTTAGGAACCGTACCTGGTGGCAGCCCACTGCCACCCATGCTCTCTTGGCCTCTTAGCTGGTGCATTTTCCTGTGGCTTGTTGTGTGGTCCACTCCACGTCTTGGTTCTTGGAAAAAGAGAGCTTGGGGGTCAGCTCTTCCGCCTGCAGGGGACTCCCCAGACCTCCCTACAGTCTTACTGCATGGCCAAGGGGGTCACCAGTAGGCTGTTTCACCTTCCCCTCTGGACAGCCTGACTGGCTCTCTTTTGGCAGCTGTTGGTCCTGGTTCTGTGACTTGCAGCTGTTGGACCTCACTTCCAAGTTTTCTTGAAGTGAAATTCCCCTGAAAAAAAGAGACTTATTAAGGACAAATGCTATTTTAATGAATGCTCCATGCCAACAATGTCTACTTTCTGGCCTCTGGCAAAGCAGGCTAGATGACTGAACCTCAGTGGTGAGTGATCTCATTAATAACACACATCATGTAATTATGGCATTAAATTGAAGTAATAAATACACTTTTTCAAGAACAAATGAGTAAGTGAGTTTAATTGCTAAGAAACCTACCATAAAGTTTGACAATAACTTTACTGGGACGAGTGTTTTGGGTTTTGTTCTTTAGTCTAATTACAAGGCAGCTGTACTTCGGGGCATGTTACTTGTAGTGTTTGCCCCACTGTGCACGGATTATATGCATTGGATTATGGAGGCAGCTGCCCACCTCATGTTTCCCAGTGGAGGCCCTGGGAATGGCGACAAGTCCTCTTAGAACCAGAAGATGGGCATCATGCCTGACATGGCCATTCTTCCTGTTGGTAGTCTTATGTCTCCTCTCCCGGCCTCTGTCTATCCAGTTCCTTGGTGGAAGTTGCCCTCTAAGCCATGGGTTGTGTGTCTGGGAGGGCTTGCCCGCTGTCACACCTCCGCCGCCCACCTTGGGAACCTCCATGGGGGCCTGGCACAGTCTTTTGATTTTAGGTTTAATTGTTTTGGGTTGCTGGCTGCCTGCTTGCTTATTTGTTTATTTCCTGCACACATCCAGAGGGGGTTCACAGAGGTTTCTTAAAAGGCATGGGGAGATGAGGGTAAGAAACTGGCAGTCAGAAAATTGGGACAGGGCTGCAGTAGCTATGCTGGCGGATAGTGTGACAAGGACTACTGTGATCAGGAAAAGGGAGGAAGCTATGGCTTCTGGGGTCTCTGGGGCCTTGGGAAGAAATGAGCAGGGCAGCTGGCTCCTCCAAGGCCCAGGCTTCCCTAGCTCTGACAGGGACCTGACCTCTGCAGGGCAGACAGGAGACAGGATGGGGTAAACCTGCTTAGCTTTAGAGCCTGCAAAGAGGTGGTTTTGTTTGGCAGTTTCTCAGCCAAGCACCATTTGCTGATGGTAGAATGTGGCCCCCGGATGTCCTTGCCCATCCTGGAGTGGAGTTTGCCACTCCTGGGGGTGGGCAAAGTTAGGGTGCTGCCCTTGAAGAGACCATGGAGTCCTTGCACTCCTTTTCTGGTGTCTTTGTTGTCTACTGAGGCCTTGGGCCACTGAGTTCCAGGTGCTGTGCGAGGCCCTGGGGAGCTGGAGGTGAGTGAGGCAGGCATGGTCTTTGTGCCTTTGGCCCAAGTGTAACTCCCATAAGCAGGTGCAAGGGTGGTGAGGAAGGCTGTAATGGAGGCTGTGAGCCTGGGAGCTTTGGTGGGAGCTGTGCCTGCCTGGTGGAGCCTGGGAAGACATTCTGAGTCCCGATACAGTGTGGAAGGCCTATCATAGAGCATGGTGTCTTTAAGGTTCATCCATGCTGTAGATCTGTCAGCATTTTTTCCCTTAATACAGCTGGGTAATATTGAAGTGTGTGTAGACCACATTATATTAAATGTTCATCTGTTCAAGGACATTTGGGTGTTTTCACCTTTCGTCCACTTTGCTTTCTGAAGGTATTAGAGAAAAAGTGTAGTCACATGGGAGCCACTGTGAGTGTATAGTATGGGTGTGTGTGTGTGTGTATGTGTGTGTGTGTGTGGTGTGCATTTGTACACTATATTTTTATATATATATATTTTATTATTATTAATTCTAATGGGGTGACACCAATAAATCAGGGTCCATATGTACAATGAAAACATCTCCAGGTTATCTTATCATTCAATTGTGTTGCATACCCGTCACCAAAAGTCAAATTGTCCTCTGTCACCTTCTATCTGGTTTTCATGTGTCCCTCCCCTCCTCCCTATCCCACTCTTCCCTCCCTCCCCCCATCCCGTAACCACCACTCTCTTGTCCATGTCTCATACCCTCACTTTTATGTCCCACCTATGTATGAAATCATGCTGTTCTCAGTTTTTCTTTTTTTCTGATTTACTTATTTCATTTCGTATGATGTTATCAAGGTCCATCCATTTTGTTATAAATGATCCGATGTCATCATTTCTTATGGCTGAGTAGTATTCCATAGTATATATGTACCATTGCTTTTTAATCCACTTGTCTTCTGACGGACACTTGGGCTGGTTCCAGATCTTCACTATTGTGAAAAATGCTGCCACGAACATGGGGGCGCATTTCTTCTTTTCAAACAGTGCTATGGTGTTCTTAGGAAATATTCCTATAAGTGGGATAGCTGGGTCAAAAGGCAGTTCGATTTTTAATTTTCTGAGGAATCTCCAAACTGTTTTCCACAGTGGCTGCACCAGTCTGCATTCCCACAAGCAGTGCAGAAGGGTTCCCTTTTCTCCACATCCTCGCCAGCACTTATTCTGTGTTGTTTTGCTGATGAGTGCCATTCTGACTGGTGTGAGGTGATATCTCATTGTGGTTTAATTTGCATTTCTCTAATGATTAGTGATGTAGAGCATTTTTTTATATACCTATTGGCCATCTGTATGTCCTCTTTGGAGAAATTTCTATTCATTTCTTTTGCCCATTTTTTGATTGAGTTGTTTGTCTTCCTGGTGTTGAGTTTTATAAGTTCTTTATAAATTTTAGTTATTAACCCCTTATCAGATGTGCTGTCGAATATGTTCTCCCATTGTGTGGTTTGTCTTTTTATTCTGTTCTTATTATCTTTAGCTGTGCAAAAACTTTTTAGTTTGATATAGTCCCATTTGTTTATCTTGCCTTTTATTTCATTTGCCCATGAAGATAAATCGGCAAATATACTGCTGCTACAGATGTCGGAGAGCTTGCTGACTATGTTTTCTTCTAAGATGCTTATGGTTTCACGACTTACATTTAAGTCTTTTATTCATTTTGAGTTTGTTTATGTGAATGATGTAAGTTGATGGTCCAGTTTCATTTTTTTGCAGGTAGATGTCCAATTTTCCCAACACCATTTGTTAAAGAGGCTGTCTTTACTCCATTGTATGTTCTTTCTTCCTTTGTCAAATATCAGTTGTCCATAAAGCTGTGGGTTTATTTCTGGGTCCTCTGTTCTGTTCCATTGATCTATGTGCCTGTTCTTATGCAAGTACAAGGCTGTCTTGAGTATAATGGCCTTATAGTAAACCTTGATATCTGGAAGAATGATACCTCCTGCTTTATTTTTTCTTTTTAAGATTGCTGAGGCTATTCGTGTTCTTTTTTGGTTCCATATAAATTTTTGGAATGTGTGTTCTAAATCTTTGAAGTATGTCATTGGTATTTTAATTGGTATTGCATTGAATTTATAAATTGCTTTGGGTAATACAGACATTTGAATGATGTTTATTCTTCCTAGCCATGAGCACGGTATATGCTTCCACTTGTTTGTATCTTCCTTGATTTCTTTTATCAATGTTTTATAATTTTCTGAATACAAGTCCTTAATCTTCTTGGTTAAATTTACTCCTAGGTACTTATTTTTTTGGCTGCAATAGTGAAGGGGATTGTTTCCTTAAATTCTTTTGCTGACAGTTCATTGTTGGTATATAGAAATGCCTCTGATTTCTGAGTATTAATTTTATATCCTGCCACGTTGCTAAATTCATTTATCAGGTCCAGTAGTTTTTTGACTGAGACTTTAGGGTTTTCAATATACAATATCATATCATCTGCAAATAGTGACAGTTTTACTTCTTCTTTTCCAATTTGGATGCCTTTTATTTCTTCTTCTTGTCTGATTGCTGTAGCTAGGACTTCCAGAACTATGTTGAATAAGAGTGGTGAAAGGGGGCATCTCTGCCTGGTTCCTGATCTTAAGGGGATTGCTTTTAATTTTTGTCCATTTAGAATGATGTTTGCTGTGGGTTTGTCATAGATGGCCTTTATCATGTTAAGGAATAATCCATGTATTCCCACTTTACTGTGAGTTTTGAGCATGAATGGTTGCTGGATTTTATCAAATGCCTTTTCTGCATCTATTGAAATTATCATGTGATTTTTGTCCTTCTTTTTGTTTATGTGATGAATCACATTGATTGATTTGCAAATATTGAACCAGCCTTGCCTCTCCAGAAAAAATCCCACTTGATCATGGTGTATGATATTTTTTATATATTGCTGGATCCGGTTGGCTAACATTTTGTTGAGAATTTTAGCATCTAAATTCATCAGGGATATAGGCCTATAATTTTCTTTCTTTGTGTTGTCTTTGCCTGTTTTTGGGATCAGAATTATGCTCGCCTCATAAAAGGAGTTTGGAAGTCTTCCTTCCTCTTGAATTTTTTGAAATAGCTTGAGGAGGGTAGGAGTTAGTTCTTCTTTGAATTTTTGATAGAATTCACTTGTGAAGCCATCAGACCCAGGACTTTTCTTTTTTGGGAGTTTTTTTGATAACTGTTTCTATCTCATTTGTTGTAATTGGTCTGTTTAGGTGTTCTGATTCTTCCAGATTGATTTTTGGAAGGTTATATGATTCAAGAAATTTGTCCATTTTACCAAGATTGTCCAATTCTTTGGCATATAGTTCTTCATAGTATTTTCTTACAATGCTTTGTATTTCTGTTGTGTCAGTTGTTATTTCTCTACTGTCCTTTCTAATTTTATTTATTTGAGTCCTCTCTCTTTTTTTCTTGGTGAGTCTAGTTAAAGGTTCATCAATCTTTTTTACCTTTTCAAAGAACCAGCTTCTGGTTTCATTGGTCCTCTGTATTGTTTCCTTAGCCTCTATGTCATTTATTTCTGCTCTGATCTTTATTATTTTCTTCCTTCTACTTGTCTTGGGTTTTATTTGTTGTTGTTTTTCTAGTTCTTTTAGATGCAGGGTTAGGTTGCATATTTGAGCTTTTTCTAGCTTCTTATGATATGCCTGTAGTGCAATAAAGTTCTCTCTCAGAACTGCTTTTGCTGTGTCCCATAAATTTTGAGTTGATGTATGCTCATTATCATTTGTTTCTAGAAACTCTTTTATTTCTTCTTTGATCTCATTGTTAATCCATTCATTATTTATTAACATGCTATTTAGTTTCCTAGTGTTTGAGTATTTTTCATTTTTTCTTTTGTGGTTAATTTCTAGTTTCATGGCATTGTGATCAGAGAAAATGCTTGATATGATTTCAATCTTCTTAAATTTATTGAGACCATTTTTGTGTCCTAACATGTGGTCTATCCTAGAAAACATACCATGAGCGCTTGAGAAGAATGTATATTCTACTGCTTTAGGGTGAAAAGTTCTGAAGATATCTATTAAATCAAGTTGATCTAGTGTCTCCTTTAAGTCTGCTGTTTCTTTATTAATTTTCTTTCTTGAGGATCTATCTAATGTTGTTAGAGGGGTATTGAAATCTCCCACTATGATAGTATTGCTGTTAATCTCGCCCTTTATATCCATCAAAGTTTGCTTTATGTATGTAGGGGCTCTTATGTTTGGTGCGTAGATATTTATAATAGTTATATCTTCCTGTTGAATTGTTCCCTTTATCATTATGTAGTGTCCTTCTTTATCTCTTACTACAGCCTTTGTTTTAAAGTCCATTTTGTCAGATATAAGTATTGCTACCCCTACTTTTTTTTCATTTCCATTTGCATGAAATATTTTTTTCCATCCTTTTACCTTCAGTCTATGTGCATCTTTTGTTTTAAGGTGTGTCTCTTGTAGAGAGCATATGTATGGGTCCTGTTTCTTTATCCATGCAGCTACCCTATGTCTTTTGATTGGATCATTTAATCCATTTTCATTTATGGTTATTCTTGATATGTAGTTGTTTATTGCCTTTTTATTCTTTAAGGATGTATTCTTCTTTTGCTCTATTCTTTCCTTCCTTTAAACTGTTCACAAGAGGCCCCTTAGTATCTCTTGCAGAATTGGTTTGGTTCTTATTAATTCCTTCAGGCCTTCTTTTTTTTGGCAAGCTCTTTATTTCTCCTTCAATTTTAAATTTAGCCTTGCTGGATAACGTAGTCTTGGTTGTAGGTTCTTGTTCTGCATTACTTTGATTATATCTTGCCATTTTCTGCTGGCCTCAAGTGTTTCTGTTGAGAAGTCTGATGTCATCCTTATGGGGCCTCCTTTGTAGGTGATAGCCTTTTTTTCCTAGCAGCTTTTAAAATTTTTTCTTTATCCATTATCTTTGGTATTTTAACTATGATGTGTCTTGGTGTAGATCTTTTTGGGTTTCTCTTTAATGGAGTTCTGTGTGCTTGTTGAACATGTGTAGTGTTTCCCAGCCTTAATTTAGGAAAGTTTTCTTCTATGATTTGATTGAACAAATTTTCCATTTTCTGTCCTCTCTCCTCTTCTTCAGGCACCCCTATGATGCGAATGTTGTTTCTCTTCATGTTGTCACAGATCTCCCTTAGAGTTTCCTCAGATTTTTTTATTCTCTTTTCCTTTTTCTTCTCTGCTTCTGTGCCTTTGTTTATTGTGTCGTCTAACTCGCTGATTCAATCCTCAGTGTGATTCCTCCCGCTTTTAATTTCTTCCATTGTGGTCTTCAGTTCTGATACTGTATTTGTCATTTCTGTCTGATTCTTTTTTATTATTTCAATTTTGTTTTTTATACTTGTTATCTCTTTATTTAGGTGTTCATAATGACTATCCTTTGTTGCTCTAATTTCTTTGAACATCCTATCTATCATTATTCTAAATTCTTCTTCTGGTAATTTGGTTATATCTGGTTCATTCAGGTCTTTCTCTGGGGATTTCTCTTGATTCATTTGGTTTGCATTCCTCTGCTGCCCATTTTGTCTGTGTATAAGCAAGTTGTGTTCACTGAAGTCCAGTAGGTGTTTCCTTTGTGTTCTCTCGGTGTGGTTTGTCTACAGGCCCCCCACCCTCTCTGCTGCTGACTAGGGTGGTTGGGTATGGGCGTTGCCTGCTCCAGCCCACTGTGGCTTTTGCTGTGATTTCTGCCTCTCTTCCGCGGGAGTGGCTGTCACTCAAGGCACAAGTCTCAGCACCAAGGGGAGAGGTGAGCACCTTTACTCAGGTGCGGACCCAGCCTGTTTTCAGACTTCCGCCCAGAACCCGCAGTCAGAGCCTGCTCGCCACAGTTTTGCGGGTTGGGTGGGGCTTTTGACGTGCTCTCAGCTGTGAGCCTTTGCCAGTCCAGAGCTTTCGCCCTGCCCTCAAGGCCAGGGCCCTTTTGCGCAGGGTCGCAAACTCAGGTTTATTGGTCCAGGAGTGTTTGCTGGCTTCCGCTCAGCTGTGGACTTCCGCTCGTCCCGGACTCTATCCCGCCCCCACGTTCTGAGCCCGCTCGTGCACGTAGGATGGCAATCCTTGGTTTCTCTGGCCGGGCGGGGATAGTAGCGTGGGCTCAGCTGCGAACTTCCACTTGTCTCGGGGTCTACCAGGTTCCCGCGTTCGGAGCCCGCTTGCGCACGTATAATGGCAAACTGTGGTTTCTCCAGCTTGGTGGGGCTGGTAGCATCAGCTCAGCCGCGAGCCCCCGCCCATCCCTGGTCCTAGCCCGGTTACCGTGGTCAGGGCCGGCTTGCGCAGGGTCGCAGAGCAGATTTCTGCCCGTTCCTGGCCTCCCGCCTTGTCCCCGTAGGTGGCATTGCAGGTGAGCCCGCAGCTTCTGGAGCGCTTTTGCGCGTTCCCTCCGACCCTTCTGGGCTAGACCGAGCTTTCGCCGGCTGGGCCTCTGCCCACGCCGACAGAACCGCGTTTCAGCATCCTGCCGCCCCATACCCTTCAGCAACCCTCACAGAGTAGGAAGGGACCTAATACTTTACACTGTAGGCCTGGAAGCTCCCTCACTTGTTTCACAGCTCAAAACTGTCCAAACGCCTCTTCTAGGCTCTGGGACTGCAGGCTGGGGCTTTGTTCCTGGGACCCAGGTCCCTCCCTCTCTGCCAAACTTTCCTCCCACCACGCGGGCTCTCTGGGCTGCCATTTGCTCCGGGGAGCTGGGCAGCCCTCTTCGCGTTTTTGCTATTCTTCCCAGTCTCAATGTGGCTTCTTCTGTGTTCCTTGGTTGAAGAGTCCACTTAGTTTAGTTCAAAGTTGTTTATCCAGATGATAGTTCTTAAAATTGAGTCATAATCCACTTTGGTTCTGGGAGTTGGTAGTTGGTACGTCCGCCTTCTCTGTCGCCATGTTGTTTCTCGACCCACTATATTTTTTGGAAGATACCCATTCTTCACTTGGCCGCCAGAGTCACCTTCCTTAAACTTGGCATCCTACATGGAGCCCTGCACTGGTGCACTAGCTCCTCAAGGATAAAGCTCATATCCCCCCAGGTAGCCCGTGGGGCCTTTATGGTCAGCCACGCCCCTTCTCTGGCCTCTCCTGTCATCACCCCAGACTCCTTGTGTGCTGGCTACACAGGACACACAGTTGAGGTTCAGCCAGGGGTGTCCAGCCATCCCACGTCATTCAGAGGAGGGGGTGTTACATGGGGAACCGACGACATGTGTTGGCAGAGGTGAAACATGTGAGGTAGAAGCAGCCTGACCAACAGCTGTAGTGGGAGGGTATTGGGGGGCCTGGGGCTGAATGGTTAAATGGAAGAGGTGGCCCTGCAGTCATGACCACCCACTTGGAGTTAGATCCTACCCTAGAGACCACCTGTTGGTCAAATAAGTTTGTAAATATGATGTATATGTTTGCTCCCTTTGGGTGTGGTAGACAGGCTGTAAGCTGGCAAAGTCATTATAGTCTATGGCTTAGTTTTAAGACTAAACCTTTCCCTCCCTTCTAATACTAAAGTCCTCTCAAAACTAAGCTTTACCCCAAACCATGACTGTTGCATGATAGAGGGTGGTGCATTCTTATGAAGAATCCCATTTATGCCTCAGATAAGTGACTTTGTATGAGAGACTTCCTTATTTGTATATTGGCTTAAAGGCTTTAATTTTTTATACTATAAAATGAAGCAGACCAGGGGCTCTCTCTCTCGGTTCCTGCCATTAGCATTGCAGAGGAGAGGCAGCCAGGATGGTGGAGTGCTGTAGCCAGTTTGTGCAGAGAGAAGGAGATGGGGAACTGAGGTGAATAAGGCTGTTGAGGTAGAAACCTTTGATTCTAGGAAACTCAGATGAGTCAGTGGCTTTGGGAGCCCTGAATGGAAAGGGAAGTGTTTTCCCACTGTGTGTACTTTCTCGCCCGCTGGGTGTGAACTATGATTAAAGGTAATGGCCCACCAGGTCTTGGCTCTGTTGTTTCATTACCACCTGTCTGAATCAAATGCAAACCTGTGCGGGCCAGGCGGTTGTGATGGTGGCCGTGGCTACTGGCCTTACACCACCCTAAGGGGGCTGGGAGCATGGAGGAGGTACTGAGCCACTACTTCTTATAAGAGAGAGGTTAGATGAGATACACAGGCACAGACACAGACACACACACAGACACAGACACACACACACACACACACACCTTAGGTACCTGTGGTAATTAAAGTCAGAGGCACAGATGAATGTAGTTTGTGGTCAGCTATGAATCTTGCCAACAGTCTCCAAGAAGGATCAATTAATTTGTCTCCTTCTAACATGGCACCTAGGGCAGCTCAAGGTGAAATTCATACCAAAGACTTCTGGTCATGGCTGATTTGGGGGAGGGAAAAGCAGAGTGAGAGTTGGGGGCACTCCTGACCTACAGGACAGGGATGTTGTGTCAGGATCGCCTTGTTACCTAGGGCAAGGGACTGGGGCAAAAGCCATCCTTCCTCTCATGGGGTCCACCATATACCTTTCTCTAGCCTTGGTGACTACCACTGTGGCCAGAGACCCTGGCTACAAAAACAGGCAGTGGGCACAGGCACTGGCACAGTGAAATATCTTGGGTCCTTGCATCTGTTGTGGGGACAGGGGCAGTGAGGGGAGGAGGTGTGGGTGGTACCCTGGGGCCTGTGTGCACAGGCTCAGAAGAGCTACTGGGACCCCTCCTCCCAGTCCATGTTTGGTAACTGCACTTTGGTAGAGAGAAATTATTCCTGGTGGGAGCATTTACATCATGGGAATAAGCAATTTTAGCACACCAGTTTTTTTTTTTCACTCCAATTTACATGCCCCACTGTCAGGGTACCTATTATCTATGTGGGCGTGGGGGACAAGGAGGTGACACACTGAAGGAAAGGTGGGCAGCATGGAGCTGAGTCATAGAAAGGTTTCCTGTGGGACCCACACTGGGTGCTGAAGGGCAAGGATATTTGGGTGGATGAAGACAGGTGCTCCAAGAGGGAAAATGCCTGAGTGTAGAAAAGCATCTAGGTTTTAGAGACTAGGAATCATGGGAATTTAAGCTAGATGAATTTTCAGGCAAACACACAGGGCCTGGAAAGCCAGGTTAGAAGTTTGGGCTTTATCTTGAAGGGCAGTGGTTCTTGGTGGGACATTGACTTATGTCTGGAGGCATTTTTGGTTGTCATTACAGGACTGAGGAGGAGTGCTAGTGGCATCTATGTGTAGGGGCTGGGGATGCTGCTAAAATATCTGGTGCCCTTTCTCCCGGGGCAGCCCTGGCAACAAAGGAGTTTGTGGCCCCACAAGGCAGTAGTGCTAATGTTAGGAAACCCTGCAATTGGAGCTCATGCAGATCCATGGCCAGGGATGTAAAGTCGTATTTTTAGTTCAGTGTATAGAATGAAGTAGAAGTGTGTGTTTGTGCGCGTGTGTGTGCACATGCACACACGTGTTCATGAGCATGTATGGCAGGAGTTGGAAGCAGATGGGTTAGGGCAGGTGGAAGGGGAGGTGGGTGTCGGATGTGCCCTGAAGACCCTACTGCCCTCCTGAAAAGGCAGTGACTCACTGATATTAAAGGACAGAGCAAGGCAGAGTTGAGTGGGAAGTGGCAAGTGTGGTTTGCATCATGGAATTCCTGGGTAATCGAATGTTACCAAAATGACCCTGTGGACCTCATTATTTCAGAGGAGAAGAATGGAGCCTCAAAAGGTGCCAGGAAGTATATGTGGAGTTTGAGACAGCAGGAAATCAGAGGGAAGGCTCTTTAGACAGAGAAAAATGGGTACTTCAGAATTAAGGCCACTTGCTACTTTCCTGGGCAGGTGTCAGGAGAGTCCTAGACCTGGTAGACTATGGCTTTGCCCATGACCTCCATTTCCCTGGCACCTGTTTCCCCTGTGCTCCTTGTGCTTAGAATCTCAGTGAGACAGGTTCAACTTCTGTGTACTACTTCCTTAGCTGGACCACTCTGACCCTCAGTTTTCTCATCTGTCAAATGGAGATAGAGTAGTATCAATCTCATAGCATTATCAGAATAGTAAATGAGGTCATTGGTGTGCCAGGCAGGGGTAGCAATGAGTGGGGTATTGTGATAATTAATTTCTAACAGAGAAGCTTGGCAGTGGTGGGTGGGGATGGCGGGCTGGGTAGACATGTACCCACAGCTCCAGAGCAGCTTTGTTCTCCATTATCTGGGGTCCAAAGGTGTGGGGTCAGGCCCCAATGACATCAGCTACAAGCTCTCTCCTCATCCAGGGCAAAAAGGGCTTCTAAAAGTAAATAAATCTCTCAAATAATGAAAAAAGGTATTTTCTGATTGTAAAGTTGTAAACAACACTGAAGTATCCAAAGTAAAAACCAAAGTTCTCCTTTGCGTACCCTCCTGTTGCCCTCAGTTCCCTCTTGTCCCCAAGGTCACCACCAAACATATTCTTTAGAGCTCTCCCAGGGTACAGCTGCAGCTTCCTGTGCCCTGTGTGTGCTGGAGGAGAGGGGCTGCTGTGCTTACTCTTCCATTCACTTTGTCGTGTACGTATATAACTTCGAGTGCTGATTGAGGGTCTGCAAGGGATGGGTGCAGCAGGGCAGGGCAAAGGCCTAGAGACCACCTCTGGGCCTTGGGTGGGTCTCTTCTGCGGTGATATTCATTTTGCCACTATTCAGGATCAGGGGTGCTCCTCGTGGCTCGGCACCCCTACTTGTGCATCTCACGTAGTGGCTGCACGGGAGAAGCACCTGGAAAGATGGGTGCTGGGTGCTCGAATTAATTTCCCACTGAAGTTGCAGTACGGAAATGAACCAGTAATTCCAGGTGCAGATCAAGGGCAGGCCCCGCTCAGCTTGAGCAAGTGTGATGCCCTTGCTCTATAAATACCTCCCCTGGGACTGAGGCAGTCCCCAGAGCCCAGGAGCATCACCTGTTCTACCTGGGGTACCCTGGCCCTCTGGCTGCTCCCAGGGACCACACGTTTACCCAGCCTAGTTCAATGCTGGGCCCCTGGGATATATTTGTTAATTCTCACAAAAAACTGGTAGAATAGTCTAATTAGTAGCAGTGGGTAGTGGTTTAGCACTCAGCCCCAGGTATATAGTGTCTGAGATCAAATCCCATCTCCACCTTTCTAGCTAATGTGAACTTAGGTGAGATACTCACTCTGTGTATATCTCTGATTGCCCATAGGTTTCCACTGTGTAGCGTTCTTGTGAGGTTTAGAAGAGCTGGCACTTGTTTAGCATTTAGTGCCTGGCACACTCAAAGTGTTTGTCAAATGTTTAGTATTACACTCAATTTCATTTGCCAGTGATAACACCCAGCCTCAGGAACAAGTAACTTGTCTGAGGTCACAGTTCCAGCAAATGGCAGACCAGGTATGTCTGATCCCAAAGACTACTTTTCCTACTATAACCCATTTGGATCTGTGCCCTCTGAGGATTTCTTAAGTGAAGGATCAGGTACTCAGGTAAAATTTAAAAGGTACCTGGGAAGGCTTTTCTTGGTTATTCTCTGGGATGCCCACCAAGTCCATGGAAGACATGGACTTCTGGTTTCTCTGGCTTTGACCACTGTGGCCAACCCAGAGGAGCAGGTGCTTCTGCTTTGGTCTTAGTCTCCACACATCAATTTGCTTTTCTCTGCACCTCTTTGCTTCTTTGTACATGAATAAATGGGACCTACTGCACTTTCTGGCTGCATCAGTTTCTATATTTTGTGACTGCTGGATACTTGTGTGCCCTTGCTTGTCACCCAAGGATGTGAGGGGGTTACTGCTTATCATAGAAAGGGAAGAAACACTTCATAAACAATTACTGTGTGCTAGCACTGGGCTTGGTGTTTAAAATGTGATCTCATTGAATTGTCCTAACAGCCCTGAAAGGTAGGTACTTTTGGTTTTTTGGTCCCATTTCCCAGGTGAGAAAATGGAAAATAAGACAAGTTATTTAATTAGACTAAGATCATGCAGCCGGAAAGTTATAAATACTGAAGGCTATGTGACTTCAAGTTTTATTGCCTCTTAGAAAGGCTGAGAGATCTCAAATCCATTACGTTAGCCTCTACCCGAGAAACTACAAATGGAAGAGCAAATGAAGTCCAAAGTAAGTAGGAGAAAACAAATAATAAAGATTAAAGGAGAAAATAAAGAAATAGAAAATAGAAAAACAACAGAGAAAATAAGTGCAACAAAAAGCTAGTTCTTTGTGAAGGTAAAATTGATAAACGTACAGAAAGACTGATTAGGAAAACACAATGAGAGAGAGAGAGTGAGAGTGAGAGAAGACACAAATTACCAGCATCAGGAATGAGAGAAGTGAAATCACTACAGACTCTATAGACATTAAAAGACTAATAAGCATGACCAGGCAGTGGTGCAGTGGATAGAACGTCGGACTGGGATGTGGAAGACCCAGGTTCGAGACCCCGAGGTTGCCAGATTGAGCACAGGCCCATCTGGCTTGAGCAAAAGCTCACCAGCTTGGACCCAAGGTCGCTGGCTCCAGCAAGGGGTTGCTCAGTTTGCTGAAGGCCTGCGGTCAAGGCACATGTGAGAAAGCAATCAATAAACAACTAGTGTCGCAACGGCAACAAAAAACTAATGATTGATGCTTCTCATCTCTTTCCGTTCCTGTCTGTCTGTCCCTATCTATCCCTCTCTCTGACTCTCTTTCTGTCCCTGTAAAAAAAAAAAAAAAAAAGACTAATAAGGCCCTGGCTGGTTGGCTTAGTGGTAGAGTTTCAGCCCAGTGTGTGGAAGTTCCAGGTTCGATTCCCAGCCAGGGTACACAGGAGAAGCACCCATCTGCTTCTCCACTCTTCCTGCTCTCCTTTCTCTCTATCTCTCTCTTCCACTCCCATAGCCAAGGCTCCATTGGAGCAAAGTTGGCCCTGGGTGCTGAGGATGGCTTCATGGCCTCTGCCTCAGGTGCTAGAATGGCTCTGGTTACAATGGAGCATCACCCCAGATGGGCAGAGCATCACCCCCTGGTGGGCATGCCTGGTGGATTCCGGTTGGGTGCATGCAGGAGTCTTTCTCTCTGCCTTCTTGCTTCTCACTTCAGAAAAATACAAAAAAAAAAAAAAAAAAAAAAAAAAAAAAAAAAGAAAAAAGAAAAAGAAAAGATTAGTAAGAGAACACTGTGAATGACTTTATGAGAACAAATTTGACAAGCAAACTGAAATGGACCAATTTTTTGAAAGACACAAACTACTAAAGCATGTTCAAGAAGTAGAAAACTTAAATAGCCCTATATCTATCAGAAATGGAGTTTGTAGTTTAAAAAACCTCAGGGAAGGAAATCTCAGACCAAGATGGCTTCACTATTCAAGTCTGCCCTATATTTAGGGAAGAAATATTATCAATTTTACATAATGTCTTCCAGAAAATTGAAGATAAGGTAATACTTCCCATGTTGTTCTGTGTGGCCAGTATTATCTTGATACAAAAACTGAAAAAAATGTTACAAGAAAACTAAACCAATATTCTTCATAAACACAGACACATAGAAAACCTCAATAAAATATTAATAGCAGGTTAAAAGATTACTTCATTATGACCAAATGGAGCTTAGTTTAGTGATGTAAAGTTGGTGTAGCATTCAAAATTCAGTGATGTACTTTACCATGATAGAGAAAAAAGCATTTGAAAAAATCCAGCATCCACTTCTATTAGAACTCTCAGCAAACTAGAGATGTAAAGGAACCTCCTCAAATTTGTAAAGGGCATTAATGAACAGCCTACAACTAACGTCATACTTAATGGTGAATGCTTTCCCCTTAAGAGCAGAAATAAGACAAGGAAGTTCACTCTCACTATATCTATTCAGCATTGTACCTGAAGTTTTAGCTAGTACATGTAGATTAGGAAAAGAAGTAAAAGACATCCAGATTGAAAAGAAAAACACTAAAACTTGTTTTTTACTGATGACATGATCATTTATGTGCAAAGTTCTACAAATAAGGTACTAGAATATTAAATTAGTATGTTAATTTATCAACATTATAGAATAAAAAGTCAATATACAAAAATTCACTGTATCTATGTAATATAATAGCAATGGGCAATTAAAATAAAAATAAAAGGTACTATTTATGGTAGTATAAAATATGAAGTACTTAGGGATTAATCTGACAGAAGTCAACAGGGTCTGCATCCTAAAAACTACAAAATGTTGTGGTGAGAAGTTAAGAAAGATAGAAATAAATGGAGGAATACCCTGTGCTCATGGATTGGGAGACTGACTATTATTAAAATATCAGTTCTCAGCCCCGGCTGGGTGCCTGAGTGAATAAAGTGTCAACCTTGTGCACCAGAGATCACAGGTTCAGCTCTCAGTGAGGGCACATTTAAGAAGCAATCAGTGAGTACACAACTAAATGGAACAACTAAGTGGAACAACGAGTCAGTGCTTCTCTCTATCTTTTCCACTCCCCCCCTCAAATCAGTGGGAAAAATTAAAATATCAGTTTTCAAGTTAATCTATAGATTGAATGAAATTTCAAAAAAAATCCAGCATATTTTTTTTGGGAAGGGGGTAGAAATTTACATACTGATTTAAAAATTTACATAGATTCAGAGTACCTAGAATGGCCAGACAACTTTAAAAAGGAAGAATATACTTAGAGGACAATCTACATGACTTCAAAGCATTAAAAAGCTATAGTGGTCAAGATTGTGTTTTTGGTGTAAACATAGACAAAGAAGACCACGGCAACAGAATAGAGAACCCAAAAAGAGACCCCCTACATGTATGGATGATTGATTTCTAACATTCACTGGAGAAAGAATAGTCTTTTTAACAAATGGTGCGGGACAAGTAAAAATGTGCTAAGATGCAGATTTCAATCTGTACCTTAAAAATAAGTAAAAGATAGGTCACAGACATAAGAAAACTATAATAGAAAATCATTTTGGCCTTAGGTTAGACAAAGACTTCTTAGATATAACATCAAAAACACAGTTAATAAAAAAAAGAAAATTGATGAAATGGATCTCATTAAAATTAAGAACTTCTTAAGACCGCTTTAAAATTGCCTGATTGGTGGTGGCATAGTGGATAGAGTGTAGGCTTGGGTCCCAAGTTTGAAACGCTGAGGTCACAAGCTTGAGCATGGGCTCATCTGACTTTAGCTTGGGATCATTGACATGGTTGTTGGCTTGAGCAAGAGATCACTGGAACCCCCTGATCAAGGTATGTCATGAGAAGCAATCAAGAACAACTAGTGATGCAACTATGAGTTGATGCTTCTCATCTCCCTTCCTTCCTGACTGTCTGTCTTCTTTCTCTCGCTCACGAAAAAGAAAAAAAAAGACCTTTTAAAAATTAAGCTTTTTGAAAGACACTGTTAAGAGAATAAAAAGACAAGTCACAGACTTGGAGGAAATATTTACAAATCACATATCTAATAAAGGAGTCACATACAGAATATAAAGACTCCTTAAAATGCAGTAATACACAGTACAATTAAAAATAGGCAAAATATTTGTATAGACACTTCACCAAAGAAGATATAGGTATGGCAAGTAGGCACATGGAAAGATACTTATTAATGTTTAGGGAAATGCAAATTAAAACCACAGTGAAAAGCTTCAGTATACCTATCAGAATGGCTAAATTAAGAGACTGACAATATCAAGCATTGGTAAGGTGGGAGGGACCACACAGGGGGGCATTCTACTTCAGAGTAGAATGGCTAACATGGTAGGGTTTTTTCACTGTTCAAGAAACTTTCAAACTGTTCCTCAGAATGCCACTTCACATTCCTACCAGCAGTGTATAAGAATTCCAGTTGTTCTGTAACCTTACCAAGGTTACTCCAGGAGAAATGAAGGCATATGTCCACACGAAAGATAGCAGCTTAATTTTTAATAGCCCGAAACTGAAAATGCCTGAATTGTCCATCAGCAGGAATTGGATAAACAAATGGTGATGCATCTATGTAATGGAATAACTACTCAGCAATAAAACGGAATCAGCGCCTTGTACAAGCTACATCATGGATGAATTTCAAAATTATTAGGTTGAGTGAAAGAAGACAGACAAAAAAGAGTCATACTGTATGATTACATCTGTATATAACTCTGTCTAGAACATCTGCACTAACCTGTGGTCACAAGCGGGCCAATCAGTGGTTGCCTGTGGATGGGTGTGGGTGGGAGGGACCACAGAGGGGGACAAGGACACTTTAAGGGGCTCATGAATATGGTCATTATCCTGATTGTGTGGTGACAGTGGTGATAGATTTGTCAAAAATATATTAAATTGCACACTGTAATATTTGCAGTTTATTGCGTATCAGTTATACCTCAATAAAGCTGTTAAACAAATCCCGTTGTCTTTCCAGATACCATGCTGCCTGTCACAGTTCTATGTCAAAGAAACCATCATGCCTTAATCCATTTGAACAGTTGCATATTCCTTGTGTTCTCTAAAGGAGTGTTAGTTTGATAATCCATCTGTGTAAAATCCATCACGTAAGTGAGTCGTGCTGGCTTCCTGGGATCTGTCACATAAAGAGAAAAAGGGTGGAGCAGTCAGGATGATATCAAGGTCTCTGCCTACCCCCCATTCAATAAGAGATTTCAACTAATAGTCCTTGAAATTCACTACAAAAGAAGCTAAGTGAATTGAAATAATCTATGAGCCTACATCAGTTCTTAATCTCAGTGTTATAATTTTCTTCTTCTATCATCTGTCTGTATTTTATTTTATTCATTTTTAGAGAAGAGACACAGAGTGAGAGAGACAGAAAGAGAGAAAGAGAGAAAGGGGGGAGGAGCTGGAAGCATCAACTCTCATATGTGCCTTGACCAGACCAGTGCAGGGTTTTGAACTGGCGACCTCAGTGTTCCCAGGTCGACGCTTTATCCACTGCGCCACCACAGGTCAGGCTCATCTGTCTGTATTAAGGTTGATTAGTCAGTCTCTGGCCTGTTGGAAGCCATCAGGTGGGGATAGATTCGCGTGTTGGTTGAGGAACAGCGGTGGGGAGAAGCTGATCAGATGTGGTCGGACAGCACAGTAATTAGCATGCCTGAGACACCAGGCTGCCACACTGGGGCGGCCTTGGACAGTCTCACTATGGAGCAGTTTGTTCCTTTCCACAAAGAAATTCATTAATGGGGATCAATGGTGAGCAGTGTGGAGGCCCCACTCCACCTCCATCTTACTGCTGCCTTGCATCTCTGTGGCCTGGAGGCCGAAGTCCATGCTGGTTTGTGGGCTGCTCTCCAGGGCAGGCTCCTTGGGGCAAGGCAGACCCTGGCATTCTGCACGCTGCCATAGGGAAAGGCTGAGCATGCAGCTCTGAGGCTTGCTGCTTCTGAGCAGGCCGGTGTGGAATCAGCACCAAGAGCTAGTTCTGGTAGTGACGGTGGTGGTGGTCATGGTGCTGGTGAGGTCGGAGGTTGCTGAGTCAAGCTATTCAAGAAGTCCACCCTTTTTCTGTGGTTTGTTCCCTGCCAATGTGCAGACCAGTGGGAGCAGGGCCACAGCATCTGCTAAATACTGAAGTTGTAAGTCTATTTATTCATCCAACAAATATTTAGTATGTGCCCACTGCATGCCAGGTTCTGTTCTAGGTCCTGGGCATTCATAGAGAATGACAGAGTCAAGGTTCCTGCTCTCATAGAGCTGATAGTCTAGCATAAGAGACAGCAAATAAATAAGTAAGGAAGCAAGAAGCTAGGTACCAGTAGGTGATCAATACTTATTATTACTCAGTGCGCAAAATACATATGACTTCTTCTCATTCAGAGGTCCTCTTCTTGGGCTCACAGACTCCACATGCTCCTTGAAACTGTATGGAAAATGTGTGTGTGTGTCTGCATGTTTATACTTCTTTTCCTCTGGAAAAAGTCCATAGTTTCCCCAAATACTTAAAATGTCCATGTTCCAAGGAAAAGTAGACCTATGACTGTATTTCGCCAATACCCTCATGTTCGTGGGCACAGGGGCCCCTTGTCTCTCTCTCCTGGGCCCACCATGACCCTCTTGTTCTGTCTCTGAGTGACCTTGACCTCACTCCTGGAGAGGTCTGTATTCTCTTCTCCCAACTGTGCTCTGAGCTGTTGCCACCCCTTTTGGGATCATGTCTGGCTTTCTGAGTGTCAGGGGCCACTGTGCCCAGGACAGCCTCCCTGACTTAATTAAAACAGGGTCTCCATTTAACATGGGATATCCAGGTCCTGGGGTCAGGTTTCAGTGGCAGCTGGATGAGGGACCATTCCGCTCTGCCTCCCCCATCTGGCTGTTACATTCCAGCCTCTGGGGCTCTCTGTAGATGCCCCACCAGTGCCATACCCATCACCCCCAACAGCCTGGGCTTAGCATTGCACCATAAGTAGAGAGCTAGACCCTCAATACCGAGTCTCTTGCCAACCCCTGGTACACACTTCCAGGAGCTTTAGGGCAGATATCTACAGCCATAAGTTCAGACTTTTGGTGATGTTGGTGTGAATGACCTCAATGCATGAGGGATTCCATGCTTTCGAATGAGGCAGCTCCTGTCGGCCTCCCCCAGAAGCCTCCGCAGGGCCCCAGGACCCCTAGTCCAGGGCACTTTTCACCTGTATGGATTACAGCCAGGTTTCTTTTTGGGTTGAGGGTCCCAGGGGACCGTGGGATGCCTGCTGCCACCTAGTGCTTAGGGTCCCAGGAAATTTTCTTTAGAACAAACTGCTCACAAGACCTGAGAGACAGCCTGACCAGGCAGTGGCGCAGTGGATAGAGCATCGGACTGGGATGCATAAGACCCAGGTTCGAGACCCCGAGGTCGCCAGCTTGAGTGCAGGCCCATCTGGTCTGAGGAAAAGCTCGCCAGCTTGGACCCAAGGTCGCTGGCTTGAGCAATGGGTTACTCAGTCTGCTGAAGGCCTGCGATCAAGGCACAAGTGAGAAAGCAATCAATGAACAACTAAGGTGTCGCAATGGCAACAAAAAACTGAGGATTGATGCTTCTTATCTCTCTCCGTTCCTGTCTATCTGTTTCTATCTCTCTCTCTTTCTTTCTCTCTCTCTCTCTGTCCCTGTAAAAAAAACAAACAAAAAACCTGAGAGATGATGAAGGACATTTTTTCTTTGTTTTGACAAAACACAGTGCTGCTGGTCCTGGTGGGAGCCAGGGAGGGTGGGCCTGAGTGTGCTCAGAAACTGCTACCTTCCCCATTCTGGTGGGGTTCACCAAGGCTGAGCTGTTCAAGTTCCCCAGCATCCAAGTGAGGACGGGCAACCTGCCTGCCCGGGGCCTCAGCATCACTTTGGAACCCTCCGGGTTAGTTTACCTTGAAATCATGGGTCCCTGCTAGGGCCTATGGCCTCCTTGCTCTGGCCTGGGTTCCCTTGGTCTCATCTCAGAAGGTTGCTGCAGGGCCCCAGCGGAGCACTGTTGCCCTTGGTGTCCCAGTCTCAAAGGACTTTGAGGGTGTGATTCCAGGGCCCGCCTTCAGGTCTGACAGCCTAAGTCTTGCATGAGATGGAGCCCTTGTGGATGTAACCAGCAGAATGTCAAGGAAGTTTTAGAGGAAGTGGTGCACTTGGGCTTCCTCTATGGGGCTCTCTGTACCCAGGCCTTTGCCTTAGCCCAGCTTGGAGCAAGTAGCACATGGGGCTAGCATCTCTGGGCCCTCAAATAGTCCTTGCCCTTGACCACAGAAAATTTACTGAGGCCTCCCTGGTCATGGGACTGATTTGGGAGGGGGAGTCTTTGGAATAGATGGTCTCACTTAGAATGAACAGGAGTAATACTGGTGAGAAATTGTCTGCTAGGAGGAAGATGGGTTGGGGTTAGGGAGAGAAAATAGCCTCTCAAAGTAAAAAAGGCACAGGAAAGTCTAGTGTGACTCCCAGGTTTTGAAGTGTGGACCGAGAGGCTGCTTTATTTAAAGAACCTCTGGTTCAGCCCTGGCCGGATGGCTTGGTTGCTTGGAATGTCATCCTGGAATGCAGAGGTTGCCAGTTTGATCCCAACTTAGGGTGCATACAGAAAAAATTGATGTTTCTGTCTCTCTCCCTTCTTCTCTCTCTAAAATCAATGAATTAAAAAAAAAAAAAAGAGCCCCTGGTTCACCACGCTTGGGACACGGTTCTGAGGACTGAGCCAGCGCGTTCAATCAGAGGCAGCACATGGGAGCACGGTCTCTCAGGCCTGTAGTCTGTGCAATTGGATGAAACCCTTCCTGAGGCCCTACGCAGCAGTCAAATGGCCCATGGACGTGATCTGTGGCATGGATAGGAGCAGCCCGGGTGTCCTCACCAAAGGCTCTGTGCCAATTTGCTGAACATCATGCCAATTTGCCTTTAGAGCAAAGTCACTGAATAGTCACTTTTCTGAAAGCTTGAAGATATTTTCCACATTTTGCTGTCACCTCAACCCTTACTTACCTCTGCCCCTGTGGTTTCCTCAGACCTGGCCGCTTCCTCCACTGCTGTTTCATATGCAAATGCAGGCAGGGCCAGGGGCAAGATGAAGACTGTAAGGGGGGGGGGGACCCCTCAGTGACGCCTTTTGGCATCTGGGAGATAAGTGATCTTGAGGTTTGGGTTCTGGTGAGTTGGCCAGGAGGAAACTGGTCCCTTGATGGTCTTGTTATTTGGGAAACTGACTTTGGAGATTGGGTTTTTGTTGAGTTGACCTGATTTCTGAGGTGAAATGTAAGCACAGAGGTTTGCAGGGAGCCAGAGGTCCTCTGCTCAAACTGGTACCTCCTGCCAGTGCTTCTCAAGGCTGTGATTTGGTCTTCTTGGAGGGCAGCAGGTCACATTCTTTACCACCATGGATGCGGGACTCTCCCCCTGCCCCCTCTCTTTCTCTCTCTCTCTCTCTCCTTTCTCTCTCTCTCTCTCTCTCTCTCACACACACACACACACACACACACACACCACACACAACACTGGGTCTCTCTCACACATGCACACAGAGTTGGAAGTTGCAGGGTTTCCCCACGGGGCGGCTCATCACAGCTATGGTTGGAGGGAATGTGAAAAAGACAAGGGCTGTAATCTATCTAAATACCCGTTCTTACTGACTGTTAAAGGCAAGTAAGTTCTCCAGGAGTGGACAGAGCATCTTCACTTCCTTGGGTTTCCTCACCATTGTGAAAGCACTTGTTCTGGGAGGGTGTGCTCACCTGTCTGCTCTCGGGGCGGGTGAGGGACCTGCGTGCTGCTGGTGTTCACAGCTGTGGGGGCGAAACATCAGACAGAACATGGTGTCAGCTGTGCTCTGTGTGCCTGGGGCTGTTTCATGGACATGGTGTCTGAACTCACCATTTTCTCCTCCAGATTTGGTCCCCTTCCATCTTGGCTGGTGGCACAACTGTCACCGAGTGATATTTCTTACTTGTTTTCACAGCTCTCAGATCTTCTTGAGGATCCTTTGATCTGCCCTTTTTTCACTCTTCCCTCTGCAGACCCTAGTCACTTCTCACCTAGGTTAACACTGTAAGAACCTGTCAAAGTTTCCTCAGCCAGTATTATCCTTCTCTAATCCGTGCCCACCAAAGGGGACTTGGGGACATGAATCTGATCAGTCAGATTCCAGCCTGAAAACCTTCAGTGACTCTAATGACTCAGTACCAAGTCCTTTTACCTCTGTTCAAGATGTGATGTTTGAGGGCAGGGACCATGCTTTGCCCACCTCTATGTCCCCAGCCTTTGGCTCAGGACCCTGCACACACTGGTCCTCAGAATGGTGGTCCATTCTCTCCAAATGAGCTAAGTCCACTAAGCATCCCCTATGTGCCAGGTACAGCTCTAGGCACTGAGGATACGACAATGAACCTGACCTCATGGAGCCTCTATTCTGGGAGGTGGATAATAAATAGGTAATTATGTCACAGGATGCCACAGAGAGCCAGTAGAGGAGACTGAGAAGGACTGGCCAGCAGAGCAGGAGGTGAACCAGGAGGAGAGGCAAAACGAAGGCAGCGAGGTAGGGAAGATGGGGTGAGCCTCATCCAGCACAGCTGGAGGGTTGAGGAGATGAGGAGTGCGCATTGACCATTGGGTTTTCAGAAGAGGTCCTTGAAGTCTTTGGCAAGAGCTATTGCAGCAGGGTGGTGGGTCCAATGCTGACAGGAGTGTATTTAAGAGAGAATGGGAGGAGAAGGAGACCCAGCCGGTATTGACAACTATTTATAGATGTTTCATTGTGAAGGGGAGCAAAGTCATGGAGGGTGGTGGTGTCAAGGGAGGGCTGTTTTTTTAAAGACTGAAGATGTGACAGTGTGTTTGTGTCCTGATAGGATGCCTCTGAACAGAACATGCCATGTGCTAGAGAGAAGGGACAACAGTTGGAGTGATGTCCTTGAGTTGATGAGAGGGGATGGGATCTGGTGCTTAAGCAGCGTGTGTCATAAATGAGAGGAGTCTCGTCTGCCCACCCTCCCCCCTGCTCCCAGCACCATGAGCCAGTTGGCTGCTGATGAGCTCAGGACCAGAGAGACCTGCAGGGCCGCCCTTTCCCTGCCCTTCTGAGTGAGGCATGGTCTTGACTGCCAGGGTGCCTTGTGGGAGCAGGTGTAGGGTGGAGCAGTTCCACAGGTGTGGCAGTGTAGCCCTGATAACAGGATAGTCTGAGCGGGCTGAGTGGGGTGGATGGACGAGGCTGGTGGCAAGTGTGACTGGTTTGCTTGAGAAGCAATTGTGTGCACGGTGTCTGAGTGGTGGTAGCAGCTGGGGTGGGGTTCACAGATGCCAGGCTGGTGGGGATACTAGCAGAGGATCAAGGCCAAGGTCATATTCAGGCTACTAGCTCCTGTCAAAGAACGGTAAACCAGTCAGGAAAGTGTCAGAGCCAAGTCTGGGAGCTAGGTAGAGGAGGCTGGGGTGGAAGTCCTGTCATGGGAAGTGGGTGTAGTGCAGGGACCAGGCTAGAGCTCACTTAGCAGCATTATCACACAACATCTATGTCAGACCATCTGAGCAAGGGAACTCATAGGCATTCATTTTATATGCCAGACTCTTGGGCTGACTATTTATTCGCCCATTCATTCAACAAGTATTTCTCGTATCTCATCTGTTCTTCACCAAGGCGGAACTTATTGTTTCTATCGCACAGATGAAGGATGGAGGCTCAGAGGAGTTACAGAATTGTTCCTACAGTCCTGCAGTTAGCAGTGACACACTCAGGCTTCGGCCATAGTGTGATGCTCCATGCCAAGAAGACAGTGCTGAAATTCAGGTGGGCTGAGGTCCTTGAATCCCACAGGCTGTGTCCTGGGTCCTCTGGAGGGACGTGTGTGTGTGTGTGTGTGTGTGTGTGTGTGTGTGTGTGTCTTTGTTGAGGGTGTCAGGTGACTTGAGCCAGGACAGAGGAGGGGTGCAAAGGCTGTTAGTCAGGGGGGCCTGAGGCAGCATCCCTGTCTTGTATTACTCCATGTCATGCAGGTTCAAGCTTGCATGGGATGGATGAATGCAGGTCTTGTGGGGCATGGAGCCCTCCCTAGTCCTGCCCAGCCTGAAGGCCTCTTGGTGTTGAAGACTCAGCTCCTGGGCCCAACCTGAGGTGTCCTGTTACCCCGCCTGGCAGCCTATCTGTACTTGCTGCTGTTGACAGAGCTTATAGAGTGTTCAGGGCGGCAGGGTTGCGGCTCCTCCTAGCCCCAGCTCCTTGCTTGTCTCTGGCACAACGGCTAGGAAGTCCTGGTGGATTGGATGCTAGATTGACCTTCAGGGAACATCCATTAAGTGCCTGCTGCATGGAAACAGCAGGTCATAAACCTTGCATTCTTTGTTATTTCATCCTCATTGTAACATCAAACATCATCACTCTATTTTATAGGTGAAGAAACAGGCACAGGAGGGCTAAGTGACTTGTTTAAGAGCGTACAGCTCCTGAGAGGGAACAGTGGTGTAGGATCCAGGTCTGCCTGATCTCAGAGCCTGGAGAATTTTCAGAACCTTCACTGCCTTAAGCCATTGGACCCTATTAGGGTGTCCTGGATTGACATGTCTAAAGTCATTCATGTGTTCATTTGTGTACAAAGTGAGGACCATCTCTAACAATTCCAGGCAGGGCAGTGGGATGACAGTTAGTTAAAGGGGAGGGCCGGGTCCAGAAATGACCCCTTGCGTCTGGGATGAAGAGGGGAGGAAGCGGAGTGAAGGGTGCTTGTGGCACAGTGAGTAATATGAATGAAGGCCCAGAGTCATGGAGGTCGGATGGGTGCCCTTGACAGGAAATGGCTCTTGGTCCAACATACCCTGGCCCAGCACTCAGCCTCTGCCTCTAGTTCCATCTCTATCTAGCAGCCAGTTGCACGTGCAGGCCCGTGTATGTGCATTCATGCACATGTGTGGACAGCGACCAAGAGAGTGCCTGTGTATCCTGCCATTCATCTATTCTGTCGGAATATTGACCTGCCCATCTAGGCCCAGCATCACTTGTCTCTGGCTCTCCAGTGCTTGGCAGAGAAGGTACTGCATCAGTGTTCATTAAAATGATGTTGAGCTCTTTCTCCGCATCTGGCCATGCTCATGTGATATATGTAGCAATGGTAGTGTGGCCAGTGTTCCTGCTAACAGTTCACTTCTACCTTGGGCAAGACCAGGGCTCTCTTTGCACCCCCTGCCTCCGACACAGGGTATCTCAGACCCTTACGCTCCAGCTGAGAGTCTTTCAAGTATGGACCTGGCTGAAGGAGGGCAGCCCATGGGCGCCGAGTCTGCGGGAAGCGGAATCTCATCTTTGCAGGCACCTCGAGGGCTCTTCCCCTCCATCCTGGCCCTGTTACAGAGAGTTTTCACTGGCTGTCTCTCCCCTCTCCCCAGTTTGCTTTGTTAATTTTACTAGGCTTTTGCTCTCACCTTCCCTCAGGCTGGACTTAGCTAGAATCTCAGAAGTGAAAGAATGAAAACCTATCCCCCCTTGCTTCAGTGAGATTAGGGAAATAGAGGAAATGTCCCCTGGGGAATAAGTGCATGAGCAAAGGGGAGAGGGACACACAGAGAATAGCCAGACCAACATTGGGAGACATTGTATCTGAGTCTATCTCCGACTTAGGATGAGGTTACTTCCTGATAAACACATAGTACCCTGAAAATGTATTTCATCCGGCCTCTGCTGCGGTGCGGGCCAGCGCGGTTCCTAGGCAGGTGCGCAGGCAGGGGCTGAGCCCTACAGGCTGAAAAATGGTTGGGAAAAATGCTTTCATGGATAATATTCCAGGCCCTCCAAGTCTCATCGTGTAAATTACAGGTATCAGAACTTCCTCCTGAGGCACCAAGGTTGCGGGTTCCATTCCTGATCAGGGCACATACAAGAATCAACCAATGGATGTATAAATAAATGGAACAACAAATTTATGCTTTCTCTCTCTCTCTCTAAAATCAATAAATTAAAAATAACTAACTAAATAAATATGGGTACAGAGCTAGGTGAAATTTGGGGAGGGCATGCTGGGCTGTGGTGCCCATTCTCAGAGCCCACTTTTTGCAGCGATGGTGACCACAGGCCCAGACCCCACCCTGAGCCCCATGCCCCACGCCCTCAGTCATGCCCTTTCCTCCTCACCAGGGTGGAAGTGGGCATGTGGCTGCTGGTGCAGAACCTGAGGAGGAATCATATCTGGCGGTTGGTTTTCTGGTCTAAATTGTATTTTATATATTTTCTCTTTTTAAAAATTATTATTATTATTATTATTATTATTATTATTATTATTTTGTATTTTTCTGTAGTGAGAAGCAGGGAAGCAGAGAGACAGACTCCTGTATGCACCCAACCAGGCACCTGGCAAGGCCACTAGGGGGTGATGCTCTGCCCATCTGGGCCATTGCTCAATTGCAACCGGAACCATTCTAGCACCTGAGGTGGAGGCCATGGAACCATCCTCAGTGCCCGGGCCAACTTTGCTCCATTGGAGCCCTGGCGGCAGGAGGGGAAGAGAGAGGTAGAGAGAAAGTAGAGGGGGAAGGGTGCAGAAGCAGATGGGTACTTCTCCTGTGTGCCCTGGCTGGGAATCGAACCTGGGACTTTCTCATGCCAGGCTGACACTCTACCACTGAGCAAACCAGCCAGCGCCTATGAATTTTCTTTTTTAAAATGAGGGTGCAGGATAAAGTAGAAAAAAAAGATGACCTCACCTTTTCCTAGGTGAGGTTCTCAGCCCCTTGAGCAGAACCCAGCTCCTTTTGCAGGAACATGTGTTGCTTGTGCTATTGACAGGTCCCTAAACCTTTTTTTTTTTTTTTTAAGTGAGAGGAGGGGAGGCAGAGACAGACTCCCTCATGTGCTTCAAGTGGGATCTACCCAACAATCCCACTAGGGGGTGATGCTCTGCCCACCTGGGGCTCTTGCTCTGTTGCAACTGGAGCCATTTTTAGTGCATGAGGCAGAGGCCACGGAGCCATCCTCAGTGCCCAGGGCTAACTCACTTGAACCAGTTGCTCCATGGCCATGGGAGGTGAAAAGAGAGAGAGAAAGAGAGAGAAAAGGAAGAGGAGGACTGGTGGAAAAGCAGATGGTCACTTCTCCTGTGTGCCCTGACCGGGAATTGAACCCAGGACTTCAGCCCATCAGGCCAGTGTTCTACCACTGAGCCAACTGGAGAGGGCCATGGCCCCTAAATCTTAACATCTAGTCATGTGCACGGGGGGGGGGTGACTTTTGAAATTACCTTTGCTTTAATAATTACTATTAAAACTTGGCTATCCTAAAATAAAAAAAAAGAAGAATATGCACTTCATTTACCTGCCCCACTGAACATCACAGATTAGCCTCTAGCCTACCTTGCACGTACTCAGAACACTTATGTTAGCCAACAGATGGGAAAAATAATCTCACACAAAACCCATTTTGTAACAGTGCGAGGTAACTCATATAATCTGTTATGCATAACACTTTTGCACCATCACCAAGTTGAAAAATCTTTGAACCATCCTATGTTGGGGATGGTTGGAGTTCACATCCATAGCTATCCATGTGTGCATGCCTGCAGACACTGCTCACACACCCATCTTATATAACTTCTTGTGATTCTTGGTGGTCTGCGCACTGCTGTGCTGCCTAGTAAGCAGATAGATAGGACAGCTGGATATGTAAGGGACTTTATTAGGATTCCGATTCGAAAAAACTGAGAAAAAACACGAGACCCTTGAAAAATGGGAGTTAAGAGATTGTTCATTTTTTTAGGTATAGTCATGTTATTGTGCTTATTTATTTATCTCTTTAAAACTTGTTTTTTTAAAAAATTTCTTTTTATTTTATTCATTTTAGAGAGGAGACACAGGGTGAGAGAGAGAGAGAAAGAGAGAAAGGGGGGAGGAGCTGAAAGCATCAACTCCCATATGTGCCTTGACCAGACCGGTGCAGGGTTTTGAACTGGCGACTTCAGTGTTCCCAGGTCGATGCTTTATCCACTGCGCCACCACAGGTCGGGCTAAAACTTGTTTTTTAGATACCATTGAAATGTTAACATGTGAAAGATATGATGTTGGAGATTTCTGAAATTTCAAAATAATTTGGGTGGGTGACATATGGGTGATAAGAAACTGAGAGATAGATACATGAGGGTTCATTACGCTTTTTTTTGAATGTTTGAAATTTTCCATAATAAAATGTATTATAGCCTGATCAGGTGGTGGCAAAGTGAATAGAGTGTTGGCCTGGGATGCTGAGAAGACCCAGGTTCAAAACTCTGAGGTCTCTGGCTTGAGCGTGGGATCATCTGGCTTGAGCACAGACTCACCAGCTTGAGCACCAGGTTGCTGGCTTGAGTGTGAGATCATAGACATGACCCCTTGGTCCCTGGCTTGAGCCCAAGTCTCTGGCTTGAGCAAGTGGTCATTGGTTTGGCTGGAGCACCCTGGTCAAGGCACATATGAGAAAGCAATCAATGAACAACTAAGGTGCCACAACTATGAATTAATGTTTCTCATCTCTCTTTCTTCCTGTCTGTCCCTGCCCCTCTCTTTCCAAAAAAAAAAAAAAAAAGTAGAATAAAATCATAGAATAGCAATTTTTGCTAGTTATGCAAGGAATAGTGTTTGTTTCTTAACTTAGGTTTTATGCCTCACTTTTTGGGGATCTTAGGTGCTCTTATCACTGGCATCTAGAAAAAGGAGCAGATGGCAGGATGATTGGATAAGTAAGAGGAAATACTAATGAGAACGTGAAACTATTAATTGAGTTTCCTAGACAGTTTACTTTCATCCCTGGATACTTTGTAAAATGACATGTGTATAATATAGTCATATTTATATTTTTACAAGAAAGTGATTCATACCATGGGATTAAATAGGTTAGTACTTTATGGTGGTGGGAGGTTCTTGGAGGTTTGAGTGTGGGCTCTGGAGGCAGACTGCCTGGCTGGGCACATAGTCATCTTCTGACCTCACTCAGTCCCCATCTACAAAAGAGGATAAAGATAGCAACTACTGTAGACTCATGCAGTGGAATATTCAGCCGCTAAAAAGGAATGATAGACTGAAAAATGCGACAAGGTAGATGAGGCTTTTTGAAGACCTTATGTTAAGTGAAAGAAGACAGTCATTAAAGACCACGTATTGTATGATTCTATTTATGTGGAATGTCTAGAATTGCCAAATATGTAGAGACAAGAAGTGATTGCCAGGGACCGGGCGTGGTTGGTTGGTGAGGGGGTCTAGGGGATATCTCTGTTCAGGCTCCAGTAACAAAATATCATACCCTGGGTGGCTCTGTAAACAATGAACATTGATATCTCTCAGCTCTGGAGGCTGGGAACTCCAAGATTATGATGCCAGCAGGTTTGGTGTCTGGCGAAGAGCTTTCTCTGGATTTTAGAGGCCAATGTTTGGTTGTGTCTTTGCCTGGTGGCAGAGGGGTAGGGAGCTCTGTGGGCTCTCTTTTATAAGAGCCCCTATCTTATTGTGAGAGCTCTACCTTCCCAAACTAAGCATCTCTCAGTACCATCCCATTAGAATTTCAACATATAAATCCTAGGGGGGCAGGGAACACAGATCTTCAGACTATAACAGGGAGGGAATGCTCCTGGACAGGAGGGTTCTTTTTGAGATGGCGGGAATGTTCTGAATTAGATTGTAGTAATGGCTACACAACTCTCAATATGTTAAAAATCACAGAACTGGACACTTAAATGGATGAATTTGTGGCATGTAAATCATATCTCAATAAAGCTGTTTGGGAAAAAACCCACCCGTGCATAGAGTTTAGTTAAGGATGAAGTAAAATACCGTGTGTAAAGTGTTTGGAGGGGGGCCTGGCACACAGGGTTTATAATCCTAGGTGCTTTGTTGAAATCACTGGGAGAGTGATTTATATTTCTCTACATTTTTGGTCTTTAAAAAATAAAGCTCTTTTAAAGAAGCATGAAATACCATGGACAGTCTACAAAGTGGCACTTTCCTGCATTGTCCCCGTAGCTCCCCTCCTCGAAAACTCAAATTTTTCAGGTTGTACAACTTGTTGATTCTTGGTACATGTCAAGTTAGTCAAGTTAGATTCTCACTTCCATTAACAGATTTAAAGCTAATTAGTAGCTAATCTAATTGATTCATCATCTCCTAATTTATCTCTCTTCCTTCCATAATGCCTTAATTGACCAAATTGTAAAAGAGTGAGAGAGACGGACAGCGATCAGATCCACAGACGTGACTGAGGATTAGTCCTGATGTTGGGGACTTCCTGTCCTCGCAGGTTCTAGGCTTGCAGAGTACCTCCCTGGGCTCCAGGCAGAGGCCCGATCACCTTCTGCTCTCCAGGTCCCTTCCGTGGTCACTGCCTGGAGCATGAGGTGAATGAGCAGAATCCCTTCACTTTACACTTTTGCTACCCTGGCAGGGCCACTGCATGCTTCCCATGGTGGTTGCACATTGGAATCCCTTGGGGAGTTAAAAAAAAATACCCATACCTGAGTCCTGCCTCTGGGTGTTCTCACGTGAGGGGTATGAGGTACAGAGACTGTGAAAAGTTCCCGGAAGATCTAATATGCAGTGAAGTTTGAGAAGCCCTGCCTCAGCGTGGAGACACACTAAATGTGAGATATGAAGGCGGGAAACCCAGAGCACTTCCTTAGTGGGGGAGGAAAGGGATGCAGAGGGTAAGCATGTGACCTGGTGTTGGGGAGAAGCTGTGAGCAAACATGCTATTTTAAACTGGTTGGCACGCTACCGAAACATGGGAAGCGTTTCAGTGCCCATTCAGCTTTTAGAACACGGACCAAAATGGTTTCTTTTCTGCTCTGACACACCCTCAGGCTGGACTCGTCCTCCTTTGTCCACCATACATGTCAGTAGTTGTCCTCTGGGATGGGAGCATGTGTGCACAGGTGACAACGGGGCAGTTTGCTCCGCCGCGGGCCCTTCCCTTCGTGGATCGCTTCTCTGTGGTTTGCCTGTCCCCGGGGCAGCAGAGGCGTGTGTCCTTGTGGAGAGGAGACGCACACAGGTAGGCAAGCAGGTTCCCATATTAAAGAAGAGGTGTCAGCCTCTCCTGAGGGGGCACCTCTGGAGGTGGGCACTGACCAGTCCCACAGTCTCCCGCAGGCTACAGGGGAGTAAACTGAGGCTGAGGCTGGGGGCGATGAATCTGAGGACACACAGATGGTGGGTGGTAGACCAAGATGAGAGCCGTACCACATGCCTCTATGATCAGGCAGGGGGGATGCAGGGGTGAGTGCTGTGGAGGTGACATCTGCAGCTGCTTTGGGTGAGTTGGTGCAAAAACCCAACTGTGGGTCCCGGCAAGGTCACAGAGGCTGTGGGTGCTGGCGTGGACATCACTGTCCTCTTTGGGCCCTTGATTCCCTGGAGTCCCAGGCTTGCCTGTAGTCTTCCTGTAGAGGTGGCTGCCCTGGCAATCTGGTTAGGAGCTCATCTGGG
Source organism: Rhynchonycteris naso (assembly GCA_037038555.1). Lineage (NCBI taxonomy): Eukaryota > Metazoa > Chordata > Mammalia > Chiroptera > Emballonuridae > Rhynchonycteris > Rhynchonycteris naso. Next base: position 82,478,428 of record CM073001.1, on the reverse strand, counting down.
CTCCTCACCTGTCTCTCCCGACCCCTGCCAGCCCCAGATGTGCCCTGAGCAAAAGGACGAATGAGGTGACTGTACCTCCAAGAAGAGGTGTCCTCACAGTGTCGGGCTGAGCCATGTGGATGGGCACTGCACTGGGGTGAGGCAACTTTGAACAGTCCCTTTGGTAGAGACTGGTGGGGCTTTGCCTCTAGAACTGGGGTTTTTCCTCTGGGTGGGAAGGACTATGTTCCAAAAACCCCAGCTGGGATTGCTGCTTGGAAATGTATGGAGAAATTTCTGACTAACTTGATTTAGCAGGCCTCATCAGTTGTCCTGTTTACATTCTCTGAAATCTCTCATTGGGTCCCACCCTCATTTTCTCCACGTTGGCATGCTCTTCACACCTCCAAATCAGAATGAGGTGTGGGTAGGTGTCCCCAGGGCGGTGGTGTGCTGGAAGCAACTCACAACAGCTGGCTTCCTAACTCTACTCAGCAATGTCACTCTGGTAGCATGAAACCAACCGTGCTGGAAATATTTACACCATGGAAATCATCAGAAGCTACCAATGTAGTTATTCAGAGCCTGTTAACCCTTTGCCAGTACGTCGCTTCCTTTGGGGCTACAGATGACTCAGTAAAACCCAGGAGGGCCTGCGTCACTCTCCATCGGTCCCAGACCCGTGTCATTGCAGGACTGGGTACTTAGCTTTCTCAGACAGTCTTTCCAGAGGCCACCTGCAGCCCTGGTGGTCTGCTGTGACTGCACCCACAAACATGGCTAAAGTCCTTATTGCAGTCAGGCCTTGCTGTTGCCTGGGTCCTGGGCCGGCCTGGATCCCTGCATGAAAGCCACCTCTAATGTCAGAGCCCTCATCCTGCAGCCTCTCTGAAATGCCTGGACACTGCAGCAGCCTCATGTGGCTGAGTAGGAGGCATGTTAGGAGGGAAGTAAGGGGCCTGCTGGAGCTCTTGGCTTGTGTCCCTTCCATCATGTTGGCCAGAGCTGGGGAATGCTGCCAGGAAGCCCTCCCACCTGCCACCCCTACAGCAACTCCTCTCCTCATAGGACCTTGGGATAATTTGCCTTGTCTGCTGTCCTTATGAAGAGCTAGGGCAGCCATGTGTGTGACCTCTGGGATCTATTTTCTATGTCTTTGGAATATGCATGGTTCTCTTCACGAGGGGACAAGTACTCTCTCTGGGGCTGGCTCAGTAGTTCCTTCTGGGAGACAGGCACTATTTCTGGGCAGGCCCTGTATGAAGGTCTTTAGGCTGCCTCTGTGGCCCCCTGCCCTCCTGACTCTCTCCAGGAAGACAGGAGCAGAGGGGGGTCTGGCCAGATCCTGTCCAGTGGCTGGATACATTCCATGGGTGGGCCCTTTGTTCTTCCTGGTTGGAAGCCCCAAGTTGGTTTTCCAGCCACCCAACACTCAGATGATGGGATGACCTTTGAGTTCCCTGACAAGATGGTGCCAGTGGGGAAGGCTGTAGTACCACAGGGGAGGGGGAGGTGCTCTCCTTCTGCCTTACTTGGCTGGTCCTTTCTATGCAGCCTCTCTGCTGACAGCCCCATCATCTTTGCTGTAGCAGGTGGGCAAAGACGCCTGTAGGCTCCCAAATTCTGAGTCTGGGAACTTGGACTTTGGTTTTGGATCCTGGCTCAGGCTTACCAGCCTGGAACCAGCCCAGCCACAAACAATGTAAAACTAGAGACTTAGACATGGCAAAAACTTAGACATGGCTGATGGAAACTGCATCCTGTCATACATTGCCTTCTCATTGGGGAAAGCAAAGATGGAGTATTTGTTCTTACCTAAACTAAATGTTAGTCAAGCCAGCTACTCTTGTGGACCTGTGTGATTGGGCCATCCTGGCTTTGGATTCTGCTTTGACACTTCCTAGCCTTGGTGTTGCCTGTGGAAATGGGGCTCTTCTAGAGGGTCACAAGAAAAGCATTTTTGGGACCCACACAAGGGAGGATGAGGTGTAGTGGTAAAAAGGTATTGGAGTTGGAGCAAACACAAAGGACTGTTCCCGGGTGGCCAGTGTCTTATCCAGGACCAGGTGGCTTAGCTCTGTCCCACTGTGGAATTAGTCCAGCCTTGTCTTCACTAAGCCCAGAAGAATGGCCAGTGTCTAGATGAGTTGTGCCATTACCCAGCCTCAGCAGGGCACCTGAAGCTGCTGTAGTTCAGTTCAGTCCATGCCAAAGCTTAGTCTGCCCATATCCTGCTAGCTTAGTCTCTGTTTTGGGCTGCACTCTGCCTGGCACTGCACTGGTGCACCCAGGCCTGCATTTGGAGCCCACTTGGAGCCTCACAGCTACTAGAGAAAGAGAGGAGAGAATCCTCACATGCAAATGAACATGTGATTATGAGAGAAACCTTTGCTAAGCTTTAATTATATTATCTTGAGCATGGGAAAGGGTAAACTTTCTTTCAAACTAATCTCTTTTCTGGTATTTTGTTGGCTTGTGTTGGGTTCTTCCCCTATCCAATCTCTTTCCTAGATCTTCTGGGGTTTCATACCCTCATCCAATCTGATCCTTTTCCCAGGCTAGAGACATCCCCTGTGTAGTTGCCATCTTGGCTCCTACAGCACATGTGCGCAGCTGAGCAGTTTCCCTTTTATTGCTTCTTCCTGGTTCCCTGGGGAGGTTAGAAAGATGGTCCTTCCTTTCTGCTAGAAGAGGGGTAGGGACGATGGAGTATAACTTCCACACTCAATCGGGCTCCACTAATCTAGTTCCCCTCTCTGTTGTTAACTTCTAGCTGACTGTGTTAACAGAGGGGCTGCATTAAGTTATTTATTCTCTCTGAGCCTCAGTGTACTCATCTGCGGAATGGGACAGTAATACAGACCTTATAGAGTTCTCATGAGAACAGAATTAAGCACTGGTAAGGCTGGGGCTGAGGCTCAGTACATGGTGCTAATGACAGTGACAAAAAGGATTCCTGAGAAGGATGATCTCACATTAGGGAGGCTGATCCAGGGGGGAGAATTTACTTCAGTTAGCATTTGTTGCTTATGATGCAATAAAGGAGAGCAGTTAATGCAGGCTGAGAGCAAACCTTCAGGATCACAGAATTATTTGTCTTTCTGTTGGACAGAGTGGGACAGCTGGAACTCCCATCCACTGCTGGTGGGTGCTCCATGGCTGTTAGTACTGCCAGGCACCCATTCTGCCTCTGGGAATACACAGCAGGCCAACCGAAAGCAGTCTTATGGTGCTGGGCTCCCCGATTTCCACCTTCGCTGCCCTTTTACTTTCGTCCACTGTTCTTGGTGCCCTCTCAGGCCTGCTTCCTGGCCTGCAAACACTCACATGTATGCTTCACCATGGCAACCCATGCTGCTGGTGTGCAGGAGGAAATCTGCACCCTTACCTTCTTACCCCATTTGGGTCCCAAGGGAGGTCCTGAGTAAGTTCAGGATCCAGTGGATTGGATGAAGGATGGTTTCTCTCAGGTCCTTGGTTCCTGTTCTTTTCTCTCCTGTGATGCAAACCTCCTCATGCCTCCTGGCCAGCTCCTCCTCCAAACCTCAGCTTAAAGTCTTTTTTCCGGCAGCCCTCCCTGACCCTTTTGACTAGCATATGGAGCCCTTTTTAAGGTAATCTAATTATTTGGTTGTGTGACGATAAGTTTTATTATACAACGTCTCTCTGCTGTCCTGGGTGTGGGCAGGGACTGCCCTCTAGGACTTTGTTGAGCTGAATTCTTGGAACACAGGTGCTGCTCTGTACATATCTGTGCCGAACTTGGGGGTCCAGGGCTGGGCTTCCACACCAAGCTTTCTTCACTGTGCCTTTAAAGGGTGGGTGTGGGCCCATGGGGCTGGTGGTTCTGGAATGCTGGGAGTCTCAACCACCCCTGGTCTGGAGCCTCTGTCCTCCAGGTTCCTAGGTTGCTGTTGCAGGTCACTGGGCTGGAGCCTCCTCCAGATATTGTCCTTTAAAACTCATTGATTTTTGTGCTGACTTTTACAGTACAAATGTCATCGTTAGATAAAGTAATTGAAGCGGGTAATATATTCACTGAGCTCATACTGGTCTCCCACTCCGCTTGGCCTGGTGTGTCCATGAAAGTGCTATTGGGGTTTGTTTCTGCCACAGGCCTCACCTGGCACCAGGGGCTGGGGCCTGCTGGGGTGAGCAGGGCCAGTGGAGCAGGGCCTCAGGCCGAAGACCCGCTCCTGCCACACCAGCACCTTCTGAGTGGGACAGTGTGCATGATGCAAGGGGTCGGACGAGAATCATACTCTCCTAGAAAGAAGAATAAATAACAGACTGCAGACAAGGGGTTTCCACTGTTCCGGCCATGGAGCAGGGAACCAATAGGCGTGGCTCCCTCCTCCAGGTGTGGGAGGGGCTAGGTAACCAGCAAAGTGCATATTGCATATCACTTGAAACAGAGGGTAGCTGGGTGCCAAGAGAATAAAAAGCTGTATTGCAAAGAATAGAAACCTGCCAGTCATTTCTGTTTGTGGGAGCTTTCTTTAGAAAGGTGTATAGTGGTTCAGTTTCCCAACTTCCATCCCCAGTTCTGCAAATCCAGTCTTCAGAAACAGGACTTCCTGTGCAAAAGGAGGGTCTTGGGGGCATCTTTTCAAAATTATAAAGGCATAGCATTCGTGTGGACATGGAGCTGTCTGGGTGTACACTGATGGGCAGGTGGGGTGTTGGGGCCGTCAGTTTTGCTGGCACACACAAGCTGGGCACTGGGGGGCTGTGGAGAAGGGCGGCCCCTCTGGGTCCTAGAGGGGTGAGGATGGGCCTGGGTCATGGGCAGGAAGGGTCTCTGCTTACAGACCTTTCTTACAGGACTTGTTGACCTTTCTTACGGGAAGGCCCTGATGATAGAAGAAGACCAGGATGAAGCTCTGGTCCACAGGGCAGCACCTGGCTCTGTCTGCCTGGCAGGCTCTCCCTAACATCTGGGCTGTGACATGCAGCAGTCTTACCTGCTGTGTCACGGAAGCACTGTGTTACTGTCAGCCTGCTGGAAAGTGAGTTCGTGTTCTGTCCCTCCAGGCTCAGGGGTGTGGATGGAGCTCATAGCTCTACCATTCTGAACCTCAATGCTCCCATCTATGAAAGGGTGCCCACCTATGGGTGGTGGTGTGGATTTAAGAAATGTGGAGTAGGAAGGTGTGGGGTATGGTCAAACAGGTGCTGGTTTGGGGTCCCCACCTGCCCAGCTGAGTGTGTGCATATCCTTGGTGCTGGCAGGGCAGGGGCTGCTGGCACTGGCCCCAAAGGTGAGGAGGAGCAGATGAGGAGTGAGGTCAACTTCTAGCAGGGAAAGACAGCCTCCGCCCCAAAGGCAGGCTGAGTACTTGTGTAGGTAGGTGTGTGAAGCCAGGCTCGTCAGAGCAGACCTGGGACTGTGGCCCGAAGGACAGAACAGGGAGCCTGGATTCCCAGAGGAGCTCTTGGGTCCTTGGGCTGTCCAGGGCTCATAACATGTGTTTTAGGAAGGCAACAATCCCTCCTCCCAATCCCACCGGCATTCCAAATTCATCCAGAACAGTCCAGGGAGTCCAAGGAGGCAGGCCGTGTACTTGTGGCAGTCGGAGGGAGTCCTTCTGCTCCTCATCCCTGCCTCTCATGGATCATCTGGGCTTCCATGGGAGCCCTGTGAGGCTCAGTCAGCCCGGCTGGCCTGGGGCTTTCAGGAAACCCCGCCCCTTACAGGGCAATTCCAGTTTCTTTTCGGGTATTAGTTCCCTGGCAGAGGGGAAGAGGGAAGGAAGTAGCTAGTGGGAGTCAGAGGAGAGAAAACAGCTTGTGCTGGATGTGGTGAAATTGTAGGACTGAGGGGCAGGAGTCTGGGAAAGCGAGGAGAGAGGAATAGGGATGACTTTGTGGACCCCAGTGGGCCAGTGCTCCCTGTTCCCATCCTGGCAGGCTGAGTAATGGGAGCAGGGGAGCCATCCAGGCACTCACCTCTGAGCCCCAGGGGCTGCCCTGTCTCACCTGAGATGATGGCCTGTCTTGTCTCTGAGGCCTGTGGCCCCAGAGGCATTGGGGGGGGGCTGCAGGGGACAGTGGCTAGCTGAGCACTGGCCCAAGGCAGCGCTTTTCAGCACTTTGTCTTAGAGACACCCTATTGATGTGTCAGCTAAGCCACTGGTGGAGACCTGAGAGGCAGAGGTAAGGGGTCCTGGACCAAAAGGTCAGTTAGCCATTGAGATGCTGAGGAGGCATCAGAGGTGGAGATGTCACACCCTGCCCAATACTCTCCCCTGCTGCTGGACGATGACTGCCTTTCAGTCAGGCAAGTGACTGCCCTGCAGGCTGGGTGGACCCCAGGCCAACGGCAGGGGAGGCAGGTAGGGAGAACCCGCTCATGGGTCTGCTTCTCCTCCCTGCCAAGTGGTGCTCACCAGCCTGCATCCAAGGGCCCTTGGAAAAGCTGTCTCCTCAGGAGTCAGGGAGGGACCTTAAACATGCTGACCCTGAAGGACAGCTGAGAAGGGACATGGAGGGGGTGTGCAGACAGCCATCCTCCCGCCCAGCCTCGTTGATGCTGCTGTTCTCATGGCCTCCGTGCAGGGGTGGGCTCTGGGTCATGGGGTTACAGCTACAGCAGTGTTTCCTCTGAGTTTGGGGAGGGTGAGGGCCCTGGGCCCCAGCAGGGACAATGTGAAGGTGGCTTGAGATCTTACCTTTCTCTCTCTGTTCCTGGGTCAGTTCCTCCCTGTGGTGGCCACACCTCTTCTCCTTTGCCTCCCTGGCCTGGCTGCCCAGGACACCGGCATTCATCTGGACAAATTGGTAACACTAGAACACCTTTCACATGTTTTACATTTAATTTAATTAGAAGTATTAATCTACCCCTGAAATAGGTCTGGTCCTGCCCCACTGCTGACTGTGCGTGTCCTGTCCACCAGGTCAGCCCACTGTCAACAGCCACCATGTGTAGTCACACCTCCTGTGTGACCGCCAGCACTTTCCTCCTGTGAACACGATGATTGAAAGTTTATAGAAAATAATACAGTTGTTTCTCTACCTTCTCTATTGATTAGGTTGTAGCAGGAAGAAGCTAGATGTAATTTTTGCTTGATTTTCCTCTTGGTTTCTGAGTGAATAGAGATATTGTTATCAGGTCCTTCACCTTGGACCTGTTTGCAACCCAGTTTCTCCGTTCTGTGACTGTACCACCTGCGCATAGGTTTGTAGTGTGAGCATGTCAGCTAGCAAGGCCTCTGCCTCCTGTGCTGGCTGCCTGGTCAGGGACGTGGCTGAGGTGGCGGGGAGCCCTGCAGCATTTTGGGGAAGGCACATTCCGAGGTACATAAGGAGGAGCCCTCCCGGAGACCCTCTCAGGCACAGAGGCTCTAATGAGGCCCTCCCACAGGTCCCCAGCCTCAGCTGTGGAGATTACTGCCCAGCTGGGCGCGGTCTCTCAGACTCAGTGTTCTCACTTGTGTAACGGGATCAGGGCATTTCTCTTGGGAACTGGACGTGTTCAGAGGGGTTGCACCTGTGAACCATGTGTCCCAGAGCCCAGCAGAGGAAGAGCTTCACAAACACTGCCTTTCCTGCAGCTGCCTCTCCTCACTCAGCTTCTAAGATGGAGTCACTTCTCTGAGTGTCCTGACTCTTCTCCTAGGCCACTCACTCCACAAGGCTTCAAAGGTCCCAGCGTAAAAATCCCCACATTGCCCGAGTCACCTGAATGAGCCTGCGGGTCAGACCATGGCCCAGAAGTTCTTTTCCCTCCTCATACTCCTTGGTATCAGCTATATTGTCATGCCATCTCTTACTGTAGAGGTTCTCCGGGTCACTGGGTTGGGTGTACAGGATGAAGGGGCTGCTGTGTGGCTGTGACTTTTTTTCAGCATTCTCATAGTCAGCCTGTCTGCCATCACTGGCAGTGACAGCTGAGAAGTGGGAGGCCTGGGACAGATGCACAGCCTTCCTGAGAGCCAGCTGGGCAAACACTTTTTAACAAGAACACCCTAGCTCTTGAGTGTTAAGAGGAACTTCCAAACAGATGTCGAGAGATTGATGGATTTTTTCAGCCTCTCAGAATAAGGAAGCTTTGATTCCCTGGAGTGCTGAATGTATACTCTGACAAGCTAAGAGCACAGCTTTTGAGATGAGCTTTCCTGGTTTCAACTCCCTGCTTCCCCACAGATGCCCTGGGTGACCCCTGGCAAGTTACTGCTCCTTGCTGAGTCTCAGTGAGGGTGCTGATTCCCACCTAGGAAGATTGCTTTGAGGGGTAGATAGGATATAGCATGGTTCCTGGCACATAGTAGGCCTTCATTGCATACAGAGGGCTCTTTTCTCCTGGGAATGCTGGGGTTGCTCCAGAGAAGCTTCTCTCTGCTCAGAATGTCTGGAGCAGAGCTGTGGGCAGGCACTCAGGCTGGATGGTGGTGACCTCTAACAGGTTGCCAGCTCCTGGTCACATAGCCTTTAGACCTTTTGCCTCCTTCCCTTCCTCTGTATGCCGGAAGGTGAACCTCCAACTTCCTTCCTGTTGAAATGGCTGTATAAACTGTTGATGTCATTGTTCCTGAAGAGTTCCTTGAACATGGCAGTGCCAGGGTTGGCCTGAAGGAGGCATGGCAGCTAGAGGGAGGGGCAGAGTAGGTGAGCTACAGTGAGTTGGGAATGCCACATGTTCAAGATGGTGTACCTGCTTTGTGGGGAGGAAGGAAGGCACAGAGTGGGCACTGACAGGTGACTTATTGTCAGTCAGGGACATCAGCAAGACTGGGCATAGTGTGTGCATGTGGTAGTCTTTCTTTGTGGGAATCAGAGTCAATCTGGCCCCATTCCTTCGCTTAGGGCTTGTTGTCATGGAAATACGGGATGAAGTGTGCTTTGGCCCATGTGGTGATGATGATGATGGTGATGCTGATGATGCTGGTGATGAGGATGATGGTGGTGGGAGAGCCAGTTCAGCCCTTAGGTACTGATCTGTCTACATTGTATGGGTTGATTCATTTAATTCTTATAAGAATCCTACGAGCTTGCTACTATTCGTATTTCCATTTTATAGATGAAGAACAGAGGCAAGGAGAGAAGTTCAGCAGTGTCCATTGTCAGGGATGGAACCCAGTGTTGAACTCCAGCTGGTGTAAGTGCTGTGCCACCCTGCCTCTCTCAGGCATGCTGAGCAGTCAAGCAGAGTAGCCAGTGTCCTGCGAGGCACACCAGGTTGCAACCCAGTGCTAACAGAAATATAATATGAATCACGTGTATAATTTAAAATTTAAGGACTAAAAAGACCCAGTTGAAGTTAATATGTTTTATATATTTAGGCTCATTCATTTAGTCTGTTCTTGTCATCTGCTATGTAATCAACCTAAAAGTTGTTTATAAAATACTTTATATTCTTTGTTTCGTACTCAGCCTTTAAAATTTGACATCTGTTTCACACCTGTGGCCTTTCTCTGTTGGCCTCACCATGTTCTAAGTGCCCAGTGGCCATATGAGGCTTGTGTCTGGCGCTGGAGTAACCCGTGCTCTGCCCTCTCGGCTCACAGCCTGACTGGAGCAGGGTGGCCTCATGTCTCACTTCTCATTTGCCACAGAAACTCCTCAGCTGTTGTCCGGTCACTCCAGACAACCCCTGCCCTCTGGCCCTGGCTCTCTAGTGCACCCCTGCATACAGTTCCTGTCTTTTTCAAACCTCTGAATTTACATCGGTGCCTCTTTCTGTCCAGAGCCCTTTTAGGTGGGGCTGGAGCTGAGTCGTAGAGGACAGAGTTGGAAAGGTTGAGAGTGGGGTTGTCGGTCACAGCCAAAGCGGGCCAGCAGTATGTGTCACATTCACCACTTTCTTGGGGTCCAGGGAGTGGGTGAGCCTGGGGTGGGTGAGTCTGGGTGGGGAGTTTCTGGTGATGTTCATTGTAGCTGCCGTTTACTGGGCCCCTGTGCAGTATAGCTGACATTGTTTACTTCTATTCTCACAATAACCTCATTATGCAGATATGCTTTCTCTTTTTATTTTAATTTTTTTTTAATTTATTTATTCATTTTAGAGAGGGGAGAGAGAGAGAGAGAGAGAGAAAGGGGTGGGGGAGGAGCTGGAAGCATCAACTCCCATATGTGCCTTGACCAGATCAGTACAGGGTTTTGAACTGGCAACCTCAGTGTTCCCAGGTTGACGCTTTATCCACTGCGCCACCACAGGTCAGGCTCTCTTTTTATTTTAATCAGTGGATTTACTGGTAGGGTAGAGTAACTGAGGCAGAGAGGTTAGAGGTTTCTCAGCTGCTAAGTGGTCAAGCAGAGAATGAGGCCCAGGGCTGTCTGACTCCCAGGTCTTTCCTTAGTCGGGGTGATCTGGCCCAACATAGATTGAGGAATGGGGATTACCTTTTGTAGGTACCAGGGGACCCTGAGGTCTCTGAGTGGGGTGTATCTGGAGGACAAATCTGGCCGAGAGGGAATTTTGAGGCAGCATTTTATTTGGCTCAGTGGGGGAATAAATGAGGGGAGGGTGGCTTGCAATGACAAGGTAAAAAATTCCAAGGACCTCCCTGTTTTGGATGGGCTTCTTGGGATAACAGTCATGATTTAGGCTCTCTGGTCCATGCTTTGGGGGCTCCAGCATCTTTTGCGGGAGACACTCAGTCCCTCAGGGAGTCATGCTGAGCCCGCACCCTGAGGGTCTGTCCTCCTGACAGGTGGAAGTGGAGAGCCCCTCAGATCAGTTTCTCTCTTTCCTGTTATTTTCGTGTTTCCTTGCTCCAGTTCCTCCCCATTCAATTCCCCATCCATATGGGGAAAGGAGGAACCCGCTCCTTCCCCTGCAACGCTCGGAGAAGCCGATGTCTTGAAAGTGTCACCAGTACTTACTGTCCTTACTGCTTCCTGAAAGACGGCCTTCTAAACTCTTGCCATGCCTGGTTTTACCTGTCACCGTGACTAGGCAGTAGTAGTACTCAGTTGTTCAGCCCAGCGCTAATCTGGGTGCTGCTTTGAAGGTATTTTCTAGACGGAGTTCACATATACAACCAGATGACCTTAAGGATTACTCTCCATACTCTGGGGGATCCTGTTCAGTCAGGAAACTTTTCCTGAGGAAGAAGAAATTTTGTTTCAGTCCTGCAGCTTCAATGTCTGCCTGAGGGTGTCTGGCCTGTGGTCGGCCCTGCAGGGTTCAGACTCAGCAGTCTGAAAAGCTCGCTTCCCTATATGTGGCCAAGGCTTTCCCTCATCTTTCCTTTTGCTTCTCCATCTCAGCCTTGTATTCTCCTTCCAGTAAGAAACGAGGCTGTGCTCACCTCTTAAACCTCACATAGCCCGATTTGTCACTGCAGTGCTTACACCTCTCATAGTTCCAGTTTGAAAAGAGTCAGCGACCAGCTCAGTTGGTCTGACCTGGATCGTATGCCCTCTGCTGAGGCAGTGAGTGGGAACAGGGGACTCCAGATGACAGCCCCCTGGAACTGCAAGCTTGGAGGAGGACGAGAAGACCTTTTCCAGAGCAAGGGCAGGGAGTTGTTCCTAGGTGAAGAGGGATGTGCTTGGCAGGTAATGAGCTATGAATCTGTTGTCTCTCTCCTCTGCCCTTCCTCCACGTCTTCTGGGAAGGCTAGGTGTTCCCTGGTGCTCTCACAACATTGACATGTATCTCTAATGTAGTTCTCAACTTTTGCCTCTGACTCAGCATGGCATGTGAGCATTTCCCTGAGCTCTCCAACTCCCTGAGGGCAGTACCCGCATGTTGGCTATGGGCCTCCTGGGCCAGCAGAGTGCCTGGCGCACGGTGGGGTGGGTACAGTGTACGCACCTTTCTTCCTTTTCCCCTGCTCGCTGATCGGTTTCCCAAATCCCACTTTCATGTAGCTGTATTTACATCTGCTGCTATTGTTATTAATAATAATAGTGACTTGTTTGCTAAGTTCATGCCAAGCACCTTACAGTGCTGTTTTATTTCGTCTACACATTCACTCTTCAAAGTAGGTATTATTATGCTCATCTTATAGATGAGAACATTGATGCTTCGAAAGGTTTGAAGTGATTTCCCAAGGTCACATGGCTGGGGGTGCTTTGCGAGCTTGATTTCACATCCAGAGCTGTGTGGTTCCAGATGTGGGCTCTCCTTACTACAGCATCTGCCTGTGATTACTTGAGTCATCAGTTAACCCATTGTGCATGCTGGGTACAATGGACACCATCGAGGACAAGACACGAGGATCGGTCAGTGAAGGGGCAGGGGTTTGGCAAAGAATCACAGGGAGGGAGAAGAGGGGCCACCTAACATCTGAACAGATCATGGGAGTCGTTAAAGGAGGCATTGAATAAAAACTGGGGAAGAGATTTCCCAGCAGATGGAACAGCAGATGTGAGATCCTGAGGTGACAACTTTTGGAGTGTTTGAAAAGGAGAAAGGAAGGCTGTGTGGCTGGAGGGTGGATGAGGAGAGAAAGAAGTTGGGTTGGAGAACAAGTCAAGCTATGTCATGTAGAGCCTGTTAGGTTCTGGCTGAGGAGGTGGGATGATTTTATTCCTTTTTTTTTTTTTTTGGTAGGTGAGAGGATGGCAGATAGTGAGGCAGACTCCCACATGTGCCCCAGTTGGAATCCAGCAGACAACTCCATCTTGGGCTGATGTTTAAGTACAGAGCTATTTTTAGCACCTGAGGCTGATGTGCTCCAACAGAGGTATCCTAAGCAACCAGGGCCACACTCAAACCAATTGAGCCATTGGCTGTGGGAGAGGAAGAGGGAGAGAAAGGGGAGTGGGGGGGGAGATGCAGATGGTCACTTTTCCTGTGTGCCTTCACCAGGGATTGAACCTGCAATGTCCAAACTCCAGGCCGATGCTCTATCCCCTGGGCCAGTGGCCAGGGTTAGGATTTTATTCTAAGCATGTTATGAGGCCACTGGTGGGTTTTCAAGCAGGGCAGAGACCTGTCTGCTTCATGCATAGAATAGAAAAACCAGTGCCTATGTTAAGTGGTGGATAGATTGCAGGGGGGTCAGGGAGGTCAGGCTGTTGGAATACTTTCTGGGAGAGATGGTGGTGGTATTACCTAGGGAGGCATCACTGGTAATGGAAGGAGAAGTTGGGTTCGAAGTGTTTTGTGCATTAGAGGTGAGGAGTGAGGAAAATGAAGGTTCCCAGGGAGACTCTCAGGATTTTGGTCTGAGCAGTGGGGTGGTTGATGATGTTCTTTTTTGGGATAGGGATTGAAAATCAAGAGTCCTGTTTTGGTTGGTTTAAGTTTGAAATGCCATGTCCAAGTGGACATGTATGTCTGGAAATCCTGGCAGAGTCCAGGTTAGTGATTGAAGTCAGGTGTGGATGCTATTTGAAGTCACAGGAATGGACGATATCATCCATAGGAGAGAGGAGGCTGGTCAGGACCTGGGAGAATGGGGTGCTGACTCCTGAATCCCATCAGAATGGAACTCTCACTGCCACCCCAGGCAGCTCCTCCCCCAATGGCTACAGGTGATGTGGCAATAGCACCATGACTTAAGAGCCCTCTTTTCTTTGCCTTCTGAGATCCACACCATTCATGGCCTCTAATGTCCTGATTCTGCTTGTGTAAAGCAGTTGGTAAACCATGGCGTGCATGGCATGTTCTGGGTCATGACCTCCTGGCTCCCAGAAGTAGCGTGAGCTCAGAATATGGGCTGGACCCAGGTGTCGGGGGCCTTGGCCTTACCCATCAGCAGACTTGGTCTCCCTTGGACATCTTGCACCAACCTCATTTCCTCAATGTTCTTCTGCCTCCCCCTCCTCCCTAGGCCTGCGTCGGTACAGCTGGTCCTTGGACGGTCCTAGAGGGGCACATAGCGGAGATCCATCAGAAAGTTTCAACTCTCCTCCCTGCTACACTCTCTGTCCCCTCTCCTACAAGAGTGCCCTGAGGACTGTTAACCTGTCTCTTCCTTATTCTGATGTATAAAGTCAGAGGAAGAGGGTAGAGGAATGGAGAGGAGGAAGGAGAGCTTCCGCCAGAGCCTTGGCATCTCCAATGGCCCTGGGAACCTCTGCCAACCAACAGGCAGTGGATCTGTCTTTTCTTCCAGTGTCAGGATTTGTGATGAACTGCAAGTATTTTATTCCTAATGGAGTTTTATTGCTACTCTAGAAACTGTAGGATTAATTCTAAGTGCTTTCTGGGGTGCTCATTTCCTTGTAAACAGGAAATTACTATTATTGCAATGAAAACTCTGACTCAGAATTAGAATCTCCATCTCCGATTGCACTTGCAAAGTTAGTGGACAAGGCAGCTGTGGGTTCTAAAAGAGCCCATTTGGTGCCCTAAGTGGAGGCTGTGTGGCTGCCACTACCAGAATGGCAGGCCCACTGCCGACCCCACCTGCTGAGCATGATGATGTGGGCATTGAGCCGTTGCCTGCAGGCTGAGGGGTCTTGGTCCTGGACCACTGCAGTGCAGTCTTCAGTCCTCAGTGGACTGTATTGTCCATGGTGCTGACCCGGAAGGAGGACACTGGGCAGATTGTGGATTTATTTTTATTTTTAATTTGTTTTTAATTTAATTTTTTTTTTAGAGAGAGTCAGAGGGAGAGAGAGAGAGAGAGAGAGATTGAGAGAGAGAGAGAGAGAGAGAGAGAGAGAGAGAGAAACATTGAGCTGTTTTGATACGTGCCCTGACTGGGGAATTGAACTGGCAACTTTCATGCTCTGGAACAATGCTTGAACCAACCGATCTATCAGGCCAGGCTGAATTTATTTTATTATATTTCTTTTGTATTTTTCTGAAATGAGAAGCTGGGAGGCAGAGACAGACTCCCACATGCGCCTGACCAGGATCCACCTGGCATGCCCACCAGGGAGAGATACTCTGCCCATCTGGGCCATTGATATGTTGCAGCCAGAGCCATTCTAGCACCTGAGTCAGAGGCCATGGAGCCATCCTCAGTGCCCGGGCCAACTTTGCTCCAATGGTGCCTTGGCTGTGGGAAGGGAAGAGAGAGACAAAGAGAAAGGAGAGAGGGAAGAGTGGAGATGCAGATGGGTGCTTCTCTTACGTGCCCTGGCTGGGAATTGAACCTGGGACATCCACACACCAGGCCGACACTCTACCATTGAGCCAACTGGCCAGGGCAGGGCTGGATTTATTTTTAATTATTGGCTTTCCTGGAGGGAAGGGTGATTAATAATAATGAGAGGCTTCTGTGTGGCAGACATGTCTCATAAAGTGGAGAGGCTAACTAAGGGCAGGGCTTTTGAGTCATTGCTCTAGCACTTACCTTTCTTGAGTCTCAGTCTTGCCATCTGTAATATGGGGGTAATTATAGAACTCCCCAGAGAATTGCTAGAGTGAGCAGATGAGATGGGGAGAGCACAGAGCTGGGCGCAGTGACTGAACACTGCCAAGATGTCCCCATGGTCCCAGCTCCGGGAGAACCTAGCCCGTTTAGCTTCCATGTTGACTCAGGAGGGTCTTACTGGACCTGAGCCTCCACCCTGGGCAGAGAATTGCTTTTTAGTAGTTAATTCACATGAGTTCCACATGCATCTTTACTGAGCTGCTATTAGGAGCCAAGCTTTGTCATTGGAGCTCAGGATGTACAGCAGTGAATCCGACACTGAGGATCCTGGGTGGTATTACCTGGGGTCCTGGCCAGGCACATCTGTCACTGCTGGGATGGAACCCCTGGGATACCAGGGTCAGCCCAGAGTGAGACAGGAGTCAGGGGCTGGCCAGCAGATCTGGCGTGGACTGTGGTCAGGGGCTTGATGTTCATCTTGCCTCTAGGCTTCGGCTCCTGGCAGGGAGGGCATCTGCCCTTGGGAGAAGGAGCAGGGGTGGCATTGGCTCTGGCGGCCACAGTCTTAGTGCCCCACTGGCATCAATCATACTACAGTCCAGTTGTCTTGTCCCCATCCTCCTTGAAGCCATAGAACAGTCCTGGCATTTCTAGGGCCTCTTGGTGGCTGGCAGTGGATGGCCCCACAGTTTAGCCCTCTCTTGGGGCAGGCCTGGGCAGGGGCGGGCATGTGATGGATCAGCACAAGGATATATTTTAGAGGGAAAGTTCAAATTATATTTCAGGATAATACTCTGTCTCCCTTGGCCCCCACCCCAAGTCCCATTTCTAATTTGGGTGGGTGTGGACCAGCTTGTGATGGATGGGCTGGCAGGCCTATTAGGACTGCAGGTCCTGGCTCTTAAATATAGATGTGGGTTTAATTTTGGGATTTAGCAGGCATGTTTTAAAAGCAGGGCTGTGTGGGGCCACAGAGGCCCTCGCCCACTGTGTTTGCTCCCACAAGGGCCAGTCTGGGTTGGGGCATCCAGCTATGTCTCCCCATCCTGCAGAGCTCCCAGTCTGCTGCTGACTACCCATCTGGTTATGAGTGATCTTTTTCATGGCCTTGCTTTCAGTGACCAGAGTCAGGCAATAAACCTCTGCTTCTAAGGCAGTGTGGGGAGGCTGCAGCGTGCACACCTTCTGAGGAAGTCGGCTCCCCGGCCCGGGGAGGGGGAGGGAGGCCTGTGAACAGGATGTCCAGTTCCTTCAGGCTGTGAGCATCCTCCCTCTTTCCAGGCATGGGTATGGGTTTCTTACCAGCTCCTTGATGTTAACGCAGTTGAAATGCTGGTTTTGAGCATATTGGTGAGAGTGTATTGTGTGTGTATGTAGTTGAATGCCACTGTGAGTGTATAATGTGGGTATGAGTGTATGTGTGAATAGGTGTGTGTGCATGGGTGTGAGTGGGGTGTGTGAATGTGTGAGCATTGTGAGCAATGTTGTGCTGGTAAATGTTTAACAACTGGTTCTCCAAGAAACAGAAAATCCTGATTTGCAGTTTGGCTGATTTCTGGGGTGTAAATGGTCCCAACTTGGCTGATTTAAGTGTCATTATGTCACTGAACATGGATTTGGGAAGGAGTGACACATGCCATTGTGTGGTATTTCAGATACAATAGGCCTTAATAGCCTCATGAGCACAGATGATGGTAAAAAGAAGCAAAGTAGCCTGATCAGGTGGTGGCATAGTGGATAGAGTGTCGGACTGGGATGTGGAGGACCCAGGTTCTAAACCCCAAGGTTGCTAACTTGAGCGTGGGCTCATCTGGTTTGAGCAAGGCTCACCAGCTTGGACCCAAGGTTGCTGACTTGAGCAAGGGGTTACTCGGTCTGCTGTAGCCCCACGGTCAAGGCACATATGAGAAAGCAATCAATGAACAACTAAGGTGTCGCAACCAAGAATTGATGCTTCTCATCTCTCTCCCTTCTTGTCTGTACCTATTTGTCCCTCTCTCTGTTTCTGTCACCAACAAAAAAGAAACAGTAATTAAGAAGCACTGAACTTTGGTTATTTACCAATTTTGTTTGTAAATAATTTGTTTAATTACAAATGTATATTATTTAATTTCTAATGGCTGTGTTTTATAACTGGCTCACAAATTTCCTGGAAATTTAACAATAGGCACTAATGAGGTGTTGCAAGCGGGATATGAACACCACTGCATGAGCGTGTGTGAATGAGTGAGTATAAGTATGCAAGTGAGTGTCTATGGGCGAGCTAGTATGTACACAGTGTGAGTGAATATGTGTGTATGCATGTGGGCATGAATGTGTGTGAACGTGAGTGTGCCAGTGAGCATGTGTGTTTCTGTACCCGAGCAAAGTAAAGGCTGGAGGCAGTCCTCTGCTCCGAGCATGGGCCTGGGGCTGGGTGGCTGTTTGCCCAGGGTGAGTCCCTGCCCTTCGCCCCTCCTGTGTTTCCGTCCCTTGTCATTGGTTCCCCATCCGCCAATCCCGGTAGACATAATCTGGTGCCAGTCATCCCGTACTCCTTCCTCACTTTTTGTCTTGCAGCCAAAGGCCTTCCTCTCTACCCCGTCTTCTGCCTGCATTCAGGCTCGGCTATGGCCGTGGCTTCTGATGGCCTACAGGACCTTTGCCCTGCAGGTCACACCTCTCCTTACAGAATTGCCAAATGGACTTTTAAGAATCAAACCCTTTTTTCCACCCCAGGCATGTCCACACTGTCCTCTGTGGGCTACCCTGCCTTGGGCTCCAGACTCAAATGCTTCATGTTCCTGGGAGCTCCACTCTGTTGCCATAAGCACAGTCACTGACTGCCCTCTCCTGTCCCCCAACCCCAGCTCGGCCTGATGCTGAGCTCGGCCCCTTCCCCATCATTCCCCAAACAGAGGACTCCTGCCTTCCTTCTTCCTGGCATGCCCACACTTTCCTCAGGGGCTGGCACGGGGAGTTGCTCCTAGGGCAGTGTTCAAGCATCTTTCCTTCTCTGCTGTGAGGTCTTCATGGGCTGCCATCCACCCTGCCTGGCACCCACCTGGCCCAGGGAGGTGTGAGGCTCTGTGCATTGTGCCCAGACTCAGTCAGGGCCGGGTTTCTCTGCAGAGGTAGCATCCGGAGGTCCCCAAGGAGGGGCAGTGGCATCGGGGGCCCCTTGCCATGTTTCATTCCTGGGTTTGGTTGACATTGTCGTTTTAAAGGCAAGTTCCAGAGGAAACAAATTAAACCCAAGTAAATATCAGAGAGTGATTATGTAAATTAAATACATAAGTAAAAGATCATCTGTCATGAGGTCAGTGGAGAGCTGTGGAGACAGAGGCTTCCTGTGCCACGATTGGCAGGGAGTAGGAGGGACAGTTGGCTGTGGAGGTGGCAGTGTCACTGGAGAGGCGGGTGTTGTTATCCCCACACCTGGACTCTGTCTCAGGTGCTGTGTCCATCATCCTGTTTGCCCCTCACCATGGTTCTAGCATGTAGGAGGCCCCACTGGCCCATTGCACAGAGGCGGCATCAAGGCTCAGAGCACCGAGGAAGCATGTTCAGGTCACAGCCAGCAAATGAATGAACCCACCTCCTGGTGTCAGGCCACCTGGCTCCGGCCATGGCGGCTTTTGGAACTCCTGGCTGCTTCCAGAGCACTGACTTTGTGGCCCCTCGGTTCTTCCTCTGCCTCAGGGACTGGACTTGGAATGGGCAGAAGGAGTGGGCTTGTTGTGGCTGGGGCCACAGGCCCTGGTCTCAGCTGACCCACAGACTACCCTGATGCCCTTCCTTCTGTCCTGATGCTTTCTGGCTGGTCCCAGAAATGACACGGTGGCCATTTTCCTCAGGCCAAACACACATAGCAGGCCTCATGATCTTCGTGGCCAAACAGGGCCATCAGAGGATCCCCCAAGTGGGCTGCTGGGTTTCCTGGGGCCTTTGACCCTGACACATTAGTTTCCTGGAGCACTCCTTCCTCTTGTCTACCCAGAAGAGGCCAATTGATCCTGCAGATCCCAGTGCTTGTGCTGAGCACTCTGAAAGCTTTCTGGGGACCTCACCTCCCCCAGACTCCACCCAGGCAAACACCTCCTTCCCATGTACTTCACTCATCTTTGAGCACTTCTTTGAGCATTGTTGCTCGTCTCTTTCCATTGATCTCCTATCTGACCCATCAGGTTCTGCTCCATCTCTCTCACCTTCACAGTGGGTGTGGTGCCGTGTGGGTAAGCCGAGTGTCTGTGGGCCATGCCATATCCTCATCTCTGAGAAGGTGAGCAAGATGGGGTCTGCAGCTGGTGCCCCCAGCTGTTCCCCAGGCAGGTCTGCAGATGTGGGACCAGCCCAATTGAGGCTACTATTTCCAGGAGTGTGAGCTCTTCCTTGGAGTGATAATTTGCAGAATTAATGAAGATGCCACATTTCACTTGTAATGTCAGTTATTAATACCGATTGCAAATTAACAGTTGGTAATGGCATGCATCCATGTTCACCTTGTTACCATTCTGAAAAGCTAGACTCCAGCACTTGACCAGTGAGCTGCATGGTCCCTTGGAGCTCATATGCCTGGCCTAGCTGCTCCGGGCTGGGGTGGGGAATAGACCCTGGCAGCCATCATCAGGCCCCATGCCTAATGCAGCCCTGAGAGCAGAGGCTCTGGTGGTAGATGAATCTGGGGTTGAATTCCAGCTCTGTTTGTAGTCTAGGACTTACCTGGGAAATGGGCATAGTCAGGCAATTTCTACAGGTGCTTAAGGGCTAGATGAGCCTCACCATCTGCACACTCCTTGGGGAGCTGATCTGCCTGATTCTAATCCTGGTCCTGGTGCCTTTGGCTGATTGGCAGATATCAGTAAGGAGCTCTGACTCTGGCGTCAGAGGCCTGGATTTGAACCCCAGTCAAGCTCGCTGGATGACTTTAGGCCATATATCAGGGTGTCATGGGGATTCAAGGAGGCAATTATACAAAATGCTTAGCACAGTGCCTGCACTTGCTCTAATAAGCAAGTGCTGTTATGGCTATTCCATCAACCTTACCACGGGAGACATCAGTCCATGGAGGGAGGTCATGGAGGGAGGTCACTTGTCTGAGGCTTTAACCAAAGGCAGAGTCACTGGCTTCAGAGCCCTCTTGGAAATTCAAATGTGGCTCATCTGGGCTGACACTGGAAAATCACTGTTCTAGATTTGTTTTGGGATCTTACTTAAATTAGCGAGAAGTCCAGGAAAATATCCCAAACTTTCTTATGTGCGACTATGGTTTCCCTCTTGCCTTCTGTGTGACGGCAAGACACCCACCCTCTCTGGTTTCAGTCTTCCTAACTGTGAAGTGGGATGGTTAGCCCTTCCTAGCAGGCTGTGGAGAAGCAGGAAAGAAAGGAAGAGAAGGGCATTCTGGTTCTGGCCTGCCTGCTGCACCTGGGGACCTGAGGCATGGAGTGACCTCTCTGGGCTGGAGGCCAGTCTCCTGTGGACAGGTTTAGTGGCCTCCTTCCCCTTCCCCATGACCCTGTTAGCACACAAAGGAAGCCTGTTGAGCAAGCCATCCGGGGTCCTCATCCTGAAAATATGGTACCCAGAGCTGCTAGAACTCTGCAAACCCTCCCCCTACAGTCTTGGAGGAATAACTGCTAACATCAATATCTAGCACCTCATAAGTGAAAGGTGACAGGAACATCAAACTTTATTGGTGAGCATTCTAAGGCTCATTAGCATATTATGGATTCTTTAAGAAAATGATCTCACTCAGTTGATGGAAGGGAATTGCAAATCAAAGGGACTCTCTATTGCAGTGGAAATAAGGACCTGCCAGATTTTTAAAAATGATTGAAGTAGACAGAAGTTTGAAACATGAAAGACAGTAGCGTATCAACACTGCAGCATGTTATCCAAATACTGGAACCCAACTTGGAACAGGAGTTGGAGAAGAATTATTTTATGAACCTGTTTTCATCATAACATGTGTAAAATGCAAATTTTGATCATTATGTAAATTAGTTACTTGGTGTAATTTACTTAATTCAAAGCACTTAATGCAGCGTGTTATGTTTTTGCCAAAGTGCCAGAGTAGACATTTATTTTAAATTGTTTTTAATCTCGATCTTACAGCCTGATTATTTAAAGTGTTTTTCCCTTGTGTTTGTTTTTTAAATGGAAAGGAACCAAACTTGGGGAGAAACGAGCATGCTATGATCAGGTGATGCCCTTCGTGTGGGGGCTTCCAGCCAGGAGGATGGGCATGGCTCACACACAGACTCCTCTGTCTGATGTAACGTGTGTGCACATACCACGTATACAAACGTGATCGCAGATGACCCTCTCTCCTTTCTGGAACCTGCTCTTGGATGGTTTGCTGACTGGTTCTGAAACCTGTGGAGCAGTCCTGGGTGTTATGGGCAAAAAATGACTCTTTCTCAGAGAGTTTTCAATGACAGCCCTTCCCCTTCAGCCACTTCACAATTTCCATTATCACAGAAGGAAAGCCAACCTTTTTAGTCTTCTCTTGTGTCCTCTGATTGTCAGCATGGCCCCTCCCTTCCTGATGAGCCTCTAGAGCAAAAGGATGATTTGTTCATTTGGGAACCCTTTTGGGGGCATTCCTGACACTGATGAGAAAGTTGGAAGGGAGCTGACAGCCCTGCCTGTCTGTTTTGCGCTGTGCCAGCAATGACGTGTGCCCCCCGCTGAAGGATTGCAGCACTCCTGTGAGGAAGCTTGGGTTCGCTTTGCTTTGCTCTGCAGATGGAGGAATGGGCTCAGAGAGGTGGCTACTCAATGTCACTGGCTAGTGAAGGGGGGTTCAAACCCAGGCCCGTACTTATTTTGTGCTGCGGGGCAATGTGGTCCATGGGGCTGCTGCTATGTGCCCCTCCCTAAGCTGCATCCCAGGTTCCCAGGGGTGAGAGTGATTCATTATTGCTCAGGGGTAGAGAGGCCAGCAGATCAGGAGACAGTGGTTTCCGTTGGAAAGGTGGTTAGTTACTCCAGGTTCCCAGGAGGAGGGACAGAGCACACTGTGGGGACCATTGCGGGAAGGCACTGGCATCCGTCCGTTTAGGAGGCAGAAGCAGAAGGGAAACTATGGGCCTGAGTCTTTGTTGTGGTGTCTTTAGAAAAGAATGGGCGAGGTTAAATAATTTTAGTAGGTTCTGGGGTGTCCTAAATTGTCTGGTACCTGGCCCCGGGGTGATTAGAGTAGGTGGATGGGGCCCAACGTGTGAGAGCTGAGAGGAGCTTGGTGGACAGTGGTCTGGAGTGGTTGTTTGTGTATAAAAGGGGCGCTCTGTGGGGCATTATTTACTATCTCTAGGAGTTGGCTAATCCTGGAGGGGCAGGCCCTCGAGAGTGTGCAAGGTCTCAGATAGTCAAAGGAGCAGAACACAGAGGATAAGAGACACAGTTAATGCCGAGAGCACTCTGGAGAACTCCCAGGGCTAGGTCTGCCATGACCGTGGTTTGGGCAGCTGAGATAGTGACCAGGACAGGGGAAGCCTCCCTCCTAGATGCGACCCTCAGCGGGGAGATGCAGGGCAGTGACATTGTGCCCCCAAAGATGGTGGGAGAGCACGGGGGGTCTTTCTGATTACCTGAAGCCAGCCCTTGCCTTGGACCTGGGGATATTTGCTCTGGGGAACATAGTTACCTTGTGAGGGGGACAGGTCTGCCTTCCATTGCACTGTGAGCTGGCGGCATGTGCCACCTGTGTGTTTCTGCTCCTCCCTTTGTCAGACTCTTGTGGGCCTGCCTAGTGCCTGCCTAATTCTCACAGACATGTCCTTGTATCACACCCACAGGGACTGGCTGCAATGAATTAATTCATCTGGGAAGTGCAGTCCGCAAATTGAACGGGTTCTGGCATGTAGGAGATGCCCAGGAAACAGCAGAAGGGAACCACTCTCTGCCCTGTGCTCTGTCTTACCCATGCTGGGATGCTTACCCAGGACTGGGAGCATCTTGAGGGCAGTGCTGTGAAGTTGTACAGTCCTGCTGCTCCAGTGCCCAGCCTAGGGCTGGACCCAGGACAGTGCTCTGTAAATATCTGAGGATGGACGAAAGAAAGGAGGGAACAAAGGAAGGCAAGGAGGGAGGAAGAAGGAAATGCATGACTGGGCAGGCCAGGTGTGGCAGGTAAGGCACCAAATGGAGTCTGAGCGGAGGAAGAGATGTTACTTTGGATCGAAGCCACAGCAGGTGGGTCTTTGCGATCTCAGTGGCCTACCTCTCTACCTTTCTTCCTTGGAAATGCTGGCTGTTTCCTCACCTGCAGACCTTGCCTCCATCATACCTGGTTCTGTGGCTGTTTCATGCATTGGTGGAGGGTGGGAGAGTGGGCATTAAAGGAGAGGAGCTTGGGCTGGGGTCTTGGGAATGAACTTGAATTTGGGTTAAATACATCTTGGAGGAAATTCGAAGTATATAATGTATTTTGAGGCTAGATCAGTTTTAAAAAAGAAGTCCATAGAATCAAATTTGTGTCTCAGATTTTAGAAAATTTGCCAAGAATCCTCCACTACTTGTAACCATGGACTCTGTGTGGGTGTCAGGTGGCAGCCTTCAAACATATGGACTTATATTACAGATGCTGTAATATACATGCATGTATATGACATGAGACACTCAATTTGGCCCAGTCTCGGAAATGGAAAATGGTGGAGGAAATAATCCGAAATATGTTCCTAGGTTTCAATTTTCGGAAAGAAAGTATTTAAAATACCCAGCAACTGAGCTTTTTCAGGAATAGTAGAAAAGTCAGAGGCGTAATCTCAGCTTAAAAATAAACTTTTACCTGATTTCAGTTGCTTGCAAGTGAGTCTTCAAGACCATCAGCTTCAAGTCCACACGTGACCCTGTGTGGTGCGGAAGTTACTCTGCACTTCCAGCTGGTTCTGACTTTGGCTCAACTGGATTCCACAAACTTCTACTGTCTGAGTCTATGGTATACTCTGAACCTTGGGCTGGATGGAGAAACAGGGAAGACCTCATGGCTGCTTTCCAGGCCCTTGAGTTATGAAACTCAGGAGGGTATGAATTCTGATTCTGGATCTGAGATGGTCTTTGAGGAGGGGTGTGATTTCAATTGATAGAGAAGTAGGGTTCTGTGAATTTCAAACTGGGAGCACCCAGGTGGGGCATATGCATGTGTATGGTAGTGTATGTATGCTGTTGTGTGTGTATGCTTGTGTATGGTAGTGTGTGTGCATGGGTGTGATGCAGTAGCCGAGGCCAGGCAGGTCCACATTGGATTCGGGCAGATGGTATAGAAACTGCGGAGCCGGAAGGTGTTGGCCCATTCTGTTTAATAAAATCTCACAATAGTGACGAGCTCCCAGGCAGGGGAAACCACCTCTTAGGCACACAAACAGTAAAATGGCCCCTCACAGTGGTGGGCAGGCTATCCGCATATCCACAATCCTCCATCTCTCTTGGGCACAAGCACCCATGGCCTTATAGAGGCCGTGCACATGTACTGCTGCCAGGTGCTTGTGCATTAATCCAGCAACGTGCTTGCAGCTGGTACACCAGCGAGCAAGCCTAACACACTGCCCCACATTCCACCCCTTTAGGGTTGCTCGCTTCACAACAGGTGCATTACATACATACCAAAAATGACAATTACAAAGGTGCCCTTCACAATGTCCCCCTGAGCACTCTGCCCAGAGAGTTAACTGGAGGTCCACCTCCAACTCCCCACCCTATGGTGCCAATAAGGCCACCCATCTTAGGTGGGGGGCCTGTACTATCCAGGACCATGTCCACTGAAATCAAAAAGTGTTCTTGGTGTGTTTCTGCAACTGGGTGAGAGCAGCTTCCCAGTGCAGGAAGGCTTCACAAGTGCCATGACCTCCCCCTCTCCCCCAGTCAGGGTCTTGCTAAGTTGCAATCCAAGATCAGTCCATGATAGACAGCCCAGCTATCTGTGCAAATTACCAAGGTAAAGGTCTATTACAGGCAATTAGGTTCACATAGGGCCTCAGGCCTCCCCCCTCCCCATCCCTGCCATCATGGCAGCTCTGAAGACACTGCATCAAGGAGGAGCATGTGGCAACAGTGGCCTACCTCTCTACCTTTGTTCCAGAGAGCATGATGCCATCCACCCCCTGTGTCCCACAACCTCAGTGACCAAGCTGCCAGGGGTTCAGTGGGTTTCTGCCTCAATTTCACTCGCAACTCCATCAGCTCTGCCCGGGTGTAGGGCTGGACTACAGAGTGCTTCACTATCTGTGAAAGAGGCTGTGGCTACCCCTGAGGGACTCTTTGCTGCTGGGATTGTACCTTCCTGGTGACCACTGGCTGAGCTCTGAGTCTGCAGATGGCAGTTGTGGCCCGAGCCTCCCCCTCAGAAGAGGAGGAGTCGGAAATATCTGCTCCTGCTGACTCAGAGCCAGTCCACCTGCAGGAATGCAGCTCCGTCTTCTGTGCCCGCTTCAGCTCCTGCAGCTGTTGGCTTTCAGCCTGAAGCTGACTTTCGAGCTTCTGAACCCACAGTTGTTTCTCCAACAGCTGTCGCTGCCAATGTTCAGCTTCCAAGGTGAACTGTAACTCTCAAACCTGCAATTCCTTCTCCAGAGACCACTCCAGTTCCAGGCACTGTTGGTGCTCAATCTGCACCTCACACTGCAACTCTCAAACCCAGTCGGCCTCCCTCTCCAGTGCTGGCTCCAGTTCACACTGTCCAGTTCACACTCGGCCTGCAGTCTGACTTGCAATTCTTGGATTGCAGCTCTTTCTCCAGTGATTGTTCCAGTTCATGCTATTGCCGCTCGCTGCACAGCTCAGCTTGGAGCTTTCGACTTAGGTACACCTTTAGCACAGAGCTCTCAGTTTTCTCTCACAGGGCTGTAAAAAACATCCAGCCCACGATCCCCACCAGGAGAGCCACCAAAAACAGCCACCCTCTATTCCACTCCTCTATTCCACCCCTCAAAGGTGTTGGCGGCTCCATACTAATCTGCTCTGAATGCTGCCCACTATGCCAGATGTAATGCTGGTGGCCGAGGCCAGGCAGGTTCACAGTGGATTCGGGCAGATGGTAGAGAAACTGCAGAGCTGGAAAGCATTGGCCCATTCTGTTTAATAAAGTCTTACAACAGCGGACAAGCACACAGGAAGGGGAAACCTCTCCTCCAGAACACACAGTGGTGGGCAGGCTACCCCTATCCACAATCCCCTATCTTTTTCGGGCACAAGCTTATAGAGGCCATGCACACATGCTGTTGCCAGGTGCTTGTGCACTAATCAAGCAAAGTGCTTGTAGCTGGTACACCAGCAAGCAAGCCTAACACAGCTGCCCCACAATGTCTATGGTACTATACACATGTTTGTACATATGGTACTGTGTGTGCTGTTGCATGTGCACATTTGTGTATGACAGTGTGCATGTTTGTGTGTATGTGTGGTAGTGTGTGTGCTGTTGTGTGTATGGTAGTATGTGTGTGTATATGCGGTAGTGTGTGTGATGTTCTGTGCATGTGTGTGCATGGTAGTGTGTGTTTTTGTGTATGTATGGTAGTGTGTGCTGTGTATGCATGCATGTGTATGGTGGTGTGTGTGTATGTATGGTAGTGTGTGTGTTAGTGTGTATATTTGTGTGTGTATGTATGGTAGTGTGTGCTGTGTGTGTAGTAGTATATGTTTGTATGTGCATGTATGGTAGTGTGTGTGCTGTTGTGTATGCATGTGTGTGTGTATGTATGGCAGCGTGCATGGTATATGTAGGTGTGAGTGTGGGGGGATGTTCGGGGAAGGGCAGAGTTTCTTTTCTGGAGCGTGGTATATGGTGTGTTGCGGCCGTAGGTGATGGTGACAGAGAAACAGACACATAAAAGGTGTTAGGATCAGAGGGCCCCTTCCGTACCAGGCTAAGATGTGTAGTGTACAGCTTATTTATGTACAATAATAAAGTTTCTGGAAGGCTTTTTACTTGTTTGGGATTGATTGATACTTTTGAGGATATTAACTTCTTGGCAACTTTGAAACGAACTTGTGTTTTTCATAGAAGGTTTTAGAGGAGGGTTGTAGATGAGCAGGTCTGAACATAGAGACCATCGTGGCAGAGTGTGTGGAGGGATAGGAAGAGCCCGTAGGAGGCCGGTGTAGTCCTGGAGAGAAGCTGCTGGTGCTTGAACCTGGCGAAGGGTGGTGGAAATAGGTTCAAAGACGTTTAGGGGAGAACTTGAGTGCCCTGGGCCAGCCAAGGTGTCTGCTACTGCTATTCTCTAAGCCCACCAGAGGGAAGACCAGGATGAATGCTGTAATCAGCAGGGCATGGGGGCATGGTTTGGGAAATGGTGGGAGCAGAAGGAACAGCCCAGGGAGGAGAGGGCTTTGAGGATAGGTGGGTCCAGGCTAGGTGCTCTGGAGACCTGTGAAAAACAAAGAGAGGAAGATCTCCTGTTCACTGATGGCCAGGAAGTGCCAGAAAGTACACAGGCCCAGCGTTAGGAAGCTGGTCTGTGAAGGGATTTGGGACAGGGCAGGGGAGGCCAGGGCTTGGACAGTGGAGTCTGTGCTTTTCCCTCTTGCCCACCTATGCTAACTTCCTTCCCATCAGCTCTGCAATCCAGCCTCTCTTCATTCAGTGTCCCAGGTGCCAGACGTTTCTCTAGGGGCTCCTTCTCCCTGTCTCCTCACAGGAATCCTGCCCACCCACCCCACAGCTTCCTCCAGCCTAACGTCTATTTTCCTCAGAGCTGTTATCACCGTGGACAATGATCTGTTTAGCACTCTGTTTGTTTCTGGCTGTTCTCTAGTCCCTGACATATAAGCTTTGTGAGTAGGAGCCCTGGGATCATTTTCCCTGGCTTCCCTGCACCAAGGGGAGGGACCCTGCAGAAAAAGCTCCCAGTAGTGCACTGGAGAAAAGGAGGAGTGAACCTGGACAGGACATCCTGCCTGGGTCTGGTATTGCAAGACTCCTGTGACAGGGTCCCTGGGAGCTCTGAGGGTGGGCCAAGGAAGCTGAGACCTGCCCTGGGGTGTTGTCCCAGCAAAGTCTCCTGGGAATGGACTTGCCCATGATCCCTTACTGGCTCAGGGAGCCACAGAGCCTTTGCCTTCTCCTGCCCTTTCTGGATTGGGGCCCATGTGAGACTTCTTCCCCAGTGCGATGGTTCTGGTCGGGGCACTGTACCAGCATGGTGGACATGGTGGACTGGGCCAGCCAGTCTGCACAGGGGAGAGCCTGGGCCAAGGTCCAGAACTTTGCTGCCCACGGGACAGCCTCAGCTCTGTCTTTAATTTGCCTTCTTGGGAAATTTTCCCTTCTTGGAGAGCAGTAGTGGACAGCTGGCTTTCTTTGGGGGGCTGGGGGATGGTGGCATTACAAACTCAGTCTCTTTTGAGAAGAAAGGGGTTTTTGTTGGAGGAGCAAGTTTTCTTGGTCCCATTCATGGAAAATGGCAGGAGAGTCCAAAGTGAGCCTGTGCTCCTGACTGTTGTTCTGAGCCCAACCCTTCCCAGGTGCCACAGAATAGTAGCTTCAGAGGCTCAGAGCTGACCTTTTCCACCAGGCGGAAGCAGGGGTTGTAGCCAGGGGCTGTGGTCCCTCAGGAGGGTTGCCTTCAGCTGGCATCACTTGTTCTAGCTGTGAGATCCAGCTGCTGACACAGAGCTGCCCGGAAAGAGGGTGGCAAAGCAGTCATTGTGGACATGCAGAAGTTCTGAGGGCCTGGGTCTCCTATGTGTTCTTGTGTGTCTTGAACATTTGTCACCCTTTACCCCTGGCACCTCATGTACCCACGAAAATGAAACATTCCATTGGGTTGAGATAGTTTTAGGTAGGGGCACAGGGACTGAAGGGATTTTTCTCCTAGCCTGAGAGGACTGTTCATGATGGCATGGGATGAGGCCCTTGGAGCCCTCCCAGCCTGGCAGAGCTTCGGACATTTACACAGAGCCTGGTGGGAGCCCTTCTTGAACGTGTGCCCACGTGCACATACAGAAAGCATGCCTATGTAGACACAGCCAATCTCTGCCACTTTAGAGAGTCACTGTGGCCTTGGAAGGCCCTGGAAGGGAGTGGAAGCTGGTAGATGGCATGTCTTAGGGTGCCACCTTCATGCCTGTCCCAGGTGGCTCTCACCATCCTGCCCCGTCTGCAATGCTCAGATCTCGGTCAGGGCTCAGGCAATGGGGAGTGAGGACAGTTGGTGTCTAGGCAAAGGGATAGGGCTGCAGAAGCCACCAGTGGCCTTGTATTGGCACTGGCTCCCATCCAGCCCCGTGTGGGCAGCGGCCTGGGAAATATGGAATGCGCCTAATGGATTTGGTCTATCAGTTAGTTATTGCTGAGAAAGAAATCATTCCACAACTTAGTGGCTTAGAGTTACAGTCCTTTATTATTTTGTATGTTTGTAGATCAGCCAGGCAGTTTTGCCCTGGGCTCACTTATGCATCTGAATTTAGTTGGCACGTGGCTGGGGGTGGGGTGGGGATTGACTTGATTTTTCCTGATGTTTGTCCACATCCTTGCAGCAGGCGAGTCCGGGGCTGTTCTTGTGGCCATGGTGAGGTCCAGAGCAGAAACGGAAATGTGTAAACATCAGTTCAGACCTCTGCTTACTCCAATTTACAACTGTCTTGTGGGACAAAGCAGGACATGGGACAAACTCACGGTGGAGGCAGGAAGGGTCATCAGAGTGACGGCAAGAGGCATGAAAATAGGGAGGCCATGGCCAGGGCCATGCACTCCCCACCAGCCTGTACCTAGAGACCTGTAGCCCCAAAGTCTCTCAAAAGAAAAGTTTGAACTTATATCAGTGCAGCTCCTCCACCATATTTGGAAACATCACTGACAGCAGACTGGAGAAAGGACAGGTTCTTAGGCAGTACCACATGATGGAGCCTTCTGTGGTGATCCGTTATATAGCATCTACCCTGTGCCATCCAGATGTGGCTGTTGAGTATGTGAAATGTGGCTAGTGTGACTAAGGCACAGAGTGCGTGACTTGATCTGATGTTATTGAATTTAAGTCTAAATTAAAATAGCCTTATGTGGCTAGTGGCTGCTGTGTTGGGCAGCCCAGATTGAGGCAGAAGTCATAATGAGCATTGGTGGAAGGCCATTGCATGCCTAGCACAGGCGTTGGTTTGGCCCTGGGTGTCTGCATGGTGCAGAGATGTTCAAACTTATAATTGGCAGGTGTGAGCTCTGCTGTGCCCGGGGCGGGGGGGCGGGGTTGACCAACCCTGAGCTTTTCTAGTTGGGGGTCCCCTCCCCTGCTGCACTCTCATTCCGTGGGCCACTTCTGCCGTCCTCCCTGCCATTCCCTACTGATTGGTGAAGAAGCTCTGAAGAACCTCTTCAAACTTTTCTTTTGAGAGGCTTTGGGGCTACAGGTGTCTAGGTACAGGCTGGTGGGGAGTGCATGGCCTTCTGGGAACTGAGGGGTGTTGACAGCCTTGGCCCTGTGTGTTAGAAGTCCCAGTACTGGAGCAGGGATACGGCCCTGTGCGGTCTTCTGCTAGGCACCTTCCTAACCGGGCAGCTTTGGGTGAAGAGGGCCCATCCTACTACCTGGCACCTTCTTTCTTTCTTACCCAGTGGGCAGAGCAACACTGAGGACCCTTGCTTTGCCAGGCAAACAGTTCTGGGTACATGTTTGTGCTCAGGGACCAGGCTTCCTATAGACGAAGCTGGCTGAGGTCCCGGCTGGAATGAAACCCAGGTGCCACTGGCTTGAATATCAGTCATGTATCTGCCATCTGAGATGGGCTCTTATTTGAGCCCTGCCATGTCCACCCCTTGGGTCATAATGAGGTTGGCTCTCTGGGCCTCCCAGGTGCAGGCCTCTGAGTCCTAAACAGGTGGTACGTTCAAGAATGAGGTTCCTCACAGTCCAATGAAAACGGTAGCCGATGACTTTTATCTCCAGTTTACAAGTGAGCAAAACGAGGTGCCAAGGGGGTGGATGAGCTATCTGCGTGTTTAAGGAGCGACACTAGATTCTAAGTGTGGGAGCCCACAGCAGGCACGCAGACACTGTTGTCAGGGCCCGGTGTGGAGGTGGGGGGTCGGGCCCTATGTACTGACCCCCACCCCAGTCAGACCACCATAGCTCTGCTCTCCTCACTGGCACTGTATTTGCTTCCTCAGGACTACTCTTGTCATGTCCAGCTGGGGCTAGACTTATTGATAAGCCTGGGCACTGGCAAGACAGGTAGCCTAGGGGACCCCTGCAGTGTTGCACCTGTGGCATTCTGGAAGCTGTGGAACAGACACAGCATGAAAGTTTGGAAGAAAAACTGGTTGGGGACAAACCTGGTTGAATGAACACTGTTTCCTCTGAATTTGCTTCTTCGGCCAGTGTGTGCCCATGGCAGCCCATGGGAGTTCCGTCCCGTTCCTGGCACCAAGTGAGTGCAGCTTGTGAGATCTGTGCAGGCCCAGAGTGTCCTTTAGAGGGGGTGGCTCAGGAGTGGGTCTCGTCCTTTCATAGCTGGAATGCAGATAGAGCCCAGATGAAGGAAACATCCCAGGCTTAGAAAAGATGGTTTATGGTTTGAGACTTTGGGTTGCAAGTGACTGAAATCCAGCAGAACCTGGCTTTGGAACTGAAAAATCCAGGAGACTTCAGACATGGATGGACCCAGAAACTTACCTGATGTCATCAGGACCAGGTCTCAGGCTGGGCCTGCTGCCTCTCTGTTGGCTCTGTACTTGGACACTCTCCCTTTGGGGAAGCCAGAGGGCTTATGAAGGGCTGCTGCTGAGAAATTTGGGCTCTGGCTAAAGAAGATATTAAGCATCTCTGGCCCTCACAAGAGGAGACTTCTGCTTCTTTCCTGCTCTGGGATCGCATCTGCCCTCTTGGTAACTGTAAGAGAAGGGCAGCCTTTCTCCCTGGTACTGTACCAGAGTGCCAATCTGGCACTCAGTGGAGCATCTTGGACCACCTTCTCAGCCAGTTGGACTTGGGCTAAGATCCACCCTGGTGGGAATGAGTGGAGGGGTGTTTCATCTAGGAGAGTCAGGTCCTGGGAACAAGAAAGGGTCCCAAACCTCAAGGCTGGGGTGTGAGGACAGAGGCTGTTCAGTCATAGGACTGGGGCAGGGACTGCGGCTGGGCCTGCCTCTCATGGCAGTTGTGGCCTTGTCACCACTGACAGTCAAGAAGCCTCAACTGAGCGGGGTAGAGGATGGTGGAGGGAACCAGCGGCCAGCGCCAGGGACCAGCAGCACATGTGGCCGTGAGGACAGAACTGCCAGAACTTTCATTCCCATTGGGTGAAAGCAATACGGAGAGAAAGGGGGCTCATCATGAAGGATACTTTTGGCCATAGGACCTGTTAGATGTCAGAAAGTGCTCACCATCATGCAGGACACTGCCTGGGGCTCTAAGCTGGTGAGGGATGTTGGGACTCTTCCGTGTCTTTCGACCTTCATTCAGTGGACCACTGAGGGAGCCCTCACTTTTGGTGGTGGCCTGGGTGGTGAGCGTTGGAGTTAGACTTCCATGGTCCCTTTCCGCTTAAAGATGGTTCTCTCCTCCTCCTCTTCTCCCACTACTCAGATATCCGTGGTCTCCAAAGCTTTCTGGACCAGGCCTCTCGGCTCGGCCTTGATGTCTCTTTACAAAAGGTGGACAAGAACATCAGCCACGTGTTCACCAGTCTCTTCACTACGATGAAGACTGAGGAGCTGAATCGTTACCGGGACACGCTGCGCCGTGCCATCCTGCTGCTCAGCCCGCAGGGGGCACACTCCTTCATCAACGAGGTAGGTGGTGGGGCCTGCAGCCGGCCACAGGAGTGGCTACACGGGTGACTTAGATGGACTGCAGGCACAGTCTGCTTGTTGTGGGTGGCTGAAACAGACATGGTAACCCCTGGGTGCTGGGATTACAGCACACGCTGGGAAGGGGGAGACCTAGCACAACTTGGCTCCTGACTGGTCCCCAACAGGTAACCCAAAACATGCCCAGATGCTGAGAGGATGGGGGCAGCTAGCAGGAAAAATGTTGACAAGTCATGGGCTGAGATTTCTGAGGCAAAACTCAGGCTGGTATATTTTGCTTTCCTTTCAGTTTGTTTCTCTATGTTGATAGGTGTAAGCCCCTAGGGGTAGAATAACTTTCCAGTTTTGCAGAGGTAGGCAGCTCTGCCTTGGGAATTTTTGGCATCTGGAGGAGGTGTTGGTTGTGTATCACCAAATGACACATGGTGTATACATGCTTAGTTTTTTGGTGCCTGGGCTAATTAGTGATATTATTTTAACGCCTGTATTAGGGGTTAGGGCAGGCATGGTCAACATATGGCCCGCGGGCCAGATCCAGCCCGAGTAATGAATTTATGCGGCCCGTGATTGAATTTTTAATATTCTCTGCTACTTTAAAATCTCAGCTACTCAGAGACGGAAGTGTCTTTGATTATTGGAAATCGAGATATTTAAGAAGATAGTGATATGCAGAAAAGAATTCCGTGTGTGACTAATCTAGGGTTAACTTCTAGTGATTGGTCTTTTGTACTTGTTTGTACTCCATACGAACTGTTAGACGTTTAGCGATGATATGAAACCCACGTCTTTTAGGCTGAGTTTGCTAGTGCGCACCCAAGGTCAAACAATTCATTATTTTTGTGGTCAAGTGTTCTGAATCAAGTGGCATTGTAGCATAGACAATAGCTGCAGTTGATAACTGAAAACGTGTCCAGGCTGTTTGTAAAACGAAATAATTGTTTTATTTGTGATATAACCCCTTCAAGCTCATTCTATTAATTAAATATTGTTTCAATTGATTGCAATACAGTTTGGATATTTCTATGGTATGTAATTATATTTTTATTAAAGTATATTTTTATTAAAATATTCTATATTAAATTTTTTTTCACTCACTTATATTTATTCATAAACAAATTAAATAGTAAAATTTTGTTTACTTAAATGAATCATTTTTGTATTTAACATTTTTTAATTTTAATATTTTGTTCAGCTGACCTGTGAAGAAAGTTTTCTTCCTAATCTGGCCCTGGGGAAAAAACTGTTGGCCACTCCTGAGTTAGGCCCTTCTAATGAAGACAGGGCTCATATGTTTAACAAAAAAACTCATTAGTTTCAGAACAGATGACTAGACATACTCTGTGAGCTTGCTGATGGATGCCAGTTTGGTGGGCTAATGGCAGAGAGATGGCAGCTGGAGTTGGTGGGCTGCTCTCTCTGGCCTGGGTCGGTGTTAGGGTGCAGGGGACATGCTGGGCATGTAGCATGCCTGGGAGCAGGGGCACACTGAAGGAGTACTGGGCAGCTGAGTGCTCCCTGCTGTTTCCTGTCCAACCCGTCCCTCATTTCCTGTCCAACCCAGACCTCTCTGTTTAAAAGTGAAATGGACTGAAAGGCAGGATGATACTGATTTCACCTGATGTACTTCGCTTGCTGATGTTGTTTTCCCCTTAATTAATTATTACTCAGAATGCTACCTCATGCTTCAGGAACTAGCACAAAGTCCCCTGCTGGGGCACGTTACATTTGGAATGCTTAATTTGGTGTGATTGGCCAGCAGCCCTGATGCTCTCCAATGCTCAGTCCCAGACCACGTGGGTGGTCAGCGAGGCTGTGATGTCCTGTTGGCCCACAGCATTTCCACCAGGACATGCCTCCCTGTTTGAAGGGATTCAGGCCAGCCATGGGCAGCCCAGGATTAGCAGCACTGATAGGTCCAGGTGCTCTCAGAATGTTCCCAGCAGCATCTGCTCATGGGAGAGCTTTTCTCCTTGTTAAATTCGCCAGCCTAGTTGGCTCTGGTGACAGCATCTGCTGGTCCCGCTGCCAGCTGCCTCTCTCTCCCTTTTTGCCAGTCCCTGGCCTCCTTGTCCCTGCTCTGCTGGTAAGCTTGGAAGTGGGAAAAATATTGGTTTGAGAGTCATACAATTGGGAGGCGAGTCCCGGCCCCCACTTCTGATCCCCACTTATTACTGTGCTGCCTTCGGTAATTTGCCTCACCTTTGTAAGCTCAGTGTCTGTTCTCTGAGGCCAAGATGGAGATGACAGACAGATAGATAAAGCGTTTGGTGGGCAGGTCCTTGAGAAGCACTGTTCTCTTTTCATGATGCATATCCATCATCTCCCTGCCGGGGAGCTCAGCCCCCTCTGTGCCCAGGACCCGCAAAGACTGAACACATAACCAGGAACGGCCTAAAGACCTCATTTTCAAGTGGCTAATTATGCAGATGCTCATAGTATTGGAGCCGCTCGCTCGCTCAGGGACTTTGGCCTCTCTCCTTCTCTTTCCCAAGGCCATGTTTGCAAAGCCTTTGCTTTGCTGGGTGCCTTGCTGGTTCTTCCTTTTCTACTTCAGAGATCTCCAGTTCACAGTCAGTTTTGAACCTGGGTTTCATCTAATTTTCCTGGAGGAGATTCCATCTGTCAGTTGTCCATCCATCCGTCCATTCTTCCGTCCATCCATCTGTCCGTCTGTCCGTCCATCCATCTGTCTGTCCACTTGCCCATTCCCCGAAGACACCCAATCATCCATCCATCCGATATAAATTGGGTGCCTACGACAGACCAGAACCATATCACAGGCTAGTTGGGAACATAGAGGTCCCCCACACTCCATGGCCACAGTCCCTCGTGGCATTCTTTCCAGTGGACGGCCAGAGAGGGCATGCCTCTAGGCTCTCAGCCCTGAGGTCCCCTCTGGGCTTGTGTGGGGAATCCAGGACATCAGGACATCCGTTCGACTGTCATTCATTGTTTCTGTGCCCCGTCTCAGCTGCACTTTGGCTCTCCCTCTTTATTTTTGTATCCTCTTTATTTCTTTCTTTCTCCCCCCAGGGGTCTCTTTCCGTAGAGAGAAGGATGGGAGAGAGAACGCTGAGAGGAATGGCTTGTAGGTGGGACAGCGCTCCATTGCTGTGGGAATGGGGGTCATCTGTCCCCCAGGCTGGAAGAGTAGGTTAATGTGAAGGGACAGAGGTGGAAAGTGCCATTCCCAACAGCCCCCTCCCCCCATGCCCAGACTGGCTTCCCAGGCAAGGACTATGGTGCAGGCAGTTTAACCCTTTCTAGAAGCACAGCCTGGGTTCACTGCTGGCTTCTCATCACTGCTTCTCCAAACTTGCGACAGTGAATGAGCTTGCTTTTCCAGTCACGAAGTTCTACTGTCCCACAAGATCCATTCAAATATTCCTCCACCGTTGTAAATCTTTAACAGATGACTATCATTCAGAGCTAGCATAATTCTGTGCTATTTAAGTATCATTTACCAGAATATTTTAAATTACTAATTAATTATAGAAGATTAATTTTTAAATGTGGCCCTGCATTTGCATTTAATTATATCCTACTGTTTATGGATTTTAAAGCCTTAGTACTTTAGCAGAGTGCTGCAAGTCTGAGAGATTTGTCTCTTTCTCCTTTAGAAATTCTGAGAACAGACCACGGGGAAGAGATGCTCTCTGGAGTGCATTCTGGTCACTTGGCACGGTGATGCTTGGGCAGTCGGAACTCAGAGCTTGGTGAGGCGGGGTGTGGAGCAGGGAGCGGCTCTGCCAAGGCCTGTATCCGAAACTCCACATGGGCACTGGCTCCTTCCTTCTCTGTCTCCACAGTCCACTTGTCCTTCCAAACCGCCTGCATGTTGGGGAAGCCATTGTGGGCTCCCTCCCTGGACACCACCAGCACTTGTCTTGTTGGCCTCTGTGAGTCCCAGCCTATCACCCCTTCTCCCTGGCATATCTCACATCCTTGGGGCCTGCCACACCCCAAACACACTGCCATTGCCACCCCCCAGTCCAGGGCCCACTCAGCATCGACCTCTTGTGCTTTGACCATCTGTTTGTACCTCCCACCCCATGGGACCGAGGAATGTGGGAGAGTAGGAGCTGGGGCATGTTCATTTTTAATTGCCTTTTTGGGTTCTGTGGATGATGGTTGGCATGCAGATGGAACCCAGAAGCTCCCACCTCTGCCCCAAGCAGACAGTCCCTAGGAGCTGAAGTGCCCAGTGGACTGACTAAATGCATTCTTAACTCACCAGCCAAGCAGGGACATTTGATTGTTCTGAAAATATTTAATGTTTGGTTTTTTGATATTTCAAAGGAACATCCAAGCTGTCATTGAGGGACAATGCTGGATGTTGCTAGACCTCCTGGTATCTGTTTTGGTTGATTGTCATTTCAATTTCTAGTTACGTCTTCATTTATGTCAACCCTGTTCATGGGCCCAAGGACAAGGAAGGCCTCACTAGGATACCTGGGAGGCCTGTCAGCTCCTTTCTGGGGTCAAAGAGAGGGACTGAGAGCTTGAAATGTAGGCCTAGAGGCACCTGGTGTTCTTTCCTTCCTTTGTGGGTCATTAAATAGCCAGCAAAGTGTCACTTCCTCCCTGCAGGGGTCTCTGTGGCTTGTTAGCAGGTTGCCCCTTGGACTGGGGACAAAGTGGTATGAGGAACAGATGTTTACAAAGGGAAACAGTCTGCAGCAGCCCAATGACTCCACTGCCCTTTCTACTCCAGGATCCCTAAGGGCATTCAGCATGGGGGGTCTCCCAGACTTGGGAGTCAGCCATTTGTTGATTGAAGGGCTAGGTAATGACCCAGTAGGAAAGTGGTAAAACTCCTCCAGCACCACAGGGAGCCAGAAGAAGTCTACTTCAGAGCAAGGTTATACACACTGGCACAGACTCTAAGAGAAGTTGTCTGTGTCATGGAGCCAACCTCTGATGCCATCCCTGCATGCTCCTAAATGGAGCACTTGCTAAGTGCTTGAAACTTGGCCTTGGCCACCTGTGTCTAAGCTGCCACCCAGCTTGGAGAAGGGAAAGCCTCTGTATAAGTGAGCCGGTGCTGTGTAACAAATCAGCCCACAACTCAGGGCTATGGAACGATACACATTTGTTGTTACAAGTCCCCCAGTCAGCGGAGCTGGGTATGACTTGACTGATCTTGTCTGAATTTGCTTGTGCATCTGTGGTTAGCTGGCCAGTCAGTGGGGGCTAGCTGGCCGGGATGGCGGTTAACTTGCTGTAAGTTGGGATGTTGGGGTAGCTGGCTACATGTCTCTCAATATTAGGTATGCTAGCCCATACTTATTCATGTGGCAGCAGCAGAGTTCGAAGAGGGCAAATGCAAGTACTCAGGGCAACTTGAGGCCTGGGCTCAGACCCAGGTCATCACTGCTGCTGCCACCATCTCTCTGTCAGAGCATGCCAGGAGGTTAGCCCAGATGGAAGGTGCAGGAGAGGGAGACTCCTGGGAAAATCCTCTTGGGGGAACTGCGAAGTCACACTGCAAAGGGTATGGATATAGTAAAGAGTGGGGAGTTGTGCCCATTTTGTCATCTACCTGTCACGCTCCAGTGTGCAGGGGGCTTCCTGGGTGGACGGAGATGGCTTGCAGGTCTCAGAGGGACAGAACCATGTATATTGTTTCTCTTACTTTGTTTCAGCCTTGCTCACCTCTGGGGTAAGAGCGGTGGGGCGCGGGTGTGGAAGGGGGATAGAGAATAGGCATTCACCTATCGAACTCCCTAATTTAGACCTGTTAACTTACCTCATCTTCCTAACAATGCTGGAAGGGAAAGGCTGTTCGGCACTGGAGTCTGGAGGGTTTAGGGCTTAGCTCCTGCTCCCTCAGACAAAGACAGAGCTGGGATGTGAATTCAGACATCTTGACTCAGAGCCCAGCTGTTTTCCACTAGTGTCATTGGCAGGAGGGTGCTTTTTGCCCCTGCGGGTCAAGGAGAAGCCCATTTCCTTTTAGAATATGATGGGGGTGGACTTGAAGATCACCACTGAGGAGCAGGTGGGATGGGGGAGGTAGACTGGACACCTGAGAACTCCTCTGAGGAACAAGGGACATTCTCTCCCACCATGGTCCTTTGTCCACCAGCACGCCTGCAGAAAGTGTGAAGAGATGGATAGACTGCCACTACCTCTCTTCTTGGCAACTGGAAGAACAACTTCTATGGGACCCTCTGGCCACCAGTGAGTCTGAAGACATTTTACATAACCCTTTCATGCTGTGGTCAGTGGGGCAGGAAAGGGCAGAGTTCCAGACAGACCTAGCCCAGCTCCGATCCCACTTCAGCACCATGTGGCTAACTCTTCTCTGCCTCCCTGTCTGTGCAGTGGAGTTGGTGATACTTGACTTACAATGTTCCCCTAAGAATTAAGCATGGGAGCATCCGGGGGTACAAGTTTCTTTTCTCACAGTGTCTAACACAGAGATGGCCCCCGGAACGTGCTCAATAACTGTTGTGTGAGTAGGGAGATGGGTGAGTCCTAAGAACATGTAAAGCTATGGGGCACTGAGGGTTTTGGGAACAGCAAAAATTCTTCTGTGACTTCAAGCAAGGTCAATATTCCACATTTTGAAATGTAGACTCAGGGGTTCTCACAGTGACCTGCTGGATTGATTGGCCAAAGGAGAGAAGAGGGCATGGTTGATGGACTGTTAACAAGTATATCCAGTACTCATCTCCCAGCTGTCTGCTGTGTCTGAGTGGCTGGTTTCTACCCCCACCCCCGGGGCATTATGCCCACAGCTTCAGTATCTGCATTAGTAAGTGATGTTGGGGAGGAAGCCAGGGATGGGGGTTGTGGTCCATCATTGAGCCACGGGGACCGGGAAGAAAGGAGCTGCATGGGGGACCAGTGTGAGGGTGAGAGCAAGAAGGAAAAGAGGAAGCAGAACACAGAAGAAAATGCTCACCAGGAGAAATGAGCATGTGCCTTCCTGCCCCACCTGTGAAGCCCTGGTGATGGGGTGGGGGCAGCGCAGATGCTGGGTTTCTGCCATACAGGAGAGGCAGGACTGCAAGCTGGTTAGTTTCAGTAACACAAGACAGGGCAAGAGATCTGAACCTTTCCCCTTCTCTGTTCTTCCTTCCACACCCCATCTATTCCCTTCTTCACAGAGGAAACCTGACGCTTTCAGATACATGTTTGCGGACATGATAGTGCTTCTTCAGGGGCCAGGGCTGCTGGCAGCATCGGGGAAGGGTACTACTGCCTTTGGAGCAAATAGACACCCAGTCAGATCCCAGGTCACTACTGGTGCCATCATTTTGAGCCTGTTTACTGGTTTGTAAACTGTAATAATAATACCTTCCCCATGTCTGGATGAGATTATAGAACCAATCTGGGCTATTGAGGTCAAGGGCGGAAGTGTCAGTGCCTAGAGGAACACGGCTGTGGCCAGCCTGACAGAGGGAGGCTCAGTGCTCACTCCGAGAGAATCAGGAAGCACAGCTCCCAAAGCCAAGTGAGGAAACCAGACACAGGCTGCATGGGGTACTGGGGGACCAGGCTAGCAAAAAGTGACATAATGCCCCTGGCCCCAGCCAGCCCAGCTGGGGTTGAGGACTGGACTCTCATGCAGGCATTTGGCTGGAGCGAACATTAGATCCATGAGAGATGGGGAAGCAGAGGGCGTCTCAGTGCCCCATGGGGCTGCAGATGCGGGACCTGGAGTAGGGTGAGTGTGCTCGGGCACCTCCCATCTGGGCTGTCACTGGCAGGTAGGGGCAGGCGCAGATACTGCTGGCTTCTCAGGACTGCTGATGAGCCCTTGGTGCTTTTTGGCTTCAGAATTACCCTTCAGATAAGAAGAACTCCTTCAAGTGGCCGACCATAACCATGATAGAAGAGGTCCCTGTCTCCAGTCGTCATGCACTGGATGCTTTGGGGAAGAAAGAAACAGACCCTGCCTCTGTAGAGCTGCCAGCGCAACGAGAGAGAATTTACACTGAGGAGGAACTATGAGCAAGAGGGTTGGTTGCCCAGCTGTGAGTACCCAGTTGGAGACAGCTCCATGCTTGGCACAGCAGAGTGGGAGAGGGCGCTGCATGCCTGCTGTTTTCTCACAGCTCTGCAGTAGTCAGGTGGGTCCCTCCAGCCCAGGCAACCATGTGACCACTCTAGGGTAATTCTGTAACTTGGCGCTCTTGAAGACAGCCGAAGGATTAGATAAGAATGGCTGAAGCCACCCTTTGGTATCCCAGCCAGGCAGGTATACCATGAGTCACTAATCTGAATGCCTGTGACACAGAGGCAGGACTGTTGAAGATTAAGCAGGTGAGTTGTAAGAACTGTAAATGCCTGGAGGGCCCATCCTTCCCTGAAGGGACCAGACAGACTCAGGCAAGGTTCCACACGAAGGCCTGGTGCGGCCACAACTTTCTGTGTCTTAACAGGACCCGGATATTTGGATTTTACTGTGAAGTCTCTTAATTTTTAAATGTTGGCAGCCAATAACAAAATGTACAAGCTCTCCCCTTGGCCAACTATGCCTGTGGCGAGGATGATGAGGCTTCAGACTGCTGATTGCCAGCGTTTGATTCATTGCTTATATACATACCATTGACTTTAAGCATATTAAATACTGAAATGGTATGAGGCAAGCCTCATTCTGCTCCCCAGGCCCTCTCACTGAGAAGTGGTAATCACTTTTAGCATCATGCTCTTAGGAGTTCCTGTGGCTTTCCTGGGTCCTCCAGGTACTACCCCCATTTTCGTTGCATTCGGCACTCTTCTTGGCCTTGCTGACTTCCCTTAGGATCCTTCTTTATATTTGCAGGAAGTTCTTGGTCTTATTATTCATTGTTGTTCAAAGTCCATGTTAAATGCTAACCAAACTTGTGGAGGTTAACTCTTTGGCTGACAGGTCATTGCTATGGTTTGTGCCCCTAACAGACTCAGTGATGCTGCTGCAGTTTTTTATCCCAGGACTGGCAGCTGTCTGCTCTGGGTCTGGGAGCTTTCCAGGGCCCCAGAGAGCTACTGAGTATGACAGGGGAACTGAGAGACTTCTTAAAAGCCTGACTGATGCACTTGGTGTGTTGCTGAGTGCTTACTGTGCATATGCATAGCTGTTTCTGAGTACTGGGGAGGTAACTGAGGGCTGAGGTTGTCCCTCTGTACCCTCTGCTTGCAAGAGCCACAGTCCTCCCTATCCCCTGGGGGCAGCTTCATTCTGGAGTACCCTCATGGCCCTCGGTGTGGGAAATCAGACACCCTGCTATGTGTCTCACCAAGTAACTTCACAGGAGTGAGCCTCCCTGCTTCCTGAGAGCGGCAGGTTGTTGGGCTAAAGAGCTCTGTATTTTGTTCATGTGTGTGCACATGGGCCTGCCTGCTGCTCCAAGGACTGTCCCTTGGAAGGGCTGAGAGGACACGCCTCTGCTGTGCCACCCTCCCCTTTT
Source organism: Rhynchonycteris naso (assembly GCA_037038555.1). Taxonomy (NCBI): domain Eukaryota; kingdom Metazoa; phylum Chordata; class Mammalia; order Chiroptera; family Emballonuridae; genus Rhynchonycteris; species Rhynchonycteris naso. Next base: position 82,436,105 of record CM073001.1, on the reverse strand, counting down.
TCTTTACCAGGGAACTATGGGGAGCTGCAGCCACTAACTGGGCCACCCCAGTTCTGCTCAGTCACTGAATGAGAGCCGGGCAGGCCTGCCTCTGAGCTCAGTGCAGGCCTTTACTCCTGTTTGTTTGCATTTGTGCCAATAGGTACACAAATTGGGCTGTGTTGTATTTTTGTCTACGTGTGTGTATATGACCGGGTGTGGGGGCAGAGTTGACTCATGTATCCTGCCTTTGTCTACCTGCTTCCACACTGGCTCTTTGAAGCTATGCGACCACCCTCCTCCAAAGTGCCCAGTATGGTGGGAGACGGTGATGTAGGGTCCCCCTCCACCTCATTCTACACTCTGTTGCTCCCAACCATTCCTTGTCCACTTTTAGCATCACCCATAGGTTCTAGGTCATGACTTTGTGTCCATAGCTATGACCTCTGCTCCTGTGGACTGGGCTGCAGCTTTCCCCTTAGTGCAGGGTTGACTTGGGTAGTGTCCCCTTCTTCCATGACCCAGTGGATTGCGATCCTGAGTCCCACCACTCATTCTAGGCCCCCAGGGACTTGTGGTGCTTGGGAGGGGAGTTGGGCAGACCTGGCACTATGCATGGCCAAACTCATGACATGACTTGATTCATAAGATTGGGTATCTTTTGGAGCTTTTCCTGTGGAGCCTGGGTCCCGTAGCTCTGCTGCCACAGGCTTGTTTATGGACTCTGGTTTGACCCCTGCCTAGGTCCACTGGGGAGGACTCTATAGAATTGGTGCAAGGCAGGGCCAACCACTCCAGTGGGCTGTGCCCGTCTCCTACCTACAGGCTGCCAATCCTATATCCAGCCGGCCTATCCATGTGCTTGAACCTTGTGGTGTGGCCTGCAGGGTCAGTCCCATCAGGTCCACAGCTGTAGTCTAGGCATAATGGGAAGCTCAGAACCAAATAGAAGGTGTGTGTGTGGGGTGACTATTTTTCTGCATGATGGAGAACACTATTTGCACATTTAATTTGGTGGCCAATTAAAGAAAACTTGATTTTTTCCTTCTTTGAGGGGTGGTATCCTTTTAAATCTGGCCATTTTCAGCTTCTGAAAGAAGGGAAAATTCATAAAAACTGGCTGGGCACCCAGCTGCACCCCAGAGCCAGGCCGAAGCTGAGCAGAGAATCCCAGCCCCAGTGCTGTGTGTGCCCCTCCGGTCGGTTCCCTGGTAAAATAGGGAAGCTAATTCCTGCACACGCCCAGGGCCATGCTGATGTTTAAGTGAGACAGTGTGTGGAAGGTACCCAGAGTTGCCTGGCTTGGAGTGGGTGATTAGCAAATGACTGTGCCATGCTCCCACACATGACACAGGGTTTCTCAGGTCTGACACTGTCCAGAGCCAGGCTGTAGCCACCGCTCCTGAGGTGCAGCAGGGTTGTATTTGGGGACTCCAGGTCTCCAGTGGAATATTTTTAAAGCAACTCAGATGAGGAGCCATGGGCAGGCTTACAAGAGAGCAGGTAGGTGTTTATGGCCTTGGAGTTTGTGCATTTGAGGTTGACTCTCAGCACTGCCCTTAGGTCTGGCGGCTGTGGCAAGTTATAAAGCTTCTCTAAACTCTTGTTTTCTTATAGCTATGGTGGGGGTGATGATGGTGGTGAAGATGGTGATGATGGTAGTGAAGATGGTGAGGATGACAATAGTTGTGGTGGTGATGATGGTGATATTTGTGGTTATGATAACGGTGATGGTGATGATGATGATGATGATGATGATAATGCAGATGCAGCTGTGCTTCCTACCAGAACCACTGCCTTTGGCATTACCTCTGTCTTCCTTGGAAACAAGAATGACCTAAAGGTCTCAGCTCAACCACTGAGTGCTCAATGGCAATTTCTATTTTATTTCTGGACTGGGGGGAGGTAGGGGCAAGGAGTCCTTGCTGTGTGGGGTTAATTGGTCCTACGTGCCAGGCCCTGTGGTTGTGGAGTCTGAATGAATGTCTCAGGGGCACACTGGGGGAGGGACAGAGAGCATTCTTCTTGGTGCCACAGTGGGACTGGGGCTATTTGGGAAACCAACTCCTGGAAGAAGGCTCCAGAGCTCTGTGCTTAATGCAGTGGCTCTAATGTTGTGCCTTTGTCCTGGTTGTTTATTGGTGTGTGATAAACTATACCAAAACTTGGTTTAAAACAAAAATGATTTTATTCTCATGTGTCCTTGGGTCAGCAGTCGGTTTGACTTAGAGTCTGTCACCATGCAGCTCTGGTCATACAGTGGCTGGATCGGGAAGAGCGAATGGCAGGACAGGCTGGGCATCTGTCTTTCCTGTGGTCTCCCTTAGTGTACTAGTTTGAGCTTCCTCACAGCCTGGTGGCCTTGTGGTGGTAAGATTTGTTTACCTGGTGGCTCAAAACTCTGGGATGACGGCTGCTGCAAAACAGGAGGGAGACTGGGCTCGTGTGTTTCAGAGTCCCAGCTGCATCTAGGGTGATATGGGCTGGGGTGGGCACCACATGTGTTTGCCTTTTGTGGTGTAAATATTCATGGTTCTACCATTTGACAATGGCCTAAAAGTGACTGACAAGAAGCACTTAAAAAATTTTTTTTTGCCGGACCAGGCAATGGCACAGTAGATAGAGCATCAGTCTGGGATGCAGAGGACCCAGGTTTAAAACCCTGAGGTCGCAGGCTTGAGCACAGGCTCACCAACTTGAGCCCAAAGGTTGCTGGCTTGAAGCCTAAAGTTGCTGGCTTGAGCAAGGGGTCACTGGCTTGGCTAGAGCCCCCTAGTCAAGGCATGTATGAGACAGCAATCAATGAACAACTAAGGTGCCACAATGAAGAATTGATGTGTCTTATCCCTCTCCCTGTTTGTCTGTCGCTCTCTGTCTCTCTCGCTTAAAAAAAAAAAAAAAAGCAATTTTTGAAGGATGCGTTGTTGGAGGAGAAGGTATAGTAGAGGGCAGAGGCCCGAGGCGGGGCCTTCCTGGTCTGCTGCAAGCTCAGAGTCTGTGCTGCCTGTACCTAGTCGTAGCTTCTGGGGGTTCCTCACTCCTCGTAGTTGCTCTCACTTCTCATTATGGAGGGAAAGTGAGATCATGAAGGAATGTGACACTCAGGGACTTACCAAGGAGCCTGGACAGATCCCTGGAGAAATTTATCTGCCTTGGGTCCTTGGCCCAGCCAAACCAGGGAGTCTGTTCTAAGGAGTGTGAAGGATGGAGCCCATGTCAGGGCCAGGGGTGCTTGGGGCCCGCCTTTAGCCAGGGAGGAAGCATCTGCCTTGAGGACAGTGGCAGTTGGCAAGCCAGATGTTCTTGGCATGGCTTCCTTCATGACAAAGACACTTCTCATTAAAAACTGCTATTTCTAAGCCCTGTGATCACAGAGTTAGAGAATCGAGGGTGATATTAATATTTATGTGCAAACTGGAAATATCTTGACATCAATTATTCTAGTTATAATTAAACCTAGTAGTCCATTCCATAGCCATATAATGGAATGTGGTTATATGGGACTCTACTGAGGATAATAGAGCTCTAAAGAGTGGAATTTGTCATTTAAAACCCAAGAACAATATTCTTGGCTATGATTTTTCATCCTGCCCTTCCCCACTAGTGATTTACTCATCATTAAATAAATATTTGGTGAAGACTGGTGCTAGAGATACCTGGTGACACAACCCTGTCTGCCCTTAGGGAAGGCAGGAAACCAGTGGCAGTATAAGATAGATGCAGAGAGAGGCAACAAGATAGCAGTGGAGTAGGTGGATGTACCAAACTTCCACCTCCCAGAACTGAAGTGGATTACAACTTAATTTTAAGAACCATCATCTGGAAAAACCAACTTTGGACTAAACTAAGAGAACTCTTTAACCAAGGAACACCAAAGAAGCTACACAGAGACTGGTAGGAAAAACGGAAACACGGAAAGGGCTTCCCAGCTCCTGGGAGCGAACAGCGGCATGGAGAGACTCACATGGCGGAAAGTGAGTTTAGTGGAGAGGGAGGTACCTGGACCCCAGGAACAAAGCCCCAGCCTGCAGCCCAAGAGCCTGGAAGAAGCGTATGGACAGTATTTAGCTGTAAAACAAGTCAGGATACTGTTTGTGAGAAAAAGACATATTTCTCAGACCCAGGATTCTTCTTAAAGGGACGGCACAGAAAACCTCTTTCACAACCACTCACCCAGGGCTCCAGGGGATGGGGGGAGAGAGGAGAGTAGCAGGAAGAGAATGTAATCTAGGAGGCACAGGCAGAAATACTTTGAGGGACAGACACCCTAACCCCTGGGCTGAGTCACTTTCCAAATCTAAAGTGAGTATTTCCTCTGGAACCAGCAATACCAGCAAAGGGAAACAGGATACCAGCCAAACAAGCTCTTCCGTGGCACTCAGAGTAGAGTCGCTTAGAAGGAGGGAACCTTAAGGAATACACTATTGAGTGCTAGGGTCTGAGGTGCAGTGCCCCCAACCACACTGCTGAGGGCTCCCTGGAGGGCGGGTGGCGGCTGCAGTGGGATGCAGAAGCGCAGTCCTGTCAGCGGGGTGGAAGCTGACCCTGCCACGACTGAGGCCCAATGTGAGCTCAGCCTGGTGGGGGCGGAAGGGGCATACAAAAGCGGTTCAGCTGGCTGTGGGCCTGCCTGCAATCTTTCCTGCAAAGGAAAGGTGAAAGCCTGGGATCTGCAGAGACCTGCGGCTGAGCAAGGCATGCAGCCCTGCCTAGCCTGAAGAGCTGGGGCTTGCAGCCCCATGCGTGAGTGCAACTACACTGCAAGGGCGGGGCAAAAGTCTGGAAACAGAAAACCATGGCTGAACACAGGTATGCCGCCCTACAGGGCCTGTGGAGACCGGGGCTTGCAGCCAGACTTGCAAGTGCAGCTATGCCTGTGGGGGCGGGGTGAAAGCCTGGGAATAGGTAGGGATCCATGGCTGAGCAAAGGTGCTCACCCCTGCCCATGGTGCTGAGGCTTGTGGCCCTGTGGGGCGGCACACAGCCCATCCCGAGGGGGCAGGAAGAAGGCCGAGGCTTGTAGACCTGGGCATATGAACAGAGCCCCTCCCATGGAGGAGAGGTAGAAACCGCAGCAACAGCCCCAGCTGGCCTGTGCTGGCAATGCCCATACCTTAACGACCCAGGCAGTGGCAGAGGGGCTGGTGGGCCTGCAGACAGACTACACCGAGGGAACACAGAGGTCACACCCATTGGACTCCAGTAGCCACACCCTTCATATACACAGACAAAATGGGAAGGCAGAGAAATGCAACTCAATTGAATCAAGAGAAATCCCCAGAAAAGGACTTGAATGAGTCAGATATAACAAAATTATCAGATGTAGAGTTTAAAATAATAATTGTTAGGATGCTCAAAGATCTTAGAACAACAATACATGGTCATAATGATCAACTAAATAAAGAGATAGCAAGTATAAAAAAGGACATTGAAATAATAAAAAAGAATCAGTCAGAAATGACAAATACAATATTAGAAATGAAGACCACAATGGAAGGAATTAAAAGCAGGATGGATGAAGCTGAGAATCGAATCAGCGAGTTAGAGGACAAGATAAACGAAGGCATGGAAGCAGAGCAGCAAAAAGGAAAGAGACTCAAAAAGTCTGAGGAAACTCTAAGAGAGCTCTGTGACAACATGAAGAGAAATAACATTTGCAACATAGGGTCTCCTGAAGAAGAAGAGAAAGAATAAGGGATAGAAACTTTGTTCAATCAAATCATAGCTGAAAACTTCCCTAAATTAATAAAGGAAAAAGTCACACAAATTCAAGAGGCACAGATAATTTCATTGAAGAGAAACCCAAAGATATCTACACCAAGACACATCATAATTAAAATACCAAAGCTAAGTGATAAAGAGAAAATATTAAAAGCTGCTAGAGAAAAAAAGGCAATCACCTACAAAGGAGCCCCCATAAGGATGACATCTGACTTCTCAACAAAAACACTTGAGGCCAGAAGGGAATGGCAAGAAATATTCAAAGTAATGCAGAACAAGAGCCTACAACCAAGACTACTTTAGCCAACATGGCTATCATTGGAAAAATTGAAGGAGAAATAAAAAGCTTCTCAGACAAAAAACAAAACAAAAACTCAAGAATTTATTATAACCAAAGCAATGCTACAAGAAATGTTAACGGACCTGTTTTAAACAGATCAAAGGGGGAAAAGAGGAATATAGCTTTAAAGAATAAAATGACAATAAACAACTACATATCAATAATAGCCTAAATGTAAATGAATTAAATGATCCAATCCAAAGACATAGGGTAGCTGCATGGATAAGAAAACAGGACCAATACGTATGCTATTTACAAGAGACACACCTGAAAACAAAAGATGCACATAGACCGAAGGTAAAAGGATGGAAAAAATATTTCATGCAAATGGAAATGAAAAATAAAGCTGGGGTAGCAATACTTATATCAGACAAAATAGACTTTAAAACTAAGGCTATAGTAAGAGATAAAGAAGGATAATGATAAAGGGGGCAATCCAACAGGAGATATAACCATTACAAATATCTATGCACCTAATATAGGAGTACCTAAATATATAAAGCAGACTTTGATGGATACAAAGGGTGAGATCAACAGCAATACTATAATAGTAGGGGATTTCAATACCCCACTAACATCACTAGATAGATCCTCAAGAAAGAAAATTAACAAAGAAACAGCAGACTTAAAGGACACACTAGATCAACTCGATTTAAAGAGATATCTTCAGAACTTTTCACCCTAAAGCAGCAGAATATACATTCTTTTCAAGTGCTCATGGTACATTTTCTAGGATAGACCACATGTTAGGACACAAAAGGCGTCACTACAAATTTAAGAAGATTGAAATTATATCAAATTATATCAACCATTTTCTCTGATCACAATGGCATGAAACTAGAAATCAAGCACAACAGAAAAACTGAAAAATACTCAAACACTTGGAAACCAATAACTAGCATGTTATTAAATAATGAATGGGTTGACAATGAGATCAAAGAAGAAATAATAATTCCTAGAAACAAATGATAATGAGCATACAACTCAAAATTTATGGAACACAGCAAAAGCAGTACTGAGAGGGAAGTCCATAGCATTACAGGCATACCTTAAGAACCTAGAAAAAGCTCAAATAAGCAACTTTACCCTGCATCTAAAAGAACTAGGAAAAGAACAGCAGGTAAAACCAAGGGGTAGTAGAAGGAAGGAAATAATAAAGATCAGAGCAGAAATCAATGACATAGAGGCTAAATAAACAATACAGAAACAAGGAGCTGGTTCTTTAAAAAGGTGAACAAGATCCATGAACCTTTAACCAGACTCACCAAGAAAAAAAGAGAGAGGACTCAAATAAATAAAATTAGAAATAAGAATGGAGAGATAACAACTGACACAACAAAATACAAGATTGTAAGAAAATACTATGGAGAACTATATGCTAAAAAATTAGACAACCTAGGTGAGATGGACAAATTCTTTGAAACATATAATATTTTAAAAATCAATCGGGAAGAATCAGAAAACATAAGCAGATCGATTACAACAAATGAGATCGAAACAGTTATCAAATAACTCCCAACAAACAAAAGTCCGGGACATGATGGCTTCACAAGTGAATTCTATCAAATATTCAAAGAAGAACTAACTCCTATTTCAAAAAATTCAAGAGGAAGGAAGACTTCCAAACTCCTTTTATGAGGCGAGCATAATTCTGATTTCAAAACCAGGCAAAGACAACACAAAAAAAGAAAATTATAGACCAGTGGTTCTTAACTTGGGTTCTTTTGAACCCTAGGGGTTTGATAAGTCAGTCTCAGGGGTTCGGAGAAACCTCTGCCGTGGAGGCCAGAATAAAGTAATACCGTAATTTGTTGTGAGTTTATGCACTTTGTTTGTTTTGTTCTTTGAGCAAGGTGATGTTCATGCACAGCTCATTTTGTGCACCAGTAAAAAAACATATACCTATGTCTTGAATTTGGAAAAAGAAAATCATATTTTATTTATCACTAAAGAAGGGTTCGGTGAATGCGCATATGAAACTGGTGGGTTCGATACCTCAAAAAAGGTTAAGAACCACTGTTAAAGACCAATATCCCTGATGAATCAGGATGCTAAAATTTTCAAGAAAATATTAGCCAACCAGATCCAGCAATATATGAAAAAAATCATACACTATGATCAAGTGGGATTAATTCTGGGGAGGCAAGGCTGGTACAATATTTGCACATCAATCAATGTGATCCATCACATAAACAAAAGGAGGGACAAAAACCACATGATAATTTCAATAGATGCAGAAAAAGCATTTGATAAAAAGCAACACCCATTTAAGATCAAAACTCTCAACAATATGGGAATGCAGGGAACATACCTCAACATGATAAAGGCCATCTATGACAAACCCATAGCCATCATACTCAATGGGCAAAAATTAAAAGCAATCTCCTTAAAATCAGGAACCAGGCAGGGTTGCCCCTTTCACCACTCTTATTCAACATAGTTATGGAAGTCCTAGCTATAGCAATCAGACAAGAAGAAGAAATAAAAGGCATCCAAATTGGAAAAGAAGAAGTAAAACTGTCATTATTTGCAGATCATATGATATTGTATATGGAAAACCCTAAAGTCTCAGTCAGAAAACTACTGGACCTGATAAATAAATTCAGCAAGTTGGCAGGTTATAAAATTAATACTCAGAAATTAGAGGCATTTTTATACACCAACAATGAACTGTCAGAAAGAGAAATTAAAGAAACAATCCCCTTCACTATTGCAACAAAAAAATAAAGTACCTAGTAGTAAATTTAACCAAGGAGATTAAAGACTAGTACTCGGAAAATTATAAAACATTGATAAAAAAAATCAGGAAAGATACAAACAAGTGGAAGCATATACCGTGCTCACGGTTAGGAAGAATAAATATCATTAAAATGTCTATATTACCTAAATCAATTTATAAATTCAATGAAAACTAATTAAAATACCAATGACATACTTCAAAGATATAGAACACATATTTCAAAAATTTGTATGGAACCAAAATAGAACATGAATGCCTCAGCAATCTTGAAAAGAAAGAATAAAGTGGGAGGTATCACACTTTCTGATATCAAATTATACTACAAGGCCATTGTACACAAAACAGCTTTGTACTGGCATAAGAACAGGCATATAGATCAATGGAACAGAAAGGGAACCCAGAAATAAACCCACACCTTTATGGAAATGGGATATTTGACAAACGAGGTAAGAGCATATAATGGAGTAAAGACAGCCTCTTCAACAAATGGTTTTGGGAAAATTGGACATCTACCTGCAAAAAAATGAAACTGGACTATCAACTTAAACCATTCACAAAATAAACTCAAAATGGACAAAAGACTTTAATGTAAGCCATGGAACCATAAGCATCTTAGAAGAAAACATAGGCAGCAAGCTCTCTGACATCTCTCACAGCAATGTATTTGCTGATTTATCTTCATGGGCAAGTGAAATAAAAGACAGGATAAACAAATGGGACTATATCAAACTAAAATGCGTTTGCACAGCTGAAGACAATAAGAACAGAATAAAAAGACAAACCACACAACCGGAGAACATATTCGACAATATGTATGATAGGGGGTTAATAACCGAAATTATAAAGAACTTGTAAAACTCAACACCAGGATGATAAACAATCCAATCAAAAATGGGCAAAAGAAATGAATAGACACTTCTCCAAAGAGGACATACAGATGGCCAATAGGCATATGAAAAAATGCTCAACATCACTAATCATTAGGGAAATGCGATAAATTAAAACCACAATGAGATATCACCTCATACCAGTCAGAATGGCGCTCATCAGCAAAACAACACAGAACAACTGCTGGCGAGGATTTGGAGAAAAGGGAACTCTCCTGCACTGCTGGTGGGAATGCAGACTGGTGCAGTCACTGTGGAAAACAGTATGGAGATTCCTCAAAAAATTAAAAATGAAACTGTCCTTTGACCCAGCTCTCCCACTTTTAAGAATATACCCCAAGAACACCATATCACTGTTTCAAAAGGAGAAATGCGCCCCCATGTTTATGGCAGCATTGTTCACAATAGCGAAGATCTGGAAACAGCCCAAGTGTCCTTCAGTGGACAAGTGGATTAAAAAGCAGAGGTACATATACAGAATGGAATACTATGGGGCCATGCAAAAGAAGAAATCTTACCTTTTGCGACAACGTGGATGGACATGGAAACTATTATGTTAAGTGAAATAAGCCAGGCAGAAAAAAAAGAAAATCATATGACCTCACTTATTTGAGGAATCCAATGAACAATGTGAACTGAGGAAGGAACTGAGACAGAAGAGGGATCAAAGGGACCAGAGGAAAAGAGGACAGAGGGAAAGGGGATGATAGGATGGGATAAACCTGAAGGCAAGCAAGGAGGGTGCTAGTTGGAGAGGAGAAAGGGAAATGTGGAGGGGAATACGGGGGTGGGGGAATGCAATCGGGGCAACACTAGTATCTATGTAAACACAATAAATTAAAATTAATAGAAAAAGAAAAAATAGTTAGTTGCAAATACGGGGATGCTTGGGGCTCCCACCAGTTTCAGTGCCTCTAACTTGGGGTGAAGGACAGCTTTTCATAGGAATCTAGATATTCTCGAAGGACCCACAGTAGTCAGCCAGGGAAAGCAGTGGAGAGAGAGCATCCCAAGTGAGGAATCAGTAAATGTAGGAGGAAAAAGCAACTGATATTTTAACATGGTGATATCAAGGGACGTGTGTAAAGGAAGAGTGGGAGGCAAGTCTGTGATAGGACCCCAGGTGCCTTGCTTACTGCTGGACTCAATCTTGAGGACATAGAAGCCATCACCACCTCGGTGTGCCTCATCACATCTGTGTTGCCAAAGCTCTGGGTGGCCACAGATGACAGGATAGAGTCGGTGGGGTGCCTGGGGCCAGGGAAGAAAGGTGGTGCTGACAGGTGAGTGAGCATAGAGATAGCACTGAGGTAACGGGGGTGAGGGGAATACTTTGGAGGTCTATTTTGGAAGTATATTGTCTAGAATTTAGGATGAGACTCCGAATCTTAAAAATAAACTTTTAATTTTAGAATAGCTTTTGATTAACAAACACTGTGAAGACGGAACAGGGAACTTGAATATATCCTACATCCAGTTTTCCCTATTAAGAGCATCTTGCATTATTAGTATGACACACTTGTCACAATTAATGAACCACAACTGGTACATTCTTATTAAGTAAAGTCCATGCTTTATTCAGATTTTCTTAGTTTTACCCATCATTCATTGTCTGCTCCATGGTCCTACCTTCGCCACCATATCACATGAGTCATGTCTCCTTAGGCTTCTTTTGGTTGTGACAGTTTTTCAGACTTCCCTTGATTTTGATGACCTCGGCAGTTTTAAGGCATTGCTGGTCAGGAATTTTGTAGAATGCCCCTCACTTGGTATTTGTCTGATGTTTTTCTCATGATTTGACTGGAGGGTATGGCTTTGGGAGAGGAAGACCACAGAGGTAAAGTGCCACTCTTTTCATATCATAACAAAGGTGCTTTCAACACTGTTGATGTTGACCTTGACCAGCAAGGCTGGGGTAGTGTTTACCAAGTTTCTCCACTGTAAAGTTCTTCTTACAGATGTCACCAAGTGCAGTGCACACATAAGAAGTGAGGGATTATACTCCATCTCCTTGAGGGTGAGGATCTGCATGCATTATTTGGACTTTTTTTGACATGGGAGTTCTCTTTTTGAAGGGAAAATAAACTGGTTGTGGCCTGTGAGGTAGATGGCAGTCAGGTTGGCAAGAGAATCTCAATTTCCTTGAGAATAGTTCCTTGGGCCACCTATACCTTTTGGACGTTGCCCTAAGGAACAGTCAGATTGGCAGTGGATGGAGGACTTGGACCCATTCTGGGCCTCTCAAATGAGTAGGGCTCATCACCCATTCACCCTTGTCGTCTGTCCTACAGCTTCTCTCTTTTCCCCACAAACTGGACAAGGCTATTTAACTGAGCTTACTTCAAGTAAAACCTACAAGCATTTTTGCGTGTTTACTGTTAAATGCATGCCAGGCCTTGGGCTAAGCTCCAGGAATAGAAAGATAAGTGAGACATTCCTAGCCCGTGAGGTGACCACCATCTGTGGGTGATCGTCTTCTTCCCCAAGCAGAGTCCAGCCCCATGGCTTCTTTCTAAGGCAGATCACATTTGCTGAGGTTTCCAGCCTTCCCCCTTCCATCTGCTTGGGAAGGGTACCTTCCCACCCCCGGGCCTCCTCCTTGAGTGTTCTTTGGGAGGAAGGGAAGAGAGTGGGCATTGCTGCTTTGGGGGGTTTACATAACATCCTAAATACAGCCAAGAAGGTGACAAGTGCATTTGGTTTATTTTCCTGCTGTTTATCCCTAAACTGTTTGAAGATAGGCACATATTTTGGCCTCCCTGGGTAATAGCCTGCAGCCTCTTTCAGACAGGAGCAGGTAGGTCAGGGGTGACCCCTTGTGTAAGGGTAAATGGCTCTGTCTGTCCTTTTCCACCAGTAAGTTGGGTCTCCACTCGGGTTAGTAGACTGGCTAAGCCAATGGGCTTGGTACCATCCTCCCAAGTTGCAGTTCTGGCTCTACCACTTACTAACTGTGGGACCTTAGGAGAGTGTCTCACCTTTTTACCTGCAAAATGCAGGTGTGTTACAATTTACCTCATAGGTGGTTGCCAACATGAAATCAGTTAATAGGTGTAAAGCTTAAACTTAAAAAGGCGCTTCGTAAACCTTCACGTAGACAGTGTTAGCTATTACCGTTTCTGACATAGGCAGGATAGACTTATGACTTTGTGAGCTAAGCCATGGATTTTGTGTTCTAATTCATTTATTCACCCATTCATCTGTTTAAAAAATTTTTTAACATGGCCAATAAAATTTATTAAGCCTATTTACATATATTCACAGGTTTTTCCATAGTTGGATGCTCAGATAGACACTTTCTGTTTCAAAATTGGTGGGGTGGGGTGGGGTAGCAGCCTTTGCTGAGACCTGAAACGGTAGTGGAAGTTTCTTTGTATGACAATTCTAAGTGTGTCCAGCAAAGGAAGTCACAGGTACTCTCAGAGGTGACCAGTGTTTCATTCATTTGTGATCTTATATAGCCAGTGGTGTGTCATGTCCCTTTCTCCATGTAGAGTCACATTAGGATGAAAAGATGCCAGGAAAGGTGATGACTGCTTAGCAGTTCTTTACTGGTGTCTGTTAGAGGATCCAGTTCGTAACTCATAGCAACACTTAGAATCTTCCTTCTCTGTCTCTCTCTTCCCCCTCGCCTCTCACAAGCCAATATCTTACCAGACTCCAGATTTGTCACCTTTCATAGTCAATGCTTGTCTTCCTCTCTCCTCCTTTCTGTCCTTATCCTTTCCACTCCCTATAAAAGCTCAGGAACCGTCTTGGGAAGCCTGAGGAAGTGGAGGAGATACCAGGGTTGATATTGGATCTCCCTTAGTGGGCTAGAAGTGGGGAGGATTCAGACGTGACTTTGTCTAGCCACACAGTGGTTTGGCTCTCCCATGTGAGCACCTTGCCAGGTGACAGGAAGCAAGTGTAGCAGGCACAGGAGGGTCTGTGCCTGCCCGTGCCTGGAGGAAAGAGTGTGTGCATGCACATGGCTCTACCAGCTTTCCTCTTAGTGGGCCCAGGCTGGATGATTGAACAGGGAGCTAAGTGTGATTCAGACTTGGGCTCCACCCAGGTATTTGAGGGACTACATTTTCTCAGAAGACAGGAAAGAGAAAAAGGCAGAAGGAGTTGAGGATGTTTCTAGGTAGACAGGTTTAACATGAGAAGGGGATTGCCTGGCATGTTGGGAGTTGAGATGGCAGGAATGTAAACTTGGCATCCATCAGATTCTAGCTTAACTCCCAGCATCATCGAGACCCACTGCAGAACATGGACAGGCAATGTGGCCTCCATGAATCTTGGTTTTCTTATCTGGGGGATTGAAGGCATGTCACCCCCTCCTAGGGCTGTGGGAAGACTGACTGAGATGAGCAACCAACAGTACAGGTGGTCGTGTTTCATGACTGTCCTCTCTTTCCCCTCCTTCCCTGCTCACTATCTTGTGGGCTTGTATCCTTGGAGGAAGGCAAAGACCATGAGCTCAGTCCTTCCTGAGGGTGCCCTCCTCTGTAGGGGCCCCACAGAGATAGCCCTGCCTGAAACCCCTGCTCTTATCTTAAAGGGAATATGGCACACTTACTCCACTCCACGCCTGGTGGGTGCATGTGCTTCATCCATCACCATCGCCCTGCCCTGTGCAAGGCACTGTGGGGTATGTCATAGAATGAGTTCTTGTTCTTGATCAGGGGATTATGATCTGGATGGGAGAACAAAGCGGAGCTAGAAGAAACCAAAGTAGATGTTGACCATGGATTGTAGATTTTAGCAGTGGCCACTGCTTACATATATCCAGAGATGGGGAACTTACCACCTATTAAGGAAACCTATTCTGTCATTGGGTAGCTCAATGGTGAGGAAGCTTCTTATATAACTTAATGTTATACAAAATCTGTCCCATTACTCCTGTATCAGTGTTCTGGGGCTACATAACAATATTACCCCCCCATCATCCCCTCATTTATCTGAAGGTAGCATGCATTTACCTTGTGGTACTCTTGGTAAGCCAGATCCCACCAGCTCTCTCACCAGTTGTTAGTCCATCAATATTTATTGAGGACTTCCTGTGTAGCAGATACTCAGTAACCATGCAAGGTGCTAGGATATGGTGGGGAACAATGTATGTGACATCTCTATACTTATGGAACTTGCATTGTAGGTGCAAGAGGAAGATACATAAAGCAAGGTAGCATCACCTGGTGGAGACTTCCTTAAGGAACCAAGAACAGGATGACGTGATTGGGAGTGATGGGGGCAGGGGTGCTTTTCACCATGTGGCCTGGCTCTCCAACTTTGGAGCTTAGCCCTGACTGATGGCATAAGGCTTATGAAGGCCTTTGCTTTGTAAGGGAGACCTTTGCCATTGCCAGTGTCCCAAAGTGGAAATAAATACCAGCTGGTCCAAAGAGTAGAAAGAGAAGCTGGGTGGCTGGAGCCTTGTGAGAGGATGGAAAGGGTGGTGCGGTGAGATGGGAGCGGGGGTGAGGGTTGTCACGTGGGCTTTACAACCCATGTGAGGAGACGGGTTTTATGTTATGCGGGATGGGAAGTCATTAGAGTGTTTTTATAGGGTAGTGATACAACCCATTTCCTGCTTAGTGGTCCCTTTGGCTGCTCAGTGGGGACGAGCCTGTAAGAAGGCAGGAGTGGGAGCAGGGTTAGCATCACACACATTTCATGAAAAGGGTCCTCAGAGTGTCACTTGGACAAGCACTGGGCAAATCAATGGCTAGAGTCTCATCTCTCACAAGATCTGTGGGGAACGATGTTGGTCCCTTGAATACGCAATTTTTTAGGTATATTTTCTACTAGTATAAAATTTGTATGTATCTCTTTTCCCCCAATTCTGGATAACCCCAACCAAATGAAGCCTGCACACCTTGGCTATGTCATTGGGCTCTGTGTGTGTGGCCACACCCCAGAGAAGAATGCTCCTGACACCTTCACTTCAGCCATGCCCAGCAATGCCTCGTTCTCAGGACGCATCATTAAAAAATATATATAGACAGAAACGATTTTTCATCTTCATCAGCATCACTTTTATGTGCTGCAGAAAAGGCTCATCCTCATTAGAAGCGGGGAGGAGGTGAAATTTGAAGTTGGAGCTCCGTGGCAGGTTCCACCATCGCGTCCCCACCCATGCTCTGACTCAGCCAGGTTGTCATCAGTCTGTATTTCACCCCTTCTTTCATCCTTCACTTGCTGTTTGTCATTTCTGGAGCAAGATCCTCTCTGTTAGCACATTTGGAAACCTATTTCATAGCAGAGGAGCAGGGAACAATACAGGTTTTCATCTCAGACTAATTATGCCTCCAATACACTGATGCTAAATAAAACCAAGGGGAAGGTAATTGGAAATTCTTGATGTGACATTCACATTCACAGATTTGGGAAATACAGATGTTCACTTGTGGAGCTGGGAAGAGATATGGGTTCCAGGAGCCTGAGAGTGAAGGCCAGGCCACCCCTTGTCCTGCAGACGTGGCCTGAGGATCCTCTATGAACCCGCCTGCTTTGAGTTGGCTTGGCCTGTGTTCTGTCCTCACCTGGGCTGACATAGATGACTCTTGAATTGTCATCTAAGGCATTTAGTGCAGCTCATGTTTCATGACAGAAAGCATCTGCTTGCAGCCTTGTGTAAGCTGTGTGACTTTGGGCAAGGACTCTCATCTCTATGACCATCCATTTCCTCCTCAATCACACAGAGCTAGCACCTCACAGCCCCTCATAACTCCCAGGGTTCTTGGGAGAATTTGATGAGACAATGTCTATGACATGCCCCAAGCACAGAAGGTTCTTTGGAAGTTTCCATTTTCTTTCCAAAAGATGGTACCTTCTTGAAGATTCAGGTTGCACCTATCAAAAGGGCTTCTTCCCATCAGTTTGAAATTTACAACCTCCTTAAATGGCAAGACTGATTGAAACAGCCCAGATTTGGTTTCTGTTGACCTGGGAAGCTATGCACCCCAGATCTACTTTCTTTTTCATATGAACACTTTCACCAAAGGCAAATATGGTGGAAGACTGAGCAGTGAGTGTGTCATGGTCAAGCCTATTATCTCTCCTAGTTACCTCTCTTCCACTTGTCAAATGGGTGAGAACTGCCTGGTCTAATTCATAGGACATGCACATTAAAGGAAATGAGACAGGACACAAGTGACCTTCAGGCTAGAAACGACTGGGTCCCAAGTGATGCCAGGGATTGGAGCTAAACATGCTGTGCTATGACTGTCCTTGGTGGGGTGTTCTCCTCTGCAGTCCAGGAGATCTGGAAGGGCATGGGCTGGGTGTGACCCACTGAGTGGTTACTCTCAGCTCTTTCTTATGCCCTGCTGTGACTTCATGGTGGGTTGCGTATACATCTTATGCTTTGGCTTTGGGTTTGGTTGTGTGGCTTGCTTGCTTCAGCCAACAGCATGTAGGCAGAGATGGCAGTGTGCTGGTTCTGAGACTGGCTCACAGAGATACTGATATTTCTGCTCTCCTTTGGAGTTTCTACTGCCTTCACCATCAAGAAGAGAAAAAAGTCCTGGGTAACCACTCACTGGTCCCAGGAGGATGAGAAACATAGGGGACAGACTGGAGCCACTGAGCTGACCTACAAACCTGCACTGAAAAGCACGTCTGCCCTAAGCAGCCTGTACATCTGTGAGAATAAGGGATGCTTGTGTTGGCCACTGGCTTTGGGTAGTTTGTTATACAGTGACACTTTGGCAGTCTCATCTTCTCTTTGCACCTCAGATATGCTCCTCTCTTCCTTTGTTCACCATGTCCTGTTTACTGGAGTTAAGAGAATGGTTGTTTTGACTTACTGAGGAGAGAAACCACCTTGAAGCTAGATAAACAGGAAGACATATTTGTATTGTGAGAGACATTCATCTCTACCCATGGCTGGAGTAATGAGTAATGTTTGCTTAGAAAAGGGTCAGGAGCAAAGCAGAAGAAAAGGACGACAGTGGAAAGTGGAATGAATGTTTTGATTTCTTTAAGGAGGGTGGGAGGCATGCTGGGCAGGGCAGAGAAGAGAACTCAGATAATGGTGTAGAGGGTAGGAAGGGGCTCTGAGAGGGAAGTTGGCCAGATTGGGGACCAATGAGAGCCAGCAGTATCAGGGGTTGCCCTAAACGACCAGAGAAACCAAGTGATCAAATGTGACAACTGCCAGACTCCCAGGCACTGGTGCGCCCTCTGATCAGGGGCTTCTTCCTAAAGGTGCTCACAGAATTTTGAAAGTGATCAAAGACCTCCTCTGTTAAACACAGGGTGGAGAAATCAAAGAATGTGGGAAATCAGAAAGACTAGAGGTAAGGCACATAAGAAAATGTAAACAACCCTGTGGAGAAAAGATGAGGGGAGTCTGGTACAGGTTATGGGGTTTAGGGATTGGCACTGCTCCACCCAGAAGCTTTGTCTGCGAAGATAAAGCTGGGTTCTGGAATAGTGCCTGTGCACATGCATGTGATTCATGCACATGTGTGTATATACATGTGTGCTTGCACATGCATATGTATTCATATGTATGTGTGTGTGCATGCTCCTTTTCTAACAGACTTTTCCAGTCCTGGAGAAAAGGGCAGTTGGTGAGGAAAGCTCCATTGCAAGCAGGCAGCAAGAACAGCTTATACTGGTTGAGGTTCACTATAGGGCAGGCACTTCTCAAGCACTTTTTGTGTCTTATCTCATTGAATCCCCACAATTCCAGAATGTGTGTGTGTTTTTTTAATCCACCCTCTTTTTATTTGGGGATACCAAGCTGCAAAGAGGTGAGGTAAGCTGGCCAGGGTTTGGGCCAGCAGTTGGGCTTAGGGCTGCCTTGCAGCGTTTACTGCTGACACTTGTGCTGCTGTGTATTGTACAATTTCAAGGGATACTCTTCAATTGTGGTCATTGTAGCTCTGGATAGTTATGACAGTATGCTTCCAGCTGGTGACGGTTTTGAACAGAAAAGCTATTTAAACTTGGGCTGGGTTGTGGACGCCTAATCCTGTGTTCCCTCCCAGAGCAGCAAGCAAGCAGGGGGAATGTGAGATCCTGGATAGGATGCAGTGAGCAGATGAGCTCCCCCGGGGCCCTAGAGCTCAGGGAGATAGATGCCCCTAAAGTTTAGTGTCTTGGCTGCTCAGAGGAGGGAGAATCAGCAGGCTGAAGCCTGGCACGTCAGCCCCAGGCAGTGTCAGGTACCTCCCACTGAGCTGTCACCAGGGGTAACATCTGACTTCCAGGCCTCTGTTCCTGCTGCACCCGCACTGGGAAACCTCAGTTTCCTCGGCCTGTTCTGCAGCATTCCTTCTGTGTTCACTTTGGGTTTCCATAGGCAGGTCTGGTCACAGCCCAGCACAGGGGGCTGGATTCCCTCCCTTTAGGATTCTCTTAATCTAGAAGCTTTCTCTCCTAGGACTCTCTCTCCTAACCTCCTTCTTGCTTTCATCAATTCTTTTTTTTTTTTTTTTTTCACTTCTGGACACCTTTATCTTTTTACCTCCATTCTTCAACCATCATAACTACCAATTCCTACAATCTCATCCTGGAGCTTGGGCAGCCCCAGAACTGCTCCACCGCTGGGCCCTGCCATTCAAACCTTCCATCCTGCTCCATTATTTCCCTAGACATGCCCTTTTACCTCACTGAGATACCCCTACCCTAATCTCATCATCGAGCAGGATCAGAGAGGTCTTACCCTAGGGAACAGAGCTTTAACTTGAACCTAGGTCTTCCTCTTTCCATTCCCACAGTCAAACACATCTCTGTCCCCATCCAGAACACCTGAAGGTCGGTCCCTCCTCCCATCTCCACACCTGAAGGTAGGTCTCCTCTCTACCTGCACCCAAAGGCAAGTCCCTCCTCACACCCTAACACCTATCATGCTTACTTTAAAGTCATGACAATATCAGGCAGAATTCATGTCCTTGTTGCCTAGCCTAGCCCTCTTTCCATAGTCTGTATTCTCCTCTGACCACCTATGTATCTATTTCACATAGTGGTACTCATAATCCAGATGCAATTTTGTACTCAGCTTTTTTGACCTAACATCCTGGTATAAACATTTCCTGTGCTGTTGCAAAGCCTCTCTAATGATCATTTTTAATGATTGCATGGAGATGAAGAATTGATGTTCCATAACTTACCTAATGTTTCCTGTTATTGGACCTTGAGGCTATTTCCACCTTTCTAGTCAATTTTCTTATTTGGATAGTGTTTCAGTGAACATCTTCATGCCGTGCTTCATTTTTGTCCTTGGACTATTGCTGATGGGAAAGTCCCAGAAGTGGGTCAGAAGGGTTAGCATGTGGGCTCCTCAATGGCATCATCTTGGTCATGGCCATCCTGCTCAGTGGTGGGCACCGCCACCTTCATTTTACAAATGGGAAAACTGTCCTTTTCAGAATCTTCTCACCCTGGTTTCCTCTTCCTGGAGTGGCCCCCTGCTCCTGTGCCCTCCAGGTGCACGGCACTAACTCCCATTCTTCTGTCTCAGCCCGATCACAGCCCAATCACGGCCCCTCAGGCAGCTTTTCCTGACTACCCTACTGAACCAGGGCCTGTTAGCCATGCATGTGACACCCGTGCCTTCCTTCAGAGAGTGTGCTTCACTGTGATGTCATGCAATTATTTGACCAGTGTCGTGTGTGTCTTGCCCACTAATTCTAACCCGTGCTCTAGGGGAGCACGGCCACTTTTCTCCCCAGTGAGTCTGGCGCACAGAAGGGTCTTACTAAGGGCTTACTGATCAGGGAATGAAGGCCCCCTGTGCCCGGGACACCACTGGTGAGGGGCAGCCCTGGTTTCCTTAAAGAAGATGTTCTGTACATAATCTGGATGTGCACCTCGGGATGTCTGTCTCAGGCCTGAGGGTCAGGAGGGAGACACAGGAGATAAGAACAGTGAGCGGGTCTAGTGTGTGGGGGGGTGTTCTTGGGAGACAGCATGGTGCAGTGAGACAATGGCTCTGGCAGAGGAGATGTGCTCCTGGACAACTCTGTTCTCAGGAACCTCGGGACCCTGGGCAGAGCATTCAGTGCCCGTGGGTCTCATTTTTCTCCCTGGAGCAGTGGACTTGGGAATGACCTTCCCTTCCCTCACTGTCTCCTTGGGCATATTAAAGCCACCCTGGTGCCCACGTCATTTGACTTTCTCCCCAGGGTTGGGGAGTAGCGCTTGTGAAAGCACCTCCCATTAAACTGAAAGTGTTCCCTCAACTTCGAAGGAATGTGATGAAGTCCTCCAGCTGTTTAGAGTAACTATACAACCTGTTATTTAAAAAATCCTACGGTGTAATTACGTGAATAAATTATGAAGTCAGAAGTGGGTAGGAGTGATTCGTCAGGAAAATTAATCTCTGCAGCAAGGGGAGGCATGGGGGCACAAGCTCTGTCTCAGCCCTGTCTTATGCTGCAGGTCCTGCTCACTCTCCAGCTCCTGCTTGCCACATTTGTCTTCCTATTCTCACCGCCTCACAGCCCTGCACCTGCCTTACATTATGCTGCCTGACCTTTGGCCTCGTGGAATGACACAGTGAACTGTCTTGGGCTCCTGAGGGTCCTGGGAGCAGGTGTTGGGGCTGAATTTCAGCTGAACCTGAGTGTGGTTTGAAGCTGGGTGCAGGCGTGTGTCAGGAGCTGAAGGCAGAGGCTTGTTGTTCTGGGGGCCTGGAGCAGAGATTGCACCCAGTCATGCCAGAGAATATGTGGATGGCTCTCGGCACTCAGCTGGGATTGCCTTTGAGGTATAGCACGAGCTGTTCTCTAGACATAGCTCCACATCTGCTTGTCTGCTGCCAGCTAGGGCTGGGCCTTGGGGCTTTGAGATGCACTGAGCATGGGAGGCATGCCCCTGTCTGGGTCACCTTTGTAGCAGAGAACTGTAATCTTGGAGGGGACCTGAGACCTCCACCAAACAAATGGGTATGAGCTATGTCCCTGTAGGTGGGAGGAGACAGGAGTGGGAGGCCTGCATCAGTCCTTCTCAGAAGGGCCTGGACACCCTGCCCCTGCTGGGGCCTTGCCACAGAGTCCAGCAGGTTGCACGTCTGGGATGGGGATGGGGATGGGTTCCAGTGTGTCCTACGCTCTCAGCTCAGTCGCCTGGCAACGTTGCTAGTGGAGCAAGCTTTTCCTACCTGCCAGGTATATTCACACATGAGCACATTTATTCCTTATAACCCAGGACAGCCATCTTACAGGCGAGGAAGCAGAGGCCATAACCTGCATAGTGTTGCACAGCTAATGAGTGGCAGGTTGGGCCCTTGTCAATTCAGTAGTATCGAAATGAGCCAGGCGGCCCTGGCCAGTTGGCTTAGCGGTAGAGCATAGGCCCGGCATGTGGATGTGCCGGGTTCGATTCCTGGTAAGGGCACACACGGAAAGCACCCATCTGCTTCTCCACACCCTTCTCTTCTCTCTCATTCTCTTCCCTTCCACAGCCATGGTTTGTATGGTTTGAGTGAGTTGGCCTTGGGTGCTGAGATTAGCTCCATGGCCTCGCCTCAGATACTAAGAGAGCTTGGTTGCTGAGCAACGGAGCAGTGGCCCCAGATAGGCAGAGCATCCTCTGGTAGTGAGTTTGCATGCAGAAGTCTGTCTTTCTGTCTCCTCGCCTCTCATTTAATTAAAAAAAAAAAGAAAAAAGATACAGAAAGAAAAGAGCCAGGTAGGCAGTGGGATGGTGACTTACCCAGTGGAATGGGCTCTCATTTACCTCTGGACAGACTTGAGCGCATGCATGCATCTGTGTGTGTGTGTGAGAGAGTGACCAGAAAGGACTTTGAGGGCCACCCCAGAGAGCAGTACTTGTGAGAGAAGTACAGCAAAGTGAGCTGTTCCTTTGAGGTGTGGGGTGAACAATGTTTGATAAATGTCTACAGTTGGGGGCGGGAACATGGAGGAATTTGTGCAGAATCCATCCCTGAATGACTGATTTATTTCCCAGTGCACAGGGCTCAGCCCAACAGTGCTTCGTTACAATTTTCTCTCTCCTACTGACACGACTGAGGTGAGGGAGGTGTGCAGTGGACCAGGGAGACTGCCCTCTGCTTTGCCTCCCTTGCTGTGTAAGGCTTGTCTTTTCCTGGGAACTGTGGCTAGGAAAGAGTGTGAGGTGCCGTAGCATGAGGGAAGACTGTGCCCTGCCTCCGAGAGTTGTGTGGCCAGCATTGACAGTCTCTTCCCTCTTGTTCATGTCTGCAGTGTCACTGCTTCTCCAGGTGGGCTCCAGCCAGGATGAGCCAGGATGGTGGTCTGTGGGTTGGAGTGAGGTGGCAAGTTGTGACTAGTCCCAGGCACTGAGCTGTGACCTGTGGGTAGGCACGAGGCTGTGGCCACTATCACTGTTTCACCAGAAGTGCTGATGGGTCCTGCATCCCCCACCTGGGCCTGTAGGGAATTCAGAGCCAGCTCTAGCCTCTGTCCTCAGAAGGAGCCAAGCTGCCATGGTGGCATGGTAGTGGTGGACTCTGGCACTGCCTTCTTCTCTCTGTTCTCCTACTGTGGTCTGCCTATTTTCCTGCTGGCCCCTCCTGCTTGCCTTACCACACTTCGTAACCTGCTCCCTTGTCCTCCCTATGCCTCGTGTTCTAGTTGCGAGGAGTCCAGGAGAAGTTCCAGCTCCCACCTTTGGGGCCTCCTGGGCTGGGGCATTGTTTTGCCATTGGGATCGTGTCAGGAGGACTTCAGATGTGCAGTTTCTCCATGGAGGACAGCATTTGACTCCCTCTCTGATGTAAGACACATGGTCTGGTGATGCCAAGCAGCTGTCTAGAACATGTCCTGGATCTGCCTTCTTGCTGGGGAGTCCTGAGTAAGTGTCTCATCCTCTGTGATCCTGGGATGACCTTCTCTGTAAAATGGGCTCAATACTCTTTCTTCAGTTGCTCAGGTAAAAAGCCATAGTGTCATCTTTGATGCTTCTTTCTCTCACATCTTGTAATTAGTCCTTCAAGAGCTTGTCAGCTTCACTGTCATGCAATTGGAAGGCAATAAATCTTTGGCATGGTGGCAGCCACCTCCCTGGTCTAAACCAGCCTTGTGAAGACAACAGCCTGGTGATTGGCTTTGCTGCATCTATTCTTGTCCCGTGTAGTCAGAGCCTTCCTGCTACAATGTCAGCTGACTACTTCATTGCTCTGTTCAGAATCTTCCCATAGCTTCCCAGTTCATCAGTGTAATGACTGGAATCCCCACCTGGACCTGAGTCCAGTCAGCGCACTTTCCAGTCTCCATGGCATGGTCCCCATTCACACCTCTTGTCCCAGAGGAATAGTAACTCTCAAAGCTGTCCTGGGTCAATGTGTATGAATGCATCTAACGGCTTTAGTAATTAGAGCCCCCAACTGGAAATAACACAGTGGTCCTGCAGCTGGCAAGGGGGTGACAGACAGTGGAATATTACTCAGCATTTAAAAAGAACAATCTCTCCTGATTAATACAGCATGTGGAGTGATTCTCAAAAGCATACTCTGAGTGAAAGAAGCCAGTCTCAGAAGGCTTTGCTATATAAATCCATTTAATGCTGTTGAGGACAGACCAAACTAGAAGGGCAAAAACTGATCAGCATTGTGCAAAGGCTAGGGGCAGGGACATTGACGACAAGAGGTCTAGGCCGTTTTGGTGGGTGATGGAACTGTTCTACATCTTTATTATGGTATTGGTTATGTGAGTAAGTTCATCAAACTCAGAATTGTATACTAAAAAGAATATTTTGCTATATGTAAGTTATACTTCAATTTAAGAAAAAAAACATGTTTTGTTTCAGATGCTAAATTCTATGGTCACTTAATCTCTGAAGTGTTCCTTGGTCCAGCCATTTGTCATCTCTCTGACCTCATTTCCTATTACCCTCTTCCTGGTTCTTTCCATTCTAGCCATCACAGGTCTCTGTGCTGACCCTTGGGTATTCCAGGTAGACCCCTGCATATGATCTCTACATTTGTTCTCCTCTCTTCCTACAATAGTCTGCCCTCGGATAGTCAAATAGCTCCTTCTCTCATGTCCCTCTGTCAGTCATTGATGACCACATGATGTTGTTTAACAAACAGTCCCAGATTTCACTGACATCCAGCATCTCCCACATCCCTGCAGGCTGGCTGGGGTGGTGCATACAGAGTAGACTTGGTAGGTCCTACTTTCATTGTGGTTCTGACCCTGGCATCTTGGCCAGGGCTGAAAGTGGAGGAGAAGCAGCTACTTAAGGGACATTCTCTTTTGGTCATGGCAGAAGCACAAGAAGGCAAGTGCCTGTACAAGCATATTTCAACCTTTCCTGTGTCACATCTGTTAACATCTGTGGAGGATATGCCACCTGTGGGGTTGAGGAGTGACTATTACCAATAATTGAGGAGTGACTATTACCAATAAAACTGTCACTGTCACCTTTTCAGGGAGGCCTTCCCTGGCCAACCTACTAAAATGTTAACCCCCAGCTTGACCTTTGCTATCCTTCCTCTCTGTATATTATTTTTCTAACATTCATGCCAGTATAACTTATTATAACTTT
Organism: Rhynchonycteris naso; assembly: GCA_037038555.1. NCBI lineage: Eukaryota > Metazoa > Chordata > Mammalia > Chiroptera > Emballonuridae > Rhynchonycteris > Rhynchonycteris naso. The sequence goes on along the minus strand of CM073001.1, from coordinate 82,410,970 downwards.
TATTTATTTACCTTGTTTATTTTTTGTCTTCCTCACTGGAATGTAAGTTGTCACAAAAAAACAGGACATTTGTCTGTTTTGTTCACTACGATATCTCTGGCACCTAGAAAAATGCTCAATAAATATTTGGCTAAGTGATTGAATGGGTTATTTGAGGAAATTATTGAGATGACGTATAAGACATGTTCGACGTACAGTCCTCTACACAGAAAGAGCTCTGTCATTGGTGAGTCTTATTTGTCTATATAGCCTGAATGCTATTAGAAAAGCAGAGCCTCATTTATATTCATGATTGCAGCAATTTGCATGGTATAACTTTGAAGCATGATCTGTTTGTGTTTTGGTTTTCGAGAAAAGGCACTGAGACATAAAGAGGCTGCCCATGGTCTGGAGTCACCTGGTCAGCAGGATCTCTTTGACCCAAAGGGCATGTGTTTCCCCAATGTTGTGCTACCTTTGCACCTTTCTTCATGTCAGTGTCCCAGTGATGTCAGAATAAGTGACCAGAATTTTTTTTTTTTTTAGGTGAGATGAGGGCAGATAGTGAGGCCAACTCCCACATGCGCCTGACTGGGATCAACTCGGCAACCCCATCTGGTGCTGATGTTTGAGTACTGAGCTATTTTTAGTGTCTGAGGCTAATGTGCTCTAATAGAGCCATCCTCAGTGCCCAGGGCCACGCTCAAACTAATCAAGCCACTGGCTGTGGGAGGGGAAGAGGGAGAGAAGGGGGCGGGGGGAAGGAGTTGGTTGCTTCTCCTGTGTGGCCTGACTGGGGATCAAACCTGGGACGTCCATACTCCAGACTGATGCTCTATCTACTGAGCCACCAGCTTGGGCCATCTCAAATGCCCTTAACAACTACCCAGGTGCCAGATATAGTGTAGATACTGGTGGCTGCCCTGTGCCACCTTAAGACACTAGTGACCTCTGTGCCCTAAGACCCTGGAAGGGTAGTTCTCTGCAGACTCTGAAGTGGTCAGACCCTGAGGATGAGTGGCTTGCTTCTGGGCAGAGAAGATCACAGACACATGTGTTCAGAAAAAATGTAGGCTCCTTCCGCTGAGTGCTGCGTTGTGGCGGGAGGGCATGATGGATGAAATGTGGTAAGATTTATGAGAGTCATTCTCTTTGGTCTGATGACCTCTCATGAATGACACTGGGCTGGAGTAGTCATACTGCTCAAATGTGAAACTTCAAGAAGATGAATTTGACCACAAGTGATGGACTCTGCCCTGGTCAAGGGACAAGGGGTCCAGGTAATGCCCACTCATTGTGCTTCTGTGAGGGCCCTGCCAGAATGATTGGCTGTGGTATGTCTCTGTTTTCCCTGACACACTACAAACTCCTGCTCATCACTGTGTTCCCAGAGCCCAGCAAAGTGACCCCAAGGGCATCAGCAAATGTCTGTGAAATGAATGATTTCTATAGAGACCAATATGGTGAGCTGGGCACTGTGTTCCATTTAAGACGTCCTTGATCTCATTGGATCTTTTCACCTGCTGCAGGGAAAGAGCTGCTATTATCCATGCTGTCATCACGTGTACAAGTGGTCAAGGCAGAGGTGGTTGCAGACCTGGAATCATAACTGCAGCACTACCTTGCTTCCTGAAATTGAACAGTTTTGGTCCCAGCCCTATAAGTTAGTGGTTTGTGACCCTGGAAGAACCAATTTATTCATTGGACCTCTGTTTTCTGATCTGTAAAATGGGGATTCCAAATCCTATCAGTCCTACGAATAGGACTATTGTGAAAGTCAAACCAGAATGTTTTTGTGTTGAGTGTTGCATAGATCTAAAATTTTATAACTATATTAATATTTCAAATGGGCATCAATGGCAGTCAATAAATAGGGAAGTCATAGCAGAGATGTGGCAGAGAGGACTTAGAGAAACTTAAGTATGATACTGATCATTCTTAGCAGGTGAATGTGCAGAGAACACATCAAACCAATCACAAGGGAGAATGTAGCTTGTTAAGCATATGGAAACCCCCAGTTGTAATCAAAGTAAAGATGAAATGCCATTTTTCGCCACTCAGTTAAAGAACACCTGGTACTAGTGAGACTTCTGAAAAATGAATATTTGCCTCTTCTATACACTGGTGAAGACTTTCTGGAAGATAATTTAGTAATGATTATCTGGAATCATAAAAATGTTTATACCCTTTTGCTTTGTGATTTCATTTTTAGGAATCTGCCTAAAGGGCTATCCTAATTACATAGAAAACCTTCTACATGACATAGTTCAAAACAGCTGGTAATGATCTAAAGAACCATTGTTATGGGAATGGTTAATGTAAGGTATTTTCCCTGCCTTACATTAACATCAAATAACTACATTGATTTGGGGCGATGAGGGGGACCTACATGCTGCTGGGATAGAGGTCAGCAAAGCTGGATCAAGAAACTGCTTTTTAAAATAGTAGTATTATTTAAACTCATTTTGCAGAAAACAAAAAGCTGCTTTCTGATGAGTTTTGGTGAAAAATAACCATTTGATTGCATTTTCTTCACATCTGGAAGTTTTGGGATTTTTTTTTTTTTTTTTTTTTTTTTTTTTTTTTTTACATTTAGTTTCTTATTGCTTTCTCTTTTTCTTTAAAAGTAACTTGAATCTTTTTGTTGTGCTTACAAACTGAAGAGACCTGTTATATATACTTCAATCATGCTCATTTCCTATTCCCCACCCTTTGGAGATAATCATTGTCAACAGATGGTCTTTGGTGCCAATTCAAACACCAACAGGAATCCCCCGTCTGGAGTATGGTAAAGAAGGAAAGTTTATTCAGTGCAAACAGCTTAATAGTGCTCTAGTCACTCTGGGGCCAGGTCCCTCTTCAGCTAAGTACTTCTGTTCCTGGAGGCGGCTTTGGTATTTCAGGAGAAACACAGTCCTCATTCTTCTGTGGAAAGGGAAACTGAGCTCCCAGAGGGGAGCTAGCTTATATGGACAGAAGTTCTTGCTTCTGGTTCCTGATTGGTCAAACCTCATGTAAATGAGGACTTCCTATTCTCACAGTTTGATTGGTCCAGTGGCACTGTTTTGATTGGTCAGAATAGAGCTGCTCTAATTGATTGGATATGTGCAGCTCTGATAGGATGGGGAAAGCTCAGTCCTATTGGTTGAAATAGGACTTCAGGAACTCATTTATAAGGCCTGGCACAGATGGCAGGAACATAGTATAGACAGACTTTTTAGCCCAGAAGCTTTTTCATGAAATTCAGTTTGTGTAAGAGGCCCTGTGCAGAAATGGCTGCTCAGCTCCCCTCCTTCTCCTCCTCCTCCTCTTGCTCCCCCTCTTCTTCTTCCTCTTCCTCCCCCCTCCTCCTTTTTCTTCTTTGTCTTCTCCTCCTCCTCCTCCTCTTCCTCCTCCTTTTTCTTTTATGTCTTCTCCTTCTCCTCCTCCTTTTCCTCCTCTTCCTCCTCTTTTTGTCTTCTCCTCCTCTTCCTCCTCCTCCTCCTCCTCCTTTTTCTTGTCTTCTTCTTCTCCTCCTTTTTCTTTTGTCTCTTCCTCCTTCTCCTCCTCCTTCCTCCTCCTCTTCCTCCTCTTTCTCTTCTTATTCTTTCCTCTTCCTCCTCCTCCTCCTCCTTCTTCCTTCTTCCTCCTTCCTCTTCCTCCTCCTCCTCCCCCTTCCTCTTCTTCCTCTTCCTCCTCCTCCTCCTCCTCTTCTTCTTCTTCTTCCTTTTCTTTATTTCTTCTTCTTCTTCTTCTTTTTTTTTAAATTTGAGCCCAGTTAGTCACCAGGAACTCTTCTTAGTAAGTTTCTTCTTTTGTTTTCCCCCTCAGGGTTCATAGTTTAGTAAATATTTGTCTACCTTTCCCAACATATATAGTGTTAACGTAATTACATTTTCTTCTTTTAAAAAAAAAAAAATATACAATAGACCCAACAGAGTTTTAAAATTTTATTTATTGATTGACTTATTGAGAGAGAGAGAGAGAGAGGAAAGAAGGGGGGAGAGGAGAGAGAGAGAGAGAGAGAGAGAGAGAGAGGAAAGAAGGGGGGAGAGGAGAGAGAGAGAGAGAGAGAGAGAGAGAGAGAGAGAGAAATATCAAACTATTGTTTCACTCAGTTTTGCATATATTGGTTGATTCTTGTATGTGCCCTGACTTCAAATCGAACTGACAACCTTGGCGTAGGATGATGCTCTAACCAGCTGATCTACCCAGTCAGGACTACTTTATCCTTTTTTAAAAGATTGGATTAAAATATGCATTTTTTATTGCAACGTCTTGGACATTTTTCTCTTTCAGTTATAAAGAAGTTGTAGACAAATGTTCCCTCTCACACACTGTTGGTGGGAATATAAATTGATATAAATATGCTGGATGGCAGCTTAGTAATATATGTTATAATTTCAAATTCTCATATTTGTTGATGCTACTCCTGAGACCGTCCTTCAGAAACACCCTGTTTGGACTGAATGTTTGTGCCCCCCCAAATTTATATGTTGAAGTCTAAACCCGAATATGATGGATTTGGAAGTGGGGCTTTGGAAAGTAATTAGGTGAACATGGATGAGGTCATGTGGGTGGAGCCCCCATGATGTGATTAGTGTTCTTCTAGGAAGAGGATTAGACTTTTGCTCCCTCTCTTTCCCATTGTGAGGGTACAGCAAAAATGCAGTCCTCTGCAAGCCAAGAAGAGGGCTCTAACCAGGAATCAAACCTGCTGACACCTTTATCTTAGACTCTCTAGAACTCTGAGAAATAGATGCTTAGAAGTTATTCAAGCCACCCAATCGGTGCTGTTTTGTTAATAGTAGCCTGAACTGATTAAGACATACTTCCCAAAAAGAGACATCTACTGAAGTGTTTATTTGGGTACTGTTTGGTATAACCCAAACTGGCACTTTGGTGTCTGGAGAATCAAGACAACTGACTGCTTCCAGGAAAAAAGAATGTTATGTAAATGGAATTATACAGTATGTAGACTATGGAATTAACTTTTTTTTCGCTGAGAGGAATTCTGTAGAGATCTTTTAAGGTTGTTTCAGGGATCTATAGTTCATTCCCTTCCCCTGTTGAGTGATGCTTTGTGGTACGATGTACCACAGCTTAGTCACTCATAAAACGACATCTGTTTTTTTTTTTTCTTTCAGGTTTTGGCTGTTATGAATAATGCTGCTATAAAAATTCACGTGTAGGTTTCTGTGTGATTATGTTTTCACTTTTCTGGGGTACACGCCCAGGTTTGCAATTGCTGGGTTAGATGGGAGGTAGTAGCATTTTTTTTTTTAAAGAAACTGTCAAACTGTTTTCCAGAGTGGCTGTAGCATTTTGTATACCACCAGCAATGTATGAACAATCTGATTTCTTCTCAACCCCATGAGTTTGTGACATTGTTACTATTTTTTATTTTAGCCATTCTAATAGGTGTGTGGTGATAGATCATGGAGGTCCCATTTGCATATTCTCAGTGGCCAATGATGTTGAGTGAAGACATGCTTATTTGCCATCTGAATCTTCTCTTTTGGGATAATTATTTTCATATCTTTGTCCATTTCTTAAGCTACTGAGTTTTGCTAGTTCTGGATATTCTAGGTAGTAGACCTTTGTCAGATAGGCATTTTGAAGATATTTTCCCTAAGTCCGTACTTTGTCTTTTCATACCTTTGTAGTTTGAAAAATCCCTGGATCGTTTACAGGGAAAAAGTTTCCTATTTTGATGAAGTCCAGTTTATCAGTTTTTTAAAAAATACTTATTATATTGATTTTAGAGAGAGGAAGGGAGAGAACGAGAGAGAGACAGGAACTTCAATCTGTTCTTGTATTTGTCCTGACCAGGTATCAAACTGGCAACCTCTGTGCTTTGGGATGATGCTCTAACCAACCAAGCTATCTGGCCAGATCCAGTTTATCAGTTTTTTAATTTTGTGGATCATGCTTTGGTGTCAAGTGTAAAATCTCTGCCTATGCCTACATTCTGATGATGTTCTCCTGTTTTTTTCTAAAGGCTTTGTTGTTTTGGGTTATTTTATTTTTTATTTATTTTTTATTTTTTTAATCTATATATTTTATTATTATTAATTCTAATGCGGTGACACCAATAAATCAGGGTACATATGTACAATGAAAACATCTCCAGGTTATCTTATCATTCAATTGTGTTGCATACCCATCACCAAAAGTCAAATTGTCCTCTGTCACCTTCAATCTGGTTTTCCCTGTGGCCATCCCCTCCTCCCTATCCCACTCTTCCCTCCCTCCCCCCATCCCATAACCACCACTCTCTTGTCCATGTCTCATATTCTCACTTTTATGTCCCACCTATGTATGAAATCATGCTGTTCTCAGTTTTTCTTTATTTCTGATTTACTTATTTCACTCCGTATAATGTTATCAAGGTCCATCCATTTTGTTATAACTGATCCATGTCATCGTTTCTTATGGCTGAGTAGTATTCCATAGTATATATGTACCATAGCTTTTTAATCCACTCGTCTTCTGACGGACACTTGGGCTGGTTCCAGATCTTCGCTATTGTGAACAATGCTGCCACGAACATGGGGGCGCATTTCTTCTTTTCGAACAGTGTTATGGTGTTCTTAGGGTATATTCCTAAAAGTGGGATAGCTGGGTCAAAAGGCAGTTCGATTTTTAATTTTCTGAGGAATCTCCAAACTGTTTTCCACAGTGGCTGCACCAGTCTGCATTCCCACCAGCAGTGCAGACGGGTTCCCTTTTCTCTACATCCTCGCCAGCACTTAATTCTGTGTTGTTTTGCTGATAAGTGCCATTCTGACTGGTGTGAGGTGATATCTCATTGTGGTTTTAATTTGCATTTCTCTAATGACTAGTGATGTTGAGCATTTTTTCATATGCCTATTGGCCATCTGTATGTCCTCTTTGGAGAAATTTCTATTCATTTCTTTGGCCCATTTTTTGATTGGGTTGTTTGTCTTCCTGGTGTTGATTTTATAAGTTCTTTATAAATTTTAGTTATTAACTCCTTATCAGATGTGCTGTCGAATATGTTCTCCCATTGTGTGGTTTGACTTTTTATTCTGTTCCTATTGTCTTTAGCTGTGCAAAAACTTTTTAGTTTGATACAGTCCCATTTGTTTATCTTGCCTTTTATTTCATTTGCCCGTGGAGATAAATCGGCAAATATATTGCTGCTACAGATGTCGGAGAGCTTGCTGCCTATGTTTTCTTCTAAGATGGTTATGGTTTCACGGCTTACATTTAAGTCTTTTATCCATTTTGAGTTTGTTTTTGTGAATGGTATAAGTTGATGGTCTAGTTTCATTTTTTTTCAGGTAGATGTCCAATTTTCCCAACACCATTTGTTAAAGAGGCTGTCTTTACTCCATTGTATGTTCTTTCCTTCTTTGTCAAATATCAGTTGTCCATAGAGGTGTGGGTTTATTTCTGGGTCCTCTGTTCTGTTCCATTGATCTATGTGCCTGTTCTTATGCCAGTACTAGGCTGTCCTGAGTATAATGGCCTTATAGTAAACCTTGATATCCGAAAGAGTGATACCTCCTGCTTTATTTTTTCTTTTTAAGATTGCTGAGGCTATTCGTGTTCTTTTTTGGTTCCATATAAATTTTTGGAATATGTGTTCTATATCTTTGAAGTATGTCATTGGTATTTTAATTCGTATTGCATTGAATTTGTAAATTGCTTTGGGTAATATAGACATTTTAATGATGTTTATTCTTCCTAGCCATGAGCACGGTATATGCTTCCACTTGTTTGTATCTTCCTTGATTTCTTTTATCAATGTTTTATAATTTCCGAGTACAAGTCCTTAACCTCCTTGGTTAAATTTACTCCTAGGTACTTTATTTTTTTGGCTGCAATAGTGAAGGGGATTGTTTTCTTAATTTCTTTTGCTGATATTTCATTGTTGGTGTATAGAAATGCCTCTGATTTCTGAGTATTAATTTTATATCCTGCCACCTTGTTGAATTCATTTATAAGGTCCAGTAGTTTTTTGACTGAGACTTTAGGGTTTTCAATATACAATATCATATCAACTGCAAATAGTGACAGTTTTACTTCTTCTTTTCCAATTTGGATGTCTTTTATTTCTTCTTCTTGTCTGATTGCTGTAGCTAGGACTTCCAGAACTATGTTGAATAAGAGTGGTGAAAGTGGGCAACCCTGCCTGGTTCCTGATCTTAATGGGATTGCTTTTAATCTTTGTCCATTTAGTATGATGTTTGCTGTGGGTTTATCGTAGATGGTCTTTATCATGTTAAGGAATGATCCCTGTATTCCCACTTTACTGAGAGTTTTGAGCATGAATGGGTGCCAGATTTTATCAAATGCCTTTTCTGCTTCTATTGAAATTATCCTGTGATTTTTGTTCTTCCTTTTGTTTATGTGATGAATCACATTGATTGATTTGCGAATATTGAACCAACCTTGCCTCTCCAGAATAAATCCCACTTGATCGTGGTGTATGATTTTTTTCATATATTGCAGGACCCGGTTGGCTAATATTTTGTTGAGAATTTTAGCGTCTAAATTCATCAGGGATCTAGGCCTATAATTTTCTTTCTTTGTGTTGTCTTTGCCCAGTTTTGGGATCAGAATTATGCTCGCCTCATAAAAGGAGTTTGGAAGTCTTCCTTTCTCTTGAATTTTTTGAAATAACTTGAGGAGGATAGGAGTTAGTTCTTCTTTGAATTTTTGATAGAATTCACTTGTGAAGCCATCAGGCCCAGGACTTTTCTTTTTTGGGAGTTTTTTGATAACTGTTTCTATCTCATTTGTTGTAATTGGTCTGTTTAGGTGTTCTGATTCTTCCAGATTGATTTTTGGAAAGTTATATGATTCAAGAAATTTGTCCATTTCACCAAGATTGTCTAATTTTTTGGCATATAGTTCTTCATAGTATTTTTCTTACAATGCTTTGTATTTCTGTTGTGTCAGTTGTTATTTCTCCACAGTCCTTTCTAATTTTATTTATTTGAGTCCTCTCTCTTTATTTCTTGGTGAGTCTAGTTAAAGGTTCATCAATCTTGTTTACCTTTTCAAAGAACCAGCTTCTTGTTTCATTGATCCTCTGTATTGTTTCCTTAGCCTCTATGTCATTTATTTCTGCTCTGATCTTTATTTTTTCCTTCCTTCTACTTGTCTTGGGTTTTATTTGTTGTTGTTTTTCTAGTTCTTTTAGATGCAGGGTCAGGTTGCTTATTTGAGCTTTTTCTAGCTTCTTATGATATGCCTGTAGTGCAATAAAGTTCTCTCTCAGAACTGCTTTTGCTGTGTCCCATAAATTTTGAATTGATGTATGCTCATTATCATTTGTTTCTAGAAACTTTATTATTTCTTTTTTGATCTCATTGTTAATCCATTCATTATTTAATAACATGCTATTTAGTTTCCAAGTGTTTGAGTATTTTTCAGTTTTTCTTTTGTGGTTAATTTCTAGTTTCATGGCATTGTGATCAGAGAAAATGCTTGATATGATTTCAATCTTCTTAAATTTCTTGGGACCATATTTGTGTCCTAACATGTGGTCTATCCTAGAAAACATACCATGAGTGCTTGAGAAGAATGTATATTCTGCTTTAGGGTGAAAAGTTCTGAAGATATCTATTAAATCAAGTTGATCTAGTGTCTACTTTAAGTCTGCTGTTTCTTTTTAATTTTCTTTCTTGAGGATCTATCCAGTGTTGTTAGAGGGTTATCCCCTCCTATGATAGTATTGCTGTTAATCTCACCCTTTATATCCATCAAAGTCTGATTTATGTATGTTGGGGCTCCTATATTTGGTGCATAGATATTTACAATAGTTATATCTTTCTGTTGAATTGTTCCCTTTATCATTATGTAGTGTCCTCCTTTATCTCTTACTACAGCCTTTGTTTTAAAGTCCATTTTGTCTGATATAAGTATTGCTACCCCTGCTTTTTTTTCATTTGCATTTGCATGAAATATTTTTGTCCATCCTTTTCCCTCAGTCTATGAGCATCTTTTGTTTTAAAGTGTGTCTCTTGTAGACAGCATATGTATGGGTCCTGTTTCTTTATCCATGCAGCTACCCTATGTCTTTTGACTGGATCATTTAATCCATTTACATTTAAGGTTATTATTGATATGTAGTTGTTTATTGCCATTTCATTCTTTAAAGCTTTATTCTTCTTTTTTTTTTTTTTTAATAAAATTTTTTATTTTATTTTATTCATTTTAGAGAGGAGACACAGAGTGAGAGAGAGAGAGAGAGAGTGAAAGAGAGAGAAAGGGGGGAAGGAGCTGGAAGCTCAACTCCCATATGTGCCTTGACCAGACCAGTGCAGGGTTTTGAACTGGCGACCTCAGTGTTCCCAGGTCGACGCTTTATCCACTGCGCCACCACAGGTCAGGCTGTATTCTTCTTTTGCTCTATTCATTCCTCTCTTTAAACTGTTCACAAGAGGCCCCTTAGTATGTCTTGCAGAATTGGTTTTGTTTTTATGAAGTCCTTCAGGCTTTCTTTTTCTGGGAAGCTCTTTATTTCTCCTTCAATTTTAAACGTTAGCCTTGCTGGATAAAGTAGTCTTGGTTGTAGGTTCATGTTCTGCATTACTTTGATTATATCTTGCCATTCCCTTCTGGCCTCAAGTGTTTCTTTTGAGAAGTCCGATGTCATCCTTATGGGGGCTCCTTTGTAGGTGATAGCCTTTTGTTCTCTAGCAGCTTTTAAAATTTTTTCTTTATCCATTAGCTTTGGTATTTTAATTATGATGTGTCTTGGTGTAGATCTTTTTGGGTTTCTCTTTAATGGAGTTCTGTGTGCTTCTTGAACGTGTGGAGTGTTTCCCATCCTTAATTTAGGGAAGTTTTCTGCTATGATTTGATTGAACAAAGTTTCCATTTCCTGTCCTCTCTCCTCTTCTTCAGGCACCCCTATGATGCGAATGTTATTTTTTTTTATGTTGTCACAAAGCTCCCTTAGAGTTTCCTCACATTTTTTAAGTCTCTTTTCCTTTTTCTTCTCTGCTTCTGTGCCTTTGTTTATTGTGTCGTCTAACTCGCTTATTCGATCCTCAGCGTGATTCATCCTGCTTTTAATTCCTTCCATTGTGGTCTTCAGTTATGATACTGTATTTGTCATTTCTGTCTGATTCTTTTTTATTATTTCAATTTCGTTTTTTATACTTGTTATCTCTTTATTTAGGTGTTCATAATGACTATCCATTGTTGCTCTAATTTCTTTGAATATCCTATCATTATTCTAAATTCTGCTTCTGGTAATTTGGTTATATCTGGTTCATTCAGGTCCTTCTCTGGGGATTTCTCTTGATTCATTTGGTTTGCATTCCTCTGCCTGCCCATCTTTTCTGTGTATAAGCAAGTTGTGGCCACTGGAGTCCAGTATGTGTTGCCTTTGTGTTCTCTAGGTGTGGTCTGTCTGCAGGTCCCCTACCCCCTCTTCCGGTGCCTAGGGTGGTTGGGTATGAGCGTTGCCAGCGCAGGCCCATTGTGGCTTTTGCTGTGATTTCTGCCTCTCCTCCGTGGGAGGGGCTGTCACTGAAGCCATAAGACTTAGCTCCAAGGGTAGAGGTGAGCACCTTTGCTCAGCTGTGGACCCAGCCTATTTCCGGACTTCCGCCCAGAACCCTCAGTCAGAGCCTGCTCGCCACAGTTTCACCTTTTGGGCGGGGCTTTTGACGTGCTCTCAGCTGTGAGCATTTGCCCGTCTGGAGATTTAGCCCCACCCTCGAGGCCAGGGTCCTTCTGCGCAGGGACGCAAAGCCAGGTTTATTGGGCCGGGCGTGTTTGCTGGGTTCCGCTCAGCTGCGTACTTCCGCTCGTCCCGGACTCTACCCCGCCCCTGCGTTCGGAGCCCGCTTGTGCACCTATGAATGCAATCCGTGGTTTCTCCGCCCTGGCGGGGATAGTAGCGTGAGCTCAGCTGCGAGCTTCCACTTTTCTTGGGGTCTACCCTGTTCCCCTTCTCGGAGCCCGCTTCCGCACGTATACTGGCCAACCGCGGTTTCTCCGGCCCCTGGGTGGGGGCTGGTAGCGCGTCCCCTCCGACCCTCTGGTCTAGACCGATCTCCCACCGGCTTGGCCTCTGCCCATGCCGACAGAACCACGTTTCAGCGTCCTGTCGCCCCAAACCCTTAAGCAGCCCTCAGCAGAGTAGGAAGGGACCTAATACTCCACACTGTAGGCCTGGGAGCTCCCTCACTTGTTTCACAGCTCAAAACTGTCCAAATGCCTCTTCTAGGCTCTGGGACTCTAGGATGGGGCTTGGTTCCTGGGACCCAGGTCCCTCCCTCTCTGCCAAACTCTCCTCCCGCCCCGCGGGTGTCTCCGGGCTGTCGTTTGCTCCCAGGAACTGGGCAGCCCTCTTCGCGTTTTTGCTATTCCTACCAGTCTCAGTGTGGCTTCTTCTGTGTTCCTTGGTTGAAGAGTCCACTTAGTTTAGTTCATAGTTGGTTTATCCAGATGATGGTTCTTTAAATTGAGTTATAATCCACTTTGCTTCTGGGAGTTTGGAAGTTGGTACGTCCGCCTACTCCATCGCCATCTTGCTTCCCCTCCCTGTTTTGGGTTTTTTGGTTAAGTCTGTGATTCACTTGGAGTTCATGTTTGTATAAAGCGTGAGACTTAGTTTGAGTTTATTTATTTGTTTCTTCATTGCCTACAGATGTCCGATTATTCCACGTGCTTTGTTAAAAGGCTGTTCTTCCTCCATTAACTTGCTTTACGCTTTTGCTAAGGATCTGTTTGGCGTATGTGTTTGGGTCTATTTCTGTGTTCTCGAATCTTTTCCATTAATCTGTGTGTTTCTCCTTCCATCAACAGCCCATGGTTTTGATTACTATAGCTACATAATATGTCTTAAGACCCAGTGGACTGATTCTCCCCACTCTATTTTTGTCTTCAAAATTGCTTTCACTATTCTAGTGCTTTTTGCCTTTCCGAATACATTTTAGATTAAATTTGTCTATATATAGTGAAAATCTTGCTGGGATTTTGCTAGAAATCACTTAAATCTATATACATCAATTTGTATAGAGTCGATATATGTACCATGTTGAGTCTTCTCATCAATAAACACAATGTGTCTTTTCATTTATTTAATTGCTCTCCTTTAATTTCATTCATCAGCATTTTGTTGCTTTCAGCACAAAAGTCCTGTACTTGCTGTTCATGCCCTTCCCATTTGTAGCCTTTTCTTTCTAGTGTTTGTTTGCTGGTACTTGTTGAAACTTTTAGTACTATGTTGCATAAGAGTGATGAGAACAGATATTCTTGCTTTATTTCCCTTCAAATAAAGAACAAATGAAAGAGGAAAGCATTCAGTTTTTTCCGCTGTTAACTATGAGGTCACCAGTGGGGGGTTTCTTATTGGCAGATGCTCTTTGTCAAGTTTAGGAAGTCCCTCCCCTCTATTCCCTTTTCTGATAGCTTATTATTATTATTACTATTATTATTAATTATTTTTACCATGAATGGATATTGAAATTTGCGAAATGCTTTTTCTGCATAGATGGATATGAACATGTGAGTTTTTTTTCTTTAGCCTGTTAATATGGCAGATTATTACACTGATTGATTTTCAGATATTAAAACATACTTGCATTCCTGGAATGAGCCCCACTTTGTCATGTTGTATAGCCCTTTTTATACATGACTGCATTTCATTTAGTAACAGTTTGTTGAGGATTTATGCATCTATATGCATTGATGCTATTTATTGGTCTAATGTTTTCTACTTTTATACTGTCTTTGTCTGGCTTGGTGTCAGGATAATACTAGCCCCATAAAATGACATGGGAATATATAGAATTTGTGTTATTTCATTTTTTAAGCATTTGATAGAATTTGTCAGTGAAACCATCTGGGTATGCAGGATTCTTTTTGGGGAGTTTTTAAACATATGAATTCAATTTCCTTAATCATTATAGGGCTATTCAGATTATCTTATTCATATTGGGTAAATTGTGTGGTTTGTGCTTTTTAAGGAATTTGTCTTTTTCACCTATATTGTCAAATTTAGATGTATAGAGTTGTTCATAGTATTCCTTGTTATCCTTTGAATGCCTTTAGGTCTACAGTGATATCCCCTGTCTCATTACTGATATTGGTAATTGTGTTTTCTGGTGGTGGTGGTGTTGTCGCAGTTGGTTTTGCTAGAGGTTTGTCAATTTTATTGATCTTTTCAAAGAACTAACTTTTTATTTTTTAAATTATCTTTTCTACTTTTTCTGTTTCTTCTGTTTGTTTTCATTGATTTTGACTTTTATCTTTATGATTTTCTTCCTTCTGCTTGTTCTGGGTTTATTTTGCCCTTTCTTTTCTAGACATTTTAGGTGGGAGTTTAGTATATTGATTTGAGACTTTTCCTTTTTTCTAAAGTGTGCTTTTAGCATGTTAAATTGTCTCTCATTATTGTTTCAGCCATCTCCCACAAATTTTGATATGCTATATTTTCATTTTTCTTTAGTTAAGTGTATTTTTTGGTTTAACCCATGAACTACTTTGTAGTGCGTTGTTTGGTTTCCAAGTGTTTAGAGATTTTATCTGTTATTTTTCTGTTATTACTATCTAGTTTGATTCTATTATGATCAGAGAATACACTCTACAATATCAGTTATTTTAAATTAATTTGTTGATATTTGTTTTATGGTTCAATGTGTGGTGTATCTTGTATGTGTACTTTGGACACTTGAGAGAATATGTATTCTGCTGTGGTTCTATGGAGTGCTTTGTAAAAATATATTGGACTCTGTTGGTTGGTGGTTCTGTTTGGGTACTTCCATGTTCTTGCTGCTGATAGTCTAATTGTTCTATCAGTTGTTGAGAAAGATATGCTGAAGTCTCCAATTAATTGTGGATTTGAATATTTATCCTTTCAGTTCTGTCAGTTTTTCATTACATATTTTGTAGGTCTATTGTTTGGTGCATACCCAATAAGGATATTGTACCTTCTTCATGGATTGACTGTTTTATCATTGTACAACGTCTCTGTTAATTATCTTTGCTCTGAAGTCATCACTCTTACTTTCTTTTGATTAATGTTTGCATGACAGCTTTTTTCCATTCTTTTACTTTTAACCTTTATACTTTTATATAGGAATGATGTTCCTACAACATACCTTACATTTGTTATGGACAGCATACATTTGCTAATGATTTTCAATTTGTGCTAATCTCTTTCAGTTGTTGTATTTAGACCATTTATATTAATATCATTATTGATATGTTAGAGCTTTAGTCTGCCATGTTATTTATTGTTTTGTGTTGATTTTGGTTATTTGTTCCTCTGTCTCTTTTTCTTGCCTCCCTCTGCATTATTTGTACATTTTTTAGAATTCAATTTTGATTAATTTGTAGAGGTTTCAAGTGGATCTCTTTGCCTGGCTTTTGAAGTGGTTGCTCTAAGTATGATTTTTTTCTCTTCCTGTCTTTACACACACACACACACACACTCTAGTCACAGCCTACTGGTCTTGGCATTTTGCCAGTTCAAGTGAAGTGTGGAGACCCTACCTCTATTTTTTTAACCTTCCCATTAACAATATATAATTGTCTTATCTTATATATTTATTCTATTACAGGTAGAATTATATCAGACAGTGTTATAATCTTCCAGATTCAAACATAATTTAGAAAGCTTAAGAGAAGGAGAGTATATTGTATTTTCTCATATATTTGTTTACTATACTCTTTCATTTTTTGTGCTATTCTAAAGTACCATCGTACATCATTTCCTTTCTGTTCAGAGAACTTCCTTTGACCATTTGGTTAGGTCTCCTTGCCACAAATTCTTCTAGAGGCGCTTCATGTGAGAATATCTTCCTTTTCCTGTCATTTCTGAAGAATATATTTACTGGACCTAGGATTCTGGATGGCTGGTCTCTTCTTTCAACACTTGAAAAATGTTGTGTCACTTCCTTATGGTCTATATGGTTCTGATGAGAAATCTACTGTTATTGAGAGTGGTATTCCCGGCTGTTTATATTTTGCTGCCTTAAATAATATTTTTCTTTGTCTTTAGTTTTCATAAGTTTGACTATAATGTGTGTTGAAATGGATTTAGGGGGCTTTTCCTGCTTGGGGTTCTCTCAGCTTCTAAAATCTATAGATTTATATCTTTTACCTAATTTGAGAAGTTTGCAGCCATTATTTCTTCAAGTCCTTTTTTAGCCCCACCCTCTTTCTCTTCTCTTTCCATGACTTTGATGACATAAATGTTAAATCATTCTTTTTTTTCAGTAGTCCCACAAGTTCCTGAGACTGCGTTCATTTTCCAACCCATGTTACCTTTGCTGGACAGACTGGGTGATTGACATTGTTCTGCTTGTCAGTCACTAGTTGCCCACCTTCCTCCTTTCTGCTGCTGAGAACGCCACTGAGCTTTTTTATATGTTTATATTTTTTAGTTCTAACATTTCCATTTAGTTTTTTTTAATCGCTTTTATTTCTTCCTGAGACTTTCTTTTTTTAAAAAAATTTGTTTCAAATGTGTTCACAGTGCCCACCAAAGCATTTTTATAACGGCTGCTTTAGATTCTCTGCCTGATTGTTCTACACATTGTCATCATCTCACTTCACTGTCAGACTCTATAGCTCATTGTTTGTTTGTTTTCTTTTTTAAAAAGTCAGTTTGAGTTCTTCCTGGTTGGTTCTTAGTCTGAATAGTGATTTCACTTGAATCATGAACATTTTTAGGTATCATCTGATCACTAGCAAGTCAGAGTAAAGTCCCAGTTCTCCTCCTGGCCTCCGTTGACCCTGAAGTTGGTTTCACGATGTTACGCAAGTCAGATGTGGGAGGTCTGGCTGCACACTGACGGAGGGGTGCCCATCCCGACTCCTCACAGATACTGCCACCCTGAGGAGCTGACCTCCTTACCTCTGGGTGGTGGTAAAAATCCCGACTCTCCACTGAGCGTCCTCTGCCGTCATCCTGGGGGGTATAGGGGACTTACTGCAGCCTGGACAAGTTGCAGGTCTCGTGTCCTCACCGTGCTTTTGCTGCTGTGGGTGAATGTGGGAAAGCACCTTGTTCTGTGTGTTGGCTGGAGTAGAGTGGTGATTGTGTAAAAGTTTTCCATCTTGCTAGGCTTCCCCTTTCCTGAATCTTTGGGGAGAATAAGTGTTTAATTTTTTTATTTTTTTACCTGCCCCTGTTGATGTTTCCGAGTTGTCAGCTCTTCGGCTCCAAGTCTGTAATATATGAAGCAAAAAGAAAAGCCAGGGTCCTCACCACCACTCTCTTCTGTCTCTAGGGCCCCTCGCCGGTTTCATTTCTCCCCGCTTTTTAGGTTTTTATTATGTTTGTTTTCTATCTAATGTTTGGGGTTTTAAACTGGGGCTAATGGGAAGAATAGTAAAAAGTATGTGTACTCCATTTCCCTGGAAGCAGATGGCTGTGCTGCTGGTCAGCCTGCTGGAACCACAGCCCTGTGCTGTTGAGGGCAGTGTTGCTGGTGACCCCACGTTGTCACGCAGGCGCGGTCACTGCTTCTGAGTAGAATGTGCGGCTCTCTCAACAGGTGCA
This sequence comes from Rhynchonycteris naso, assembly GCA_037038555.1. Taxonomy (NCBI): domain Eukaryota; kingdom Metazoa; phylum Chordata; class Mammalia; order Chiroptera; family Emballonuridae; genus Rhynchonycteris; species Rhynchonycteris naso. The sequence goes on along the minus strand of CM073001.1, from coordinate 82,393,509 downwards.
TCTGTGCTCGGAAAGCCTTTAAGGGATCTCAAGTGGAGGATATTTACTTCTAAATTAACGGTTGTGATCTCTCTTTTTTCTTTTTATTTGCCCTTTGTCCCGTTGTTGTCTTTTAATTAAACAATTCCTTCACAGGATGTTCTTTAATAACTATGAATTATTAAAGATGCTAAGCCTTTTTTTTTTTTTTTATCAAACTGTGAGCTGTGTAATTGTATACACTCTATGTTTGGAGCTGGGGAAATGTAAGAACTGTAGGAGAAAAGGTGCTTCCTTAATTGGTTGGGCAAGATTGTGCCTTTAATGGACACAAAGACGCGGATGCATTTGTGGGGCTGGAACAGTCTGCGGTTGTTGGTGAGGACAGAGGCGGCCAGTATTGGGGACTCTGCAGGCAGTTCCTCTTTCTGCACTGGCCACAGGACGTGCCCTGCATGAGCCAATGAAGGGCCAAGGGGGTGGGGAGGACCGACCTCCCCAGGGCTCTGAACTGGAGCTGATGGCTGGCTATAAGTCATCCTTGAGAACTTGGGCTGCCTTTCCAGGGTGAGGTGTCAGCCGTCCAGGGGGGCTGGAAGACAGGTGTGAATAGAGAAATGAGGCTAAATCCCTGTGCTGTCTGGGCTGTGTGCTCCTCACTGTGACACTAGGAGGCCATCTAAACAGGGAGGCAGGAGAAGGATAAACTCTGAGCTTACCTACTGTTAACTAGCAAATTAGTCAGTTGTGTTTATGGGACACCTGATAAGTGGCTAATGATGGAAACAGAGAAAGAGCCCTCTCTCTTGTCAGGAGTTTATGGTCTATCTAGAGGAGAAGCCAGGAAATGTATACACACACACACACACACACACACTCACACTTATACCTATGTGTACATTCACAGCCATAATAATCCCAGCAACACATCACACACATGCACAGAAACCCGTGGACATGCACACAAAACTTCACCTACCCAGAAACACAACACACACACAGACACACAGCATTTTCCACTAGAGAGATGACACAGTAGGCAGGATGGAGAAGCTTTGACAGGAAGTGTGTAGAATTGGTGAAGAGACACTAGAAGCTGTGTTGGTTCCAAGCTCCATGGAAATGCATTCATTTTTTAACCTTAAACAACTGCTGATCTCGACTCTAGGCATGTGGAAAAGCAGAGAAACTTGACAATGGTAGCTCACATATGTATAGCTCCTGAGTTGGCAGTTAGTTCAGCAAACTTTTACTGAAGCTCAAATGAAGGCCCGTGGGCACAAGAATGTGAGAGAGAAGGGGTTCCTCTCTGGAATGGAGCCATCCAGACGGGACTGGACATGCATGCACACATGCAGGCCACACACATGCACACCCATGTATACACACACACACTCTTGTTTCATTTGCTCTTATGACCCGCTGTGGGCTCTGCAGGATCCTTGGACAGCATTTAGTTCCAGCCTTGTCACTGCATAGCTATGTGATGGGTAGTCAGTCTCCTGGGTCTCACTTTCCATCTATAAAGTGGGGACAGAACCTCCTATCTCAAAGCAATTTTCTGATAGACCCTATGAGATCACAGTTACAGAACTGCGTGGTAGATAATATTCATTTATTTAGTTATTTTATTTTAAATTTTATTTATTCATTTTAGAGAGGGAGGAAAGAGAGAGAGACAGAGAGAAGGGGGGAGGAGCAGGAAGCATCAACTCCAGTATGTGCCTTGACCAGGCCAGTCAGGGATTTTGAAGCAGCGACTTCAGCTTTTCAGGTTGACGCTCTATCCCCTGCTCCTAGTTATTCTACAGGTACTTTAGACTCTTGTGTGTTCAGTGCCAGAAATGACAGATAAGACCTGGCCCTCATGGAATGACTGCTGTTGGCTGAGACAGACAGCAAATAAGTAAGCAAGTAAATAGAGACAACATGAGTGGGCAGATAATGTGGAGAGTGGTGTGCTCGTGGAAGGAAGGCACAGGGGGTGAGTGATAGAAGAGCTGGGTGGTCAGGGAGGGCCTCTTTGATCTGAGGCCTGAAAGGTGAGCATGAGCCAGCCCTGGGATTGGGGAATAGCTCTCCTGGGCGAAGGACAGCAGGTGTGAAGGCTGTGAGGCTCTGAAGGGCTTGGCAAATTTGAGGAACAGAAAGTGGCCTAGGGGCTGGGGAACGGAGAACTGGAAGTCAGGGTACAGTACCCATGGGGTGCGGGTCGGTTGTGATGGCAGTAGTGAGAGCCTGGGTTCTGTTGGCAGGATATGACACAGTGCTGTGAGCATCAGGACACTTCAGGCTCTGTGGCCTGTGCCTGGCCTATTGCCACCACTGACGGTGTGATCAGCAGGATGTGTGAGGCTGACATCTCTCTTCCTGCAAACTCTGTGCACCCGTGGGGCCCACAGGGACATGAAGACTTCCGGGTGGAGGTGACAGCACCCAGCTGTTACCCTGCCTTCCTGGGTGTCCAGGCAATGCGGGAGATGTCAGACATTCCTATGGTTCTCCACTTGTTCCATGTGAAGATACATCTCTGTTGGCTTTCTCTCCCAAGGGTGGGCAGGGTGTTACCTTCAACTCTGGGACAGCATAGCTCTTGTGGGCTACAGTGGGGCAGGGCATGTTCTCACACTGGCTCAAGCAACTGACCTCCCCTGACCTTGACCTAGGGGCATTTCTACTTTTACTTTTGGTTCCAGTATTTTCTCACACTTGCCTGCATCTGCTGGCCCTGTTGTAACTTCTTACTCACTTGTCCTTGTGCATGCTACACTTTCCTTCTTGGGGCTGGGGTTGCAGGGCCTGTGGAACAGGCAGAGCAAGGAAGAACCTCCATGGGTGGACAGATGTGGGTGGAGCACAACAGGGTGTACCCTGAAAGCTCAGGAGGTCAAACCAAGGACTCAGAAGGCTGATAACAGCTGGGCTCCCTCCCCACTGTCCCTCTTCCTTAGAAGCAGTGACAGAGGTGTCATGTCACATGCTTTTTGTGGAAATGCTGTTTTCTGGATGGAAACTGCTCTTCATATTTATTTATTTATTTTAAAAATTGGGGTAAAATATATATAAACTAAACATTTTTCATCTTAACCGTTTTTAAGGGTGCAGTTCAGTCGCATTTAGTACCTTCATATTGCTGTGTAACCGTCACCCTGTCCCTCTCCAGAATTCTCTCATTATCTCAAATTGTGACTATGTTCCCAGTAAACAAGGTCCCATCCCCCATCCCCAGCCCCTGACAACCACGATTCTGCTTTCTCTCTAGGAAGCCAACTACTCTGCATTACCTCATCAGTGGAATCATGTAGTATTTGTTGTGTGTGTGTATATGTGTGTGTATGCATATGACTGCCTCTTTTACTTAGCATTATGTTCTCAAGGTTCATCTGTGTTGTAACATGTTAGAATTTTTCTCATTTTTAAAGCTGAATATCAAGTTCCTTTATATATGTGTGTGTGTATATATGTATATACACACACACATATACCATATGTGTGTGTGTGTGTGACACAGACAGAGAGAGAGACAAAGAGGGACAGATAAACACAGAGAGACAGGAAAGGAGAGAGGTGAGAAGCATCAATTCTTCATTGCAGCACCATAGTTGTTTATTGACTGCTTTCTCATATGTACCTTGACCAGGGGGCTACAGCAGAATGAGTGACCCCTTGTTCAAGCCAGCGACCTTGGGCTTAAGCTAGTGACCATAGAGTCATGTCTATGATCCCACACTCAAGCCAGCAACCCCATGCTCAAGCTGGTGAGCCCACGCTCAAGTCGACTACCTCGGTGTTTTGAACCTGTGGTCCTCTGCATACCAGTGGGATGTTCTACCCACTGTGCAACTACCTGGTCAGGCTACATATTTTATATTTTGGGTATCCATTCATCTATTGATGGAAATATGGGCTGCTTCCACCTTTTGGCTATTGTGAAGAATGCTGCTTTGAACATATTTCTTTGAAATCCTTTCAATCCTTTTAGGTAATACCCAGATGTGCAATTGCTGAATTGTATGATAACTTTATTTTTAATTTTTTTAGGACTGCTATACTGTTTTTCATAGTGACTGCCTGCTTCTGCATTCCCACCAGTAATGCACAAGAATTCCAATTTTTCCATGTCTTTGCAAACACTTATTATTTCCTCTTTTGTTTTTTCTTTTTAAATTAATAGTCACCAACCTACGGAGTGTGAGGCCTCTTCACATTTTAAGACAATGGCCAGCCACTACCTCTTCTGGGAAATCCTCCTTGATGCTTCTAGCCCAGCTGGGTGCCTGCCCTCTCTGCTTCCCCCGAAGATAACTATGTTGGATTGTGTGCACCATCTCTTTCCTCCCTGCTCCGTGAGCATGCAGAGGGGACCTGCCGTGCATAGTCAATGCTTGTCCTCCTGTTCATGTCAGGGTCTGACCCACAGGGGGCACTCAGGATATCTTCGTGGAATGAATGCATAACACTCAGACCCAGACTGGTCCCCAGGGTCTGACAGCAGGGCCTCCAGACTCAGGGGGCAGAGCCTGGCCCCCTCCTTACGGGCTTCTGGCCCTAGGACATTAGTAGAGCTTTTCCTGGGTGCCGACACAAAGCTAGAAAGCAACTGAATGCTGTCACATGGTCTAATAGCTAAAAAAACAGAACCCAACTCAGTGAATTAGAGTGCGGCCTGCACAGGCAGGGCTTATTCAGGCAGATAGCTGCACAGCAGGTGCGTACTGTGGCAGCATCGGCCACGGTGACCAGTTTCTGAAGCTAATGGAGTTAGATTTATCATGCCTCTTCCCAGTGATGAAGATAATGACATAACTTACATTCTTTGTGACTTAGTGGCAGCCCTTTTACTTCTCGGAATGGCCAGAAGGCTTGGAGCATGTGTCGGTGCCCAGGAAAAACTCTACTAATGTCCTGAAGGTAGCAAGGCCTTTGACGATGAATTGCTATAGTCATCCCTGGGAAAGGTTGGCTTCTGAAACAAGATTAAGCAGCAGACTTCTTTTTTTGTAATTAATTTATTTTATTTAATTAATTGTGTTTACATAGATTCTAGGGTCACCCTGAATGCATCCCCTTCCCCCATATTCTCCTCCACATCTCCCTTTCCCCCTGTCTACAACGCCCTCCCCCCTTCCCTTCAGGTTTATCCATCCTATCATCCCCTTTCCCTCTGTCCTCTTTTCCTCTGGTCCCTTTGATCTCTCCTCTGTCTCAATTCCGTTCCTCAGTTCTCATTGTTCCTTGGATTCCTCAAATGAGTGAGGTCATATGATATTTTTCTTTCTCTGCCTGGCTTATTTCACTCAACATAATAGTTTCCAGGTCCCTCAATATTGTTGCAAAAGGTAATATTTCCTTCTTTTTCATGGCCCCATAGTATTTCATTGTATATATGTACAAATGCTTTTTAATCCACTCGTCCACTGATGTACACTTGGGCTATTTCCAGCTCTTCGCTATTGTGAACAATGCTGCCACGAACATGGGGGTGCGTTTCTTTTTTTCAGTCGGTGATATGGTGTCCTTGGGATATATTTCTATGAGTGGAATAGCTGGGTCTAAGGCCAGTTCCATTTCTAATTTTCTGAGGAATCTCCATACTGTTTTCCACAGTGGCTGCACCGGTCTGCATTCCCACCAGCAGTGCAGGAGGGTTCCCCTTTCTCCACATCCTCGCCAACACCTATAATGTGTTGTTTTGTTAATGAGCGCAATTCTGACTGGTGTGAGGTGGTATCTCATTGTGGTTTTAATTTGCATTTCTCTAATGATTAGTAATGTTGAGCATTTTTTCATATGCCTATTGGCCATCTGTATGTCCTCTTTGGAGAAGTGTCTATTCATTTCTTGTGCCCATTTTTTGATTGGATTGTTTGTCTTTCTGGTGTTGAGTTTTACAAGTTCTTTATAAATTTTGGTTATTAACCTTTTATCAGACGTGTTGTCGAATATGTTCTCCCATTGTGTGGTTTGTCTTTTTATTTTGTTCATATTGTCTTTAGCTGTGCCAAAGCTTTTTAGTTTGATAGAGTCCCATTTGTTTATCTTGCCTTTTATTTCATTTGCCTGTGGAAATAAATCAGCAAATATATTGCTTCGATAGATGTCAGAGAGTTCACTGCCTATGTTTTCTTCTAGAATGTTTATGGTTTCACGGCTTACATTTAAGTTCTTTATCCATTTTGAGTTTATTTGTGTGCATGGTGTAAGTTGGTGGTCTAGTTTCATATTTTTGCAGGTAGCTGTCCAATTTTCCCAACACCATTTGTTAAAGAGAGTGTCTTTACTTCACTGTACGCTCTTACCTCCTTTGTCAAATATCAATTTTCCATAAAGGTGTGGGTTTATTTTTGGGTTCTCCATTCTGTTCCATTGATCTATATGTCTGTTCTTATGCCAGTACCAAGCTGTTTGAGTACAATGGCCTTGTCAAATAACTTAATATCAGGAAGTGTGATACCTCCCACTTTATTCTTTTTCAAGATTAGTGAGGCCATTTGTGTTCTTTTTTGGTTCCATATAAATTTTTGAAATATTTGTTCTATATCTTTGAAGTATGTCATTGGTATTTTAATTGGTATTGCATTGAATTTATAAATTGCTTTGAGTAATATCGACATTTTAATAATGTTTACTCTTCCTAACCATAAACATGGTATATGCTTCCACTTGTTTGTGTCTTCTTTGATTTCTTTTATCGATGTTTTATAATTTTCTGAGTACAAGTCTTTAACCTCCTTGATTAAATTTACTCCTAGATACTTTATTTTTTTTGTTGTTGCAATAGTGAAGGTGATTGTTTCCTTAATTTCTCTTTCTGACAGTTCATTGTTTGTGTGTAGAAGTACCTCTGATTTCTCTGTGTTAATTTTATATCCTACCACCTTGCTGAATTCATTCTTTAGGTCCAGTAGTTTTTTTGACTGAGCCTTGAGGCTTTTCTATATACAGTATTATACCATCTGCAAATAATGATAGTTTTACTCCTTCTTTTTCAATTTGGATGCCTTTTATTTCTTCTTGTTTGATTGCTGTAGCTAGGACTTCCAGTACTATGTTGAATAAGAGTGTTGAAAGGGGGCACCCCTGCCTTGTTCCTGATTTTAGGGGAATTGCTTCTAATTTTTGTCCATTGATTATGATGTTGGCTGTGGGTTTGTCATAATGGCCTTTATCATGTTGAGGTATGTTCCCTGTATTTCCACTTTGCTAAGAGTTTTGATCATAAATGGGTGCTGGATTTTATCAAATGCCTTTTCTGCATCTATTGAAATTATCATGTGGTTTTTCTCCTTCATTTTGTTTATGTGGTGAATCACATTAATTGATTTACGAATGTTGTACCATCCTTGCCTCCCCAGAATAAATCCCACTTAATCATGATGTATGATTTTTTTCATGTATTGCTGGATCCGGTTTGCTAATATTTTGTTGAGGATTTTAGCATCTAAATTCATCAGGGATATTGGCCTATAATTTTCTTTCTTTGTGTTGTCTTTGCCTGGTTTTGGGATCAGAATTATGCTCACCTCATAAAAGAAACTTGGTAGTGTTCCTTCCCCTTGAATTTTTTGAAATAGCTTGAGAAGGATAGGAGTTAGTTCTTCTTTGAATATTTGGTAGAATTCACCAGTGAATCCATTGGGCCCAGGGGTTTTGTTTTTTGGGAGCTTTTTGATAACTGTTTCAATCTCTTTTGTTATAATTGGTCTGTTTAGGTTTTCTGATTCTTCTAGATTGATTTTTGGAAGATTATGTTTCAAGGAATTTGTCCATTTCACCTAGGTTGTTTAATTTTTTGGCATACAGTTCTTCATAGTATTTTCTTACAATATTTTGTATTTCTGTTGTGTCAGTTGTTATTTTTCCACTCTCCTTTCTAATTTTGTTTATTTGAGTCATTTCTCTTCTTTTCTTGGTGAGTCTCGTTTCAGGTTCATTGATCTTGTTTACCGTTTCAAAGAACCTGCTCTTGGTTTCGTTGATCCTCTGTATTGTTTCTTTAGCCTATATATAATTTATTTCCACTCTGATCTTTATTATTTCTTTCCTTCTACTACCTCTGGGCCTTACTTGCTGTTGTTTTTCTAGTTCTTTTAGATGCAGGATTAGGTTGTTTATTTGAGCTTTTTCAAGCTTCTTAAGAAATACCTGTAGTGCTATGAACTTCCCTCTAAGGACTACTTTTGTTGTGTCCCATAAATTTTGAGTTGTTGTATGTTCATTAGCATTCGTTTCTAGGAATATTTTTATTTTTATTTATTGATTTTATTGTTAACCCATTTGTTATTTAATAACATGCTATTTAGTTTCCATGTGTTTGAGTATTTTTCAGTTTTCTGTTGTGGTTTATTTCTAGTTTCATGCCATTGTGATTAGAGAAAATGCTTTATATGATTTCAATCTTCTTAAATTTGTTGAGACTGCTTTTGTGTCCTAACATGTGGTCTATCCTATGAATGTACCATGAGCACTTGAAAAGAATGTATATTTTGCTGCTTTAGGGTGAAAGGTTCTGAAGATATCTATTAAATCCAGTTGATCTAGTGTGTCCTTTAAGTCTGCTGTTTCTTTGTCAATTTTCTTTCTTGAGGATCTGTCTTTTGATGTTAAGTGGAATATTGAAATCTACTACTATTATAGTATTGCTGTTGATCTTGCCCTTTATATTTATCAAAGTCTGCTTTATATATTTAGAAGCTCGTATATTAGGTGCGTAGATATTTATGATGATTATATCTTCCTGTTTGATTGCTCCCTTTATCATTATGTAGTGACCTTCCTTATCTCTTACTATAGCCTTGCTTTTATAATCCACTTTGTCTGGTATAAGTATTGCTACCCCAGCTTTTTTTTCATTTCTATTTGCATGAAATATTTTTCTCCATCCTTTTACCTTCAGTCTATGTGCGTTTTTTGTTTTCAGGTGTGTCTCTTGTAAACGGCATATGTATGAATCCTGTTTTTTTATCCATGCAGCTACCCTATGTTTTGATTGGATCATTTAATTTATTTACATTTAAGGTTATTATTGATTTGTAGTTGTTTATTGCCACTTTATATTTTAAAGGTGTATTTCTCTTTTTCTATATTCTATTCCCACTTTGATCTATTTACAACAGGCCCCTTAACATTTCCTGCAGCATTGGTTTTGTTTTAATAAATTCATTGAATTTTTTTTTTTTTTTTGTCTGGGAAGCTTTTTATTTGTCCTTCAATTTTAAATGGTAGCCTTGCTGGATAAACTAGTCTTGGTTGTAGCCTCTTGTTCTGCATTACTTTGAATATTTCTTGCCATTCCCTTCTAGCCTCAAGTGCTCTGTTTAGAAGTTGGATGTCACCCTTATGGGGGCTCCTTTTGTAGGTGATAGCCTTTTTTTCTCTAGCAGCTTTTAATATTTTCTCTTTATCACTCAGCTTTGGTATTTTAATTATGATGTGTCTTTGGGTTTCTCTTTAATGGAGATCTCTGTGCTTCTTGAACTTGTGAGACCCTTCCTTGCATCAATTTAGGGAAGTTTTCAGCTATGATTTGATTGAATAAAGTTTTTTTCCCTTGTTCTTTCTCTTCTTCTTCAGGAACCCCTATGATGCAGATGTTATCTCTCTTCATGTTGTCACAGAGCTCTCTTAGAGTTTCCTCAGACTTTTTGAGTCTCTTTTCTTTTTTCTGCTCTGCTTCCATGCCTTTGTTCTTCTTGTATTCCAACTTGCTGATTTGATCCTCAGCTTCTTTTATTCTGCTTTTAATTCCTTCCATTGTGGTCTTCATTTCTGATATTGTATTTGTCATCTCTGACTGATTCTTTTTAATATTTCGATGTCCTTTTTTCTACTTGCTATCTCTTTATTTAGGTGTTCATAATGACCATTCATTGTTGTTCTAAGATTCCTAAGCATCCTAAAAATCATTATTCTAAACTCTGCATCTGGAAGTTTGGTTATTTCCATATCGCTCAGTTCATTTCCTGGAGGATTCTCTTGTGGTTTCATTTGGATCACACTTTTCTGTCTTCTCATTATGTCTGTGTGTTTGGGTGTATTGTTTGTAGAGCTGGTTGAGTCTAGGCTTGGTGTTGTCTGCCTCCAATTTTCAGTTGTGTTATTTCTAGGTCTTCTTGTGTTGGCTTCAGCTGTTGTTTGTAATCCATTGTGGAATTTGGCTCTTCTAATAGAGACCCCTTGAAGTCTTAATTTGTTTGTTTTCTTCTCAGTTTTCTTAACTCAGTGGCAGTCTTGTTTACTGATCTCAGCAGGGGGCTTAATTGAAACTGTATTCAGGAATGCAGAGGGTATAACCTGAGACTCTGAAGACCTGATCTGCCTGTTACTCTCTCTGGGGGCAGGGTGCTTTCTCCACTTCAGTATGGGGAGGTATATCTCAGATTTCCATGGAGACCTGAGTTACTGCCCCTCCTCTACCCTTCTTGTTTTTGGGTGTGTCTTTTTGTGCTGATTGGAGCTGTAGAGATATCTTGAGAATGTTTACCCAGAAACACTTTAGTCTTGTGTTATGTGGAAGGATCAACCCCTCCCCCAGCTATGGCCGCCTCCAGCACCTCCCCCAGGTATGGCTCCTTCAAGCACTGAATTAGTCCGCTGCTCAGATCCTTCCATGCATTCCTCTGTTTGTCACTGGCTGTCTTTCTCTTCCTCTTCCTTTTGGAAAACAAACCAGCTCTTTCAACACACCTTGTTCCCAGGTCCCCAGGCAGGTGGCTGTGAGTGATATTTTCTACCGTTTTTCTTGGAATGAGAGCCTTTCTGGGCTCTTAGCCTCACCCCCTCCCCTTTGTTCCTGTAAGCAGGGGAGGCTCACCGCTCCTCGGCGCTCCCCACCAGGTTCGGTGTGGTTTCTTCTTTGTTCCTTGCATTTTGAGAGCAGTTCTTATAGTCCAGAGTTGGTTTTTCACATTGGTTGTTCCTAAATTAATTTGTAATCCAGTCTGGTGGTATGAGCTGGGAGTCTGTGCATCTTCCTACTCCACTGCCATCTTGTGTCTCCTAAACAGCAGTCTTCTTTGTAGGGATCATCCCATTGCATGGAGGAAGGCAATTAACCAGCAGTAATTGAGTGCCCACTGCATGTGGCCCTGTGCAGACCCCCACTGCACCCTCCTTCACTGTGGCCTCACAGCCAAACCCAATGCTGGGGGCACTGCACCGGGAGACAACAGCACAAAGCTCCCTGCAGCCTGCACATGCAGGCCCAACCCTACCAAAGCCGCTGGTCCCCTTCTCAAAGCTGCTAGCTCCCAGTATGTGATGCTTTAGCAAGGACTTTGCCCAAGACTGCACTGTTTAAGGGAAGAAGAAGAATGTGCTGCTTTAAATTAAAATTTAGCTGGGAGATGGGCCAGATGGCAAGTCCTCCACTTGTCCACTTACATCCACCCATTTCACTTGGTCATTCTCAGACTCTCTGGAACCCCAGGATGTGCCCAGCTGTATGTCGGGTGTGGTGACTGGGCAGATAACGTGACATCTTCCATCTTCCAAAAGCTCCTGGTCTAGTGGAGCAGAAAGGCAGACCAGCTGCCCCATTGTACCATTGAAAACACTGAAATAGAAACCAGAGCCCAGACCTGCAAGAGCACACGTACTTCTCTGAATTCTGCCTGTGGAGGAGGGAACATGTGACCTGGGAGGGAACAGGCAAAGAAAGAGGGCAGTCAGCATGTGCAAAGGCATGGCAGCATGTTGGGGCAACCCCATGTGGCAGCAGCAGTGGGTGTGAGGTTCGACGGGGATGAGGCTGGAGAGCCAGGTTGGGCCTGGGTGGCTCAAGGTTTCCATGTGTGTCATATGAAGGAGCCTGCTATTTATTTTTAGACAGCTGGGCACCAGCAGAGATTGCAAAGAGGGAAGCGACATCTTGGATGAGTTTTCTTTGAAGCTCCCTTTGGCACGGATGTTGAGGATGAACTGCAGTCCAGGGTTCAGTAAGAGGTTAGCAAAGTGGCCCCAGTGAGAGATGATGAGGATAGGGAAGGAGAACATATGAAGAAGCTTGCTTGCCTAGAAGAACCTGATCCTGGTTAAATCCACTCCCTGCCACTCTGCAGCTGCAGCTGTGATCAGGTGTAGTTGGAGAAAAACTCATGACCAGGTGGCAGCTGGTCTCTCTGTGACCTGGCGGTCACCTCAAATAGGCCATTTATGCCACCTGATGACTCTATCACTTCCCTGAGGCCATTGCTTCTCTCACTCTCCTGGATAATATCTCACATGTTCCCTTTCATTTCTCTAAAACTTCTGTACTTATTTGCTGATTGTTTTTTCCTTTTTAAAAATATCAATAGACTTTACTTTTTTGCTGAAGTTTTAAACTTAGAGAAAAATTAAGCAGAAAGTACAGAGCCCCATTACCCCCCCCCCCCCACTCTCTTTCCTAACTTCCCCTATTAATATTGTTCATTAGTGCGGTACATGGTTTACAACTAATCAACCAGTGTTGATACGTTATTATTAACTGAAATCCATAGCTGAAATTAGGGTTCACTCTTGGTGTTGTCCATTTTGTGGGTTTGAACAGATGTTTGATGACATGTATCTACTATTATGGTGTCCTGTAAAATAGTTTTACTGCCCTAAACATCCTCTTTCCTCCACCTAGTCATCCTTTTTTCATCCCGGACCCCTGATAACCACTGATCTTTTCACTTCATGGTTTTGTTTTTTGCAGGATGCTACAGATTGTAGCTGTTTCGAAGTGGCTTCTTTCACTTAGCAATTATGCGGTCCAAGTTTCTCAGTGAGTTTTTGTGGCTTGATTGCTCACTTTTTTTTTTTTAGCACTGAATAATATCTCACTGTCTGGATGTACCATGGCTTATTTATCTGTTCACCCACTGAAGGCCTCCATGTTTAGACCGTTGTGAACAAAGCTGTGATAAACACAATGACCTGCTTTCAAAACCACTCAGAAGACAAGACAGGAATTTTGAGGACAGATATGATCTATGCACCCACTGCCACGCCCACTGGCTTCCATTTTCAATTCCCATGAGCTTTGTTTGGTCTTTGTTCTGAGCTGTGTGTGCACACTATGGGCCCCTGTGAAGGAAGCCCTCTCCTTGGATATAGGAATCCATTCCCTGTCATCAAGGGTGGAAATCTGGCATTGTTCATGTCTCCTTTTCAAGTGGATCATATCCACCAGCTCTGCAACATGCTATCATTCCCCCTATCTTTGCATAACCTTCCATGCACCCCACATACATGTCTAACCCCATTTCTCTGCCAAACTTTTCAGAAGAGTTATCTGTTCTTGCTGTGTACTTTGTCTCTTCCCATTCTCTCATGGAGCCCTTCTGTAGCAGGGGCGGGTAGTGACTGTCCACACCCCTTAGACACGCCCACTTCAGTGTGCTCTGCCTACACCTGTCTTTCTGTGCCCAGGGTTTGTTCCTTCTGGAAGCTCAGATGCCATGCTCTGCTTGCACTCATGGCAGGCAGGAAGTGCCTGAGAGTTAGCACACCTGGGAGAGCCCTCCACTGAAGATGGATGGGGGCTGGTGTGTAGGTACTTCCTCCCCGTCCCGTGGGTGGCATAATCAAGACCCACACTGTTTCTCAGGGGTCCCCCCCCTCATAAGAGGATGCTCCAGTCGCTGTCTGCAAGCTTAGGAACAGCCCCATTATTGTCTACCTTCCCTTCCTTGTAGCACTTCCTTCCCCCACTGTACATAGGGAGTATTCTCTGTGCCTCCCAAATGGGTCCCTTGCACTTGAATCCTTATCTCACAGTTTGCTTCTGGGGATCCAGACTCAGATACTTTCAGATCAGGTGATTCCTGCCATCGTGGGCACTGCTCCTGTGTCATCACCAGTGACATCCTGGGCCTGTGTTAGTCCATGATGTCACTTGACTCTGTCTCTCAACAGTCTCTGGCCCTGTGGATCTCTTCCTCACACTTGAAAGTCTTCCTTCACTTGGGCTCTAGGTCACTGTTTCCTGAGGGCTTCCTTAACTAGCTAGTCCTTTCACAGACTTCTACTCGCTCCTTCTCATCTTCCTGCCTTCGGTAGCCCTTGCCAGGGACATCAGCTAAAATATGCAGAAAGCAGATAGCACGTACTTCAAACAGAGCGGATGCTATTTTTCTCTGGCTTATCATCAGTTCAGGGGAAAATGACAGTTTACCGAGGGCCTGATATGTGCCAGATACTTTGCATTACTAACTTATTTGTTCCTGACGACCAACCTATGAACAGAGGTGCTATTTATCCCTATATACAGAGTTGAAAATAGAGGCTCAGACAGGCGGAGAGACTTTGTCAAGGTCTTTGAACCCTGGGCTGTCCTGCTTCTTCCCCTTCACAGAGGGAGCTAAGACTGAGACAGCATGTGGGAAGGGGACCCTCGTTCCTTTTTATTTTCCTCCCCCCCCCACCTCCGGGTCTAATGCATGCCTTATTGCCTCAGCACAATGCCCCGAGCCCTTGATTCTGCAGAACTGTGGAATAACCCCCGGAGGAAAACAGATGATTACATCATCAGAAGTACAGAACCCCAGTCCCTTGCAGGGGGCCCTCACCCCCACCTGTCTGAACATTCAGCCTCCACTGGGGGGAATGAAGCTGACTTCTGAAATTCCTGTTCAGAACTGTGTTCAAAGGACAGTTGGCCCCCATCCAGGCCATTTGCTAGAACAGGACTGAGTCATTCAGCAGTCTGCTCTAGAAGGTCCCTGTGAAGTGGCCCAGGCCCAGCTCTTGAGGCTCATAATGGGGCTTCCTGGAGGTGCGGGTCTATATCCCAACCGTCACCCCTCTGACACCTGTGCTGTGACCCGTGAGAGAGCACTGCACACTGAGCACAAAACACAGTGCCTTTGTACCTCAGGAAGGGAAATGCTGGTCTGTCCCTTAAGGGCTGAGGTGCCATCAGACAGCTCCACCCGGGGGGGGGGGTGCTCTCTGCTCACACCTGCTGAGCCCGTCTGGGGGACCTGTGTATGCAGAGCCCCCGGTGCAGGACCTGGTTCAGGCAGGCTATCAGTCATATTGGCTTAAGCAAGGAATGCCTTCTGGTTCCCTTCAATGCCATCGTTGCCAGGGGTGCAGGGTAAGGCAAACACAGTGCCAGGTTTGCTGCTATGCCGAGGGCACCAGGAATCTGGGCTCCATGGCAAAGCTGGGGTTAGATGTGCCTACGTCTCCCCAGACCCTGGTGTGGTTCCATGGGCAGTGGAGTGGGATGGTGGTGAAGGTCGCAGTTCTGCAAGTAGTGGAGTGGGACGGTGGTGAAAGTCATGGTTCCGTGGGCAGTGGAGTGGAATGGTGGTGAAGGCCATGGTTCCGTGGGCAGTGGAGTGGGACTGTGGTGAAGGTCCTGGTTCCGTGGGCAGTGGAGTGGGACTGTGGTGAAGGTCCTGGTTCCGTGGGCAGTGGAGTGGGACTGTGGTGAAGGTCCTGGTTCCGTGGGCAGTGGAGTGGGACTGTGGTGAAGGTCCTGGTTCCGTGGGCAGTGGAGTGGGACTGTGGTGAAGGCAGAGCCCGTTCTCCTATATTCATGACTCGTCTCATTCCTTGCTCATGGAAATGGAGAATAGGAGGCAAGGCTTTCAACAACGGGATGGTTTGAGAAAGAAGGTCAGTCCCCCAATTTACATGATAAGGAGGAGGGGTGCAGTGAGAAGGAGCAGCAAGATGATGGTATGTGGAGAGGCTGCCGAAGGCTAATGGAGCACCCGCTCCACCACCTGCCTGCGCCCAGGGCGGCCGGCTATGACCATCCACAAGAAGACATGTCGGGTTTACAGATGTTACACTTTGGAGTTTTGGAGTGAAGAAACAGCCATGCATTTTGTTAGGATATGGGAAGGAGGCAAACAGTCCAGGCAGGAAAGGATCAATAGTGTTGACCATTAAATTTGTTTTGGGCTTTGCTAAGCATATTCTTGGAGTTGTTGCTGTCTCCTGGCCTTTGGGAAGGATGAGCTGTTGATCACAGCCCTTTTCTAGCTGTGGAGTTAAAAGTCAAGCCCATCCATTTCCCTGGAGATGGCTTGTGTGTGCTCAGGGTGAAGGCTGCCAAGGGCAGTGAGCGCCAGCACTGGCACTGCCTGTTCCCTCTTTAATTCATGTCTTGGAAAGACTTGAGCATGAAAGCCACCAGGTTGGTTGTGGGCCCAGATGTTGGCCCCCACAAACCTGTTGGGCAGCCTCAGAGGAACCTTCCAGGTGAACCTGGGCACCAAAGCTCTCTGGGCTTGCCTTGTTGGCCAAGACAAAGGAGACATTGTCCATGTCACTTGATGTCTGTGCAGAGGTGTGTGGGGTCTGAAGCCAAAGTTTCTTCCCATTTGTAATTTGTCTACTTTCAATCCATTTATCCACCAGCCTCCCATCCTGACATCCACCTGTCTCTCAGTGTATGTCCTCAGAGGGCCCCAAGCAGCTCCCATGGGTGAAGCCAGCTCAGCCAGTGTTCACTTCAAAATGTTTCCTCCTTTAATATATGTGAATCACCAATCACAGTCACACAATACGTGTTTTAATGGAGGTTTATGCAGATGGAGACATAGAAAATAGAGGATAAGATTCTGTTTGCAGGAGCAGGGAATGCTTCATGGAGGGAAAGGCCCACATAGTCCCAAATCATGAGGCCCAGAGTGAGAAGGGGGGAAAGCACTCCAGGTGGGAGGAATAGACGTGCAAAGGCCTGGTGGCTGGAGACCGCAGGAGGCAAGCAGACAATGGGTGTGGTTTGGAATTATTGGATCAGAAGGCTGTACATGGAAGAGTTGGAAATGACCAGGTCAGGAAGGGCTTTGGAGACCATAGTGAGGATTTGAGGCTTACTGTGTGGGTGATTTAGAGAGAGGAGAAGGTGTCAATAAATGGAACATTGTGTGGGACATGGGTTTTCAACCACCGGTCCATGGACCAGTGCCAGTCCACCTATAATCTTCACACAACATCAAGGTGGTTGACTCTTTTTCAGACCAGCATGAAATTTCTGGAGGACTGGCACTGGTCCGAAGACCGGTTGTTGAAAACCACTGGTGTAGGGAATGCTAAAATCTGCCCTGTTGGTCAATTTTGGAAGGAGGACTGGAAAGGGGCCAGGCTAAAGGTCAGGAGGGCAGTGAGGAGTTTGACACAGGGTCTATGGGATGAATGCCAATGGACCCTTTTCCAGTGCTGTGCTGGCCACTATTCTGGTGAGCCTGAGGTCTGGGGAACCATGCTGGGCTGGCCTTCAGCCCTCGCCGGCAGAAACGTGCACTTCCATTCCTGAGGTAAGATGATTAGTTTTATGGAAACTTGGCTGAGCTGTGGTGCTCAGATGTATGGGCAAACATTATTCTGGATGCTTCTACAGGGGTGATTTTTGGTAAGATCAACATTTAAATAGGTTGGGGGACACAATTCAATTCATAATAGGCTACAACCACTGTCCCTAAGTCAAAGAGGCAGGGTAGGATGGTGGTGTGTGAGGAGGAGCCTTTGAAAAGGCCATGGTGGGCGTACTGAGACAGGACCCCTGCTCCCCTATCCCTCTCATCATGGGATGTTGTGCTCTGGTAGCAGCTTATTCTTTTTATACATTCATTCAACAAGCAGAATAATACAGTTATTTATGCATTCAATTAATCATTCCCATGCATTCACACATTTATGGGCTTTGTTCATTCATTCATTCATTCTTTTATTCAAAAACCACAATAACAGTCATTCACTCCTTCCCTCGATCATTCCTGTATCAAGACTCATTCCATCACTCATTCATTCATTTATTCATTCCTTTATCAAAGGCAGTGGAGCCTTGTCCTGATCTACCACTGTAGCAGGTGAGGTCAGATTTTAAAAACACCCATGAATGCCCTTTCCTCTAGGTACTTCCCAGGACCTTGAAGGTGGGGAGGTTTTTTTCCCTCCACTGTCTTTTTTTTAAATTAATTTTAATGGGGTGACATTAATAAATCAGAGTACATACGTTCAAAGAAAACATCTCCAGGTTATCTTTATTTATATATATATTTTATTATTATTAATTCTAATAGGGTGACACCAATAAATCAGGGTACATATGTAAATGAAAACATCTCCAGATTATCTTATCATTCAATTGTGTTGCATACCCATCACCAAAAGTCAAATTGTCCTCTGTCACCTTCTATCTGGTTTTCCCTGAGTCCCTCCCCTCCTCCCTAACCCACTCTTCCCTCCCTCCCTTCCCCCATCCCTTAACCACCACTCTCTTGTCCATGTCTCATAGTCTCACTTTTATGTCCCACCTATGTATGAAATCATGC
The DNA here is from genome assembly GCA_037038555.1 of Rhynchonycteris naso. NCBI lineage: Eukaryota > Metazoa > Chordata > Mammalia > Chiroptera > Emballonuridae > Rhynchonycteris > Rhynchonycteris naso. The sequence continues at coordinate 82,375,270 of CM073001.1, read as the reverse complement.
TGTTCTCAGTTTTTCTTTTTTTCTGATTTACTTATTTCACTCCATATAATGTTATCAAGGTACATCCATTTTGTTATAAATGATCCGATGTCATCATTTCTTATGGCTGAGTAGTATTCCATAGTATATATGTACCAAAGCTTTTTAATCCACTCGTCTTCTGACGGACACTTGGGCTGGTTCCAGATCTTCGCTATTGTGAACAATGATACCACGAACATGGGGGCGCATTTCTTCTTTTCAAACAGTGCTATGATGTTCTTAGGGTATATTCCTATAAGTGGGATAGCTGGGTCAAAAGGCAGTTCGATTTTTAATTTTCTGAGGAATCTCCAAACTGCTTTCCACAGTGGCTGCACCAGTCTGCATTCCCACCAGCAGTGCAGAAGGGTTCCCTTTTCTCTACATCCTCGCCAGCACTTATTCTGTATTGATTGTTGATGAGTGCCATTCTGATTGGTGTGAGGTGATATCTCATTGTGGTTTTAATTTGCATTTCTCTAATGATTAGTGATGTTGAGCATTTTTTCAAATGCCTATTGGCCATCTGTATGTCCTCTTTGGAGAAATTTCTATTCATTTCTTTTGCCCATTTTTTGATTGGGTTGCTTGTCTTCCTGGTGTTGAGTTTTATAAGTTCTTTATAAATTTTAGTTATTAACCCCTTATCAGATGTGCTGTCGAATATGTTCTCCCATTGTGTGGTTTGTCTTTTTATTCTGTTCTTATTGTCTTTAGCTGTGCAAAAACTTTTTAGCTTGATATAGTCCCATTTGTTTATCTTGCCTTTTATTTTATTTGCCCGTGGAGATAAATCGGCAAATATACTGCTGCTACAGATGTCGGAGAGCTTGCTGCCTATGCTTTCTTCTAAGATGCTTATGGTTTCACGGCTTACATTTAAGTCTTTTATCCATTTTGAGTTTGTTTTTGTGAATGGTGTAAGTTGATGGTCTAGTTTCATTTTTTTTGCAGGTAGATGTCCAATTTTTCCAAGACCATTTGTTAAAGAGGCTGTTTTTACTCCATTTTATGTTCTTTCCTTCTTTGTCAAATATCAGTTGTCCATAAAGCTGTGGGTTTATTGCTGGGTCCTCTGTTCTGTTCCATTGATCTATGTGCCTGTTCTTATGCCAGTACTAGGCTGTCCTGAGTATAATGGCCTTATAGTAAACCTTGATATCCGGAAGAGTGATACCTCCTGCTTTATTTTTTCTTTTTAAGATTGCTGAGGCTATTCGTGTTCTTTTTTGGTTCCATATAAATTTTTGGAATATGTGTTCTATATCTTTGAAGTATGTCATTGGTATTTTAATTGGTATTGGATTGAATTTATAAATTGCTTTGGGTAATATAGACATTTTAATGATGTTTATTGTTCCTAGCCATTAGCACGGTATATGCTTCCACTTACTTGTATCTTCCTTGATTTCTTTTATCAATGTTTTATAATTTTTTGAGTACAAGTTTAATTTACTCCTAGGTACTTTATTTTTTTGGCTGCAATAGTGAAGGGGATTGTTCCCTTAATTTCTTTTGCTGACAGTTCATTGTTGGTATATAGAAATGCCTCTGATTTCTGAGTATTAATTTTATATCCTGCCACCTTGCTGAATTCATTTATAAGGTCCAGTAGTTTTTTGACTGCGACTTTAGGGTTTTCTATATACAATATCATATCATCTGCAAATAGTGACAGTTTTACTTCTTCTTTTCCAATTTGGATGCCTTTTATTTCTTCTTCTTGTCTGATTGCTGTAGCTAGGACTTCCAGAACTCTTCGTTGAATAAGAGTGGTGAAAGGGGGCACCCATTCCTGGTTCCTGATCTTAATGGGATTGCTTTTAATTTTTGCCCATTTAGTATGATGTTTGCTGTGGGTTTGTCGTAGATGGTCTTTAGCATGTTAAGGAATGTTCCCTGTATTCCCACTTTACTGAGAGTTTTGAGCATGAATGGGTGCTGGATTTTATCAAATGCCTTTTCTGCATCTATTGAAATTATCATGTGATTTTTGTTCTTCCTTTTGTTTATGTGATGAATCACATTGATTGATTTGCGAATATTGAACCAGCCTTGCCTCTGCAGAATAAATCCCACTTGATCATGGTGTATGAATTTTTTCATATATTGCTGGATCCGGTTGGCTCATATTTTGTTGAGAATTTTAGCATCTAAATTCATCAGGGATATAGGCCTATAATTTTCTTTCTTTGTGTTGTCTTTGCCCAGTTTTGGGATCAGAATTATGCTCGCCTCATAAAAGGAGTTTGGAAGTCTTCCTTCCTCTTGAACTTTTTGAAATAGCTTGAGGAGGATAGGAGTTAGTTCTTCTTTGAATTTTTGATAGAATTCACTTGTGAAGCCATCAGGCCCAGGACTTTTCTTTTTTGGGAGTTTTTTGATAACTGTTTCTATCTCATTTGTTGTAATTGGTCTGTTTAGGTGTTCTGATTCTTCCAGATTGATTTCTGGACGGTTATATGATTCAGGAAATTTGTCTATTTCACCAAAATTTTCTAATTTTTTGGCATATAGTTCTTCATAGTATTTTCTGACAATGCTTTGTATTTCTGTTGTGTCAGTTGTTATTTCTCCACTGTCCTTTTTAATTTTATTTATTTGAGTCCTCTCTCTTTTTTTCTTGGTGAGTCTAGTTAAAGGTTCATCAATCAGGTTTACCTTTTCAAAGAACCAGCTTCTTGTTTCATTGATCCTCTGTATTGTTTCCTTAGCCTCTATGTCATTTATTTCTGCTCTGATCTTTATTTTTTCCTTCCTTCTACTTGTCTTGGGTTTTATTTGTTGTTGTTTTTCTAGTTCTTTTAGATGCAGGGTCTGGTTGCTTATTTGAGCTTTTTCCAGCTTCTTATGATATGCCTGTAGTGCAATGAACTTCCCTCTCAGAACTGCTTTTGCTGTGTCCCATAAATTTTGAGTTGGTGTGTGCTCATTATCATTTGTTTCTAGAAACTTTTTTATTTCTTCTTTGATCTCATTGTTAATCCATTCATTATTTAATAACATGCTATTTAGTTTCCAAGTGTTTGAGTATTTTTCAGTTTTTTTTTGTGGTTAATTTCTAGTTTCATGGCATTGTGATTAGAGAAAATGCTTGATATGATTTCAGTCTTCTTAAATTTATTGAGACCACTTTTGTGTCCTAACATGTGGTCTATCCTAGAAAATGTACCATGAGCGCTTGAGAAGAATGTATATTCTACTGCTTTAGGGTGAAAAGTTCTGAAGATATCTATTAAATCAAGTTGATCTAGTTTCTCCTTTAAGTCTGCTGTTTCTTTATTAATTTTCTTTCTTGAGGATCTATCCAGTGTTGTTAGAGGTGTATTGAAATCCCCTACTATTATAGTATTGCTGTTAATCTCGCCCGTTTTATCCATCAAAGTCTGCTTTATGTATGTCTGGGCTCCTATATTTGGGGCATAGAGATTTATAATAGTTATATCTTCCTGTTGAATTGTTCCCTTTATCATTATGTAGTGTCCTTCTTTATCTCTTACTACAGCCTTTGTTTTAAAGTCCATTTTGTCAGATATAAGTATTGCTACCCCTGCTTTTTTTTCATTTCCATTTGCATGAAATATTTTTTTCCATCCTTTTACCTTCAGTCTATGTGCATCTTTTGTTTTAAGGTGTGTCTCTTGTAGACAGCATATGTCTGGGTCCTGTTTCTTTATCCATGCAGCTACCTATGTCTTTTGATTGGATCATTTAGTCCATTTACATTTAAGGTTATTATTGATATGCAGTTGTTTATTGCCATTTTATTCTTTAAAGCTGTATTCTTCTTTTGCTCTATTCTTTTCTCCCTTTAAACTCTTCACAAGAGGCCCCTTAGTATGTCTTGCAAAATTGGTTTGCTTTTTATGAATTCCTTCAGGCTTTCTTTTTCTGGGAAGCTCTTTATTTCTCCTTCAATTTTAAATGTTAGCCTTGCTGGATAAAGTAGTCTTGGTTGTAGGTTCTTGTTCTGCATTACTTTGATTATAACTTGCCATTCTCTTCTGGCCTCAAGTGTTTCTGTTTAGAAGTCAAATGTCATCCTTATGCGGGCTCCTTTGTAGGTGATAGCCCTTTTTTCTCTAGCATCTTTTAAAATTTTTTCTTTATCCATGAGCTTTGGTATTTTAATTATGATGTGTCTTGGTGTAGATCTTTTTGGGTTTCTCTTTAATGGAGTTCTGTGTATTTCTTGAACATGTGGAGTGTTTCCCATCCTTAATTTAGGGAAGTTTTCTGCTATGATTTAATTGAACAAAGTTTCCATTCCCTGTCCTCTCTCCTCTTCTTCAGGCACCCCTATGATGCGAATGTTGTTTCTCTTCATATTGTCACAGAGCTCCCTTAGAGTTTTGTCACGTTTTTTGAGTCTCTTTATCATTTTCTTCTCTGCTTTTGTGCCTTTGTTTATTGTGTCCTCTAACTCACTTATTCGATCCTCAGCGTGATTCTTCCTGTTTTTACTCCTTCCATTGTGGTCTTCAGTTCTGATACTGTATTTGTCATTTCTGTCCGATTCTTTTTTATTATTTCAATTTTGTTTTTTATACTTGTTATCTCTTTATTTAGGTGTTCATAATGACTATCCATTGTTGGTCTAATTTCTTTGAACATCGTAACTATCATTATTCTAAATTTTGCTTCTGGTAATTTGGTTATATCTGTTTCATTCAGGTCCTTCTCTGGGGATTTCTCTTGATTCATTTGGTTTGCATTCCTCTGCCTGCCCATTTTTTCTGTGTATAAGCAAGTTGTGGCCACTGGAGTCCAGTAGGTGTTTCCTTTGAGTTCTCTAGGTGTGGTCTGTCTACAGGCACCCCACCCCCTCTGCCGCTGCCTAGGTTGGTTGGGTATTGGCATTGCCAGTGCCGGCCCACTGTGGCTTTGGCTGTGATTTCTGCCTCTCCTCCGTGGGAGGGGCTGGCACTTAAGCCACAAGCCTCAGCACCAAGGGGAGAGGTGAGCACCTTTGCTCAGCTCCGGACCCAGCCTGTTTCTAGACTTCCGCCCAGAACCCGCAGTCAGAGCCTCCTCGCTACAGTTTCGCGGGTTGGGCGGGGCTTTTGACGTGCTCTCAGCTGTGAGCCTTTTCCCCTCGGGAGCTTTAGCCCCGCCCTCGAGGCCCGGGCCCTTCTGCGCAGGGTTGCAAACCCAGGTTTATTGGGCCGGGCGTGTTTGCTGGTTTTCGCTCTGCTACGTACTTCCACTCGTCCCAGACTCTACCCCGCCCCCGTGTTCGGAGCCCGCTCGTGCATGTAGAATGCAACCCGCGGTTTTTCTGGCCGGGCGGGTTTAGTAGCGTGGGCTCAGCTGCGAGTTTCCACTTATCTTGGGGTCTACCCCGTTCCTGCGCTCGGAGCCCGCTCGTGCACTTATAATGGCAAACCATGGTTTCTCCGGCCGGGCGGGGCTGTTAGCGTGAGCTCAGCAGCGAGCCCCCGCTCGTCCCTGGTCCTAGCCCGGTCCCCGCGGTCAGGGCCCGCTTTCGCAGGGTCCCAGAGCAGATTTCTGTTTGTTCCTGGCCTCCCGCTTTTTCCCCGTAGGTGGCATTACAGGCGGCCGGAGCGCTTTTGCTCGTCCCCTCTGACCCTGGTGGGCTAGCCCGAGCTCACACCAGCTTGGCCTCTGTCCACTCGGACAGAACCGCGTTTCAGCGTCCTACTGCTCCAAACCCTTTAGCAACCCTCAGCAGAGTAGGAAGGGAACTAATACTCCACACTGTAGGCCTGGGAACTCCCTCACTTGTTTCACAGCTCAAAACTGTCCAAACACCTCTTCTAGGCTCTGGGACTGCCGGCCTGGGCTTGGTTCCTGGGACCCAGGTCCCTCCCTCTCCACCAAACTTTCCTCCCTCTACGCGGGACTCTCCGGGCTGCCGTGTGCTCCCGGGAGCTGGGCAGCCCTCTTTGCGTTTTCGCTATTCCTACCAGTCTCAATGTGGCTTCTTCTGTGTTCCTTGGTTGAAGCGTCCACATAGTTTAGTTCAAAGTTGGTTTATCCAGATGATGGTTCTTAAAATTGAGTTATAATCCACTTTGCTTCTGGGAGTTGGAAGGTGGTACGTCTGCCTACTCCATCGCCATCTTGCTTCTCTGTACCAAAGCTTTTTAATCCACTCGTCTTCTGACGGAAACTTGGGCTGTTTCCAGATCTTCACTATTCTGAACAATGCTGCCATGAACATTGGGGCGCATTTCTTCTTTTTGAACAGTGCTATGCTCTTCATAGGGTATATTCCTATAAGTGGGATAGCTGGTCAAAAGGCAGTTTGATTTTTAAGTTTTTGAGGAATCTCCATACTGTTTTCCACAGTGGCTGCACTAGTCTGCATTCCCACCAGCAGTGCAGAAGGGTTCCCTTTTCTCCACATCCTCGCCAGCACTTATTCTGGGTTGTTTTGCTGATGAGTGCCATTCTGACTGGTGTGAGGTGATATCTCATTGCGGTTTTAATTTGCATTTCTCTAATGATTAATGATGTTGAGCATTTTTTCATATGCCTATTGGCCATCTGTATGTCCTCTTTGGAGAAATCTATTCATTTCTTTTGCCCATTTTTTGATTGAATTGTTTGTCTTCCTGGTGTTGAGTTTTATAAGTTCTTTATAAATTTTAGTTATTAACTCCTTATCATATGTGCTGTCGAATACGTTCTCCCATTGTGTGCTTTGTCTTTTTATTTTGTTCTTATTGTCTTTAGCTGTGCAAAAACTTTTTAGTTTGATATAGTCCCATTTGTTTATCTTGCCTTTTATTTCATTTTCCCGTGGAGATAAATGGGCAAATATATAGCTGCTACAGATGTTGGAGAGATTGCTGCCTATGCTTTCTTCTAAGATGCTTATGGTTTCACGGCTTACATTTAAGTCTTTTATCCATTTAGAGTTTGTTTTTGTGAATGGTTTAAGTTGATGGTCTAGTTTCATTTTTTTTGCAGGTAGATGTCCAATTTTTTTAAGACCATTTGTTAAAGAGGCTGTCTTGACTCTTGCTCTCAGCTGTGAGCCTTTGCACGTCCTGAGCTTTAGCCCCACCCTCAAGGCCAGGGTCCTTCTGCGCAGGGTTGCAAACCAAGGTTTATTGGGCCGGGCGCATTTGCTGGCTTCCGCTCAGCTGCGAGCTTCTGCTTGTCCCTGACTCTACTCCGCCTCCGCGTTCGGAGCCCACTCGTTCACGTAGGATGGCAAACCGCGTTTTCTCCGCCCGGACGGGGCTGGTAGCGTTAGCTCAGCTGCGAGTCCCCGCCCGTCTCTGGTCCTAGCCCCATTTCTGTGGTCAGGGCCGGCCTGCGCAGGGTCGTAGAGCAGATCTCTGCCCATTCCCTGACCTCCCGCTTTGTCCCCGCAGGTGGGATTACAGGCAGGCCCGCAGCTTCCGGAGCGCTTTCGCGTGTCCCCTCCGCCCCTGCTGGTCTAGACCGAGCTCACACAGGCTTGGCCTCCGCCCACACCGACAGAACCACGTTTCAGCGTTCTGCTTCTACCATACCCTTCAGCAACCCTCAGCAGAGTAGGAAGGGCCCTAATACTCTACACTGTAGGCCTGGGAGCTCCCTCACTTGTTTCACAGCTCAAATCTGTCTAAATTTCTCTTCTAGGCTCTGGGACTGTAGGCTGGGGCTTTGTTCCTGGGACCCAGGTCCCTCCCTCTTTGCCAAACTCTCCTCCCGCCACGCGGGTCTCTCCGGGCTGCCGTTTGCTCTGGGGAGCTGGCTAGCCCTCTTCGCGTTTTCGCTATTCCTACCAGTCTCAATGTGGCTTCTTCTGTGTTCCTTGGTTGAAGAGTCCACTTAGTTTAGTTCAAAGTTGGTTTATCCAGATGATACTTCTTAAAATTGAGTTATAATCCACTTAGGTTCTGGGAGTTGGAAGTTGGTACGTCTGCCTACTCCGTCGCCATTATTCTCCTTCAAAAGGGGACCCCAATTGGTATTTTCCAGTAAAAAATTTTGGCAATGGAAATACAAGTGCTCCCAGTCCTATTATAAAGGATGCAAATGCAAGCCATCTTGGTTTGTGTCCTCTTTCGCCAACATAAGATTCAAATGAAGAGAACAAACAAAATGAGATATCATAGCTTGATGATATCAGGCCCGTCAGGGAACTCTTCATTTCATAGCGCTTCTCAATAGTGGAAATGCTAATATTTACTAGGCCATTTTCTACAATCCCTTGTGTGAGGACCAACAGGCAGTAGTGAAGCTCTCCAGGTTATCTTATCATTCAATTATGTTGCATACCCATCACCCAAAGTCAAATTGTCCTCTGTCACCTTCTATCTGGTTTTCTTTGCGCCCCTCCCCTCCCCCTTTGTCCTCCCTCTCCTCCCTTCCCCGACCCCATAACCACCACACTCTTGTCCATGTCTCATAGTCTCACTTTTATATCCCACCTATGTATGAAATCATGTTGTTCTCAGTTTTTTTTCTGTTTTACTTATTTCACTCTGTGTAATGTTATCAAGGTCCATCCATTTTGTTGTAAATGATCCAATGTCATCATTTCTTATGGCTGAGTAGTATTCCATAGTATATATGTACCAAAGCTTTTTAATCCACTCGTCCTCTGATGGACACTTGGGCTGGTTCCAGATCTTTGCTATTGTGAACAATGCTGCCACGAACATGGGGGCACATTTCTTTTTTTCAAACAGTGCTATGGTGTTCATAGGGTATATTAATAAAAGTGGGATAGCTGGGTCAAAAGGCAGTTTGATTTTTAATTTTTTGAGGAATCTCCATACTGTTTTCCACAGTGGCTGCACCAGTCTGCATTCCCACCAGCAGTGCAGGAGGGTTCCCTTTCTCCACATCCTCGCCAGCACTTAATTCTGTGTTGTTTTGCTGATGAGCACCAGTCTGACTGGTGTGAGGTGATATGTCATTGTGGTTTTAATTTGCATTTCTCTAATGATTAGTGATGTTGATGACTGAACTGTTGAGCTCTTGTCATGTCTTCAGAGTGGTGTGGTTTTCCAAGACTGAAGGAAAGTAATGGATTGATGATGAATGGATCTACAGTGTGTACTTGTTTCTTGGCCACTTCCACTTAGAAGAGTGAGGTATCTCACAACCAGCAGGAGTGAGGTCCGTGTTCTGCTTTTTTCTCTCAGATCCCTGGGCTGCACTAGCTGAATTACAATTCCTATCTGCTGTTGCCACACTGCCTACACCTCTTTGAATGAGAGGAGAGTGTGGGTGCTGGTGAACCGTGTGGGACATATATGTCACTTCCTTCTGCACTCTGCTTTGTCCAGGTTCTAAGTCTTGCTCTGAGGATGCAGGCCCCGTGATATAGTGATTTTGTTTCCTGGGGCTTGGCCCAGCCTCCAGTTGGGGTTTGAGTGGTGCCCACATTGTGACCTTGGGTTTGCTGCAGACCTGGGTGTATCCTCAGGTATCCCTGGAAGAAAGATGTGCATTTAAACTTCCTACCTGTAGGGCAGGGCCCCAGCCTCATTTTCTTTTAATATTATTCTAGGAGGAGGCAAGAAAGTAGTATTGTGAGCAAACTGTTTCTAGGCCGCACACCCACATCCCCCTGAAACCCACCAAAGCTCTGTTGTTGGGGTTGACGGGGAACCAACCTGTCCCATTAGAAAAGCAGTGGCACACCCTGGCCAGGTAGGTAAGTGGTTAGAATGTCGTCCTGATACACAAAGTTTATGTGTTCGATCTCTGGTCAGGGCACAGACAAGAACAGATCAATGTTTCTCTCTCTCTCTCTCTAAATATATAAATTTAAAGAAAAGTTTAGAAAAAAAAAGAAACCAGTTACTCCTATATGATCAGCAGTGATTCTCTCAGGATACCTAGGCTGTTTGCACCCTTCTCCTGTGTGTAGACCCTGGATTTTCTGCTGTGCAGATCTTAATGAATTGGTCCCACCCTAAGGGTCACTTTGATGGAGGGAAGGGCTGCACAATGACCATACATATTAGCTAGCTTAGATGTTTACAGAAACTGTTTTGCTAGTCATTTTCTTCACCACTTATTTCACTTACTGAAATATCTGGGGCTGTTCATGTATCCTCCCAAATCCTTTCCACAAGCAAAGATGTTTCTATTACTAATAAGGTACCAATAGGAAATGTATGAGTGGAGCTGCTGCTCTCACTTTCAGTCCTTATTCTCAAGAATCACCCAGCCATATCTGAATAAGAAGGAAAAGTTTTATTGGTTAGCTCAATGTTTCCAAATAGTGTGGTTTGGGCATGGAGTGGAGATAAAAATAGAATTTTAAAAACATTCCATCTCACTGGCACATTGTACGTATAGACACAGTGTGTGCTAAATGGGAGTGCGCACCCACAGCAGGCTTCAGTAATGTGGAGAGCTGAGGGCAAGATGGTCTCTGCTTTTCCTACTCCAGCAGAGAGGAACATACATTTGGTGTCAGTTGTGGTCTGAGATCATAGACAGGCATGGGAGAGATGGAGAAAAACACATGAATGAAAACACACACTAAAAAGGCAAGAAAGTCAGTATGTTGATCAGATCTGAGCTACATTGTTTTTGTGAGGCTCCCAATGTGGGTGGGTGGTTGGGGTGGTTGCGTTTTATTTCTTGACTCAGTTTAAGAACTTATTTATTATATTTGTCATCATAAAGGATATATTCAATCTTCTTTCTGATGTATATAGTTTTGTTTTCTTGCTGTTTCTTCTGGTTTGGTTTCTTGATGTGTTTTTTAGGTTTCCATTGGATTATTATTATTATTCTTTTAAGTGAGAAGAGAGGAGATAGACTCCCACATATGCCATGACTGGGATCTACCTGGCAACCCCTCTCTGGGGCCAATGCTCAGACCAGCTGAGCTATCCTCAATGCCTGGGGCCAATGCTCAAACCATTCAAGCCACTGGCTGCAAGGGGGGAAGAGAGAGAGAAAGGGGGAGTGGGAGAAGAAAAGAAGCATATAGTCTCCTTTCCTTTGTGTCCCTTACCGGGAATCAAACCCAGACTTCTGCACTCCAGGTTGAATCTTCGTCCACTGAGCCAACTGGTCAGGAACTCCTTAGGATTACTTTTCTTAGTATTTGAAATGAATACATCTTATTTTACTTGTATAGTGTTGTTTTTAACTACCTGTGCATTTAAAAATATATATCTGTATTTTCTGCAACATGCCTGAATTTATTCAGTAAATAGAATAAAAAAAAAGAGAGAGAGAGAGAGAGAGTAGCAATTGATTTGGATAAGATGAGGAAATATACCTGTTACTGTCTGAGAAAAAGCAACTATTAGCCTAAAAAATGGCCAGGTAATATCTTGCCCATGAGTCTTCTTTCAGTAATATAGATGTTACAAATTTCAGAAGTTTCTCCTGGCATCTGGCCCTCCACGGTAAATCTTAATTTACCATTTTCATCTTGGTCTGAGTCTTTATTATAGATTTTTTTGGAGAGAAGTTGTTTGAGGTATAGATTGTTGGCAGATACTACCTTAAAGTCAAAAGTCTAAAATATAAAACTTACCTTGTTAATCCCCTGCATAAAACACTTTCAAAGTTCTCTACTACCCAGAATCTTGTCCTATTCCCCAAAGAGCTGCCAGCCCTTTCTCCATCACCCTCCCCCCCCTTTACTTTCACCTTCCCTTCCCTGCCAGCAACATCAAATCACCTTCTCCCAGAACATATTAAGTGCTCAGCAAATGTTTGTCATAAATCTGTAAAAAGAAAGATCTCAATCATTGGTTAGTCAAAAAGAAGGTGTGAGAATTTAATGGAATAAGGATAAAACTACAATAAGGAAGTGAATAGGTTGGATTTGAAGAAAAGTGTTGCTTTTAGAGGCCAATGTTTGAGCCACCATTCGCCAAGCACTGTGCATGCTGTCACAGTGTTCCTACCAGAGGGTCAGGAACCCTATTTTATGCATGAAGGACCTGAGACTCAGAGAGTCTACAGGACAGCTGGCAGAGCCAGGGTGCATGTCTGTGTGTCACCACGGACCTGAGACTCAGAGAGCCTACAGGACGGCTGGCAGAGCCAGGATGCATGTCTGTGTGTCACCAAGGACCTGAGACTCAGAGAGCCTACAGGACGGCTGGCAGAGCCAGGGTGCACGTCTGTGTGTCACCAGCTGCTGCACTTGAACTCTGCACTCACATCAGGTTGACACTCTGACCAGCACCATGACTCTGCTCACTGTTTCTAGAGCAATGGGCCGCTTTCTCTATCCTCCCTCAGATGGGCTTGCCCACAGCAGGCTGGGCATGGGCTGGCAGAGTTTGTGTGTGCCTTTTGAGTTTACACCTAAGCAGTTCTTGTAGGAATGTTAAAGTCAAGTTGAAGGATTAAAAAGCATTCTCACACGTGGTTAACTCAGTATGGAAGTGGATAGGCTGAGCGCCGCAAGCCCAGCGGTCACCTTGAGTTTTTTATTTTTAATTTTAATTTTTTTATTTTATTCATTTTAGAGAGGAGACACAGAGTGAGAGAGAGAGAGAAAGAGAGAAAGGGGGGAGGAGCTGGAAGCATCAACTCCCATATGAGCCGTGACCAGACCAGTGCAGTGTTTTGAACTGGCGACCTCAGTGTTCCTAGGTCGACGCTTTATCCACTGCGCCACCACAGGTCAGGCCAGTCACCTTGAGTTTTTAAATGCAGCTGAGAAGTGACCACAAGCTAGAATTGAGGGAGACAAGGTGCAGGAATTGCCCCTGGTGATGGAGGGCCCCAGGCTGATGCCTCCTGAACTGCTTGTAGGTGAAAAGGAAGGGGGCAGGCAGTGGCTCTCAGTCCCTCACAGACACATCCCTCTGTATTGGGTCCCCTCTGTTAGGCCCAGAGCTCCTCCAAGGAAAGAATACAAGCTGATCAATCCTGTTAATTTCTTTATTAGCAGCGCCTACTTCAGAGCCTGACACAGTCTATAAATGTTTGATGATAGGGTCTTACTACGCAAACCAGTGGGGTCATATCACCAGGAGTGCTTTCTTCTGCTGCTGCTCTGGGGTGCTGAGAAGGCTGACAAATCCTTCTCAGTGTTCACTGTAAAGAGAAGGGAGGTTGCGTGTCTTCTGGTTTGTCCAGACACCCAGGTAGGAAGGGGCTTTCGGGCACTGTGGGAATAAGTAGGATTATGCCAGAGAAAGGGCTGTGAAGCCTGAGCCTATCCCAGACCAGCCAGCCCAGAGTTGGAAATAATTATGTTAATTTGAACGTAACCCCCCATGGGCTGTGCCTGGAGGAAATAGCTTCAATATGAATGATTTGATTCTGGAAGGAAACTGTTCATTGGAGGGGTTGGATAAGGGGTGTGTACCACACAGCCCAAGTCTGCTCCCATTGGGGGTCATGCTTTGGTTTCTACTGTTCCCTGGGATGCTGGCAATGACTACTCCCAAACCCCCTATTCTCTTCAAAGCCTGGGTGCCTAGTACTACTCTGGTTAGCCCAGCTGGGAAGGAACTGAACTTCCACAAAGTATTGTGAACTCTGAGGGGAAATTATAAAGAGGTGCTCAGGGTGCACAAAGCATAAATAAAACCTGGTGTCCCTGGGGCTTAGAACTGGGCTTCCAGTCCATCTGATGGACATCCTCGTGCTCCAAAGATGAGAGCTGATGTGACCACAGCAGCACCTTACCCAGGCTCCTACTTCCGCTCTACAAGCTTGTCCCCCTTGGCAGGCACCGTATTAAAACCCACAATGACCCAGGATTTCTTCCTGGGCATCCCTCCATAGTGCGAACAAGTGGACTCACTCCCTTCAGACACCTACTGCCCACATGGGGCTTTCTGGGTTTGATTTCTGGAGTGCTCTGGCCAACAGGAACTGAAAGTGCTTCTCGACTGGCCTGCCTTGGAACTTCCCGGGAAGTTTTCCCCATTGAAAATGGGGTTCAGCATGATCTTACTGATGGAGCTTCTTGGCCATTCCGGATGTTTGTTAGTGGTGGGAGTGTTCTCAGGGTCTAGGCTGGGTGGTCTGGAGTAACCCCTGATCCCGATAGCTGGGGCCTGCTTAGAATTTTGCTCACATCTGGGGAGAGCACATTCAGCAGCTGGCAGCCCTCACTGCGTCTGCAGTGGTGAGTGCGGTTACAAACCTGGCCTGGGTGCATGGAACTCACACCTGTCTGCAGCTCTCACTAGGGACCCCAAGTGCATAAACAAGCCTGTGCTCCAACCTTGTGCCTTTCCTGGTCCTCCACCTGCCGTCCTGTGCCCTGCAGTGCCCCAGGAAATCGCCAAGTTGTAGTTAGAGCTGGGGGCTGCAGACAAGATTGGAGTTTTGAACTGTGGTCATGGGAGCCAGGACTTGTCGCACCTATGGGGGGTGGCGATACAGAAAGATGATGATGTGAGAAGGGAGCTGTCCTCACTCCTGACCTGATGGTCACAGCCTGGCACCTGTTAGCGGGGATGTCACCAGAACAGGAATTACTACCTGGACTGGGGTTGTTTACCAGTCTTCTTAGGAATGACAGTATCCTTAGGTGACACTGTCCATGCAGGCTGCCTCTCCTGAGACATTCATCACGGAATGTGTTCTCATTAAGCTGGAGCATGTGATGGTATTAGAAGGTACAGTTGCTGGTGGGAGCCTCCCTTTTCTTTATGGAAATTGTTAGTGCTCGCAGGCAGGAGCCCAGAATAAGACCATGTACCTAAATCTCCCGGCCAGTGAGGCATGCTTTGCCATTGGGAATCCGAGAGCTGGCAGGTGGTGAATCCCTTGTCTGAAGTATGTATATGCACCGCGGGAGGGGATGATGGAAGTGCACAGAATGGGGATCTGAGCCCTTCAGCTCAGTGTCACGGGGGCTTCATTCTTCCTGCTGGTCTGTCCGCCTTCAGCCTCATGTGTCTTCTCAGGCCTGTGTCTTTATTAAACTTTGTTCTTTCTTTTGACTTCACACAGCTCATAGTAAACATGGCGAAGCAACATGATGTCATGGAACCAGGCTTGCTTGGACTTCGGCATTCAGTAGACCTGGGTCGAATCTCTCACTTTTGCCATTCAGATACTATGTGGCCTTGGCCAAGTCCCTTTCCTATTCAGAGCCTTGCTTTTCTTATCTGTGAATGGTTGACCGTATTCCACACCTCACCAGGGTACTGAGAAAAGTTAGTGAATGTCTTAGCACAGCATCTGGTGCATAACAGTGCTCAAAAATTAGTACTTCTCATCCCTCTCCTTGCCTCCTGCTTCCTCTGGTTCCCTGGACATGGAGCCTGCAGTTGCACTGGTGATGTGTCCCAGGGCAGTGGTCAGGTGAACCTGCAGGGTGTGGAGGGAAAGAAGTTTGGCAAAGCTGGGGGTTCCTGGAATAGGAATTGTACCCCATAGTTATTCCAATTTTGAAGGGGGCTGGTCTTCTGTGTCCCTTCACTTTCATTCACTGGCATCAGGCAAACCCCAGAGGGAGGAGGTGGACACCCAGGCATTTCTGGGGAAGACAGAGCCTGCAGCACAGCTGCTGGTAGAGGATTCTGGGGGGAACCAGCAGCATCTACAAATTCCCCTTGTCTATTCTGAAACTTCTTCTCCCAAGAGTTTTGTCTCAGCTATAATGCATGTTTGAGAAAGTTTCAACTACATTTCTGAATACTTGACACTTAAAGCTTGTGGGGGCATGAGAGGTATGTACTGATTTCCCTGGCCTTTTGGGGCATAACATGTTTCCCTGTCCCTTGGCGCTGAGCTCCATCTTCATGCCCTGGATGAGCCACTGGGCCAGCTCACCTGCCAGAGAGCTCTAAGGACCTGGGGTGGGTCCTACTGCTGACTTGGGATCAGCTCTAAATTATGAAGCCTCCAGCTTTAATTGGCCAACCCTTCAGTGTATTCCGGGATCAGCAGCTTTGTGCTGCTAGAGTCACCTCTAATCAGCATTTGCTAAGGTTTATTAACACCTTATCAGTGCTTGGGCAGGGACTCCCCATCAGTGGCATTATCTCACTCCGGGAAACCTGGAAACATTAGCAACGGAGCCATCCTGAATGCCCCATTAGCTTTTCAAAGCATGCATGGTTTGAGGGCCGTCAGTGGGGAATCCGTCAATTCCAGGTAGTATTAAATGGTGGGTAATTGATAGGTTAGGCCTGTCTGGAGGGTCTGCAGCATCAGGGGCTGTTTGGGTAGGAGTGACAACGGCCCATGAGAAACCCCAATTCTGCCCAAGTATGGGAAGCTTGTGCTCAGGGGCAGCCCTGATGGGACCTGGGCTGAGGCTCAGGGTGTTTGCCATTTGAGCCCATTGCCACTCTGCAGTCACACCGAAGCACATCTCCTCAGAGGGGAGGAGGTGGCCCCATAGCAGGAGGAAGCATACAGAACCTTGTAAGTTAAGGAAACTTGGGTTTGACCTCAGCTCTGCCACTTAGAAGCCATGAGAACTAGAGTGTGTTCCTCTGTCTCCTTATTTGGAAAACGGGGACAAATTCCCCTCTTTCAGAGGTAATAAGAGTAACCCAACTTGGCACTCAGCCTGTTGGAAAGTTCCAGACACATATTAGCTGCTCAGTTATTAGTAACAAATTTTATTATTGCTTTTGAATTTTAGTTCTCAGCTTGGGTCTGAGCTCATAGTGTGAAGGGGGGGGGCATGTGGCTGCTCTTAGCCTGTCTTTGAATGGGAGCCCCCCATGCAGGGATGTCTCTGTTCTCCTCTTTCCCGGAAGGGCTGCAGGGCTAAGGCAGGTGATGAATAAATTTTCTTTCAAACCTTACTGTTCAGTCAATGTAGCCTCCTGCTGTGTGTCGGAAATTGGACCGTCTTAATGTTGCTCCCCCCCTCCCTTTAATCTGTATTTTCAGAATGTTCTGTCAATTAAAAAATGCTTGTCAGCTAAGCCACTGTTCAGGGAAAACAACCTACATGACTTCCCTAGCACTTGAAGAATTTGAAATAATGGAAGGGGATTAGCTTGCAGGGGAAGGCATTGTTCAGCAGGAGTGCTGCAATTCAGAACTGCCTCCTTGTCTGTGTGGTTTCATTAATAACACCTTTCATTCCATAGCCTCTCGTATCTAGAAGGATCTTGAGTGATTAACAGATGCTGTGAATAGGAATTACTTTCTCTTCTGCTGAAATGCTGTAGCTTCTCCTGGAGGGGCAAGCATTTGATTCTTGACATCCTTGTCATATCCGAGGACAGCTGAGATTGCCTCATGGCCACTCTTGCCTCAAGAAATTAGGAGAATATAAATAATCACCACACGAGCCGATTCAGTTCTGTAGAAGTTCCTGAGTCTGCATGGGGGCCTGGCTCTATGCCAGGTGACACAGAGAGAGAGAGAGAGAGAGAGAGAGAGAGAGAGAGAGAGAGAGAGAGATCAGGATAGTCCCTGCCCAAAGGAATCTTATTCCTAGGAAGATAGTTTGGGAGGTAAGCAGCTTGGGCCACTTGCCAGGGGAATGCCTGCAACATGATGGTAACCCATTCAGACATGAGCAGATGCAGGACTGAACTTTGCTGGGACAGAGCACGGAAGAATGGAGGCCATGGGTAGACAAGGCCGTTGCAAGAAGATGCAAACGGTCCTCTGTTGGGTGAGATCCCCTGGTGCTAGAGCAGAGTCTCAACGTCAAGCAGCTATCAGAATCCTGTGTGAAGGCTCGCTACATCCAGTGGTCAGATTCAGCTGGTTCGCACCTGTTCGGCAGAACCAATACCTAATTTTTTTGTTGAGTTTGGTGAACCGGTTGTTAGAATGGCACTTGTAATCAGGGTTCTCTCTAAGGTGAGCGCGTGGGCAGCCACCCAGTGTGGAAATCACAAACTTACATTCCTTACTCTTTTCTAATGTTCACCTGTACAACAGTATATATATTCTAAGTGCTTGTAGTAATGTTCATTCTGTCCATAGGTGGAAACATTGCAAGTGAGGATGCCAAACGTGAAGCAATATGGAGGTATCTTAAATAACAATTTTATTGTTTTTTTCAGGTATTATTTAATATTTTTTATTAATATTTTAAAACATTCTTATAACATAATCTAGTTTTGTGTACCTCTTTTATTGTTCTAATTTAAGTATTAAGTGCATGAAATAATAAACTGCCTTTCAGTATATCATTTTTTATACTTAAAACAGTCATTAGGGCAGAGAACTGGTTGTTAAATTATTTGAATCCCACTGCTGGCTACAACCCAGGTTGTTGACCCCGCCTTGGAGTCTCTGACTCAGCAGAATGTCTAGGATGGGGCTGAGAGGGTGCATTTCTAACAGGTTTCTGGGCGCCGCTACTGCTCCGGGCCGGAGGGCACACCTTGAGGTGCACTCTGCTGGAGCACTAAGTGTGGACTTGCAGTCCTGGCTGCCCACAGAGGCCAGCACGGGAACTGGGTGGGGGCGCTCTTGGGGTCCACAGCCGACTGGGAGGCACACACCCCATGAAGAGAGAACAGCTGCTGCCCAGCCACAGCCTGTGGGAATGTGTGTAATGAGTGTTACTACATCTTCCATTTGGTCTGGAAAGCCTGGGAGTCTCAAAAAAAAAAAAAAAAAAAAAAATATATATATATATATATATATATATATATATATATATATATATATATATATATATATATAGGCATAAAATGTAAAAAAAAATATGACTGCTGACCACAGTTTTTGTCTATCTCAGCACAGGGGATAGTTGGATACCCATTGCCACTGAGGGATGGGTGGCAGGCTGAGGGAGGCACTATGGATACAGAGTTCTAATGTGTCACACCTGCCTGGGTGACATATTTCCCATCAAGGTCAGCTTCTAAAGGAGCAGCCTTGGATTTGTGGTGGTGCTTCTCCTTGGAGAAGGAGCCCTTTGTCCCTGTCTTTACAGGGTAGGAGCCTGGGGTGGCTCCTTTCATTGTGGTCCTGAGAAGGTATTTGGGTCAGCCATTCACTATTGGCTGTGTGACTTTATGCAAATTACTAGAACTTTCTCAAATCTGGGTCCTCATCTATAAAACGGGGAAAATCATTGGTAGCACCAATGAACTTATTTTTAATATAAATGTTAATAGATTATTTTTATAAACTACATGCTTTTTATAAATATATACGCACTACCTTAAACATTAATATTTCAATATTAATATTTAATACTTGTTATTCTAGACCTGGGCTAACAAATTTCTTCTTCAAGGGCTGGGCAGTAAATACTGGTTTGCAGCACATGTCGTCTCTGTTGCAACTACTCAGTTTTACCCTCGTAGCCTGAAAGTAGCCATAGAAAATTCATAAAAGCATGGGTATGGATGTGTTCTAATAAAACTTTATTGTAAAAACAGGCCTACGGGTTGTAGTTTGCTGGTGCCTGCTACTCTCTCCTCCTTCCTCTCTCCTCCATCTGAATGTGGATGGCCTAGTAGCATGTGAGCCAAGGGGCACTAGGCTACAAGAAGGATAGTGTCAACAGCAGGGGAGACACAGGGCCCCTGGAGTGGGTGGCTGCACTGCCCCTTCCCTCGGGGGCCTTGGAGGGGACACTTTGGAGTCCATTGACCTCCTGATGACCAGGAGGTGAGAGCTCAGTCCACTCACCCTCCAGCTCTTTCGGGATGCAGCTGTCTAGAGGCTTTGACATCTGTGAGGGAAGGAGCTTCCAGTGGACTGGGCAGAGCTTCAAATGCCAGCCCACAGAGGACCCCCAGAATCTAAGTGGCTTATCAGACACGAGGCAGTTGCCTGTGGCCTAGAGACTCAGAGTCTTGAACCCAGACTGGGTGCTGTGGTCTTGGGTGGGAGTTCTGTTCACCCTGAACTCAGGAGCACTCTTCACATGCTGACATGGGGAAGTGGGCCTCTGAGGCCAGGACCCTCCTGTGGTGGAGTGTCTTACACCCAGAAACTTTCGATACAGTCAGGAGAGAAGACTTCAGAGTGGGGCAAATCAGGCTACAGCCTAGTTTGCCCTTTTGTGCCTGTGCCTTCAAGCTGGCCAGCCTCCCAAGCCATTTGGACCTGATCCTGAGGGTATGTTACCAGATTTTGGGCCTGCATGTCAGGTGCTCCAGCTGAGGGCCTCTTCCATCTGGTGGGTAGAACTGGGCGAGCTTTCACTCTGCCCCTGGTAGCTAGTTTCCACAAATGCTGAGATCCAGGACAGCTCCCAATAGGAAGCGTTTTTCACATTTTCCTGGTGGGAAGAGCCTCTATTTAGGGAGGACGGTCAACTTGACGTTGAACACAAGACATTCTGAGGGATGTAGATGAAAGAGTCAGGTGTCTGTCTATTGATAGCACTGGACTTATTAACTTAGTTACACATCTATAGTTAAACTCGCATGTTATCTAAAACAATATGTTAATTTAGAAGTTCTGCTTTCTCCCTCTCTTGCATGTCACGAAGCAGATTTACCCCACACCTTCCCAGGCGTCCTCGGCAGCGGGGCCAGTCACTGCCCATGCCTGCAGTGTGCCGCCACTAACCCATTTCCCCAGGGTGCCAAGTGTCTGCTTTCATCACAGTTGTTTGAGATCCAGCACTCTGTGGATCTCTGTAAAATTCTGTCACTGGAGATTTTTACTGTAAGCCACCCACATCATTTGCATAACATTAGGGTAGATTTTTTTTTTTTGTCATTTGTACTGTAGGTTTATTCGTGCTCTCCACCATGTAACTACTTATGGTCTTGCTTTTTATAGCAATTTATAAAAGGTTTGTTTAGAACAGTGTCCCTGCTTGCAATTCTGATGTTATACTCAGAAATAATTATTAAATAGAGGTTAAATAATTTTGCCTTCTCTTTTAGTGATTTCATCAGGCAGTCTCTTATAAGCCTGCAAACTAGCATTGATTGAGGTCATTTCAGGCCAATGTCTTTTTCCCAAATGTTACTTTATTGGTTAAAATAAAGCAAACAAGAGAACTGCTTTTTAATAGGGGAGAATTTATCAGGAATTTGAATATAATTTCACTTTTTTGTTTTGAAGGATAATTTCGCAGAAAATTATCCTGCCTTTAACTTGGTAGTAAAGAGTAGCAGGGGCTCTACAGCTATTTGCTGAGTTGGACAAATGAATGAATCTGAGAATTTTTTTTTTTTTTTTTTTTTGTGTGTGTGTGTGTGTGACAGAGACAGAGAGAAGGACAGATAGGCACAGACAAACAGGAAGGGAGAGAGATGAGAAGCATCAGTTCTTGGTTGCGGCACCTTACTTTCTCATTGATTGCTTTCTCACATGTGCCTTGACCGCGGGCCTTCAGCAGTCCGAGCGGCCCCTTGCTCAAGCCAGTGTGCTTGGGCCCGAGCTGGTGAGCCTTGCTCAAACCAGATGAGACCGTCTGTGCTCAAGCTGGCGACCTCGGGCTTTTGAACCTGGGTCATTCACATACCAGACCGACGCTCTATCCATTACCACTGCCTGGTCAGGCTGAATCTGAGGATTTTATAAACACTTCTTATGGCATCATGCCTGACATGTGGAGGTTCTCTGAAAAAGCCAATTGTTTTTAGGGAAAGGGTCCCACGGCATCCTTCCCAACTCTCTTTGCACGTCTTCTGTCATCTGTGATGTTATCAGGCCCCTAGAATTGAGGCCCCTTGACATTATCCTTCACAGTGGGACTCGGGACCTAGACTGGTCCTGCTCCCTCTGCCTGTCCTGTCTCAGACCACACCTGTTGTCATCATCTAGTTCTTGTATTACATGGAGCCAGGGGTAAGGGCTGAGAGTTACCTAAAAAGATTCTTGTAATGGAGGAGCTGAAATTGTGTGCTGACAGGATACCAATAGTAGTGAAAACAAAGAGTTTGGACACAATCATTTCCATATCAGTGTGCCTGGAATCTGGGGTGGAAGTCAGCACAAATGAAGAAGAAAGCCAAGCAGAGATGGAATCATCTCTCCTTTTTTCCTACTTGAACTTTTATGCACACAGGTATTCCATCCAGTCCTCTACTGTCTTTCTCCCTCCTTCCCAGCCTCTAGTCCAGGGGATGTATTTATGTACCCTGGTGCTTCTTTCCCTTCCCTTCCCTTCCCTTCCCTTCCCTTCCCTTCCCTTCCCTTCCCTTCCCTTCCCTTCCCTCCCCTCCCCTCCCCTCCCCTTCCCTTCTCTCTGCTGTCCTTCCCCCTCCTCCCTCTGTTATTCCTTCCCTCCCTCCCTCCCTCCACTTCTTCCCTTCTTTCCTCCTTCCCTCCTTCACTTCTTCCTTCCTTCCCACCTTCCTTTCTTCCTTCCTCATGTATCTTTCCCTAATAATTCTTCCTGGTTTATTCCAAAGTAAACTGACTTATACTCAATCCTGCTTATGGAGGTACCTAACATGAGGCACCATGGATCCTCCACTCTCCAGAGCAGAACTATTAAAATTCCTACAATGCTTGTTCATATATTCATTTATTGAACAAATATTTGTATGCCATGTGCCTGCACTGTGTTTGATATTGAGCATAAGTAAAAGCAGGCATGGTTTTTACTGCCACAGGGTTTACGGATTGATGGGAAAGACAGACATTAAAACAAAGGGAAAGGAAAGGATGTGGTTCTGAGAGAGTCAGTTGGAGGAAGCAGACCCAACCTGGAGGGTCAGAGGACACTGCCTGTTGACATAATCTTTAAGCTGAGACCTAAAGTCAAGGGGACAGCGTGTGCCATGACTGCAGCTGAGGGGTGTGGCTTGAGAAACTGAAGAAAGGCCAGATGGCCTGGAACCCAGTGAAGGACAAGCGTGAACACATGAAAGGGAAGGCCAATGGAGTGGCAAAGGCCAAACTTGCAGGATCTTGTACTGAAGGCTATTATCTTCATTAAGAAAATAAATAAATAAATAAATAAATGCCATGGCTTAAAAAAAATTTTTTTAAAAATTTTTTACAGGGACAGAGAGAGAGTCAGAGAGAGGGATCGATAGGGACAAACAGACAGAAATGGAGAGAGGTGAGAAGCATCAATCATTAGTTTTTCGTTGCCGTTGCGACACCATAGTTGTTCATTGATTGCTTTCTCACATGTGCCTTGACCGCGGGCCTTCAGCAGACCGAGCAACCCCTTGCTGGAGCCAGCGACCTTGGGTCCAAACTGGCGAGCTTTTTGCTCAAGCCAGATGGGCCCGTGCTCAAGCTGGCGAGCTCAGGGTCTTGAACCTGGGTCTTCCGCATCCCAGTCCGACGCTCTATCCACTGTGCCACAGCCTCGTCAGGCCATGTCTTGGTTTTATGAAGCTCAGTGGCAGTAAGTAGGGTAGGGACCCAAGCCATTTAGATGGCCAATGAAGGAAAAGGTGAGCCTGAGTGCTAGAGAGTCCTACACACCCAGGAGATCAATATTTGGGTAGCATAGGAAACAGAGTTTTCGTCTGCCTTATTCCTGACTTGAATCCTAGACATCTCCTGGGCAACCTCTAGAGAAGTGATCACAGATAAGATCTTTCTGAAATCCCAGTTCAAAGGTCATATCCTCTGAAAAGCTCTCTGTAAAGCCCCTGCCTGTTCTCTTGCCTGCCAGACCAGAGTTAGTTGACTTTTGTGCATGCCCATGATTATAGAAACCTCTGCAAGACTCTCCTCACTGGGGTTCTTCAAGGGCCATGGCCATGCCTTGTCCATCAGTGTCCCCAGAGCCCAGCGTGTAGAGTGGATGTCACCTAAAGGCTGGGCAGTGTTCCAGCTCTGGGGGAAGCACACACCGTCCTCTGATGCTTCATGGCATCTGAAATGAGGCTGTCTTTGCCCTTCAGGTGGGCCCCGAGTCCCAGGGGCTCCTGATTGCTGTGTCATTTGCAAGCTTTTAGAAGTAGCTGCCAGGCCACTATAGGCATGGCAACTGCCAAACTGCCTTCATAAGCTATAGCTTCTGCTACACGATCCACTATGTGGCCTTGGAGAAGCTGTAAGGATGACCCAGGGGCTCTGTCTCCTGCACGGCTCCAGGGTCCCGCTGCCTTTATGATTCTAAGGGGCTGAAGCAGCCTCATTTCTTTGGATGTCCACTAGGGACCCAGGCCCCACTTGCTCATGCTTTGAAGATGGATTTGGGGAAGGGAGAACCTGGGGTAGGAATAAGCAGCTTGTAGGAGTTCTGGTTTCCGGAGCTCAAGACTGGGACCTCTGGGGTTGGGAGCAAGATGAGAATTCCTGAAGGACTCCCTTCCTTGTTCTCATTATCTCCAGAGAGGCAGAGTGGACCAGTGTGGATGAACGAGTGCTTTCCTAGGGGCCAGGAGACCTTTGCTTCAGACTTTTCATTGCCTTATGTATAGTCTGAACTTGAATAATTAATTTGGGTCATCTGGTCCTCAGTGTCATCATCTGTGTAACCAGGGAGCTGGAGTTCATGCCAGGCCTGTTCCCAGCTGTGGAATTCCATGTGCCTAGGACAGTTCAAAGCAGAGGGCAGCCCCCTGGGTATGGCCCAGAAATTTCCTGGAACTGGAGTTTACCTGCTCTGGCTACAGCCCTGAAGCCATGGACTTTTTCTTAGGAGGACAGGCTTTGGACAGTTGTGAGATCGTGGCTTAGTCAGCTTGGGCTGCCCTAACAAGATGTCACAGGCTGGGAGTTGAAACAACAGAAATTATGTTCTTACAGGTCTGCCTTCTCCGAACTCAGAATCCTAGTGGGTTCTGTCAGGGTGGTAGTGAGGCTGACTTCTGGTGAAAGCCATCTTACCGGCTTGCAGACAGCTGCCTTCTCACTGTGTGTTCTCAGAACAGGGAGAAAGGGAGAAAGGGAGGAAAGGGTCTAGCTAGCTCTGGTGTTTCTTCTTATAAGGGCAGTAACCCCCTCAGACCAGGGCCTACTCTGAGAACCTCGTCTAATGCCAATCACTCTCAAGGCTCCCATCTCCAAATACCAACACACTGGGAGGTTAGGGATGCAACATGTGGATTTTGGGGGACTCAGACTTTCAGCCCATAACAGGAAAATGTCTCAACTTGAATGTGGCAACAATAATGGTACTCACCTGCTCTGTTATCTATCACCATCATAATGCAGTGAAACAGACTGGCCCCCACTTAGCAGTTTAAAACAACCAGGCATTATTTTTCATGAACCTACAGGTTAACTAGGGGGTTTTGCTGATCTGGGCCCAGCTTGGCTGATCTTGGGTGGGTGGGCTTACTCATGTTTGTGGTTAGCTTTGCAGAGGGGATCTTGGCTGGCCTAGGTGGCCCTTGCCAGGACGGCTCTTCTCCACATGGTCTGTCCTTTCCAGCAGGTTAGCCCAGGCTTATTCGCAGGAAAGTAGCAGGATTCCAAGAGAATGAGGCTAAGTGAGGGCTAGGCTTAGAATTGGTGCATTATCACTTTTGTGTCACTTATTTGGCCAAAGAAAGTCACAATAGCTGCCCAAAGTCAAGGGGTGAAATACAGACTCTGCCTCTTAATGCCAAGTTTCATGATGTGGAGCACACACCCAGGAAGGAGTGGAGAGGTGAGGCCATTTTTACAGTGAGTCTTCTGCACTAGCTCATAGCCTTGTGGGTAGACTTAAATGAGAACTGTCAATGTTATCACAGTGCCAGATAGAGAAACACATAGCACAGTAGCTGCTATTATGTTATTATTAGACTGATAAGTTCTCCTAACTAGAAACAGGGTCAGCCACTTTATGTAGCCAGGGGCTAGAAGTGAGAAGTGTATCTGGCCTCAGTCTTTGCAGGCATGCTCGTGAAGAGAGAAGCTGCGCATAAGTGAGGGGTCCTCATGCAGAAGGGGAGTCATCAGGATGACGATCTTGACATTCTTTTAGAGCTGAGAGAAGACCAACCAAAGTTTGAACACACAACACAATCAACAGTTCAAATGCTGTAGAGATGTTTACCTGGAGCCTGTGTACTCTTATTGTTCAATGTCACCCCGTTAATAGGAGATGTGGATCAGCATATTCTCAAAGTTAAGTGCAGACTGTGCTCTGGCCCCTGCTGAGGGAGGATCTTTGTTTCTCAAGTGCCTACTCTTGTTGCAGTTTGCTGGGCAGTGTTCCAACCTCCATCTTGCTTTCAAGTAGAGAAACAGGGCCACTATCTGCCTGTGTGTAAGCCCTGTCAAATCCCATTGCTGGGTCTTCATCCATGCTTTCAACTGCCTGGGACAGAGCCCCCTAGGGCTCTGAGTTCTGAGAAGGCATTTTCTTTATTTTATTTTAATTTTTTTTTAAGTTAGAGGAGGGGAGATACAGAGACAGACTCCAATGTGTGCCCCAACCAGGACCCACCCGGCAACCCCCATTTGGGGCCGATGCTCTGCCCATCTGGGGCCATGCTCACAACCCAGCTATTTTTTAGCTCCACAGAGCCAGTTTCAGCACCTGGGGCCAACATGCTCAAATCAATCAAGCCATGGCTGTGGGAAAAGAAAAGAGGGAGAGAAGGGGAGGGATAGAAAAGCAGATGGTTTCCTCTCTTGTGTGCCCTTACTGGCAATTGAACTGTGACATCCACATGCCTGGGCGACATACTACCACTGAGCAAACCAACCAGAACCTGAGAAGGCATTTTCAAGGGTAATCAAAAGTTATGTGATTTCTTGGTGCTTGGACTAAGGCATAAGGGCAGAGCTTGGTGGAGTAGTATTCCTGTGTTTTTATTAAAGTTAAGCCTTGGGCAGAAGGCCTATTTGTAAAACTTGAAAAAGTGGAGCTACTGTGTGTGTGTGTGTGTTGTGTATTTGTGTGTAAGGGAGGTTCTTGGTGTGGGGCAGACCCTCAAATCTTGCATTCTTCTCTCTTGCCTTCCATAACCCCTGAGGAGTTTTTGGATTTCATCATTTGTACAATTTAAAAAATATTGGAGTAGAGAATCTAGACAAGTGATGTTCAATAAGGCAGTTCTCTTGGATATCAATCAACTAAGCAGGGCTTTTTCTCCCCTCTCCCCCCTTTTAATAACTTTTATTGTTTTTTTTACATAAGTAATACATATTCATTTTAGAAAAATTAAAAAACATTAATATGCAAAAAATAATAAAAGTCATCCATAATCCCACTCCCAGAGATAACCACAGTGAGTACGCTAGTATATATCTTTGCCAGTAGAGAGTAAACATCTTTTGTATCATTAACTATTTGGCAGAATAAATCTGGTGTTTGCTTGGCATTTTGTCACATGGGAGGCCATGATTTATTGACTCTATTGTTGAGAGTTTGCTTGTGAGGTACATACAGCTTTATGCCTGAGACTTATACCATATTCTTAATGATTTTTCTAAAAAAAGGTTTCTAGATGTCCAATTGCTGGGACAAAGGACACTCATTGCTTGTGAAAATGCTTTGAGTTATGAAATATGCATAGATACATGCACACATATAAGTTTTATACTATGTACAGGAAGAGTTCAAGAACACAAGGATGCATATCTCTTCTGTATGTTTTACTTATTCACAGTGACAGTTATTGGCATTTGTCCTGAGAGCTTTTCCTTTTCCTTTTCCATTATTCTACTGTTTCTTTTATGTTCTCTACCTTGGTAGTTTTAGAGTTTCACTTTATTTTTGTGATCACCATAGCCTATTCTATTAGCATTTATTTACCTTCTGAAAAATAATTTTAACATATTTATTTTATTTTTGAATGGATAATGCATTTACACGGTTCAAAAATTTTAAAAGTGAAGAGGTAGAGCTTGACAATTCTCCTGAGCTCCATTCTGCTCCATCTCTTCCTAGTCCCTCAAATAAACACATTATTAATTTTGCTGTGTGAGGGGATTAGGGGAGTCTTTCTAGATTTTCATCATAAATTTTAAGCCAATATGAACATAAATCCACATTTCTTACCTTTTTATGCAATGGGAGCATACTATGTATTGCTGGTTTGCATTTTGCTTTTATCACTAGATAACACATTTAAGAGAGATTCCCATGCTGGTGTGGAAAGGACTGCTCTCTGTTATTTTCCAGCTGCACAGTGGATTATGGTATGGTGGTACCATAACCTATCTAACCAGTGCCTAATGATAGCATTTTGGTTCACTCAGACTTTTGCTGTGAGAAACAGGAATGCATGGAATAATCTTGTAATGAGGTCAGTTTGCCTCTTTGTAAGTGTCAGATAAAATCCTAAAAATGGAATTGCAGAGTAAAAGGATTTTTGAATTTTTAATTTTGGTAGATGTTGCACAATTCCCTCCCATCAGCAATGCATAGCCTGACAATTTGCCAATAGTTTTGCCAACAATACATTATCCCACTTTTGGATTTTTGCCAGCCCCATGGATAAAAATAGTGTGGGGGCATAGTTCTAGTTTGTGTTTCTCTTCTGAGTGAGAGTAACATCTTCTCATACGCTCAGGAGTTAGTATGTATTTCATTTTCTGTGAGTCATGAACCTTGCCTATTTTTTATTGGTTTTAAGGAGCTCTTTATTTTGAGAATTATATTCTCTGACCTTTTGAATAAGTTGAAAATGTTGAACCCAATGTATTGTTGTTACTTTAATTTTATCTTGAGAAAGTTTTTGATTTATATAGTAAAATTATTGACTTTTTTGTTGCTATTTTTATTATCTAAATTTATTTTTCAATTACAGTGGGTATTCAATATAATTTTGTATTAGTTTCAGGTGTACAGCATAGTGGTTAGACAATCATCTACTTTATAAAGTGTTCCCCCTGATATTTCTAGTACCCACCTGGCACCATGCATAGTTATTATGTACAATGTTATTGACTGCATTGCCTGTGCTGTACTTTACATCCCATAACTATTTTGTAACTACCAATTTGTACTTCTTAATCCCTTCACCTTTTTTACCCAGCCCTCCATCCTCCCTCCCATCTGGCAACAATCAGTCTGTTCTCTGTAACTATGAGTCTGTTTTCTAATTTGTCTTTTCACTTTTCTTTTTCTTTTTAAGATTCTACATATAAATAAAATCATTTGGTGTTTATCTTTCTCCGTCTGACTTATTTCACTTAGTATAGTACCTTTTAGGTCCATCCATGTTGTTGAAATGGAAAAAATTTATTTTATTCTATTTTTTTTGACTGAGTAATTGTCTCAGTCAAAAAAAGCCATTTTTTTAAAGCCATTTGTCTGTTGATGGGTGCTTGGGTTGCTTTCATATCTTGGCTATTATAAAATAATACCTCGCAGTGAACATAGCGGTGCATATATTCTTTTGTATTAGTGTTTCAGGATTCTTAGGATTATTCCCAGAAGTGAGATCACTGGGTCAAAAGGGAGTTCCATTTAAATTTTTTTGAGGTAACTCTATACTGCTTTCCACAGTGTCTTATACCAAACTGTATTCCCACCAACCATACACAAGGGTTCCATTTTGTCTATACCCTCGCTACCAATTGTTGTTTGTTGACTTATTAGCGATAGCCATTCTGACAGGTGTGAGGTGATATCTCATTGTGGTTTTAATTTACATTTCTCTCACAATTAGTGACGTTGAGTGTCTTTTCATATGTCTGTTGGTCATCTGTATGTCCTCTTTGGAGAAATGTCTATTCAGGTCCTTTGTCCATATTTTAATTGGATTTCTTGTCTTTGTGGTGTTGAATTGTATTAGTTCTTTATAAATTTTGGATATTAACCCCTAAATGGATATATCATTATCAAATATGATCTCTCATTTAGTAGGTTGTCTGTTCATTTTGTTGCTAGTTTTTTTTTCCCATGTAGGAACTTTTTAGTTTGATGTAGTCCCATTTGCTTATTTTTCTTTTGTTTCCCTTACCTGAGATGATATATCAGAAAAAATATTGTATGAGAAATGGCCGAGGTTTACTGCCTATGTTTTTTTCTAGAACGTTTTTTTTTTTTTTTTTGGTTTTGAGTCTTGCAGTCTTGAATCTGTTTTGAGTTTATTCTTATATATGATGTAAGAAGTTGATTTGGTTTCATTTTTTGCATGTATCAGTCCAATTTTTTCAACACCATTTATTGAATAGACATCTTTACTCCATTATATATTCTTGTTTTCTTTGTCACATATTAATTGCCCATATAGGTGTGGGTTTATTTCTGGGTTCTTTATTCTATTCCATAGGTTCCCAAACTATGGCCCGCGGGCCAAATTGCGGCCACCTGAGGCCATTTACCCGGCCCCTGCCGCACTTCTGGAAGGGGTACCTCTTTTACTGGTGGTCAGTGTATGGAGTACTGTATGTGGCAGCCCTCCAATGGTCTGAGGGACAGTGAACTGGCCCCCTGCGTAAAAAGTTTGGGGACCCCTGTTCTATTCCATTGATCTATGTATCTGTTTTTATACCAGTGCCATGCTGTTTTGATTACTGTAGTCTTGTAGTATAATTTGATATCAGGTAGCACAATACTTGCAATTTTGTTCTTTTTTCCTCAAGATTGTTGTGGTTATTCGGGGTCTTTTGTGGTTCTGTATGAATTTTTGGATTATTTGTTTTAGTTCTCTGAAAAATGCTATTGGTATTTTGATAGGAATTGCATTGAATCTATAGATTGCTTTGAGTAGTATGTACATTTTAATGATGTTGATTCTTTCAATCCGTAAGCACAATGTGTGCTTTTATTTATTTGTATCTTCTTTAATTTATTTCCTTTGTGTCTTATAATTTTCCAAATACTGGTCTTTTTACCACCTTGGTTAAATTTACTCTTAGGTATTTTGTTTTTTGGTACAATTGTAAATAGGATTGCTTTCTTAGTTCTCATTCTGTAGTTCATTATTGATGTATAAAAATGCAACCAATTCTGAATATTTATTTTGTATTCTGCCCCTTAACTGAATTTATTTATCAGTTTTAGTAAGGGTTTTTTTTTGTTTTGTTTTGTTTTGTGGAATCTTTAGGATTCTCTCTATATAGTATCATGTCATCTGCAAGTAATGACAGTTTTATTTCTTCCTTTCCAATTTTGATGCTTTTTATTTCTTCTTGTCTGATTGTTTCTGCTAGGACCGCTAGTACTATGTTAAATAAGAGTGGTAAAGTGGACATCCCTGTCTATTTCCTGACCTTAAGAAAGACATTTTTAGATTTTGCCATTGAGTATGATGTTGGTTGGCTGTGTGCTTGTCATGTATGACTTTTTTATTATGTTGAGGTATGTTTCCTTTATTCCCACTTTATTGAGAGTTTTTGTCATAATTGGGCACTGGATATTATCAAATGCTTTTACTGCATTATTGATGTGACCATATGATTTTTATCCTTCTTCTTGTTTATGTGGGGTATCATGGTAATTGATTAACACCACTGAACCAAACTTGCATCCCAGAAATAAATCCCACTTTATTATGGTGTATGCTCAATCTTTTTTCATTTCTAAATAGCTTTGGTTTTCAGTTCATAAGAATACATACACCAATACAAAATTATAGAGCATTTTCTCTATTTTTTTACAAGTGCTTTTTGGTTTTGTATTAAATATTTAAATCTAAGAGTCACATAGAATTTTTCTTGGTGTGTAGACTCACTACATTTTATTGAAAACTTTATATTTTCCTCATTGATTTGCAGTGCCACCTTTATAATATATGAATATCCTGTATATATATTTTAACTTATTTCTAGAATTTTCTATTTGGTTTTATTGCTCTTCCCTGTGATCTTTAGCATGTTTGTTCCACACTGTTTTAATTATTGACCTTTCCCTCACAGGTATATTTTAATACCTGGTAAAATTAGGTCTATCTAAACCCCCTGCTACTACTCTTGTAAGTTTTTTATTCAGCTCTTGTTTATTTTTCATTCAGATCTATAAAATTGGCGTGTCTGGTGCCAGGAAATAAAAGCCTACTGACCTTTAATTGGGATTGTTTTAAATTTATAAATGAACATAAGGAGAATCCAAAGTTTTGTGATGCTGAGTTCTACTAAAAAAACTGATATGTCTTTCTATGTTTTTAAAGCCTTCCTTTGCATTCATTAGTACTGTTTGAAAGTTTTCTTCATAATGATTTATGCATTTCTAATTCCGTTTATTCCTAGGTGTTTTATTTTCTATCTTTGTGATTTTTTTCTTTCTACATCTTTATAACTAGTCATTTTTTTATATATGAGAATTAATGACCTTTATAGGTGGATTTTGTATCCTGCTATATTACTCATTTTCTCTTGTTTTGCTGACAATAATTGGGTCAGCGTTTCTTCACTTGTTTCTTAGGGTTACTATAATAGTTCAGCCCTGTTTACACATTTCAATACTTTCCCAACCTTTATTAAATAAGTGTTCAAAACACACAGAATTATTTATTTGAATAAATACTACAGAAACTTTTGAGCATTAAGTTCCAAATGCATTTTAGCAGCTGACTGATTCTGTGTATTATTTTTAAAAGCTTAAGTAAGTAATCAGAAACACAGACATTTCTTACAAGGTGTTACTACCAACCTGTTGCATAGTCACCCCTCATCAGTATATTTACTTGATTTTCCGGTGACCCCCAGATGTGTGCCATCTGTGAAATCACATCTGTTGGAGTCTTTTGAAAATACACCTAGGCTTTGTGTTCCCCAGTCTTGTCATTTCCTCATTTCCTATCCAGTTTCCGGCACAGTTAGATAAGCAGACAGTTTGAGATGGAGCTCTGGCAAGTGTTCAGCATGTATGTGTGCTCCACAGACATGGGTGGGGGAGACTGTCAACTTTAAAAAGTAGCCATGTGCCTGACCTGTGGTGGTGCAGTGGATAAAGTGTTGACCTGGGAACACTGAGGTCACCAGTTCAAAACCCTGCACTGGTCTGGTCAAGGCACATATGGGAGTTGATGCTTCCAGCTCCTCCCCCCTTTCTTTCTTTCTCTATCTCTCTCACTCTGTGTCTCCTCTCTAAAATGAATAAATAAAAAAGAATTAAAAAAAATTAAAAAGTAGCCATGTAAGGGGCAACATGGATGTTCTGTTAAAGAAAAACTGACAATGGTATGTTGGGTTTGAGGGGCAACAAGAAGGGGAAAGACTGAGCTGCAGGCAGGCCCCAAATATATTTCAAGAAAACTTGTTTATTTATTTATTTATTATTTATTTATTTATTTATTGTGACAGAGAGAGAGAGAGAGAAAGACAGAGAGAGGGACAGATATGGACAGACAGTAAGGGAGAGCAATGAGAGCTATCACTTCTTCATTGTGGCTCCTTAGTTGCTCGTTAATTGCTTTCTCATATGTGACTTGATGGGGGTGGGGAGGCTACAGTAGAGTGAGTGACCCCTTGCTCAAGCTAGCGACCATGGGCTCAAGCCAGTGAATTTGGGCTTCAAGCCAGCAAACTTTGGGCTCAAGCCAGCTACCATGGTGTCATATCTATGATCCCATGCTCAAGCTAGCAACCCTATGCTCCAGCTGGTGGCCTGCGCTCAAACTGGCGACCTCAGGGATTCAAACTTGTGTCCTCTGTATCCCAGTCTGATGCTCTATCCACTGCACCACCACCTGGTCAGGCAGACTTTTGTATTTTCTTCAATTTTTATTAATTTTAATTTTTTTTCTTTACATGGATTGAAATGTGCCACTGAATATAACACCCTCACCCTCTACTCCCGTGTCCCTATTTATACCCACTTTGTCCCCTTCCCCCTAACACTCTCCCCTCTTCCCTCTGGGATTTTCTGTCCTTTTATCTGTATCTCTGTGTTATGTATATATAATTTCACTAATCCTTTCACCACTGATTCCATTCCCTCATCTCCCTTCCCTCTGACCGCTGTCCCTCTGGTTCCTGTGACCCTGCCTCTGCCTCTATTCTGTTCCTCACTTCATTTTGTTCATTAGATTCCACATATAAGTGAGATCATATGATATTTGTCTTTCTCTGCCTGGCTTATTTCACTTAGCATAATACTCTCCAGGTCCATCCATGCTGTCTCAAAAGGTAAGATTTCCTTCTTTCTCATGACCGCATAGTATTCCATTGTGTATATGTACCACTGCTTTTTTATCCATTTGTCGACCGTCAGACACTTGGGCTGTTTCCAAATCTTGGCTATTAAAAACAATGCTGCAATAAACATGGGGATACATATCTTCTTTTGAATCAGTCAGATGTCATCCTTAAGGGAGCTCCTCTGTAGGTAATTAACTGCTTTTCTCTTGCAGCTTTTAGTATTCTGTCTTTGTCTCTTAACTTTGGCACTTTAATTATGATATGTCTGAGTGTAGGCCTCATTGGGTTCCTTTTTTTTTGTATTTTTCTGAAGTGAGAAGCAGGGGTCAGGTCAGGCAGAGACAGACTCCTGCATGCACCTGACTGGGATCCATCCATCATGCCCACTAGCGGGTGATGCTCGGCCTCTCTGGGGCCTTGCTCTACTGCAATCGGAGCCATTCTAGCACCTGAGGTGGAGGCCATGAAGTCATCCCACCTTAGTGCCTGGGCCAACTTTGCTCTAATGGAGCCTTGGATTTAGGAGGGGAAGAAAGAGATAGAGAAGAAAGAGAGGGGGAAGAGTGGAGAAGCAGATGGGTGCTTCTCCTGTGTGCCCTGGCTGGGAATCAAACCAGGGACTTCCACACGCCGGGCCGATGCTTTACCGCTGAGCCAACAGGTCAGGGCTGGGTTGCTCTTTAATGGGACTGTCTGTGCTTCTTAAACTTGTGTGACTTTTTCCTTCATTAATTTAGGGAAATTTTCAGCTATGATTTCTTCAAACATGTTCTCTATCCATTGTCCATTCTCTTTTCCTCTAGGATACCCTATCATGTGGATGTTGTTTCTCTTTATGTTATCATAGAGGTCTCTTAGAGTTTCCTCAGTCCTTTTGCACCTCTTTTGATTTCACGGCTCTACTTCTGTGCTTATGTTAATCTTGTTTTCTAATTCACTCATTTGATCCTTTGCTTCATCCAGCCTGCTGTTGATTTCCTTCTAGTGCAGCCTTCTTTTCTGGTAATTGTATTTGTCATTTCTGACTGGTTCTTTTTTATGATTTCTATGTCCTTTTTGATGCTTGCTATCTCTTTATTTAGGTGTTCATTATGTCTATTCATTGTTGCTCTAAGACAGTGGTTCTTAACCTTTTTTTGAGGTACCAAACCCACCAGTTTCATATGTGCATTCACCAAACCCTTCTTTAGTGATAAATAAAATATGATTTTTTTTTCTAAATTCAAGACATAGGTATGTTTTTTTACTGGTGCACAAAATGAGCTGTGCATGAACATCACCTTGCTCAAAGAACAAAACCAACAAAGTGCATGAACTCACAACAAATTACGGTATTACTTTATTCTGGCCTCCATGGCAGAGGCTTCTCTGAACCCCTGAGACTGACTCATCGAACCCAGAGGGTTCAATAGAACCCAGGTTAAGAACCACTGCTCTAAGACCTTTGAGCATCCTAAAAATCATTATTTTAAATTCTGTATCTGGTAGTTTGGTTACTTTCATTTCATTTAGTTCTTTTTCTAGGTATTTCTCTTGTTGATTCATTTTGGTCACATTTCCTTGTCGGCCCATTTTGTATTAGGTAGCACTGTCTGACTAGGAACTTTTTGTGGTGTCTTTATGAGGAAGATGGGTTCAATGGTACTGACCTCCAGGCCACCTGTTTTTCTTGTTCTAGGAATGCTTCTTGATGGTACTATTTTCCCTCATGTTGTCTGTGAGTATTGAATGCAGTTGGTCCTTTTGTGGATACGATTATTCCTTTAGGCTGGCTGGCTCTAAAGGTCAACTTTGATCATGTGTATTACATACTGTGCAATGTCCATCTTGTTGGGCATTTTTATTCTCCACAGTGTCTGGTGCCTGCTAGACTCCTCCTTTGGGGTTGCTGCTTGTGTAGCTAGCTGAATCTATGGTTGTTGCCATCCGCCACCCACTACCAGTTATGTTGGTTCTAGACTGTCTTGAGTTGGCATCAGCTGTTGTTTGTAACCCGCTGTGGGCTACCTGTCTAGAGCTACTGCTCTTTTCACTATTTGTGCCTGCATTTTCTGTGCTAGGGTAATGTGGGAGGGGCAAATCTGTTTATAAGGATCAGTTTCCTCCTGTTTAGAGATGACAGCAGCTCCGTAAAAGCCCCAAGCTTTGTAAAATTTGCCTCCACTTTTCAGCTGTTCCACCTCCTCTTGCAGCTGCCTGGTCTTCCCACAGAGTCGTCTGTAGAAATAGTGTAGTGTGGGCCCAGACTGACCTTACCCAACCAACCTCTCTGCAGGTTGCAATCTTGTTGGTTTAGGGCAGCTGAGGTTGGGAATACAATGTTAGTGGGACCTCCTACTTCAGGGGTGTGTTGGTCAGTAGCTCAGCATGGGAATGTGACCCCTACTCCAGAACCTGATCCCTCAGCCACTGCTGGATACTCAAATTTTATTTCTCCCCAACAAGGTGAGCAGCAGGTTCAGATCAAAGTGGGGTCAAAAGTCCACTCTGTAGAAGTTCATACAGTGAGACTCTGGTCTCAGGGAACAAGACTGAGAGCATTCTCTCCTGGGGCTAACTGTGCTCCCTCCCAGAAAGTGGCTAAGCCACTCAACCGGATCCAACAATAGGCTCACAGGAACCCCCACTTTAAATGCCCATGCTCTAAATCTCTCTCCCTTCCCCCAGCAGGGCAGGATATCCAGCACCCAGGCCAGCTGACTGTGAAGCTCCACCCTATCCACTGAACATCAGCTGCTGGACAGGTGCTGATCACAGAGAATGAGATTTGCCTCACCTGAGCCCATTGTGAGGAGCCCTTACTTTGGAATCCACTCTAACAAGGGTTGTTAGGTCTGAACCTATGCCCTCTGCAGCTGGCCATTGGTTTTACCAGCCTTGGGCCTTTCTGGCAGAAACCTGGTGCAGAACAATATGAGACACTGCCCGTGACTGGCCCTCAGCAACCTTCTCAGAGCTACAAGTAATCTTGAGTTTCTGTCTGCCTCTGCTTGGCCCAGGTGCACATAGAAATACCAAGCTGCACACCTAGGCTATCTTTTACCCACACTGGTCCTGGGGAAGGTCTGCTTAAAAGGCCAAGGTTTTCTGAGTCCCACCTTCTGCAGCCTCTGTCTGCTGTCTGCTTGTTGGGCTTGGCCACTGATAAAACCTCTGCTAGAGTCTTGAGCCTGCAGCAATTCAGGAATTAGGAAGGGTGGTGTGTGTGGCTCCACCCCTCAGCCCCAGGTGTTAGTCTGTCCAGATTTTTATCACAGACCTTAGGAGGGTATGGCCCCAGGAGTCTGGTGGGTGTGGCCTCTGAAACCCAGAGGTGTGGTCTGCATGCACTCTGAACATTTTCCATTGAGTCTCCCATGAGGTGGAAATATCAGTCTTGGACTCAGGAGCATGGGAGTGGGAGCAGGAAGATCCGGCCTCAACACCAGAAAACTGAGTCACTAATGCACCCCCTGCCTCATGGCTTCTCAGCACGACCCAGGTGCCATGACTGGAGCAGGAGAGACCCTGAGGGCAGAGCAGTTTCTTCTCTCCAGGCTGTTGCCACTCAGAGGGGACTGCCCCACCCAAGAAAGATGGTAACTGAAGTGCTGGAGAATGACTCAGCACAGGGGTTCTGGTGGCTGTCCCCCACAGTGTCTCTTCCTTGGCCTCCAGTTTTACACTTTCCTCATGCAAATCCAGTCCTCTCAGATTTCCCTCTACTAGAGCCCTGGGCAAGTGGCTGTGAACAAGATTTTCTGTGAGGGCTCTTTCAGACAAAGCCTCTGTCTCTGAGAGCTCCATCTCTTTCTCGAAGACAGAAACTTGGCTCTTTTTATCTCCAAATGCTGTCTGTGTGCCTCTTCTAGGCTCTGGGGCTGAAGGCTGGGGCTCTGGGCCTGAGGTTGAGCACCCACACCTCTCAGGGTGACCCTCCCCGCAGTGAGAGTTCCTCCGAACCCTCAGCCACTGCTCGCTCCTGGGAAGCAAGGCAACCTTTTTTGTGTCTCTGCCCTTCCTACCAGTCTCAGTGTGGCTTCTTCTGTGATTCTTGGTTATAGACACCTCTTTGTTTAACCCAAAGTTGGATTTTCAAGATGATTGTTCTTAAATTAAGTTATAATTTAATTTGGTCCTGGGAGGTGGCAGTTGGAATGTCCGCCTACTTCATCGCCACCTTTGAATCTAGACTTTTGTATTTTTTTAAAAGTGCTGGACAAGTAAGACTCATAGAATGGAATAAGGTGACAGTAATAGTCAAAGTCAAGGGATGCAGCCATTTCCCAACAAGTTGTTCTGGGCAATGCATGAACCTGGGGTCCCCCTGATGCTGGTGGCACCCATATTAGTACATAATGACTTGATTTCTTCAATACCAGTGAGAAGCAGCCTCTACCTATCCAGGGACCAATTAGATCTGTCCTTGATTTGTAATACCAGTTCCCCATCCAGTCTTCTGGCTCAATCTCCCACCCTCAATATAAGGCCAAAATTTTTCATATACTTCCATCAGGCCTCCTTGTTCAAGAGTAATGTCTTTAAGAAGGAAATTGAATGGTCAAAAATACCTACATTGCTCAAACGTTGGGTCGATTCTAATGGGATAAAATTTGATATGAATTAATGCAATATATAAGAGAGATCACCCATCCCAATGACCTGTTCAGAGTCTGTGGGAGGTCGGAGGAGCAAGGCTATGATTCCTACATGAG
Source organism: Rhynchonycteris naso (assembly GCA_037038555.1). Taxonomy (NCBI): domain Eukaryota; kingdom Metazoa; phylum Chordata; class Mammalia; order Chiroptera; family Emballonuridae; genus Rhynchonycteris; species Rhynchonycteris naso. The sequence goes on along the minus strand of CM073001.1, from coordinate 82,336,856 downwards.
AAGCTGTTGTGGGTGTGGTGTTGCTTACACTTGTGGTGGTGGTACCTCCAGGATCAGGATCTGATGAAGGCATTTGGAGTTTAATTGTCTGGCTGACTGACTGTCAACACAGCCGGTTCACATTTCAGCTCTGCTGTTGGCTGGGTAATTGCTTTTGGATCAAGTTGCTTAACTTTCCCAAACATCAACTTTCCATCTGTGATGTAGGAGTAAGAATAGTGCCAGGCTCATCGAAGGACTGAGCCTGAGGCTAGCATAGAAGGAGTCCATACCAGGGTCTATTTCAAGTTTTTTCTATTTTCAATTGTTGTTCTAATTCTGTGAGAGGGGTGAGTTGCTATTTCCATTCTACAGGGGAAGAACTGGGCCTCTGGAATCAGGAGTCACAGGTGTGCACCCAGGTCTGTGGGGCTCCAGAGGTAGTAAACCTACCGTGTGTTCCTCAGTGTCCCATAGTATTATTATAATTACTGTTTGACATTATGAACAAGGCGAGTCTTTGATGTGATGTATCATGACCAAAGAATCACTGTGGCTTTGGCCACATGGATCCACAGTATGCTCTCCTTCCATCTTTCCTCACACAGCACCTGCCCAACCTCCTGGCAGAGGAGGGGAAAGGCCTTGAGCATTAGCCAGAAGCTCTGTTGTGGACCCTGTGCACTGGGTCTTGAGCCCAGATCATGGGTCTAGCCCCAGTTTTTCTTGAAGCGGCTTTATTTTCAAGTTTTATGTGTGCTCTGCTTCTGAGCCTGGAGGAGCCACTCTGGCCTATTGAGAAAGTTTTTCCAGCTTAGACAATTAGGTTACAGCCATTGGGGTTTTAGTATTTTCTCCCTTGGACGCCCCTGCTTTGCAAAGGTTCAAGGAAAGTAATTGTGTTGATAAACTTAGAACCCTGGACAGTGGCTGCCTCTCTGGCTAACTTTTGCCTGAGATGGGCACTTAAGTGACCCTTAAGAGGTTGAACAAGTCAGTCTCAATTAAAAAATACCCAACAATTTTATATATATGGCTCACAAAAATTAGGGGATATTTCAAAATGAATATGAAGCTTTAAAATATCCTCTAATTTTTGTGAGCAGTGTATATGGCACTCTGCTTGATATGCCTATGAACTTGAAGTGAAATGAATGCCAGTAGAACCCTTAACCATTGACCTTCAATCCTGGAGCATCAACATAGTTTATCTTCTATACCAGGCATTCGGGGAGTTTGCTTCCAGAAATAAGGAACACCTCCACATGTGTTTTTATTTGTCAGCCAGGATGATAAACCTGAGATCAGGTCCAGGAGAGCAGAAAGCAGGAGGTAACAAAAGAAATTCAGCCACCTCATTGCCACATGGGGTGTTTCCAAGGAGGACAAATTAGTCATTCATCGCCTCCTGGGAAGTTCTGGCCAGCCAGAGAACAAAACCCAAATGCTTTCAGCAGCAGAGTGTGTTCCTAAATTCTTCATGGCTCTGAGAACGGAAGCTTAATATTACAGTGAGCTCCCTTGCTTGTGGTTTTGTGGCTGCTTTTTATCTAATTACACATGTAATTCCATTTCCCAGTCTTGATTAAAAGTCATTTTTCTCCCTGGAAACTACATCGACAGTGTTTCTGCTGTACCACAGAGGGTGTCGAGGTGGCTTGTGTGTGGATGAGAGGCAGTCAGGACCTGGCGGGTGCAGAGTTACTGCAAAAATTGTCCCCAGAAATCAGTGCTTGGTTCTAATTAGCCCAGATCTTCTTTGATGTCCTAAGTCCTTCAAGTTTACCTGCACCACAGTGTATAGTATAGACAAGGAGAGAGGCAGGGTTAGGCCTCTGTTTAGGCTGGGTAATATGGTAGTGCTACCCACCAAATGTCCTAATTAACCATGACATTGTGCACACTGCCCTGGTAGTAATGAGTCCCTTCACATCTTCATTCACTGGAAGTTACTGCACTATTTCTCAGGCTGCTGCCCTGTCTCAGGAAAGTGCCAGCTATTAATCACCTAATACTGAATAAGTGATTTTTAGCTTATGTTTTAATAATGGGCATTGGGCTTGGGTTTGTGGACTCACAGCTTAGCTCCATTCTGTGCTCCTGGGTGACTGTCTGTTCAGCCTATTGCCATGTTCCCTTTTCTCATCCCAGTCCAGGTAGCTCAGGAGGCTGAGTTATTTAGATGAGTGGGTTTCCTGCTGGGGAGCCATCTTTGATGATGAATTCAGGGTTGGTGCTTTCAGTTATTGACAGTGAGGCTTCAGTGAGCTTAACTAAGATGAATTGGTTTTGAGAATGAGCAGCTAATTAGCTTTAAGGTGAGCCTTTGTTCTGGTGCTCAGAGAACATGACACTAGGTTGTGAAGTTCTGCAGCCACTGTTCCAGTAGCTTGTCTCGAATGGGAACAGGATGCAGCCTTTGCTGTCAGACACACAAGACCTGGGTGGTGTCCCCACTTGACCATTTGCTATACCATGTGGCCCCAGCAATGATTTGACCTGTTTGAGTCTTCATGTCTCCCACAGGAAAGGGGCTTAATGATTTGTGGCACCTTGCAGGGAATTGATGCATTTACCGATGTAACGTAGGTGCCTAATAGTGATTAGTAATTGAGGGTTTTATAGGGATAATTGTCCAGAGATGAGTAAGTGTCATTTTCTTCCTTGACAATGTCACTTATCAAGATAACAATTCCTCTTTCCTCTTCCACTGGCATGGGGAAACCAATCCAGATGGATCAAAGTGAGTTTAGGGTTTAACTATTATGTAGGATCTTTATCAAATCAACTCTTGGTGGGGATAAACTTTAGGAAGAGGATAAACAAAAATTCTTAACTTTCTACCTCATGTTGTCATGTGGACTGTAACCAAGAAATCAGCAATAGGCTACCTTGTGTCTTGAGACCAACATGAATTGCCGTAAAACTCCCTTTCCAAGTCCACGGCTACTGGAAGTGCAGAGCTCACCCAGAGATAACCATGTAGCTTCAAGGTGTTATAATCTGCTGGCCTACTTTCTTTCTGAGCCATGCCTTTAGCATGCGTAGCCTCTGCCAGGCACCTGTCTCCCCACTGGGAACCTTAGTCCTTAGCCCTCCTCTGGTTCCAGCAATAACTAGAACAAGGCTCACATCAGTCAATGATCATCACACTAACCAGTCATGAGATTGGTAGACTCTTCTCAAGATGTGCTGGGTGGGATACCCTGAGACAGTCAGCTGTCACTTGCTGCCTAGCCTTCCTTCTGTCATCTTCCTCTTTCTTCTCTCCCCCTCTCCATCTGCTCTTTTGTCCTTTTTCTTCCAGGTTGTGTCTGGAGCCCCTCATTCTCTTCCTTTATTAAAAAGGCTGTGTTCCCCTTGCTCTGAAGCTTGGGGCCAGTCAACACTCAGGCCTCATGTGCCTCATCTGTTGCCCTAAGCAATTGTCAAAATGCTGCTCTCCCTAGATATTCCTTCCCTAAGCAAAACCTGAGTCTTATCTGTCAGGATAATTTTCCCACTTCCTTACCTATTGACCACCTATGGAGCCCCTCATGACATGCTCATTTCACTCTGCAGTAACTGCTAGAGCATGTTGGATATGGGAACGCAGTACCTCCACACCTGCGCCCTGTCCAGCTGCTATAGAGGCAGAGAGTGAGGCTTCAAATTTCAGCCCTGCCATGAATGGTTGGGCAAGTTACTTATCTTCTCTGTGCCTCAGTATCCTCATGTGAGAAATCGAGATGATGACAGAATCTACCACATTGGATTGTTTGTGGATTAAAGAAGTTAATACAAATAAAGTTCCAAGAACAGCATCAGGGACCTGATAAGCATTCAGTAAATGTTATCTGTGTTGAAATAATTTTCATTAGACTAAGACCCATGTGAGCGGAACCTGTAAATCTTTATATCCCAGTGTTGGGAAGGAGCCTGGTGCTTGGCAGTTGCCCGATAAACATCTGTAGAATGAATCTGTGATAAATATGCCTGATTCTGTCCTGAGACCAACACATGGTCTCAGGGTGCTTTTGCTTTGGGCCAGGGCTCTAGCCGGCAGGCTGACTGGGCTGTTCTTTGGACCTGGATAAGACAACTTGTCAAAACGAGCTGCTAACTACAGGGTGTCCTCGAGTTACAGTGGCCTCGACATATGACATTGTGAGCTTATGTGAGTTTACAACGCTCACTCCTATGAAAACTTAAAGAAATTGAGACATGAGTGTTTCAGCTCACTCATTTTTGTCACTTTCTGTTACTACAGTACCTTATGTTTATGTCCTTTTCCCTTTTCTGTGCTTAGTTGTGTTTTATGTTCTAGAATATGGTCTTACAACTGTGTTAGGATAGGTAAGTGACTTAGGCTAGGGTGTGGTTCGACCTATACCAAAATTCAGGTAACATTACTGTCGTAGGAACGGAACTGTGTTGGAACCGGAGGACCCCCTGTGATACCGGAGAAGGAAGGGTTTGGACTTCTTTCGCAGAGGTATGTGTGATGTCGTTGAGGCTCCCTGAATGCCTAGAAGTCACTCACATTGCTCTTCCCCCTGCCCTGTGCTGGTTTCACACACCCCAAGGAGATGGGAACTCCCTGGGGGGCGAGGGGGGCAGGCTGTACTAGCACCTTGCTGATGCCATCAGTAGGTTTGCCTCTGAAGGGGAAGAACACAGGTGGGTGGTACTGCACTCTCAGTGGATGTGCAATAGGGAGGAGTGAGCTGGAGAGATCAGGGTGCTTTTATGAATGCCTCCTCCTTTTCAGAGTGTCAATGTAAGAAACTTCCAAACCTGTAAGAATTTTTTATGACTTCATTTGAGCCAAAGTGTTGACAATTGCTGGGAAGCAAAGTCTCAATGGATTGAAAAAATGCTCCAGAAAGTGGCGTTTCACCATTTATTTTATATATTAGAATCAAAGGGGAAGATATAAGAGGGGGTTACATGAAATTGACTTTCAATAGATTAAGGAGGCAGGAGAAAGTAGAGCTTAGAAATCTCTGGGATTGTATAACAAGTAAAAATGTATATACTGAAACTTCTTTTACATAGGCAGGAATAAGATAGTTAACAGTTATTTAACATGATAGTAACAATGAACAGGTTAATTGACTCCTGCTCTGGTGGGATGCCTGCCCTGAAGGGGGGGGGCAGGAAAGGAAGATGACCCTTATATTTCAAAGTCCTGTTATCAGGTTCGTTATTGTACATGCAAAAGAAAACAGACAGGCTCCAGTAAGGTAAGCATTGACCTTTGTTAGAGAAAAATACCTCCCTAGGATATGACTACCCACCATCAACTGCTTTTAGTTAGAAAGTTGTAATTTCAGACCATCCTGAGTGGTTACTGTAGGTCTCTGAGTCTGCAAGGCACTATGCAGGACTCCCCTGAGTTTGTCTGGTTCAACATGGGGCCCTGTTTTTATCCACATGAGCAAATCCTGTAGCTCTGTAGATTAGCAAGGTTTTAGGCCTTTCTGGCTTGGCAGGACTGACATTAAACTGTAAGCAAAGGCAAAAATCACCCTCTGGCATGTCAGATATGGTTGGGCCAATGCAGGTTTATAAGTTTATGTGCTATGACTACCCAGAAGAAAGGAGGATGGTTGTGGGGGGTGTTTAATCTGGGATTTGGAAATTCAGTACTCAACACACTGGAATGTTGTAAGGCCAGGGGCTGCCACCATCATGGCCATGTAGGTTCTCTTTGAATTTGGATAGATGGTAAAGAAACAGTGGAGCCAAAAAATGGTGGGCCATTCCTTTATTAAAGTCTCGCACCGGCCCACGAGCAAACAGGCAGGGAAAACACTTCCCTTTCATTCATGGCTCCCAAAGCCCTGACACATTCTTCCGTTCCACAACCAGGAGAATCTTTTCTGTTTCTTCTTAGAATCAAAGGCCCCACCAGTCTCGGTGAAGCTCGCAAAGCCCCTCAGCTCTGCTTCCCCATCTGTACACCTTCTCTTTCTCTGCCAATGTGGCTTCTTCTTCAGCACTCTGCATTCTCTCTGCTCTGCCTGCAAAACTGGCTGGGCGGGCAAACACCCCTCCTCCAGCAAATGTGAGCAAAACAATGGCCCCTCCCATTCAGGAATGCAATCTGCAATTTGCAATAAACTGCCCTGCGCTGAGGGCAAGCACCACGTGGCTGCCCAGAGCCACTTTTTTTAACAATAAAAGTGAGCAAACTCAAAAAATATAAATTTTACAAACTCATTTGCCCAACAAATGTCTTCATTCAACAAACATGTATGTGGCACTTATTATGCACCTGGCACTTGATAGGCACTCAGATAGAGAGCTGAATGCAGCACAGTTCAGTCTGGACGTCAACGGCTTCCCTGTCTGGAGCAGTGTTATGTGCTGGACTTGGTGGAACACCTGACATTTCTTTCCCTCCCTCCCTCCCTGACATTTTTTTAGTGGCCGATTGAGCAGAGATGTAAAGATGGTATTATATAATAATACATTACTTGCTTTCTTAATATTGAATACATATGTAGGCAATGTTTAAGTCTTTCTAACTTAAAAGTCTGTTAATGTGTTGTCATGCATGAATTCTCATCGAAATTCAAAATCCCATAGGTTTACAGCACTTGGTATAAATTCACCTTGCAGGTAAAGATCTAGTTATTTAAAGTTCCAGAAAGTACATGTTTTTGTAGATTAATGAAATTAAATGTAAGGGCTAATGTTTGGGGAACAGAAATGGAAGATGTGAGGAGAAATTGTTTCTGTGAGTGGTCAGAATCTGGTAGTCAGGTTATTTATGATACAGTTATAGTTCCAGAGGGGGTTTTATTGAATCCACTTGAGCTGTGCAGTTGCCAGAGATCAGACTAAAGCTCTTCAAGATGCAGAGCTGAGGCAGGTCACTTATGACCTACAACCTGCCCACCTGTGCCCTTTCCTGCCTCCAGCCCCACCAGCTGGTCCTGCGGGCTGGGCTCAGTGGGAGGCCTGTAGGGGAGCATTCAGGACACACTCTCAGAACAGGCCTGCCTTGGGCTCCCTGACATCCTGTGTGTGTGTCCCAAACCCCTGGCTGTCAGGAAAGCCTTCCTTATGCTGATCTAATTCCATCTGGATGGAAAGGAAATGCTCTTCTTGTTTCTGGTCTTCTGAGAGAGCCCCAGAGTGTGTGTGTATGGGGGTGGTGGTGGTGGTGGCTAAGGGTGTGCAGAAAGGAGAGACTCTGAGAGAGCCATGTTCTTTGGAAAGGCAGGCTGCCTCAGGTGGACCCCCAGCTGGCCCCAGCAGGGAAGGCAAACCCTCAGGCCTCCCTCCCACTTCATTTCAGGTCACCTTCACAAAAATAGAACCATGCAGGGAGGTTTCTATGTAAGGTCAGCCTCTTCCCGGGGGTCATGGGACAGGCTGTGGCTAAAGGACTTGTACCTCAAAGACCCTTGTGCTTCTCCTGGAGCTGCTGGTGGGAGTCATAGTAAAAGCAGACGAGCCTTCTGCTCTGTTGCTATGGTGTCTGCAAGACTTCAGGGCCTTGCCTCAAAGCCTGTCACCCTGGGTTGGTTTGTAGAAACAAATGTCAGCAGGTCCATCCTAAAAATGGCTAGCCCAAGGTGTTCTGGGAGGTGGATGAATGGGTGGAGCATGGCCCCACCCCCATGACTCAGGAGCGGCTGGCATTCCAGCACCACCGAGCAGCCGCATCACAGGTCACACATGCAGTGAGCATGAGGGGCAGAGGAGGAACCGAGCAAGAGGGGAGACTGCAGAGGAAAGCAGAACCACAAAAGGTTGGTTCTATGGCCTGCATGGGGCGCTGTCCATGGTAGGTGCCTCCTGCCCTGCACTGCAGAGGGTCCTGGTCCTGCAGCCCAGCGGCCATGTTGGCCCAGTGTCGTAGTCCAGTCATACGTGTCTATTACTGGGTTCTTCGATGAGGAAAAGGTATGGAATAAAATAAATGATAGGGACTTAAAGTGATATATATATATATATATATATATATATATATAGAGAGAGAGAGAGAGAGAGAGAGAGAGAGAGAGAGACAGAGAGACAGAGAGACAGAGAGAGAGAGAGAGAAAGAGAGAGGGAGAGAGAGGGAGAGAGAGGGAGAGAGAGGTGGGTTCAGGAGGACGCCACGGCAAACAGTTTCTACTATTTCTTAGCCATAACCTAACCCCTCTGCTTCCCAAAGCACATTCACTTTTTTTTAAATATATATATATATATATTTTATTACTATTAATTCTAATGGAGTGACACCAATAAATCAGGGTACATATGTACAATGAAAACATCTCCAGGTTATCTTATCATTCAATTGTGTTGCATACCTGTCACCAAAAGTCAAATTGTCCTCTGTCACCATCTATCTGGTTTTCCCTGTGTCCCTCCTCTTCTCCCTATCCCACTCTTCTCTCCCTCCCCCCATCCCGTAACCACCACTCTCTTGTCCATGTCTAATAGTCTCACTTTTATGTCCCACCTATGTATGAAATCATGCTGTTCTCAGTTTTTCTTTATTTCTGATTTACTTATTTCACTCCGTATAATGTTATCAAGGTACATCCATTTTGTTATAAATGATCAGATGTCATCATTTCTTATGGCTGAGTAGTATTCCATAGTATAGATGTACCATAGCTTTTTAATCCACTCGTCTTCTGACGGACACTTGGGCTGGTTCCAGATCTTCGCTATTGTGAACAATGCTGCCACGAACATGGGGGCGCATTTCTTCTTTTCGAACAGTGCTATGGTGTTCTTAGGGTATATTCCTATAAGTGGGATAGCTGGTCAAAAGGCAGTTCGATTTTTAAGTTTTTGAGGAATCTCCAAACTGTTTTCCACAGTGGCTGCACCAGTCTGCATTCCCACCAGCAGTGCAGAAGGGTTCCCTTTTCTCCACATCCTCGCCAGCACTTATTCTGGGTTGTTTTGCTGATGAGTGCCATTCTGACTGGTGTGAGGTGATATCTCATTGTGGTTTTAATTTGCATTTCTCTAATGATTAGTGATGTTGAGCATTTTTTCATATGCCTATTGGCCAACTGTATGTCCTCTTTGGAGAAATTTGTATTCATTTCTTTGGCCCATTTTTTGATTGGGTTGTCTTCCTGGTGTTGAGTTTTATAAGTTCTTTATAAATTTTAGTTATTAACCCCTTATCAGATGTGCTGTCGAATATGTTCTCCCATTGTGTGGTTTGTCTTTTTATTCTGTTCTTATTGTCTTTAGCTGTGCAAAACTTTTTAGTTTGATATAGTCCCATTTGTTTATCTTGACTTTTATTTCATTTGCCCATGGAGATAAATGGGCAAATATATAGCTGCTACAGATGTTGGAGAGCTTGCTGCCTATGTTTTCTTCTAAGATGCTTATGGTTTCACGGCTTATGTTTAAGTCTTTTATCCATTTTGAGTTTGTTTTTGTGAATGGTGTAAGTTGATGGTCTAGTTTCATTTTTTTGCAGGTAGATGTCCAATTTTCCCAACACCATTTGTTAAAGAGGCTGTCTTTACTCCATTGTATGTTCTTTCCTCTTTTGTCAAATATCAGTTGTCCATAAAGCTGTGGGTTTATTTCTGGGTCCTCTGTTCTCTCCCATTGATCTATGTGCCTGTTCTTATGCCAGTACCAGGCTGTCTTGAGTACAATGGCCTTATAGTAAACCTTGATATCCGGAAGAGTGATACCTCCTGCTTTATTTTTTCTTTTTATGATTGCGGAGGCTATTCGTGTTCTTTTTTGGTTCCATATAAATTTTTGGAATATGTGTTCTAAATCTTTGAAGTATGTCATTGGTATTTTAATTGGTATTGCATTGAATTTGTAAATTGCTTTGGGTAATATAGACATTTTAATGATGTTTATTCTTCCTAGCCATGAGCACGGTATATGCTTCCACTTGTTTGTATCTTCCTTGATTTCTTTTATCAATGTTTTATAATTTCCGAGTACAAGTCCTTAACCTCCTTGGTTAAATTTACTCCTAGGTACTTTATTTTTTTGGCTGCAATAGTGAAGGGGATTGTTTCCTTAATTTCTTTTGCTGATATTTCATTGTTGATGTATAGAAATGCCTAAATGCCTCTGATTTCTGAGTATTAATTTTACATCCTGCCACCTTGCTGAATTCATTTATAAGGTCCAGTAGTTTTTTGACTGAGACTTTAGGGTTTTCAATATACAATATCATATCATCTGCAAATAGTGACAGTTTTACTTCTTCTTTTCCAATTTGGATGCCTTTTGTTTCTTCTTCTTGTCTGATTGCTGTAGCTAGGACTTCCAGAACTATGTTGAATAAGAGTGGTGAAAGTGGGCAACCCTGCCTGGTTCCTGATCTTAAGGGGATTGCTTTTAATCTTTGTCCATTTAGTATGATGTTTGCTGTGGGTTTATTGTAGATGGCCTTTATCATGTTAAGGAATGATCCCTGTATTCCCACTTTACTGAGAGTTTTGAGCATTAATGGGTGCTGGTTTTTATCAAATGCCTTTTCTGCATCTATTGAAATTATCATGTGATTTTTGTCCTTCCTTTTGTTTATGTGATGAATCACATTGATTGATTTGCGAATATTGAACCAACCTTGCCTCTCCAGAATAAATCCCACTTGATCGTGGTGTATGATTTTTTTCATATGTTGCTGGATCCGGTTGGCTAATATTTTGTTGAGAATTTTAGCGTCTAAATTCATCAGGGATATAGGCCTATAATTTTCTATTTTTGTGTTGTCTTTGCCCGGTTTTGGGATCAGAATTATGCTCGCCTCATAAAAGGAGTTTGGAAGTCTTCCTTCCTCTTGAATTTTTTGAAATAGCTTGAGGAGGATAGGAGTTAGTTCTTCTTTGAATTTTTGATAAAATTCACTTGTGAAGCCATCAGGGCCAGGACTTTTCTTTTTTGGGAGTTTTTTGATAACTGTTTTGATCTCATCTGTTGTAATTGGTCTGTTTAGGTGTTCTGATTCTTCCAGATTGATTTTTGCAAGGTTATATGATTCAAGAAATTTGTCTATTTCACCAAGATTGTCTAATTTTTTGGCATATAGTTCTTCATAGTATTTTCTTACAATGCTTTGTATTTCTGTTGTGTCAGTTGTTATTTCTCCACTGTCCTTTCTAATTTTATTTATTTGAGTCCTCTCTATTTTTTTCTTGGGGAGTCTAGTTAAAGGTTCATCAATCTTGTTTACCTTTTCAAAGAACCAGCTTCTGGTTTCATTGATCCTCTGTATTGTTTCCTTAGCCTCTATGTCATTTATTTCTGCTCTGATCTTTATTATTTTCTTCCTTCTACTTGTCTTGGGTTTTATTTGCTGTTGTTTTTCTAGTTCTTTTAGATGCAGGGTCAGGTTGCTTATCTGAGCTTTTTCTAGCTTCTGATGATATGCCTGTAGGGCAATGAACTTCCCTCTCAGGACTGCTTTTGCTGTGTCCCATAAATTTTGAGTTGATGTATGCTCATTATCATTTGTTTCTAGAAACTCTTTTATTTCTTCTTTGATCTCATTGTTAATCCATTCATTATTTAATAACATGGTATTTAGTTTCCAAGTGTTTGAGTATTTTTCAGTTTTTCTTTTGTGGTTAATTTCTAGTTTCATGGCATTGTGATCAGAGAAAATGCTTGATATGACTTCAGTCCTCTTAAATTTATTGAGACCATTTTTGTGTCCTAACATGTGGTCTATCCTAGAAAACGTACCATGAGCGCTTGAGAAGAATGTATATTCTACTGCTTTAGGGTGAAAAGTTCTGAAGATATCTATTAAATCAAGTTGATCTAGTTTCTCCTTTAAGTCTGCTGTTTCTTTATTAATTTTCTTTCTTGAGGATCTATCCAGTGTTGTTAGAGGTGTATTGAAATCCCCTACTATGATAGTATTTCTGTTAATCTCGCCCTTTATATCCATCAAAGTCTGCTTTATGTATGTCTGGGCTCCTATATTTGGTGCATAGATATTTATAATAGTTATATCTTCCTGTTGAATTGTTCCCTTTATCATTATGTAGTGTCCATCTTTATCTCTTACTACAGCCTTTGTTTTAAAGTCCATTTTGTCAGATATAAGCATTGCTACCCCTGCTTTCTTTTTCATTTCCATTTGCATGAAATATTTTTTTCCATCCATTTACGTTCAGTCTATGTGCATCTTTTGTTTTAAGGTGTGTCTCTTGTAGACAGCATATGTCTGGGTTCTGTTTCTTTATCCACGCAGCTACCCTATGTCTTTTGATTGGATCATTTAATCCATTTACATTTAAGGTTATTATTGATATGTAGTTGTTTATTGCCATTTTATTCTTTAAAGTTGTATTCTTCTTTTGCTCTATTCTTTCTTCCCTTTAAACCGTTCACAAGAGGCCCCTTAGTATCTCTTGCAGATTTGGTTTGGTTTTTATGAATTCCTTTAGGCTTTCTTTTTCTGGGAAGCTCTTTATTTCTCCTTCAATTTTAAATGTTAGCCTTGCTGGATAAAGTATTCTTGGTTGTAGGTTCTTGTTCTACATTACTTTGATTATATCTTGCCATTCCCTTCTTGCCTCAAGTGTTTCTGTTGAGAAGTCAGATGTCATCCTTATGGGGGCTCCTTTGTCGGTGATAGCCTTTTTTTTTCCCTAGCAGCTTTTAAAATTTTTTCTTTATCCATTAGCTTTGGTATTTTAACTATGATGTGTCTTGGTGTAGATCTTTTTGGGTTTCTCTTTAATGGAGTTCTGTGTGCTTCTTGAACGGAAGAAAGTTTCCATTTCCTGTCCTCTCTCCTCTTCTTCAGGCACCCCTATGATGTGAATGTTGTTTCTCTTCATGTTGTCACAGAGCTCCTTTAGAGTTTTCTCACATTTTTTGAGTCTCTTTACCTTTTTTTTCTGTGCTCTGTGCCTTTGTTTATTATGTCCTCTAACTCACTTATTCGATCCTGAGCGTGATTCATCCTGCTTTTAATTCCTTCCATTGTGGTCTTCAGTTTTGATACTGTATTTGTCATTTCTGTCTGATTCTTTTTTATTATTTCACTTTTGTTTTTTATACTTGTTATCTCTTTATTTAGGTGTTCATAATGACTATCGATTGTTGCTCTAATTTCTTTGAACATCCGAACTATCATTATTCTAAATTCTGCTTTTGGTAATTTGGTTATATCTGGTTCGTTTAGGTCCTTCTCTGGGGATTTCTCTTGATTCATTTGGTTTGTATTCCTCTGCCTGCCCGTTTTGTCTGTGTATAAGCAAGTTGTGGGCACTGGAGTCCAGTAGGTGTTGCCTTTGTGTTCTCTAGGTGTGGTCTGTCTGCAGGCCCCCCACCCCCTCTGCTGCTTCCTAGGGTGGTTTGGTATGTGCGTTGCCAGCACCGGCCCACTGTGGCTTTTGTTGTGATTTCTGCCTCTCCTCCATGGGAGGGGCTGTCACTCAAGCCACAAGTCTCAGCACCAAGGGTAGAGGTGAGCACCTTTGCTCAGCTGCGGACCCAGCCTGTTTCCGTACTTCTGCCCAGAACCCGCAGTCAGAGCCTGCTCACCACAGTTTCGTGGGTTGGGCCGGGCTTTTGACGTGCTCTCAGCTATGAGCCTTTGCTCGTCCAGAGCTTTAGCCCCGCCCTCAAGGCCAGGGCTCTTCTGCGCAGGGTAGCAAACCCAGGTTTATTGAGCCGGGCGTGTTTGCTGGTTTCCGCTCAGCTGCGTACTTCCGCTCGTCCTGTACTCTACCTCGCCCCCGCATTCAGAGCCTGCTCATGCACATAGGATGGCAATCCGCGGTTTCTCCGGCCGGGCGGGGCTGGTAGCGTGAGCTCAGCCTGAGCCCTTGCCCGTTTCTGGTCCTAGCCCTGTCCCCGCAGTCAGGGCAGGCTTGCGCAGGGTCGCAGAGCAGATTTCTGCCCTTTCCTGGCCTGGCCTCTCGCTTTGTCCCCGTAGGTGGCATTACAGGCGGGCCCGCAGCTTCCGGAGTGCTTTCGCGCGTCCCCTCCTACTCTGCTGGGCTAGACCGAGCTCACGCCGGCTTGGCCTCTGCCCACGCCGACAGGACCACGTTTCAGCATCCTGCCGCCCCAAACCCTTCAGCAACCCTCACATAGTAGGAAGGGACCTAATACTCCACACTGTAGGCCTGGGAGCTCCCTCACTTGTTTCACAGCTCAAAATTGTTTAAACGCCTCTTCTAGGCTCTGGGACTGCCGGCTGGGGCTTGGTTCCTGGGACCCAGGTCCCTCCCTCTCCACCAAACTTTCCTCCTGCCATGTGGGTCTCTCCGGGCTGCCGTTTGCTCCGGGGAGCTGGGCAGCCCTCTTTGCGTTTTCGCTATTTCTACCAGTCTCAATGTGGCTTCTTCTGTGTTCCTTGGTTGAAGAGTCAGTCCACTTAGTTTAGTTCAAAGTTGGTTTATCCAGATGATGCTTCTTAAAATTGAGTTATAATCTACTTTGGTTCTGGGAGTTGGGAGTTGGTACGCCCGCCTAATCCATCGCCATCTTGCTGCCCTCCATCCACTTTTATTCACAGAAAAAATGTGGTCTGTCAGCAATTTAATTAATTTTCCATGGCAACTCAAAGACAACCCCCACTATAACATCCCAATCTACTTTACACTATTAAGAAACTAGCTTGCAGCCTCCCCTGGAGAACATGAGTGAGAACAATGAGAATCAAGTATATCTCCTTTTTAACTAGGCAAATGAGGTGGGGTTTGGACCCAGGACCTCTGACCAGATTGCAAAAATACCCTGTTTATTTATTCGGTCCCCAAGAGCCCAGCTCCTTTTAAGGGTTAGGTCCCAGAGTAGTTGATGTTCTGTCTCCATGGAATGGTTTGCTCTTTCACCCTTCCTTCCTACCCGGGTGCTGGGTGATGAACGATTCCCAGTATACCACTCTTTGTCACTCTCACTGCCCACTTGTTCAGTGGCCTCTTGGTGTATACATCCATCTCAGCGAACTTGGTGATTCTGAAATGAAAAAGAGAACCTCTGAGTTTCTGCAGGACTAAGGCTAAGGACAGACCCTGGACTGTCTGTGAAGGAATATTTGAGGCATCTAGGCCACCAGTGTGCAAGGCTTCCCAACTTGATGCCCTCTTGAGTCTTCCAGTGGGAGTGCATCTTGGAATAATATAGGCCGCTTCTATTGTCTTCTTCCTGGGGCTCAGATCCTGAGTTAAACACTTGGCATAATGTATCAGCCCTCACAGGACCCCTGCAAGGTAGGTATTACTATTATAACCATATCAATATCTGGATTAGAAACCTGTCCGGCACCACACAGTTAATAGCCAGCCAAGCCAGCATCCAGCCCTTGAGGCCCATGCCTTCATCCTCAGGCCCCTGGGCCCTGCTTTGCTCCCTTCCTGCCACCTCCAGTCACTGTTACCAGCTCTTTTCCAGAGACCAGACTTGATCCTGGAGTCTTTGTTTTCCTTTTAGGAAAACAAAAAATCTTTGTGATTGAAGCTTGGATGGTGGGTTTGATGATATTTCTATCCGTCTTGATTGAGTGCCTTGTTCTGTCCCAGAAAGTGGTGTCAAAGGATACCTTTAAAATTTGCTCTTAGTGCCTAAGTACGTTTCACAGCACATTTGTAATTTGTGACATATATTCTCTAAGCAAAATATGGTAAG
Organism: Rhynchonycteris naso; assembly: GCA_037038555.1. Taxonomy (NCBI): domain Eukaryota; kingdom Metazoa; phylum Chordata; class Mammalia; order Chiroptera; family Emballonuridae; genus Rhynchonycteris; species Rhynchonycteris naso. The sequence continues at coordinate 82,321,301 of CM073001.1, read as the reverse complement.
CCATGCCTCAGGGAACACACTGTGCTGCTGTACTAATTACTTTGTCAAGTTGTGGCCAGTTATAAAATGAAGTATTGCTTATTTTTATTTGTAACTTAGCCTGCATTGTTTGAACTACTAACTGGGAAGTGGCTACGTGTGGGAGAGTGAGCCTTCCCTCCAGACCACAGAGGTCCTGGCCAGAGTCTGGGTTCCCACATCAGGAGTGCATGTTTCAGCTGATTCCCATGGCTCCCTGAGAGGCCGGAAGTCCTCCGGAAATTCTCACACTCCCCTAGGGGGTTCCTCTCCCAGCTGGGCATCTGCTGGATGTCCCCACCTGGGTTGCATATTCTGAGGAGAGGTGCTTGGGGTGAGGCCAGAGTCCTTAGTTTCTAAGCTCTGCACACCTCTTCTACCACTTGGGATATGGAGGCCAGACAGAGTCACTTCCTGTGGGCCTCTGCTGGGCACAGGGGGTGTCAGAGGAACTGACTTAGACCGTCTGGCTGGGCCTCCTCAGGGTTGGTGGTGACAAGTACAGGTGAACGGGGACATGGCCAGAGTGCCAGAGGCTGTTTTTCAGGGACAGCCTGCCTTGGGAGACTCACCATAATTCAGGGCTGGGTCTCTGAGTCTTAGAGGCTTGATTTTGTCAGCACATTTGGAGCGGCATACTTCCCAGGATGAACTCACCACAGGGAAACTTCCCGCCAAAGATCCCGAAGTGTGACCCTAAGCTAGAATTCTTGGGACTGTGAAACGTGCACCTCCACCTACCCAGTGACCACTGCTTATCAGTGGGAATGCTGCTTGTCTGAGCCGTCATCCCAGAGCCTCATGCTCGCAGGGCCCGGGGGCTGAAGTCTGGGGTCCTGGGCACCCTTTCCCTGATAGCGCTTGCATGAGGGCTGCTGTCTGCCCCTTTGGGTTTCCCTCCCTGTGTCCCAGGCTGATCCCTTCTTCTTTTCTCCAAACTGGTTATGATGCATTTGGTGAGGTACCCCAGCACCCCGGCACACTGAGGTCACACCCAGGGCTACGGGGTGGACTACAGAAGCTCTTTAGTTCTAGGCTCCCACTCAAAGTGTCTGATGATATCAGTTATCTACCCTCATGTTATTCTGTCAAAACAACTGCTATTCTCATTGGGAATGTGTAGTATAGTATCATATAAATATCATATGTAGTATATATATGCTTTTTAATGTGTTATGTTATAAACATGTTTATTTATACTTACAGTCTGTTTTCCTCATGGATAATACCTGTTTTGTTCACCAGGGCACACCTGGTTTGCTAGCCCAAGACCTGGCACTATGGGTACTTAAGAAAATAGCTGCTCAGTGCACAATTGCAGCCCTGAGAAGAGACCCTGGGGACACCCCATAGACCTACTGTGCTGCCAGCCAACCTCGATTCTGGACACCTGTTCATGGCACTTGCCTGGACTTGTGGGCATTGGCTGCTGCTGGATCCCCACGGCACACCCTCACCCTCTGTGCTTTAGTAGTTGGGATGGTGCTTGATGAGATTAAAAGGCTGCAGATTTAAAATAGACATGTGGGAACCCTTTTTTGGGGGGACAGCATACAATTAATCAACCATTGGAAGTCAATCCTGCAGGATATCACTGAGGCAAATAATTCAGCATGGCCAAGGTGGGGATTAGACACCTCTGTGAATGAGAATAGCATCTGATATGAGGGAGCTTCCCTTTCCAGAGCAACCCATTCCATGCTGTTAGCTAGAATCTAGGGATAGCAGACCCATCAGAACAGAGGAGATAAAATAAAGGTAGCTGGAGAGAGGGTGGCTCTCACTACTTTTTGATTGAACCCAAAAGACTTTTTGGAAGTCAAACCCAAAAGACTTCTGAACAAATAGCCATGATCCCTGAAGGCTAGGACCAAAGACTCAGTAAGCTCCTCATGAGTCCATGCATGTCTGCCTACATGCTGCCATTCATTTGCCTACTTGCCTATCTGTCTCTTCATCTACCCACCCACCCACCCATCTATTCCCTACCCACTCACCCACCCCCACCCGTCCATATCCCGCACCCACCCATCCATCCATCTATATATCTATCTACCCATCTTTCCATCTTCCTATTTGCCTGTCTATCTATCCTTCCATCCAGACACAGTGTCGGAATAGAAAGTAAAAGGATAGACAAGGCTTTTGTTTTGGGAAACTCATAGTCTAGTAAGAGAAACCAAATTGAAAACAGGCAGTTGCAACAGTGCACAGTGGGTGACTTCAGGGTCTTTCCAGATGCTGTGGGGTACCATGGGGAGGGCCCTTGCCAGGATGTGAACATCAGTTGGTTCCTGGAAAGCAGTGGGGTCCTGTGGAAAGAATGTTTGCTTCAAAACTAATTAGAAATGGACTTGAATACTGGCTCTACTATTCACAAGTTGAGTGACTGTGGGCACATGATAAAACTCACAGAGCCTTCCTTTTCCTCACAGTTCAAATGGAGACAAGAATAGCCAGCAGAGTTTTCTGAGAACCAGTGAGGTGCTATGAGCCAGGGCTCTGCAGAATGCCGCCATTAGGAGCTGGGGGCAGAATTTGGTGCCATCCCGTTTGTCTCCCTTTGGTTAGTTTATTCATCAAGTACAGATACTGTTGAAAGATATTTACATGTCCCGTATTTAAAACATACTCATTCACACACATCCACAGGATTTACAATTCTCAATTCAGCATTAAAGCACTTCCTTTTCCCAGGCAACTCAGAAGGACATCTGTTCCCTCAACGCCATTAGCTTTGTTAGTGCATATATAAAAACCTTGTTAAAAAAATCAAATATTAACACACATAGCTGGAGCCATGGGCTTTCTATTTGATTACTCTGAAGGGTAAGTTTACTTAATGTAAACTAATCTGTAATTCTGAAGTTGTAAATTTGAATAACACTTTTCTCCAGAAAACTTTTTTTCTGATGAACCTAAGTGCAGACAGAAAATATGCATTTCTGTGGTGGGGACAGCCAGGTAAACAGGGTGAGGTGATACCTAACTCAGAAGAAATTGACTTAGCATGTCTTAACACTGGAGCCGAGTTGGTGGGAATTGGGCTGTAATGGGGTGATTACCACTTCCATCTGTGGGATCCCCAAAAGGCCACTAGTTCTGTGGCACAATGGAAGAGAGCTTCTATTCTTGCCTCGCGACTGACTGGCCTGGAGGCCCCTACCTGAAAGCAGGGTGGGAGTAATGGGGGCTGACTCATCGGCTACACAATGCCTTCCTCCTGGTGTCCCTGGGGCTGAGTTTCAGTCCATCCTTCTGTAGGGTAAGGCTGGTCCTCCCAAAAGGCTTTAGGAGCTTTTCATGCAGACCTAGGTAGGGTTTCCAAAAAAGAACAAAAAACAAAACTCTAAGTCCCATTTTGTCTGTACCCAATTGGACTCTGCTCTCATCTCCACCCCATGGACAGTGTGGAGGCTGAAGCATCATTCATATTAGCGGGACTCCCATTGTCTGCCGTTCTAGTTTTCTCTCTCAGAGGAGCCTGCTAAGCAGGCACCGTGTGCCCCTATTACATGTTTGATGATGGTAATTAGATTACGGGCAGTTTGTTACCATAACATTCATTTTTCATATTCTTCTTAGAAGTGGTATCTGTCTCCAGCTCTGCTGGACTGAGGGCAGGGGGTTCATTTCTGTAAAGGGTGTGACCAGAGAGGCGGCAGTATGCTGGTGAGGAAGGAGCCAAGGCTTTGGGGCCTGACCGCCTGGCCTCACGTTGTGCTTTTCTGTGTTCAGGCTAGATGGATTGGGATGAACTTGAAATTTCTGGGTTTGAGTTTCCATTACTGATAAACATACCTATGGCTAAAGATAATCCTCATCATTCCTAGAACATTCCAGGGCAGACCACAGACATTCATTTTGTTGGCAGATGATTGGTGCACTGCTCACCTAAAGTCAGAGAGCAAATCAGGAGAACCAGAGACCTGGGATGGTAGTCCTTTGGCCCAGGACCCTAATTCTGTCACCTTGATGTATGTATAAAGTTCCATGATCTTCCCAAAATGAAGTGGGTGGACTTGTCCCCAAACCCAGCGTACAAGGATGGGAAATTTGTTAACTCACAGAGTTGCAGGAATACTTGGTTTGATGGCTCAGGAGGCAATGGGGCTTCATAGAGACAAGCAGGAGCCAGGTGAAGTGACCCTTTGTTCATAAGTATCCCATCAGGCAAGGTCCCTTGTGGCGACACAGGGAACAGATTTGGAGCAGACACACAGGTGTCCTGAGTGCTTGCTCAGCGCCTCACTAGCTGTATCATTTGAGACAAGTCACTTTAGCTCTCCGAGCCTGAATTTTCCACCCCTGTGACAGGGGATGTTAACTGCTACCTCAAAGGGTGGTTGTGAGGAGCAAGTCATATTAAGAGGCAGCACAGAGCCTGGTACTGACCTGCGCTCGTTTATTCTCTTTCCGCATCTATCCATATGCAGCCAACAAGAGATCCCTGATGACAGTCACAGGCGAATGACCAGCAGTTTCTGTCATGACTGTTATAACAGTGTGAGGGTGAGTTTTGTGTCAATTAATAGATTGGGACACCAGAATTGAAGAAACACAAGGTGATCGCTGATGTTTAGGTAAAACAAGGATACCGTGTTTGAATGGAAAGGCCTTCAGCTACTGGCTTCACCTGAAGAAATCTTGGTCTCAAGGGACACTGGGAGGAATATCTCAAGACCTCGAAAGGATGACATTGTGATCTCAATTAATGAATACCACCTGGCAGTTGAAGCAGTGTTGGGCCCACCCATAAAAGTGAGAAACGCGCTTCCTAGCAGCACTGCTCACTGGCTACACAGTGGACACAATCAAGTGCTCATCAATCCTGAACGGATACATAGAATGTGGCATAAGTAGCTGTATAAGGGAATCTTACTCAGCTGTCAAAAGGAATAGAATACTGATACATGCAACAACGTGGATGAAACTCAAAAACATGATGCTAAGTGAAAGAAACCACACATAAAAGGACAAGTACGATCTGTGGTGTGACCCCACTAATAGCAAGCGGCCAGAACAGGAACACTCACAGACAGAAAGCATTTCAGTTGTTGCTGGGCCCCGGGGGAGGGGTGAGGGAGACATGGAGAGTGACTGCTAATGGGCATGGTGTTTCCTTTAAGGGGTGATAAAATATTTTGAAACTACTTGAAAGTGTTGGTTGTTCAGCCTGACCTGTGGTGGTGCAGTGGATAAAGCGTCCACCTGGAACACTGAGGTCGCCGGTTCAAAACCCTGGGCTTGCCCTCTCAAGGTACATAGAGGAGTTGATGCTTCCTGCTTCTCCCCCCTTCTCTCTTTTCTCTCTATCTCTAAAAAAAAAAAAAGTGTTGGTTGTTCAACATTGTGAGTGTATCAAATACCATATTTTAAAATGGCTAAAATGGTGAATTTTAGGTGATATATGTTTTACTGCAGTTTAAATAATCAGATATTATGTACCATTAATGTTAAAATTGTACATATGAAACCAAACTTGGTGTCATTAGAAAAAAATGTAAAGTTGGGGTTTTGTGGGGCCCTGCAGAGTTGGGCCCAGGGTGCGCCCAGTGCGCCCGCCGCTAAACCCGCCTCTGGGTAGAGTCACTACCATTTATTGAGCAGCTACTATGTGCCGGGCTCAGTGAGGCTGGGCTGCCCTCTCACCACCCAGGCTCACTTCTTCGCCCCAGGTGCCTAACACGGCATGTAAATTCTGGAAGAGGGTAGGGACGGAATATGTTTGATAATAAGAGGCAGGTTTTTGTCATTGAGATTATTGACTTGGTGGCTAATTGCTAACGGAACTGGATGGGAGCTCCTCTCTTCTCTGAAGTATGAAGCTTCTTGAAACCATTTTCTCGTTTTCCCTCACACTTGGCAGCCGCAGCTCATCAAACAGCTGAAAATCATTTTTATGTTCAGAAATGGACAATTTAGTGTTGTAAATTTATAAAAATAAACAAACTCTTAAAGTGTAAATAGTACACTTCAAGTCATAGCAGCAAGCAAGCATTTCAGCTCTTGTGAGAGTGGTGTGTACATACATGTGTGAGTTTCAGATATTACCCCTTGGATACAAGCATATGTATAACCTGCCATCTCTATGCAAATAGTGTGTGGTGTGGAGTGTACTTCCCCCACAAACAGTATGAACTGTATATAAATTATGCAGTAATATAGATGTTGCACATATGCTAGTTTGAGCTAATTATCATAAAATCTTTGGGCTTAGATGGTTTTGTGATGGGTGTGTTACCAACACATTAACAGGCCTGGGCGAGGCAGTCGGTCGGGTCTGGCTGCAGTGGAGAGCCAGAAAGCAATGTGGCCCCACAGGGGGCTAAGAAGAAGGGCTGGACCCCAGGCAGAGAGCTAAGCAATAGGTTCCCCAGGCTAGGACCTGGCTTTCCATGTTGCAGGCCTGAAATCTAATTTTATAGGGGCTGTGGGGAGTGAGTGGGCCAGAGGCACAGTTTTAGATTAACTGAAGGGCTGAGACTGGGTTCTTCATAGCTGAAGTCCACTAGTCTATGTCTCTCCCTGGTTTAGTGGCATGGGCTCCCATTGCTGACACAGAGCATAGCACAGGCATTGGTTCATCTGGCTTCAAAAACCAGCTGTGTGTGTGACTTCTGAGGGGGACCATTGCCCTCTCTAAGGATCTGTTTTCTCTGTAAAATGAGGAGAGAATGGGTCCTCTCTCAGGATTGTGGTGGGGACACAAGTGATGCCGTTTGGAAAGAACTTGGCAAGTATATGAAGTCCAGTCGGTGGGCCCTTGACTGTGACTATGACTGTAAAAAAGCTACAAGGAGAAAGCTGATTCTAATGGGAACACTACTTGGTCTCCTGATCATTGCCAGATGATGTCACTGGTGGCATCCGTGAGCTATGCAGCAGGATGCAGCCGTTAGGGTTGGCCCCTCCCCCACACCTGGGACACAGGGGAACTGCTATAATCACTATTTTTGAGAACCTACTATGTGCCAGGCAAGTGCTTTGTATGTTTTTTTTTCCTCCTAATCTCCTGAAATGCAGGGGCAGTATCATGACTATTTCTGGTCTACTATTCCAGGAAACTGCAACTCAGAGAGTGGAAGCCATGTGCCCTGGTCACAGGGCTGGTCAGAAGGACCTGGCATTTGAGTCCAGCCCTGTCTGAGTCCAGACCTTACTGCTCTATGGCTTTCTCCTTCCATTTGTGCAGCCTTTCCCCAAACAGTGCTGTCCACATGGGGACATGTCTTTGCATTTTGAGCTCTTCTTGTCACATGCTCTGTGTTGAAAGCAATTACCAATCACTGGTGCTGTTTTGGGCTTCTGCTCATTGGGACTGACATTGCAGACCTCCCAGGCCCAAGTTTCTGGTACAAAAACCCCTGGGTTTCAGATGGCATCTTAGGATGCCTGGCCTGACCTTAACCTGATATTTAGGGGTGTTTTCTGCGTTTCTGTCTTGGCAGATGACACTGAGGATCTGTCTGCCCCGCCGTCTCTCTGTGGTGGGAGAGCCTCCTGCATATCTGGACCAGCAGGGAGTGATGAGGCAGGGCTAGGTGCGCAGAGAGGAGAGGCACTCTGGCCCATCTGGGTCACTGCAAGGCCACGGGGAAGCAGTGTGGTAACCAGAAAGAAGTCTGGACTACAGCTAGCTGGAAAAGTGGGGCTCAGTACCAGGGACTCTATTTGTGGGGAGGAGCCCTGCGCCTGGCTCCGACCTGCTCCTTGTGCAGAGCCCTAGCCTTACCACATCTTGCTGAGGTTCCTCATAGTGCCTGCTTGTGGAGCGCTGAGTACCATTTAGAGCATCCCACAAGCAAATTTAGCCAAATGTATTTTGGGCCAATTGAAGTTGTAGGCATGCTGCCTGGGGAGAAAATAGATCTTTTCTCATTTGATGTGTGACAGATGAGAGCGAATAGAAGCCCATGCACTCTCTCCTGTCTGCAGTGATTGTGGCCGGGTCCCGGGGCTGGCTACCTGTGATGCGGGTGGCCGAGGCCAGGCAGGTCCACATTGCATTTGGGCAGACGGTAGAGAAACTGCGGAGCCAGAAAGGGTTGGGCTATTCCATTTAATAAAGTTTCACAATGGCGGACGAGCACACAGGCAGGGAAACCACCTCTCAGGCAAACACACAGCAAAATGGCCCCTCACAGTGATGGGCAGGCAATCTCAACATCTGCAATATCTGCAACAACCCCGCCCCCCAACCCCCGAGCGCGCCTACCCGTAGCCTGATATAGGCTGTGCACACATGCCTCTGGCAGGTGCTTGAATACTAATCAAGCAAGGGGCCTGCAGCTGGTACACCAGCGAGCAAGCCTCACATAGCTGCCCCACACTACCTCATTATTCTGTTTGCCATCACTTTGGAGATGTTCAAAGTGGTTGTTCCCATCAGACAGCGGGTGATAGTGGAAGAGGGGTGGCAATGAGGGAGCAGAAGGTTATTCCACAGGGAGCTAAGCAGGTCTAGCTGTTTCTGCGCACCGATCTGGTAATGACGATCAGGCTCGTCTCATCCTAGACTGACCATGACTACTGTAGTTTCGCATGTGCATGGCTGTGGGCTGTCAGAGACTGGACACCATCTTTCCTTCATCCTCTGTTGAAGGGAATCTGATAGTTCTTATAGTATTGGCACCTCCTGGAGACAAAAGTGACTGCGTTGTTTCAGAAGGGGGCTGTGGAGGACAGAATGAAGAGAAAGGTATTTCAGCACAGTTCAAGAACTCACTCACTGTGCTAGGCCTTCAGACGTGGTGGTGATCATTATTTCTCATATGTTCCCTGGTTTGTTTGTTGCTGTAGCCTCAGTGAGAGCTGGTGAGGCCTTTGTCATAGGCAGCCCAGTGGCAGGCAGGGGCACTAACATGAGTCACATGGAGGGGGCAGGAGTGCTTGAACTTGGAGAGGTAGGAACAGATGAGACAGTAGACAGAGGTTAGGATGAGGGCTACCCGCTGTCTCGCATGGCTGTATGAGTCGTGTGTGATTCGTGGAGGATACATCAGGAGGAAGACTGTCTGGCTGGGGGCGATGGGATGTCCAGCCTTGGGCATTCAGAGCATGTGGTGTTTGTGCCGTAGACACACACAGGTGTTTTCAGGGAGCAGGTGGTAGTAAAGAAATGGTGTTCGAGAGAGGGATCAGGCCTGGAGGCCTGGGTCTCCAGCTGGTGGTAGAAGCAGTGTGCTGGAGCAGGTTGCTCAGGGAGGTAATTCAGAAGGAAAATGGCCTCAGGGATGTGACCGTAGTAAATAGGATGGGCAAATGCAGTGGGAAGTCAAAATGAGAGTACAGTACTTGACTATGGAGTTGTGAGAATTCATGGAGGGGATGCAGGCTGAAGTGCTTGCAGCAGGGCCTGGGGTTTATCGAGGCTGCAGCAGGGCTCTGGGCACAGGGCACATGGGCTGAGACTGCATTAGTGGCTCTGGTGGGCTGTGCTGGCGACTGTTCTGCCTTGAGTAGTTTCTCCAGGCTTTCTTGGGGCACACCTTTAACCTTTGGCCTCGGTCAGCGGGGAAGGGAGCTGGGACTTTGCATCACCTCCCTCAGCTGGTCAGGGGCGATCCTGGGACAGAGTGGGAGCTGGCAGTGCAAGAGGGTGGGGCCTCTGAGTGTCCAGGGCTGGCTGGGAGGCCTGGAAGGCTGGTGGTGGCATGCCCAGGAGCGGTGTTAAAATCTCCTGTGCGGTCTGCCCAACAGGTTTTGGCCCTGGTCTCTTACTAGTCTTGTGGGTCTTGAAAAATGCGTGTATGAGACCATCTCTTCTCCAGTAGACTAATGGCTTTGAACTAGTCCCTCAGGGAGACTTTGGGAAGAAAAAGAGCTTCAGAACAGCCCACGTTTTCCCACCTTCCCTTGACTTTGGGGTGCTGGGGGCCAGCATCGGCCAACCCCTGGGCCATCCCTAACCTAGCTATATAGTCCTGCTCTGTCCAGCACGGGAACCACTGGCCACATGTGGCTACTGAGCGCTTGAAAGGTAGCTGGGACCTGACTTTTTAAATAATATTTAATCGTAATTAATTTAAATGTAATAAAGTGACACCATGGTTCAAGCTTTAGAAAAAAATTAAATATGTTTGGAAAAACTTGATTATGTGAATCTACTTTTCTAAAGGTAAAATTTATGAAATCTAAAATCATATCAGGTATTTCTGATGAAAATTTAGCATTTAGATTGAATGTGCTAAATCGTGTGTGTGTGAATGTAAAAATACACACTATGGTACAAATAGAAGATGTATTATTATTTTTATGTTAATTATATGTTAAATAATAATGCAGTAATTTCCCATTATCCACAGTTTTGCTTTTTGTGATTTTAGTCAACTGTGACCTGAAAATGTTACATGGAAAATTCCAGAAATAAATAACTTACAAGTTTTAAATTGTGTGCCATTATGAGCAGTGTGATAACCTTGTACTGTGCCATTCCATTCTTTGTCTAGTGTGTCCAGGCTGTCTAAGCTACATGTCCGTCAGTCACTTAGTGGTCATTTCGGTTATCGGATGGGCTGTCACGGTACCACTTGGCTAGCGTGCAGGTAACCCTTAATTTATATAATGCCCCAAAGCACAGAGTAGTGATGCTGGATTGGATATGCCAAAGAGAAGCCATCAGGTGCTTCCTGTAAGTGAAACGGTGAGTGCACTACAATTTATGGGAGTGAGATGGGGGGGCGGTACAGGCAGAAACCAAACTCATGTAACTTTTATTACAGTATATTGTTATACTTTAATGTTAGTTATTTTGTTGTTAATCTGTTACTTTGTCTAATTTATAAATTAAAATTTATGATAGGTATATATTGTATAGGAAAAAATATAGTATATATAGGATTTGGTATTATCCACAATTTTAGGCACTCACTGGGGGTCTTGGAACATATTCTCCATGGAAAAGGAAGGGGTCTATTGTATTTTGGATATATTGGGCTAAATAAAATGTTATAAAAGTTAATTTTACCTGTTTCTTTTGACCTTTTTAAAGTAGTCACTAGGAAGCTGGGAAGACCAGATAGCCTCTGATCTGAGAAGCCCATGGCTCTGGGCTTCACTTAGAGAACATGCCATGGGGTGAATGGGAATGTTTTGCCAATTTGAAAGGACAGCAAAACTAATGTAAATGATGAACTCAGAGTGATAATGATGTGTCAGTTGTAACAAAGGGACCACTGAGGTGGGAGGCTGTGTGCGTGTGTGTGTGTGTGGGGGGGGGCAGAGGGTATAATATGGAACTCCCTGTACTTTCTGCTCAATTTTGCTGTGAACCTAAAATTGTTCAAAAAATAGTGTACTAAAGAAACACACCAAACTTCACACAGAAGAGTAGGAAAAACAAGCAATAAACACACAAAAATCAAAACCAGACATCTCAGAATGCCATAAATGTTTTATTTTGGGGGGGAGGGTTAAGAAATTTGTTCAATTAATCCCAATTAATCAGGGAAAACACCTTGCTTATCAAAGCTTGTCATCATCGGAGCCCCCGTGAGGTCGCCTGCCACACCACACAAGGCCAAGACTCAGGCAGGAGCTGCCTGCCTGCCTATCAAGTGATGGTTTCTTGAGATTCTCACCAGGAAACTCAGATGGGTTTGTAAAGGAAGACAGTGTTGTTTCTTAATTTGTCCTTTGTTTTAGAGCACAAGACCTAAAATCAAATTCACTGATTATAAGCAGATCCTCTCCAGCTTCAATCATGGGCATGTCTTCACACAGCAGGGTGCTTCCAGAAACTTGGATCCTTTTCCCAGGCCCAGGGTTGAGTTAAGCATGTTTGAGAGTCAGAAAGGATGAGGACATCTTGCAGAGTGCACCCCCAGAGTTCTACGGTGCTGGCTAATATTTCATTTTCCCACCTCTGTGTGTGTGACTCACCAGTCTTGGAATTTTTGTACTATTCTGTTTGCATGTTATACTTCAGTAAACTTAGTTTACTTAACGAAAGGCCCCAGAGGTAGCAGTCATTGTCACCCAATCCACAAGGAGCCAGGAGGATGCTACTCCCAGAGGGACCTTCCCATCTCCCCAGGGAGACCTGGCTGTCCCTGTTGGCTTTGCTTGCTGAGGGCTGATACTGCTGCCTGAAATGACACCCCAATGCTTTAGGATTAAGCAAATAGAGGGGGTGGAGTTAATGATGATGGATTATGAAGTCCTTCTTACCTTAATCCACCATCTGTACTTGCTCTGGCCTACAGTCACCTTCATAGACTGACTTCATTTTAATCAGCTAGAAACCGAGACCTAGAGAAGCCAAGTGACTTCAACAAGGCCACTGGGCACAGATTTGAACTCAGTTCAGCCTGAGTCCCCTGAGCCCTAAAGGCTGTGTATAGGGCCATGCTCAGGACCACATTGGGGTACCATGGGCTAGAGCTAAGTGGGTGGGCTGCCCATGCTCTGGGCTAGTCTGTTCATCTGTCTGTCAGGAGGTATCCTGCCAGTCATGGATTGGACCAGCCCACTCAACTTCTATTCTCCTCTTTGCTCCTATCGGGCACTTACAAATGTGAGAGGGGTCTCCCTGCACCATATCAAGTAAACCAATTTCTCTCCCACACTGGAACAGATTTGCTGCCAAGTGGGTGTTCAGCATCTTGCCTCTGCCAGTGTGTCGTCAGCCCTCAGAGGTGAGTTTGCAGAATAGTAAGTGAGCTTCTGTGATGTTACACCTGAGACATGTTTGTGTTATTAATGGGTACAAATTGAATTTGGCTTTTGGGTGATGTATGATGTCTGTCACATTTTCCCTGTAGTAGGACAGTTAGAGGAGAGCTAATTTGTTTCACGTGGGGCATTTCCAAGCTTTTGGTGTGTTTGGGGCTGCCATCTCCTCTCTGTACTCACTAGGGTGGAGCTACAGTGCTCTGGGCTTCTAGCGAGCTGGCCACTGCCACCAGGGTGCTTGGCTTAGGCCACCTGATCATTGGTACTCCCATCTAGGATGCCCTGTGGCCCTGACTGGAGGTGCCTTTGCCTTCTTTGATTCTTGAAGATCTGGCTTGCAGTCAGACTGCCCTGTATGTGAGTCTTAATCTGCTACTTATTAGCTACCACATTCAGGTATTCTGGTGTGTCCTGAAGCAAGCTACTGCTCTATACCTCAATGCTAACTTCCACTCAGGGGCTTCTGGGAAGATCCTGAGGACAGTCTGACAAGGGACTAGCCACGGTGTTTGATGTGTGTGAACTGCTTTTTCTCGTTTGTAAACAGAAAGCGTAGAGTCCACCTGCTTACCCTGATAGGCTGTAGTAAACAGTTTGGAATGGGTTTGGGGTCGTGGGCAGGAAGAGGGGGAACAGCTTGTGTTCTGAAGTCCCCAGTCCCTCAGGAGCCGAGTTGCTGCCTATAAGGCTGATGGCCGAGGCCAGGCAGGCCCACATTGGATTCAGGACGATGGTAGAGAAACTGCGGAGCCAGAAAGTGCTGGACCATTCCACTTAATAGAGTCTCACAGCGGCAGACAAGCAAGCACACAGGCAGGGAAACCGCTTCCCTGGCACAGAAACGGCAAGAATGGCCCCTCACAGTGGCGGGCAAGCAATCTGCCATCCACAATCCCCCTGAGCGCAAGCACCCATAGCCTTATATAGACCATGCACACGAGCCTCTGCCATGTGCTCATGCACTAATCAAGCAACGTGCTTGTAGCTGGTATACCAGCAAGCAAGCCTAACACAGCTGCCCCTCACTGCCTCTTCCCTGACAGGACGCTTTGGCTTAGCATGGGTTGGGGGCTTGCTTTGGCAGTGTCTGTGGGAGCACAGTCCTTCCATGGGAACCTTGTCTGTGCAGAAGGCAGCCAGGGTGGAGGGGCAGCTGTGAGGCAGGCTTGCAACTGTCAGCCCAGGGGATGGGGAGGTACAAGGGTATCTAGACTCTGCTGTGGTATAGAAGCCAAGCCTGGTCTGGATGTATCCCCAAGTGGGCTTTGGGACTGCAAGGCCTCTGGCTCAAACTGCCTATGTCCCTCCCTTTTCTCTGTGTTGATCAGAGACACCTTCCTGTCCCAGATCATGTGCAGTATGGCATTTAGTATGGAGTCTCCTGATCGTGCATCCTGATTTGAGGTTTTTACTCTCCTCACTCAGCATTCTGAGTTTCTTTGGGAGGAGGTAGGCATGCTCTCCTGGGGTTTCCCAAGTGCAGAAAAACATGTACTTGTATCAGGAGGGAGGCGAAGAAGGTGTCAGAACCCTGAATCTGAAGCTGGTGAAATTGTGGAGCACTCTGTAGGGCTGCTACTCCCAGTGAGAGATCAGAACCCCCTGCTGCACATCTTGAGGGTGTGTCTCTAGCCCAGCATTTGGCTCTCTGTTCAGAGCTGGTGATTCCATGAGCGAGAGTGAGAGGCATTGCCTCTGCCCCTGGGCAGCAGGCGCAGGCCCTGCAGCCACATGGCACGTGCCAAAGCCAGCTGCTTGCTCTTGGCCTCCGAGCAATAGTAAAGAACCTGGAGCTTGGAGTGAGAGACAGGTTGTCACGCTGCGCTGACAGGGCTGCATGTGTGACTGAATAGTTCCCTGGCGCGCAGTGCAGGGCACTGTCTGCAGCGCCCCTCTGCTCCTTGGAGGCCTGTCTCCGCCCCCCAGAGTGTGGGAGGCAGAGCAGCACGTGCACCCACACAGGGTTGCAGGAATCCTGACTTAGCCCGGAGTCTTTGCTGTTTCTGGGAGGGGTTCCTGGCGCCAGGGTTTTCTGAAGGCTCGTGGGTCATAAGAAGTCTGTCCCCATGGCTGAGGGGGAGGACCCAGGGCCTATCACCCTTGAATTGACAGTGTTGATCATGCTGTTTGGGATGTGACTGTGGCCCCAGACTGTTCCCCTTTTCCCAGAGATGTGACCACCTCACAGCTGGGGGTGAGGTGCCCGGGAGAGTCTGGGCAGGAGTGCGGTGGAGGGTGGGGGCGGCATGGGCAGCAGATGTGTGTTGAGGGGTGCTGAGTCTGGGGCCGGGCTGTCAGGCTCAGAGATAGCTATGCGCTGGGTGGAGCACCCCTCTTCTTCTCCCCTCCTCTCTCGATAGCACTGCGGGGTCCACAAAGGACTTGCATCCTCCCCACTCTTCCTTATCTTCCTGACCTAGAATCCATCCAACTACTTTTCTTGCCTCGGTGTGCTCAGAGTTACCAGATCATTCTCAGTTTTTACGACTGGCCACATTGATTCAAATGATTCAAGGGTGGAAGGACATTTGACTAGTCAGCTGGACTCTGATTGGATGTCTGCTATGTGGGTCTGCCCCTTGTCCTGGGGACATCAGGGCCAACACAGCTCACTGTCACAGAAAGAAATGACCCTGGGGCACCTGCCTAAAGGTTCCAGGGAAGGTGGCAGGTGAAACTCTACTTCTGCAAACAAGGCTGGGACAATAGGCAGCTGGTGCCTCATCCTTCCATGCAGGGTGATGGCTTCAGGTATGCAGGAAAGGGTGAGTCAGTGTTCTGGGGCTGGATCAGAACTCACTCAAATCTGACATGGGACCCTTCAACCCAGCCTTGTCCTACAACTCAAATTTTGAGTGCAGTTCTGTGACAAGCCACACATGAGATACCATGGTAGACGCAGAGATAGGAGTCAGAGAGTGTGAAAGGTGACAGACATCTCTTGATACTTACCCACATGCTGGGGCTTTTATGTTTGGTTGTTATTCCCATATGTGAATGAGGGAACTGAGCCTCAGAGAGGTTTGGGCCATTTGCTTAATGTTTCACTGCAGCAAATAAATGTTGGGATGGACAGGAATCCCTTCCAGCGAGTCCAGTCTCTTCTATACCCTCTAACCTTCCCAGTCACACATGTGTAACGTCTTCCTGGGCTTTTGGACCCTTTCTAGCTCAGGGCCTAGCAGAATACTGCTGCATTGTAGCATTCCATTAAAGTTTATGGAATGAAGGAATGAATGGAACAGTGATACTGTTCCTCACCAGAGTACCCTTGTCCTGTGCATGCTGATATAAGAGGTGATGTGTCTAAAGTCTGTGGTTTCTTAGCCACATGGTTCTGGTCATTTGGTGCTCATTGTTTTGTGGGAAGATGGAAAAGTACACATATAACAGGTGAGTTTAGAAATAGAAGCCAAGGCTTTGAGAGAGAGAAAGAGAGAGGAACCAAAGTACATGGCCAGACACTCTTTAGAGCCATCAAAAATATATCACAGAAGCATGAAAGATGTGACATGGAGGAAAGAAAGGCTTAAGTTCATTTATTTTCTTTTTTCTTTTTAAATTTTTAAATTACAGTTGGTATTAAATACTATTTTATATTAGCTTCAGGTATATAGCATTGTAGTTAGACAGTTTACAAAGTAATCCCCCCCATAAGTCTAGTACCCACCTTGCATCATACATAGTTATTAGAATAGTATTAACTACATTCCCTGTGCTGTATTTTACATCCCTGTGACTATTCTGTAAGAACTGATTTGACTTCTTAAACCTTTCACCGTTTTCACCTAGCCCCCCAAACCCCTTCCCATCTGGCAACCATCAGTCTATTCTCTGTATCTTTGATTCTATTTCTGTTTTATTCATTTATTTCGTTCTTTAGATTCCACATATAAGTGGATTTGTATGTTGTTTTCTTCTCTGACTTATTTCACTTAACATAATACCTTCTAAGTATATTCCTATTGTAGCAAGTGATAAGATTTCATTCTTGTTTTTATGGCCAAGTAACATTCAATTGTATATATACTGCTCACAAAAATTGGGGGATATTTCAAAATGAATATGAAGTGATTAAAAAAGCATTTGATTTATTTTTATCAAACAAAAACATCAGAAAAGCAAACGACAAGTCAAAGAAAGTTGTGCAATTTTGCAAATGAGATGCAAAACCAACTTTTATTTCATTGGTGAAAACGCACTAAACAAAAGGCTGAAAGTACTGGACTATCTGTATGTTCTCTGATCCCCTAATTTTTATGAGCAGTGTATGTACCACATCTTATTTATCCAATTGTGTATTGGTTGCTTCCATATATTGGTCATTGTAAATAATGCTAAAAGGAATATAGTGATGCAGATATCTTTTTAACCTGGTGTTTTGGATATTTTTTGGATTAATACCCAGAAGTGGAATAGTTGGGTCATAAGATAGTTCTATATATATATATTATTAATTCTAATGGGGTGACACCAATAAATCAGGGTACATATGTAAAACGAAAACATCTCCAGGTGATCTTATCATTCAATTGTGTTGCATACCCATCACCAAAAGTCAAATTGTCCTCTGTCACCTTCTATCTGGTTTTCCCTGTGTCCCTCCCCTCCTCCCGATCTGACTTGTCCCTCCCTCCCCCCATCCCATAACCACCACTCTCTTGTCCATGTCTCATATTCTCACTTTTATGTTCCACCTATGTATGTAATCATGCTGTTCTCAGTTTTTCTTTATTTCTGATTTACTTATTTCACTCTGTATAATGTTATCAAGGTCCATCCATTTTGTTATAAATGATCCGATGTCATCGCTTCTTATGGCTGAGTAGTATTCCATAGTATATATGTACCAAAGCTTTTTAATCCACTCGTCTTCTGACAAACACTTGGGCTGGTTCCAGATCTTCGCTATTGTGAACAATGCTGCCACCAACATGGGGGCGCATTTCTTCTTTTCGAACAGTGCTATGGTGTTCTTAGGGTATATTCCTATAAGTGGGATAGCTGGGTCAAAAGGCAGTTCGATTTTATATTTTCTGAGGAATCTCCAAACTGTTTTCCACAGTGGCTGCACCAGTCTGCATTCCCACAAGCAGTGCAGAAGGGTTCCCTTTTCTCCACATCCTCGCCAGCACTTATTCTGTGTTGATTGCTGATGAGTGCCATTCCGATTGGTGTGAGGTGATATCTCATTGTGGTTTTAATTTGCATTTCTCTAATGATTAGTGATGTTGAGTATTTTTTCATATGCGTATTGGCCATCTGTGTCCTCTTTGGAGAAATTTCTATTCATTTCTTTTGCACATTTTTTGATTGGG
Source organism: Rhynchonycteris naso (assembly GCA_037038555.1). Classification (NCBI taxonomy): domain Eukaryota; kingdom Metazoa; phylum Chordata; class Mammalia; order Chiroptera; family Emballonuridae; genus Rhynchonycteris; species Rhynchonycteris naso. Next base: position 82,303,290 of record CM073001.1, on the reverse strand, counting down.
TTGTTTGTCTTCCTGGTGTTGAGTTTTATAAGTTCTTTATAAATTTTCGTTATTAACCTCTTATCAGATGTGCTGTCGAATATGTTCTCCCATTGTGTGGTTTGTCTTTTTATTCTGTTCCTATTGTCTTTAGCTGTGCAAAAACTATTTAGTTTGATATAGTCCCATTTGTTTATCTTGCCTTTTATTTCAGTTGCCCGTGGAGATAAATCGGCAAATATACTGCTGCTACAGATGTCGGAGAGCTTGCTGCCTATATTTTTTCCTAAGATGCTTATGGTTTCACGGCTTACATTTAAGTCTTTTATCCATTTTGAGTTTGTTTTTGTGAATGGTGTAAGTTGATGGACTAGTTTCATTTTTTTGCTGGTAGATGTCCAATTTTCCCAACACCATTTGTTAAAGAGGCTGTATTTACTCCATTGTATGTTCTTTCCTCCTTTGTCAAATATCAGTTGTCCATAAAGCTGTGTGTTTATTTCTGGGTCCTCTGTTCTCTTCCATTGATCTATGTGCCTGTTCTTATGCCAGTACCAGGCTGTCTTGAGTATAATGGCCTTATAGTAAACCTTGATATCTGGAAGAGTGATACCTCCTGCTTTATTTTTTCTTTTTAAGATTGCTGAGGCTATTCGTGTTCTTTTTTGGTTCCATATAAATTTTTGGAATATGTGTTCTATATCTTTGAAGTATGTCATTGGTATTTTAATTGGTATTGCATTGAATTTATAAATTGCTTTTGGTAATATAGACATTTTAATGATGTTTATTCTTCCTAGCCATGAGCAGGGTATATGCTTCCACTTGTTTGTATCTTTCTTGATTTCTTTTATCAATGTTCTATAATTTTCCGAGTACAAGTCCTTAACCTCCTTGGTTAAATTTACTCCTAGGTACTTTACATTTTTGGCTGCAATAGTGAAGGGGATTGTTTCCTTAAATGTTTTGCTGAGAGTTCATTGTTGGTATATAGAAATGCCTCTAATTTCTGAGTATTAATTTTATATCCTGCCACCTTGCTGAATTCATTTATAAGGTCCAGTATTTTTTTGACTGAGACTTTAGGGTTGTCAATATACAATATCATATCACCTGCAAATAGTGACAGTTTTACTTCTTCTTTTCCAATTTGGATGCCTTTTATTTCTTCTTCTTGTCTGATTGCTGTAGCTAGGACTTCCAGAACTATGTTAATAAGAGTGGTGAAAGGGGGCATCCCTGCCTGGTTCCTGATCTTAAGGGGATTGCTTTTAATTTTTGTCCATTTAGTATGATATTTGCTGTGGGTTTATCGTAGATGGCCTTTATCATGTTAAGGAATGATCCCTGTATTCCCACTTTACTGAGAGTTTTGAGCATGAATGGGTGCTAGATTTTATCAAATGCCTTTTCTGCATCTATTGAAATTACCATGTGATTTTTGTCCTTCCTTTTGTTTATGTGATGAATCACATTGATTGATTTGCGAATATTGAACCAACCTTGCCTCCAGAATAAATCCCACTTGATCGTGGTGTATGATTTTTTTCATATATTGCAGGACCCGGTTGACTAATATTTTGTTGAGAATTTTAGCGTCTAAATTCATCAGGGATCTAGGCCTATAATTTTCTTTCTTTGTGTTGTCTTTGCCCGGTTTTGGGATCAGAATTATGCTTGCCTCATAAAAGGAGTTTGGAAGTCTTCCTTCCTCTTGAATTTTTTGAAATAGCTTGAGGAGGATAGGAGTTAGTTCTTCTTTGAATTTTTGATAGAATTCACTTGTGAAGCCATCAGGCCCAGGACTTTTCTTTTTTGGGAGTTTTTTGATAACTGTTTCTATCTCATTTGTTGTAATTGGTCTGTTTAGGTGTTCTGATTCTTCCAGATTGATTTTTGCAAGGTTATATGATTCAAGAAATTTGTCCATTTCACCAAGATTGTCTAATTTTTTGGCATATAGTTCTTCATAGTATTTTCTTACAATGCTTTGTATTTCTGTTGTGTCACTTGTTATTTCTCCACTGTCCTTTCTAATTTTATTTATTTGAGTCCTCTCTCTTTTTTTCTTGGTGAGTCTATTTAAAGATTCATCAATCAGGTTTACCTTTTTAAAGAACCAGCTTCTGGTTTCATTGATCCTCTGTATTGTTTCCTTAGCCTCTATGTCATTTATTTCTGCTCTGATCTTTATTATTTCCTTCCTTCTACTTGTCTTGGGTTTTATTTGCTGTTGTTTTTTTAGTTCTTTTAGATGCAGGGTCAGGTTGCTTATCTGAGCTTTTTCTAGCTTCTTATGATATGCCCGTAGTGCAATAAACTTCCCTCTCAGAACTGCTTTTGCAGTGTCCCATAAATTTTGAGTTGATGTATTCTCATTATCATTTGTTTCTAGAAACATTTTTATTTCTTCTTTGATCTCATTGTTAATCCATTCATTATTTAATATCATGCTATTTAGTTTCCAAGTGTTTGAGTATTTTTCAGTTTTTCTTTTGTGGTTAATTTCTAGTTTCATGGCATTGTGATCAGAGATAATGCTTGATATGATTTCAATCTTTTTAAATTTACTGAGACCATATTTGTGTCCTAACATGTGGTCTATCCTAGAAAACGTACCATGAGCGCTTGAGAAGAATGTATATTCTACTGCTTTAGAGTGAAAAGTTCTGAAGATATCTATTAAATCAAGTTGATCTAGTGTCTCCTTTAAGTCTGCTGTTTCTTTATTAATTTTCTTTCTTGAGGATCTATCCAGTGTTGTTACAGGGGTATTGAAATCCCCTACTATGATAGTATTGCTGTTAATCTCGCCCTTTATAGCCATCAAAGTCTGCTTTATGTATGTCTGGGCTCCTATATTTGGAGCATAGATATTTATAATAGTTATATCTTCCTGTTGAATTGTTCCCTTTATCATTATGTAGTGTCCTTCTTTATCTCTTACTACAGCCTTTGTTTTAAAGTCCATTTTGCAGATATAAGTATTGCTACCCCTGTTTTTTTTTCATTTCCATTTGCATGAAATATTTTTTCCATCCTTTTACCTTCAGTCTATGTGCATCTTTTGTTTTAAGGTGTGTCTCTTGTAGACAGCATATGTCTGGGTTCTGTTTCTTTATCCATGCAGCTACCCTATGTCTTTTGATTGGATCATTTAATCCATTTACATTTAAGGTTATTATTGATATGTAGTTGTTTATTGCCATTTTATTCTTTAAAGCTGTATTCTTCTTTTGCTCTATTCATTCCTCCCTTTAAACTGTTCACAAGAGGCCCCTTAGTATCTCTTGCAGAATTGGTTTTGTTTTTATGAATACCTTCAGGCTTTCTTTTTCTGGGAAGCTCTTTATTTCTCCTTCAATTTTAAACGTTAGCCTTGCTGGATAAAGTAGTCTTGGTTGTAGGTTCTTGTTCTGCATTACTTTGATTATATCTTGCCATTCCCTTTTGGCCTCAAGTGTTTGTGTTGAGAAGTTCGATGTCATCCTTATGGGGGCTCCTTTGTAGGTGATAGCCTTTTTTTCTCTAGCAGCTTTTAAAATTTTTTCTTTATCCATTATCTTTGGTATTTTAACTATGATGTGTCTTGGTGTAGATCTTTTTGGGTTTCTCTTTAATGGAGTTCTGTGTGCTTCTTGAACGTGTGGAGTGTTTCCCAGCCTTAATTTAGGGAAGTTTTCTGCTATGATTTGTTTGAACAAAGTTTCCATTTCCTGTCCTCTCTCTTCTTCTTCAGGTACCCCTATGATGCGAATGTTGTTTCTCTTCATGTTGTCATAAAGCTCCCTTAGAGTTTCCTCACATTTTTTGAGTCTCTTTTCCTTTTTCTTTCTGCTTCTGTGCCTTTGTTTATTGTGTCCTCTAACATGCTTATTCGATCCTCAGCGTGATTCATCCTGCTTTTAATTCCTTCCATTGTGGTCTTCATGTCTGATACTGTATTTGTCATTTCTGTCTGATTCTTTTTTATTATTTCAATTTCGTTTTTTATACTTGTTATCTCTTTATTTAGGTGTTCATAATGACTATCCATTGTTGCTCTAATTTCTTTGAACATCGTAACTATCATTATTCTAAATTCTGCTTCTGGTAATTTGGTTATATCTGGTTCATTCAGGTCCTTCTCTGGGGATTTCTCTTGATTCATTTGGTTTGCATTCCTCTGCTTGCCCATTTTTTCTGTGTATAAGCAAGTTGTGGCCACTGGAGTCCAGTAGGTGTTGCCTTTGAGTTCTCTAGGTGTGGTCTGTCTGCAGACCCCCCACCCCCTCTGCCCCTGCCTAGGTTGGTTGGGTATGAGCATTGCCGGCGCCGGCCCACTGTGGCTTTTGCTGTGACTTCTGCCTCTCCTCCGCGGGTGGGGCTGTCACTGAAGCCACAAGCCTTAGCACCAAGGGTAGAGGTGAGCCCCTTTGCTCAGCTGCGGATTCAGCCTATTTCCGGACTTCCGCCCAGAACCCTCAGTCAGAGCCTGCTCGCCATAGTTTCGCGTGTTGGGCGGGACTTTTGACGTGCTCTCAGCTGTGAGCGTTTGCCCGTCTGGAGATTTAGCCCCGCCCTTGAGGCCAGGGTCCTTCTGCGCAGGGACGCAAACCCAGGTTTATTGGGCCGGGCGTGTTTGCTGGGTTCCGCTCAGCTGCGTACTTCCGCTCATCCTGACTCTAACCTACCCCCCCGCGTTCGCGTTCGGAGCCCGCTCGTGCACATATGAATGCAATCCGCGGTTTCTCCGGCCCGGCGGGGATAGTAGCGTGAGCTCAGCTGCGAGCTTCCACTTTTCTCGGGGTCTACCCCGTTCCCGCGTTCGGAGCCTGCTCGCGCATGTATACTGGCAAACCGCGGTTTCTCCGGCCCCGGGGCGGGGGGTGGGGGCTTGTAGCGTGAGCTCAGCCGCGAACCCTGGCCCGTCCCTGGTCCTAACCCGGTCCCCGCGGTCAGGTCCGTCTTTTGCAGGATCGCAGAGCAGATTTCTGCCCGTTCCTGGCCTCTCGCTTTGTCACCGTAACTGGGATTAAAGGCGGGCCTGCAGCTTCCGGACCGCTTTCGCGCGTCCCCTCCGACCCTGCTGGGCCAGACCGAGCTCCCACTGGTTTGGTCTCTGCCCACACCGACAGAACCGCGTTTCAGCGTCCTGTCGCCCCAAACCCTTCAGCAACCCTCAGCAGAGTAGGAAGGGACCTAATACTCCACCCTGTAGGCCTGGGAGCTCCCTCACTTGTTTCACAGCTCAAAACTGTCCATACGCCTCTTCTAGGCTCTGTGACTGCAGGCTGGGGCTTGGTTCCTGGGACCTAGGTCCCTCTCTCTCCGCCAAACTTTCCTCCCGCCACACGGGTCTCTCCGGGCTGCTGTTTGCTCCGGGGAGCTGGGCAGCCCTCTTCGCGTTTTCGCTATTCCTACCAGTCTCAATGTGGCTTCTTCTGTGTTCCTTAGTTGAAGAGTCCACTTAGTTTAGTTCATAGTTGTTTTATCCAGATGATGGTTCTTTAAATTGAGTTATAATCCACTTTGGTTCTGGGCGTTTGAAGTTGTACGTCCGCCTACTCCGTCGCCATCTTGCTTCCCCCAAGATAGTTCTATTTTTAATATTTGAGACCCTCTAAATTGTTTTCCACAGTAGCTGCACCAACAGTGCATGGGCGTTCCCTTTTCTCAACATCCTCACCAATACTTTTTGTTTGTGGTTTACTGATGATAGCTTTTTTGACAGTTGTGAGGTGATATGTCATTGGGTTCTAATTTGTGTTTCCCTGATGAGGAGCAACTTTTCATGTATCTGCTGTCCATCTCTATGTCCTCTTTGGAAAAATGTCTATTCAGGTTCTCTTCCCATTTTTTAGTTGGATATTTTTGTGTTTAGATGTTTGAGTTTTTTTTTTTATAAATTTTGGGTATGAACCCTTTAATGGAGGTATCATTGGCGAATATCTTCTCCCATACAGGAGGTTTATTGTTTTGTTGATGGTTTTCTTTGCTTTTCAAGAACTTTTTAGTTTGAGGTAGTCCCATTTATTTTCTTTTGTTTCCCTTGTCTGGAGGAGATATATCAGAAAAAAATATCACTAAGAGAAATGTCTGAGAGTTTACAGCATGTGTTTTCTTCTGGGAGTTTTATGGTTTTGGGTTTTGCATTTAATTAAGTTTTCATTTTCAGTTTGTTCTTGTATATGTTGTAAGAAGATGGCTTAGTTAAACTTCTTTGAATGGATCTATTCAGGTTTCCCAACACCATTTACTGAATGGACTGTTTGTATCCCATTGTATGTTCTTGCCTCCTCTGTCATGTGTTAATTGACCATGTGGGCATGGGTTTATTTCTGGACTCTCTATTCCATTGATCAATACATCTGTTTTTATGCCAGTACCATGCTGTTTTGATTACTATGACCTTGTAGTATATAATGTCATACCAGGTAGTGAGTTACCTTCAATTTTGTTCTTTCTCAAGATTGCTATGGCTATTGGGGGTCTTTTGTGGTTCCATATAAATTTTAGAATTATTTTTGTTCTAGTTCTATGAAAAATTAATTCATTTTGTATTCCATAAATATTTACCAAGGACCTAGTCTGTGCCAGGCACTGTTCTAGGACTTTGGAGTATACGAGCGAACAAGACAGAAAGAAGTCTGCATACTCACATATGTACACCTTAAAGAGGAGTCATAGAAAGAAACTCATATTTATAACTTTCGCCCATGTGGTTGAGCAGGAAGAGGGCTTGCTCCCTTTGAGTCCTCAGCAGATGTGTGCTGCTCCATGCCCTGGGTATTCCTAAATGGACATCTCTGGCACTCTTGCAAGATATGCTGCCCTTTGGGGCCAATCTGACTATTCGGCTCAGCCTTGTGTTCACTTCCAGTCCTTTATCTAAGATTTTGGCCCTTGGATAACTCTTTCCTGCCAGCCCCAGTTCAGACATAATGCCGAGTGTCTTCACCGACCCCTCAACTCTGTGACCTCACATTTCCTTTGACCTTAGTTTCCATGATCCTCTCCTCCTCTGCTCCTCCCTGCATGGTTGCACCTGGGTCCTTAGCATTTTCTGAAACCACTCCACTTCCCAGCTTTTGCTTTCTGACCATGTCCTTAATATTTCCCTTTCCCATACCTCCTCCTGTACCTTCAGGGTTTTGATTGCAAACAATAGAAGTCAGCTCCAGCTAACCTAACTGGTGAAAACAATGAATTGTTAGGATATTGGCAAGCTCACAGAATCAACAGGGTGTTTGGAGAATCAGATTAAGGAAATGGGCATCAACCAGGGAGATTGGGCCATAGGGGACACTGTTAAGTCACACGGTTCACACAGTTTGTTTGGGCAACAGGGTTACTGCTGAACTCTCGTTGCCAACTGTACTTGGTCCTACCTCTGCTACCATAACTGTTCTTGTGATTGTGCCACCTTGGTGTCAATATGCCTATATTTCTTCCATATTTTATCCCTTTCATTAGATTTAGAGAATTGGGGAAGATTATCTAGTTTCTGCTTTTTACAGTAGCTGTCAGGGCATTGGGGGAGGAAATATTAGACCCATGCAGTACCCTTATTAAGAGGAATGACCTTTCCTTCTATGAAGACTAATGCTATGATTGAATTTTCCCCAAACTGGGAGGGAGTTTAGATGCTGGAGGCCAAAAGAAAGCCAGATGGTTTACTACATTTCACCCTTTTTGACAGCCTAATACCCAGATGCATTTATTTTGAACACCCACTAAGTGACTGGCAGTGTTCTAGGCGCTGGGCAGTGAACAAGACACAAAAGTTTCTGGTCACATCAAACTTTGGGGAAATGGACAATAAATGAGGATATGGTATATTTTATAGTGCTAAGTTTTATGGGAAAAAATACAGGGAAAGGACATGTGAAGTATTAAGAGAGATTTAATTTCAAATATGGTGGTAAGGTAAGGTCTTCCTAGGAAGTTGACATTTGAGCCAAGACCCAAAAGATGGAGACATGAGCTGTCGGAATAACTGGCAGAAGGATGTTCTGAGCAAGAGAGGTCAGCAATGAGAAAGCCTGAATGTGGGAGTCTAAATGAACATGGGAGCTCGAATGGAATGCTTTCTGATCAGGTGGGAGGCCAGCGTGGCTGGAGTCATATGAGATTGGACATGAAATTATGGAGGTAACAGTGCTAAGTCTGAAAACTTGCTTCTTCTTTCTTTAATTTTTTTCCCTTAAGTGAGAAGTGGAGAGGCAGAAAGATAGACTCCCTCATGTGTCCCAACTGGTATCCACCTGGCAAGCCCCCTATGGGGTGATGCTCTGCCCATCTGGGGCCATTACTCCATTGCTTGGCAACCAAGCTATTTTAGTGCTTGAGGCAAGGCCATGGAGGCATCCTCAGCACCTGAGGCCAACTTGTTCTAACCGAGCCATGGCTTTGGGAGAAGAGAAAGAGAGAATGAGGAGGGAGATGGATAGAGAAGTAGATGAATGCTTCTCCTATGTGCCATGATCGGGAATTGAACCCAGGACATCTGTATGCCAGGCCGACGCTCTACTAGTGAGCCAACTGGTCAGGGCCAAACTTGCTTTTTTTAAGTCTCTCACAGGCTGGACAGAAAGGTAGCCACTCACTGAGTGTAACTGCAGTACTATCACAGCTCACTTCTGGATGGCATCTATATTTTGCCAAGTGTTCTTTACAGTATGCCTGAATTTGTTCTGCAATCTCAAATGAAGGCAGTCCTGTATGGGTTGATATGCTGTATGGGCTTCAGAGAGGGGCTGTTGTTGGGCCAAAGTATGCAGGTAGTGAGAGTCTTGCTGGTGGTTTCCTTGTTGCTTCAGCACCTGATCTAGCATGACCGGGTATACTCCACTTCCACTTAAGGAGAGAATACTGGACATATACCCAACTTTTTAACTCAGGGAATCTGGAAACATCCAGTCTACATTGGGCAACTCGGCCTATGTAGTGATAATGGTTTTCACTGTTAGGCATTTGTTTTCACCTAAGCTCTTGGCAAGTTAGACGATACTTTGCAAAATGGGAATAGCTACTTTCCAACAGGGCATAACTTTGCTTCCAAACCCTAGGAACCTCTAGAAAGGCTTTACTTTGATGGGCTCCATATAGCATCCTGACTTAGTGTAACCATGTTGAGTCTGAGTAATGGGTACAGAGTGTCAGAGCTGTTTGCACAGCAGCCTGGACAGAGTGGAGAGACTACTCTTTCTTTGGACCCCACTCAGTGTTGCCAGAATTTCAACTCACTCAGTGAGTAGATGGGAGCCACACACCGAAGTATGATAGTATTGCCCCTCCCCCCAATCTGAAGAGGCTCGCTAGTGTTATTAATGACATAGGATACCAGGAGCAATATCTTCTCCTTGATTTTGCAGAGCATATTATTAAAGGGCTCAGAACACTGGGACCTCCAATAAACTTGACCACATTTGGCAGGTTCCTGTACTTTCATATATATATACGAACACATGTCTTACTAAGGCACTTAGTAACTGCTAATTTACAATCTCCAGATCTTATCAGCATGATGTCATCAATGTGTTAGACTAGCATGACATTCCCTTGGATTGTTGGACAATCACATTCCTGTGAGCTGTGTGGCTCACAGCCAGAAAGCTGATATCACCCTCAGGTAGAACAGTGGAATTTTATTGCTATACCTACCTGGAGAAAGCTAACTGCTTCTAGAGGTTTTTATTTGTTGGGATAGAAGAAAAAACATACTGACTTATCAATGACTGTGTACTAGTTGCTAGGGTCTGTATTGATTTGTTCCAATAAAGAGCCCATATCAGGAATGGCAGCTATAATTGGAGTCACCACTTGATTAAGTTGATGATAATCCACTGTCACTCCCTATGACTCATTATCTTTTGCATCTGTCAACCTAGGAAGTTACATGTGGATGTGATTGGAACCATCTGATTTGCACTTTCAAATATTTAATGATGATGCTAATTTCTTTGATTTCCCTAGGGATGTTGGAGTGCTTTTATTTTCTTTTGTCAGGGAGAGAGAAATGGTTTTCACTTTGCCCTTTCTGCCTTGTTAACCCTTAGTCGATTTTCAGGGAGTTAATTAGAAAGTTCATCATATTGCTGTAGATATCTATTCTAAACACCCACTCAGAAAATGGAGACACAACCATTGAGTAAGTCTGGGATCCCTTGGGCTTCCTATAAGGCTGAAAGGTCAAAACTCCATTTTCCTTTTGACCTCTGTTAGCCTCTGTCTGCCATATGGGTCCCAGTGATGTTCCAGGTTTCTAAGAATTAGAATTAGCCAAGATTCAGCATCTAGTAATGCCCAATAAGTCATGGTATTTTCTTTTCTCCAGTGAAAAGTTACCTGATAAATAGGTCCCTTTGAAAGGAGCTATGAAGAATAGGCACAATACTTAATTGTGAATGCTTCAGGAGAGTTCTGCTCTTTTCATTTAAAGAGTTCAAGGTCATTCAATGGACTCAGGGTTTGGACATGGAATGAAAATGGCCAATGCTGCCATTTTTATGGCTTAAATAGACCTCCTACCCTGCCTTCTCCTCCCCCACCCCCATTTATATATTACTAAGATTTTGGTGGGTCACCTGTCTACTTTATTTTGGGGACCTCAGGGTCAACTAATTACCATCAGCTATTTCTGGAGGTGAGAATGTTCTGATGACCCCTTTGGTTCTGCTGTTTCTTCAGTCATCAGGCTTTGGTGGTTGGATGCTGCTACTTGGCTTCTTCCCAGCTCTGTTGAATTGGGGGTCCACTTTCAGCTGCAGTTGAACTCTTTTCTGGTGCTCCCCTCACTGTTGTACAGTATTCACGAACACTTAGTGAGGGAGTGGCTTATGGGAGTGTGATTGAGGTGAGGAGGGGAGACAGCACATGATAAACTGATTTCAGTAATCTGTGGTCTGCGGACTGCTCTGTCTACATTATGTCAAAGGAGTTCTGGCGTTTCACGTTCATTTAAGTGAATCACTGTTGACTTTGGATTTCTGTTAAATAGCTGAGCAAACAGAACCACTTCCAGCTGCTAGAGCAAGGACATTGTATTTAGAAGCCTGGCAAGTGCCTCCATACCGATGAATTCAGTCTGATCTGAGATTGTATTCCTCTCTCCTTGGTCTAGTCCACTCGGGGTCCATTTCTCGACATGTATTCCTGGTGTGCATTAGATAAGTCCTGTGACTCCTAGGCTTAACTTTGTAATTGGTCCTCCATAGACCCTGGGACTCTACTGTAGCTGCAGATAAAAAGAGAGTGAAGTGTTTGTGTGTGATAGCAGTTTGGAGTGGTATTAGGGCACTATGAAATTGAGTTTCTTGTTTCAAAGCAGAAGCCTCAATCAAGGGAGTTTTGTGCCTTCAAACTAAGCAGAACTATTCCAATAGGGAAGGGAGGAGAGGTTGTAAGGCTGAGCAGGGTTGATGGTAAGGTGGCCACTTTGAGTCCTCTTCAACTCTCCCATTAATACCCATTTCAATTATTAGCTCCTTACTAGTTCCCCATCAATGGCCCAAGTCCACCATAAGAGACTTGGTGAAGTCGTAAATGCAACTGATACTGTATTTCAGCCAGCACTTAGAGAGCCCAAAATTCAGATATCTGAGCTTTTCTCATTTTTAAAAAATTTTTACAGTCCAGTTAGAAACTGTCATTCTAACTTACTCCATTGTCATTAATCTCTTCATGCCTTTCATACTGCTTCTTGGGAATGGAGCCTTAGTCCCCCAAAGCCTTGCCTTTAATTATTCATTTAATTAATTCATTAATTGATCCATCAACCAATTCATTGATCAATTAATTAATTAATCCATTAATTAACGGATTGATACATCCATTCATTCAGTAAATATTTAATGATGATCTGTTATTAGGTATTAGTCTATGCTTTAGTATGCAGCAGAAGAAAAGAAAAAATCTGAGAAAGCTCACTGGCCTCATGGCGTTCTCAGCTCAGCAGACATTTATTTCAGATGATCACAGGTGATAATTTAATGAGTTATTTCATTACTGCAAAGTACTATTGGCTTTCGGCTTCTTGTTCCTGAATTCCAATGAGATTTTCATTACTTTACCCCCATGGGGGCCAAATTATCAGTCCCAGATAGCTCTCATTATTTCATATTATAGTAGACTATTAATTTGTCCTCACATATTCACTGTGACCACCTCTGATCTTCATTCAGAGTGATTTTTTTCAAAAGGCAAAATGTAAAAGTAATTTCTTTCACTTACTCTCTCTTACCCCAAATTTGCTTTAAGATTTTAATTGAATTTAGATAAAGACTAGAATCTTAAATGAGGTCTTTATGGTCTATCAACCACCTAACTGTGGACATACTTCCTCTCTTTATTGCACCTTCAGTCACACACATGCATAGGCTACCTTTAGCTCCTTTCCTTTCATCTTTCATAAATCAAGTTCAAGTTCACTTCCTGACCCCACTGGCACCACTACCAACAAGACCTGGTCCCTCAGCACCCTGCCTGCTCTTTCTAGCCCTTTGTTGTATGTGTAATCAAATGTACAGTGTTATGACTGCCTGATGAAAGTTTCCCCCTTGCTAACAGGTGGGCTTTGGATAGTAGATGCCATCTTGGTGTTTGTTTACCATTGTATTTCCATGTCTTAGCACACTGCCTGGCACGTATTAGTATTCAATGATGACTGTCTAAAGAATTAATAACACTATGATACGCATTACAATGACTGCTCAGTCTGACAAAATAAGGATAGTATGATACTGTCGTCAGTTGCATAAGAAGCCCTTGCAAGGGTTCCAAGGGCGATCAGGGATGGCTTCCTGGAAGAGAACAATTTTGAGCCAAGAAGTGAACCAAGCTTGTCTCTAAATGAGTGTTTGACAGTAGCCTGGGTCTTTTTGTTCTAGCTTCTGTTCTGTGCCTGAAACTCAGACCTGGATGAGGTAATTGTTGTTTTGAAATCACTGGAGCTAGTAGTGGTAGTGGAAGAGATGGCATTTTCCTATCAGCCTTTGGGGACCAGTGAACATGGGTTTTCAGCCTGTAAACTTCCTGCTCATTTATCTGCTGCTGATTATGATCTAGCCTTTTGGATTTATCTTCCATTTTTGTCCATTCCTGTTTCCTATACAGAGAATTTAGGCAGTCTACAAACCTCAGCTTAGGTTGTGTTAGGTAACTTCTAGGTAATGTGTCCACGTTTGTGGTTCTTCACAGTCCTTTCAGAGAGTGAGAGAGCCTTGCAGAGGAAGAGCATAAACAGCATTTGAAAAGCTGGAACACAACAACAGCTTTTCCTATTCTAGCTAGATTTACCTTCTTTCTAGGCAATGAGGTTACCTCTTTTATCACTGCTGAGTGTGTCCAATAAACTCCTGATTATCCATCTTCAACAGCATGGCCCAGTTTTATCTTGGGCTAATCAGTTTCAGCAGATAGACTGATTACAAGCCGTTTCCTTCCCAAATTTCTGTAGCTTGATGTTCCTGTTAACTTTTATCATTAGGGCTGGCTGTAAAATTGTCTCTTGCTCTGCCTGAATGCATGCATAAATAAAATGGCTACAGCTAAGCCCCCATCCTCTGCCATTTACATCCCAATTTATCTCACTCTAGGATACTGGCGTGGAAATCTTATTTTGGTATTGGTTTGAAGAATATCAGGAGGGACTTGCTGTTAAAAAAAAAATTCTCTTGCAATAAACATTTATGCCCCTTGGAAGGATGAGTTCACACCATTTGTTGGACCAAAGAAAGAGAGGTGTTTTTTCCAAAAAATTTTTACTCCATTTATTTTTCATTTATATTTTGGACTTCACAATTGCATTAGTCATAATCCCTGGTTTACGACACATTCTCATTATTACTATGTGTAGTCAGGGTCTGTTATATAGCATTTTGAGCACTATAGAACATTACAGTGGGATGCTAATTTAAATGGTGTCTCCTTCTAATCCAGTCTCCTATTGATGGGCAGTCGGCCTGATGCTGGGGCTTTACTCTATAATGAGCTGTGCTGCTGTGAACATTCCCGTGTGGGTCTTCTGCACTCCATGTGCAAGTGTCTTTTGAAGCAGCATTGTTGGATTGTCGGGGACTGAATGTTCATTTTTACAAGAAAATTAAATATTATTTTCTAAATTGGCTGTATCAACTTATCTTCTTACCAGCGATGCATGGGAGATGCTCTCAATCTATGTACAGTGCAAGAGGCAACACAGGGAGGTTTCTTAATTTGTGTTGACAGAGTGTATAAAATGGTATTTTATTGTGGTCCTCATTTTCACTTCTTTGATCACCAAGGAAATTAAAGTAATAGTTTTATTATTTACAGGTGTTTCTTTTCCGTGAACTGCCTGTTTCTGTCATTTTCTCAATTTTCTATTTGTTTGAAGATTCTGTTCTTTATTGTTCCTTCTATATTATTGATATTAATTAATTGCCAGTTATAACTGTTATAAATATTATATTCCTATTTATATATTTTTTTCTTTCTTGAAAGTTTTCAATCGATAAACAGGAATTCTTAATTTGGTGATAGTCAAAATTTCTCAACCATTTATTTTATATAATATTTTTTGACTTAAGAGACTCTTTTATATCCCTAGATTAGAAAGCTATCTACCTATCTAAAGGTGTTAATCCAACTATAGTTAATTTTTTTGTGTGTTTAGTGAGTTAGGGAGTGAAATTTACTTTCCCCTCAAATGGATAACCATATTTCTGGTTACATTTATTGAAGACCCTCATGGGTCCCATGACCTGACCTGCCACTTTTGTCATCTAGAACATTTCCATATGCCTATAATTGTTTTAGGGCTTTGTAGCTATTTCATTGGTTAATCTATTACTGCTTTTGTACCACAATGTCTTAACTGTTATAGTTTTATAATAATTCTTGGTAACTAGTAAAAGAAACCTTTCATCATCTGTCTTTTTTCTTGGTAGTGTATTGGCTATCTTTTGTTCTTTATATTTACATGTAAATTTCTGAATAAATTTATTAGGGCCCATGAAAATCCTGTTGGCACCTTGAGTGGATTTGTATTAAATATACAAAATAATTTGCATAGGATTTATATCTACCTAAGGTCTATATCTTCATTTAAGGTTTTCATAGCTCAGACAGGTCCTTGTATTTCAATATAAGAAACTTCCAATACATTCTCTCACTTATTGCCATGAGAAGCCCTCATCTAGTCCTCTACAGTCATAGCAGGAGCCCTATCCCATAATTAAACATTTCCATTTTTGTATATTATCTTAAGCCAATGTCTGGATCAATTACTTAAGATGACTATGTGGTCATGGTTCTCTGTCATTGAGGAGTCTGGGCCTGTGTATCACAGGCATAACTGTACCCCCCCCCAATGGGATTCTGACCCCAGATCCTTTAGTTGAGGTTGGCAGTTAATTTATCAATGATTTCTATAGGTGTTTGCTTTTACTTCTCTTGATACTCTTTTCCTGGTAGTCCAGATATCTTGTGCTTCGTTATTAGATATTTCAATCACACCACACCGTCTTTCACCTGCTGCTCCATAAGCAAGTACTTTTGGGGTACAGCTGGTCTCTGGGAAGCATAGGAAGATGTATGCCCTGGGAGTGGAAGGAACTTGGAGTACAGCCATCATGGTCAGCTGGTTAGAGCTGTGGGCCAAATGGTCTTCTACAGAGATAGGCATATTTAAATTAAATCAGTAGTCCTAGGACTGACACTGAGCAGCTTTTGGGATTTCTGGCACTTGCTCCATTTGTGTTTGATTGCTGACAGGGCCAAGGCATGTCCACCATCTTGGCTTTTGCTGTAAACTCTAAGGCAGTGATGGGCAATCTTTTGAGCTTGGTATGTAAAAATTTGCCAAAAAAACGAGCATAACTCAGGTGGTGTGTCACTTCAAGAAAAACGGCCTAACCGGAAGTCCCAGAACTAGAAGCTCTGTGCTGGAGTTCTGTTGTATTGGCCTACAGACCTCCGGCACAGAGTGTCTACACTACAGCAAATGTTTTAACCTCGGCTACTGCACCTGGCCATGCAGGAGCCGAGGATGAAACATCCTTCTTGGCATGCGGCCCCATACTTCTCTGGTATGCAGCCACATGTGGCCGTGTGTCATCGAAAATGGCTACTGTCATGCCTGTCATAGGTTCGCCATCACGTCTCTAGGGAAAGGTGTGGTATTTCAGTCTGAAAGTGCTTTATCCTTTTGTTTCCCGATGGGAGACCTTGGCAAGTGATTTAGCTTCTCAGTTTTCCTCCTTATAAGATGGGATTAGCAATAGGGACCTCAGAGTGTTATGTTTTCACAATTCAGAACTTCTTTGTGTTTTTTTTCTTTTCTCTCTCAAGAGTCTAGACAGGAGACAGGAGGGAGTAGAAGCAACCAAGCCAGGTTTATTTTCATCTGTCTGTGGCCAACTGTATTTGGGATGCCTCTGCCAAGCGAGGGCTGGAGGGAGGGTATATTAGTCAGGGTCCTCCTGAGAAACAGCACCAATAGGATGTCTGCGTGTGTGTGTGTAAGGAGAGTGTGTGAACACATATTTTTTTTAAGGAATTAGCATACGTAACTATGGAGACTGGCAAGACTAAAATCTGTAAGATGGGCCAGCTGGCTGAAGCCCCAGAAGAGCCAGTGTTGCAGATGGAATCTGAAGGTCTTCCGTCTGGAAAACTTTCTCTAGCCAGGGAGGTTAGCCTTTTGTTCTCTCCAAATCTTTGACAGATTGAGTGAGGCCCACCCATATTATGGAGTGCAATCTGCTTTATTTAAAGTCTACTGATTTAAATGTAAATCCCACCCAAAAATGTCCTCACGGAAACATCCAGGGTAATGTTTGACCACAGTGACCCAGTCAAGCTGGCATATAAATTAACCGTCACAGGAGGGCTTTGTGAAGTTCTTCTGTGTAGCATCTTCACCTCTTATTTAGTAATCAGGACATTTTTCAGACATATGTAAACATCAGGGAGTCTTGCACTGTACCACCATGTCCACTTCACAGACGCAAGATTCCAGAGTATTTAGAAGCACAGGTTGGGGGCCATATGGCCTGGGTTTGAGTTCTGGTTGTGTGACCTCATGGGTAAATAGCATTCTTCCCTCACAGACTGTAATGAGGGTTAAATAATGGAAAGCATAGATCTGCCCCTGGCAGATAGCTGTTTCTGGCGCATCCTAGGGTTAATAAATTTAACAATATATAATTGAAGCCTCCTTTGCTTCTTTTCTCAGACTTGTTTCCCTTTCTTTTTCCTCAGAGGCAGCTTTATCTTGAACTTGGCTCTAATTTTTTCCTGCATTTTTAACTACATATCCATTAATAAGATATAGCCATGTTTTCTGTTTCAAATGATGAAATATGGTTTCACATTATACACAATATTCTGTAACTTGCTTTCCTTTTTCTTACTTGGCAATATGTTTTGGGGATTTAACAACTCTATTATATAGAGATTCATCTCATTTTCACTGCTGATTGGCTTCCTTTGTATGAACAGTTTACCTTCCTGGACCTCTACTGCTTGACATTGGAGAGTTTCTAATGTTTTGCTATAACAAGCAGTCCTGTGATAAAAGTGTTCCGTGGCTTTCCTTGTATCCTAGGTGTGGGTATTGCACTTAGGGTGGCGTGTTGGAGGTTCCCTGGGTATTGCCAAAGAACTCCCTAGTCAGTTGTACTTTATTTTCCACATCTTGGCTAACACTTGGTTGCTATTGTTAGAATTTAAAGTTTGCCTGTCAGATGTGAGTAGGTGGTGCCTTGTTACCATGTATATCTGCAAATGTTTGAACTTATTTGCAGGTAATTATAGGCCATTGTGTTTCAAAGCATTATAGAAAGAGAGCCCCCCTCACATTTGGTGTCTGCCGATGGCAGCCTCCTGCACATACCTGGGCCCGGGGAAGACTACAAAGTGGTCAGGCTCAGCCGGGGCTCCACAAGCCAGCTGCTTCATGTCCTGCTGGCCGCTGGTGGCTTTGGTAGCTTTGAGAAGCCTCCTGAACCCTTCAGAGTCCCGACCGGCTGACCTCCCCTGATTAGTGACTGAAGTAGTGTTCTAAATGGGGTACAAGTGACAAATAATTAAAAATACTTTTTGTTTTTGAATAAGAAGCTGACATGTTCTCAGGACAGCAGGGCTATATCTGGATGAACAGCTGTCGGCTGCCTCGCGGGCTCTCCCAGACAGCTGACAAGTGGGGGCCCCCAGTTCTCCCAGCTTCCTGGCTCCCAGGAGCAAGTGTTTGGTGGGTGAAGGCTTGGGGTGGCCACTGCCTGCAGCCCTCCACCCTCCCTGAATCCCCGATGCCTGGCACCACACTGGGGATATGGTGGCTGTGCACTTTCAATTGCTAAGTGAATACTGTAAAGTTCAAGTGATTGACCTAAGTTCCAGGCTGGTCTGGTTCTGAGCTGCATTGGGAAGGAGGGGAAACAAAAAGGAGGGGAAAATGTCTTTCTCATTATGGGTTTGCCACTGACTTGTCCAAATGAATCTAACTAGTTGGAAGGCAGTCATCCCTCGCCCTCCAGGAAGAGTTAGGGAGAGCCCCAAGGTCTTGTGATACCTTGTGCTAACCCCATGAGAACACTTAAACACGGAATTTTTATCAGCTTTATCACTTGTCCTGTTTGTATTTGTACCTCCAGCAGAATGCATAGAGTGTGGAGCCTAGTGTGGACTCGGTGAATATCTGCCAAATGAATAAGTAAACAGATAGAGGAAGATGCAACTATCCTCACCAACCACGGTTTTGAAATGCCACTTTTGTTTCTGTGTACTAAAAAATTTAAATACCACAGTATTTTAATGTGTGCATAATTCAACAAAGTTACTTTAATCCAAAGAACACAGCAGTAATATGTCTCCTTCCTCCTAGAACACGTGGCTGAATCTGGGGCTGCGTGAGGGGTTAGAGATGTGCATGCCTCTCCCAGGCCCAGTAACTACTGTGATTATTTTGTGAAAAGGCCAGATAGTTAAACAAGGATTTTGCTGAGACTTAGGATATTGAAATATAGGAGAAGGCAAGTGTGGAAAACCCATTAAATTTTATATCTGTGAAGGCTGGCTTGAAAACTTTAAAAGAGGTGTTGTCTGTATGCACATAAAACCATCCAAGTCAGGGAGGCTCTGTGTTTCCTGGGCAATTCAGAAAGGTGATTCAGGATGAGGTGAGCAGGATGAGGTGAGTAGAGACGTAATGCCACTGACCTCTTTAGAGTCTATTGAGCAAATTAATGTAGGGCTACTGTTTTACCTTTTGTTTTCTATTTTCTGTGCAGTCTTGATTTTCTAGGTTGAATTGTATCCTCCAAAAAGGTACATTGAAATCTTAATTCCCTTTATCTGTCAATGTGACCTTATATGGAAATAGAGTCTTTCTAGATCAGATAAAATGTAAACGAGGTTTAATTTGGGAAGGCCAGAATCCAGTATGTCTGGCATTCTTGTAAGAAGAGGGACATTTGGACAGAGACACACAGAGAGAACATCATATGACGACCCAGACACAGAGGGGAGATGGCCATGTGAAGATGGAGGCAGAGATTGGAGTGGTCTGGCCACAAGCCCAGGAATGGCTTGGGCTACCAGAAACACGAAGAGGCAATACCTTGATTTTGAACTTCTAGCGTCTAGCACTGTGGGTGAATGTTTTTTTGTTTGAAACAACCCAGTTGGTGCTTCTGTAATGGCAGCCTGAGCACACTAATAGCTCACAGATATAGCTGTAGTTTCAGCAATCAATGTTAGATACACCTTACAGATAAGGGAAACTTCTGAGTCACTGGAGGCTGAGCTGTGTGTCAGGGTCACAGACAGCATTGAGCCGAGTCTCTGCTTTGGTCCTTGATGCTCTTCTGTTGCAAGGCCAGATTCCTTTAGGAAACCTTTCAGGCTCTGTGTATAAGTACACTTGGGGATTAGTGCTCTGAGAACTCATCGAGTTCAGAGAAAAGTGGCTGCCTGGTGCTCTGGGGGCCATATTTACTCCTTCTTTGTCATTCTCCTTCTGTGTCTTCTGGTTGTCATGTGTTTTTGTTCTGTTTGTAAATTTTTAACTAAGAAGCTCTCACACAAGGCCTTGGACATGGATTGATGGATGCTACTTTGCGTCATCTGGTTTGTGTCATTTTGCTGTTGTTGTTTGTTTTGTTTTTGTTTATAGTTCTCTGAATCTTTTTTTCTTTTTAGTTCTCTGAATCTTAACACAGATAGAGGTTTGTGGGGTCACCACCACATTAGAATACACAGCAGTTCCATAAAAAATTCTCTCATGCTATTTCCTTTTAGTCCCACCATGTCCCCACCCAGAAGCCCTGGTCTGTTCTTCATCTTGATAGCTTTATAATTTCAAGACTGTCACATAAATGGAATCAAATAGTATGTAGCCTTTTGAGAGGTTTCTTTCACTCAGAATAATGCCTTTGTGACTCGTTCATGTGACTGTCAATAGTTTGCTAACTTTGTTGCCGACTGGTATTGTATTGGATGTAGCAGAGTGTGTTTATCTGTTTGCCTGCTGCAGGATGTTTGGGGTGTTTCTGGGTTTTGGTGATTATGAATAGTGCTGCTAAAAGAATTCATGTATGTGTTTTTGTGTGAAGATTTATCCCTCTTAGGTAAACATCCAGGAGGGACTCACAGGGTTATCTTGGAAGTGTGTGTGTTTATTTAATAAAAAAGCCAAACTTTTCCAGAATGACTGACTGATTTTGAATTAGCTTTTGTATAAATCATGAGACTTGGTTGAAGGGTTTTTTCTTTCTTTCTTTTTGGTATGTCTAGTTGTTCCTACAGCATTTGTTCAAAAGAATGTATTTCCCTTTTGAGTTGCTTTTTCACCATTAAAATCAATTGGCCATGTTTATGCAAGTCTGTTTCTGGACTCTTTTCTCTGTCTCACCGATCTATTTATCTGTTTTTTCACCAATATCATGTTGTTTTGATAACTATAGGTTAGATAAAGTAATTCTATCAACTGTAAGTCATAAAATTAGATAAAGTAATTCTTTCAACTTCTTTAAAATTGCTTTAGCTATTTTAATTTACCGTTCAATTGCCTTTCCAAATACATTTGAGAAACAATATGTTCATATTTTAAAAGTTTGCTTGACATCATTGCTGTGTTGATTGAGTCCTTCCGTCTCTGATCCCAGTTTTTCCTTCCATGTACTTAGGGCTTTGATTTTCTGTATCCTCAGCGTTTTGTGGAGACCTTTTACGGGTTATGTTAGCTGTATAATGTGTTTCTTTTCTTTTTTTTTATTTTTGGTTTGGAGCTTTTGTAAATAGTAGTGTTTTTAAATTTTGTTTTCTAATTCTACATTGCTGATATATAGAAATAGTTAATTTTGTGTGTTGATCTTATATTCTACAATTGTGATAAACCTTATTTTTGGTTTAGGAATTGTTTTGTAGATTAATTGGAACTTTCTATGTAGAGAATCTTCATGATTGTGAATAGATCAGTTTTATTTCTTCCCTTCCAATCTACGTGCTTTAATTTCTTTTTCTTGCCTTCTTTCACTGACTATAATTACTAATGAGATGTGGAATAGGAGTGGTGAGAGTGGACGAACATCTTTACCTTTTCCTGATTGTAGGAAAGAGCTTTCAGTATTTTAGTACTAGGTAATAATGTTAGCCACAGTGTGTATATGTATGTGTGTGTGTGTACTTATCTAGTTGAGGAAGTTTTTTCTTTTTAATTTTCTGAGATTTCTTATCACTAATGTAGTCTGAATTTTGTCAAACAATTTTTATGCACCTGTGAATGTAGGTTTCCTCTAGACTATTAATATAGTATATTATATTGTTTTAATTTTAAACATTGAATTAGTCGTGTGCTTCTGAAATAGATCTCACATGGTCATGGCTTATTATTCTTTTTATATATTGCTAAATTCAATCTGCTAATATTAAAGATTTTCTTGAAGATTTTCATCTATGTGTATGAGGAATATTGATCTTTAGTCTTCTGTTTTTGTACTGTCTTTGGTTTTTATAGTAGGGTAATGCTAACCTCATAAAATGAGGGGGAGTGTACCTTTCTGTTATATTTTTGCAAAGAGATTTTGTAGGATTGGTTTTATGTCTTCTTTAAGTGTTTCCAGTAAGATCATCTAGGACTGAGGCTATTTTTGGAAAGTTTTTAACTATGCATTCAGTTTATTTGGTACTTAGAGTGCTGTTCAAGTTACTGATGTCATCTTTGGTGAAGTTTTGGTATTTGTGTTTTTAAGTGACTTAGTCTGTCATCTCAACTGAACTTTGTGTGTTCACACATGCAGTTGAGATACACACAATATACACACATACAGGCACTCATTAGATTCCCCCGTTTTCTTCTTAGTGTCTGTGGGTCTTTAGGACCCCCTTATATCCCTGACATTGGTAATTTGTGTCTTCTCTCTCTCTTTTTCTTTGCTAGTCTTATGAGACGTTTATCAATTTTCTTGATTTTTCAAAGAATTATTTTGGTTCCATTTGCCTTATTTGTTGTATTGTTTTCAATTTGTTTTATTTCTGCTTATCTTTATTATTTCCTGCCTGTTGCTTGCTTTGAGTTTGGTATGCTGTTCTTTTTCTAGTCTCTTAAAATGGCATTGTATATTTTTGCTTTAAATTTTCTCTTATTCTCTAATATAAGTACTTCAATACTATGTTTTCTCTCTAAGCACCAATTTACTAACATCGCATAAATCAGAAAATGTTGTATTTTTATTTCTGTTTCGTTCAAAATGTTTTCTAATTTTTCTTTAGACCTTTTTCTTTGACCCATGGATTATCTATAAGTGTGTTTTTAAGTATTTGAAAATGTTTGTTATTTTTGTTACTGAATTTCAGTTTAATTCCATCATTGTCAGAAAAGCTTTTATGATTTAATTATTTAAAAATTTTAAAGATCTGTTTTATGATCAGGATATAGTCTTTCTTAGGGAATGTTTCATGTGTACTTAATAATAAAGTATATTCTACTGATGTTGTGTAAAGTGTCCTATAAATGTCAATAAGATCTAGTAGGTTGAGGGCACTATCTAGTTCTTCTATGTCCTTGCTGATTTTTTGTCTACTCATTCTATTACTGAGAAGGTTTCTTGGAGCCTCTATAATTACGAATTTGTTTATTTCTCATTTCATTTTCTCCAGGTTTTATTTGTACATTTGAGTTTCTGTTTTTAGATGCATATGCATTTAAAATTGTTATATTTTCTTGGAAAATTGAGCTTTTAATTACTATGTAACGTCCCTTTTTATCCATAATAATTTTCTCTGCTCTGACGTCTCCTTTGTCTGATATTAATATAGCTGCTTCAGCTCTCATCTGATTATGTGTTTGGCTGGTATGCTTCCCATTCTTTTATCTTTAATTTACTCATATCATATTTGAAGAGAGTTTTTTTTAGGAAGCATATAATTAGTTTGTGTTTTTTATAAAATTTATTTGTTTGTTTGTTTATTTATTTATTTTTTAAGTGAGAGTAAGGGAGAGAGACAGACTCCTGAATGCACCTGGCAACACTTCATTGGGGGCCAATGCTCTGCCAATCTGGGGCCCATGCTGGCAACCAAACTATTTTTAGCACCTGAGGCAGAGGCTCATTAGAGCCATCCTCAGGGCCTCTGCCAGAAAGCTTGAGCCAATCAAGCCATGGCTGTGGGAGGGAAAGAGAGAGAGAGAGAGAAAAGGGGGAGGGTTGTGGTAGGAGAGGCAGATGGTCGCCTCTCCAGTGTGTCCTGATTGGAAATTGAACCTGGAACTTCCACACACTGGGTCACCTCTCTACCACTGAGCCTATTGGCCAGGGCTGTAAAATTTATTCTTATCTTCTGTCTTTTGATTGGTATGTTCGGGGTTTACATTTAATGCATTTGTTAATATCTTTAGGAACAGGTCTTTTATTTTCATATATTTTTTTGTTCTTTTCTTCTCCTTTTTTCCCCCTCTGATTTCCTTTTCCAGACTTCTTTTGGGTTATTTAGTCATTTTTAAAGTATTCCTTTTGGATTTATGTACCATGATTTTGACAATACAACTTTGAGTATTTTTTAATAATGTTTGCCTTGGAGAGAACGAGATGTGCAGTTACTTTTTGCAGTGTGCTGAAATTCAGTCTTTTACCACTCTAAGTGAATGTCTGTCTTACCACCATTCAGTTTCCCTTACTCTCCCCCAATTTATGATATAGTTGTCTTACATAATATATATACACATATCAGAAACTCTGCCAGGCTATAGTATCTTTTTTCTTTTGGTCATCTAACACATTTTAAATAACTCAAGAGGAAAATAGTCTATTATTTATTACCTTGATTACTTTCAGGAGTTCTTCTTTTTCCTTAGTATTTAGCAGTATGATTGTGTTATGGCTACAGGGTTTCTTTAAGTTTATACCGTTTGGCTTTCGCTGAATATCTTTGTGATCTATAGGTTTTTCTTTAACCAGATTTGGGAAGTTTTCAGCTGTTATTTCTTCAAATATTTTTTATTCCTTATTTGCTTCTGGGACTCCAATATACACACATACTAAACCTTCTGTTTTCTTCCACAGATCCTTGAGGCTCTGTTCCTTTTTTAAAAAATCTTCTTTCTTCTGTTTTTAATGGATAATTTCTATTGCTGTTCGCTGTGCTTTCAAGTTCATCTACCATGATAGCTGCTCTGTCATCTTCCTGCTGCCAATGAGCTGATCCAATGAGTTTTATAAAAGTTATGGTATATTTCAGTTTAACATGTGGATTTTCTTTATTTCTTCTACTTCTTTGTTGAGACTTAACTCTCCAGTTTATTTTAAGAGTCTTTTACAATTTCTTGTTGGGACATTTTTAAAATAGTTGTTTTAAAGGCTTTACCAAAAACTCCCAACTTCTGTTATCTTGGGATTGATGCCTATTGATTATCTTTTTCCCGTGTGTGGAGATTTTGCTGGTTCTTTTTATTCTGAGCATAGTTGGATTTTATCCTGGGCGTTTTGAATATTA
Organism: Rhynchonycteris naso; assembly: GCA_037038555.1. Lineage (NCBI taxonomy): Eukaryota > Metazoa > Chordata > Mammalia > Chiroptera > Emballonuridae > Rhynchonycteris > Rhynchonycteris naso. The sequence continues at coordinate 82,278,357 of CM073001.1, read as the reverse complement.
TATTAAGAGATTCTTGGTCCCACTTACATCTTGTGCATGATGTTGATATTTTTATATTAGTGGTTAGGTTAAGGCTACAAAGTCTAGCATGTTGCTGGTGGGCTGTTTCTAATGTCAGTTCAGTTTTGAAAGCATATGTAGTGTTGTGATCTGGCCCAAGTTTGTGGAAGCTGGATATCATCTGTTTTTAAATTTTGTTCTCATAGTGTTTATTTTATTTTACTTTATTTTATGTTATATTATTATTATTATTATTATTATTATTATTATTTTATAGGGACAGAGAGAGAGAGTCAGAGAGAGGAATAGACAGGGACAGACAGACAGGAACAAAGAGAGGTGAGAAACATCAATCATTAGTTTTTTGTTGTCGTTGCGATACCCTACTTGTTCATTGATTGCTTTCTCACATGTGCCTTGACTGCGGGCCTTCAGCAGACCGAGTAACCCCTTGCTGGAGCCAGTGACCTTGGGTCCAAGCTGGCGAGCTTTATCTCAAGCCACATGGACCCACGCTCAAGCTGGTGACCTCGGGTTCTCGAACCTGGGTCTTCCACATCCCAGTCCGACACTCTATCCACTGTGCCACTGCCTGGTCAGGCTTTATGTTATTTTTTTAATCCTCCTATTCTGGCTAGGATCCCATCCATGCATGAGGAGGCTGAGATGAGCTCAGGAGTTTATAACAACTTGATGGGGCTGCTTTCCTGAGCTCCTCTTTCTCTGTGATGTTCCCAGTACTTTTCTGTTTCTGGGTGCTCCCCTTTGGTAGTCCTTTGGCCAGATAGCTGTGACTTTTGTGATTTTAATTTAGTGTATACTTTCATGACTTCCCCTGTCCATGGCCAAGTGGTAAGAGGAACAGAGGATAAGATCTTGATAAACGTAAAGCTAGTCTGGTAGTACTTCAAATTCTTGTTCCTTTTCCATATCTGCCATCCACAAGTTACTCTTCAGATTCACCCCATATATGTTGCATGCATTGTATTCAGGTTTTTGTTTTTTCTTTTAATTTTTTTATTAAATTTAATTTATTGTGTTTACACGGATCCAAGTGTCTCACTGAATATAACACCCTCAACCCCCACACCTGTGTCCCTATTTATATGCGCTTTGCCCCCTCCCCCTAACTTTCTCCCAACTTCCCTCTGGGATTGGCTGTCCTGTTATCTCTATCTCTGTGTTATGTATATATATTTTCACTAATCCCTTCACCTTCTCTGATCCCATCCCCTCATCCTCTTTCCTCTGACAGCTGTCCGTGTGGTCCCTGTGACCCCGTCTCTGCTTCTATTCCAGTCCTCAGTACACTTTGTTCATTAGATTCTACATATAAGTGAGATAACATGATATTTGTCTTTCTCTGCCTGGCTTATTTCACTTAGCATAATAATCTTCAAGTCCATCCATGCTATCGCAAAAGGCAAAATTTCTTTCTTTTTCACAGCTGTGTAGTATTCCGTTGTGTATATGTACCACTGCTTTTTTTTAAAGTATTTTTTGTGTGTATTCCTATAAAAATTACATTGTTCTGTAAATAATGTTACATTTTTATCTTTTCCCAGATCACCTCCAAACCACACATAGATAGCATCTGTTACAGAATGACAACAACTAAAGCTTATATCATAGAGCAAAGTCCTATTTGGAAAACACTTCAAAAGATAAATATCAGCAATTCATTTAACCCAAATTAGAGTATCAATTATAAATGTTCTTTTGGAAGAATATTAAAATAATTTAGACTGGTTGAATTATAATGTTTAAATATACATTTTAAAGATTTTTAAATTTTAAAATAAAAAAATATAATTAAAAGTGATTTATTTTCAGGGATTTTGTTGAGTAATTTCTTTAATACTGTTTAGAAAAAAACTGGTGTGATACTTAACTTAATGCTAGTTCTAAAATGTAACAGCATCTAACTGGAAGATAAAGTGTATCAGTATTTTTAGAAACTCATTTCAGGCCTTGGCCAGTTGGCTCAGTGGATAGTGTTGGCCTGGTGTGCAGACATCCCAGGCACACGTGAGAAGCACCCATCTGCTTTTCTTCTCCCTCTCCTCCATCTCTTTCTTCCTCTCTTTTAGCCAGTGGCTCAATTGGTCTGAGCACCAGCCCCAGATGGTTGCTGGGTGGATCCTGGTCAGGGGCACATGCAGGAGTCTCTCACTATCTCCCCTTCTCACTTAGAACAACAACAACAACAACAACAACAACAAACTTAATACAGCTACTTGCATGAATAGAGGCAATTCAACTACAGCTTATGAAATTATTAATTTGTACTGAATTTTAACAGCGTTTATTACATATGGGCATTATTTATCATGCAGATTATATTTTTAAAACCAAAGAATACTACTCATCCATTATGTGTCATTACAGAAACCGATAAGAAAAGCTACATTTACTTTTCTATTGGTATTTTACAAAAAACCTTTTGTAAAAGTGTTAACTCATAATGGGAAATATAGTATTAATTTTTAGGAGCTGGAACTTTCACTTTCTCCCTGTATTTTCTTCAGAGGTAGACTTCGTTTTCATTTCAATGAGTTCTTCTACTCGAGCCAGAATACTTTCGATCAAATCAAATGTGAAAAGTGCTGAATGCAGAACCTTAAACTGCATTTCAGGAGTCATATTCGGGATCTCTTCTCCACCTACAGTTACAGAACAAAAATCTTTAGGCTTCTGGACTTCTTGGCTATTTTCTTGGCTATTTTTAATTTCTGCTTCATAATATGCTTTTGACATATTAAGTCCTGTATGGAGTGGCTTTAAGAAATTATTCTCAATTTTTCTAAGTTCTGTCCATAATCCAGTTTGATTGTCATTTTCATTATCTTTGATAACCAAATACCTCAATAAATTTAATGAAGCCATTATCCTATCTGAGTTTTGGAGTAGGTCTGTTTCAGCACCCTCTGGGAGAAAGAGTACCAAATCTAGAAGGGAAATTAGCTGTGGTCCTGTAAACCATTTGTTGTTATGTGTTCTCTTTAATGATATGTCAATTTGATTTTTTATATTTTGAATAATAAAGGCCTCCACACCTGAGTGATTACTTGTATTCAATAAGCACCTAAATAATGTATATTTGCCTTGAGAATTCAACTTGTTAATATACAGTTGAAGCACAGCTAAAGCTTTTTTTCCTCAATGTCTCAACAGGGCAAAGCGTCATTACTTTGACTAAGCCCTGAGATACAGTAAGAAAACTCTTGATTTCTAAGTACTGGTGAAGTAGACTGTTGTCTTCCAATCTCAACAAACAATTCTCCAACAGATCCAGTCCTTTGGAGAAAACAGATTCTTCTGTTCTTTGCAAAAAGACTTCAATATGCCCCATATTAAATTGCAAAAGGTACGATGGGCTTAAGACCATTGGCAGCTGATCAATGCTGGTGCCCTGTACAAATACTAGGTACGCCAAAGAAGCCATAGAGTCTGTCTGCTGTCTGTCTTCTTCTTCCTCAAATTCTAGATAATCCCAAGTTCTCTTTTTCCTTCCATGATTAAACATCAATTTGGGGAAAGGGTATCCAATTGCTGTTAAAAAACCTATTATTTCAGATGCAAAACACCTTAAAGGATCATTTTCAATGTCTTCCAATTGCTCAAGGAACTGTGCTGTCAGCAAAGGGCATTTCAAGCTTTTGAAACAAAACTTCAGTAATTCATCTTTTAACTTTTCATTTTCTGGTAAGTTTTCTTTGTCATTAATGACTTCTCCTATAAAAGGCTTAGTGAACTCTGTTAAGGCCTTGCAACACTGACAAAGGCCATAGTCATCTGTTTGTATTTGTTCTTTTGAGTATGGAACAGGAAGAAGAGACAGCTGACCCAAATGGTAGACAATGCTAATCCAACTGAATAAACCTTGTTGCTACGAAGTTTCTGTATCACTGTTTGTAATGGCTGAAGTAAAAGAAGAATAATTTGAGATATCTGTTTTCCAGAGGGTTCTTCAATCAGTTCAAGCAAACCCAACAATAATTCCTTTGGATTACATAACTTTATCAATAAATCAAGCATCAGAAAATATTTTCTTTTATCATCTTCCTTATTATTCTGTAAAAGGCATTGGACAACAGGACCGACAAGATTCCAGCCCATAATCTTGATGATGACCTTATTCTTTTCATTTTGAATAATTTCTAACAGCTGGTCTATGTGCCCTTCATCTATGCATCTTTGACCTGCTAACTGAAAAAGGCCAAAATCTTCTTTAAAGTCTTGCTCATCTAAGATTTGACATCTCTTTATTATGGAATGAAGTTCTTCCACAGCCATTCCTCATTATTTTTCCTATTTTTAATGCTGAAATGTATGCCAGGCCCCTCGCCCTCCACGTCCTCCTCGGTCTCGGCCGGCCCCCCGGTACCACTGCTTTTTAATCCACTCATCCATTCATGGGCACTTGGGCTGTTTCCAGATCTTGGCTATTGTAAACGATGCTGCAATAAACATAGGGTGCATATCTTCTTTTGAATCAGTGATTTGGTATTCTTAGGATATATTCCTAAAAGTGGGATAGCTGGTCAAAAGGCAGTTCTATTTTTAATTTTTTGAGGAAATTCCATACTGTTGTACACAGTGGCCACCCAAGTCTGCATTCCCACCAGCAGTGCAGGAGGGTTTCGTTTTTTCCACACTGTCGCCAGCACTTATTGTGTGTTGACTTGTTAATGAGCACCATTCTAACAGGTGTGAGGTGGTATCTCATTGTTGTTTTAATTTGCATTTCTCTGATGATTAGTGTGGGTTGAACATTTTTTCGTATGCCTGTTGGTCATCTGTATGTCCTCTTTGGAGAAGTGTCTATTCAGTTCTTTTGCCCATTTTTTATTTTGATTGTTTACCTTTCTGGTGTTGACTTTTAGAAGTTTTTTATGAATTTTGGTTATTAAACCTTTGTCAGACATATTGGCAAATACGTTCTCCCATTGTGTGTATGTATTGTCTTTTTATTTTGTTTATGGTTTCTTTTGCTGTGCAAAAGCTTTTTAGTTTGATATAGTTCAAGTTATTCATCCTGTCCTTTATTTCATTTGCCCATGGAGATTAATCAGCAAAAATATTGCTACAAGAGATATTGGAGAGTTTACTGCCTATGTTTTCTTCCAAGATGTTTATGATTTCACAACTGACATTTAAGTCTTTTATCCACTTTGAGTTTATTTTTGTGAATGGTGTAAGTTGGTGGTCTAGTTTCATTTTTTTGCATGTACCTGTCCAATTTCCCCAGCACCATTTATTAAAGAGTCTGTCTTTACTCCAATGTAGGCTCTTACCTCATCTGTCAAATATAAATTGACCATAAAAGCGTGGGTTTATTTCTGGGTTCTCTGTTCTGTTCCATTGATCTGTATGCCTGTTCTTATGCCAGTACCAAGCTATTTTGAGTACAATTGCCTTGTAGTATACTTTGATATCAGGAAGTGTGGTAACTCCCACTTTATTCTTCATTTTCAAGATTGTTGAAGCTCTTCATATTCTTTTTTGGTTTTATATAAGTATTTGGAATATTTCTTCTATATCTTTGAAATATGCCATTGGTATTTTAATAGAAATTGCATTGAATTTATAAATTGCTTTGGGCAATATAGACCTTTTAATGATGTTTATTCTTCCTATCCATGAACACGGTATATACTCCCACTTGTTTGTATCTTCCTTGACTTATTTTTTCAATTTTTTACAATTTTCCGAGTATATGTCCTTAACCTACTTGGTTAAATTTATTCCTAGGTACTTTATATTTTTGGTTGCAATAGTGAAGAGGATTGTTTGCTTAATTTCTCTTTCAGACAGCTTATTGTTGGTGTATAACAATACCACTGATTTCTGAATATTAATTTTATATCCTGCCACCTTGCAGAATTCATTTATCAGGTCTAATAGGTTTGTTTGTTTGTTTGTTTTTTTACAGGGACAGAGAGAGAGTCAGAGAGAGGGACAGATAGGGACAGACAGATAGGAATGGAGAGAGGTGAGAAGCATCAATCATTAGTTTTTCATTTCCATTGCAACACCATAGTTGTTCATTGATTGCTTTCTCACATGTGCCTTGACCACGGGTCTTCAGAGACCAAGCAACCCCTTGCTGGAGCCAGGGACCTTGGGTCCAAGCTGGCGAGCTTTTGCTCAAGCCAGATGGGCCCGTGCTCAAGCTGGCGAGCTCGGGGTCTTGAACCTGGGTCTTCCACATCCCAGTCCGATGCTCTATCCTCTGCACCACCGCCTTGTCAGACATCAGGTCTAATAGTTTTTTGACTGACACTGTATGGTCTTCTATGTACATTATCAACTCATCAGCAAATAATGAGAGTTTTAATTCTTCTTTTCTAATTTGGATGACTTTTATTTCTTCTTCTTGTCTGATTGCTGTGGTTAGGAGTTACAGAACTATATTGAGTAAGAGTGGTGAAAGGGAGCACCCCTGCCTTGTTCCTGATCTTAAGGGGACTGCTTTTAATTTTTTCCCATTGAGTATGATGTTGGCTGTGGGTTTGTCATAGATGGCCTTTATTATGTTGAAGTATGTTCCCTATATTCCCACTTTGCTGAAAGTTTTGATCTTAAATGGGTGCTGGATTTTATCAAATGCTTTTTCTGTATCTATTGATATTATCATGTGATTTTTATCCTTCCTTGTGTTTATGTGAAGAATCACATTTATTGATTTGTGAATATTGCACCGGCCTTGCCTCCCCAGAATAAATTCCACTTGATCATGGTGTATAATTTTCTTTTATATATTGCTGGATCCAGTTTGCTAATATTTTGTTGAAAATTTTAGCATCTAAATTCATCAGGGTATTGGCCTATAGTTTTCTTTCTTTGTAGTGTCTTAACCTGATTTTGGAATGAGGATAATTCTTGCCTCATAAAAGGAGCTTGGAAGTCTTACTCCTCTTGAATTTTTTGATATAGCTTGAGAAGGATAGGTGTTAATTCTCTTTGGAATATTTGGTAATATTCATCAGTGAAGCCATCTGGTCCTGGACTTTTGTTTGCTGGGAGTTTTGTAGTAACTGTTTCAATTTCAATTTTAATTGGTCTGTTTACGTTTTCTGATGCTTCCAAATAGAGTTTGGGGAGATTGTATGTTTCTAGGAATTTATTCATGTCATGTATGTTGTTCAATATTTTGACATACAGATATTTATAGTATTTTCTTACAATCCTTTGTATTCCTGCGATGTCCATTGTTACTTCTCCACTTTCATTTCTAATTTTATTTATTTGAGTCCTCTCTTCTTTCTTGATGAGTGGTTAAAGTTTCGTCAATCTTGTTTACCTTTCAAAGAACCAGCTCTTGGTTTCATTGATCTTCTGTATTGTTTTTTAGCCTCTATGTCATTTATTTCTACTCTGATCTTTATGGTTTCCTTCCTTCTACTTTCTCTGGGCTTTACCTGCTGTTCTTTTTCTAGTTCTTTTAGACCAGTGGTTCTTAACCTAGGTTCTATCGAACCCTGGGGGTTCGATGAGTCGGTCTCAGGGGTTCAGAGAAGCCTCTGCTGTGGAGGCCAGAATAAAGTAATACCATAATTTGTTTTGAGTGCATGCACTTTGTTTGTTTTGTTCTTTGAGCAAGGTGATGTTCATGCACGGCTCATTTTGTGTACCAGTAAAAAAACATATACCTATGTCTTGAATTTGGAAAAAAAATCATATTTTATTTATCACTAAAGAAGGGTTCGGTGAATGCGCATATGAAACTGGTGGGTTCGGTACCTCAAAAAAGGTTAAGAACCACTTTTTTTTTTTTTTTTTACAGGGATCAAGAGAGAGTCAGAGAGAGGGATAGATAGGGACAGACAGATAGAAATGGTGAGAGATGAGAAGCATCAATCATTAGTTTTTCGTTGCTGTTGTGACACCATAGTTGTTCATTGATGCTTTCTCACATGTGCCTTGTCTGCAGGCCTTCAGCAGACCGAGCCACCCCTTGCTGGAGCCAGCGACCTTGGGTCCAAGCTGGCGAACTTTTTCTCAAGCCAGATGGGCCTGCGCTTAAGCTGGCGCCCTAGGGGGTCTCGAACCGGGGTCTTCCTGTATCCCAGTCCGCCGCTCTATCCACTGTGCCACTGCCTGGTCAGGCAAGAACCACTGTTTTAGATGCAGGGTTAAGTTGTTTATTTGAGCTTTTTCTTGCTTCTTAAGGTATGCCTGTAATGCTATGAACTTCCCTCTCAGACATGCTTTTGCTGTGTCCCATAAATTTAGAGTTGTTGTATATTTGTTTTCATTTGTTTTAAGGAAATTTTTTATTTCTTCCTTGATCTCATTTTAACTCATTTGTTATTTAATAACATGCTATTTAGCTGCCAAGTGTTTGAATGTTTTTCAGTTTTTCTATTGTTGTTTATTTCTATTTTCGTGCCATTGTGATGAGAGAAGATGCTTGATATTATTTTAATCCTCTTAAATGTATTGAGACTGCTTTTGTGTCTTAACTTGGGGACTATCCTAGAGAATGTACCATGAGCACTTGAAAAGAATGTATATTCTGCTGCTTTGGGTTGAAAAATTCTGAAGATACCAATTAAATCCAGTTGATCTAGTATGTCATTTAAGGTCGCTATTTTTTTGTTAATTTTCTGTCTGGAGGATGTACCCATTGATATTAGTGGAGTATTAAAATTCCCTACTATTATAGTATTGCTGTCAATCTCACCCTTTATGTCCATCGAAATTTGTTATATAATAGGCTCATAGATATTTACAAATGTTATATCCTCCTGTTGGATTCCTCCCTTTATCATTATCCCTTATTTATAGCCTTTGTTTTAAAGTCTATTTTGCCAGATATAAGTATTCCTACCCCAGCTTTTTTCTTTTCAATTTCTATTTGCCTTAAATACTTTTTTCTATTCCTTCACCTTCACTCTATGTGTATCTTTTGTTCTGAGGTGGGTCTCTTGTAGACAACATATGTATGGGTTCTGTTTTCTTATCCATGCTGCTACTCTATGTCTTTTGATTGGGACATTTAATCCATTTACATTTATGGTTTTTATTGATATATATTTATTTATTGCCATTTTATTCTTTAACTCTACAATCCTCTTTTTCTAGATTATTTCTTTTGTTTGCTCTTTTTTCAGCAGGCCCCTTAACATTTCTTGAAGTACTAGTTTGGTTATAATAAATTCCTTATGGTCTTTTTTTGTTTGGGAAGCTTTTTATTTCTTTTTCAATTTTAAACTACAGCCTTGCCTGGATAAAGTAGCGTTGTTTTGCATCACTTTTAATATTTCTTGCCAACCCCTTCTGGCCTCAAGTGTTTTTGTTGAGAAGTTGGATGTCATCCTTATGGGGGCTCCTTTGTAGGTAATTAGCTGCTTTTCTCTTGCAGCTTTTAGTATTCTGTCTTTGTCTCTTAACTTGGCATTTTAATTATGATGTGTCTTGGTGTTGGCCTCCTTGGGTTCCTCTTTAATGGTACTCTTTGTAGTTCTTGAATTTGCATGACTTTTCCCTTCAAGTTAGGAAAATTTTCAGCTATGATTTTTTCAATCAGATTCTTTATCCCTTGTTCATTTTCTTCTCCTTCAGGAATCCTTATGATGCTGATGTTTCTCTTCATGTTGTCACAGAAGTCTCTTAGAATTTTCTCAGTTCTTTTGCACCTCTTTTCATTTTGCTGCTCTACTTCTGTGCTTATGTTTATCTTGTCTTCTAAATTGCTGATTTGATCTACTGCTTCATCCAGCCTGCTGTTGATTTCTTCTAGTGCAGCCTTCATTTCTGATATTGTATTTGTCATTTCTGACTGGTTCGTTTTTATGATTTCAATGTCCTTTTTGATACTTGCTATCTCATTACTTAGGTGTTCATTATGTTCATCCATTTTTCCTCTAAGATTCTTGAGCATCCTAAGAAATCATCATTTTAAACTCAGCATCTGGTTGTTTGGTTACTTCCATTTTATTTAGTTCTTTTTCTGGAGATTTCTGTTGTTGATTCATTTGGATTGCAATTATTTGTCTGCCCGTTTTGTCTGTGTATTAGATAGCGCTGTCTGACTATGAACTTTTTGTGGTGTCTTTATGAGGAAGATAGGCTCGGTGGTACTGACCTCTAGGCCACTTGTTTTTCTTGTTCTAGGGATGCTTCTTGAGGGTACTATTCCCCCCCCCCCAGTTATATGTGAGTATTGAATGCATTTGGTCCTTTCATGGGTATAGTTATTCCTTTAGGCTGGCTGGCTCTAAGGGACAACCTTGATCATGTGTATTACACACTGTGCAATGTCGCCTTTTTGGGTGCATTTATTCTCCTTAGTTTCTTGTCCCTGCTCAATTCCTCCTTTGGGCATGCTGTTTGTGTAGCTAGCTGAGTCTAGGGTTGGTGCTGTCTGCAACTCACTACCAGTTGTGTTGGCTCTAGATCTTCCTGCATTGGTGTCAGCTATTGTTTTTAGCCATCTGTGGGCTACCTGTCTATAGCTACTGTGCTTCTCGCTGTTTGTGTTTTCGTTTTCTGTTCCTGGGTAGTGTAGGAGGATCCAGTCTTTGTATATGCATCAGCTTCCTCCTGGTTAGAGATGACAGCAGCTCTGTAAAATCCCCAAGCTCCATAAGATTTTCCTCCATTTTTCAGCTGTTCTACCTCCTCTTGAAGCTACCTGGTCTTCCCAAAATGTCTTCTGTAGAAAGACTGTAGTGTGGGCTCAGACTGACCTTACCCAACCAACCCTTCTGCAGGTTGCAAGCTTGTTGGGTTAGGGCAGCTTAGGTTGGGAATACAACTTCAGTGGGACCCCCTACTTCAGGGATGTCATGGTTAGTACCTCAGTATGGGGAATGTGGTTCCTACTCCATAGCCTAATCCATCAACCACTAGTGGATAATTAAATTTTATTTCTCCCCAATAAGGCAAGCAGCAGGTTCAGATTGAAGTGAGGCTGACAGTGCCCTCTCCAGAATTTTTTACAGCTGATGAGACCCTGGTCTCAGGGAGGAAGCCTGAGAGAGTCCTCTCCTGCTGCTGACCATGTCTTCCCAGAAAGGGGCTAAACCCCTCAACCAGATCCAACAATAGGCTCACAGGGATCCACACTTTAAATGTCCATGCTCCAAACCTCTCTCCCTTCCCTCAGTGGAATCTAACCCAGCAGGGTAGGGTATGCAGTACCCAGAGCAGCTGACTATGAGGCTTCACCTTATCTAGTGCACATGAGCTGCTATTCCTGTGTTGATCACAGAGAGCAAATTTTGCCTCAGCTGGGCCTGGTGTGAGGAGCTCTTCCTTTGTATACCACTCTAGCAAGGACCGTTAGGTCCTGAACTGATGCTCTCTGCAGCTGGCCACTGGATGTACCAGCACTGGGCCACCCAGGCAGGAACCCGGTGCAGACCAGTGGGAGACACTGCCCATGACTGGCCCTCAGCATCCGTTTTGGAGCTACAAGCAATGCGGAGTTTGTGACTACCTCTGCTGGGCCCAGGTGCACATGGAAATACCAAGCTGCACACTTGGGCTGGCTTTTACCCACACTGGTCCTAGGGGAAGGTCCACTTAAAAGGCCAAGGTTCCCTGAGTCTTGCCTCCTGCAACCTCTGTCTGCTGGCTGCTTTTTGGGTTTGGCCACTGAAAAAACCTCTGCTAGAGTCTGGAGCCAGTGGCAGTTCTGGGATTAGAAAGGTTGATGGGTGTGGCTCTGCCCTAGGTCCCAGGTGTCAGTCTGTCCAGACTTTTTTTCACAGGCCTTAGTAGGATGTGGCCTCTGAAACCCAGAGGTGTGGTCTGCCCATACTCTGGACAGTTTCCACTGAGTCTCCTGTGAGGTGCAATTATCAGTCTTAGACTCAGAATCGTGTGTGTGTGTGTGTGTGGGGGGGGAAGCTCCTGCCTCAACACCAGAACAGAGAGTCACTAGCACATCTCTGCCTCCTAGCTTCTCAGCACCACCCAGTTGTCATGACTGGAGCAAGAGAGAGGGCAGAGCAGTTGCTTTTCCTCAGGTTCTTGCCACTCAGAGGGGACTGCTCCACACAAGAAAGTTGGCAACTGCAGTGCTGGAGAATGACTCAGCACAAGGGTTCTGGTGGCCATTCACAGTGTTTCTCCCTGGGTCTCCATCTTTACACTCTCTTCACGTAAATTTTGTCGCCTCAGCTCCCCCCGCCAGAGCCCTAGGTAAGTGGCTATGAATAAGATTTTTTGTGTGATCCCTTTAAGACGGAGCCTGTGTTGTCTCTGAGAGCTCCATCTCTTTCTTGCAGCCTGAAATCTGGCTCTTTTCACCTCCAAATACTGTGTGGGCACCTCATCTAGGTTCTGGGGCTCCGGGCCTGGGGCTGTGGATCCACACCTCTCAGGTGACCCTCCTCGCAGTGAGAGTCCCTGTGGATTCTCTACTACCACTCACTCCTGGGAGCAAATCAACCTTTTCCGTGTTTCAACCCTTCCTACCAGTTTTGGTATCGCTTTTTATTGTTTTTTTCTGTGGTCCTTGGTTATAGACTCCTCTTTGTTTAGTCCAAAGTTGATATCTCAATATGATTGCTCTTAAATTAAGTTGTAATCCACTTTGATCCTGGGAGGTGACTTTTGGAACGTCTGCCTGTTCCATTACCTTCTTTGAATCTCCCCCCAAAATAAAAACTATTATACTTTAAAAAAGAGAGAGAAAACACATCTTTTTGCTTTAATGGAGAGATTCCGATATCTGAAGTTACTGAACACAGGTTGGGAACATAGATATGCCATTGACAAGCTATTTGACCCCAGAGAATTCACTTTGCCTTTATGAATCAGTTCATCCGCTGTAAAACATGGCAGACCACATTGTGTCCAGGTTTTGTGGCCACATTTAAGGGGACAATCCTGGTGGGGTGTGATTACTCTATCATGTTGTACTAGAGCTCCTTAACCAGCTGCACACTTGTAAATCAGTTGTGGAATGTCTTGTTGTTGAGTAGTTTCTATGAAGTACTCTAAGTGAAGTTCACAAATTTTCCTTGTCCCTAAGGCTGCAGACCATGGTGAGGAAGTCCCTGGAAACTAAGACAGAGACAACAGATAGGGTTTAGGGGTTCAAGCCACTCACTATCCGGGGACTTCTCCATCAGCCAGATGCTCTGAGGATACTTGGTTCACTCAAAAACAAAATACAGGACAGCCAATAGATGAGAAATCAAGGACTTGGCTTGTGATACCATATTGAGAACTGCTTTGTTCCTGGATGATGCCTGTACATTGAGTTGTTAAATGTAAAGCTTCAGTTTCATATGGGCGCAGAATAATTTTTATGGGTGCGAGATTCCACTTCTGGGAAATCACTGTGTAGTAGAAAGACCCTCAAGGCTAACATGAAAATCAATGAAAAGACTATAAAACACAAACACATGCCTTTGAAACATTTATAGCAAGTTTGTAAAACCAAACAGGATCTATAAAGGTTAATTTTACATGTACATCTGTTTCAGCCAGGAATGGACTGGCAGGAATGTTTAAAATTATAGACCCCATGGCATTTGGACTGAACATACCATTTTCTTTTCTTAATAAGTCTCATAGATAAGTGTTGTTTTATCATTCCAAGAAACTTTAAACTACATTGAAAAGTAGGGAATTCTTGCCCATAAAAGTCACTCTATTTAAAATCACAGGGTCACCCTCCCAAACCTGCCTGGGTAGCTGGAGATAAGGTTCTAGCCATGATTGCCAGAACATCAGCTGACCATTGAGTTGACCCCAGCATTTGGTCTGCTGTCATGATTGCACAGTTGTGTGCTGAGGCTCCAGTGGGCTATCAGTAGATGAACTGGGTGCCTGAGACTCTGGCCAGGACAGACTTCCATGTCTTCATCGCAAGGCCTTCCAGTATGTCTTGGGCTCAGATAGTTTTGGAGTTACATAGAAATGGCAGCTGGGAGGGTCTTTGTGGTCCTCAGACCCTATTCCAGGTGTGATGTTGTGTGCAGAGATTGAAGTTATTAGCAATTATTGGCTGGATTTCAGGCAACTCTAATCTGAGTCAGCTTTGCCTCAAGGAAACCACCCACCTTCCCTGTGCCTGCTCACAGATAGTGCCACAAACAGTGAGGTTTTCATGGCTGCCCCTGTGGGTCCAGCTCCCAGCTGCGGGTCACTGGACAGTATCTGTAAGCCCAGATGGAGCAGGTTTTTGGCTGGAAGAGCTAATTGGGGGCATTGGTTGATCCCCTTTCTGAGTCCAGCTTGCTTATTTTTCTTTCCTGTTGTTTGTTGTGTTTGAAAAATTGAAATAGCTTGCAGCCACTGGCCCTAGACATGTCTGATTAACTGACTCATCATGGAGGATGGCTCAGCAGAGCCAGAGTCCAATGAGGTTAAAAGATGTGGTGTCCATCTCCACGGCAGGGACACCTGCTTTGTGTCAGCTGGTCTCTTGCTGGGGCAGCTGGCTTACAGGGGTTGAGCATAGCCTCTGCTGGACGGTTGCCCCGCAAGGAATACATCATGTCCAATGCCAGAAGGAGGTACCTGACTTAGACACGGGGCAAGTCTCATTACCAAGTCACAATTCTCTCATCTCTAAAATGAGTACATACCATAATTTTCTGTGTAGTTTTGTCATGAGGATTAAAAAGACAATGTATATGAAAGCAATTGCCACAGGTCTGCTATGGAAGAGGGGCTAAGTAAGTCTAAATGATGCTCTTTGTTACATACTAGTTGTGCGCTCTGGGTAAGGTACCCAAATTCTCTGAACTTTTTTCTCATGTGTAAAGGGGGAACAATAATATCTTCTCTACAGACTTGTGAGAGCAGTAAATGGGACACAGATATAAATGCCCTGGGACCGTGATTTTCCAATATTAATTAATTGCCTTTCAAAACTTTGTTCATTAATATACATGTCTATGTGTTAGAAACACTTGCTAATATGTAAAATGTGATTCCTGTAGAGAGAAGAGCCCAAGTGAGGTAATCTGAGATTTACCGCACATCAACCAGAGAGTTAGACTGTAGCTCCCAAACCATCCCTACCCGCTGTGCATCTGTCAACTCTCATCTGGCCTTCCCTGAACCTGCACAGCCTGTCCCTTCTGTCCCTTCCCCAAGCCTTCCATACTCTCTGTGCAATTACCTGATCTGACCTCCATCTCTTCTCTTTCCCTACTTACCTGAATTCATACCTGGTTGTTCCTGGGAGGCAGCCCGTCAAGTTGAAGGTCTTATTTCTCATATTCCACGTTCCCCAGGAAGCATTGCCTCTGCTCTGTATCACTACCTGTACTCTAGCTCTTTCTAGACTGCGCTTGCTTCAGCACTCTCTCCCCATCCTCAAGGTCCTTTCACTTCCCTCGCCTGCTAGTCCCAGAACATGATGGCTCATTTTCTCTCCATTCCAAATCTGGCTCGTTCCTAATGATTTTTCACATCTTGGCCTCTTGTTTCTTTAAACTCTTCGTCTCCCATTGCGTGTCTCCACTTACCTGAACCTTTACTTTCATGGAGATCATACTCCAGACATATCCACCAGAAATAACCACACTGTATCTGAAATGCAAGCACAAATGCCTTTTTCTAAGCACTGCCAGTTTTTCCACCGAAATAGTCTTCCAACTTAGTGAGACCTCCAACTCCACACTTTCCCACAAAATCCTTATTTTCATGTCTTCTGAGTTAAGCTTCAAACCCATAATAAGCTTCATTACCCATAATAGTCCCTCCTTGGCCCGCCCAGCCCCATGGATCCCTTTCCTTTGAGACCTTAATAAGCGACGCTCTGACAGGAGCTGAACCTGGCTACCACCTGTGCACCCCGCGTGGGAGCAAACCCAGCGGAGCAATGAGCATTGCTGCAGTGAATCAGGAAGCCAGGTGGCTGCTTGAATTCTGCAGCTCCCCTCACAAATCCCCATGGGGTGTGCCCTTCCTCCCTAAACCCCCATTTTTATTTTGTCTTTTTCTCCCAAACCCTCATCTTCCTTTCTTCCCATTTCTCAGCCATTAGATGGGAGCTCTCTCATCTCCTATCCCCACAGTTATAACCCCTCTGCATCACACCTTTGGGCTCCCATCCTGTTACCCCAGAGGAAGTAAGTGTCCCTCCTCCTCACAAAGATACCTCCTGCCTTGAGCTCTAGATTCTTCCTTTCCTTTTCACATCTTTCCTGTATCATTATTCCCTCTTTCTCCTCTGGCTTATTGCTGCATTGCCTAGGAACTTGTTTGAGAATCTTCTATCTAAAAACAAACAAACACACAACAAGAAAAGGAAATCCTACATGTTTCTGTACTTCCGTCCAGCTGCTGCCCTGTTTCTTTCTTCTCTGTTTCTCCCCTCCCCCCTTGGTCCACTTTTCGAGCTACCACAGTGTGGCTGCTAGGCTTACTTTTCCTCCCCTGAAACTGCCTCCATCAAAGCAAGCTGTTTCCGTGTTTCCAGTCCAGCATATTTTCCCCGTCCTTCCCCTTGTCCTTGCCCACTCTGTAACCTTTGACAGGGTTGAGCCTCACCTTGCTGACCCTTTCCTTTCTCTGGTCATCTCTGATGCCATCACTGGCCACCACCCTTCTCTCTTTCAGGCTCACTGTTGGCAGTCCCGGAGGGGCAGGCTGTGTCGCTGCTCACTTCTCTCTGCTCCTTCTCTATGGCAACCTTACCTGCACCAGTGGTTTTAAATATTTACACCTTAAACAACTTCACATGTTAGTCTCCAGGTCAGACTTATCCTTTGAGCCTTGACATTGGCCTGAATGTCTCCCAGGGACCATGGCCCTAGCAGACCCCAAAGAGGATTCTCCAACCTCATGAAACAGTTCTCCAGCCATCCAGATGCCTGAGCCCTAAACAAGTCATCCCCAGTCCTCCCTAACCTCATACCTGTGTTCTGTTGGATGGGCCCAGCAGTACCAGAAGGAATTAGATCCAGCCAGAGGGAAACTGGGGGTCCTTCCCTCAGCAATAGATGATCTGATCACTTATATTATGAGTAGACTGTTGCTGGCCATGTCTGCATTTGTGCCCTGTCCTTGAGTGCTGAAGGAGTGGAGGCCTGAAATGTGGGGGCTGTGAAAGGAATCTTGTAGGAGACCAGGCTTTCTCCCCCAGGGCAAAGGTTAGTCAATGCCTTGGGGGACAGGAAAAGCATTGAATGGGGTAAAACCAGTCTGGACCTTTTAATAACTCAAAGTGACTTAAAGTTTTGGGTATCATTCTGAAACCAAGGAGAACAAATGAAGGAAGGAAAAGAGAACTTTATTTTTTGTTTCCTGGGTTCTGATTGTTCAACTGGCCAAAGACAATACATGAATGCATGGCCTCCTGTTTAGGACTTTTCAAAGGTTTTCCATTAAACTTAAAGTGAACCCTGACTCCTCAAAGGGGCCTGTGTGCAGTCTGTTGGGTGTCAGGGGATTCGGTGGTGAACAAACTCCATGTTCGACCTTCCTTCATGGAGGTTTCAGTTAGTATGGGAAATAGACTCCAGGCAAGTAACTGCTCAGTCACGCAAAACAATACAAATGTTGGTGCCTGGAAGGAAAAGTCAAGGATGTTGAGTTGTGAGATGGTATTGTTGGTGGTCTGATTCAGAGGCAGGTTTTGGGAAGGCACGTGAGGAAGTGTCACTCACCCTTGGGTCTGATGGGTAAGAATGATTTCAACAGGAGGTGCTGGGGAAGAGCATCGTGGGCTCCAGGTAGAGGGAATGGAGACCCTCAGGGAGAAGGAGCTGAGTGAGGTGAGGCCAAGAGGGAGAGAAGAGAGGTATCCTATGAGTGAGGAAAGGCTGAGAAAGATGTCCTGACACTCAAGAGGCTTTAGAAGGTGAGGATGATGGATGATTTCATCCAGGGTAGCTTTTAGAAATACCGCTCCGGTTGCTAGGTTGGGGAGCTGGTAAACCAGGAACAGCCCTGAGGCTGAGGCATTGGCACTGAGTTGGTGCCCTGGAGTCTGCAGAGGTAAAGTGCTGCTCGCTACCCCCTCTCCCCCACACCCTGCATAGGCCCTAGATGGAAGGTGTGGTTAGGGTGGGCAGGGATGGAAGCCTGACCTATTCCAGAGTTCAGGCTGAGTCCTCATCTGGTATCAACACCCAAGGCTGGGAGAGGTAGCCATGTGGGAATGCTGGACCAGAGTGCTGTGACTAGGTACTGAGCAGGGAGTGAGCAGAATCTCGGCTCCCTGGAATGAACTAAGCAATTAGGGGCTGCTCCTTTCCCTACTCCCATGGAGGCTTTGCGAGAAAAGCTACACCTGCATTGTCTTTGGCTGCATTCTAGAATTAGAATGGTTTTTTGGAGCCTAGTGCTCAGCACACACTTGTTGAATAAGTGAATACTCCACATATGTTAGACTCAGGTGCAGAGGCAGGATGAGCTGTCTAAGGAGCCAAGACAATTTCCAGAAGGCTCTGGCACCCCGGCCCACTTCCCCACCTCCTCTGCTTGCTCAGACCTTTCTTCCCGTGTGCCTGGAGGGCAGGGCCGGCTGCAGGCAGGATTGCCTGGGATGCTAAACTTTTCCAGGTTGCTGTTTCTTTCTCCCCATGCTACCCTCACCTGGCCCTGCTGTCAGGCCTGTCTCTGCAGCTAATGCTCTTTCCCCAGAAGAATGCACAGACAAATGCTTCTGACAACAACCTGCATTATTATCTCTTTTTCCTCTTGGACTGACTGCTTCGCTGCCTACCAGGGGCTCTCTGTGGACGTCTCACTTGGAAGTATTCTGGGCTTGCCATCTGCCGGTGACTGCCTTTAAGACAAAGGCAGTCCAAAACAACTCCATTACTCCCATGGTTTTCTTCATTAAACTTGGGTTGCCTCAAATATGAAATCAGGTCTGACCATAGGCTTCTTAGCCTACATTTATCTGCAAGTTCAAAACCACCCGGGAGGTGGGCATGCTTTTCTCCTGGTCACGCTTAGTGTTTTATAATTTTATTAAATGAATGATTGATTGAGCACCTTGAATGTCAGGCACTTAGCCATCAACATCTCATTTTATTTCTGCCATGTTCCTGTGAGGTGTGTATTTATTATTATTATTATATGAGGGATGAAGCCACTTGTTCAGAATTTGTCAGGATTTGTACCAGAAGACCGGGCCTTGCTCTTTTCCCCTGTGGACCCGACAGTGGGGAGACAGGCCGATGACAGCTGACACAATCTATCTTTGCCTCACCCTGTGGGCCAGTCAGCCAGGCAGCCAGGTCTGGGAGAGCAAGAGGGGCTCTTTCTGGAGATGGGATCCCCTCCAGGCACTGCTTTAGTCCTGTAGCTAGAAAGATGGATGGAAGGGAGAGCTCTCAGTGGGGGTGTATGGGGGAGATAGGGAAAACAACTTATTTAACCTGGTGGTGACATGGTGGGGTGGCATTCCAGGGACTCTGTAGGCACTGAGTATCTATCCCAGTACTCTGTGCTGAGAGTTGCTCCTGCAAAGAGGACCTGCCCCGTGAGCTCAGTGCATCATGCAGCAAGTCCCACCTCTGGCCTCTGAAGGCCACATTCTAGTTAGATATATGGAGGGCACTTCTATTTTATTGCTTGAATTCAGATGTTTTCCTCTTGGTTGTTGGAGAAGTCTGAAGCATACAGCAGCTTACTGTTGCTGTTTGCATCAGGAAACAGAGTTATAGAGCAGACAGTGCCTTGTGCTCTGAATCAGGAAGTACTGGGCTCAAGCATGAGTTGCTCTCTGTTTGGTGACCATGATCAAGTCAATGAAACCTCTCTCCATCTCAGTTTTCTCACTTGAAGCTTGGGACAGAAATATGTATTGCTGTCACAAGCAGTAAATGATGTATGTATATCAGTGGTTCCCAACTCGAGATGAATTTCTCCCCAAGGGGCATTTGGCAATATCGGGAGACATGTTTGGTCATGACAGCTCGTGGCTAGAGTGCTTTGGTGACTGGTGGGTAGCACCCAGGTTCTGTAATGCTCTTCAGTACGCAGGGCAGCTCTCCCCCACAGTGATTACTTGGCCTGACACATTCACAGTGCTGAGCTTTACCCAGAGCTGGGCACCCAGGAGAGTGTACATCAAGATGAATTAGAGTCAGGGAGCTAAAAGTGGGAGGTCTCCTTGCTGGGAGTCCTGTCAGGCACCCTGGTGCTCTTGGGGAGAGGCTACAAGCAGGGGTGTTCAGGGTCAGAGAGCATGAGGGTCATGGGTTTTGCTGATGGAAGACACGTCCCTTCCCCTTTTGGACCTGGCTCCCACCATCTGAAACATTCTGTGTTAAATAGCTTCCAAGGGCTGCCTGGACTTGTCCCAGGGCCAGCATATGTCAGCCAGGACCAAAGCTTTGGAGGGCTTTTCCAGGGGTCCTTCCTACCTCCTCACTCCCAGCCTTGGACCAGGCCCATTCCAGACCCCACTGCCTGTAGCCACTGGAGAGAAGGCAGGGGGCGGAGGGTGTCTCTCTTTTCTAGGACCCTCCAGCATGGGGCTTTGTTCTTGGTGTAAGCAGCTTGTGCCTTGGCCCCCAGGCGTCCAGCTGGTACACAGACACTAGACCCCACCGGGTTTGGTAAAGGATACACTTGAGATTGGGGTTGGGGTGGCAAGCAGGGAAAAGAAGGGCTCTGTGTCTCTTTGTTCCACATTGGTTGGTCCCAGTTTCCTCTGAGGCCACCAGGCTAGGGCACCAGGGGCAAAGGCATCTGTTAGGAGTCTTGTGAGACAGTTGCTGACAGCAAGTGCAAAGGAGATGAGTGGGGCAGGGAGCCAGTCTGGGAGATGTGCTGGGGCCTCTGTCTGGGGCTGGGGTGAGGTGGTGAGGCTGCTGCAGGGCATGGAGGAGTGTGGAGAGGAGGGCTGGATTTGTACAACGTGCTGAAATCTGGTGGCTAGGCATGGGGGTCGGCAGGGTGTGGAGGAGAGCTGCTGACACCAAGGTGTCTGGAGGAGATGGGGAGGGAGGGAAAGGAGCAGGCATTCAGAGGAGCTCAATTTGGACACGCTGAGAGTGAGGGGCCCAGGGGACACTGGAGAGAACAGGATTGTGTGGGGAAGGACAGAGAGAAGGAGCCCTCTTCTCTCAGCTCTCCCCAAGCCAAGGGCCTAGTGATGAGTCTTGGGCCATTCTCCTTTGATGGAGACTTGGCCAAGGAAGGTTCTTGAGCGATGGACATGGCCTTGAGGAGCAGCTGGGCACCTGGGAGAGTCCATGGTACCTCTTTTGACCTGGCCACTTCCTGCTGACTGACCATCCATAAGGTCCAGATGCTCATTTGGTCTGATAACCCTGAATGTGACACCCTGGCCTGAGAGAGGTTGGGCAGCTGGGGCTCTTGGATGGTCTCGGAGGAGGTCCATTCTGTTAAAGTCTTCCCACCCTCTTTCTGAGCCTCAGTTTTCTCTTCTTTACAACGGGTCAATCACTTCAGCCTGTCTGTCTCCCCGGGAAGGTGTGAGAGGTAACCAGCTATTTCTGAGGCAATGCAGCACTGTGAACTCTGTAGTTACCACAGAGTTGGGGGCCTCTCAGGGGTTACTGCACTGGGGGCACACAGCTCGGTCCCCTCTGTGAATTTGCCCATACCCTGCTCCTGTCTTCTCCTCCCTGCTCTGCCTGTGGCTTCCCCAGCCTTCCTGGTTGAACTGGGCTCCCCCCTGGGCCAGGACCCACTAGCATGTGGGAGAGACATTCCACTTTGTCACCTACCAACTCAGCAGAGGTTGTCCAGTCACATCTATTTCAGACAAGGTGGCAGGCACCGGAGAGGGGCTGCCCTGCTGCTCCTCCAACGCCTGTGTCTAGATCATGGCCGGTGCCTGCTTCCCCTCAGGCAGCTCACCCGTCTGGGGGACTTGTCAGCCCCTGAAAATCCATTCTTTTCTATGCCTCGAGTTGGCTAATTAGATCAACAATGGAGCGCCTCGAGGGGAGCACCCTGTGTTCTTCTAGTGTTTCCAGGGAGCCCTAAACGTGCCAGGCTCTGTCTCTTTCTGGAGGTTTTTAAGGTCCTGATTTAAGAGATTCTTGAGATTTCCCATGTTTGGCCATGGGCTGTCATTGCTGAGAAACTTGTGCTCCTCAGAGGGGCTGCTCTTCTGGCGGCAGCAGCCTGCTTTGGGGGAGGTCTCCCCCAAGGCAGAGACAGTGCAGGGGAAGGAGTGCCTTGCTGGGAGTCAGGTGCGGTGCAGAGCAGGCTGCACATGTGAGTGCACTGAGCTCCTCCCAAGATCCACGTGACACTGGGATTGTCCAGAGGCAAGTGCTGAGGATCCGAGAAGCCCCTGATTTGTCTTGAATCATGAGTCATGCAGCTTCAAAGGGTTGGACCCACCAGCAGTCTCTCCCTACTCCCCTCCTGACAACACCAGCCGTGCTGACCTGAGCTCTCCCCTGACTGACCCTGTCCACAGGAGTCTTGGGGGTGGGGGGAGAGGGGTGTGCAATTAACCTTTGACCCCTAAAGACAATTTTCTATGAAGCATCTGGACTGACCCTCTTAAATATAACTCAGATCATTTTTGTTCAAAATGCTTCCAGCGGTTTCTGTTCTCACAATAAGATTCAAGATCCTTTTTGTCATCCCTCACACAATGGTTTTTGATTTCTGTTCTCATCTCTGACTTCCATCCCCTGTGTTTACCTGGTGCCTCCTTTTTGGCCCTCAAACAGGCAAAGCAGGCTCCCATGTCAGGGCCTTTGTACTAGTTGTTCTCTCCAATGGTACCACCTTTGACCCACATAACCTCAGACTTGCTTCTGTTCCTTGTTGAGACTCTGCCTTATCAGAATGGCAGTCCCTGACTGCCCTCCCTAATACAATGCCCCTCATTTTCCTCTGGACTTTGCCCTGCTTTACTTTGTAGTGTTTGTCATGATCTGATGCTATATTGTATGTCAGTCTGATGGCCAGTGGATTGTCTCTCTCCTACCAGGCTGTGGTAAAAAGGGCTATGTCTGTTGTGTGCCAGCTGCACCTTCTGTGCCAGTAGTAGCATGTTGGTGAACCAAGGACTCACTGAGAGAAAACCTAGACCAAAGGGCAGTGGGGGAGAGGAAACTCAGAGAGGAACGGGATAGGGAAGAGGAGGCCAGGTCTTTTAGACGAAGCTTCCAAGTATGGACATTTGGGCATCAGGACACTGGCCTGCCAGGGAGCACAGGTTGAGAAGTCCCAGCATTTGAAGAAGACTGGCAGGAAGTCCTTTGCCCTGTATGCTTGGCTGTGTGCTTTATTCCTCTGTCAACCTTTCACCGCATGGTGTCAGAGTAGGAGCTCCAGGGTGTTTTCCATGAAGCAAAAAGTAGCAAACACAAGAAATGAACCAAACACAAGAAATGAACCACCAAAGGGGGAACCAGAGCTGTTCTGGGCAATCCTGGCCCAGGGAGCCAGTAGGCTTTGTGGTTGAGAAGTCAGGATTAGGAGTCAAATTATGTTAGCTGTGTGACTTTAGACAACCATTTCTGGTCTCAGAAATGGAGTTTCCTCATCTATTGCATGGAAATGAAAGATAACTTTGTATCTAACGCTCCTAGCTTTTTATGCATGGTGAGGTCTAGTAAACATTCACCAAGAGAGAGCAAGTGATCAGGATAGTACACTTAAGTGCATCTTTGTCATGCTCTGTCAATATCTGTCACAAATATTGGACACCTGCCACGTGTGCCAGGCACTGTCCTAGATGCTAGGGGTCCCATGGTGAACAAATAAACTGTCCTGGTCTTCCGGGGCTGTGGTGTGGCACGGGGAATCCTGGGAGAAGCCCTCTGAGCTGGCAGCTAGAGAGTGAGAGGAACTTAATTGTTAGCAGGTCTGGCGAGTCCCAGCTGGTGGAAGGAGGGTGGGGAGAGCGCTTCAGGACCCGTGAGGCATTGGGAAAGTAATGAGAGTGGAGTGGGTTTGGTTTGTCCCCTGAAACTAGTAGAAGCCATTGAAAGCTTTCAAGCAGTGACAGCTGTTATCAGAGTTCTGTTTGATTGAAAAGCTCATTCTGGCTGTGGAGTGGAGCCTGGGTGGGGGTGGCAACTGCAGGTGAGTGAAGACCATCTCGGAGGTTACCAAAGTTGTTTTGGCAACTATGACAAATGTGGCTTGTTACAGGGCCGTGCACAGACCTGGAACCTGGCAGGAACCCACTGTTGGCCTGACCGCCTGGCCCCTTCCTGAGTCAGGTGGACCAGCGTCTGTCATAGAGGACACCTGTGTTATAGCCTCAGTTGTGGACTGAACTGTGTCCCCCACCCCCTGTCCTGGAAGGTTATGTAGGAGTCCTAACCCCCAGCACCTCAGCATGTAACCTTATTTGGAAATAGGCTCTTTGCAGATGATCGAGTTAACATGGGGTCATTAGAATAGGCCCGAATCCTATATGACTAGTGTCCTTATAAGGGAGAAATTTGTACTCAGAGACACACACAGTGATGGTGATGTGAAGACAGGGAGATGGTGGCATCCACGAGCCAAGGCCTGCAACACACCGTTCTCTCCCAGCTCTCAGGAGAAACCAACCTGGCAGACAGTCTGGCCTCTAGATTTGGGAGAGGATAAGTTTCCGTGTGTAAAGCACCCTGTCTGTGGGGGTTTGTCACAGCAGACCTAGCAAAGAAACATCTGTTTGTCTGTCCTTACACACAACGTGGGCACCTCCAAAACATCCATGCACTTGGCTCCCTCTCCTGGAGATGTAGACACTGTGGTGGTGACAAGCATCACGGGGGTGGGAGGTGGATGAGTACAGGGCTCCTGCAGGCCCCTGCTGTGCATTTGTGCCTGTGGTCCTCAGCTCTATCGTTAGGGGAAGCCAGACCCCAGAAGGCTCTGCACTTGGCCTTCATTATGTCCCCAGGCCCCGCCAGAGTCCCCTACACAAAGTGGTGGCTTTTGTCGAGGGTGCTACAGGGAACAAGCCCTATGGAATTTGCCTCAGACTCTGTGCCAATCACTGTTACTGATACAGTAGGAAGAAGCTGAGCATGGCAGTCAGAGAGTGAAGCTTGGTCACGTCGTTGGCTTTGCAAATAAGACATGTTCACTTCCTGAGCCTGGACTTCTCTGTAAAGTGGAAACATGCCCTTGCAGGGTCTCCATACCAATGCAGAGCATGTGCATAAACATGGCCGCTGCAAATGCAGGGCAGGTGCGTTCTGCACAGGGTGGACAGGGGCAGAGTCCAGACAGTACTTGGTCAGCATGCTGCTCACCACCCCTTCCATGCTGGGTCATGTTTCTCTAAGCCTCTGTGGGATGGGGTGGTCCTGTGCGTCAAGAATCTCATGGCTTTCCCAGCATGTAGTTGATAGTCAAGTGTTTGCACTGTCCCTTGAAGAACTTGTCTATTTGAAGTTTGGAGGAATATTTTCCAGAATTTAGTGTATGTCTGCTTCCTCCTCCCAGGCACTGTGATCCATGAAACCGCATATATTTTCCTTTGTTACTCTCACTGCCAGGAAGGTCAAGGCTATTAATTCTTATGTTTGCACATTCGTATTTCCCTTGTTCTAATTTATTATGCTTTATTTATGTTGTGCCAGTGATTAAATATGTTCTTTATGGTAAGCCACCTCAGCTCCTCTGGAGAAAATGTTTGTAAGTAAATGCAATTACATTTTTAGACATTATCCAACACATCATTGGCTGTTCTGAGTCCGGTAGCCTGGCAGAGAGGTGAGGGCAAGGGAAGCACCCTGGCCGCTGCACAGGGCTGGGTTTGAGCCCCAAGAGCGAGGCTCTGGGGCTAGTCCTCTGAGCACAGGGTGGGAGCCTGCTGCCTGTGGAGAGTGGGTGTTCACCACGTGCAGCTTGACCTGGTGTTTCTGCATGGGAATTGGGGACTGTGGTCAAATTAAGGGAAGAAAAAGAGACCATTTTATGGCATTGTGTCCTCAGGGAACAGCCTTGAATGTGCACGTGCAGGAGAGAGGATTTCTAGACTTTGCCGATGTGTGTATATGTGCGTGTGGAGTTCTTGCTCTGGTCTGCTCACTTTATGTTGCTAGAAATGTCCACAGTTGCTATTATATCCTTGTGTTTTAGATTTTTCTCTCCTTCAGAGTTGAAAAGTCACTGCCCATGGGTTGACGCCTACTCAAAGATGTGTTTGTGTGGTTGGCACAGTGTGTTCACAATATGCTTTGGAGTGCCTTTAGGTAGGCTTGCACCCTTGGGTTGGGCATAGGCCTCCTCCCCGCCTTAGGCCTATCCCTGCCTGTTCCCCTCACTCCTCACTGTCTGACCTGCCGGGGTCAGACTCTGCGCAACCTCCAGCAACTGCATCGTGACCACCATAGGCCACAGCATTGAAGGGAAGAACTAAGCGAGTAACTTTCCTAAGCATTTTTACAGCTTTAGTCTTCTTCAACTATGTCACTCCTACAGTATAGACACTAATTGTATTTATAGTGGAGGACAAGAGAGCAAGCAGAGCATATTCCTGGGTGGCAGTCTCCCCCGCTTCTCCTTGAGCTTTGTGGGCTGCCTGGGAGCTGCAGTTTGTCAGGGAAAAGACTGCTCTGGGATCCATGGGCTGGTACCCACTGCTTAGAAATATTTTTCCTCTAAGTGCCTTTCATATGGGGCAGGAGAGGAACAACGGTTTCTTTGACAATTTCAGACCACTTATGGTTCCTCGGCTCATAGATCAGTTCTCATATGATTGGAGCAAACCTGTGCCGATGTGCTATATGTTCCTGGGCTCTCAGCAACTCCGCATTTCTGTTCTTGCCTGTCGTCTGGGGTTGTGAAGACTGCAGACCTGAAGCAAAAGTCTGCAAAGAGCAAGACAGAGATAAGGAGATATGAGTTGTGGCTGCTATCAGGACCATGGGGGACAGGAGGGCTGTCACCTAGGTATCAGCCTGGAATGTGAGCAATGCCAGGCAGGCTGACTGGGAGGGCCACACTTGCTCCCTTTGTGACTGGTGAGAGCCAGAATCTGGAAACTACCTTCAAGGTCAGTGAGATCCTGCATGGGGCCACCCTTCTCTGCAGAGAGCCAGGCACGGTTCTGGTGAGTGACAGCTCAGATTGACTTCACCCATCTGGAGGCATATCCCTGCTCCTTTGGGAAATGATTCCAAATTGTTTGACTGCGGGCCACTCTCGTAATTGTGCAGTGCTGATGGAGCGCGGTCCCCAGTGATTAGTGTGGATCAAAGTGCACCACAGAACTCAGCGGTACAGAGAGATTAATTGCTTCAGGAAGTGATCACCATTTCATCTTGGTTATTTTGTTTTTACTAGAAAACAGAACAAACACATGATAATCAAATTAGAGAAAATAAATGCTTTTACAGTAATGTGAAAAAAGGAAGAGAATAGCACAAACATGTTCAGAACACAGGGGCATCGAGATCTATTACACAACACTATTAGCACAGTGGTAGCTGCTAAAGTGAGCGGGGACAGAGAGGGCTCTGAGCCTTTGGTGAGCTCTCTCAGGGTTGCCTGGCAATCACACATGATGCATCATTTTTAATGATAGATTTGGGAGGACTAATAAGGAAAACACATATGAATATATTAATATTTTTCATGTAGGTGATATGTATTTCATGAGAAAATATTGCTATCGTCTTTTCTGAGGGGTAGGAAGTAGACCTGTGCAAGAGCTTGACCTTGAGCACTGACTTCCTAGATCCTTCCCTGGGGGGTGGGGGTGGGCGTGGTGGAAGGAAGTTATGTGGAGACCCACCAACCACAAGTCTGGACCTAGCCCGGCTTATGGCACTCCGACCCAAACTCATTGCCCACAGGGAGGCAAGTCTGCTTCCTCTGTCTGCAAATTCTAGACTGATATCCGTGCTGATCCTGATCATAAACTAACAATTTACTAGGTCTGATTAAGCATCTTACATATGTGACAACTTTATTTCCCATATGACAGGGGATTTGATGAGAACAATTGCTTCCTGGTCCCTAAAGGCAGATGATATAAAAGAACTGTTTGACAAAATAGAAGTGAGAAACACATTGGGACAGGCTGCCCATATGACCTTTCTATTTCTGAAGGAGGAATGAAACGCGAGATGAGCACATGCTCACCCTTGGCCTTGGTGAGAGAGATTTAGCCAAAGATATCTCAGTGCTCGTGTCAAAATAAGGGAAGATGGCTTTTCGGGCTGTAGAGGCTCTGAACTGAATGTGGGCAATTAATCAGAATGCCCCCAATAAGATAGGGGAGGTTGGAATGAACCAACAGAGTCATACGTGGAGATTTTGGACAAATTCATACTTAGGACATAAGAGTCAGGGCCCCTAAGGTAGCATATTTGGATTTATGTGACATCTTGAATAGGGACCTTGTGGAGAAAATGGAGAAACAGCATTTGGAGTAGGAAAATTAAGTTGATGTATGTGTCACTTTAAACATATGCATCAAGAGGTTATTGACTCATTGATTGATTTCAATCAAAAGAGGACTTCAGAGTTGTCCCTGTCTCATTCAACATGTCCACTCTCTGAGAAGAACAGTGGCGTGATGACTAGACATGCAAATTACAGCCGATCATATAACAGGGACAGCTATTTCATCCGTGCCGCACGAGCCTGCGAGGTGATGTATGGGAACCGGCTTAGTGCAGTGCTCTCAGAATTTGTTTACTTGAGAGATGGCCATCCTAACTATCTTCCAGAACTAACTGAAACAATGCATCAGAAGGAAGATCAGATCTGAAGTGGGAAAAGTGAAAGTCTGCCACCTGTGTTCAAAAGGTCAATTATAGTTGTTCCAAAATTAAAAACAATAATAATACTTGACATTTATTGAGTTCTTGCTACTCATTGGGCATGATGTTGAGTGGTTATCAGACATTATCCCTCATGGCAGCCCCATGAGATGAGCAGGGTGATGATCTCTGTTTTACAAAAGAAAAAGGGGAAAAAAAGGAAACTGAGACTTGGATTTTAATTAACTGTCCCTAGGTCATGTGGTATAGTGGAGTTAATTATTGTACATCAGTGATCCATTATCTTCCCTAAATATTCATCAGTGAGTTGAGTTCTATGCATGATTAATTCTGAACCTGGCCATTAACTTGCTCTGGCTGATGGCCTGGGCAAAAGTGAGTGTGTGTGTTCTGAGCCTAGGTCTTTAGTAGCAAGGCATGTTTCCACCTGCCTTCTACTTAGACCATGACACAAAGAACAATTCCCAGGTACACACTGCCTCTGGATTGAGCCCAGGAATCCAGCTAACCCAGAGACCTACAGGTGGGAGAAATACATCCTCAGTGTCATATGCCACTTGGCCTTGTGGTTTTCATTTGACAGTGCTGACTGATAAATGGCTCTGGTAGCCGAGCTGAGATTCTAACCCAGATAATGTGACACATGCTATTTGGCACATCGCCATATTTCATTGAAAGACGTAGGAAAAAGTAGTTGAGGAGACTTACTATATTGCTAGAGGTAATATTTTGGATAAATATAAAAAAGTCTATTCTCAATTCATGATTATAGTTCAGTGTCTATCAAAATATCAAAGTGGGCATCAGTAGATGAGTGGAGAAAAAAAGCTGTGATGTAGACATACAATGGAATATTACTTGGCCATAAAAAGAACGAACTTTTACCATTTGTGACAGCCTGGATGGACCTGGAGAGCATTATGCCAAGTGAAATACATCAGTCATAGAAAGACAAGTACCATAAGATTTCACTTATATGTGGAATCTGAAGAACAATATAAATAAACAAACAAAACAGAAACAGACTCATAGATTTAGAGAACAGACTGATGATGGTTACCAGAGGGGAGGGCATTGGGGGACTAGATGAAAAAGGTAAAGGGACTAAGAGGTACAGATTGGTTGTTACAGAATAATCATGGGGATGTAAAGTACAGCACAAGGAATATAGTCAATACTACTATCGTAATAACTGTGTATGGTGCCAGGTGGGTACTGGAAATATCAGGGGGAACACTTTGTAAAGTATGTGATTGTCTAACCACTATATTATAGACCTGAAACTAATAAAAATAATATTGAATGTAAACTTTAATTGAAATTTTAAAGTAATCTCAATCACCATATTATTGGACTTTAACAAAATGATTAAAAAATTATACTGGATAGATTCAAGATGGCAGCAGAAGTAAAAGGATTAAGCAAACAAGAAAAAGCACATAGAACAGACAACAATGTGGTGACTATGGTAGGGAAAAAGGGGTGGTGGAGGTATAAAGGGGTAAAGGGAGGGTTAATGGTGATGGAAGAAGAGTTGACTTGGGGTAGTGAACATGTAGTGCAGTGTACAGGTGATATATTTAATGTTATACCTGAAACCTATGTAATGTTATTAACCAATGTCACCCCAATAAAGTCAATTTAAAAGAAAACTACACTGTAAAGGGAAAGCTGGTTAATATAAAAATATTCAGAAAACAGGAAATAATAAAGGGGACCAGTATTAACAGATTTTAGAACATATAAACCAACTGTTTGGTAGAGGGAGGGAAAACCTTGGGACAGGCTGCCTACATGATTGCTCTGTTTCTGGAGGAGGGATGGAAGGATGGGCAAGCACATCCTCACCCTTGGCCTCGGTGAGAGACATGTAGTCAAAAACATCTCAGTGCTTTTGTCAAAGAAGGGAAGATGGCTCTTGGGGCTGTAGAGGCTCTGAAGTGAACATGGGCAAATAATCACAATTTTCCAGAGGAAATGGGGCAGGTTAGAATGAACCAACAGAGTTGTATGTGCAGATTTGGACAAAAATCTTATTTGTTTTTATTCCAATCTTTATTATCTCCTTCCTTTTGCTTGTCTTCTATTTTTCATGTCATTTATTCTGACTTTGATCTTTATTATTTCCTTCTTTTTGCCTGTTTTGGGTTTAGTGTATTCTTTGCTATTTTACTTACTTAAGCATGATGGATTTGAGATCTTTCTCTCTTTTTCAATACTGGTGTTTAAGGCTACAAACTTTTCTCAAACCACTGCTTTAACTACATGCCATTATTTGCTATTCTGTTTTCTCTTTATTAATCTCAAAGTATTTTAAAATTTCCTTTGTGATTTATTCTTCGAAACATTAGTTATTGAGGAGTGTGTTGTCTAATTTCCACATATGTGTGGATTTCCAAAATTTATTTATTAAAAATCTACTTTTTAAGCAAGCAAAAGTTTATTTAGAAAGTCACAAAGGTAGGAGAAGTGAACTGTGGAAGAAGTGAGCCAGTTGGGCTGCATGAGCTCAGGAAACAAGTCACAGAGGCAAAAGGTCTCCTTGGAGTTTAGGAAAAAGGTACCTTGCAGGGAAAGTGAAGCTCTGGAGACAGAAAGAGCACGCCCTGTAATAGATTTCTAATTTTATTTTATTGAGGCCATATAGCACACTTTGTGTGATTTTAACAATGCTTTTAATTTTACTGAGGCTTGTTTAATGGCATAGCACATGATTTATCCATGGGGAATGTTTCATGGTGCATTCTCCTTTGCTTGAATGGTGTGTTCTGTAGAAGTCTGTTAGGTCTAGTCGGTTCATTGTGTATTTATGCCTATTTCACTGTTGTCTATTCTGTCAGTTATTGAAAGTGAGGTAGTGTAGTCTCCAACTCTGTATTATTGTTGAATGATCTATTCTTGCCTTCAATTCTATCAGTTTATGCTTCTTGTGTTCTTGGAACTCTATTGTTAGATGCATATTTACACAAATGCAAATAGATTCAATTGTTATATATTTCTGATGGATTGACCACTTTATCATTATAAAATGTCTCTAATAATACTTTATATCTTAAAGTCTGCTTTGTCTGATATGAGTCTTTTCTGTCTGCTGTTCCCATGCACATATTTTATTTTCAACCAATTGTAACTTTTAATATCCAGTTTGTGTCTTGTGCACTGCATCTGGTTGGATCGTGTTAAAAATTAGTAAATACCAATTTCTGCTTAAATTTAATGAATTACTGATAAAATATAATTTTTATCTTCTGTTTTTCTATTTGTTTTTATATGCTTTATTGTTTCGCTATTACTCTACTACTACTGCATTAAATAGATATTTTCTTGTGTATGCTTTTAATTCCCTTTTTATTGCTTTTATCATATATGTTTTTGTGTTAATTTTTAAGTGGTTTCCCTGAATATTACAATTAACATCTTAAAACAATCTGGTTCAGGTTAATAGTAGCTTAATTTATAATATTATACAAAAATACTGCTCCAGTATAGCTGCTTCTTCCTCTTCTTTTGTACTGTTATTGTCATACAGGTTATATGCAGAGAAGTCGTGGCCAGCACCTGGGGTGAAGGCAGTGGCAGTGGATAAGGGGAAAAGAAAGGGAGGAAGGCAGGGAGGAGAGGAAAGATAGTTCAGTAGTGAAATCCATGGCCTTGGGACCTATGTAGTATGAAAAGGTAAGATCAGAACAATTAATTTGTGTCTGAAAGATATAGCTTGTTCCATGTGAAGAATACCATGGGCTATAGGTTTCAACTGCCTTTAGGAACATGTCCAATAATCCACAGTTGCTGCAGGAGGAGTGAGTCTAGAAGAAGCAATCTCCAGCTTGTCCATCAGCATCACAGATCATTTTTCATCAAGACTGTGCTGGCTGGGTTGGGCAGCTCTTCTTAGGCTCATACAGAGCCTACTTTTTATCCCCAGTGGAGCACAGTGTTTTAAAATTATCTGCTTATGTGCCTGTTTTTCCGTGGAAACTGTGAGTGCCTTAAGCACAAGAAGCAAGTCTTACTCACTTTTGGGTTTCTCTCTTGTCCCTGCATGAAAGATTCACAATAGTGCATTGAACTGAGGGAAGTAGGAGGAAAAGAGGACCTAGTGGGTTAGTACTGAGTGATTCCCTCAATTTCTAAATCCCTCTATGTTCAAGGAGCTCCCAAACCTGAGCAGTGTGTTTAGTGTCCTTGCCTCAAAGAGCTAAGAGTCCACAGGTGGTGACCCTGGTGCCCAGGGGTCAGTGTGCCAAGAGAGGACAGCATCATAAATGCATATTGAGCAAGGAGCCTCAGCTTCCCAGTTCAGGATGGTCAGCTGTGACTTGGCCATGCCCTAGCTTGCGATGATGATTTTTATCTGCTTAGCTACTGAAGTTACTGGCACTCTGACCCTTTTCCCAGCTCTATTGACTCACTTACCGCAGGTGTTTATGAAGTCCCTGTGCTGACTTGGTGGGGAAGGGTTCACTGAACAAGGGCTCTCATACTTGTTATCATGTGCTTAGCAGGACTGGGGCCACCCTCTGGGACTGGGCCCTAGTATACTAGTTAGGCATGAGGTTGTCATAGCCTTCCTCATTGTGTAAGACACCTTTTGGAGCAAGGGTTGTCTCTGCTGCACAGTGATTTCTCCAGAGCTGCCATCTTGCTTTCCAGGATCCTTAGTGAGAGCTTGCAGTGTGCCCACAGGCCACACTGTACTGGAAACAACATGATGGTGATGAATTCTTCCCTCCCTGGTTGGGGAGCTAATATGGATGACTCCAGGCAATGTAACTTCCCTGAGAATCCTTTTTGAGTTGAGCTTGTTTGAGAGCAGTTGGAGAGTTGGTCAGGCACTTGGCAGTGCCACTTAGCTGGACTTTTCCTTATTTTAGAAATGAGCAGCTCCAGGCTGTCTCCTTAAGTGGAGAAGCAAAGTGGAAGCCAGGAAAGAGGCTGATGGGAGGGCCTCTCTGCAGAACTGTCCTTTCCTTCTCAGATGCAGTACAGAGGCTGAGTAGCTTTGTAGTAAAAAAATACATCTGTGGGTGCTGGGAAAGAGCGTTATGAAGGAAGGGAGGAAGAAAGGGATCAAAGAAGGGAGGAAGGAAGAGAGGAGGTAAAAAGGAAGGAAGGGAGGGAGAGAGGGAAGGAGGAAGGAAAGAAAGGAGGGAAGGAAGGAAGGAGGAAGGAAAGGAGAGAGGACAATAAAGAGGAAGGAAAGAGGAAAGATGGGAGGCAGGGATGAGGTGTAACTGATGTCGTCTGATGCCTTGGAACACATGCTTCCCTGTGCCTCAGAGCCCCAGTGGATACCCTCTTAACTGGTCTGGGCCTCACTGTGCTCCTCATGCAAGGTTGCTGGTGATGCTGACTGGTTCTGTCATATCTTCTAGACAGATGGAGCCAAGGACTGATTCAGCACAGCTTCCGAGATGGATGGTGCTGGCTGGTGGGTGGGGAGCAGACTGCGTGAGGAGAACCAAAGTCTGTGTCGAAATTGGACCTTACCTTTGGGGAGCAAGTTCGTATTTTTCAAAGTGCTTTTGTACACATTAGCTCATTCTATCTTTCCTTAGCAACACCATGCATGTGTTATTACCAATATATTCTTTTTAGAGAAGAAAATCTGGGCTTAGAGTGGTCCTGCCATTCAACTAAGACAAGGACTGCTCCTGAGATTTCTGAACCCCAGCCCTGGAGCCCTGCACTCCTGGGACCAGACAGCCACATAGGACTGGTGTTTGCCCACCTGTGTGTGCAGGAAGAGAGATGCCACTGGGGGTTGGGTGGGGGGTCTCCCTCTGTTAGTCCTTAAGGTGAATGCAAGGGTTGGTAGGAGGCTTGGCAGAAATCCCTCTTCCCTCTCCAAGCATGTACATCAGTCTTAGCATTCTCAAAAGACTGAAAGAAATGTTTTCCCTGAGAGATGTCAGTGCTCACAATCGGGCACCCAAAATAGAGAAAGCAGGATTCCAACTGAGTGAGGCAGGCACGGAAGTAGAAGTGATTAAACCAGGCTCCGGTCATCGATTCATCCATCCATCCATCCACTCACCCACCCACCCATCCAGTTGTTCATTACATGTGTATCAGGAAGTAGTAATGCAGGCATGGTACGAGATTCTCACGAGATTCTCAGGGTGAAGGTCAGAAGTAGAGATACACATGTAAATTAAGCAGCACTTCCCTTTACTATGAGAAACATTAAGTGCTCTTTCTCTGAGCTTGGCCAGTACTGCCTGGATATATGCATGTCACTGTGCACACTGGAGGTACAGAGGAGAGTTCAGGATGGAGGGCTAGAGAAGACTTCAGGTGGGAGGGAACTCCAGGCCTGGCCTCGAGTGCCTGCTGGGCTGTGATAGGTAAGATGCTTCTGCAGCCTGCACATCTGCACGCCCACAGGAATCCTTTTCGCCTGTGTGTGGGGGCAGAGATCCTGAAACTCTGCTCCTAGGGGTGGAATAAGGTGCCACCACTTTGAAAGACAGTCTGTTCATTTCTTTCATTTTTTAAAGTTGAGCATAAACTTATCTTGTGACCTACACTTCTGTGCCTAAATATTTACCCAGAAGAAATGAAAATGTATACCCACACAAAGACTTGGACATGAATATTTAGAGCAATTTTAATTATAGTAGGGGAAAAATTGTCCAAAACTCCATTGGCTGCATAGATAAAGAAATTGTCATGAATTCAGGTAATAAAATAACTACATAGGAATAAAACAATTTGTTGATCCACACAATGGTGAGGATGACTCTCAAAAACAATATGTTGAGTAAAAGAAGTCAGTATTTAAAAAAGAGAGAGAGAGAGAGAGTATATTATGTATGATTCCACATCTATGAAACCCTAGAGAAGACTAACCTGATCTATAGTGACATAAAGCAGGTTGGTGGTTCCCTTGTGTCTGGCGGGTGGAAGACTGACTGGGTAGGGCACAGGGCACTTTTCAGGGGGAAGGACATGTGCCATATTATGACTGTAGTGGCAGGTGTGCAGGTGTACACACTTGTTACTCATTGACCTGTGTACTTCGAAGCACAGGCTGGAAGAGCATTGGGCAACATCTTGGAGACTCCCTGCTATGCCCGTCTTTCCCCTTTTACCCCTTTATCTGCCAGATTGTGGGGAGGCCAGGGGTTCCCAGGAGAGGGTCCAGTGTGGCAAAGACAGCAGAGGCATGTTACTGAGGAGCATTGTTGTATTAAGGTTCTCTGGAAACACTGACAATAGGATGCACGTGCGTGCATAAATAAATTTATTATGAGGAATTGGCTTATACTGTCATGGAAGCTGACTGTCAGCTCTGCAGTCAGCCCATTGGAGACCTGGGAGGTCTGGTGTATATGTACATCCCAGTCGAAGAGCCAGGAGGCCTGAGAACCAAGGAGACCTGATGTGTCAGTTCAGGTGCAAAGGCTGGAAAAGCTAGATGTCCCCCTTCAACAGTCAGGGAAGAGGAGCTCCCTCTCACTTGGCCCTTTTGTTCCATTTAGACTTCAGTTGATTGGACGAGGACCACCCATGTCGGGAAGGGCAGTGGGCTTTGCTGGGTCTGCTAGTTCAGATGTTAATCTCACCCAGAAGCACACTCACAGACACATGTGCAACAAGGTTTGACCAATTCAGGGACTGCATGGCTCAGTCAAGTTGACACATAAAATTAAACATCACAGGGGTCACCATGAAGCTTTGGAGCAGCCACAGGTGTTGTATTATTTGGTGAGTGCATGCAGGTTAGTGTACCAAGGTACCAGTGGGGAAGGGGTGGTAGTTTGTAATAAGCCCCCCCCCCTGTTTCGCCAGTAGACTCTGACTTGTCCTCTAGACACACAGCTTCCCACCTACCAGTCTGCAGCCCACATTTGGAATCTCTGCTGCACTAGGGAAAAAAAAATCAGTATTTCCTATAACACATTGAAGTAGGAGTGATACATCAATAACTGGGATGTGGAAAACAAGTGAGTCAGGCTTAGTTTGTTTATTTTTCATTGACTATTTCAACATGTATTTT
Organism: Rhynchonycteris naso; assembly: GCA_037038555.1. NCBI lineage: Eukaryota > Metazoa > Chordata > Mammalia > Chiroptera > Emballonuridae > Rhynchonycteris > Rhynchonycteris naso. Next base: position 82,241,745 of record CM073001.1, on the reverse strand, counting down.
CTGACTTTCTACTTTTATGTGCCAGATTCTGCTAAATGCTGGTGACATTTGTAGGGTCCCTGCCTTGAAAAGATTATGCTTCAGTGAGAAAGACCATTCTTAATAAAAGTCATCCAAGGAAGTAAAATTCAGCCTGTGGTCATGGCCATGAAGGAGCCACGAGGGAGTCAGGAGTGGTCCTGGGGGACCTGACTTGTCGTGTCGGGAGGGTTTCCAGGGGTGATGGCCCTGGGCCCTTGCTGCCAGCTCGCTGGGTCTTGCCATAGTCACCTGACTAGTGCACCTTCCTTCAGGAGTCATTCTGCATATTCCACTCTCATTTGAATCAAAAGTAGCTCAAAATAAAGAATTGGGAGAAAGGTCTCTTTTTCCAGCTGGTGTCACTGTGGCAGGGGACAGCTAGGTTTGTAAAGGTTCATCTGAGTGTCAAGTTCACCGGATGAGCCAGAGAAGACAGACATGTCAATATCCCAAGGCTGCCTCCTTGCCTTAACCCCTTGTCTCACAGGTTCCAAGGGGGTGTGCTGGGGAAGTGTGACTGACTCAGGACAGGTGCAGGAAAAGAGTGGTCTGCACAGCAGCAGGCTTGGGGGCTGGCCCGGCCAACCCTGGCTGGGAGCCAGAGTGTCCAAGGCAGGTGTGACCTGCCAAGAGGGCTCTGCGTGTCAGCACGCTCCTATTTTGTTTTTCCTGAGTGGGTATAGTTATCTTTTCCTTCTCCCACAGTTCTCTGGTTTCCTTTTGGAGAGCTGCCCCCTGCTCCTTGTGTGTATTTGGGGTGGATTTCTCCACTCACAGATGCCAGAGGGACCTGATATTTTTCTTTGCTGCCTAGTCCAATCAAAGAATGCACCTAACCTGGCTGATAACATGCTTTATTGTGGGGCTTTGAAAATTGAAGGGCCAAAGACCCAGCTAGAGTTCCCTCACCTGCGGGTGTGTGGCTGGGGATTCTGGTCATACCGTTCCTGCTCCAACGTCATTTGTGTAGTTTATTCTCCAAGCCCTGGAGCCACCTCATGTCCCAGCTTCATTCTCCAGCCTTTGACAGGGATTCCATGAGCTCCTATATTCCTTCCAATAATTCCCCAGCTTTAATTAGAATTAAGTTGTTTCTCACATTAGAAAACCCAGTGGTAGTGGTAGCTTCCTGGACCCATTTCAAATTGATGCTTCCCGTTCCGCTCCTGCCCTGTCCTGACCTCATCGATGCGAAGAAGGGCATTCTCAATCAGCTCAGCGCACCTCTGTTAATTGGAGTTTGTAGAGTGCTGGACTGTGATGAGCTGTGCTTGTGCTGCTCCTGCATGTGTGGGTGGCTTCTGGTGACCCAACCACACGCGAGAGAACAGACTCATCTGAGATGCTCCCGTGGGGTCCAAACTGCGCTTAATCCCTATTTGCTCCATCTGAAAAGAGACATCCTGAGCATGTTTTATACTTTCTTCATGCATGACCTTTGTGTCATGTATTGAAATTGCAAATATCCTCCTGAACTTTGGAAGGGATGAGCATCAGCAGCTCATGAGTGTCTAGTGGAGAGTGTTGGAAAGGTTTGGGTTAGAAGTGGCTGGAATAGCCTGACCTGTGGTGGCTCAGTGGGTAAAGGGTTGACCTGGAATGCTGAGGTCGCTGGTTTGAAACCCTGGGCCTGCCTGGTCAAGGCACCTGTGAGAAAAGCAACTACCTGCACTACCAAGTAGCTGCTTCCCACTCCCCTGCCCTTCTCTCTCTCTCTCACACCTCTCTCTAAAATCAATACAGTCTTTAAAAAAAAAAAGAAGGAGCATGGAAATTGTTTGAGAAGGCAGTTGGCACAACCAATGAAAGGTTCAGGTGATCAGCAGTGCCCAACTGTAAGACTTTGTCCAGCAGGCCAGACCATTTGAAGCAGTAGCTTATAGTCTCATTTGGGATATTGCCTCGGTTGAAATTAAAATAGAAAAATAATCTGTGGGTCATGGAACATGAACATTACAGGTGCTGAAGGGGGAGAGATGAGCTTCCTAGGCACTAAATACCCCAGGTCCCCAGTAACCAGACCTAGACTATTGTCTTGCACTTGGAGGGCCAGATCTGAGACTCACTTCTGCCTGGGTATTTGGAGGTGACTCAAGCTAGCCAAGCTCAGAAGCGGTTGGGAGTGTCAGCTCCCAGTTTCCTTTCTATACTGAGAACAGGAAAGGCTGGGAGACCCCATTGGCCAGGAGCAGCTGGTGGGCCCCTTGTGAAAGCTGAGCTGGAGCAGCTTTATGGCCCCCAGCGGAGCACTCCTGCTGGGTGGAGGGAAGGGGAGGAGCACCCACTCCCACACTCAGGGATGGGGCAGCTGCACTGCTGTTGAAGGATGGTCTGAGTGAGTGAATCCTGGAACCTGAAAGCTCCACCTCTCTGTCAGGGGAAACTTTCCGTCCCACTGGACCATTTTTAGTAAGTGGCTAGAGCTTCTTATTTATTTATTTATTTATTTATTTATTTATTTATTTATTTATCTATCTATCTATCTATCTATCATGGGCAAGACCAGAGTCCTAAACACTTGACTATCCCTCACTTTGCCCCTGGTCTTTCACTAGAACAGTACCCTGCATGAGTTCCTGTTCCCAGACCTTCTGTTCCTGCTGGTACTGCAAAGAACCTTCTCAGCCAGGGACTGGGGGGTGCAGGGAGGAGCCTGCCAGACCCTTCTCTGTGACTTCACCAGCTTTACTTCCAAAGGAGGCTTTCGCATTGAGGTCATTAGCACTTTCAGGCCTCTCATGGCTAGAGATTGGCAACCTGGATGCTGTTTTTGAGTCGCCTAATACCTCCATTTGTTGCTTGCTCATGGAGAGAGGTTTGCCGCCATGATGCTGACCGCTAGTCCTTGTGGGCCAGGACTCTGGAGCGAGGTCAGCAAAGCTCCGTTGCTCTAGTTCCTCCTGGGCGGGCAAGTTCCTCTCTGTGCCATCCAAGGGACAAGTTGAGGGAGTCTTTCCTTCCAGCCCCAGCTCCTTGTCATCTGAAGACCCGAGTCCCTCGGGAGGGTCACTGTCCTCTCCATGCAATCATGTGCATGATCCACTTCGGGGAAAGGGCTGAGAGCTGAGCAGCATGTGTTGGAACGTCAGGTGTGCTTACACCAGCACACTCCAATTCTTTCCACCCATCCAGAGAATGTACTGAAAGAGGAGAAAAATGAGATGTTTAGCAAGTGTCTGCAATGGGTGTGGCACTCGAACTCACAGCCTCATCTAAGTTTTGGCATCTTGGGGAACTGTGGCTTGGAGGGATTAAGGGACTACCTCACACAATTAATAAGTGTTTGAGTTCACACTACTTCAACAATGATTGACGAAGTTACTACTTTGATCTGCATATTGGGGGTTTCACACAGTTCAACAAGTTTGAAAGGACCTGGGAGGCTGACGTACAGACAAATATCACTCAGCTCTGTTGTTTTCTGCTTATACTTGTGCACACAGTTTATCAGAGGACATGATATAGAAATGTTGTCAATTTGGGTACAGCTTTCTCAAATATATTAGGGGTCAACTATATTTCATGAGCTAATTCCTTTGAAAATAAAAGGCATAAAGATTTTCTGTATCTTTGAAGGGGTCATTTGCATTTTCTGGATTTATGACTGAAATTGTCAGTAAATTTAATTTCTGAAGATTTCCTATTGTTATAAATTACTCTGAGCATGTTAACTAGTTTGGGCACAGGATAAGGGGAGGTGGTGTTTATCATCACTTGACGTATTCATTTTGTTTGGTGCAATAGTTGGCAGCCATTGATTTGCCGTGGAAGTGATGGTATAGTTTTTTCTGTTAGTTTATATTTAATACAACATCCTGTCTCCTCTTGTTGTCACCCAATTATCATGAGGGTGCTGTCCATTATTATCCTTATTAATAGCATTTCTTGGCATGGTTTTCTGGAGCCAGGGCTTCCCACCCGCTCCTTCTTTAATCCATGGTGGTTTTGTAAGCTTGTTAATATCAGGCCAGTTTCATATGATCCTGGAGTCCCCCTCTTCCACCTGACTTGGTGGTGAAGTGCCAGATTCCAAGTACAGAAGTGTTTGTTACTTAGAGATTATTATTATTTTACCCTCTTTTGTAAGTTAATTTTTTCTCTTGCAAAGACAGCCAAAGCACTCCTACGATTTTCTACCACAGAGAGGTAATGAGACTTAGGGGAAAATGCTTAATAGGAATACATTGTCCCATACTGGGAATTTGGAACTCAGGTTGGAGAGGGAGCTGATGGATATTAAAAGCAGAAAGTGTGATGTTTCCATGTGGAGCTTTCTATCAGCGTGTGCATGTGTGTGTGGAGCTGGGAAGGAGTCATGCCTGTGTCTTCATGCGTGTTGCTGTTGTGCTTACATAGACTGAAATGATAACAGCCCGCTGGGGGCTGGAGCAGGGGAGAGGAGTATGTGATAGAGCCAGGAGTGTCCCAGATCCCAGGGATTCTGCACTATGGAGAAGTTTTCTTAGCTTTATGTACTCTGGAAATTTCTTCTTACAAAATATTGATCAGTGGAAGAAATAAAAAATGCATATCAGAGAGCCGACAGAACAAGATATAGATCAATTTTCTTTTTTTTTTTTTGTAGAAAATTTTATTTGGAAAGGAAGGCGAACTTTCTTAAAAAAAGGTTTGTGTGTACACTGAAGGCATTGCAGTAAAACGAAGATTATTGTCAGAGTGCTCATTTCTTCCAGCTGAATTGGGGGGTTCACTTGTTTGGGGAACTCAGGAAACAATGAAGAGAACCAGGGAAATAAACATGTCTAAAACAGTACATTTATTTCTTCTTTTTATTCAGTGAGAGGAGAGGAGGCAGAGAAACAGACTCCCGCATACACCCCAACTGGGATCCACCTGGCAGCCCACTAAGGGATGATGCTCTGCCCACTGGGGCATTGCTCCATTGCTCAGCATTCAAGTTTTTAGCACCTGAGGTGGAGGCCAGGGAACCATCCTCAGTGCCAGGGCCAACTCGCTTCAATCAAGCAATGGCTGCAGGACGGGAAGAGAAACAAGGGCAGGGAGGAGAGAAACGAGAGGAGGAAGGGTGGAGAAGCAGAAGGGTGCTTCCCCTGTGTGCCCTGACCAGTAATCAAGCCCGGCACATCCACACGCTGGGCTGATGCTCTACTGCTGAGCCAACCGGCCAGGGCCTAAAGCAGCAAATTTCTATGTCTAGGTTTTTCTTTTAATGGAACTAAAAAAAAAAAAGCCATTTTGTTGTTCTCTGACTTGTTTTGAAGTTTTAGCCCATTCTAGAACTTGGCTTCACTATGCTCTGCTGACAGGTTTGGGTCATTTGCTCCTTATTTACTAAAAACTTATTAGCTGCATTCACTGGCTCCCTCCTAAAACCCCCTCCTGTTTGAATTTTAGAGTGCCTCAAAGGCACTGGCTACAAGAAATAGAAGGGGAAGCAACAAGCATCTTGTTTTGCAGAGATTTTTTGGGAAGAAGGGATGTTCCCATAGAAGCAGAACCTGGTAGGGAGATGTGTGAGCACTTGATTTATTGGAAAGGAGTTAGGGGCAAGGACAGAGGACGGGTGAAGGTCCTCAAGAATGTGGTCTTTGCAGACACCCAGCTTCAGCTTGACTCAGAGGTGCATGGATAGTGCTGCTGCAGTGTCACCTTGAGATAACAGGGCCAGCTTTTGCTTTCTAGCCAATGGCCATGGGATGGGGATATAGTCCTGCAGGTAACTATCTCCCAGGCACCCCAGGCTTTGGTTTCTTTGGGGAAGGTTGTAGGGGACAGCCTCTTACCCAGCACCTGTAGCCTCAGGGTCAGGGTCATAGGCACTGGACCAGATGAAGGGATCCTGGGATGGGCACCAATCCTGTCTGCTGCAGCTGTGTGAACAAAGAACCTTAAATCAAGGTAGAAAAATAAGAAATGTAACTAGAAGGTTTAGATAGCATGCATTTGGAGTTCAGAAGGCACAGAGGGTACCCTTGAACTGTGAGCATCTGAGAACTGCATGGGGAACTAGCATATGAAACACATCTGGAAAGATTAGAGCATTTGTGCCTGGTTGAATGTGGCAGAAATGCAACTTTGTGTAAGCAGAAATGCTGAGAGGGAATATGCACGGGGACTGAATGAGGAGGTCTTGGTACATGTTCAGAAATCTCTCCCTTTCTCTTTCCTGTGCGCTGGTTCCACCTGTCCTATTATTTGTTTGCTGATCTAATTCAATTCTGTCACATTCATTTATTCATTCAACAAATAAGCATGTGCCAGAGAGAACCCCCTACCCTTACGGAGCTCAGAGCCCAGTTTTCCCCATGGTGCAGAGGATGGTGGCTGGCAGTCTCAGCCCACATTGTAATGGTTTCTGCTCCCGAGGGAGGCAGATGCTCAGTCTGACCTCGCATTTCCAGCTCACCTCTCTTGGTAATGTTGAGTTTTGTCTGGTTTGGGTGGAATTCTTATTTTGTGGGTGGTCATTGAACAGGAAGATGGAAACCACCAGTTGTCAGGTATTGCGTGGGATCTTGTGAGTGGTATCCAACCAGAACCAGATGAAGTCATATAGGAATCATTTCCAAATTCATCCATCCAGCTTGCCATTGGCCTAGGCAGGCCCCGAGCTCCAGCTGTCCACCATGTAGACACAGGCCAGGGTACAGGTCAGGCAGTCATTACCATGAAAGTGGTCATGACTCTTGAGTGGTCATGAGATGAGTGTGTGGGGTATGTGGAGGGGAGAGTGGAAAGTCAGGCTCAGACCAGATTTGGGAGGACTCTGAATGCTGGGCCAGCACTTTGGTCTTTATTCTGTAAACCACAGAGGACTCTAGGGCTTTGCATGATCAACAGCAGGTTCAGGAAGACCACTCCAGCGAGAGGTTTGTACTAGACATAAGGTTTATGGGATTTGAGAACTGATTGAATTAGAGGATAAATCAAAGGTGGCTGCAAGGCTGTGCTTCTGCTTTTAAATATTTTGTTATCTCATAGGCCTTGTGAGATACTCCCTCCCTCTGCTCCTTGCCAGGACTATTTATTATAGTCTAGTCAGGTCTAGATTCTGGGAGCTTCTCACATCTGTAGCTGTATCATTAGTATGTTTTGCTTTTCTCTGGGTGTTTTACAATCTGTCTGGACAAAGCTTGGGATATACTTATGATTATATAGAGCTTTACACTCTGGCTAACATGTGCTATTAAAACGATGTGGCCACTTTTTCCTCAATGCTCTGGCCAATATTATTTCTTGAACCACTTCTTTTTAGATCTGGCATAGTGCTTTTTCCTCCATTGTTTTCTCTGCCTCTGAGGTGGGCAACTGACTCTTCAGGGGTACAGCTTTTGATTTAATAGCTCTTCAAGAAGATACCTTAGAGGATCTAAACTTCCCATTGCTTCCGTGTTTGGTCTGCTTTCTATTTTTGTAAGTGGAAGGGAAGCAACTTAAATATATTGATCATTACTTTGTGAAATTCTCTGCCCATGCCATGTTAGCGAGGAATAATTCCTGCTAGGCTTCCTTACCTAATGGGTTTCTATCTGTTGCTCTGTAAATCCATCCATCATCCATCCATCCATCCATCCATCCATTGGCCCATCATTAGTTAGTCTGTCTATTCATCATTATCTCTGTATCCCTCCATTTCTGTCTGTCTGCCTGCCTCACTGTTTCTCTCTCCCCTATCTACATCTATAGATACACAAACACACACGCGCACGCGCGCGCGCTCACACACACACACACACACACACACACACACACACACACACACAGAAAGCTGACAGACATGTTCATTTAATTTTTTAAAATTTAATTAATTGTGTTTACATAGATTCAAGGGTCACCCCGAATGCATCCCCCCTCTCCCATATTCCCCTCAACATTTCCCTTGCCCTCCTCCCTACAACGCACTCCCCCCTTCCCTTCACGTTTATCCCATCCTATCATTCCACTTCCCACTGTCCTCTTTTCCTCTGTCTGGTCCCTTTGAACCCTCCTCTGGCTCAGTTTTGTTCTTCAGTTCTTATTGTTCCTTGGATTTCTCAAATCAGTGAGGTCATATAATATTTTTCTTTCTCTGCCTGGCTTATTTCACTCAACATAATAGTTTCCAGGTCCCTCCATATTGTTGCAAAAGGTAATATTTCTTTCTTTTTTATAGCCTCATAGTGTTCCATTGTATATATGTAATTTTTTTCATTAATATAAACTCATCTAATCCACACAAACTCTCTATAAAGTAAATATTATCTTCATTTAAAATAAGGGCACTGAGTTTCAAGTTTTAGGGAGGTTAAAGAATTTTTCCAGAATCACAGAGTTAGTCTTTGGAGGTGCCTGGGTGGGGAGTCAGAGAGCTTGATGTAAAGACTGTGCTCATCAGAGCACAAACTGTGTGGTGGTACTGTCTATAATATCAAGAAGCTAGGAGCACTGTAAACTAAAATCCATAGGAGATTGTATGAATAATTTAAGGTTTATCTATAAAATATAATACAGTACAGCTTCTCAAAACAATGAATTAGACCTATATACACAGAGGGTTGAAAAACGTTTATGATCTATTGTTTAATGAACAAAAAGCAAATTATGTAATATGATCCCATCTCTGTTAAGATTATCTTTTTTTGTCTTTATTATTATTATTATTATTATTAATTATAATGGGGTGACATTGATAAATCAGGGTACGTATGTTCAGAGAAAACATCTCCAGGTTATTTTGACATTTGATTATATTGCATACCCATCACCCAAAGTCAAATTGTCTTCTGTCACCTTCTATCTGGTTTTCTTTGAACCCCTCCCCACCTCCTTCCCACTTCTCCCCTCCCTTCCCCGGTAACCACCATACTCTTGTCCATGTCTCTGAGTCTCATTTTTATGTCCCACCTATGTATGGAATAATATAGTTCTTAGTTTGTTCTGATTTACTTATTTCACTCAGTATAATGTTATCAAGGTCCATCCATGTTGTTGTAAATGATCCTATGTCATCATTTCTTAAGGCTGAGTAGTATTCCATAGTATATATGTACCACATCTTCTTTATCCAGTCATCTATTGAAGGGCTTTTTAGTTGTTTCCATGTCTTGGGCACTGTGAACAATGCTGCAATGAACATGGGGATGCATGTGTCTTTATGTACCTATGTTTTTGAGTTTTGGGGATATATACCCAGTAGAGGGATTGCTGGGTCATATGGTAGTTTTATTCTTAAATTTTTGAGGAACCACCATACTTTCTTCCATAGTGGTTGTACTACTTTACATTCCCACCAACAGTGGATGAGGGTTCCTTTTTCTCCACAGCCTCTCCAACACTTGTTATTACCTGTCTTGTTGATAATAGCTAATCTAACAGGTGTGGGGTGGTATCTCATTGTAGTTTTCATTTGCATTTCTCTAACAACTAATGAAGATGAGCATCTTTTAATATATCTGTTGGCCATTTGTTTTCTTCCTGGGAGAAGTGTCTGTTCATGTCCTCTTCCCATTTTTTTATTGGATTGTTTGTTTGTTGTTGAGTGTTATGAGTTATTTGTATATTTTGGATATTAGGCCCTTATGAAGCTGTTGTTTGAAAATATCATCACCCATTTAGTTGGCTGTCTGGTTTTTTTTTTGTTTGTTTGTTTGTTTTGTTTTTTTACAGGGACAGAGAGAGAATCAGAGAGAGGGATAGATAGGGACAGACAGACAGGAATGAAGAGAGGTGAGAAGCATCAATCATTAGTTTTTTGTTGCCATTGCAACACCCTAGTTGTTCATTGATTGATTTCTCACATGTGCCTTGACTGTGGGCCCTCAGCAGACCATGCAACCCATTGCTGGAGACAGCAACCTTGGGTCCAAGCTGACAAGGTTTTGCTCAAGCCAGATGGGCCCGTGCTCAAGCTGGCGAGCTCGGGGTCTCGAACCTGGGTCTTCTGCATCCCAGTTCCACACTCTATCCACTGCGCCACTGCCTGGTCAGGCTGTCTGTTTGTTTTGTTGTCAGTTCCTCTTGCTGTGCAAAGCTTCTTAGTCTGATGTAGTCCCATTCATTTATCTTTGCCTTCACTTCCCTTGCCTTTGGAGTCAAACTCATAAAGTGCTCTTTATAACCAAGGTCCATGAGTTTAGTACCTATGCTTTCTTCTATATACTTTATTGTTTCGGGTCTTATATTTAGGTCTTTGATCCATTTTGAATTAATTTTAGTACAAGGGGACAAATTGTAGTCGAGTTTCATTCTTTTGCATGTGGCCTTCCAGTTTTCCCAGCAGCATTTGTTAAAGAGGCTTTCTCTTCTTCATTTTGTGTTGTTGGCCCCTTTATTGAAAATTATTTGACCATATATATGTGATTTTATTTCTGGGCTTTCTATTCTGTTTCATTGGTCTGAGTGTCTATTTTTCTGCCAGTACCATGCTGTTTTGATTGTCGTGGCTCTATAATATAATTTGAAGTCAGTTATTATAATGCCCCCAGCTTCATTCTTTTCTCCTTAGGATTGCTTTGGCTATTCGAGGTTTTTCATAGTTCCATATAAATCTGATGATTTTTTTGTTCCATTTCTTTAAAAGATGACATTGGAAATTTGATGGGAATGGCATTAAAATTGTATATCGCTTTGGTAATATAGTCATTTTGACTATATTTATTCTTTCTATCCAGAAACAAGGAATATTTTTTCCATTTCATTGTATCTTTTTCGATTTCCCTTAAAAATGCTTTGAAGTTTTTATTATATAGGTCCTTTACATTCTGTGTTATGTTTATTCCCAGGTATTTTATTTTCTTTGTTGCAACCATGAAGGGGATTATTATTTTGAGTTCTTTTTCTGATGTTTCATTGTTGGCATATAGGAAGGAATGGACTTTTGTATATTAATTTTGTATCCTGAGACCTTACTGTATTTGTTTATTGTGTCTAGTAATCTTTTTGTGGAGACTTTGGGGTTTTCATTGTATAGGATCATATCATCTGCAAACAGTGAAACCTTTACTTCTTCTTTCCCAATACGAATGCCTTTTATTTCTTTTTCTTGTCTGATTGCTATGGCTAGAACTTCTAGCACTACGTTGAATAAGAGTGGAGAGAGTGGACAACCTTGTCTTGTTCCTGATTTTAGGGGAAAAGTCCTCAGTTATATGTCATTTAATATGATGTTAGCTGATGGTTTATCATAAATGGCTTTTATTATTTTGAGATATTTTCCTTCTATACCCATTTTGTTGAGTGTTTTAAACATAAAATGATGTTGTATTTTATCAAATGCCTTTTCTGCATCTATTGATAAGATCATATGTTTTTTGTCCTTTGTTTTGTTGATATGGTGTATTACATTAACCGTTTTACGTATGTTGAACCATCCTTGTGATTCTGGGATGAATCCCACTTGATCATGATGCATTATTTTTTAATGTGTTGTTGTATTTGATTTGCTAGTATTTTGTTTAGTATTTTAGCATCTGTATTCATTAGTGATATTGGTCTGTAGTTTTCTTTTTTTTTGTGCTGTCCTTGCCAGGTTTTGGTATGAGAGTTATGTTGGTCTCATAAAATATGTTTGGAAGTATTGCTTCTTCCATATTTTGGAAGACTTTGAGTAGAATAGGAACCAAGTTTTCTTTGAATGTTTTATAGAATTCACTAGTATAGCCGTCTGGGCCTGGACTTTTATTTTTGGGGAGGTTTTTGATAGTTGTTTCTATTTCCTTTTTGCTTATGGGTCTGTTTAGGCTATCTACTTCTTCATGACTCAGTCTAGGAAGATTGTATTGTTCTAGGAATTTATCCATTTCTTCTAGATTGTTAAATTTGGTGGCATATAGTTTTTCTTAGTGTTCTACAATAATTCTTTGTATATCTATGATATCTTTGGTGATTTCTCCTCTTTCATTTTGGATTTTGTTTATTTGAGTTCTTTCTCTTTTTTCCTTAGTGAGTCTTGCCAAGGGTTTGTCAATTTTGTTGATCTTTTCAAAGAATCAGCTTTTTGTTTTATTAATTTTTTCTATAGTTTTTCTGTTCTCTATTTTGTTTATTTCTGCTCTGATTTTAATTATTATTTTTCTTCGACTGGTATTGGGTTACCTTTGTTCTTCTTTTTCTAGCTCCTTAAGATGTGAAGTTAAGTGGTTTACTTGGGCTCTCTCTTGTTTGTTCATATAAGCCTGTAGTGATATGAACTTCTCTCTTCTTACTGCTTTTGCTGCATCCCAGAGATTCTGATATGTCATATTGTTATTTTTATTTGTCTGTATGTAACCTTTGATCTCTGCTTTTTCTTCTTTGACCCACTCATTTTTTAAAAGTATATTGTTTAGTTTCCACATTTTTGGGGGTTTGTTTACCATCTCTTTTGAAGTTGAATTCTAGTTTCAAGGCTTTATGATGGGAGAATATGCTTGGCATGATATCAATCTTTCTGAATTTGTTATTTTTGTGGCCCAACATATGGTCAATTCTTGAGAATGTTCCATGTACACTAGAGAAAAACGTATACTCTGGCACTTTGGGATGAAATGTCCTGTAGATGTCTATCATATCCAATAGTTCTAGTGTTTCGTTTAAAGCCAATATTTCTTATTGATTTTCTGTTTGGATGAACGATCTAGAGGCGTCAGCAGTGTATTTCGGTCTCCAAGTATGATTTTATTTTTGTTGGTTTTTGTTTTTAGGTCAGTCAGTAGCTGTCTTATATATTTTGGTGCTCCTTGGTTTGGTGCATATATATTAAGTGTTATTTATGTCTTCTTGATTAATGTTTCCTTTATCATTATGAAATGACCGGTTTTGTCTATGATTACCTTTGCTGTCTTGTAGTCAGCATTGTTAGATATGAGTATTGCTACACCTGCTTTTTTTGGATGTTATTTGCTTAGAGTATTGTTTTCCAACCTTTCACTTTGAATTTGTTTTTATCCTTGTAGCTTAGAAGTGTTTCTTGTAGGCAGCATACAGTTGGATTTTTTTAACCCATTCTGCTACTCTGTGTCTTTTTATTGGTGAATTCAATCCATTTACATTTAGTGTCATTATTAATATTTGAGGGTTTCCTATTGCCATTTTATATATTGCTTTCTGATAGTTTTCTATCTTGTTTGATTCTTCTCTTTTGTTTTTCTATCATTTGTTTTTGTTTGGTTGTAATCCATATGTCTTTCCTCTGTTGCTTCTTTTTTCAAGCCATGTGCTTTTGTGGTAGTTTTTTCAAGGGTGATTGCCATTAAGTAATGGAAAGGGTACCTATCATGTTCATGTAGTACATTTTCTCATGACTGCTTCTGCACTCCATCCTCCTTTGCTACTGTTAATCTTTGTTATCTCACCTTTTTTGTTTTTGTTGTCACAGATTAAATTTGATTTTATTGTGTTCTTGATGAAGCTTTTACTTGTGGTTTTGTTCTTTCTATCTGGTCGGAAAACCCCCTTTAGTATTTCCTGAAGTGGGGGTTTTCTGGTGATAAATTCCTTTATCTTTTCTGTATCTGTGAATGTTTTTATTTCTCCTTTGTATTTGAAGGATAGCTTTAATGGGTTTAGTATTCTTGGCTGGAAGTTTCTCTCTTTCAGAACTTTAAATATTGGGGTCCACTCTCTTCTAGCTTATAGAGTTTCTGTTGAGAAATCTGATGATAATCTAATTAATGAGCCTTCCTTTATATGTTGTATTCTTCTTTTCCTTGGCTGCCTTGAGAATTTTTTCTTTGTCATTGGTTTGTGCCAATTTCATTATAATGTGCCTTGGAGTAGGTTTGTTAGGGTTAAGGTAACTCGGTGTTCTGATTGCTTCTTGAATTCGAGGCTTTAGTTCTTTCCACAGGCTTGGGATGTTCTCGTCTATTATTTTTTTGATTATGTTCTCCATTCCATTTTCTCTCTCTTCTTCTGATATACCCATTATTCTTATGTTGCTCTTTTTGATGGAGTCAGACAATTCCTGTAGGGCTTTATCTCATTTATTTTTAAATTAGTGAGTTTCTCTCCTCTTCTCTCTGTAGTGCCTCTAGTTGCCTGTCTTCTATGTCACTAATTCTCTCCTCTGTCTGGCTTGTTCTATTAGCTAAGCTTGTTATCTTGTTTTTCAGTTCATGAATTCAGTTTTTCATATCTGTTTTAATTGTTTTCAGAGTTTCAATTTTCTTGGTGATGTATTCTTTCTCTTCATTGAATTGTTTTTTGAACTCCCTAAATTGCCTTTCTGTGCTCTCTTGTATATCCCTGAGTATTTTTAGGATTTCAATTTTAAATTCTTTGTCATTTAACTCCAAGGTCTCCAAGCTATTGAAATTTTTTTGTATAGATTTTTCCTCGTCTGTCTGAGCTACATCTCTTTCCTTTGTATCCATGATATTTGGTTTTCTTTTCCTTAATGGAATTTGAGAGTGGTATTGTTAATAATATAAATAAGAGTTGATAAATAATAAAAAATAAAGATAAAAAAATAAAAAAAAATTTTGAGAAAATACAGTGAAAAACTGAAAATTATATTGTGTTAAATGGAACAAAAACTATGTAGAACAGAGGGCCTTAGTTGTGGAGAAGTGACAAAGAGGCAAAAAACAAGGTAAGAACCCACAAAATGCTACAAGGAAAAAATTTGGATCAAGAATAAAATAATTTGTTTGTAAATGATGGTCGAATGGAGATATAGTAAAAGATAAAAAAAGAAATAAAGGAAAAAAGAAAAACAATATAGTGAAAGATGCGATTTCTATTGTATTAAGTGTAATAGAAACTACATAGAATGAAGAGCTGGAGTTGGGGGAATGCTAATGAGATAAACAGCGAAGTGAAAGGCACACAAAATACCACAAAGAAAAAATTTGAATCCAAAATAAAATAATTTGTGAGTGAGGATCGAATGAGAGGAAAAGTGAAAGAGCAAAGAAGAAACCAAAAGAGAGGGAGAATAAAAAGAGAAAAGAAAAAAAGGAGAGAGTTAAGGTTTTTGGAATGTAACCCTCATGAAGAGAAAAAAAAGTATGGAAAATGTAACACCTATGTGTAATGAAGTTCAAAATGAAAAGAAAAGAATAAAATGGGAAGAGGATAAAAAGACCAAGGTGGAAGAAAAAAAGATACAAAAATTAAAAAAATGAAAAAAGTTATAAAGACTGTGGATTTTTTCTGGTTTTGAGAGGTTAATTTCTTCCTTTTTCTTCTTTCTCTCTCTTTTTGGCTGGTGGTACTGCACCCCAGGTTCTGCCCCTGTGTCACTCTTAGGTGGAGTTTTGCAGTTGATATGTTGTTATCGCGATGAAATAACCTAGGCCTCAGTCATGTTGGTAGGCAGAGCTTGTTAGCGTTTGCAGGCTTCGACAATGGGAGAGTTCGTTTTCCTGGATCCTCTCCCCAAGTCTCTCCTGCCTGAACCAGCAGCCTGGGGACTCAGCTGTGAAGTTGCTGCTGCCACTATCTGGAGAGCAAGAGGCTCTAAGAGCTGCCAAAACCCCCTTGCTTCTGGGTAAGGCCTTACCAGCCTGAGCCGCCAGCATAATCAGGCAGAGCTGGGAACTGATTGCTCCTCAGATGTCTTTCTTTGAGCCTCCAGGTATGTCTAGTATGCCTCAGTGCTTCACAGGACTACTCTCCCCAGGCTTTTTGCACTTTGTAACCTGTATTGGCTGGCAGGAAGATGCCCCAGTCACTGCCTGCAGAGCAAGAGGTCTTAAAAGCTGTCAAGTCCCTCTTCTAGGTCCTTTTAAAGTACAGCCTTTTAAAGTAAAAGCTCTACTGACCAGAACCACCAGCTTAAGCAGGCAAGGGGTGGGGCGAGCTGACTTCTAGTCAGGCTCGTTTCTAAGGTTCCCTGGGTATGTCTAGTTAAATTTGCCTTAGCATTCTGTGGGTCTGCTCTTCACAGGCTTCTCCCTTAATTGGGAAGCCTACAGCCCAGCCTCCAAACTTCTTCAGTGTTCTCTGAGGTCTGTTTCGTAGGAATGTGTTTTTTACCCAGTATTGGCTGGCAGGAAGTTGCCCCATCCACTGCCTGCTGAGTGAGAGGCCCTAAGAACTATCAAGTCACTCCTTCAGGTTCTCTTAATTCATAGACCTGGGAAAGAAGACCTTGTCAGTCAGAGTTGCCAGTGTAAGCCAGCCAGGCAGTGAGCAGACTGCGGGTTAGTCTCCTTTCAGTGACTGCTCTCCATAGGCTGTCTGCAAGCTGCCTGCGTGCCCTACCCCTAGCACTTTCGTAGTTTTCTTCACTGGGAATTATTTTGTTAGCCTGTATGACTGGTGCCCCACCTGAAGAGGTCCAGGTGTAGGGAAGCCAGCTTTTGTGCACTTCCCACGCTGTTGTTCACAGAGCAGGGGTTATACAGAGACTCTGGCTACAGCCCAAGCAAAAGGCCACTGCTGACAGTCTCCAACCCAGCCCCTTCGTCTGGGAATGTGGGCACCCAAGCCTGAGGTGCTAGGAGAAGCCACTCGTATACTGCCTGCACTCACTGATCTGGAGACCAGGGGTATATAAAGCCCACTTGCCCACCTCTGCCGGGTTTGCTGCTGGTGTTAGCTCCGCGTACGTTGAGCCACAGGCACATTCTCTCCTCGACTTGAATGTCTCCCAGCCCTCCCTTCCTCTCAGTTCCAAGTGAGAAAAAGTTTCCTTGGGTCAGTGAGAAAAGCAGAATACTCCGTTCTCTGTCCTATTTCCTTCAGAGTGGTTTTTCAGCCACCTTTTCGCCCAATGGTACCTTTGATGTATGTGTATTTCAGATACTCCTGGGATTGTTTTTTCTGTCTCTAGTTGTTGAATTTGTTGAAATTTCAGGGAGAGGTATTGGGAACACTCCTCACAGCACCATTTCTCTGATGTCACTTTCCAAGATTATCTTTTTTTTTAAAAAAAAGATTTTTCCATTGATTTGGGAGATAGAAAGAGAAAGAGAAAGACATCAACTTGTTGTGCCACTTAGTTGTCCTATTTAATTGTGTGCTCTTTGATTGCTTCTCATATGTGCCCTGACTGGGGATTAAACCTGCAACCTCTGACATGCCAGGTTGATGTTTTATCCACTGAGCTACTCAGACAAGGCCAAGATTATTTTTATATATGCATAGAAAGAGTTTGTAAGGATGCCCCAAAGTGTACAGTTACCAGTGGTTACTGCTGGGAAATGAGATTGGGGGATAGAAAGGAGTTTTCAATTAAAACTTGCTTGAAACTTTTATAAATATTATTTTAATAATAGTTATTTTTAGTGCAAACATTTTAAAGTCCGTGTTTTGACCACCACACTGGACACCAAGGAAAGGCCAATGTCTCTCCCTCTCCCTCCCAAGCTTTTCTTCTGTTCTCAAAGTGAAAGCTTTTCCTTCGTCCTCTCTGCCAGGTTCAGCCTCACATCCATCTCTTTACTCCTCCCCAGTTTGCGTATTTCTGTCAGTCGGCTTAGAGATCCTTTTTGTAAAGTTTTTTTGATTATAAAAATAATACTTAATAATGAAAAAAGTAAATTAAGACAACAATAAAATATATCACCTTTTGGAATAGTCAAGGTACTTGTGGGGAGGTTATTTTCTATACATTTTTCCATGAAGCACATATTTTTATTTAAAATTTAAAAAATGATATATATACTTAGAAGTATTCCTAATGTCAACAAGGCAGTTGCAACTTTTTTTTTCAATTATAACCTGGTATTTAGTTCACAGGAAAATGATTTCATTTAAACTGCATCAAAAGCAAAACTGACATCTCAGTTCTAATTTGTGCAATTCATGACCTGCTGTAAATGTCCATGCCAGTTCACTGCCTTGGACTGCACCACTCAGGGTGAATGGCTATGGCGAATCTCATGGAAAGATGGGGTTATCTTACTGCTAAGTGTACTGTTGTAAAAGAAGATTTGACATATCCTTACAATGTAATTGTCTTGAAAAAAAAAGTGAAATGCGTGCAGGGTAGTTCATTACTTTGGAGAAAGGGAAGACCTGCTAGAACCAACTCACTCATCAACTAGTCTTCAGCTGCCTCACCCTCATTGTCCTCTTCTGCCAGGTCTTTCTCTTTCCATCAATGACAACTTTTCTTAAAAAAAAAACTCTATTTTGAATAGTTTTTGTTTATTAATCATAGGATTGAGAGTCATCTACCCCATCACCCAGTTTCTCCTAATGTTACCTTGTCCATCTCCCGGCACACATAGACTAGTTACTGAAATTGTACGGCACACCAAAAGGTATATTTGTTGTTGATTTGACCAAAAAAAAAGTATAATTTTGATTCATTCACACTAGATGGCTATTGTGTTGGCTGTTGTCCTTTTTTTTAAATTTGACAATCTAAGAGAAAAGAGGTCTGTGCCCCCAACTAAATAGTCAGGTATAGCATATTTTTAAAATTCTTGTGGCACACCAGTTGAAAATTGCTGGTCATATAAAACCTCACCATGGTACATTTGTTGTGACTAAGAAACAAAACTTGGCACATTCCTATTAATTACAAGACTATTTATATTTCACCAGCTTTCCAACAATATAATTTTTCTGCTCCAGGAACCCATCAGGGATACTGCACTTGCGGCAACTTCCTTTATACTATACCAGGCTCTCCTTTGACCCAGTAAAGCAATCTTAGTTTTAACATTTCCTTCAGCTTAGCAGACTTATAATAAGGTTGCTCATTATCCTGAGTGTTACTCAAAGTTCTCCCAATTCTTCTGCAACCCTCTCCAAGACATTCTCTCTTGATGCCTATGTGATATGCAGAACCAACAAGAACAAGGTTAAAGGAAGCTGCTCCATGTATTGAGATTCTTGAACCTCTTTTCTTTCACTTGAGAAGCTTCCATAACAGGCTCGTAGCCTTTTGTCACATCTTCAAGCTTGTCTCTCTCCTCTGAAGATGAGCAGTACTCTTCTTCATTAAGCATTTTGGGAAAGTTCTATGAAGTTCAGTGAAGCATCGTGGTGCTGCTTCTTATGTGCCTTCCTGTGACAAACATTCCAGAGAAATGCCAAAACACTTGCCACACAGGATTGCTTGGTATGGCCTGGAGCTGCTGCTCAGGAAATCAACTGGGTCTTCTAGAGCAATCTGTGACCACAGCTTCATTCATAAAACTGGCCAGCCTGCTAGTAAATGTTCTACATATATGTTTTCTTTTCTTTTTTACATATATATTTTAAATTATGTTTTATCTGAATTACAGAAGTTATGAATGACCATCAGAATAAGTAAAAGAAAGTAAAGATGCATGAATCACACCATACCACCTTCTTGCCCTTGCCTGCTGAAGTAACCCTTGTCCTCAGCCTGATGTCTATCCTTGAGCATCTCAGTGAAGTGGGTCTGATCTCAAACCACAGTTCAGAAGTGAAGACAATGTGATTTTCCATGCCTATAGCTGAGCTTACTTTTTGCCTTGAGTTTGCATTTGACCTGGCGGCAGAGAATGCGGTCCTAGTCATATTGAGTCTCCATCTTCCCTTGTCCAGGAGGGGTCTCTCTGACTGGCGGTGGAAATGGTGGTGGTGGGAACTGCTCCTGTCCAAGGTTGCCATCTGCCTCCTTTCTTCTGAGTCATACACTGTTACTTCCAGAATTTAGTGGCTGTCTTCTTTCCTGCTGTGTTCACATTTCTATGTCTTTAGTCTTTGGCACTTACACTGTGTCCTTCTCATCTGCACCTACGATTGTCCTCATCCACCACTCCTGGGTCACCGGGCAGTTCCATGCACTACACTGGCAGGTGCGGGCAGGGTTCTAAGAGGTCTCACATCTGGCTTCCTGGCGTCCCAATGAATCAAAGCCCAGCTCCTCTTACTCAGAGCCACTGAGAACTGACCTGTGGTTATCCCCCACACCCTGACCCAGGGCTGGCTTCAGGCTGGGCTTGGGCTCAGGGAGCAGGGCAGCACACCTTGCAGAGATCTCTTGGGCTGTAATGCTCAGGTCTCTCCTTTTCTCTTTTCTTGCTTTAGCAAGATGTTCTCTCCTCATCGCATAGAAAGTAATTTTCCAAATGGGTTACTTAGAGTTGTGACCTTCAAAGTGGGAAGCACAATTGATCCCCTGGCATATGAGAAGAAAATATTAAAACTTCTATCATCTATCTATCTATCTATCTATCTATCTATCTATCTATCTATCTATCTATCTATCTATTATCTACCTATTTATTTTTATTTATTTATTCACAAAAGAAAGGAGCTGAGCTTTCCTAATATTTAATATCAATTGGCATTGGGGCTGAAGGGATTGGATAATGCATTTGGAGTGGTGAGCACACCTGTCTGTCTTTAGAGTAATGCAGCACATCCCATTGAACCTGCTGTGGGATTCCATTAGCTGATTACTTTGATAAAAACAAGACCTTTAAATTATTTACAGACCTTTGTAATGAAATGGGGAGAAATTTTGAAATCTTTTTACCAACCACCCAGAGCTTTACTGATGACCTCACTTCATGACATAGGTTTAAAAGACTCGTTGAAAGTGATGTTAAAGTACTTTTTCTTTCACTAAAAGGGGTTCAGATATACTGACCTTTGTTTGAGATGACAGTATCAATCCAACGCTACCTAGTAGATATATGTTTTGTATTTTTTTAAGTGAGAGGAAGGGAGATAGAGAGACAGACTCTTGCGTGTGCCCTGACTGAGATCCACCGGCAACCCCCATCTAGGACCTATGCTTGAATCAACCGAGCTATCCTCAGTGCCTGAGGCCAATGCTTGAACCAGTCGAGCTGCTGACTTCAAGAGGGGAAGAGAGACAGAAATGTAGGGGGAGGGGGAGAGAAGCAGATGGTGGCTTCTTCTGTTTGCCCTGGCCGGGAATTGAACCTGGGACATCCACACTCGGGGCTGATTCTCAATCCACTGAGCAGATATTTTTGAAAAATTAAACATATTTTATTTGTTTCTTCAGTATAAGATGGTGTTTTAACAAGGCATGAGAATGTAATTGCTTTTTGAAACAAAATCTAGCTCCTGAGGAAGCATTTTGAAAATGAATGTTTTCAAACATGTCACCCATAAATAATACTTTAAAAAATCCCTTATATCTGTAAGTTAAAAGTTAATAAAAACAACAAGAAACAGTATTTTCTGACCTGTATATAAAAGTCTTCCACAGTGAAGAGTTTTATTATATTTTGAAACTACTTACTAAAAATATGAAAAATTCAGCCCTGGCCTGGTAGCTTAGTTGGTTAAAGCATTGTCCCAAAATGCCAAAGTTGCAGGTTTGATACCTGGTCCAGGCACATGCAAGAATCAACCAAGGAATGTATATAAATAAGTGGAACAACAAATTGATGTCTCTCTCTCTTTCTTTGTCTCTGTCTCTCTCTCTCTGCTTTCATCTCTCCAAAATCCATTTAATTTTTTTTGTAAATATGAAAAATTCAATCCCTGAAATCTAGGAAACAAAAATTTCTAATTTATGTATACAGATCATCTAGAGTAAAGAGTTTCAATGTGCTTTGAAATTACTTCCTGAAAACACAAAATTTCAGTATGTTCTGAAGTCTTTGCAAGAAGTGTTTAACATCTGGGAAGATGAAATGTTTTAGCCAGCTTTGGACATGTTTTTTGGTGGCTGATATTGTGAGAAAGCACTGCCCAATGATGGATGTCTTCATCTCAGACACTGTTATTCTGAGGGTAACCTCTTTCAGATATAATAACTGTGAAAATCAAACATTGAAATAAATTGAAACAAGAACTAGGCCTTTGAATTATTGTATCACAAAGGGTTAAACCAAGATTAAAAAAATAAGGCACTTCAATTATATTGCTGTAACTAAAAATTGTTTAGGACAGAAAATATATGTTTTTAGTAATAGCAAAACGATTTTATTGAATAACCCTGTATCACAGTATAACTATCTAAAGTCGCTAGTATCCTATTCTAGCTCTCCTTTCAGTAGTCATACTTTTTTTTTGTATGTGTTTTATAATCTATAAAAATTCATGTCTTCAACTTGTAAGTACATCAGTACACATGCGGCACTTTCTTCAAAGGTTTTACGGACAGACGTACATTGTTAGGATGTTGGGAGTCATGGTTTAGATGAGGACCTAAGACTTTGGAATTCAAAAGCCATGAATTAGCCTGTTTCCATAATCTTCCGTGCAAGCCATTATTTCTCTGTCTTCAGGAGGACCAGTGGGTAAAAGGAAATTTTGAAATAAAAACATGTCAGTATTCTTCTGCTAAAGCATGTACACATATGTCATCTTTTTATTTTAGAAAAATGGAATTGTGTGATATCCATTACCTTGTAAGCTGATTTTAAAATTTCAACAGTAAATCAAATTCATTCCTCCAAATTAGCAATTAGAGCTTTAATTCATTCCTTTAATATTTATATGTGCACACAGTACATCTTATTAGACATTTTCTACAGAGAGATATTTATGTTTCCCTGGTGGGGGTTTTCTTTCCCTTTTTTCCATCTCTCTCTCTCTCTCACTCTCTCTCTCTCTCTCCCCCTCTCTCTCTCTCTCCCCCCTCCCTTCTCTTCTGCCCCCCAGCCACTACAGACAAAACTCTGTTAAGTATCCTTATACATTTCTTATTTCTGTAAGATAAATCCTTTAAAGTGGTGGAAAGGCACATGTGTTTTTAGTTGTAATAGGTTTTGTCTCATTACCTTTTGGGTAAGTTGGCAGCAGTCTACACTTTTGTCAGCCATGAATGAAAATATTTATTTCTTCACATCTTGGCCTGAACTGAAGGTATCATTCATTTTTATTTTTGTCAATCTGACGGGTAAAGAAATGGTGGTCTGTTAAAATTTGCCGCTTGTGAATTTAAAATTGTTTTTATCTATTAGCTGTTTTTGTTAGCTTTCGCAGCATAACACAGCACCCCAAATCTTGGTGGCCTAAAGTGGCAGCCATTCCTTTAGCTTACAGACTCTTTGGGCCAGCAGTTTAGGCTGGGCTTGACTGGGCAGTTCTACTGTTGGTCTTGCCTTGGCTCCCTCATGGGTCTGCATTCATGCTGGTCAGCTAACTGGCTCTGGTGTTTGGCAGTTGGTTGGCTTCTGGCTAGGGTGATGGAGGTGAGTAGGCCATGCATCCCTCGTCATCCACCAGGATAGTCAGGGCCTGTCCTAGGGTTGCTATGGCAAGGTTCCTCAGAGAAGTAAGACAGGGAAAGCCCCAATGCAAAGTACATTTCTCTGCTTGCATTAATATTAGTTAATTCTCCACTGGCCAAAGACTGGGGTAGATGTGGGGAACAGACTCCACCTCCTGATAGGAGTAAATTGTTTGCAATGAACCTCATTAACCTTTTCAATTTTTTTTCTGCATTGCCTTTTTGCAATCTTTTGCCCCCTTTAAAAATCAGTTCCAAAGGAGCTCTTTGTTTGGTACTATTAACCAGTTGCCTGTTTTAGACATTGTAAATATATTCTCTTTCATCTATTCCTTGTCTTTGTGTGTTTTCTGTATTAAAAATGTCTTGGTTTACCAGTTCTTTCTCACTGTATGGTGAAGCAGAACTCACTGTTTTCTCTGACAGTTTAGAGATTTTATTGTTTCCATTTAGAGCTTTCATCTGTCTGGCAGGTCATTTTTATCTGGTATATCTCTTCTATATCTTTAATTTATTCCAGCATTCTTTATTGAATTTGGTTATTAAATAAAGCATCATTTTTCCCCATAAAATTGAAATGTTATTTTTTTACTCTATAATATTCCCATGTATTTTGCTTTTGGGGTTATATACCAATGTCCTTTGACATAACAATTTCACCTCTACGAGTTTATCCTGCAGAAACAGTTGATCAAGTGAGCAGGAGATAGGAACAAAAATGTTCATTGCAGCATTATCATAGTGAAAAAATTGGTGATCACTCTATTTTGAATCACAGGATTAGATAATCAAATACATATCTTGGGGATATTTTCCAAGAATCCCAGTGAATGGATACCTGAAACCACAGATAGTACTGAAGTGTAGCAGTAAGAAACTTTATGGCTTCTCTTTGGCAGATAAGAATGGACAGTATGCCTGCACTTAATAATGGCTTTGGGGCCATTATTAAGTAGACTAAGGTTTACTTAGACACAAACACTGCGTTATCATGACCATCATCTGATAACCGAGAAGGCTACTAAGTGACTAATGGCAGGGTACTGTTTATGGCATGGATACTTTGGGCAAAGGGATGATTCATGTTCCAGGTGGGACAAAGTGGGATAGCACAAGATTGCATCACACTAAACCATGCAATTTAAAACTTATGAGTTGTTTTTGGAATTTTCCATTTAATATTTTCAGACCACTATTAAACATCGATAACTGAAACTGTGGAAAACAAAACTGCAGATAAGGGTAATAGAACAAATAGAATATTAGGATAAAAGACTCTTACTCAGCTGTTACGAAGACTGTATTAGCCTGATAACTCCAAGACATATTGTACAGTGAGGAGGAGAACACTGTAGAGAGTATATGTTGTGTAACTATCACTGTTATTAAACTCCCTGTGTGTTTATGTTTCACACTCCCAAAGACACAAATACAATAAGTAATAATTTAAAATACAGATATGTTTTCCTGTTCTTTCTGTGCCAAACCCCTGGCCTCCTTCAATTTCAGGAAGCAATTAGGCTCTTGGTGTGCGTCGAGCCCGTACAACCCAAGTTAATTTTCAGTTTTGGAATTTCAAAAAAGACTTGAGCACCCTATGATAGAGACACAAGTTAGAAGGGAAGGCTGTATCAAAGGGCTTCTGACATCAGATTTATGTCCTAAGCCTTGCGTATCCAAGTACACTGTCTGACCTATGCGGAGGAAAGGAGGTCACAGGTCACACTGGCCCTGGGTAGGAGAGAATCTGAGCAGAGGTGATCTCGGAGCATAGGGGTGCAGCTGGAGAGAACTCAGTGTCTTTGAGGCTGTCCAGGGTGAGGAAGGGGATCTAGGTCACAGGTCTTATTTAGGGGTGTCGGAGAGTCAAAGCCCCTAGCTCCCTGAGCCTGGGGGCTGCAACATCTGAACAGAAATCTCTCTCAGAGCCACAGGGAGCCTGAGAAAGCCCCTCCCAAGGATGAGGGGGGAAAGCATCGAGAAGTTTTTCATCAGGCCATTTGAAAGGGGTTTTGAGGAATGGAGGGCCCGCATCTGTTGGACCAGAAGAAGGCTCACAGTGGTGAAAGGGAAGCCCCAGAGTGTTTGGCATGATTGATAAGTAGACTTGGGAAACTGGGTATCTTGGGGTCTGTCAGTTGGGGTAGATCCTGTGGATCAAGACCAGGTATAAAGTATAGGTTGGCACACACTAGCAAGGTCAGATGACAAGTGAGCACCAGACACCCTGACACACCTGGATGCCATGTTGACCCCCTAGGATGAAGATGGGTGTCCAGGAAGAAGAAGGGCGCAGGTAATAAATCCACAGAGAAAACATTATTTGCTGGAGATAATTCTTATTTGCCTGAGCTTACTCTCCAGCTTAAAATGAAGCTTCTGCCACTAGGTGGGATGGGGGCTTACAACAGTTACTCAGTCAAACAAACCTCAGTTACTAAAAACCAGAGCTGCCCTCTTTGCATACCTGAATCTGTAGCCTGCAGAACTCATGCCCTCTGCATATATAGTTAGATATGCATAGAAAAACATCTGGAAGAATTCATAATAAGCTGTTCCCAGTGGTAACAAAGTTTAATTTCCTACTCTGAACATGGATCACTTTTGCAATAAAAATGCAAATCTAGAAAAATATTTCAAACTATGTCATGTTCATTGTAGGCAATTCGGAAAATATGAAAAGTACATTTAAATATTAAATCATCTGGGTTTCTGCCATGAAAACTACTATTGTTAATATTTTTATTTATTTTATTTTATATGTATATATATGCATATGTATTCAAAGTAGATAGATGGGCATATACAATGTATATGTAGTCTTTTTACAAAATCGAGATTATATTAGTATTTTCTATCTATTTTTTTCCTTGTAATGTCAATGAGCATTTTCCCATGCTATTAAATTTTCTTTGAAAACATATTGTAAAAGGTGCATGCTCTGTGAGGTATATACTATAATTACATATATATGCATATATTCATAATTTATATATGTAGATGAGAAGATTAGGGTCAGAATGGTTAATTAACTTACCCAAAGTCGCCCAGCTAGCATATGGTACAACTGGGATTCGAACCTGCCTCTTCCTGCTTGTTAAGACCAATCCTGCCAAGGTCAGATGAATAAAGGAAAAATAGTCTTAGATTGATTTAGGGTCCCTGGCAAGTGTGGGTCCTTAGTAAATAAAATTCTCCATCCACCCTGCCTTGCCTTCCACAGGCAGGGTGGTTCTTGTGCCCTACCAGGGTCCCGCCTCTGCCAGTCTGAGTTCATGACCACTCTTCTGCAGAAGCTCCTGCTGCTTGAGCTCCTACTTGTAAAGCTCTTCTTTTTAGCTCCCAAGTCTCTGCTTCTGTCTGCTCTCCAAGGTCCCGGCTGACACGCTCTCTAGGCTGCTCAGGCTCTGGGTCTGGCTCATTGACATTCCCCACATCCACTGGTGCCTTGTTGTTGCCATGGCCCTGCAGTGCTTTCTCTCCAGGTCATCCAAAAGTGTCACAGAAACTTGCACAGAGGATAAGATTTAAATAGTTCGGACAGCCAAAGTTTCCAGTGCCCCTTTACAATTAAAGTGATCAATCCAAAGAGTTGTTGTGGAAGCAGTAACTGGGTTTCAGCTGAACAAAAGCTAGGGTCTATAAAATGCAGATAAATCATTCTGGAGATATAGATCTAGAACTGTAAGTCACCCAGCTATCAATAGAAACAAAAGCTTCTCCAGTTTTTTTTTTTGGAAGTCACATCACTGTGGGTATGTATCTCTCTGAACCTCCATTATTCACTCCAGAAACTTTGAAAAGGACAGCACGTATCATGGCTCTGGGAATTCTTGGGGTCCATTCACAAGATCACCCTTCAAGAGACTGACCCTCTCTTGAAAATTCACTAGATCTAGGTTCTAAAACGCAAGTGCCTCCACAATCCAGACAGATCTAACGCAAATGAGGGCAGAGGGCTGGGGAAGGACTGGAGAGAGCGGTAGGGACAGTGCCAGCTAGAAGGAGCATGTCCTGTAGCAGTGCTTTCAAGGGCAACAAATGGTAGGGGCCAAGTGCTCTGACAGTGTGCTATCCCACCCAAGAGGTAGTGTGGTCAGCAGAATAATGCCCCGCCCATCTGTCCTAACCTCTGGAACCTTTAATTATACATACATATATGTTAGGTTACATGGCAGAGGTGGACTAAGACTGCCGATGGAATTAAGACTGCTAACAGCTGACCTCAAAATAAGGCAGTTCTGCATTACCCACGGTGAACCCAGTGGAACGGCAAGGCTCCTCAAAAGTGGAAGAGTGAGGCAGGAGAGTCAGAGGAGGATGTGACTACTGAAGAAAGGCACAGAGAAATGCAATGCTGCTGATTTTGAAGACAAAGGAAGCTTTACAAATCAAGGAATGAGAGCAGCTTCTAGAAGTTCTAGAAGGAAAGGGCAAGAACAGCAGCTCTATCCGTGGGGCCTCCAGAAGGAAACAGAGCCCTACCAACACCTTGACTTTAGCAGAATGAGGCCCATGTCAGACTTCTAACATACAGAACTCCACGATAAAAATCTGTGTTGTTTGAGCGTCTAAATTTGGGGTGCTTTGTTAGAGTATAAGTAGAGAACTAACACAGGTGGTATCTTTTCTATGAACCATAAGAAAATCTCAGTCTGCATCGTGGGGTCCAATAAAACCTCCTTGAGTAGGGTGAGGGGGAAGGCATGGACTTGATTTAACTGTTTGCTCAGGAGAGAGGCATCATTGGCACCTGAAGAAGTTCAGGTGTGCTGGCAGAGAGGTGATTCTACAGATCAGAATCAGAGGAACTGGGGCTGAGCAATGACCCAGGGTTGGTCTCAGGACAGACATTTGGCGAGGTCCAGTTTTCAAGGAGGCCACAACAGTCACAGACCATTCTTAAAATAGCCAGCCTTTGGCAGATTTGAACAACTATACTAAATGTATTTGATTATTTTTTGTGAGTATTTTGCAGAAAATTCTATGTTTATTAGATTTATTGGGGTGACATTGGTTGATAAGATTATATAGGCTTCAAGTGTAGATTTCTATGACATATAATCTGTATATTGCATTGTGTGCTCACCACCCAATGATCATCTTCTGTCACCATATATTAGGCTCCCTTTACCCTGTACTACCTCCAACCCCCTTCCCTCTGGTAACTACCATACTGTTGTTTCTGACTATGAGTTTCAGTTTTATATTCCACATATGATTGAAATTATATGGTTCTTAGCTTTTTCTGACTTCACTTAGCATAGTATTCTCAAGGTCCATCTATGTTGTCGCAAATGGCAGTACGTTATCTTTTCTTATGGCTGAGTAGTATTCCATACCATATCTTCTTTATCCAGTCATTAATTGAAGGACACTTTGGTTGTTTCCATGTCTTAATCACTGTGAATAATGCTTCAGTGAACAAAGGGTTGCATATATCTTTCAGAATAAATGTTTTCAAGTTTTGGGGGTACATACTCAGATGTGGGATTGCTGGGTCATATGGTAGCTCTATTCTTAATTTTTTGAGGAATCACCATACTGTCTTCCAGAATGGCTGTACCAGTTTACTTTCCCACCAGCAGTGAATGAGGATGCATTTTTCTCCACAGCCTGTCTTGTTGATAACAGCCAATCTAGAAGGTGTGAGGTGGTATTTCATTGTAGTTTTGATTTGCATTTCCCTAATAGTGAAGTTGAACATCTTTTCATATCTCTGTTGGACATTTATATGTCTTCTTGGGAGAAGTGTCTGTTCAGGTCCTCTTCCGATTTTTTATTTGGATTGTTTGTTTGTTTGATGTTGAGTTGTATGAGTTCTTTATATATTTTGGATATTAACCCCTTATTGGCGCTGTTGTTTGTAAATATCATCTCCCATTCAGTTGGTTGCTTTTCTTTTCTTTTTATTTTTTTTGCTGTGTAGAAGCTTTTAGTGTGATATAGTCCATTTGTTTATTTTATTCTTTACTTCCCTTCCCTTTGGGATCAAATTTATAAAATCTTCTCCAAGACCAAGGTCCATGAATTTAGTATCTGTGTTTTCTAATATGTAATTTATTGTTTCAGATCTTTTATTTAGGTTTTTGATCTACTTTTAGTTAATTTTTTGTACATAGGGATAAACTGAGTCTAATTTTAGTGTTTTGCATGTGGCTTTCCAATTTTCCCAACACCGTTTATTAAAGAAGCTTTTTTTTCTCCATTATGTGTTTTTGGCTCCTTTGTCAAAAATTATTTGCCCATATATATGTGGTTTTAGTTCAAGGTTCTCAGTTCATTGGTCTGTGTGCCCGTTTTTCTGTCAATACCATGCTGTGTGTGCCCGTTTTTCTGTCAATACCATGCTGTTTTGATTATAATCCCTTTTTAGTATAATTTGAAGTCAAGGAATGTAATACATCTGGCTTTTTTCCCCCTCAAGATTTCTTTGGCTATTTGGGTATTTTTGTGGTTCCATACAAATCTGTTGATCTTTTGTTCTATTTCTTTAAAAAAATGATGTTGGGATTTTGATGGAGATTGCATTAAATTTGTATATTGCTTTGGTTAATATTGCCGTCCATTGATTCTTCCAATCCATGAACACAGAATATCTTCCCATTTTATTGTATCTTTTTCAATCTCTTTTAATAAAATGCTTTGTAGTTTTCATTATATAGGTTCTGCACATCCTTTGTTAAGTTGTTCCTAGGTATTTTATTCTTTTTGTTGCAATTGCAAAAAGAATTGTTTTTCTCATTTTTTTTCTTG
This sequence comes from Rhynchonycteris naso, assembly GCA_037038555.1. Classification (NCBI taxonomy): domain Eukaryota; kingdom Metazoa; phylum Chordata; class Mammalia; order Chiroptera; family Emballonuridae; genus Rhynchonycteris; species Rhynchonycteris naso. The sequence continues at coordinate 82,211,942 of CM073001.1, read as the reverse complement.
AAATTTCATTGTTAGTAAATAGAAATACAGTGAATCTTTTGCATTGGTTTTGTATCCTGCATCTTTACTGTACTGGCTTATTGTTTCTAAAAGTTTTTGGTGAGATAAATTAATTTTTAAAAGGGATTATACATACTGCATTCCTGTGTGACTTCTTTGGGTATAATATGAGAGCTATTTTTGCTGTTGTTGTCATTATTACATTTTTATTTTTTAAAGCTTTTTGAATCGAGGATTAAGCGATTGTCTTCGATTGTCCACCTAGGGGCTAACAATTGGTTTCTAGCCTATTTCCAGTATGTTGCTGTGTTGTTACAGGTGATGTCCCATAGAGCACTGAATTGTTGATGTTGACAACCATTCAGACTTCTAAGTATGCTGATTAGAGCCAGAGAGTATGTTTCCGGCATGTTTACTCACTCCCCCTGAGGTGAAATCCTGGCTGTGTTGGGTTATAGCATATTCCCAGGTGTCTGAGCCACATTTTTCTCATCTAAGAAAAAGGATAGAAACTGCCTCGTAAAGTTTCTTTGAGCATTCCTGGGGCTAAGCCATATAAAACTCTGAGCACATTGCCTAGCAGATCTGGTTAAGTGCTCAAATAAAAATAACAGTTCTCTCATTATTGTTATTCTAAATTTGGAAACTATACTATCAAAAGTTGGAGAATGCTGCATTGAGGGTCAGGGCAAAAGTAGAGGATGGAATTTAAGCCTATCTGAGTCTGTCGATGCTGGTGATCCATTAGGGGTTGCAGGTGTGGCTGAAAGCCTTCCCTCAGTACTGAGCCTACTTACAGAAAGATCTGTCCAGATACATTCTTCATTAATGCAGGTGGTGAACTGGCTCTCAGGAGCTGGTCTTTCTCAGACACATTTTGTCTGGCAAGAGCTTTGGACTCATCATTGGAATGGAGGCTCTCAGGCCTTCTGAATAAACTCTGCTGGTTAATATACTAAATACACGGGTTGGTCAAATTGAGGCCATGTAGCTTACAAACCTGACATGAGGAGTACTGATGTTTATAGATCACATTCACCTTATCTGTTTGATGAACACATGTGTGAAGAAGAAATTTCTTCATGGGCATATCTTTCTGCTATTTAGTGTCAACTTTTAGAAGAAAGCAGGGTTTCATAACTTGGAAGCTACTGACATTTTGGGCCAGATAACCCTTTGTGGTGGGTGTTGGGAAAACAGCTGAGTTAGACTTACTCACTTGTGCTTTGCATGATTAGTGTGAGCACATGGCAGACCCATGTGTGTATATCCTATGTAAGGCTGTGGGTGCTTTCCCTTGGCATGTAATGCCTGCGTGTCACTGTGAGGGGCTGTTGTAGGGACTGCTTGCTCATCACCGTGAGGGGCGGTTTTCCTGTCTGCTCTCCTGCCACTGTGAAAAGAGGTTTCCCCTGCTCATTTGCCCGCCTGCTGTTGCGAGAATCTAATAAATGGGAGTGGCCTGATGCTTCTGGCTCCACAGTTCCTGGACAGTCTGCCTGAATCCAGTGTGGACCTGCCTGTCCTCAGCCACTGACATTACAGTGGGGGACAGCCATGTACATTGTAGGATGTCTAGCAGCAAACCTGTCTTGTACCCAGTAGATGCCAGTGACTTCCCCCATCCCCAAGTTTTGACTACCAAAAGTCCCCTGATATTCTCAAATGGTTCCAGGGAGGGGGGAAAATTGCCCCAATTGAGAACCACTGGACCAGACCATAGGGTTTGCTGTTGAAAATCTCACAATTTAGGGGGGGGACCCCCATGGGCAGTGATGGTCTAGCTAGGCGGGCTGCATCCATGCGGCAGAGGAGAGGGAAGGCTGAGAGGAGTGGAAGGCCAGCAGTACCTCCTCCTCTGTGGCTCTGTCAGTTTTGAAGAGAAATGGTACTTTTCTTGTGAAAACAGGTCAGTGTTTTGAATAACAGTTTTGGTTTCCTGATGCCTATGGGCCAGAGTGTACTATTTTGTACTTATGGCCAATGACCCCAGACTACTCTACATTTTGACTTTCTGTGTCTCTTATGTGTGTGTGTGCATATATATATATGCACACACACACATAAGAGACACACATAAACTACCCAACCAAACATATATATATATATATATATATATATATATATATATATATATATATATGTTTGGTTGGGTAGTTTTCACTCCGTCTCTGGCATTCTTGCTCTCTATCAAAGTGCTAATACTTAGGCAAGCCCCACGCAGGCTGAGTCAGAATTGCCAGGGGTGGAGCCTGAGCCCAGACTTTTCTTTCAGTTTCCTAGGTAGATCCTATGTGTTGAGCTGAGCAACACGGGTGTCGAGTAAGAGAGAAGAGACTGAGTGAGGGGCTGCAGGAAGTGGAGCAGGAAAGGTGACTTGCCCCCTTGAGATCAGCTCTCCGTCTCTTCCACACCAGCAAACTCAGGGAGTGACCACTCCAAAAAAACAAAACAAAACCCAAAACATTGTTTTAATTTATAAAATTAAACTCCATTGATTCAAAAAACAAATGTGACTTAAAATTAACTTATTAAACCAGCCTTTAAACTTTGTACCAGAAGAGGTTTAATTAATGTCATTTTAAATTACACTGTCTTGTCACTAAATATTTTTTAATTGAACACCAAAGTGGCTCAATAAAAATACTGCTTTTTCTCTCAAAAGAGAGTCAAGTTTTTCTTTTTTATTTTCTTGAACAGATTCTGTGAGGGGGTGTTCGGAAGAGCCAGCCTTCCTTCACTGCACTTAGGACTCGCAGCTGGCCTGTATCTGGAGCAGCTGTGCCGGCATGTTGCGTCCAGTGCCCCTCGCTTCTGCTCGGCAGACCTCTGTGTGTCAGCTGTGTGCCCAGTACAGTCTTAGAGGTTGTCAGGCAGAAGCCTGAAGAACAGCCTCTTGAGGACTGTGTATATAAGACTTATAAGGCAGGAAAAACTGTACTTTTGGTTTATCCACATGTCCCCTGGGGAAGGCAGAAGACAGCTGGGTTCAGAAGCGGATGAAACGTTTTTCTCCAGCTGCATGGGGACTATGCAAGCTGTGGTCAAAGGGGAAGATGGCAGATACTTGACAAAGGTCTCAGTTTCTTGGGGGCCAAATCAGCCAGGCATGACCCCAGGCCCTCCTCCAGCCAGGAAACCTACCACCAGCGCCACCAGTGAGACCAGCACATGGAGACAAACCAGACCAGACCAGATGGATCAGAGCAGAATGCTCAGCTCCGAGGTCCTTCCGCATCACTAGGTCATGAAAAGTTGCCATCAGAAGAAGGAGCGGGGCATGGAAGGATGTCTAGAAGGCTCAGTGTCCACCAAAGGACAACTGCAGGCACACCTCAGAGATGTTGTGGTTTTGGTTCTAGACCACCACAGTGAAGGGAGTATCACAATAAAGTGAGCCATAACCATTTTGTTGGTGGAAGGTCTTGCCTTCAATTTATAAAAACACAACATCTGTTCTGGGTATTTATCCAAAGAAACCCAAAACGTGAACTTGAAAAGATCTATGCAGCCCTAAGTTTATTATTTGCAATAGCCGGGATATAGAAGTGGCCTAAGTGTCCATCGATAGACAAATGGATAAAGGAGCTGTAAAGAAGAAGGAAATCTTACCATTTGCACCAACATGAATGGACCTAGAGGGCATGCTAAGTGAAAGCACTGAGACAGAGAGAGACCAATACCATGGGACCTCTCTTATATGTGGAATCTAAAAAAACAAATAAACAAAACAAACAAACTGATACAGAGAAAAAAACTGATGGTTGCCAGGGGGAAGGGGTTTGGGGTGCTGAGTAAAAAGGTTGAAGAGATTAAGAAGTATAAACTGGCAGTTAAAAAATAATCATGGGGATGTAAAGTACAGTTTAGGGAATATAGTCAACAGTATTATAACTATGTATGGTTCCAGGGGGATACTAGACATATTTGGGGATCACTTTGTAAGTTATATAATTATCGAACCAATATGCTGTACACCTGAAAGTAATATTATATTGAATAGCAACTGAAAATTTTAAAAAATATTGATAAGGAGAAAATAAAGGAAGAATTGGGGGGAAAACCCATAATCTCTGAGAAGTGCAATAAAAAGAAGTATTCCTGTAAATCCCCAAAGTGACTGAGACACAATGTGTGGACATGTCTATTTCCATGGTGTTCAGGGCTGGGGACACCACCTGTGAAGACAGTTCTGGGAAATAAAGAGGCTGTGTTATTTTTGCACATCTGAGTAAGTGGGGAGTACATTTGTGACTCAGATATATCATGTTGTGGGTTCAGCTCTGTAGCTTGCTTTCAGTAAGCATTGAGTGTGGTGATTTGAGCATGCATGGCTCTCGGGTAGCTCCTAAAGGTTGGATCAGCATCAGACACTGGGGATTGCACAGTCAGGTAGGCGCACACAGCCCCTCACCTTCAAGGATACTGCATTCGTGTGGGGAGAGGGCCCATGAAGAGATAACTGTACATGTGTCCACTGTGTCATATGCATTATCTTTGTAATCTTCATAAAAACCTCATTTGTGAATGAAGACAAAACATCATGGGTCATGCCAAGATGGAATATAAGAGTTAGGGTGGCTTTGGGTGCACACATGAAAACACACACACACACACACACACACACACACACACACACACACACACACACACACACAGCCTTTCATCAGAGTTATCTCAAATGCCTCTCAGCTGCTGGCCCTTGGAGGTCCCAGGGAGCATCCTCAGCACTATCTTACAGATCTGTGGACAGT